>OX465276.1:85508432-86965932 GCA_949987645.1 Tachina grossa | reverse complement strand
AAAACGATAAAAAACATATAAAACTATTGCTAAAATAAAACACAAAATAAAAATTTGTTGTTCTTCTAACACCGACAGAGTTGTATGTGTGCGCTTTGATATTTTTCTTTATTCATTAAAAAACTGATCTTAAGAAAATAAACACACACAAGCAAAACCAAAACCCCACGCAAAAAAAAAGCGATAAACAAAAAATCATTCTTTCCATGTGTCTGTTGCTTCTATTACGAATTATAAGTGGTAGTCAGCAAACAATTACGATTTATAAGAGGTAAAGGAGATTTTATTTGAAAAAAAAATTACGAATTATTAGCGAGGGGATATCGGAGTACGAATTATCAGTATTTGACTGTATTTGTACTTAAGCGTTCGCAACGGGGAGTGCGAGAAATAACAAAAAATTCTACAGAAGTGGGAATTGATTTTGCCACTTGTGAGCTGCAAAAGTTCAGTGAATGGCAAACACATTATTATTTAATTATTAATTATTTTAAATTTTTAACAAAGTATAAGTTAAGTCATTAGAACTTATACATTAAACACATATGTAGACCACAGCAGGCTACACGATAAATAAATATAAATAATAAATAAGTATATATTCCAGTGGTGCCTGCCGCCGTCAAATATTTCACATATGTACATATATCAAAATAAAAGTGTTTATTCAAAAGTATAAAAAAAATCATTTTCTTTTATATTTTTTGCGATTTTTACTTAACATTTACGAATTTTCTTACATTTTTGGCACCTTACAGTTTTAGCGATTCTTAATCAATATTATGGCTTTTGAAATTTTGTAACATTTCGCGAATTTCCATTTTTCTCGCTTTATAAAAATATAATTACAGTAATACTATTTTAAAATAATCTGTAAAATTAGAAGAAACCCCATAAAACTTAAATATTGTATTCAGATAAAATACTCTTATAAGAAAAAGTGATGTTAGAGCTCTAAATGAAAAGTCCCCAAATCTCTCCCCACGAACTTCTGACCAAAATTAGTAGCGAAATGCCCATTTTTGGGAGAAATCCCCTAATCTGGTGGCACTGGTGTATGTGTGTGAATAAAATGATTACAGTGTTGCCAATGATTTACACATCGCTGTGTCTCCAATTACACATCAAAGAAAATTACACTACACATCTATTGTGTAGGTTAAAATTAAAACAAAAATAAATAAAAATAGAACCCAAAGTAGAATTACACACAGATTATACAAGAATTTAATTACATGGCCTACACATGTGAGTAAAAATTACACACTTTCTAACTACACACAGATTGGCAACATTGAATAACTATAATCATGCAGGAATGCCGCGTCTGCAATTGTACTTTAGTTACCCTGTAATTGTTATTTTTAAAAACAAAAGGCATGTGTTTCTGACAGTTATTCGTTTGTTTATACCAACAAAATGAATGTGTTTTTCGGTGTTGTAATTTTGTTGTAGTCGTGCATGTACCTAGTATAATTGTATCATGGTTGTTATGATTGGAACATTCGGTGACAAAGACTTTTGTCTATTTTTCTTTCTTTAAATCCTAATAGCTTTTCATGTTAAATTTTTCAAACTTTATGTTTGAATAAAAACATATGTAGCTATTACTTTTATTATTAAACAAAAAACTCTATTGTGTATTTTTATAAAACTAATGAACTAAACATCTTCATCGATTTTCTCGAAAACATATTTTTGTTCCATACATCAAATCAGTAACTAACCGACGTATTGAAAACTTACTTTTATTTCTACACGGAAATATAATCGCGATTCCGTTTGCAGACAATAATTGTGTTTGCATACACATAAATCCGTTTATTTTTTAATTAACAGCACCCAAAAGCACTAAGAATTACGATTTGCGAAAATTTTTTTATTTTTTGATATTAGCCAGTTCGATGAACTATTTCGCCATGAAAAATTCCCACACCGTACGTGTTAAAGTTTAATTTTAAAA
This sequence comes from Tachina grossa, assembly GCA_949987645.1. NCBI lineage: Eukaryota > Metazoa > Arthropoda > Insecta > Diptera > Tachinidae > Tachina > Tachina grossa. The sequence goes on along the minus strand of OX465276.1, from coordinate 86,963,969 downwards.
TCTTTTTGAAACTCTATTATAATTTTTTATGGTTTATTTATTTAATTTAATTAAATTAAAAATTTCATGACCAAATAATTGAATACACATTAAGGCCCAATAATTGACTTCTCAATTATGTGTCATTGATCTTTAAGTGCCTCTTAAGTACCGAATTCATTTTTTCAGTATACAATTGAGAGCCATTTAAATGCCCAACCTTGTCTATCACACCTAAGTCTTACAGGCATACCATATGTTATTGTGCTTGTGTGTGTTTATTGCAAACATGTACATAATAATCATGTGGTATGGTGTATTAAAAAGAATTTCGTTTAATTTTCATATATATATATAACATATAAAATGCTTAGTATCATATCATGGAATAAATAAATAGAAAAATGCGTTCTGATGCTCTTTTGGTTTCATAAAATGTGTTTTTATGCAATTTTAATTTTCTACATGTTGATAACCTAATTTTCTTATTTACATTAAACATCTGTTTTGTTTTAGAACTATCAACATTTCACAGTGCTACCACACTTTCATAGTATTTAAGTGATCATTTAATTTTACGACTGAAAAAATGAAACTGCAATTGAGTGCATTTTAAAATTAAATGGCCCTTAGCTAAATGACACTTAATTGAGAAGTCGATTATTGGGCTGAAGTTTGTTTTCAGTTGACTGAAAAAGTCTCCACATATAGTTATAGCATACCAGTAAATATAAAATAAAACTACTCTTTTTCGCAACTCTGTACAAAAGTTGCCAATTTTCAAAGTTTGTATCCGACTACTTCGTGTTGGTAGCTTATTCTGACATTTCTTTTAAATTTGCAGTTTGACAGTCCTTTACATTTGACGTGACAACTGGCGTGGCGTTCGCTTGCTCAATTTCCTTGCAGATTTTTATATATCAATAGCAAAAATCCAGGAAAAAATTTTTTAATATGGCTAGGAAGAAAAATGAAGAGTCTACTAACGATCAAGGCTTCGAAGAAGAACCAAATTTCGAAGATCCTGCCGGTTTTGTAGACGATATAAGCGATGAAGGTGTGTAGAAAAAAACATAACCTAAAATGGTTTCGAATTGTGAGGAAATATTGGTCATGTTCTTTTAATTTTTGCAGAATTGTTGGCTGACAAGTTGGAAGAACGACCGTCAGAGGCTGATGGTGTTGAAAATGTAGTTGTAGTAGATAATATTCCAAAAGTTGAACCTTCACGTTTGGAAAAATTAAAAGCAGTTATAAGCAAGTTGTTCTCTAACTTTGGGGAAATTGTTAATTCTGTTTACCCCATCGATGAGGAGGGTCATACAAAGGGCTTTGCTTTCATGGAATTTAAAAATCCTCAACAAGCCGAAGAAGCTGTAAAGAATTTAAACAAACATCGGTTAGATAAAAATCATACATTTGCTGTGAATTTGTTTACGGATTTTCAAAAGTACGACAATATTCCAGAGAAGTGGGAACCACCTACTCCACAGCCCTTCAAAATGCAAAATGATTTGTACAGCTTTCTCATGGATCCTGATGCATACGATCAATATTGTGTAGCTGCTGAAAATTCACCTAACAGTGTACAAGTGGCTTTCTGGCAAAATACATTACCTGAACCTACAGAATTGGAATCCCGTGATAATTTTACTGAAACGTTTGTTAAATGGTCTCCTTTGGGTACTTATGTGGTCACTTTCCACAAACAGGGTGTTGTTATCTGGGGTGGTAGTAAATTTACGCGAATCCAACGTTTTCCCCATCCTGGTACACAATTTGTTGAATTTTCCCCTCGGGAGAATTATTTGGTAACTTATGGCCCAACACCTACTGGACAGAAGGTGGTAATTTGGGATATACGTTCTGGAGCTGAAAAGCGTTCATTTGTTGCCGATGGTGTTTCTATGTTCTCCATGTTCCGTTGGTCGCACGATGACAAATATGTCGCTCGTTTGGGTGAAAACTCAATACATATTCATGAAACGCCCTCTTTTTATCTGCTGGAATTAAAATCTATTAAAGTTCCCGGTATTCGTGGCTTCTCCTGGTCTCCTACGGACAATGTTATTGCCTATTGGGTGGAAGAACAAAACCAAATTCCTGCTCGTGTCACTTTACTCGAAATTCCGAAAAAACGCGAAATCCGTAACAAGAACCTGTTCCATGTTGCTGATTGCAAATTGCATTGGCAAAAATCTGGGGACTATTTGTGTGTGAAGGTAGATCGTTATTCAAAATTGAAGAAAGACAAAAAGGATTCCGATGTCAAGTTCTTAGGAATGTTCTACAACTTTGAAATCTTTCACATGCGTGAAAAAGAGGTGCCCGTAGACTCTGTAGAGATTAGGGAGATGATTTTAGCATTTGCTTGGGAACCTGTTGGCAATAAGTTTGCTATCATTCATGGTGAAACCAATAATTCAAATGTTAGTTTCTATGAAGTTAACAACGGTGTTAAACCCACTTTAGTGAAGAAACTTGAAAAGAAATCGTGCACTCATCTCTTTTGGTCGCCAAGAGGACAATTTATTGTCATGGCAAATTTAACCACTGGTACATTTGAATTTCTTGATACTAACAACAACTTCCTAATCACCGCATCACCTGACCATTTCCGTGCATCAGAAGTAGAATGGGACCCTACTGGTCGCTACGTCGTTACCGGCGTCTCCTCGTGGAAAGTTAAAGAAGACACAGGATTCAACATGTACACCTTCCAAGGCCGTATTATTCGACGCAACATTCTGAAAAATTTTGTACAATTTTTGTGGCGCCCACGTCCTCCAACTCTTCTAAGCGAAGAAGAAATTAAGGATATAAAGAAAAATTTGAAGAAATACTATTTCATTTTCGAACAAAAGGATCGCATGCGCATGACTCGTGCCTCCAAAGAATTATTAGAAAAGCGCGCTCAATTACGCGATCAATTTATGGAATATCGTAACAAGCGTATTGCTGAATGGAAAGAGCAAAAACCAAGACGTATGCAGCTCAGAAATCGTAAGTTTATTCATAATATTTTATTATATGTGACATCGCATAGAGATAGGGACCTAAGGGTAAAAAAAAATCAATTTTCACTTTTTTTTTTGTGTGGACAACATCTGAGCATCGAATGAGACCGATCCCATGCCCCAAAAGTGTTCCCTCCCAGATATATGCGCGTTTTATGATGTGATGGTACACCAAAGTTACACGTATTTAAATCTTTAAAATGGCTCTCCTGAACAAAACCGGTTTTTACCCTTAGGTCCCTTTCTATTTTGCGCGTCACATATAGTGATTTTTCTGAAGGCCAGAAGTTGATGGTTTTGAAATGCATGTGCGTACGGCTTTTTATTTTAAAGAGCAGTAACACTCAGGCAATGCATGCCTACTACTATTACTAGGTTTTACCTTATTTAGGAAAGGGATAGAGACAGTGAAGACAGGTGGTGAATGAAGAGATAGAGGATACTTCATTATCTTATAATGCAGTGTTGCAGCGCCTCTGGTGTTAAATGAGGAGTATTAAATTTTTTTAAAGCTGTGTTTAGTAGTAATTTTATTGGTTATTTTACTTCGCCGATGATTCTGCTACACAACGAATGAGGGCGTTCTGATGTTACATTAGAACAGTAACCCGCCAGTGTGCACACTTCTACCGATATTCGGTAGATTCTGCCGAATATGTTTGTGAATTTAACAATCTACCAATTCTACCGAACAAGGCCTAAAATCTACCGAATATTGTTATTGTAAATTGGCTATTTAGCCACATAGCAGTGCGGCCGCAGAGCGGTCATTTTCTGTCATGAAAATCATTAAAACAGAACAAAGAAATCGGTTAAAAACTTAAACTATAAGTAACCTAATATTTGCTAAAGAAATTTGCCTTGGGATGAAATATTTATTCCGCCCAATGCTTTAATAATTTTTCCACAAAAGCTTAAATTCATAAGTGGATCTTACATATGTATAATCTTTGTAGTTACAAGTGTTTGTCAAATAAAAGTTATTAAGCTACTAAGCTTTATAAAACCTATGTATGTTCAAAAACTGAATTCCTGTTATTTATGTATATTATTTTATGTATGTATAGCATATCTATATAAAGGGTAAGGGCAAATATCTGGGGATGACACTTTTTTTATTGGAAATGCTTCATTGTTTATGGCAGTTTAATTTCCAATCACATGTAAAGTGAAAAAATGCGCTTTTGGAACGTGTTTAGTTTGATACTCCTTGCACTTACCCTTTATATATAAGTACATATATTATGTTATTTTTTATGTTTCTCTGAATAAAAAAAAAATCTACCGTATTCCATTCAAATCTACCGATTTTTTTTGTCGATTCTACCGAATTAAAAAAAATTTAGTGTGCACACTGTAACCCGCAAGCCATAGCACAATTGTGCGGATGAAAATCACATACATGCTTATGCTCTTTCATTTAGTCGTCACTGAGCAACTAATTAAGTTGTGCACGCATGTATTAATTTTTTGCTGGTTTTTTGTTTTGTTGTTTTGAGCACACGGAACGAAATTAGAGTCAAAATTTAATAAATTTGTAGAGCAAAAAATAAATTTAAATAATTATGTATGCTAAGAAAAATTTCGTGATAAAAAATGCTTTTCGCAATATGCAATGCATTTTATGTTATGAAACATTAAAAAATAATAGGGAAAATAGTTTAAAAATGCATTTTAATAGTATCCACAGAGCTGTGAATAAATTTAATGTTGAATTTATACACTAAATTATTGAATGGTTATTAAATTTTTACTTTTTACTAGTTTTTATTAAATTGCTTAATTACAAAAAAAAAAAAAAAAATCAAACAACTAATAACCACATCATGTATTTTATATTACAAAACTTTTCTTCAAGTGCAAGTTCATTTTACTCTGATTTTTCTCACCAATACAAACATATTTTATTTTGCGGGACACTGCATTAGAATTAGTATCTGCTGACGTCGGTATAGTTCAGTGGCCTTAATCACTTGAACTTTCCTACAACAACTCATACAAAGAGACACTAATGCACATCAGAAAAATGCGTGGTGTTGTTATTTTAATTACTTACCGGTCTCGAGCCCAGGACCTTCGGCTTTGTAGTCAACGTGCTAACTGCTTCAGCCAACGCTACTCTTAGTTAAAAATGCTCGAAATAAGATTGCGGTGCTTGTTTAAACTTTTTGTTCTAAATAAATTTTTTTAAATTGTTCGCGTATTTCAATGATGATAAATATTTCTATCGGCGAAAGTTCACATTTTAAGTTATTTTAAAATGATTCAAATGCATTGGATTTTTTTTTTTTTTTTTCAAAATGTAGCCGATGTTTTTCTGTTGTATTATTTGACTTTTTGATATTTCTTCTGGATTTTGAGCTTTTGCATGGTAAACTTGTACTTCTACACAGTGTTTAAAAAACTTAGGTCGAAGTAGCAAAAGTCGTAAAATTTGTGCTTTTCGCTGCTTGGGCTTTTTCCAACTGTTTAAAATGAACCAATGCTTTTGTTTGTGCTTGTGAAAGTAATCAACAGTCGCAATCGAAGCAGAAGCAGAAAACGAATTTGACCAATTGCGCAGTACTTTCAACAGTCGACGACTTTAAAAGTTTGAATTTTATTTGATGTTGCTTTTTGGTTAGATTCGCTAGTAAAACCAAAAGCAGTCTGTGTAATTTTGTAAGTATCAAACAGTCACAGTCGAAGAAGCAAAAGCTCTTGCTTTTAAAAGCTTTCTGCAGGTTCAGTCAACTATTTTGTGGTGTTTGTCATAATGTTGTTTACTGCGATTGCTTAAAACTACTAAAAGCAATAGTTTTAGTTTCTTCGACTGTGAGTGTTTGCGACTTCCAAAAGCATATAGACTGCTTCTGCTTTTACTTGCGATACTAACCAAAAGCAAAAGCAAATGAATTTCAAAATTTTAAAATCGTCGACAGTTGAAAGTACTGCACAATTGGTCATAAATCGTTTTGTGATTTTGCTTTGACTGAAACTGTTATATTTTTCAAAGCGAAAGCAGAAGTAAAATGAAATGAAAGTCACTTCAGTTCTTTAAACACTGCTTCTACATACTTTCTTCAACCGAATTTACTCTTTTACTAAGGGTGTTTAATCCTTGTTTACAGTTTGAATACAAAAAGATCAAGTCTTTTTTAACCCCCGACTAAAAAAAGGGGTGTTATAAGTTTGTAGTGTGTGTCTGTGTATCTGTGTGTCTGTCCGTGTCCACGTACAGGCCAAACGGCTGGACAGATTTTCATTTAGTTTTTTCTGTTTGAAAGATGACTTGATCGAGAGGGTTCTTAGCTATGTTTGAAGAAAATCGGTCCAGCCGTTTAGAAAAAAAAAGTCGGGGGTTTTTAAAATTTTTAATTTTTGTTATTATAGAATTTAATTATAATTTAATATTAAAATATGCATTAAAAATCGGTTAAAATTGAAGAAATATAATATATTCATATTACATACATACATACATATGTACATAAGTATATATATCTGTAAAAATATGCAACTACAAATCGATGACCAATTACTTCAAATTTGATCGTTCGGATATATAATTACTCAATACATTTTTATCTTTAACAAAAAAAAAAAACATGAATTTACATGAAAGTCCGAGCTCTGGTAATGAATTTATGAGATTCAAGAAATTTTAAACGAAAAAAAAAATGCTTCCGAATTTGCAAACATAAAAATTCGAAAGTATTTTGTTAATTGCAAAGTGGACCCCCAGGCTCCCACATAAAAAGTTATCTTGATTAGTTTTATGTCCCAATTATCGTTCTCAAATCAGTCTGGGTCCTGTTTTTTTTTAAAGGATATGAAAATATATATTTTTTCACATAAATAATATTCACCCTTATTCCAGTTGTCGACATCGACGTCACTTTAACACAATACCAAAAAATTGGGGCTTGTGTACTCGCTTTCAAGAACAATTTTGTGCAACTGACAATCTAATTCAGTTCCTTAAGGTCTAGAAAATAGCATAAACCTGCCAACAGCAGTCAGTTGCTTTCCACAACGGGTACACAAGCCCCAATTTTTTGGTATTGTGTTAAAGTGACGTCGATGCCGACAACTGGAATAAGGGTGATTATACTTTTTATAAATCAACTTTCACATCTTAAATAATTGTTGAACTTATAAAGAATAGACAAAAAAAGAGAAGTTGGTCGCGTTTTATAAATATTCTATGTTATTCATTTCAACTTCCCCAGAAATTTCGAAATAGTTTCCATTGTCGGTTATATATATTTTAATACAAAATTCAAATATTGTTTTTCATTCACAGATTTCGATACAGATAGTTTGGATACCGAAGAAGTTGATGAAGAGATTATTGAATTTTTGGTCAAAGAAGAAACAACCGTACTCGAGTAGTCCATTTAAGTGTTAAGCCTCTTTAACCTTATTGCAATCAATAATCGTATTTAATCAGCCAAACATCTTATACAAATTTTATTTGATCGCAATATAAAACGGGAAATTAGCTTGCTTTTGCTGCTACTTATTTATTGGTGAAATATTGAAATAAAATCATATTTTAATCCATCAACAAGTACTAAAAAAAGGTACTCGTATACAAATATATCTTTAAAAAAAGCAAGTGTTGTACAAGTATATAAAATAATCATTAACTAAATAGAAGAAACAGCAACAATAGTGTATTTTGTTAAGATCATAAAATACAACACAATTTTTTTGCGTTAACAATATTAATAAAATTTATAAATTAGTGTTGAAAGAAACTATATTAAATATTAATTGTCCTAGAAACCAATATGTCCTTAGAAAGAATCATAAAAGTTAAAATAAAAATACACTGGACAAAAAAATCAATGTTTTATATACATATGTATGTACATATATGTATGAGGGACAAGTAATGGGAAGTGTTTATATGTGTATGTGCCTGATTTATGTATATGTATTTTACATAGCTGCCCAAAGTAGCACAAAAGTGCCGAACATCAATCGGCTTCTTATACAAATTAATACACAGGCTTGGTATCTTCAAACATATTTATATTTATTAACAATATCATCAAACATCAATTTCCTGTTATGGGTAAGTTACTATTTTCACTTTAACTAACTGTAGTTATCTTTTCAATTTATTAATTGTGAATTGATAAACTAATCTAGACTTTTGGTAAAAAATTCATTATTTTCAATATAATCGTATGTTATTTAGTAGTTGAGTTGTGATTAACAATGAATTAACTTTTTCTATTTTTCACCTGGTTCTCTTATATCAAAAGTTTTATTTCGGTATTAAAAGATAAAAGTTTTTGAAACTTTTTTGTCATTTACAAAACATTATATAATGCTCTTAAAATAAATGAATAAAAATTCAAAATTCCTTAACACCAACAACAACAATTCAAACAAAATCAAAAACACTGCAATTTTAATGCGTCAAAAGAAATTGTACAGTCTTACAATATTCAAAGACAAATAATGGCTACTACTTTGTTTGATTTCCATTTGATCTCCATTTGCTTTTAGAACTGCTTGTAGCTTTCTAGGCATCAATTCCATACATTTATTTATTAATTCCATTGACATTTTTGGCCACTCTCCCCGCAAAATTTCCTTAATTAAGGTTTTTGATGATTATGTTTTTTTTCTGGAGTGTCTGCCGAAATTCTTACAGAAATGTTCAATTATGCTGAGGTCCGGAAATTGTGGGTGATAGTCCAGTTATTTTGGTGTGTGATACAAGAACCATTCTTTAACTATTTTGGCGGTGTGAAGAGGATTTTTGTCCTGTTGGAAGATTCATGCTCGATCTAAGTTTAATTTCTCTAATATATGCGCCCAAATATCTTTAAAATATTTGAGTAGTCGGTTTTGTTCATTAAACTGTCAATAAATACTAAGCTTCCCCCTCCGCTGCCCGCTTTACAGCCAAACACCATCACCGAAATCCCACCACACTTCATGGCAGATATATGTAATATTGTTTTGGTTTAATTCCTAAATTATGCTTCTCCAAATTTTAGAACTTTTTTCTTCCCAAAGACCTCAAACTTGCTTTTTTTCTGCAAAAATTAAGAACGATTTTCATGGTTTTAAACTTTTTTTAATTCTAGGCGTCGCATCTCATTTTAGTTAGAGCTTTGTAGTTTTCTTCTTAGAACTTGTTTACATAAACTACTTGAATGTAGTGCTCGGTGGACCGTTTTGAAACAAACTTTCAATCCAGATGATTCTCTACACTTCTGCTGATATTTGCGCAGCACTTCTAGTTGAAATTTATCTTAAATCGAACATGAATCTTCCAACAGGACAAAAATCCTATCCACACCGCCAAAATAATTAAAGAATGGTTCTTATATCACACACCAAAATAACTGGACTATCACCCACAATTTCTGGACCTCAGCATAATTGAACATTTCTGAAAGAATTTCGGCACACTCCAGAAAAAAAAACATAACCATTGTTGCGGGGCCCTTGCAAAGGGGTGACAAATGTCAAAATGCGCCCCTGTATGATTCATTTTTGGTTAGAGCGCTCTTGCGCAGAATTAGAATTTTGCAACGTATATGTGGTTGAGAAATTGCTGTTATGTCTATGCGCATGTGGCTTTATTAATACCAAGGCCCATGATCGTTCTTAGGAAGTCCACCTTGTCAATTGCAAATGGTCAAATTGCAGTGGAACCTCTGACCAAGAGTAATAAATAAACCGGCGGTGAGTCAAACCGCATAGATTATACTAGATTCAAGATCTGGAAAGAGGGAGGAATAGTATTAATGAGGTTTTAAAAATAATGGAACGATACGAATTAGTTACCCAAAAATATTCCTGTGTTTTTCTGATGTTTCGGATGTGCATGTGCTGTGTGAAATTTATGTAAACAAGAAAATAATAAAAGCGATTTGACAGTAGCTATGTACCATGGTATACAAATGCTGTGTGCTGTGAAACGGTTACTCTAGAATACAGTGGGTTTGAAGGAAGGTGAAGTTAATTTTTTTTTACTGAAGTTTTTGTTTTTGGACGTTAGGTTCGAACGATACTCCGAAATGTTGATAGACTATGGTATAGGATATAAGCGAAAAGAGACGGACATCTAAGGTAGTAATACTTTTGTAGGGACGTCAAGTGCTTTCTATCTTTGTTATTTGATTTATGTATTTTATATGAATTGTGAAAGGGCTAATATAAATAACCTCATACAAAATTTTTTTTAAAGAAACATTTTTATTTTTGTTGAGACCGAAACTGTGTTATGAATGTTAACTCATCTTAGTTAGTTCATAAAATTTTTATTGACTGCATTTAGTATCATAGTCAAATAAATCGTTTAAGAGAGCTCTTTTAGGCAGATATTTCAGGTACAAGAGTCAGCCTGTGAACTACGACCACAAATTATACAGGAAACAAAAATTTGATTTAGATGAGGAAATAATCATAGACAGGAAGAAAAAAAGTTCAATCTAGATAGAGATAATTGCATCAAAGAAACAAGTGTGGGTTATTGATGTTAGTTCATTGTTATTAAAATTTTGTAATTATGTGTGTATTTAGTGTTTATTTAAGGACTTTACTGTAAGGCATATTTTCTTTAAAAGGAATTAGAATTGAAAAAGATTAAACAAACGAAAGATTATTTATTTATTTATATGTATATATGTATGCTATAATTTCCTGAAATCAGGGTTCGCTTTATTACAAATTTATTTCAAAAGAAAGATTTGTAAAACGTGAAAGTTAGATATTAGTTAGTTAAAAGAAGAAAAAAAAACAAACATTGTTAGGATTAAGCAGACATTTAAAATGAATTATGTTTTGAAAGTTAAGTTGTAAAAATGAAAATTATGGTTTGCTAAATTGTAGAACGTGTGGTTGTTAAAGTAAGGTAAGTGTGGTGTGTGTGTATAAAAAGGGGTCCCTCAATATTAGTTCGTTGGATTCAGGCGACCATGGTAGGGTTAGGGCGACTGGAGGATAACAGCTACCTCCCGTTCAGAATATGTTGGTTTGTGAGTAATGGTAGAGTTCCCCATACAATTATTGGTACGTGCTTTAGGGCTAGAGGTGCGGGACAAATGCAGACCCATCTGAGATGACGCTAGCCAGCCGAGCGCTCCCTCTAGTGCCACACAAGGCTCACGTAACACCATCATAACCTTGTCAATGGAAGTAATAAATAAATGTATGGAATTGATGCCTAGAAAGCTACAAGCAGTTCTAAAAGCAAATGGAAATCAAACAAAGTAGTAGCCATTATTTGTTTTTGCACATTTTAAGACTGTACAATTTCTTTTGACGCATTAAAATCGCAGTGTTTTTGATTTTGTTTTAATTGTTGTTGTTGGTGTTAAGGAATTTTGAATTTTTATTCATTTATTTTAAGAGCATTATATAATGTTTTGTAAATGACAAAAAAGTTTCAAACCTTTTATCTTTTAATACCGAAATAAAACTTTTGATATAAGAGAACCAGGTGTACAGTTTCTTATGACTCACACAGTATGTACCGACGGTACATCGAATAAGTAAAAATAATTAACGTGATAATCACAAAAGATAAGCAAGAATAGTTAAACATATTTAAGGCTCAGTTAGCCGACTGTAATGTAATGTAACTGTAACGTAGAAAACAGCCGATTGATATTTTTATATGAAAATTAGCTTACGTTACATTACATCTCTATAACCATTTCCATTACTTTTCACATAACAAAATCGATCAGCTGTTTCTTACTGTTGCAGTTACATTACATTACAGTCGGCTAACTGAGCCTTTAGTCCCAATTTAAGGCTCAGTTAGCCGACTGTAATGTAATGTAACTGCAACAGTAAGAAACAGCTGATCGATTTTGTTACGTTACAGTTACTTTACAATACAGTCGGCTAACTGAGCCTTTACATTTGAGACATTTCTTGCCGGACATTTTTTCAATTCTCTTTTGTTCTTGCCCGAAGCTTTTACATATTGGACATTAATAGACAGACAAACATTTTGTAATTTGTTTACTTCGTCTTCGTGTTTGCTATTTACACACATACACATACATACCATTTGCATTGATAGTACACATCAAGTATCCATACAGACGTTGAAATGAGAAAAATCATATTGTTACGTTTTTCTCTCTATAAAAACGCTTTTCCGTAGATCCGAAGATTTGCAAATGAATACAAGAGGCGAGTGTAGTAATTAGGGTTAAGAATGATACAAGTTTTATTTACAAATACACTTATACTAAATTACTCAAGAGCTTAAATACACTAATACAACTTAAACTAATAAATTACACACAGATATTCACAACTGGTTACCACTACGCCTTCCTCGCTGTAATTTACACACGTCTCTTATCTGGCTGCGCAAGTATTCACGTGACACCTCTCTGTCTGCTGCCGTCACTTACGAGACTCACTCTGCCGTCACTCACAGTTGATACACCAATACCTCTTTGTCTGCTGCTCGTCACACACGGCACTCACTCTGCCGACACTTACAGTTGATACACCAATAAAGACGCACTGGCTTTACTTACACCCTTACACACGTCTATTCTCTGCGCTGTTCCCTTTACTCCAGTCGACACGATAGACTCCACAATGATCTCAATTCCACGACAGACTTTGCTGTCACTATAGACTGTCCTATAGTTTCTCTTTTACTCCAACTCTTGTGTAAGCACAGACTGCTCTTAACTATCAACTCACCACTGTATCGCAGATTATTATTGATTCACAACTTAATTATCAATTGACTAACGAGTTCTTAACTTCACTACTTTCTGATTAGCACTGCCTATAACTGTTCGCGACTGACTTACAACTGCAACTAACTAACTCATTGGATGCGTCACCTCTATTTATATTTCACACAAATTCCACTAGAAGTTTCAAGCAATGTCTAGACGATCATTATCATCTTATATGCTGCCTAATTAAGTTCAAGTGGTAACTATGTACATACATGTGTATATGCGTACGTGTGTACATCATTAACTAAGCAACACACGGTGGTTGTTTATCTTTTGCTTTTCGTTTGAATTGGCATGTATGTATGTGTACAAATATGTGAATCTTCTTAATAAGCAGACGCTTTTTGTTGTTGTTGTTGCTTTTGCTTGTTTAATCAAGCTAGGCATGCTTATTTAGTTGTTGGCTACTTTCTAGACTATTCTTTGCTTTGACCCTGTAGGAATATTTTCGCGTAGCATTTACATTAACCCTGTTGGAACATTTTTGTGTAATGCTGCTTAAACCTGTCGACGGCTATTTTCGTAACACTGCCGCCCACTTAAGCCTATTCGTCCCGAATAGGCGCATCATCGCCTTTCTTTTTCTGCGTTTTCTAAACGCCTTGTAGTTACGCTCGAGACGACTACCTCTTCCATATTTGTCGGCTTTAGTTCTGGCTCTGCCTCGTTTCTCAACTGGAACTTGTATTGCCATACGCTGGAGATGACTACTTCGTTGACATTTGTGGCCCCTGGTACTGACTCTGCTTCCTGTTTCCAATACAGCTTGCCTTGCCTTGCGCTGAAGATGACAAGTTCTTCCACATTTGCAGCCCATGGTACTGAATCTGCCTGGTATTTCTACTACAGCTTGCCTTGCCGTACGCTGTAGATGACAACTCCTTCCACATTTATGGCCTTTGGCTCTGACTCTACCTTGTCCCTTAACTAGAGCTTGCCTTACCATTCCACATTTATGGCCTTTGGCTCCGACTCTTCCTTGTACCTTGAATAGAGCTTGCCTTACCACACGCTTTAGGCTCCGTATAGAAGTTGTCTTTTTCTTCCTGACTGCTTTTATGCTATGCGCTTTGTATGCTGTAGCAGTTTCTTTACCCTGAGCAAGCGAGACCATTTCACCCATAGCTTGTTCCGCTGTTTCACAGACCACCACATCTTCTACGTCACTAGCTTCATTTTCTTTGCTGGAAACTTCTGGCTCACGTCCAACTTGTTGACACTGTCCACTGCTAATTTCATCTTCTGCCTTCAGTCTTTGGTCAACGTTTTCCTCTGTGCCAGAAACGTCTTTGTTGACACTGTTCCCCAAGTCAGAAATCTCTTTGTGTATCTCTTTGTCTGAATTACTGACTTTTATTTCTTCACCATCTGTTCGTCTGTCTGTGACTTCAGGCATTTCTTGAATTTTCTCATTTCTGGCTCTAGGTGATTCTGGAACGTCAGGCACAGTTTTCCATTTGTCAAACATCTCATTCATCTGACCTAGAAGTTTCTCGTTGTTTGCCTTCATTTCGCTGATCATGGCAGCAAACATTGCGCTGAGGTCTGTACTGGTTGCCGTTGCACGAGTACATACCTCAATTTCTTCTTTTTCATCGAACTCATAGGTTTCTATGTCGATGTTGCGCCGCTGAAATTCGTCTATTAACCTCTTTTGAAGTTCGACCTTGTTACCAGTTGTCGTCAATTTCCTCTTACTCAACTCTTGCTTGAGTTGATCCACGTTAAGCTCTTGAAATTTCATCTCTCCTCAAAAACCAATTACTACGTTTAACCTTTTCAAACGTGTGAGGTTCTCCTTTTTTTATTACTCTTGCTTTTCGCTTAACCCTTTTCAAACGTATCGCTTGTATTTGCAAATCCCACTTCTGACACCAAATGTTACGTTTTTCTCTCTATAAAAACGCTTTTCCGTAGATCCGAAGATTTGCAAATGAATACAAGAGGCGAGTGTAGTAATTAGGGTTAAGAATGATACAAGTTTTATTTACAAATACACTTATACTAAATTACTCAAGAGCTTAAATACACTAATACAACTTAAACTAATAAATTACACACAGATATTCACAACTGGTTACCACTACGCCTTCCTCGCTGTAGTTTACACACGTCTCTTATCTGTCTGCGCAAGTATTCACGTGACACCTCTCTGTCTGCTGCCGTCACTTACGAGACTCACTCTGCCGTCACTCACAGTTGATACACCAATACCTCTTTGTCTGCTGCTCGTCACACACGGCACTCACTCTGCCGACACTTACAGTTGATACACCAATAAAGACGCACTGGCTTTACTTACACCCTTACACACGTCTATTCTCTGCGCTGTTCCCTTTACTCCAGTCGACACGATAGACTCCACAATGATCTCAATTCCACGACAGACTTTGCTGTCACTATAGACTGTCCTATAGTTTCTCTTTTACTCCAACTCTTGTGTAAGCACAGACTGCTCTTAACTATCAACTCACCACTGTATCGCAGATTATTATTGATTCACAACTTAATTATCAATTGACTAACGAGTTCTTAACTTCACTACTTTCTGATTAGCACTGCCTATAACTGTTCGCGACTGACTTACAACTGCAACTAACTAACTCATTGGATGCGTCACCTCTATTTATATTTCACACAAATTCCACTAGAAGTTTCAAGCAATGTCTAGACGATCATTATCATCTTATATGCTGCCTAATTAAGTTCATGTGGTAACTATGTACATACATGTGTATATGCGTACGTGTGTACATCATTAACTAAGCAACACACGGTGGTTGTTTATCTTTTGCTTTTCGTTTGAATTGGCATGTATGTATGTGTGTAAATATGTGAATCTTCTTAATAAGCAGACGCTTTTTTTGTTGTTGTTGCTTTTGCTTGTTTAATCAAGCTAGGCATGCTTATTTAGTTGTTGGCTACTATTCTAGACTATTCTTTGCTTTGACCCTGTAGGAATATTTTCGCGTAGCACTTACATTAACCCTGTTGGAACATTTTTGTGTAATGCTGCTTAAACCTGTCGACGGCTATTTTCGTAACAATATGAAGCAACAAGAATAAATTGCGAAAAGTAGAAAAGAGAAACAAAAAATGTCCAGTACATAGTCATGTTTTAGACTTGGCAATTTTTCTTGAAGCAGTTATCTTCAATTCTCTTTTAAAACTGCTCGCTTGTTTACACTCAGACAGTTTCTTGTTCAATTTTCCTATTATTTTAATGCTGCGAATGAAATAACAAAAGAGAATTGAAGTAACTTTTCTGTACAAGCAAGTCAGTACCCCTCTTCTTTCTTCTTTCCTATCTCTCCCATAAACTCAGACTTGCTTCAAGAAACCCTGCCGAGTCTAAAACATGAGATAGGGTCGTGTACTACACACTCTGCATGCCCCTTCTTCAACAAACTTCGTCTGTCTGTCTGTCTTTCAATTTCCCAAATGTAAAAGGGCACTTAGGTAGAGTAATATCCCAGCAAAAAAGTTTGCCTACTAGAATGCAAAAAAGTGTATGTACTCTCCAGTCGTGAGTACTTACAATTTGACTGAATAAGCCATTATTTTTTATGAGAAGTTCAAAAAGTATGCGGTACCCTATACTTTTTGCCTACAAATATCCAAAAGCTAATAGATTACTGATTGCCTAAAAGTATTCAAAATATAATGGGTTATTTTATGCTCACAAAAATGCAAAATTTAATAAAATAGCCAAAAATTATAAACAAATAGAATTTTGTAACATAATTATAAAATTTGAACCTTTTTTGGGATTGTTAAAAATCATAATTTTACAAAGCAAATATATGAATACGTATATTGAAAAATATGCGAAAATACTTAGATTTTGTAATAAATATTGTAGTAAACCAAAGTTATTTTATTGTTTTCGAAGCTCATTTTAGAGCTGGCAAACTATCGATAGTATCGATGGTTTTGTTTTTATTAGACTATCGATAGTTTTTTCTCGATAGCGATACTATCGTAAAAAAATTTATTACCAAATTGTCAACAAACTATATAAAATTTAGCATATTAGTTGTCTTTTATTGAAAATACATAAGTACATATCGCTCTATTAATATAATAACGTCATAACTCAAAAAATTAATTTATTCAGTTAATAATACAGAATGCCCCGGCAATTCATATTTCATCTTGTGTAAAAAAATTCACGTGCAAACTCATCTCTTGATAGAAGAAAGCTTTATTAATATATTCACTGAGTTGTATATAAATTGAGAACTGAACACATTTTTTTCAAAACTATTTTTATTTGAGTTATAATAATGAATAAATGAGCGATATGTATTGAAAATTGAAATTCAGCATTCCTAATAGCATGATCACACGGACAACAAATATCGATGTTCACTCTCATTCACATTCACGATTCGCGCTCGAATATTGATTGAAATATACAAAATTTTGTGAGCGAACCATTTTCTTCCATTCTGAATCTTACTGAATTTTTTGATAACAAATTATCGCTAATTTATCTGAATTGGCTATTAAAACAAAATTATTACATACAAACGAGTATGTACGTATCGTCACCTTGAATGCAAACTGATGTAACTACACTTATATATTTTTTACAGGAGAAACAAAAAAAAACGTTACAAAATCAATAATAATAAAGTATTCTTGAAAATTTTCTTCGAAATTTACTTGTAGTATGGATTCTTATATCTTCTTAAACATTTATTTCCTTATTATGTATCTTTAAGCTTTATTGTTAGTTACGTTCCTTGCAATAAAAAATAGATGCATTCGTAATTACGTTTGTTTCATCGCAGAGATCTAAATATTTGAGTGAACATGTAGTTTGATAAAATGAACTATAATAAATCAAAAACTCGATTTCGAATTTGTGTGTAGTTACGTGTGTTTGCATTTAAGGTGCCGATATGTAGGTATGTTTTTGTAGACAAAAAAATATATGTGTTTAAAATTGAAAAATTAGAATGAAATTAAACATAAAATTAATTATTTAAGGCCTTATTTCGAAAGAAATAATTTAAGTTTAAAAAACGTTTACAAATAAATTTTCATACAAAATTTGTTGTGTAAACCATTTGTAAACCAAAATTATTTTTTCTGAATAAGGCAGTTATAATTTTTACCTAATTTTTTTAAACTATATCCATATATCAACAGTCAAAACGACTGTTCGTGTTGGCGTGTGAACATAGTGTAAAATAATTCAATACTATCGATAGTATCGATAGTTTTTCAACAAACTATCGAAAATATCGAATGGCGTGACTATCGATAGTTTGCCAGCTCTAGCTCACTTTCACGATCAATAAATATTGTTACGTAAAAAATATTCCTACAGGGTTAATGCAAAGAACTATCTAGAAATATTTAACTAAAGCACTAAACATACACACATATTTACGTGCAACAACAATAATTGTGTACATAGCTTAGTGTGAGCACGTATGGTAACCACCCTGTACTACCAGTAGCACACCGCATTGCCAACATAAGAGTCGTTACTTTGAAATTCAAAAATAACGGCCAATCGAATTATCTACAAACGCCTAGAAGCAGCAACATGAATTTTCCCGATTGTGCTGGCTACCAATAGTAAATGACAATACAGATGGCGGCATGTATAGATGCCATTACTAAGTACAGACATGTTATTACGCCACCTATCGGGCGAACATTCGAGAACAGGTTGCTGTACTATAAAAAGTGGCAGCATGTGCGAGAATGGATCAGTACTAATCAGAAAGTAGTCAAGTTGATATCGTTGAGTCAGCGCTAATCAGAAATTAGTCGAGCCATAAGAATAAGATAAGAAGTAATTAAGTAAAGACAAGTGGTAATTTTCTTCGTTAAGAATAAAAGAGAAAACAGTAGCAAATAAAAATTGTGTGTTATTTATTTTTATTTTTGAGCAATCAAAAGAACTCACGTTTAATAAAATTTAAACGTAACATTTGGTGTCAGAAGTGGGATTGCAAAATTAAAATAAAAATAATAAATTAATTAGAAAATAATTAATTTGTAATACAAGGAAAGAAAATCTACAATGAAGTTCGAAGATTTAAAAGTGGAGCAACTCAAAAAGGAATTGAGTAAGTGTGACCTGCCGACAACAGGTAATAAGGCAGAACTTCAAAAGAGGCTAATAGATGAATTCAAGCGTCGTGGTGTCGACATAGGAGCGTACGAATTTGAAGAGAAATATGAGATGGAAGAAGCATCTGCTCCCTCTACTAGTATTCCAACCAGTACAGACATAAGCGCAATGTTGGCTGCCATGATAAGCGAAATAAAAGCGGTCAATGAGAAAATGGAGGCAAACAATGACAAACTTCTAAGCCAAATGGACGAGAGACTTCAGAAGTCTTCTAAGCTAAACAACGACAAACTTCTAGGCCAAATGGATGAGAGACTTCAGGAGTCTTCTAGAACAATGAAGGCTGAAATTCAGGAGCCTTCTAGGGCTATGAAGGCCACAAATGAGAAACTTCAAGAAATTTCTGAGGCCTTATATAGAAGAGTAGATGGCATTGAAGTACAAGTCAGTAAGTTTGACGAGAAAATCTCCGAGCTTGAGAATAAAGTCCATAGCTTAGAAATTGGTGACGTGGCAGTACAAGTGAAAGATGTGGACGAGAAATTGCACGAGCTGGAAGCAAAAATCGTCAATCTCCAGTGCCAAGGCGGACCAGTGCGATTTGTTCCAGAGGTTTCCAGCAGGATAAAGACACCTTGTTTCGATGGCAGTGCACCACTGAACATCTTCCAATTTCAGTTCGAAACAGTGGCTAACAGAAATGGATGGGACAGTGAAGAAAAGGCCATAGAGGTAGTTTTGGCCTTAAAAAGTGCGGCAGCAGAAGTACTCGAAACTGTACCAGTAGGCTGCAGAAACAGTTTTGATGACATAATGGCGGCACTGCAACGCAAATATGGCGGTGAGCACAAGCGTGACATATACTGCATTGAATTGCGATGTAGAGGACAAAAGCCCAATGAGTCTCTACAAGATTTCGCAATGGAAATCGAGCGGTTGGTGCAGCTTACGTACCCAGGCGAAAACCATCCATTCCTGGATCATGTCAAAACGGAGGCGTTTGTTAATGGCATCCGCAACCCTGATATCAAACTTGCAGTGTGTGCTACGCAAAAGGCAACTTTCGCAGAAATGGTTTCATTTGCACTAGCTCAGGAGACTGCCAGGCTGATTTTGAAGCCACAGGTGTGCAAGGTACGGAACATGGAAGTCCTTGCTGAAAATGATAATAGTCTAGTCTCTAGCATTAATGAGGCCGTGAGACAAGCATTGGCGGAGAAAGAACACAAAGTTAATAATAAGTGCTATAACTGCGGCATTAACAGCGTTACTGGTCATTACAAGCGCAACTGCAAGGCGCCAAGAAAGAGAGCCAGATTTGTTTCGCCATCAAGGAACAGTAAACGGGTGTACCAACAAACAACACAAGAGTCCCCGTTAAACTAAAACGAGCTAGCACTAAGGGGCAAGAGCTAGCTCCCACAAACGACGGCCCCACAATATCCATATCAGTGATGCTGGATACATCAACGGTGAAAGGCACATCCTTACCATAGACACAGGAGCGTCACAGTCAATAATCAGGCCCGATGTAGTGAAGGGGAAATGTGAAACTATAAGTAATATACGACAACGTATAGCTACTGGGGAGCCTGCCACTGTCTATGGTAAAACTGAGGCGAAGGTGACTATTGCCAATATCAGTGTGAAACACGTATTTATTGTTGCCGATATTGTAGACGAGGTTATTATTGGAGCCGATTTGATGATAAACCACGAAACAACTTGCATATGGGGCAACAAGTGATGATTTGGCGTAATGTTGAAATACCGCTTGATGTTGGATATGACAATCAGATGACATTACCACTACGGTCTGAATCAGCAATATGGTCACAAATGGAGGGAGATTGTGCGGACAATCGGTTGTGGGTAGTAGAACCAACAGAAATTAAAAGCGAGCTATTAACAGCAAAAGCCCTCGTAAAAACTTGCAATGGAAGAAAGGTTCCCATACGGGTACTTAATTTATCAGGCCAAGAAAAAGTCATCAACAAGAATTCCGAAATAGGTCAATGTGCTCAAGCAGAGGCAATAATAAACTGCGATAAAAAGCCAGAACCTGCCAATTTGTCTGCAAAGGAGCGTGAAGAATTTCAGGCACATGTGGAGCGATGGGTAGCAGGGCTATCACCTCCTGACAGAAATAAAGCCAAGCAACTGCTAAAAAGGCACGCCTGCATTTTTGCCGGGCAGAATAAAAGCCAAGGGAGAAGGGCAATAGTGAAACACGAAATAAATACTGGCGAAGCAAGGCCAATAAAACTGGCACCCAGAAGTATACCACTGGCTAAGCGAACTGAGGTAAAAGAGCTCGTCAATGAAATGGAGCGGTGTGGTGCAATCGAACTATCTTCAAGTCCCTGGAGCTCACCGGTAGTGTTAGTAAAGAAAGAGGACGGCAGTACTCGATTTTGCGTCGATTATAGGAAACTTAACGACGTGACCAAAAAGGACAGTTACCCGCTACCAAGAATTGACGACACCTTAGACACGCTTGCTGGAACGAAATGGTTCTCCACATTGGATCTACAAAGCGGCTATTGGCAGGTGGAGATTGCAGAGAAAGGCAAGGAGAAAACTGCTTTCAGCGTATGCGACGGTCTGTGGCAGTTTAATGTTATGTCATTTGGGCTCTGCAATGCTCCGGCTACTTTCAAGCGGCTTATGGAGCAAGTGTTAAAGGGACTGCACTGGAAAACATGCTTGGTGTATCTTGATGACATAGTTGTAATGGGGAAGACTTTTGATGAACACCTTAAAAATCTGACCGAAGTCTTTCAGCGCATATCATCGTCTGGACTCAAACTCAGCATCAAAAAGTGTGCACTATTCCAGAAAGAGGTGAAGTATCTGGGCCATAAAGTTACGGCAGATGGCATTTAAACAGATGAAGATAAGATACGAGCAGTAAAGGACTGGCCTCGTCCAAGAAATCTTCACGAATTGCGCATATCCACGAATTGCATATCCAGTTGCTGGGGAAAAATTTGTGCTAGATAGCGATGCAAGTGGATATGGAATAGGAGGTGTGTTATCACAGGTGATTAATGGAACAGAAAAAGTAGTGGGCTATTACAGCCGAATACTTTCGAAACCTGAGAGGAACTACTGTGTTACACGACGGGAGCTTCTGGCAGTGTTGGAGTGCATTAAGCATTTTCATAAATACTTGTATGGCCAACACTTTACTTTAAGAACTGACCATTCTGCGCTCAGGTGGCTACTGCAGTTTAAGAATCCTGAAGGGCAGCTAGCACGCTGGATTGAACGTCTTCAGAGCTGCGACTTCAGCATTGAGCACAGAAAGGGTGCAAGGCATAATAATGCTGATGCTCTGTCACGACGGCCCTGTAGCTTAGAGTGCAGACATTGTTCAAAAGTCGGAAGAAGACTGGTCAGAGGCGCAAAGGGCAAATCCAGCACTGCGAAAAATTATTGAGGCTAAGGAGGAGGATAGAAGACCCACCCGTAATGAGATATCAGCTGAAAGTCCACTGGTAAAATCGTATTGGGCCCAGTGGGAAAGCCTGAATTTGATAAATGGTTGTTTGTATCGTGTATGGGAAAGTGTAGACGGTAAGATGGTTTCCAATCTGATCGTGGTCCCAACATCCAAGAGGAGCGAGGTGTTGAAAGAGTTCCATAATGGACCCAGCGGTGGTCACCTGGGCGTGACAAAACGCTCGAAAAGTTAAAACAGCGTTTTTATTGGATTGGATGTCAACAAGCCGTAGCCGAATGGATAGCAAATTGCACACAGTGTATGAAAGCTAAAGGTCCAGCAAAACGAAGTTGGGGTCTGCTACAAAAATATAACTCGGGAGCAACCTTTGAGAGGATAGCAATGGATGTAGCAGGACCTTTTCCAGTCAGCAACGCTGGGAATCGTTATATTCTTGTATGGACTATTTTAGCAAATGGCCAGAAGTTTATGCCATACCGAACCAGGAAGCCACAACGGTTGTGGACGCGTTTGTAAACAACTGGGTATGTCGCTATGGAGTTCCTATTGAACTGCACTCTGATCAAGGTAGAAATTTTGAGTCTGCCATATTTAAAGACATGTGCGAGCGGTATGGGATAATGAAAACCAGAACCACACCACTTCATCCACAGTCTGATGGAATGGTAGAGAGGTTTAACCGTACATTAGAAGAATATTTGCGAGAAGTGGTTAGCGCCCATCAAAGGGACTGGGACGAGCACATTCCAAAATTTCTATTGGCATACAGGTCAGCTGTGCATGACATAACATCGCGAACACCTGCAAAAGTTATCTTTTGAGCTGAGTTAAAGTTGCCTGGAGATTTAGAGTTCGGCGTCGAGCCTACACAAACAAATGAAGCTGATACTTTCCCTTTCCAAAGGCAAGACAATTTAAATGAGCTACATGAATTTGTACGTAGCCGAATTAAAATGGTCAGTAATAAAATGAAAGTTAGATACGACCGTGCTGCAAAATTGGGAAATACTCCATCTCTATTGCACTAACGCAAAACATTTTGATATGCCTGAACATGGACATGGCACGTATTCACCACAACAAAAAACTTGATAAATTTTTCACAGTTGCTCTGCCGGCGTCATATCCATGTCATGTCTAAGTTGATGGCTGTTATAAGTTGTCCAATCTAGTTGGTGTCTTATGACATCAATCAAAGAAGGGTAGTTTTTGCTTTACACGAGTGAAAATAAATATAAATTAATGTTTAATTAACAAAAATTAAAAATTTTAAAAATCCTCGAATATATCTAGAAAAGATCTGGACTGTTGTTCTTAAAACATAGCTAAGAACCCTCTCGATCAAGTCACCTTTCAAATAGAAAAAACTAAATCAAAAACGATGCAGTCGTTTGGTCTGTACGTGGACACGGACAGACACACAGACACACAAGAAAATCTTATAACACCCCTAAGTATATATAAACTAAAATGTTGCTAAAAAATTTAAAGACTGAATAGCAGAATGTATGTATGTACAAATCAATAGAAGGCGTACTGCAAGTATTGAAAGTTTGCAATAAATGCGCAGTTTCTTGATTACCTAAAGAATACCAAAAATTAAAAATTTTAAAAACCCCCGACTTTTTTTCTTCTAAACGGCTGGACCGATTTTCTTCAAGCATAGCTAAGAACCCTCTCGATCAAGTCATCTTTCAAACAGAAAAAATTAAATGAAAATCGGTCCAGCCGTTTGGCCTGTACATGGACACGGACAGACACACAGATACGCAGATACACACTACGTCGGGGGTTAAAAATAATTTTATTTTTTACTTCAATTTATCGTTTTTAATTACTTTCAAAAGTTCCCGATTTTCTTTAAAAAAAATAATATATGATAAACCTTCTTGTTTTTGCTTAAGGTTCATGATTTTGCATTCAATGGCGCTTAGCCATTTTTAGCTAGTTCTTAGCAATTTTTTAGCCATTTTTTTGTTTACATTTAGCCATTATTGGTGAAGGAATTCTGGCATCAGGAGGTTCGTGATTGACCAACATACCACCAGGAAACCTACGTTTCTGGAATGAAGGCTGAGCATCGTTCATCTACAATCTAAGGAGCCATCACTAAGCCTATATACTTCATATAGACCAGCCTCGAGTAAGAACGTTGGATCGAAGTTTGAATTTGCCAGATCACATACGAGACAAAAAATACCATATACTCGTACTAATAAGTACGACATCTTAAACTTTGCCATAGTGTGCGATAGATTTGACATTTCCGATAGAGCTGCTTCTTGTTTGGTTACTGCCTTATTTAAGGACAATGGTGCATAGTCAGTCAAAACAAAGTATACTTTATGAGTTTAAAAACCAGTATTTTGTATGGCAATACTGGTTTTAAACTTTTACGGCCTGACCCACGATGCCGACAAGAAACTATCTATCGCTTACTTATATTGAAAACAAAAACAAATTTTCTTATTTTGTTTTTGTTTTCAATAAACTAAGCGAAAAATAATTTCTTGTCGACATCGTGGGCCAGTCTGTTAAAGTGTACTTTGTTTATGACTATGCGCCATTGGCTTTAAAGAGTAAAATAGGGCTTTAAAGAGTAAAATAGGGAACTAATCATCATATTCTGTGGTCTTATAGCTGATTCACACGAAGACTATTTTTCGACGTCACTTTGTGTTTGTTAGCGAGCGGTGTAGAGAAGAAAGAGGGCTAGAAAAAATGACTCGGTTTCTGTTTTCCATGTTTTTTTTTCACATTTCTCTTTACATTGCCCTTGTTGTTATTGTTGCTACGTTTTAATGTTACTCTTCTATCTTATTGTTTTTTTTATTGTTACTCTTTTAGCTTATTGGCTATATGGGTGGAGAGAAGTAAAATTAGACGTCAAAAAAAAAACATCGTATGAATCATGATACAATTATAACAGGCACATGCACAAGCCCAGCCTGTTAATGTATACAATACCTACAGTTGTCAAACTTTGTTTACAAGCTGCAAAAATGTTAGTGTATGTGTGTGCATAAAATGATTACAGTGTTGCCAATGAAATTACACATGGTTGTGTTTCCAGTTATATGTTAAAGAAAATTACACTACACATCTTTTGTGTAGGTTAAAATTAAAACAAAAATAAATAAAAATACAAGCCAAAGTAGAATTACACACAGATTATACATGAATGTAATTACATGGCCTACAAATGAGAGTAATTGCACACTCTGTGTAATTACAAACCTATTGGCAACACTGAATAACTATAATCATTCCTGAATGCCGCGTCTGCAATTGTACTTTAGTTACCCTGTAATTGTTATTTTTAAAAACAAAAGGCATGTGTTTCTGACAATTATTCGTTTGTTTATACCAACAAAATGAATGTGTTTTTTGGTGTTGTAATTTTGTTGTAGTCGTGCATGTACCTAGTATAATTGTACCATGGTATGAATGCAAGGAATTTTTGAAAGCAACTTCAAAAGAGAATTAAGAAAAATAGACGTCATAAATTTCACCGCGTGAATTAGCACTTATTATACCCTTTACCAAAAAATGGTAAAAGGGTATATATAGGTTTGTCATTCCGTTTGTAATTTCTAGAATATTAATAAGCGAACCATAAAGTATATATATTCTGGATCCTTATGCATAGGGAAGACGAATAAGCGATGTCCGTCTGTCTGTACGTGATGGTCGAAATAAGATTGGTATTGAAAATCAGCAAAATCGAGCAGACGGTTTCAGAGCTGGGAAGCTTAAACTTCATTTTGCCATACAAAATAACTACCGAAAACTAGTTATTATTTTTTTATTAAATAAACTTATTTTATACTTCAGAATGAATAAAATTAATATTTCTTAACAACAAAAAAATAAATAAATAAATAGACGTTCCAGGGTTGGAAAACTTTAACTTTTTTATACAAATTTATACAAAATTAATTTACTAAAAGAAATTTTTCCTTTTTTCTATAAATTAATATAAATTATATAATTAATTAAATTTTTTCTATAAATAAATATAAGATATTCTAAGAAGAAAGAGATTGGGTTAAAAAATCAGAAAAATCAAAAAGGATAATTCCAGGGTTGGGAAACTTAAAATTTTTGTGATATAAAAAATTAACTACCGTAAACTAATTTTTATATTTTTTTTATTAAATTAACTTATTTTATACTTCAGTACAAATTAAATTAGTATTTCAAATTAAAAAAGAAAGTTAAAAAAATTAAAAAGACATTTCCAGGGTTGGAAAACTTTAATTTTTTTTCATATACAAAAGTAACTTACTAAAACAAATTTTTTTCTTTTTCTCCATAAATTAAACATATCTTAGACTCTTAAAAGAAATAGATTGGTGTAACAAATCAGAAAAATCAAAAATGATGATTCCAGGGTTGGGAAACTTACACTTTTTGTAATATATAAAAGTAACTAGGTCTTACTATTTTTTTTTATTAAATTAACTTATTTTATACTGCAGTACACATTAAATTGATATTAAAAATTAAAAAAAAGTTTAATACATGAAAAAGACATTTCCAGGGTTGGAAAACTTTAACTTTTTTTTATACAAAAGTAACTTACTAAAACAAATTTTTTCTTTTTCTCTATATATTAAACATAAAAGGAACATATTGGTGTACGAAATCTGAAAAATCAAAAAGGACGGTTCCAGGGCTGGAAAACTTACACTTTTTGTGATATATAAAATTAACTACCGAAAACTAATTTTTATTTTTTTTATAAAATAGACTTATTTTATACTTCAGTACGAATGAATTTGATATTTCAAATTAAAAAAAAAATTAAAACGAAGTTTCCAGGGTTGGAATACCTTATTTTTTATACAAAAGTAACTTACTATAACAAATGTTTCCATTTTTAATATAAATTAAACATATCTTACATTCTTAAAAAATAATATTGTTTTTAAGAATACAGAAAAATCAAAAAGGGGGATTCCAGGGTTGGGAAACTTACACTCTTTGCTATATAAAAAATTAACTACCGAAAATTAATTTGTATTTATTTAAACTTATTTTATGCTTGAGTACGAAAAAAATTGGTACTTAAAATAAAAAAAAACATTTAAAAAAATTAAAAAGACGATTCCTTTTTTTTGTACAAAAGTAACTTACTAGAACAAATTTTTCTTTTTTTCTATAAATTAAATATATCTTAAATTCTTAAAAGAAAGAGATTGGTGTAAGAAATAAGAAAAATCAAAAAGAATAATCTCAGGGTTGGGAAACTTACACTTTTTGTGATATATAAAAGTAACTAAGTCTAATTAATTTTTATCTTTTCCTTTATAGATTATACATATTTTACGTTTTGGAAAGAAAATTTTGGTGTAGAAAATTATGAAAATAATAACCACAGCTCCAGAGCTGGAAACTTTGACCTTTTTTCTGGATATTAAAGTAACTAAATAAAACATTTTTTTTAATTTCCTTTTTTCTTTTTTTATTTAACACACTTTCTATATATTTTTAAGAACTACTAGATTGATATAAGGAATCAGAAAAATCTAATAGAATGATTCTGGGTTCGTAAATTTATTTTTTTGTACATAAAAGTAACTAAGTCAAATTATTTTTTTCTTTTTGTTTATACTATATGTATGTGCTTATGTATGTATCTACATACTACATAAAAACACTTTGGTAAAGGGTATATAAGATTCGCCACAGCCGAATATAGCACTCTTACTTGTTTTATATGCAAACGTTGTTGAATATTTGAATTAAAAATACATTTGCATTCACAAATGAACCAATTTATTTTATTTTTAAGAGCATATTTGTTTGCGTGAAATTGAATAAATAAAACAATTGGCATTAGGTTCAAAAAACAAGGAGAAGTATTCTCAATTTATTTATATTACATTTTGATTTGCGTTAATATGGCGTATTTTGTACGTAACAACGAACGAACTTTCCAACAATAATTTAACTTCTATAATAAAAACCTGGTAGCGAGTGTAATGTTTAACATAAGACCGTTAGCAGTTTATTCGTGAGAATATATGTAAAAACTCCAACACAAAGATGAAAAAATAATAAATAAAGATGAATAAATCCTAACGAATTACCAACTAGACAGAACGAAAATTATACTATTTTAAATTAAACTTAAACATTGCCGGCCACCTTGCATCATCAAAGTTGTTGCAAACAAAATAACTTAAAAACAAGTAATATATATATAACAATTTTGAACTTAAAAAAAACTATATTTATTTACAATTCATTTAATTCTTTATTTTTCATAAACAATTTATAACCAGATAAACCGGCGGAATTTCCCATAGAACAAAGTCTATGGGATGTAGTTTTCTGCAGACTACATACTGCACCCATGTGGGTAGGGTTTTAAAAACCAAATATTTGTCCCCTTAAAAGGGGACTAATCGGCTAATCTACGAGATAATGTTACTACGAAATATAAAGTAAATTCGGGAGACTTTATATTCGGCTACAGTGCAGCTAACTACAACGAGCACGAAGGAAATTCGGAGGACTTCGTGTTCGGCTAATCTACGAAATAATATTACTACGAAATATAAAGTAAATTCGGGAGACTATATTCGGCTACCGTGCAGCTAACTACAACGAGCACGAAGGAAATTCGGAGGACTTCGTGTTCGGCTAATCTACGAAATAATATTACTACGAAATATAAAGTAAATTCGGGAGACTTTATATTCGGCTACCGTGCAGCTAACTACAACGAGCACGAAGTAAATTCGGAGGACTTCGTATTCGGCTAGTCTACGAAATAATATTACTACGAATATAAAGTAAATTCGGAAGACTTTATATTCGGCTAAAATACGGTTTATCCACTTGCTAACTAGTTAGGACAAGAGCCGGTAAAGCTTTCGGACGACACTTTCAAGTAGCCTACTTATAATTGTCGTTCGTACGATCTCGGCACTTGTTGATCATTTTTTACAAACGTTGATTACTTGTGCCAACTAAAATATGACCTGAGTGAGAATCATACCTTGCGTTGGCATATTGTGGTTCGGTTTCAATCAGTGGTGGTATCTGGCTGTATGTGTATTTCGTTCTTTGTACAGGTATACGGTAAAAGGTAGGTGCAATTTCACTACGGTATACGGTGCGTGAATTTGCACTATTGAATAAGAATAAAAAAGTATATGCAGTTGTAACGCCACGTTACATTCTCCTCTTAATTTATATAAAAAAAGAAAAAAAAAATAGTTTTTGTAGCACACGGAGAGTTTTCACCAGGTGGTCTGCACTACCTTGCAGGTAATATACACCCAAATCTTCTAAATTTCGGCTCGGTCTGCCCTGGGAATATGTTTGGTGATACTTTTGCAATGATCGCGCACGGCCCGAAAAGGTTTTGCGCATGCTTACTGTTAAAGTGGTCGGCGGTCGAAGAGATTGCGTGTTTGGGAGTACATATCTTTTCCCCTATTTTTGGTTGTCCTTTGCGCCAATGTTTGACGTAGTATGGTTTCAGGAAAGTTTCGCCAACAGTTGGTTGTTTTTGGATCCATTCGGTCTGTCTTGGTGGAGTTTTTCGCGGATGAATCGGTGTTTCTCTTTTGCTTATTAATTGGCCGGGTGGCTTGAGGTTTTGGCCGAACATAGCTTTGTCATTTGCTGGTTCCGTGGAGTTACGGGGTGTGTAGGGTGCGTGGGTGATTAAGCCTGTCTTAAAATTTTTTTGATCTTGGGACAACTACTGGTCGGGCACGAGTGCATGTATCGTCTTATATCACGCGACAATTCTGACCAAAAGTAATTTTCCTGTGTTTTTTAAGCGTTTTATTTGTTCTTAAATGCCTCGTAGTGTCTGCATCATGTACTTCGGCGAGGACGCGACTGGCCTCGTCCGGCGGGATGCATTGCTTCCATGGTGGTGATGTTGCAAATATCTTTTTTGGACGAAACAGTCGCCCACTCAGCTTTTGATAGTCGGAAAATGATTCTTCGTGATTTCGCACTTGACTGAGCTTTTTCCGGTACCACTTTCGAGGATGCGACCCAATAGCGGCGAGACCTACGGGAGGGGTCTCGGTTGGTAACGGGCGTCGTGACATACCATATTCCTCTTCGTAGCTAATATAGTTCCTTTCGGTGATAGAAGTGAGGGTGTGCAACGGGTTATTTCTAGGTAATTGGCTTGATTGTAGTGGGACCCCATCTAACATTAACCTGGCCTGTCTCCGCTGTAAGAAATCCATGCCGAGGATTACGGGTTCAGCTAGGGTGTCGAGTGTAGATGCCAAAAGTCTGGTATTCTTTCCAATGACGTCCACGCAAATTGGATAAACTTTTATGCCGGATATGCATGAGGCATTAGCCAGCTGCAAAGTTCGGTGGTAGTTTCTTGGGTGTATACGACGTTTTTCCAATATCACCCGTACATCCTTCCCTATATATGTTAATGTGGAGCCTGTATCGACTAGAGCTCTAATCGGACTTCCAAACAGGGAGATTTGTAAATAGTACCGGCCATCCTCATTATCGGTCTGATCACATCGGCAGTCACGAGACATAATGTTTGGACGTTCACATCGTGAGCAGAATAATTGTCCGGTATTAGGACACCGCTTCCGTATGTGTCCTTGCTGCTTACACTTCCAGCAATGCGATTTGCGATTATAATTACAAATGCTATGACTGGGTTGAGGCCGATTCCGCTTGGTCTCCTTTTTTCGCAGTAGCCCATATTCATCGGTGAGTTCCATCAGTTCACGAAGAGATGTAAAATCGTTTCTACGAACGTACAAACGGTAGTCGTATCGCAGGCCATCATAGATTCGGTCAATATGGTCCACCTCGCAGAGTTTGGGATGCTTTCGGATAAGTGTCTGTAATGCCAACATATAATCCTTCGCATTTTCCCGAGGTCCCTGTTTCCTTTGGTATATGGACTCTTCCAGGTGTGCCAGATACCGCTTTGGTAAGAAATAATGGGAAGCCTCGGCCTTGAAATGTTCCCATGTGTGGATCTCCTTTCGTCGTTCCCGATACCACTGAAGGGCTTTATTCTTTAGCACCTCTAACAACGATAGTACCAAACGAGCATGATCGAAACCGTAGCATTCTGCCAGCTCTTCCATTCGTTCTATAAAGTCTAACAAATCATCGCCCCCTTCATAGGAGAGGCCCCAACAACGGACTGTACTCATGACTTCGGAGTGACTTAATTGTGGTGACGATATCAGGTGGAAACTTTCAGGTGGTACTGCTGACGTAGATTTCGCAGTAGGACTATCTACGATGGGTGTATTATCTTTCGTGAGTACTTCCTCCTCTAATGCACGTAGAAGATTCTCTGACGAGGATGTCTGACGTTTATTTCGTACAAGCTCTCCTAACTGTAGACGAAGTTGATTGACAGTTCCCCATTCAGTTATGGGAATGCCTTGCTGTCCACATACTTCAATCAACTTGTCTTTGCGTAACAGATATATCCAACTCAATGAGTCAGTTTGTAGCTTGTTTGGGTTAGGTCGTGTTTCGATATTGTGTTCTTCGCCCGATCCAAGCTCGTTGGTGGTTTGAGTTTTGGTTTTACCACAAGTCGTAAGATTGGAATCGGGTCCCTGCTCGGGCGCCATTGTAACGCAGTTTATTTTTCAGCTGGGGTATGACTCAGTCTGCCCAGGGTCTGATCAAAGGTCTGCTTCCTTTGCATAGTTGGTAGATGTTGTTGTACTAACACAATCAATTTTATATACGAACTCACGACTCCTAACGTCAACACTATTAAAAAGTGAAGAGTAGGGAGTATATCCGAGAGGCGAAGTTAGGTTTAATTACTTTACGAAATACGATTAATACGAATATAAAGTAAATTCGGAAGATTTTAATATTCGGCTACCGTGCAGCTAACTACAACCAGCACGAAGTAAATTCGGAGGGCTTCGTGTTCGGCTAATCTACGAAATAATATTACTACGGAATATAAAGTAAATTCGGGAGACTTTATATTCGGCTACAGTGCACCTAACTACAACGAGCACGACGGAAATTCGGAGGACTTCGTGTTCGGCTAATCTACGAAATAATCACCCTTATTCTATTTGGTGTCGGCAACATAACACGACGTCGTTTTTAATGTTTTTTATCAAATCGGTATTCCCGTAGATAGTATTGCCATTTATCGATGACTGTCAGCATATGTTTGGTATTCTGAAAGAAACATTGATGTTGATGTTGCCGTTCATTTTGTCGTCAGTGTTTTTGATGTCGTGTTCTGTTGTGTGCATGCCTCAACGAATTTGAAAAATAATTTAAATGGTAAAAAAGTGAAATATAAGTAGATATAAAAATGTACATATTTATTTGAAAAAAGTTATTAAAAAAAAGTGAACAATATAATATGGACAAAATTAAAATTACCAACCCCAACCAATTTGAAAAGCTTGTGGAAGGGTTGGAAAAGTCCTTCTTTTGCTAGAGGATTCCTCAGGGGTAGTTTCCTAATAATTTCAAGGTGCAGTGAGAAAGTGAGACTGCACTAAATTCCCTCGGTCCACCAATTAGAACTAGTGGTGGATGGCAAAATGTAAGGTAAATAGTGTGTTGGGAAAGTATACTGAGGTTTAAATTAAAAAAAGGTTGTAAACAACAACAGCAAAGCAACTGAAGGCGGGGTATATAAACAATTAGCACTGAGTACCTTTGGAGGAAGCTCCAAGCTCCAAAAAACGTTGATCTGATCCCTTTTGTTTCAAAAGTTAGGCTCTATTGTATCCAATACATTCCTAAATGATGTTTTGTTCAGCCGAAAATATTTGTAAAATATTTAATGGGTATATTTTCCAAAAACATGAGAGAACTTATCACTTACTTTTCCTTGGGTAACTGGCAAATGCATCACTTTTGTCTGAGAAATCTTATTTTCACTATTAATTTTTTTTTCATCGTCTCAATAGGAAAGAAAAACATTTTATTTTAATTTATTTACAAAGCTTTTACTTATTCAAAAATACTTTTACCAAAAATAGTAAACAAAATGAACCAGCTGACTCAAATATTGGATATGTGTATTGTATTTATCGATAAACAGGCAACGTCGTCATAACACTGTTAGGGAATACAAAGTTAGCATTGCTGTTGTGTTATATTGATGTTGTTTCAAAATTAATGACGATGTTGCCGACGCCAAATAGAATAAGGGTGAATATTACTACGAAATATAAAGTAAATTCGGGAGACTTTATATTCGGCTACCGTGCAGCTAACTACAATGAGCACGAAGTAAATTCGGAGGACTTCGTGTTCGTCTAATCTACGAAATAATATTACTACGAAATATAAAGTAAATTCGGGAGACTTTATATTCGGCTACAGTGCAGCTAACTACAACGAGCACGAAGTAAATTCGCAGGACTTCGTATTCGGCTAGTCTACGAAATAATATTATTACGAAATATAAAGTAAATTCGGAAGACTTTATATTCGGCTAAAATACGGTTTATCTTCTTGCTAACTACTTAGGACAAGAGTCGGTAAAGCTTTCGGACGACACTTTCAAGTGGCCTACTTATAATTGTCGTTCGTACGATCTCGGCACTTGTTGATCATTGTGTACAAACGTTGATTACTTATGCCAACTAAAATATGACCTGAGTGAGAATCATACCTTGCGTTGGCATATTGTGGTTCGGTTTCAATCAGTGGTGGTGTCTGGTTGTATGTGTATGTCGTGCTTTGTACAGGTATACGGTAAAAGGTGCGTGAATTTGCACTTTTTATTGAATAAGAATAAAAAAGTATATGCAGTTGTAACGTCACGTTACACCAGTTCCCACAAACCTCACATATGGGGTGCGCCTGCAGGATTGAATTGCTACGAGAGGCCATTAATTCCAAAAACCGAACACATTCTAGCTCGACTCTATGCCAAAAGTGTCCTAAAGTCCCTTTCTAGTTCTCTAGAAGCCCCAACAAAATTTGTACCATTATCGGAAAATATGGTATGCAGGCAACCACGTCTCGAAACAAAGCGATTAAATGCCGCTAAAAACCTATCGTTGTTAAATCCGACGTGACCTCCAAATGAATTGCCTTAGTAGAAAAGCACACAAAAATACAAACGTATGCCTTTAGAGTCTGACTAGATCTAGCACCTGAACTTTTCATATCAAATGGACCGGCGAAGTCCACACCAGTGTTAGTAAACGGTCTATCCAAAGTAGTCCTCTCCGGAGGTAGAGCTCCCATGATTTGACTACATGAGCGTATACGATCAAGTACACAACGTTTGCATCTATTGATAATTATTCGTTTTTAGCATAGTAATCCAATACTCAATTCTTAAAATTCTAAGCATCAGCTGATTTCCACCGTGAATGGAAATTTTATGCACAAACTCAGTTAAAAGTACTGTGAATCGACAAGAGTAAGGCAACAATATAGGATGCCGTTCAGTATAAACTAATGAAGGTGATTTAGCTAACCTACACTCAAAATATTATGTAGGCAAATTCAACTGAAAAATCATTTAAAACAATAGTATTTTCAGTTAAAATCCGGATTAATAACGTTCCATTTGAATCAAATGATTTTTTCAGTATTTTTGAATGTTAATTTTTTAACAACAAATTTCAGTAAAAACCATGATACAATAATATAAAGGTAAAACCGTTCTCTCTTTTCGTCGCCATATTAATCTTCTGACGTTTGTCCCGATTATTTTTTACTCTCAAAATTAATGCTACCTTATTAATTTATGAAATCCGAGTTTTTTTATTTTTTTTAACGTTCTTGTTTATTAAATTAAAAATTAAAAAAAAATATTTTAATTATTTCATAAATTTATAAAAAATAAACAGCAAAAAAGTTACAGCAGCACCAACAACGGCAGCAAGCAAGATACAACAGGAAGGAAATTTCCAAATGAATCAAGGTGGAACTTTGTCTTTATACTCTCTGGTGTATTGCCTTACATCAACTGCGTCCAAGCTGTACGCACTATGTGCAAAGTTTTACAAAAGACCTTTTGTGTTTTCACACTGACGAGAGCACAACATCCAAGGAGGGGGCAAATTAAATAATTACGAAATATTTCAATAGAATATATATGGAAATATTTCGTAATTCGATACCGGGTGCCGCGATTTGCCCCCAGATCTCGGCGACATCTTTGGTCTTTGCAAAGAAACAATAACAAAGCTGTTTAACTGAAATACATATATTAGAGTATGTGTGCTTAGACGTAGCTGCCTTACATTATTCGGATGAAATTTTAAACGGATTGTAGCATCCTTACGGATATTATTAGACCACTTGGTCCATTTTAAGGAGAAATGTGATAATTACATGTTCCTAGTCCAATCATAGGCCATGTCCTTAGCAAACAAAAAAGATGAACAGTGTTTGTTGTATATATCAACAAAGCATTAACTCTTGTTCAGCTACGTCCAAGCTTAAGAGCTTTGAAAGGTGTTTACCTTAAATGCAAATGTCACAGTGTGTGTTGTGCTTGATGGAAAACAGCAATGAATTTGCACACGAAGTATATGCGAATGTGTATTATGTGTATGAAACAACCGTGAATTCCGCTAATAAAACATCGATGTATCGCTTCTAAGAAACGCCGTATCTTTATATAGATGTTTTTAAGAACGAAGAAGCTTCCCAAGTAGGGTGATCGACTCGGTTTTTCAACCGGTTTTAAAATCCGGTTTTTTTCAAAATTCGGTTGTCGGTTTTTTCAAAATGTTGATTTTTCGAATGTCGAATAGTCCGGTTTTTTTACAATTTAAAAACCGGCTGAGTCGAATACTTTTCGATTTGTACATTTTGCATGTTTTGTTGATTTTCGTAAGTATTTTTTTAGTGTAAAAGTTCTGACCTTTTTTAGAGCATGGCAACATTTACTGAAACATGAAATTTAAGAGAATTTATTTTATGAGGTAATAGCAGGGCGTATTTAATTGGCCTTATGGTGTGTAATGGATGTCAAAATACAGTTGCAAAAAGTGTTTTTTAGTTTTGTTGCCACTTTGCTTCACATTTTATATAGAAGTAGATATCCACCTTGTCCATACATTCATATGTGTGTATATACCATTAAGGAAAAAACTCTACATACAACCATAATTTTTGGGGTTTGAGGAAACTTGGGAAGAAATTCAAAAAATTAAATATGACAATATTTAGGTTGCTAATATATATGTTTATACAAAAAATAAAAAATTAAAAAATAATTATAATTACAACAACATAATAGACCATATTTAGATGCCATTTGTTGACGGCTTGGTACCGGAAATCACAGAATTTTCAAACAAGTTGACGACATGAAATATTTTGCACGTATTTTTTCATGTATTTTATGCCTGTTTGTAGACTTTTCTCCTTTGTATTTTTAATATTTTTGCTACTATAGGTGCTATAATTATTTTTTATTTTTTGTATAAACATATTTATAATTGGCATATTTAATTTTTTTAATTTCTTCCCAAGTTTCCACAAACCCAAAAAATGATGGTTGTATGTAGAGTTTATTCCTCAACTGTATATTATACAGGGTGGGCCAAAAGAAACCAAGGGGTGTAAAAGTTTAATAACTTTTTTGTTTATTAACTTTTTTTATTTTTTCTTTCAGATTATATAATATACAAAATGGAAATTTTTTTACACTAAGTATGAAAAATTATGTCTCTTAAATGACCACCGTTTTCAGCTTCGCACTGATGGGCTCTTTTTAGAGCATTTTCCATAACATCTTTCAAAACTTGTGGCTGTAGCGTTCGAATTTCTGCAACAATGTTTGCCTTGAGTTCAAGGATTGTCTCTGACTTGTTCACATACACTCGCTTCTTCAAAAAACCCCAAAGAAAATAGTCGGGTGCTGTCAAATCTGGCGATCGCGCTGGCCAAATAATTTCCGAATTTCGAGAAATTATTTGCTCTCCAAAAATTTGACTTAAAAGGGCCCAATGACATTTTCAGATGTGATCCCACACCATACTGTACACCTGATGGGGTGCAATTGGCGTTGATGAATGGCTCTTGGATTTTGAGAACCCCAGAACCCACAGTTCTGCTTATTAACAAAGCCATTCAAATGAAAATGAGCTTCATCACTCATAATCAAATTTTCATCTCTGGTTTAAATAATAAAATTCTATTGTTCTGGTTCTCTGTTCAGTTGTGAACCTCTCCATTATAAATTCTCCAAGTGTTGTCTATATAATCTGAAAGAAAAAATAAAAAAAAATTAATAAACAAAAAAGTTATTAAACTTTTACACCCCTTGGTTTCTTTTGGCCCACCCTGTATATAAATATTTATGTACTATACATAAGTATATGAAGTTAACTTTTATGTTTTACCTTTAATTTCTGTATTTTCTTATAGTATTTACATGAACTGTTAACCCTTTTTTTTTATAAAGCAATTTAAAATCAAAACTTTTGTATAATTTTCTTACTTAAAAAAACCGGTTGACCGGTTTTTCCTGAATTGTAAAAACCGAAACCGGGTTTTTCATAATTTCAAATATTCGAACTATTCGAAAACCGGTTTCTGGAAAAAGTCGAATAATCGATCACCCTAATCCCAAGCCGTGAGGCTTTTTTGTTATCTATTGAATTGAATAATTAATCAAATATTTGCTTTTGTAGGTCTTATTACACACTGATTTCGTTATTATCATGTTCAATTAACATTCAAAAAAATACGTGTTTAACTACAATTTCTAAACTCAAATTACACATTTCAAGAAGCATTCCTAAATAAAAGTTGCCATTATATGTGTGTGGCAACGCTTTCCTCTCTGTTTACAAAAAAACAGTAATCAAATAATTGGGGCAAAAGTCAGAATTAATTTTATACGTCAAATAAGATTGTACCTTTATATTGGTGTCTATTCTGGAATACGCGTCGACTTGGTGAAATTTACATGTAAAACAAAAACAAAACTTCATAAATGTTAAAAATTTGTTTTTGTTTAACATATAAAATTCACAGTTTTAAAAAAAGAGAGTAACGCGTTGAAATTCTCACGTTTATTTTATTTTACAATTGTGTGGAAAACAACAAAAATTTTTGAAACTTTGTTTTTGCTTTAATGTAAAGTTTCACTTCTTCGACGCGTTTTCCCGAATAGCCACCATTATTGTATCATGCTAAAAACGAATGTTTTTTTCTTTTATTTTAAACTACAAAAAACACCTACATATCATTTAAAACTACTGTTTTTTCATTTTTTTAACAACCAGAAAATAACTCACAAAATCAATAAAAACGACTGTATTTTCAATTGTTTTAGCCTACATAAATTAACTACCCAAAACAATAAAAACTACTGCTTTTTCACTTATTTTGACTGACAAAAAATAACCTACAAAATCAATTGAAACTACTGTTTATTTCATTTTATTTTAATGCAATATATTTAACCCCCAAAAAATCAGGAGTTTTCAATACATGTCTTATATACGTACATAATTATATGTGAAAATTTAACAAATAAACATGAAATTATTACTCCAACTCTCTCACATAATAAGCTTCTCAATGAAATCCTCCTCCAACCTCTTGTAGATGGTTACCGATGGAAATATTTTTCTATAAGAAAAATGCATTGAAATATTAAAAGTTTATACACTAGAGATGATTTCAGAAATTGATATTAATATTAATGTATTAGGTGCCAAATATTTGGGGTATTTAAACAGTAATCTTGAGTCTCATAAAATCATATGTCCTACTACTCGAAAATTAGCAAAAATGCGAATATTTTAAACAAATTTTAAAACAGCAACAATTGTAGACAAATAAACTGAGTAGATATTTTAAAATTCAAAAACAATCTCATGTGCAAAAAATTGTGAAAATTCGCGAATAATTTTTGAATTGAAAAAAAACCTTAAAATTTATTTAAAAAACACTAATATTGTAAGGAATGCGAAATAAGAGTAAATTCGCGATAGATTGTAAACAAGCCCTCAAATTGCTTTAAAATAGCTAAAATTTTAAGGAATGCCAAAATCTTGCTATCATCAAAGAGATAGAAAAGTATTGTTACGTTTAAATTTTATTAAACGTGTGAGTTCTTTTGATTGCTCAAAAATAAAAATAAATAATACACAATTTTTATTTGCTACTGTTTTTCCTTTTATTCTTAACGAAGCAAATTACAACTTGTCTTTTCTTAACTACTTCTTATCGTTATTATCCACTTTCAACGAGGTCTTAACTTGACTACTTTCTGATTAGTACTGATCTGTTCTCGCACATGCTGCCACTTTTTATAGTACAGGAACCGGTTCTCGAATGTTCGCCCGATAGGTGCATGATGCCATCTGTATTGTCATTTACTATTGGTAGCCAGATGTTCAAACAGTCCTCTAGCACAATCGGGAAAATTCATGTTGCTGCTTCTAGGCGTTTGTAGATAATTCGATTGGTCGTTATTTTTGAATTTCAAAGTAACGACTCTTATGTTGGCAATGCGGTTTGCTACTGGTAGTACAGTGCTCGCACTTTTATTTGCATGTGTGTGTGTCTGTAGCTATGTATACAATTATTGTTGTTGCTATAGTATTTGCACGTAAATATGTGTGTACGTTTAGTGCTTTAGTTAAATACTTCCAGATAGTTCTTTGCTTTAACCCTGTAGGAATATTTTTACGTAACACTGCCGCCCACTTAAGCCTATTCGTCCCGAATAGGCACATTATCCGGCTTTCCATAGTTTGCGAGTCGTTCTAAATGTACAACTTTCATTTTTGACCTTGGGCTATTGTGTTTTTGTATTCTGCAGACGACATCGTTTAACCTTTTTACCACCGTATATGGTCCCTCCCAGTGAGTCTGTAGTTTTGGAGACAATCCTATTTTCCGCTGTGGGTTGAAAAGTAGAACCAATTGACCTTCATTAAAGCCTTTAGAATTTGCAGCACGGTCATATCTAACTTTCATCTTATTACTGACCACTTTAATTCGGCTACGGATAAATTCATGTAGCTCATTTAAATTTTCTTGCCCTTGGAAAGGGCCAGTATCTGCTTCATTTGTTAGTGTAGGCTTGACGCCGAACTCTAAGTCTCCAGGCAACTTTAACTCAGCTCCAAAAATAATTTTTGCAGGTGTTCGCGATGTTGTGTCATGCACAGCTGACCTGTATGCTAATAGAAACTCCGGAATGTGCTCGTCCCAGTCCTTTTGATGCGTGCTCACCACTTTTTGCAAATATTCTTCTAATGTACGGTTGAACCTCTCTACCATGCCATCAGACTGTGGGTGAAGTGGTGTGGTTCTGGTTTTCTTTATCCCATATCGCTCGCACATGTCTTTAAATATGGCAGACTCAAAATTTCTACCTTGGTCAGAGTGCAGTTCAATAGCAACTCCATAGCGACATACCCAGTTGTTTACAAACGCGTCCACAACCGTTCTAGCTTCCTGGTTGGGTATGGCATAAACTTCTGGCCATTTGCTGAAATAGTCCATCACTACAAGAAGATAACGATTCCCAGCGTTGCTGACTGGAAAAGGTCCTGCTACATCCATTGCTATCCTCTCAAAGGGTGCTCCCGAGTTATATTTTTGCAGCAGACCCCGACTTCGTTTTGCTGGACCTTTAGCCTTCATACACTGTGTGCAATTCGCTATCCATTCGGCTACGGCTTATTGACATCCAATCCAATAAAAACGCTGTTTTAACTTTTCGAGCGTTTTTGTTACGCCCAGGTGACCACCGCTGGGTCCATTATGGAACTCCTTCAACACATCGCTCCTCTTGGATGTTGGGACCACGATCAGATTGGAAACCGTCTTACCGTCTACACTTTCCCAGACACTATACAAACAACCATTTATCAAATTCAGGCTGTCCCACTGGGCCTAATACGATTTTACCAGTGGACTTTCAGCTGATATCTCATTACGGGTAGGTCTTCTATCCTCCTCTTTAGCCGCTATAATTTTTCCCAGTGCTAGATCTGCCCTTTGCGCCTCTGACCAGTCTTCTTCCGTACCAATTTTTGTAAGCCTGACATCAATGACACATTCCTTCGCCTCGACTTTTGAACAATGTCTGCACTCTAAGCTACAGGGCCGTCGTGACAGAGCATCAGCATTATTATGCCTTGCACCCTTTCTGTGCTCAATGCTGAAGTCGTAGGTCTGAAGACGTTCAATCCAGCGTGCTAGCTGCCCTTCAGGATTTTTAAACTGCAGTAGCCACCTGAGCGCAGAATGGTCAGTTCTTAAAGTAAAGTGTTGGCCATACAAGTATTTATGAAAATGCTTAATGCACTCCAACACTGCCAGAAGCTCCCGTCGTGTCACACAGTAGTTCCTCTCAGGTTTCGAAAGTATTCGGCTGTAATAGCCCACTACTTTTTCTGTTCCATTAATCACCTGTGATAACACACCTCCTATTCCATATCCACTTGCATCGCTATCTAGCATAAATTTTTCCCCAGCAACTGGATATGATAAGACTGGTGATGTGCACAATAAATCTTTTAGTGTCTGGAAAGCATTCTCCTGCAATTCACCCCAATCGTATGGTTGCGACTTCTTTGTTAGCTCATGCAAGCTTGCAGCTACGCTGGAAAAATTTGTCACAAAGCGTCTGTAGTATGTGCAAAGGCCCAAAAAGCTGTGCAATTCGTGAAGATTTCTTGGACGAGGCCAGTCCTTTACTGCTCGTATCTTATCTTCATCTGTTGAAATACCATCTGCTGTAACTTTATGGCCCAGATACTTCACCTCTTTCCGGAATAGTGCACACTTTTTGATGCTGAGTTTGAGTCCAGCCGATGATATGCGCTGAAAGACTTCAGTCAGATTTTTAAGGTGTTCATCAAAAGTCTTCCCCATTACAATTATGTCGTCAAGATACACCAAGCATGTTTTCCAGTGCAGTTCTCTTAACACTTGCTCCATGAGCCGCTCGAAAGTAGCCGGAGCATTGCAGAGCTCAAATGGCATAACATTAAACTGCCACAGACCATCGCATGCGCTGAAAGCAGTTTTCTCCTTGCCTTTCTCTGCAATCTCCACCTGCCAATAGCCGCTTTGTAGATCCAATGTGGAGAACCATTTCGTTCCAGCAAGCGTGTCTAAGGTGTCGTCAATTCTTGGTAGCGGGTAACTGTCCTTTTTGGTCACGTCGTTAAGTTTCCTATAATCGACGCAAAATCCAGTACTGCCGTCCTTTTTCTTTACTAACACTACCGGTGAGCTCCAGGGACTTGAAGATGGTTCGATTACACCACACCGCTCCATTTCATTGACGAGCTCTTTTACCTCAGTTCGCTTAGCCAGTGGTATACTTCTGGGTGCCAGTTTTATTGGCCTTGCTTCGCCAGTATTTATTTCGTGTTTCACTATTGCCGTTCTCCCTTGGCTTTTATTCTGCCCGGCAAAAATGCAGGCGTGCCTTTTTAGCAGTTGCTTGGCTTTATTTCTGTCAGGAGGTGATAGCCCTGCTACCCATCGCTCCACATATGCCTGAAATTCTTCACGCTCCTTTGCAGACAAATTGGCAGGTTCTGGCTTTTTATCGCAGTTTATTATTGCCTCTGCTTGAGCACATTGACCTATTTCGGAATTCTTGTTGATGACTTTTTCTTGGCCTGATAAATTTAGTACCCGTATGGGAACCTTTCTTCCATTGCAAGTTCTTACGAGGGCTTTTGCTGTTAATAGCTCTCTCTTAATTTCTGCTGGTTCTACTACCCACAACCGATTGTCCTCACAATCTCCCTCCATTTGTGCCCATATTACTGATTCAGACCGCAGTGGTAATGTCATCTGATTGTCATATCCAACATCAAGCGGTATTTCAACATTACGCCAAATCATCACTTGTTGCCCCATATGCAAGTTGATTTCGTGGTTTTTCATAAAATCGGCTCCAATAATAACCTCGTCTACAATATCGGCAACAATAAATACGTGTTTCACACTGATATTGGCAATAGTCACCTTCGCCTCAGTTTTACCATAGACAGTGGCAGACTCCCCAGTAGCTGTACGTAGTCGTATATTACTTATAGTTTCACATTTCCCCTTCACTACATTGGGCCTGATTATTGACTGTGACGCTCCTGTGTCTATGGATGTGCTGTGTAAGGATGTGCTTTTCACCGTTGATGTATCCGCATGCAGTAAGGTTGCTATTTTTCTGTTGCATCACTGATATGGAGATTGTGGGGCCGTCGTTTGTGGGAGCTAGCTCTTGCCCCTTAGTGCTAGCTCGTTTTAGTTTAACGGGGACTCTTGTGTTGTTTGTTGGTACACCCGTTTACTGTTCCTTGATGGCGAAACAGATCTAGCTCTCTTTCTTGGCGCCTTGCAGTTGCGCTGGTAATGACCAACTTTGCCGCAGTTATAGCACTTATTATTAACTTTTTGCTCTTTCTCCGCCAATGCTTGTCTCACGGCCTCCTTAATGCTAGAGACTAGACTATTATCATTTTCGGCAAGTACTTCCACGTTCCGTACCTTGCACACCTGTGGCTTCAAAATCAGTCTAGCAGTCTCCTGAGTTAGTGCAAATGAAACCATTTCTGCGAAGGTTGCTTTTTGCGTAGCACACACTGCAAGTTTAATATCAGGGTCGCGGATGCCATTAACAAACGCCCGTTTTGACATGATCCAGGAATGGATGGTTTTCGCCTGGATACGTAAGCTGCACCAACCGCTCGATTTCCATTGCGAAATCTTGTAGAGACTCATTGGGTTTTTGTCCTCTACATCGCAATTCCATGCGGTATATGTCACGCTTGTGCTCACCGCCATATTTGCGTTGCAGTGCCGCCATTATGTCATCAAAACTGTTTCTGCAGCCTACTGGCACAGTTTCGAGAACTTCTGCTGCCGCACCTTTTAAGGCCAAAACTAGCTCTATGGCCTTTTCTTCACTGTACCATCCATTTCTGTTAGCCACTGTTTCGAACTGAAATTGGAAGATGTTCAGTGGTGCACTGCCATCGAAACAAGGCGTCTTTATCCTGCTGGAAACCTCTGGAACAAATCGCACTGGTCCGCCTTGGCACTGGAGATTGACGATTCTTGCTTCCAGCTCGTGCAATTTCTCGTCTACATCTTTCACTTGTACTGCCACGCCACCAATTTCTAAGCTATGGACTTTATTCTCCAGCTCCGATATTTTCTCGTCAAACTTGCTGACTTGTACTTCAATGCCATCTACTCTTCTATATAAGGCCTCAGAAATTTCTTGAAGTTTCTCGTTTGTGGCCTTAACTTCAGCTAAAACTCTCTCGTTGTTGGCTTTAGAAGTTTCTTGAAAATCAGCCTTCATAGCTCTAGAAGACTCCTGAATTTCAGCCTTCATTGCTCTAGAAGACTCCTGAAGTCTCTCATCCATTTGGCCTAGAAGTTTGTCGTTGTTTAGCTTAGAAGACTCCTGAAGTCTCTCATCCATTTGGCCTAGAAGT
This sequence comes from Tachina grossa, assembly GCA_949987645.1. Classification (NCBI taxonomy): domain Eukaryota; kingdom Metazoa; phylum Arthropoda; class Insecta; order Diptera; family Tachinidae; genus Tachina; species Tachina grossa. Next base: position 86,919,261 of record OX465276.1, on the reverse strand, counting down.
TTGTCATTGTTTGCCTCCATTTTCTCTATCATGGTGGCCAACATTGCGCTGATGTCTGTACTGGTTGCTGCTGCACGAGTACATACCTCAACTTCTTCTTTTTCATCGAACTCATAGGTTTCTATGTCGATGTTGCGCCGCTGAAATTCGTCTATTAACCTCTTTTGAAGTTCGACCTTGTTACCAGTTGTTGACAAGTCCAGATTGTTCAACTCTTTCTTGAGTTGCTCCACCTTAAGCTCATGAAATTTCATTCTTCCTCGTATTACAAATTAATTATTTTTAATTAATTTATTATTTTTATTTTAATTTTGCAATCCCACTTCTGACACCAAATGTTACGTTTAAATTTTATTAAACGTGTGAGTTCTTTTGATTGCTCAAAAATAAAAATAAATAATACACAATTTTTATTTGCTACTGTTTTTCCTTTTATTCTTAACGAAGCAAATTACAACTTGTCTTTTCTTAACTACTTCTTATCGTTATTATCCACTTTCAACGAGGTCTTAACTTGACTACTTTCTGATTAGTACTGATCTGTTCTCGCACATGCTGCCACTTTTTATAGTACAGGAACCGGTTCTCGAATGTTCGCCCGATAGGTGCATGATGCCATCTGTATTGTCATTTACTATTGGTAGCCAGATGTTCAAACAGTCCTCTAGCACAATCGGGAAAATTCATGTTGCTGCTTCTAGGCGTTTGTAGATAATTCGATTGGTCGTTATTTTTGAATTTCAAAGTAACGACTCTTATGTTGGCAATGCGGTTTGCTACTGGTAGTACAGTACTCGCACTTTTATTTGCATGTGTGTGTGTCTGTAGCTATGTATACAATTATTTGTTGCTATAGTATTTGCACGTAAATATGTGTGCACGTTTAGTGCTTTAGTTAAATACTTCCAGATAGTTCTTTGCTTTAACCCTGTAGGAATATTTTTACGTAACAGTATGATATTGTTACGAAAATAGCCGTCGACAGGTTTAAGCAGCAATACACAAAAATATTCCAACAGGGTTAATGTAAGTGCTACGCGAAAATATTCCTACAGGGTCAAAGCAAAGAATAGTCTAGAATAGTAGCCAACAACTAAATAAGCATGCCTAGCTTGATTAAACAAGCAAAAGCAACAACAACAAAAAAAGCGTCTGCTTATTAAGAAGATTCACATATTTACACACATACATACATGCCAATTCAAACGAAAAGCAAAAGATAAACAACCACCGTGTATTGCTTAGTTAATGATGTACACACGTATGCATATACACATGTATGTACATAGTTACCACATGAACTTAATTAGGCAGCATATAAGATGATAATGATCGTCTAGACATTGCTTGAAACTTCTAGTGGAATTTGTGTGAAATATAAATAGAGGTGACGCATCCAATGAGTTAGTTAGTTGCAGTCGTAAGTCAGTCGCGAACAGTTATAGTTAGTGCTAATCAGAAAGTAGTGAAGTTAAGAACTCGTTAGTCAGTTGATAATTAAGTTGTGAATTAATAATAGTCTGTCGTGGAATTGAGATTACTGTGGAGTCTATCGTGTCGACTGGAGTAAAGGGAACAGCGCAGCGAATAGACGTGTGTAAGGGTGTAAGTAAAGCCAGTGAGTCTTTATTGGTGTATCAACTGTGAGTGTCGGCAGAGTGAGTGCCGTGTGTGACGAGCAGCAGACAAAGAGGTATTGGTGTATCAACTGTGAGTGACGGCAGAGAGAGTCTCGTAAGTGACGGCAGCAGACAAAGAGGTGTCACGTGAATACTTGCGCAGCCAGCTAAGAAACGTGCGTAAACTACAGCGAGGAAGGCGCAGTGGTAACCAGTTGTGAATATTTGTGTGTAATTCAGTAGTTTAAGTTGTATTAGTTTATATAAGCTCTTGAGTAATTTGGTATAAGTGTATTTGTAAATAAAACTTGTATCATTCTTAACCCTAATTACTACACTCGGCTCTTGTATTCATTTGCAAATCTTCGGATCTACGGAAAAGCGTTTTTATAGAGAGAAAAACGTAACAATATTAATTAAAAGTCGGCAGAACTGTAATTAAGCTTAAAATTTTTTTCTGGTAAGTTGTTGCTAGTAGTAAAACTTTCGGTCAATAGAGAAAAGTTTAAGGTCTGAATTTGTAGTGATAGATATTAGTATTAAGTATTGATTGCAGTATATTGTTGCATTATTTCTTTCTATTGGAATAGTTATTATAATAAATTAAAAAAGGAATCATATAGATTCTACTTGACGTAGGCAGCCACGTAAACCAAAAAAATAAATAATGCAACAATGTAGTATGGAGGTGTAGTATGAGCAAAAAAGCATAGTTATTTGACAGAGTGTTTATCATAATGTATATAATGGGCCTAATTACGAGTGTCGTATTTCGACTACGACGATTTCGTACTAGATTAAAGAAAAAATGTTGCAATGTTCTTTAGTCTTCTACAAAATTGTCGTAGTCGAAGTCGTAATACGATACTCGTAATAAGGCTCATTATTTCCTTACATATTTTTGAGTTCGGTGAATGATAAACGAAGAAAGCAGTACAGAGGTTAGGAAAATATGTAATAGACCTGAATGTAATTTAGTTCCAAAATATGCAATTTTTTATTCAAAAATATACTCACTTACATATGTGTATGTATGTATATGTATGCCTGAATATGCAATTTATGAATTAGACCAGTCCCGCATTATTTCAAAAATTTCACCTGGAAACATCATGACATACATATTATGTACATATATATCGCACACTAAATCATAACAGTCACAACTCAAAAGTTGTAAATGCTGAGTGATGGCAAACAACTTGATACTGAACAAATGATACACGTACGTTATATAAAAACAAGCATAACGATATTTTATATACTTAAAGAAGACTGTATTGCAAAAGAAATTATTGCGGTCGTTAGAGATTTGTTCAATTAACTGGTTAATAAAAAACAAAACCACTTTGGGCATTTTTTTACAGTGCGATATATATATATATGTATATATATATATATATGTATATATATATATATATATATATATATATATATATATATGTATATATATATATGTATATACTAGTGTTGTCATTCGAACAACTTTTTATCATTTTTGTTCGAAAGAACAAAAATATTCAATTTAGAATAAAAAATTATTCGAATCATTTTTGTCGAATATTCGAATACTCGAACAATTTCCTTAACTACTTTATATAAAAAGTATTTTACATTCCATTATTTTTTAATTTGTTAACAATATGATATTAAGCAATCAAATTACTCCAAATTATAAATACTTGTGTAAGCTTGTTTGTATGTACATATGTATATAAACATACATATGTTCGCTAATCCCATCTTTTTTCTTTCTGGGAAAAGGTAATGCTTCTTTCATGGAATTAGAAGGTGTCTGATAGTTTCTGATAAAGAGATTGAAAAAAAAAACTGATTTTCTCTAATCAAAAGCGTTAAAAATCGAATTATTGAACGACGTAAAAAAAGCATTAAATACCAACTTTTTAAAGTACGTCACAAAAAGAGAAAAAATTTATAAGTTTATAGTGCGTGTCTGCGTATCTGTTTGTTTTTACGAGTCCACGTATAGACCAAACGGCTGGACTGATTCTGATTTAGTTATTTCTGTTTGAAAGGTGACTTTATCGAAAGTGTTCTTAGCTATGTTTGAAGAAAATCGGTTCAGCCGCTTAGATATATTCTGTTAGATCTGCGTGTCTTTGACGCCGTAGCTCTCGAACGGCTTGACCGATTTTAATTTGCTTTGTTTTCGTTTGAAAGGGGACATGATCGTATATTTTCTAATTTATACTTGAAGAAAATCGGTTTAGTCGATTGGAAGTTATCTTAAATTTTATTTATATTAATTTACTCTCTTCTTTTTTGCGATTCTGCTACTTCAATAGTATAAGTGGAACACAAAGTTCTTAACTTATACTACAGCGTCAACTGTGGCAAAGGTTCTTAAAATTTTTAAGTTTTGTTATTAATATTTCTAAATCTGTTATTTAAATCATATGTTTTTCTTGTGTAATGAATAATTTTTCGTTTGTTAATAAAAAAAAATTAAACTAATACACATTCGAATCGTTTTTTGCAAACTTTTTTAAGATTATTCGAATATATTTTTTTATTTTTTGTTCGTTCGAATATTCGAACAAAAGTTCAAAATTATTCGTCTGTTCGAACAAGAAAAAAATCATGAAATTTTATTCGAACAAATATAAAAGACGAATAATTAACAACACTAGTATATACATATTAATTGCAAATCATTTAACTTACCAATTCAAAGTATCTTTTATGTTTTGTGTATTAGCAAATTGTTTAAGAAGTTTTTATTTATTTTATTTTTAAAATATTTCTGAAGTTAGTTTTGAAAGAAAATAACCTGAATACATGCAAATGATAAAGTTTTTATACGTCCGATAAAATCCTACTTTTAACAATCTTTAAGTTGTAATAATGGCCCTAAATAACTGATTATATTGACTGCACAGAAAATCATTATTATATTGTAGTTTGTTTATTAAACAACATACACAAAAAGTTAAAATAGACATGGCTTGGTAAAATAACTAAATTTTCCTTTAATTTAAACTACACGGAAAACTTCTCAAATAAACTACATTCAGTCAATGTAAAACTTTTTTGAGTATACCATTAAGTCGCATAACTCCTTCCTTATCTAGAAACGGATTCAAGCACAATAGAGAACTTTTCGAAGAAAGATGTTTCTTAACTGCAAGACACTTCTGATCTTGTTGAGCGATAATGGCTAAACGCATTTTTACCTCTTTAACCTCTACTTCTGACACAGTATGAGATGTGTATGAATGACAGCCTTTGCGGACTGTATGTGTATTTTAAAAAAATCTAAATATAAAGGATATCACTCCAATGGCGTGATCTAACGAAGAAAATCTCTCTAAAATATCCTCATAATTTGTAAAAAGTGAAGCATGAGATTTAACAGCACGAGCCTCAAGATCGGTGTCAAGTAAAGTAAGACTTCGTAGATTCCAAGAGGATATCACGGAGCCAATGTGGTCCTTGCCACCAAAGATCACAATGTGCTATATCAGATGGTGAAACGCCACGACTTCCTAAATCAGCAGGATTATCTTCTGATTTCACATGGTGCCAGTTATGACTACCGACAATTTCTTGAATCTTACAAACTCTGTTCGCAACAAATGTAGTCCAAGAACTGGCGTCTTTTTTAAGCCAGGAAAGGACGATCGTAGAATCAGTCCAACAATAAACTTGACGGAGAGGTACATCAATCTCACCTTGTACAGTTTTTAAAAGCTCTGATGCTAAAACAGCACCACAAAGTTCAAGACGAGGTATATAAATAGTTTTAATGGGCGCAACCTTAGTCTTACACGTTAATAAATGGGTAAATACCTCCTTATTGGGGTTTTCAATGCGAATATATATCACCCCCGCATATGCCTTTTCCGAGGCATCAGAAAAAACATGGAGCTCAACAGAGGACTCAGGTTCATATTGAACCCATCTAGGTATTTGTATATTGTTAACTTCATGGTAAAAAGCAACAAATTTTTCCCATTCAACCTTCGTTGAAGGTGTAATTGAATCATCCCAATTTATATTATCTTGCCAGACCTTTTGCATAATAATTTTTGCAACTATAACAACAGGTCCTAGCCAACCCACAGGATCAAATAGTTTTGCGATAATGGACAAAACTTCCATTTTTGTGTAGTTAGATCGCAATGGAATTGGATCCACTTTAAAATAGAACACGTCTAAATGAGCGTTCCACTGAAGTCCCAGTGTTTTGGAACTACTTGACTCAACAAAGGTCAAAAATTGAGCATCGACTAAATGATCAGGGGGAAGATCAGCTAAAATTGCTTTTTTATTCGAAGTCCATTTTCGAAGTTCAAATCCTGCGGATGACAAAGCTCCTATAAGTTGATCACTAGCGATCAATGCAGTGGTGACATCATGAGTCCCTGTTAATACGTCGTCAACGTACATACCTCTACGTAGAATACCTGAGGCTAGGGGATACTCAGTTTCACAGTCGTCAGCCAACTGCAGCAAAGTACGAATAGCCAAATAAGGCGCACAATTGACACCGAAGGTGACCGTTTGCAAATCATACTCCTTAACTTCCTCCGTAGGAGAATCTCTGAATAAAATGCGTTGAAAAGGAGTATGTGCCTCATCTAGTCTAATCTATCGATACATTTTAGTAATGTCACAATTGAAAACGAATTTGAAAAATCTCCAACGTAAAATTAAAAGTACTAAATCAGTCTGCAGAGTTGGTCCCACATACAGGCAATCATTTAGACTATTACCATTAGAAGTCCTGTTTGAAGCGTTGAAAACTACCCTTAATTTTGTAGTTTTGCTTTCTAATTTGAATACTGGATGGTGAGGTAAATAACGACAAAAATGAAGCGTCCTCAGTTACAGACTTCATATGACCTAAAGTTAAATATTCCTTAACCACATCATCATACATTTCCTTAACTGAAGGCTTTCTTAATAAAGAGGTCTCATTTCGTATGAACTGTACCATAACATTGGCTTTAGACGAGCCTAAAGATAAATATTTTTTCAGGAAATTCTGACTTAAATGGTAAAGTCACTATATAACGTCCATCAATGTCCCGACGAGTTGTATTTTGGAAATTTTTTTCACGTATTAAATCACATTGATACATTATCTTCCGCTTCGGCGTTTCCTCTAGTTCCCGAAATCTCGTCAAATTCTGATTCAAATTATCTTCTTCAGAAAATTCAACTCTAGTGGAATAAACTTGCAAATATAGTCTTTTCAGCTAATAATGACCCTAGCACATTTTGCCGAATATCGCCCATAATTATACGTGGGTATAAATCAGCACCTAATAATATATTAACTGGCCTACAATCGAAAAATTGAGGATCTGCTAAACGTAAATTTGGCAGAATTTGTCTATGTTCATCATTTAGAATAAATGATGGTAAATTACCCGAAATACTTGGTAAAACAAGAGCAGTAGTCGTCAACTGAATAGAAGAATACAGAGGAGAGCCTATGTCAATCGAACAAATTTTCCTAGAAGTAGCAGAGACAGTTTGGTTTACACCTGAAATTTTGGCATTCGTAGAATGCGCTGAAATTTTTAGACGATTCTGTAAACGTTCAGAAATAAATGAAGTTTCTGAAGCAGGATCAATAAGGGCTCGAGCTGGATACGTAGTACCCTGGTGACGTATATTCACCATTGCAGCCCCTAATAACACCGTTCGATTCTGTGCAGTATGAAAAACTTGACGATTGAATGTGGCTGATGAACTAATTCCACGAGAGGTAGAAGGTCCTTCATCCTGGCTAGGTATGGAATTAGGTGGTTGTGAAACAACACCCGCATTAGAAACCGCATTTGAATTTCTATTATGAACTTCTGTAGAAGTTACATTTTTATGTAATAAAGTATGATGTCTTCTATTACAATTCGAACAACTATGAACGTTTTTATAATCTTTAACTTCATGTGTGCGCGATAAGAAATTAACACAGAAATGAAATTTTTTAACTGTCGAATATCTTTCCAAAATTGAAAGATTCTTAAATCGCTTGCAATCTCTCAAATAATGATTAGTATTCTTGCAGAGTACACAAGAATTCGAAGACGATATGTTAGTATGGTGAGTTTTCACCTTTTGAATTGATTTCTTTTTATCATGTGGCGTTTCTCTAATATCACGTAGACATTCCAAAGTTTGAATCCTTTCCGTAAGAAAGGCATCCAAATCGTGCCAAGAAGATAAAACAAATTTATCTCATACTTTGTTCCCATAAGGTGACAGTGCAATCAGGTAATCGCTGAATACAAAGAAAAACTATAATAGGATCCCAATTTTCAGTTGAAACTTCATAAATAGACATAGCAGAAAGACAACTATTTATACCTCTTCGTAAACTCTTGAGACCCGAATAAGTTTCTTTGTCCACTGTAGGGAAACCAAAAAGTACTTTGAGCTGATTGTTAACCAGCATGCGAGGATTCTCATAAGCATCTTTGAGGTTTTTCCACGCTAAGTCAAAACCTTGATTTGTAAGAGGACACTTTGAAACGATTTCTTTTGCTTCACCGCTAGTTTTTCGCAACAAATGACATAAACGCTCAATGTTACTAACTCGTGAGCTATTTATGTAAAGCGTGTAAATAAATCCCTAAAAGTAGGCCATAAAAGATAGTCACCATCAAACATGTCAACGTCGCAGGGAGGTAAGGTTAAAGAATGGCTATCAGAATTTGTTGAAATTACCGAAGGTACAACATTAACTTTTTGTTCTTGCTCCAACTCACGTTTCTTACCATTTATTTTTCCCAAACATGTGATGTATGATGTGTAAGTGGCTCTATATTTAGCAATAATCACTTCATTATCATCATCAGTACTTTTAGAGGGTTTCACGGAATCTAAACAGTCATCGTAAATGAGCTTAACTTTCTCCCATAAAAGTCTCAATTCTTCAGCATGAAGCTCTAAAGTGTCAACTGTATGAACTTCATTATTAATGTCATTAAAACAAGCCTCGAATCCGATAAGAGCGTCCGAAGCTATAGTAAATTTAGTAAGTGCAGTAATAGACATTATTTTCTTCTTTGAAAACATAAGAAATGTAAAATATTTTTGTGTTTATGTACTAGTGTCCTCCACAAGACTATTTATAAGACCTTTCAAGACATGAGAGATTTTTTCAAATGCTTTACTACAGCGAAATATTCTAAAAGAATCGCTAAGCAACACTGTTGGCAAGTAATTTTTTTCGGTTGTTTGTCTTGCCAACAGTGTTGTTTAGCGATTCTTTTAGAATATTTCGCTGTAGTAAAGCATTCGAAAAAATCTCTCATGTCTTGAAAGGTCTTATAAATAGTCTTGTGCAGGACACTATTATGTACACTTAAAATTTCAGAAAGTGCTTGCACCTTAATTTCAATGACAATAAATAAAATTTCTATTAAATTTCAATAAATCTGTATTTAATTCAATATACGTATTAAATTAAATACATTTCAATGAAAATAAGCAATTATATTTATTTATACGGGTTATAACAAACTTACTTGGGTTTAACGGGTTTCTTTATATAAATAAATAAAGACGGGAAATTTTAAAACGTTATAAAACGTAGGTATATAAATAACTATTTATTGGCTTAAAACCGTTGAAATTCTATCCTTTTTTTGTATGTTCAAAGTGGTGTGTGTATATGTTATTTATATATTATGTGTGTATGTGTACATATAAATCAATATTAATTTATGTTATTTCACTTGTTTTATTTGTTTGTTCATATATGTATTGTATGTAAACATATGTATGTTGTGTTTTATGTGTTTGTTTGTATGTTGTTTTTTTTTTTTTTTTTTTTTTTTTTTTTTGAAGAAATATCTTAGTAATATATAGTTGGTAATTTGTAATAAAATATATATTTTGTTCACTGAATTTGGTTATCCACTTGATATTTCACGAACGAATAAATTAAAAAATCTTTGATCATGCAAAACGTGCCGCTTTATTTGTAGTCTTGAAGTTGGTGGTAGTTGGTTTAGGGGGCATTGTTGTGAAAAGTCAGGGTTGGGTAAAAGTGTATATTTTGTTCACTGAGGTGAACATCCTCCCCGCCTGCGTATCTGAAAGAAAATAACTGACTTTAGTATGAATCTTAACAAGAAAATTAAAGGGTATGGTAATGGGTTAATGGGTAAGTAAAATATACTTAGGCTTTTTGTGTAAACCGTTAGCCGGAATAACAGCCCATAATGAGCCAGCCAATAGAAGAATCCTGGGCTAATAAGGATCCACCGTCGATACGGATAATATTTGATTTTAAAATCTAGCTATAGAGATCTCCACCCAATTCCATTTCTACTGGGGTATTACGATAAAAATTTGGATCTGCTAAAGCTAGATTACCAAATTTTTCTTTGATGGACTCTTGTATGGGTGAGTAATATGGGTTCTTTTGTAATTCTCTCCCTATTAAAAAGTACATGTCATATTTGGTGGTTGATGACATGTTGGGGGTTATTGTTAATTTTGTATACTTTCGTCCATCCACACTGAAAGTATTCAATTTATGGTTTTCCACAAATGAGTTAGAAACTCGTGACGATATAGAGCTTGGGTTTATTAATGCTCTAATCGACTGGCATCTGACGTCTGTCATAACATTAATTTCAGCTGTGGGTACTAGAACCTTCTGTAGAGATGTTGGCAAGCTGAAGGATATAGCTGTCGAGGTGCTAGTAGCCAATGACCGACGCGGTGTTGGAACGGGTGGTTTTTGATGCGAAACTGATGAGGATGGTGTTGGTATATCCTTTAATATGCTTTCGGGACCATGTAAAATTGAGTGGTGCTTTCCACTACATTTGTGACTGCGTGCTTGGCTAGTACATTTGCCTATTAAATGGTTTCTAGCAAGGCAATTTACGCAATAATGCAATTCGACAACGGTTTTATACTTTTGAGCCAAATTCATCTTTGTAAATTTTTTACAAGTTGTTAACTTGTGGTCCGCTTGACATAAGCCACCACCAAAATGACGTCGCAAGTTATTATGTTTAATTCGATGGCGTTGCTCTTGATGATTAGATTTTCCACGATTCTTATTTGATGCCATTATCTGTATGAAAATTTGTGGAAATAAATAGAATTGAAATGATAAATGGGTTAAAAAGAGTGTAATACTTAAAGGATAGATCACTGTTATAATAATGTTATGGGTTAATTGGATAATTAAATTTATTGTATAAAACAATACAATGATCAGACCGTTAGGTTGAGTGTAAATGAGTTAGTTGTATATACAGGGTGGGCCAAAAGAAACCAAGGGGTGTAAAAGTTTAATAACTTTTTTGTTTATTAATTTTTTTTTTATTTTTTCTTTTAGATTATATAGACAACACTTGGAGAATTTATAATGGAGAGGTTCACAACTGAACAGAGAACCAGAACAATAGAATTTTATTATTTAAATGAAATCAACTTTATTGAAAATTTGATTATGAGTGATGAAGCTCATTTTCATTTGAATGCCTTTGTTAATAAGCAGAACTGTAGGTTCTGGGGTTCTCAAAATCCAAGAGCCATTCATCAACGCCAATTGCACCCCATCAGGTGTACAGCATGGTGTGGGATCACATCTGAAAATGTCATTGGGCCCTACTTCTTCGAGAATGAAGATGGAAGTGCTGTAACCGTAAATGGAGAGCGGTATCGGTTTATGATAGAAAATTTTTTACGTCCTGCTCTTGAAAACAGACCTGGTATGTGGTTTCAGCAGGACGGAGCCACTGCCCATACTGCCCGAGACACAATGGCACTTTTAAGTCAAATTTTTGGAGAGCGAATAATTTCTCGAAATTCGGAAATTATTTGGCCAGCGCGATCGCCAGATTTGACAGCACCCGACTATTTTCTTTGGGGTTTTTTGAAGGAGCGAGTGTATGTGAACAAGCCAGAGACAATCCTTGAACTCAAGGCAAACATTGTTGCAGAAATTCGAACGCTACAGCCACAAGTTTTGAAAGATGTTATGGAAAATGCTCTAAAAAGAGCCCATCAGTGCGAAGCTGAAAACGGTGGTCATTTAAGAGACATCATTTTTAATATACAGTTAATAAAAAAATCTCCATTTTGTATATTTTATAATCTGAAAGAAAAAATAAAAAAAAGTTAATAAACAAAAAAGTTATTAAACTTTTACACCCCTTGGTTTCTTTTGGCCCACCCTGTATATATGTACATGGGTTAATGTGTTTAATCAAGGAAATTTACGATGAATTTACGTCGTGGGTAGAACTACAAGTTTTGTTATTGGACGTGTCAAAGTCCCATTTAGCGTACGTATTTCGGCAACTCTGATGTGTCCGTCACAACCTGAGTAAGTTTTAATTGTACGTCCAAGTAACCATTCATTTGGGGGTAAGTTATCTTGTCTTATAACAACAATATCATTAACTTCCACTTGTCGCTTCGGGTTCTTCCACTTATATCTTTTATGTAGCTCTTTTAGGTATTCATCTTTCCATCTTCTGCAGAAGTTTTGATGTTGAATTTTTAATTTTTGCCACCGATTTGCAAGGGAAAGATTTTCATTGCTACAGTCGGGTTCTGCGGGTGATAATATAGGTGAACCAATTAAAAAATGACCTGGGGTTAAAGGATTCAAATCTTGCGGGTTGTCACTTGACGGGCTTAAGGGTCTTGAGTTGAGGCATCCTTCAATTCTAGCAAGAAGCGTTGCTAGTTCTTGGAAAGTGTATTTCAACGTATTAAATTTCTTTAAATGTGATTTGAAGCTTTTTACGCCCGCTTCCATAACCCACCCATGTGTGGGGCTCCTGGCGGTATGAAGTGCCACGTCAAGTTTTGTAAACTATTAGTTGCAATGACTGATCCTTTTACTTGCTTGAGGAATTCCTGTCGTTCTTTTTTCAGCAAATGACTAGCTCCAACAAAATTTGTTCCATTGTCAGAGTAAATGGCGACAGGGCATCCCAGCCTCGAAAAAAATCGTGCAAATGCTGTCATAAAGGCTTGAGTTGACAGGTCAGATGTCGGTTCTAAGTGAATTGCTTTTGTTGCAAAGCAAACAAAAACGCATACATATCCTTTTGTTATTTTACAATTTTTTCCAGTATATAATTTGATGTCAAACGGCCCGGCAAAGTCAACTCCAGTATTATAAAAGGGGCGTGTTATTTGGGTACGTTCAGGTGGCAAGGCTGCCATAAATTGAGTAGCTTGTCGATTCTTGTATTTTGTGCACGCTACACATTTGTGTATTATTGAACTAATTAGATTCTGAAGTTTCGGAATCCAATAGCCAGATCTCAGTATCCTTAGTGTGAGTTGATTTCTTCCATGTAGAGTAACCAAATGCACATGCAAGGTTAACAATTTTGCAAACTGACTTGCATGTGGTAGTAGAACTGGGTGTCTTTCTGAATACGACAAACTATTGGAGTTGGCTAGTCGACCGTTTGCGCGCATAATATTTGCAGAATCTAAAAATGGTGTTAGAGTGAGTAGGTTGCTCTTTTTTGGAATTGGGTGTTTCTTTTTTAGACAATTGTATTCTTCTTCAAAATGTTTAAGCTGACAGAGAATAATGAGTCTATCTTGTGTTGATTTTATCTCTATAGCATCAAGTTCAATGCTTGGGTGGGTTAATAAGTTTTCTTTACTGGATTGATATTTATTTTTATCGAGAATGATTTTCTCATTTCGAATTGATTGGGTTCGGGTGTGTGACGTTCGATCACAGAATCGATAAACGTATGACATTACTCTTAGAGCTTTTGACAATTTTGAAAATCTTAATAATATGTCTGGGTTTGTATCAGTTTGATTGTCAATGGGTGGGTGTATGTTAACTACAGTCGAAAATGATTGACTAATTTTAGCTTCAGCTTGAGTTTCAAAGGGTTTGTGTTTTGTTGGCCATTTTGATGGCGTTTCTTTCAACCATATTGGTCCATTCCACCACAGCATGTCTTCTTTTAATTCTTCTGCATTACATCCACGACTAGCAACATCAGCAGGGTTATCATGCAAGGCAACATGGTTCCAGTTGTCCACGCCTACAGTTTCCAAAATTGTAGAAACTCTGTTTGCCACAAAAGTGTTCCATGAGTTGGATGGTTTGCTGAGCCAAGCTAACACTATTGATGAGTCTGTCCAAAAATATACTTGATGTTGTGGTAAGTTTAATTGGGTTATAACATTGTGGGTAATATTAGCTAACAAAACAGCACCACAAAGCTCTAATTTTGGTAGTGAGATTACTTTGATTGGTGCAACTCTCGTTTTAGCGAGAAGTAGGGTTACGGTACAAGGTCCGTCTATGGGTGTAACTCGAGCATATAAAACTGCTGAGTAGGCTTTTTCGGAAGCATCTGAAAAGCCATGAAACTCGATTTTTGCTTAAGGTGAAAAATTAATCCATCTCGAAATGCGAATTTGATCAATATTGTCGTAGAATTGCAAAAACTTGTGCCATTTAGTTAGGGTGAGTGGGGTAAGACATTCATCCCATGCTGTATTGTCTTGCCATATTTGCTGCATAATAATCTTGGCAGAAATGACAATTGGCGCTAGCCATCCAGCTGGGTCAAATAGACGAGCTATGTCTGATAAAACAGTTCGCTTTGTATATGCTGACTTCCTTTCAATTATTGGAACACTAAAATGTTTTGGCGTTTTTGACTCGGGTAGTGTGAGTAAATCGACATCAAGCAAGTGTTCTTCGGGTAGGTTGTTTAATAATTCCTTAGTGTTAGAAGTCCATTTTCTCAGAGGAAATCCAACAGAGTCCAGAGCTGTGATCAATTGTATTTGAGCACTTTTAGCTTCTTCAATTGTATGACCTCCAGCCAAAACGTCATCTACAGGGTGGGCCAAAAGAAACCAAGGGGTGTAAAAGTTTAATAACTTTTTTGTTTATTAACTTTTTTTATTTTTTCTTTCAGATTATATAATATACAAAATGGAAACTTTTTTACACTAAGTATGAAAAATGATATCTCTTAAATGACCACCGTTTTCAGCTTCGCACTGATGGGCTCTTTTTAGAGCATTTTCCATAACATCTTTCAAAACTTGTGGCTGTAGCGTTCGAATTTCTGCAACAATGTTTGCCTTGAGTTCAAGGATTGTCTCTGGCTTGTTCACATACACTCGCTCCTTCAAAAAACCCCAAAGAAAATAGTCGGGTGCTGTCAAATCTGGCGATCGCGCTGGCCAAATAATTTCCGAATTTCGAGAAATTATTCGCTCTCCAAAAATTTGACTTAAAAGTGCCATTGTGTCTCGGGCAGTATGGGCAGTGGCTCCGTCCTGCTGAAACCACATACCAGGTCTGTTTTCAAGAGCAGGACGTAAAAAATTTTCTATCATAAACCGATACCGCTCTCCATTTATGGTTACAGCACTTCCATCTTCATTCTCGAAGAAGTAGGGCCCAATGACATTTTCAGATGTGATCCCACACCATACTGTGCACCTGATGGGGTGCAATTGGCGTTGATGAATGGCTCTTGGATTTTGAGAACCCAGAACCTACAGTTCTGCTTATTAACAAAGCCATTCAAATGAAAATGAGCTTCATCACTCATAATCAAATTTTCAATAAAGTTGATTTCATTTCTGGCCAACTCTTGAAATTTAACTGCAAAATTTAGACGTTGCCGATGATCTGCGGGTTTTAATTCTTGGACCAATTGCACCTTATATGGGTATAACTGTAAATGTTTTTTTTAAAATGCGCCGTAGTGACGTACGAGACATTTCTAGCTGAGCAGAACGCCTTCTGCCAGATGTTTCTGGTGCTTCGTTAACACTTTGCTGTACTCGTTCAATATTTTCCGCAGTGCGACTTAAACGTGGTCTACCGGTTCGAGGCAAATCTCTTACGCTGCCATGTTGGTGATGACGATTAACTAAGCAACGAATCATCGCTTCAGAGGGTGAAATTCTGACATTAAAATGTCGACGATATGCTCTTTGCGTTAAAATAATTGATCTCTGGTTTAAATAATAAAATTCTATTGTTCTGGTTCTCTGTTCAGTTGTGAACCTCTCCATTATAAATTCTGCAAGTGTTGTCTATATAATATGAAAGAAAAAATAAAAAAAAATTAATAAACAAAAAAGTTATTAAATTTTTACACCCCTTGGTTTCTTTTGGCCCACCCTGTACATACATACATATTATTTTTCAAAATTTTCGAAGCAATTGGGTGGGTATTTTGAATGTCTTTGGCTAATTCGTGTAGGGTTCTAATAGCCAAATATGGAGCACAATTGACTCCAAATGTCATTGTTTGCAGTTCAAATTCTTGAATGGTTCATTGACGCTTTTACGAAAAAGTATTCGTTGGAAGGGTGTTTGTGTTGGGTTTAACATAATTTGCCTGTACATTTTTGTAATGTCGGCGTTAAACACAATTTTATAAAAGCGCCATTTCAAAATAAGCACAACTAAATCTTGTTGTAGGGTGGGGCCAGTGTATAAAATGTCATTCAAACTATTACCATTAGAAGTTTTACTCGAAGCATTAAAAACAACTCTAAATTTTGTCGTAACACGTTCAAGTTTTATGACAGCATGATGGGGTAAGTAATACTGGTTGTTTAAAGTTGTTTTGGTGTTATATGTTACGGGTTTCATATGACCTAAATCAATATATTCTTGCAGCACGTTATTATATTCTACTTTTAGTTCGGGTTTTTTCATCAAATTTCTTTCATTTCGTAAAAATTGAGCCATTGCGATATGGCGTGAGTTTCCTAGTTCAATTGTAGGTGATCGAAATGGAAGACTTACTTGATAACGGCCGTTGGGTAATTTGTGTGTAGTTGTAACATAGTTTTCTTCACAAGCTAAGCCTTCTTCCGATGTATTGGGTTTGGTGGGTATATCTTCTATTTCCCAAAACTTGGTTATAAATTTATCAAGTTTTACAGAGTTGAAATATGAGACAATGGGTTGGGGTGTATGTGATTTCTGGAAGGGTCCGGTCAAAATCCAACCAAATTCGGTTTCTTGAGCTATTAAGGTATTAAGAAAATCTTTTTTAACACCTGATTTTAAGATCTGTGGGTAGAAATCGCTTCCAATTATGAAATCTATGGGTCTGCTTTCGTAGAATTTTTTGTCAGCTAATTGAATATCCTCTAATTCTTTTATGTGGGTTGGATTTAAATATTGGGTGGGTAAATTTTTTTGTGAGGGTTTTAACAACAATTGCTTGAATATTCAATTTGAAATTATTTTCTGTGTTGGACCGTAACATTACATCACATAATTTATTCGATTGTGCTGAAACAACTTCATTAAGTCCTGAAATTTCAGCATGAATGGGTGTAGTGGGTAATCTAAGTTTTCGTCTAAGTTTGTCAGAAATAAACGAAAAATCTGAAGCTGGGTCAATTAAGGCTCTAGCTGGGAATTTTCCTCCTCGAACCTCAACATTTAGAACTGCTGTTCCTACCAATTTTGTTCTGTCGTCTAACATGGGTTTACTTGAACGGGTATGGGTCGAGAAAGATTGTGCGGCATTTCGTGATGTTGATGGTTTATCGTCATCAATTTGTGGGTTTGGGTTTGAATTGGGTTTGTGTAAAAGTGTATTGTGTTTTTCACCGCAGTATCTGCATGTAAAGTTGCTATGGCAATCTTTGATTATGTGGACAATGGCTAAACAATTATAACATATTCCATTCTTTTTTACAAATTCAATCCTTTCATTTATTCCTAATGAGGTAAATGAAGAACATTCTCTTATGGTGTGTTTATTTTTACAAAGTTTGCAAATTGACCCATCGGGTTTATTCTGTGAATTTGTATTGTTTGTAGATTTTGTGTGATTTTGGTTATTTTGGGTTGGGTTTGAGAATTTGTTCTGGGGTTTAATTCTATTCATAACGTAACCCATTCTTTTTGAGAATGGGTTACGTTATGAAAAGTTTTGCCTCTTTTGTCAAACAGATTCTTATTTTCCTGGAACTGCTTGGCTTTTTGGTGTGTGTTTTGATGATCAAATTGATTCGGGACATTATTTACTGATGCATAATGAATATTTACAACAGACTTTGGTGTTATTTGTTCATTAATAATTACCACATGTAATTTGGCTTAAAAAGCGATACGAACTTTAGCCCGTTCAAATCAAAAATATAGGAACAAATGGAGTTCGAATAATAATTAAAAATTAACTAGAAATTAATAGCCATGGGCCTGTGGCAAAAATTAAATAAAAATATACTTAATAGTAACAAACCAAAAAAGTTTGTCTTAAGTAGAACAAAAAATAAACAAATTAAGTAACATGTGTATAATTAGTAAAAAGAACAAAAAACGACAATGGTAAGACTGTTGTAAATATAGTGATGGTAAAATTGAGCTTACAATACAAAAAAGCTTTCAGCAAATTGAAATACGATGAATCAAAACAATTCACATATTCCATTTGCAATAAAATGAAGGTTTAGTGGCATTCGAAAACGGCTGGCTGTTCCGTTCAACTGTGTGTTGTTAGTCAGAATATTTACAACAGACTTTGGTGTTATTTGTTCATTAATAATTATCACATGTAATTTGGCTTAAAAAGCGATACGAACTTTAGCCCGTTCAAATCAAAAATATAGAAACAAATGGAGTTCGAGTAATAATTAAAAATTAACTAAAAATTAATAGCCATGGGCCTGTGGCAAAAATTAAATAAAAATATACTTAATAGTAACAAACCAAAAAAGTTTGTCTTAAGTAGAACAAAAAATAAGCAAATTAAGTAACATGTGTATAATTAGTAAAAAGAACAAAAAACGACAATGGTAAGACTGTTGTAAATATAGTGATGGTAAAATTGAGCTTACAATACAAAAAAGCTTTCAGCAAATTGAAATACGATGAATCAAAACAATTCACATATTCCATTTGCAATAAAATGCTAAGTATATAAAGCAGAAATCTACATCAACTGACACCACACACAGTGGACCAAACACAAAAGAACGCTGATGATGAGATGAAGGTTTAGTGGCCTTCGAAAACGGCTGGCTGTTCCGTTCAACTATGTGTTGTTAGTCAGAATATTTACAACAGACTTTGGTGTTATTTGTTCATTAATAATTATCACATGTAATTTGGCTTTAAAAGCGATACGAACTTTAGCCCGTTCAAATCATAAATTTCAATTATGTTGAATTCTGTTTTGTTGTTTAATTTGTTAATTGTGTGAAATGCATATGTATTGTGGTTTTTGTAATATGTACTTGTTTTATGTTAGATTATTAATTTTAATAAGTATTGAATTTTATATTTTTAAATTTGAACATTTTATGATTTAATTGATTTTACGGGTGATTAGCAAAGATATTTATGAAATAAGGGTGGGTTTTTATGAATATGTAAATATGTATGTTAATTTGTATGTATGTCGGTACATATGCACTATGTATTTTGCACTGTTATATTGTGTTTGCTTTTTTTAGTTCACTTAAATTTTTGTTTTGCATATGTAATTTAATTTTTTGTATACAATTATTTATTTGAGTTCACTTATGTTTTATTATATTATTTATGTTTTATTTATTTTTTACTATTTTGTACACAATTATGTATGTATGTTTTAATTTAGTGGACTGTATTTTTCACTTCACTCTTTCACTTTTTGACGGTTCGATAGGACCATATTTATACGGGTTTTAGGGTTATAACAAACTTACTTGGGTTTAACGGGTTTCTTTATAAATAAATAAAGACGGGAAATTTTAAAACGTTATAAAACATAGGTATATAAATAACTATTTATTGGCTTAAAACCGTTGAAATTCTATCCTTTTTTTTGTATATTCAAAGTGGTGTGTGTATATGTTATTTATATATTATGTGTGTATGTGTACATATAAATCAATATTAATTTATGTTATTTCACTTGTTTTATTTGCTTGTTCCTATATGTATTGTATGTAAACATATGTATGTTGTGTTTTATGTGTTTGTTTGTATGTTTTTGTTTTTTTTTTTTTTTTGGAAGAAATATCTTAGTTATATATATCGCTTTTAATTCGTATCAAAATATAGTTTGTTGACTGAATTTGGTTATCCACTTGATATTTCACGAACGAATGAATTAAAAAATCTTTGATCGTGCAAAACGTGCCGCTTTATTTGTAGTCTTGAAGTTGGTGGTAGTTGGTTTAGGGGGCATTGTTGTGAAAAGTCAGGGTTGGGTAGAAGTGTATATTTTGTTCACTGAGGTGAACAATATTGTTACGTTTTTCTCTCTATAAAAACGCTTTTCCGTAGATCCGAAGATTTGCAAATGAATACAAGAGCCGAGTGTAGTAATAAGGGTTAAGAATGATACAAGTTTTATTTACAAATGCACTTATGATAAATTACTCAAGAGCTTAAATACACTAACACAACTTAAACTAATAAAATTACACACAAATATTCACAACTGGTTACCACTACGCCTTCCTCGCTGTAGTTTACACACGTCTCCTAGCTGGCTGCGCAAGTATTCACGTGACACCTCTCTGTCTGCTACTCGTCACTTACGAGACTCACTCTGCCGTCACTCACAGTTAATACACCAATACCTCTTTGTCTGCTGCTTGTCACACACGGCACTCACTCTGCCAATACTTACAGTTGATACACCAATACCTCTTTGTCTGCTGCTCGTCACACACGGCACTCACTCTGCCGACACTCACAGTTGATACACCAATATCCACAATAATCTCAATTCCACGACAGACTATTATTAATTCACAACTTAATTATCAACTGACTAACGAGTTCTTAACTTCACTACTTTCTGATTAGCACTAACTATAACTGTTCGCGACTGACTTACAACTGCAACTAACTAACTCATTGGATGCGTCACCTATATTTATATTTCACACAAATTCCACTAGAAGTTTCAAGCAATGTCTAGACGATCATTATCATCTTATATGCTGCCTAATTAAGTTCATGTGGTAACTATGTACATACATGTGTATATGCGTACGTGTGTACATCATTAACTGAGCAACACACGGTGGTTGTTTATCTTTTGCTTTTCGTTTGAATTGGCATGTATGTATGTGTACAAATATGTGAATCTTCTTAATAAGCAGACGCTTTTTGTTGTTGTTGTTGCTTTTGCTTGTTTAATCAAGCTAGGCATGCTTATTTAGTTGTTGGCTACTTTCTAGACTATTCTTTGCTTTGACCCTGTAGGAATATTTTCGCGTAGCATTTACATTAACCCTGTTGGAATATTTTTGTGTAATGCTGCTTAACATTGTTGACGGCTATTTTCGTAGCACTGCCGCCCACTTAAGCCTATTCGTCCCGAATAGGCACATCATCGCCTTTCTTTTTCTGCGTTTTCTAAACGCCTTGTAGTTACGCTCGAGACGACTACCCCTTCCATATTTGTCGGCTTTAGTTCTGGCTCTGCCTCGTTTCTCAACTGGAACTTGTATTGCCATACGCTGGAGATGACTACTTCGTTGACATTTGTGTCCCCTGGTACTGACTCTGCTGCCTGTTTCCAATACAGCTTGTCTTGCCTTGCGCTGGCGAGGACAAGTTCTTTCACATTTGCAGCCCATGGTACTGAATCTGCCTGGTATTTCTACTACAGCTTGCCTTGCCGTACGCTGTAGATGACAACTCCTTCCACATTTAAGGCCTTTGGCTCTGACTCTACCTTGTCCCTTGACTAGAGCTTGCCTTACCATTCTACATTTATGGCCCTTGGCTCTGACTCTACCTTGTCCCTTAACTAGAGCTTGCCTTACCATTCCACATTTATGGCCTTTGGCTCCGACTCTTCCTTGTACCTTGACTAGAGCTTGCCTTACCACACGCTTTAGGCTCCGTATAGAAGTTGTCTTTTTCTTCCTGACTGCTTTTATGCTATGCGCTTTGTATGCTGTAGCAGTTTCTTTACCCTGAGCAAGCGAGACCATTTCACCCATAGCTTGTTCCGCTGTTTCACAGACCACCACATCTTCTACGTCACTAGCTTCATTTTCTTTGCTGGAAACTTCTGGCTCACGTCCAACTTGTTGACACTGTCCACTGCTAATTTCATCTTCTGCCTTCAGTCTTTGGTCGACGTTTTCCTCTGTGCCAGAAACGTCTTTGTTGACACTGTTCCCCAAGTCAGAAATCTATTCGTGTATCTCTTTGTCTGAATTACTGACTTGTATTTCTTCACCATCTGCTTGTCTGTTTACGGGTTCAGCAATTTCTTGAACTTTCTCATTTCTGGCTCTAGGGGGTTCTTGAACGTTAGTCACAATTTTCGCTTTCCATTTGTCAAGTATGTCGTTTGTGGCCCAAACTTCAGCTAAAACTCTCTCGTTGTTGGCTTTAGAAGTTTCTTGAAAATCAGCCTTCATAGCTCTAGAAGACTCCTGAATTTCAGCCTTCATTGCTCTAGAAGACTCCTGAAGTCTCCCATCCATTGCTCTAGAAGACTCCTGAATTTCAGCCTTCATTGCTCTAGAGGACTCCTGAAGTCTCACATCCATTGCTCTAGAAGACTCCTGAAATCTCCCATCCATTTGGCCTAGAAGTATGTCGTTGTTCG
Source organism: Tachina grossa (assembly GCA_949987645.1). Taxonomy (NCBI): domain Eukaryota; kingdom Metazoa; phylum Arthropoda; class Insecta; order Diptera; family Tachinidae; genus Tachina; species Tachina grossa. The sequence goes on along the minus strand of OX465276.1, from coordinate 86,897,090 downwards.
CCTTCATTTCGCTCATCATGGCAGCAAACATTGCGCTGATGTCTGTACTGGTTGCCGTTGCACGAGTACATACCTCAATTTCTTCTTTTTCGTCGAACTCATAGGTTTCTATGTCGATGTTGCGCCGCTGAAATTCGTCTATTAACCTCTTTTGAAGTTCGACCTTGTTACCAGTTGTTGACAAGTCCAGATTGTTCAACTCTTTCTTGAGTTGCTCCACCTTAAGCTCTTGAAATTTCATTCTTCCTCGTATTACAAATTAATTATTTTTAATTTTAATTTTGCAATCCCAATTCTGACACCAAATGTTACGTTTAAATTTTATTAAACGTGTGAGTTCTTTTGATTGCTCAAAAATAAAAATAAATAATACACAATTTTTATTTGCTACTGTTTTTCCTTTTATTCTTAACGAAGCAAATTACAACTTGTCTTTTCTTAACTACTTCTTATCGTTATTATCCACTTTCAACGAGTTCTTAACTTGACTAATTTCTGATTAGCACTAACTATAACTGTTCGCGACTGACTTACAACTGCAACTAACTAACTCATTGCATGCGTCACCTCTATTTATATTTCACACAAATTCCACTAGAAGTTTCAAGCAATGCCTAGACGATCATTATCATCTTATATGCCGCCTAATTAAGTTCATGTGGTAACTATGTACATACATGTGTATATGCGTACGTGTGTACATCATTAACTAAGCAACACACGGTGGTTGTTTATCTTTTGCTTTTCGTTTGAATTGGCATGTATGTATGTGTACAAATATGTGAATCTTCTTAATAAGCAGACGATTTTTTTGTTGTTGTTGCTTTTGCTTGTTTAATCAAGCTAGGCATGCTTATTTAGTTGTTGGCTTCTTTCTAGACTATTCTTTGCTTTGACCCTGTAGGAATATTTTCGCGTAGCATTTACATTAACCCTGTTGGAATATTTTTGTATAATGCTGCTTAACATTGTTGACGGCTATTTTCGTAACAATATTTATTTCAAACGTATTAATAGTCGAACTGACCGACCGTAATGTGTGCTTTATAAGCTCAAGAAGAAGAATTTGCTTTGTGTGTGAATGTATGTATGTATTATATACTTATGTATTTATATTAACTAGATATACCAAACGGACGACACACTCGTCCGTATTCTAGAAACAAAATGTAAATAATTTTATTAAGATTCAAAGAAAATGTATCTAAACTTCATAAAAGATTTATTAAAACACAGCCACACACATACTTACATACATATGCAATCATAATTAAATAATACATGAAATTAAAAAACAAACAAAATCCCTTCAACCAAGCTAATTCAATTTACACAGTACAACATTTTTGAAGTCATTGATTCGGGACTCAATTCTGACAATTTCACGCGAAAGTAGGCCCAAAATGAAGAACTTGTGCATATTTCGTTTTGTCTTCTTACCTGCTAAAATATTTTTAATATCGATTTGAAGTTAGTAACTATCGTATAGGGGAATTTTTCACGTTTTAGGCTCTTTTGTTTGATTTAGCTGAAACAAATTTAGAAAAATTAAGAATTACAATTCCTCTAATCTGTTCTTATACCGTTTTCCTATGTGTGCAACACTTTCGAAGTTAAAAATGAATGTATGAAGGGAAAAAGTATTTTTTGCCTAAAAATTAAATTTTTTTTTTTTAAATTCATAAAAAATCAAAAATGCAAAAAAGTGTCAAATCTAATTACTTTCGCATAAAGCCACGTAACCGGTGAGTAAAGTGAGACATTTTTTTAGAAAATCGATGAATAAATTTATTCCAATAATGTTATGAATGAATATACACAAAACTTAAAATAAAAATTCCAATCTGTATTGCAGCTATTCTTACACAGAAAATATGGAATTTATGGAATCTATACATAAAAACAAAATTTAAAACATTTTCAATTATAATTATAATTATTGTCAACATTCATTCTCGTTGAAGTTGACGCTTGTGGTTCTGATGATCTGCTTTTCTTCGTAGGTTGTTGATATTCGTGGTCTGAGTTTGCGTCGTCATCCGAGGAATCCATAATATTCAAGGGCTCGTTTTTTTCTGGGACACAGTATCCAGACTCGGAGGTTTAGGTGCATCGACATCAGCAGGGCGGTTAACTGGAAGTGTGGCAGTAAATGCAGCAGTGTATACTTTTGTTTTCAATTGTTGTCTGTTTAATCCAGGACGAAAATTTATGCATGCGTAGCACCTGGCTTCATAAAAGACAACGTTGCACCTCCTCCATGTATCCAATTTACAAGGGTATTATAACAACTTTTGCACACTGTGTTCGGTGTAAAATTTGAACCACTTAAATCTGCTTCATCAAAATAATCACAATACGATTTTTTGAGCTCCTCAGTACACAAATTTTGTCGATAGTTTTTGTTTTTTTTAGGACGATTTGACCACAAACGTAACAAAAATTATCCAATTTTGGGCACTTGTTATTTTCCATATTTATATATTTTATGTTTTCTTGTTATTCACTTTTAAAAAACTGGAGAAAAATCACTTTTACTGTTCGCGTTCGTCGGCACTAGCTGAATGACAAAAACCGAACAACTATAAATACTAAAGGGTGTTTTTTATTGAGGTATAGAACTTTAAGTTGGCATCACTTTTTTAACTGGCGGCCATTTTGTAAGCTGTCAAGTGATTAATATTTAGTTTGGTTTGCCATTTCATCATGAACAGGTTGACAAAAGAACAACGCTTGCAAATCGTGCAAATTTATTTCGAAAATAATGGTTCAGTTCGCGAAGTTTACCGCAAGCTCCGTCCATTTTATGGTCGACATAATCGTCCATCAGAGCAATTAATTCGGTTAACCATGGATCGTTTTCACACTACGTTTACTCTATGTGATAATACGCATCCGCAGAGACGTCGAACAGTGCGCACCGAAGAAACAATTGCCGCTATAGAGCAAAGTGTTGAAGAGGACCCGAATGAATCGATTCGCCACCGTGCACAGCAATTGGAGCCGACTAACCGACTATTTTGTTCCCGAATTGGATGGCATGAATGTGGATGAGTTGTGGTTCCAACAAGACGGCGCTACATGCCACACAGCGCACGTCACAATCGATTTATTGAAGGAAACATTCGATGAGCGCATAATTTCGCGGAATGGACCTGTCAATTGGCCACCAAGATCGTGTGATTTGACACCATTGGATTATTTTCTTTGGGGATATGTGAAGTCGCTCGTCTACGCCAACAAACCAGAAACGTTAGGGGACTTGGAAGCCAACATTCGTGGCATTATTGCCAACATACGGCCCCATATGCTCGAAAAAGTGGTTGAAAGTTGGACCTGTAGAATTGGCTTTATTCGAGCCAGCCGCGGCGGCCACATGCCCGAAATCATATTTAAACATTAATGGCATAAAATTATCCTTCCAATAAAGCCAAATTGATGGACATTAAAACGATTTTCTTGTGTTTTATTTCAATTCGAAGTTCTATACCCCTCAAAAAAACACCCTATACGTATTTTTCAATATTTTACTGGCAGGTACTTATAAATGGGCGCATGTTTTAAGGGTACCTGGCTATATACCTGATTCACCACTTGTACGTTTCAAATTGTGCAAAACTTTTCAAATAATGAATCAGGGTGCAATTTCTGTAAAAAAAAATCATACAGGTAGTCAAATAATTAATTAAAACAGTCCACTATCCTTTTTAGGGTTCCATACACCAAAGGTGAAAAGGAACCCTATTGTTTTCGCTACGCTGTCCGTCACACGGTATTTTCTCAGGAACCGTAAGAGCTACGGACCTGAAATTTGGACACAGTATGTAGAACCTTGGCCGCTACAACAACAAATACATGAGAATTAAAAATTAAAGGGTGCTCCAAAACGAGCAACGAAAAATGTTAAAATCCCATGTAATATACATACAATTGTATGAACATATGTATATTGAAATTTGTAAAATTAGTATATTTTTATACAGACTACAACAATTAACACTAAAATTTAAAAAAATTAAAATTAAAGGGTGGTCCATCAGTTAATGCAATTTTGACTATGTAATTTTTACAATTTGCTATATCTTGGAAACCGTAAGAGGCAAACACTTGAAATTTTCAAAAACGGTAAAACTAAAAAACCGAAAATTATAAAATCGCCAAACCAAAAAAAAATCGCAAAAAGTTAAAAAAAAATCGCCAAAACGAAAAAAATCGCCAAAATTAAAAAAAAATTTCTAACACTAAAATAAATCGCCAAATTCGAAAAAATCGCCAAAATAAAAAAAAAAACGCCAAAAATCTAAAAAAATCGCCAAAACGCGAAAATGTCGCGAAAACTAAAAGAAATTTTAAATAAAAAAAATCGCAAAAATGAAAAAAATCGCCAAAAATAAAAAAATCGCCAAAATGAAAAAAACGTCAAAAACCAAAAAAAAATCGCCAAAACAAGAAAATAAAGTGTTAAAACTAAAAAAGAGCCAAAATTAAAAAAAATCGCCAAAACTGAAAAAACGCAAAAACCTCCAAAACAAAAAAACCGAAAAGACCCCAAAAACGAAAAAAATGCCAAAATTATATACTATATAGGATGAAGTTCGTATTAAATTACATATCTAGTGTTCGTACGGAACCCTTCGTGCGCGAGTCAGAGTCGCACTTTACTGAATTTATTTTCCTTTTAATTGTTCACGCACATTTATTAGCGTTTATTGCTTCGCAGTCATAAAAATCAAATAACCTTTTGTGTATTCCTTTTTTTACATAATTAGATTTGACACTTTTTTGCATTTGTGATTTTTTATGAATTTAAAAAAAAAATTAATTTTTAGGCAAAAAATACTTTTTCCCTTCATACATTCATTTTTAACTTCGAAAGTGTTGCACCGTAGGAAAACGGTATAAAAACAGATTAGAGGAATTGTAATTCTTAATTTTTCTAAATTTGTTTCAGCTAAATCGGACTAGTGGTTCTCGAGTTATGTCAAACAAAAGAGCCTAAAACGTGAAAAATTCCCCTATACGATAGTTACTAACTTCAAATCGATATTAAAAATATTTTAGCAGGTAAGAAGACTGGCCTACTTTCACGTGAAATTGTCAGAATTGAGTCCCAAAATCATATGTTGTACTGTGTTATTCAACTCTCTTCCTTCAAGTATTATGCCTTTCATACAACAACAAATAAGAGAAAAACAATTGTTAGATCAAGAGAAATACTACACACACACACACTCATGTTTTGTTTCTTTTTTTACTTGTAAGCTAATAAACGCGTGTGTAATATGTGTGCATGTAGTAGTAGCAACTTTAAACTCTTATAGCTCCCAAAATACTAAACCGATTTCAATAAAATATAGATTCTGCACATCTGTACAAAAAATCCTTTAAAACCATATAAATTTTTTTTAAAATCGGCGCAGTGGTACCAGCGTAAAAGGGATTACAAAAAACATGTTCGCCTATTAATTATATAGATATGTAGATAACTATATATATATAATAATTAATAATCTTCACAACACAAGAGCACTGCACTAATTTATTGCACTTGATATATTTTTTTTATTGTATTTAATTTTCGCAGAAAACAAAGTAGTTTAATTGAGGCTTTTTGTACTTTTAATTAATTTTATAATAATTTTAATTTTTTAGGATGTCCGTCCACATAAACAAACGCACAGTAGTCAAATAATTTAAAACAAACGTCAAAAAAATGGAATTGCATGGCGATTTATAATCCACAACTATGTACATATATATGTATATACATACGTGAATTTGTAGCGTAAAATTCTGTCAGTGGTAGTGACTTCTTGTTTTGATTTAAAGTTTCTCCCAAGCTTATATCAGGCGTGTTGGTTCCACTTGGACTTCCGGCAAGTGTGTAAGATAACTGGGATGAGCACTGCGACCCTGATTTTGATTGTTGTGTAGTTATATCTTGAATCGTAATTGAATGTGATTTTGTCCATTCTTTTATCATATCTCCCATTTTTTGATTTTTGAATAAGAGTGGAATATGATGATGTTGCATAACCTTTAGTACTGCTATTGTAATTTTTTCTGCTGCAGGATATACGTGCATATACACATTTTATTTTTTATTAATTTTGGTATGAGATATTAATATTATATAATAATATATATACAGTCTTATTTATAAAAACTGTTAAGGCTTTTTTAAAAAACTTTGCATGAAAATTTGTTTTAAAAAACCTTTATAAAGAAGGCCTTAATAATTTTTATAAATAAGGCTGATAATATATAACATAATTTAACTTGAAGAAATCCAGCAAATGTTCTAAGTTCCAACTTTGAAGTAAACCATTTAGTTCTTTATACTCAATTCTCGTACTTGTGTTAGAGTTTTCTGGTTCAAATGGTATGAGTTCGTTTACTTCAGCGGTTGTTTCAAATATATTTGGTGAAGAACTAAAATTTGGCGTTGCAAGAAATTGGTCCATGTTTGAATATGAGTTTTCGCACGAACTTTTATTTTAATTTAAAACGAAGCAAATTTTGAAATTTAAGTATTGGTATTACTAGAATATTTATTGGTATTATTAGCAATTTTAGTATTGATATTATTAGAAAACTTTAATTCAAATAATATTCTTTAATTCTTATCATATTTTTCCCGTTTGAAGTTTTAATAAGATTTGTGGGTGACCCTACAAGATCTTTAAAATTTATGCGAACAAGTTTTCCACAAACATCTGGATCAATTTCATATGACGTGTAATGGGGATGATACCGAACAATCTTAATATCTTGCGAAAAAATAAAATAGTTTTCATCAAATTTAACAATGTTTATAATTTTGAAGATATGAAAGTCAATGTCAAACGTTGATAAATAATATCCATTTCCATATGTAACTCCATTATAATCGGCCTTTGCATAATATTTTAATTGCTCTTTAGGGGCATTGAATTCACTGCTTACAATAGATGATAGACCACAGATTACTTCGTCTTTTTCATAAACAAAATATTTGCTTAAACTATTCTGTGAATTAAATAGTCTATTGGCAAAATTGAGTTGGAATTTCTTAGACAAAGTAAGGCAAATTTGAAAAAACTAATGAGCAATCACCATCGTAACAACTATATTTAGAGAAATTATGTTTTTGCTTAAAATGACGAGCTAATAAGTATACATTTTTGAATTTTTCTTTGCAATCAAAGCCCATCATTTTTAATTACCAATTTTTTATTAAATCTATATTACACAAAATAATTAACACAAATAAGCAAACACAACATTCCTTGTTGAATGACAGCTTCAAACTAGTTATCTTTATGTTTCTCTTTGCTTTGCTTTTTTGTAGTTAATTCCCGTTGGAAAACAATGTATGAGTACATTGAGTTAATGAAAAGGTTCATTGAATCAAGATACTAATTCATTATATTTTTTTTGTACTCACCATTTATTTTGCTTTTACACACTTTGTTAAGTTTGCGTTTCTATATGTAAAAATATGAATGTACTAGTACGTTGAGTCAAGGAACTGGTTCATTAAAATTTTTGATATTTATCTTTAATGAATGCTTTCAACGTACCGTTCATACGTACATTAAAGTTCATATTAAGTTTCAATGAATATTTTCATTGAAACAATGTATGAGTACATTGAATCAACGTATTTTTAGAAAAATATTAATGAATCTTCGTCAATGAATTTCATTCATTGAATTTATGAAAAATAGTTTTTTCAATGTATATATGTATATGTGTGGGTGTTCTTTTATTTAATGCACAAATCAATTGGCAATATTTTTTAACACAATTATTTAATTATTCACTTTTAAAATCCACTTTATTTTTTAAAATTCAATAAATACGTACGCACCTTTTTTCAAATAAGTTTCTTAAATGTACTTAGCAGTGTATAAGGTAGTCGTACTTGTTTGGGAGTTGCAAAGATGGCGATCCTTTGAATAAAATTTAAAAAACTTATTAGTGGCTTTTGTTTAAATCTTTTGCCAAAATATCCGGCTCGTGGGACCAAAATGTTTGCGTGAAATTGAATAAATGAAACAATTGGTATTAGGTTCAAAAAACAAGAAGAAGTATTCTCAATTTATTTATATTACATTTTCATTTGCGTTAATATGGCGTATTTTGTACGTAACAACGAACGAACTTTCCAAAAATAATTTAACTTCTATAATAAAAACCTGGTAGAGAGTGCAATGCTTAACATAAGACCGTTAGCGGTTTATTCGTTAGAATCTATTTAAAAACTCCAACACAAAGATGAAAAAAGGAGTAGTAATAAATCCTAACGAATTACCAACTAGACAGAACGAAAATTATATTATTTTAAATTGAACTTAAACAATATTTTTGAGTTTTTAGTGCATATTGAATGCGCATAAAACACTTTTTTACAGCATATTTCTGGTTTCCCTGGTTAGAAGCATTATAACATTTATTTAAGTTTGATGCTAGGAATATATTCGGGTATGTTATGTATTCCACGTGAAATTAAAACGTGCGGATTTTCCATAGAGTTGTTGGAAATATGTACATATGTATACACCAGAGAATGACAAAAGTATCGTTTTAAGTACTTTTTGAGTGTTGGCCGTCAAACAACTACGAATGCGTGCAGCTAAATATAAAAAACACTCAAAATACAAAGACATGCATTAATTTTCAACCGAACACGTATAACTATAAACTTCCAACAACTATGTGTATACACATAAGTAGTTGAAATTACCCAGAACAAACGAATACAACTAAAATTTATAGACTGTGTGAATAGAAAAATATTCTGAATATAAAAATATTCTGAATATTAAACAGAATACACATGCGTAAATATAGAGTTATTTTGCAAACACTCGAAAGCAGCAGTGCTGCCAAAAAAGTGAATTGATGCAACACTAATATGGCAACGGTGCCATATTATTAGATTGCATGACAGGTATGGAAAATGTGATTTAATAATTTTCTAACTAAATATTTACTATAAATCCTCATAAATTTAACACTTTAAAAAATATCAAAAAAATTGTATGAATTTATTTTTTTTTGAAATAATATCATTCGCTTTAAGGCTAAGTATATGTATTCTAAGTTTTATCTCCTAATTATATTACTACCACTGACGAAGCTCTAGTTTTGTTTTGTCATTAACATTTAACTTTTCGCAATTTTTTTGTAAAATGTTTCAAAGCGAATTTACTTACTTCATATTTTTCAACTATTTTGTTATAAAAAAAAGAAGAGAGGTGTATTAGGACACCCGGTTGTAGCTATGCTGCTTAGCTATATAAAACAAAAATAATTTGTTAAATATATTGGTTATGCATTTTAACAGTAAGTTTTTCATAAAAAGCTGCCATATTTGAACTATTGAAAAATCGTAAATTTTAAGGAAAAAATCATCTAAATGACGATAAATCGTTACGTCTGGGAGCGTGGATGTCTGTTTCAATCATTGTTGCCATTTTGGCATTTTCACTGCCACATTTGGCATTTTCATTCGTTGAAAAGCATTCAACTTTTAAAAAATTCTGCCAAATGCTTTTTGGGAGAATTTGCTTAAAATAAAAAAATATTAATTTGTTAATTTTTCTCAGTTTTTAGAATAATTCTTTTCATCAACGTAATTTTTTTACTGTTTCCTAGGTAATGTAAATACAAGTAATACCTACGTATCATATACATATGTGTATGGAACTCTATTTTTAATTATCCATAAGCTACAAAAATTTAAGGTTTCAGAAGACTGTTTTTTTAGTATTCAAATATGGTTTACAACATACATAACCAGCCTTATTTCCGATGTTATCGTAAGAGACATGTTTTCGAAAAGACTTTTTTATTGAAATTAAAATTTTATGGGTCTACCCATAGTTTAGAATTATAAAAATGCCGAAATTGTTGCTGACTTTTAAGATACGGGCTGTAAAATTTTATCGTAAGCGACAATTTACGTATGTAAAACAAATTTGAATATCATAAAAAACCTTCTCCTGAAAAATTTAATTTATGTCGCTTCCGATTAAATAAAAAATAAGGCTCGATAAATTGTCGCTTACGATAAAATTTCAGGATGTAGGACAATAAAACTATAATTTCAATTCAATTCAAAACTTTAATTTCAATCGAAAACAGGTTTCGATATGCATACATATATTTATGTATGTATATATATTTAATGTTTGAAAATGCATAAAAATTCATACCTATGTATCATAGCAAATATATAATATGTATGTGCCATACAAATACCTGTAAATACTAATAAGTTCGTACAAAAACAATGAATTCAAAACTATTTCAATAAATTTTTTAAAATTTAAATCTGGCATTATACTTTTCTTCCATAGAACATATTAGCAGAATTTTTTTTACAGATTTAGCATTCTCCCATCAAAAAAAAATTCTGCCAAATGCTTTTTGGCAGAATTTGCTTAAAATAAAAAATTTTAATTTGTTAAATTCTTTTTAGTGTAGAGAGTGATTCTATTCATAAATATAAATTTGTTTACAATTATTTGTTTCCTACGTAATGTAGATACAACGAATACCTATGTATTATATGTTATGTATTTTATACATATGTATTTATATGGAGCCCTATTTTCAATTATCCGTAAGGGGCAAAAATTAAACTTTTCAGAGGACGGGTTTTTATAGTATCCAAATATACTTTACCATACATGAATTATCCCCTAAGATAAAATTGTACAGCCTGTATTTTAAAAAATATCAAACATTTCGACATTTTGATAATTCTCAACTATGAATTGGCCATAGTTTTAATTTCAATTTAAAATCTTATTTTTTACAATATCTTGCTGACAATTAAACCGAAAATAGATTTCGATATACCTACATACATATATTATATGTAGGTATATACCCTGGAGGAAATGTCGATGGTAAAATCTAATGAGTCGCTTTTGACTTTGTCACCAGTACTACTCTCTAATTATTCCCCATACAATACTTTGTGCTTTAGACACTTAGCATGTGCTTGTCATTGGAAATCTACTAGTAACTAAAACAATTAACCAGGTACTGACTGCGTAGTTCTTATAGCAACATGGAGACATACTAATCAGACTTTACTGATACATTTCTGTACTTTACGTAAATACAAATTTGTGTATATTGACAAGTTGTTCAAAAATTCACCAGAAATACATCTGTTTGCTCTCTTTCCTTTACACTGATGAATAGAAGAAAAACTGTAGACAATGTAACTAATAAATTTGTGACCAGAATTTTAGTGTTGACATGAAGGCACTTGGCCTCAGTCTTAAAATACATAAATATTCATATCTATGGATAATATCAAATACATACATATGTATGTATGTACATATATACATATGTATGTGCTATAAAAACAGCTGTTTATACTAATAACTTTGTATAAACATGAAATTCAAAGCTTTTTCAATAAAAATTTTTAAATTTAAATCTGGCATTTGGGGGTGGCAGAAGTAGTTAGCACGTTGACTACAAAACCGAATATCCTGGGTTCAATCCCTGTATCCGACAGTCATTAAATAACAACAGCACGCATTTTTCTGATGTACATTAGTGTCCCTTTGTATCAGTTGTTGTAGGAAAGTTCAAGTGATGAAGGCATAGTCACTGAACTATACCGACTTCAACAGATGCTAATCCTAATGTAAAATCAGAGCGCCCTCCTTCGTCGGTATTGTGTAGCAGAATCATCGGCGAAGTAAAATAACCAATAAAATGGCTACTAAACACAGCTTCAAAATTGAATACGTCTAATTTGAGACCAGAAGGCGCTACAACACTGCATTATTACAAAAAAATGCGTGCAAATAGCAGAGGTGTAAAAAGAATGAAGCTTTCTTCTATCTCTTCTTTCACCACCTGTCTTCTATCACTTTCCCTTTCCGAAATAAGGTAACACCTAGTAATAGTAGTAGGCATCAATTGCCTGAGTGTTACTTCTCTTTAAAAAAAAAAAAATATACATTTGTTCCGTAAAACATTTTAGCAAATTTTTTTTACGGATCTAGCATTTACGGATCTGATCATCATTTTCTGGCAACACTGCACAGCACACTCAGCCAGTGATGCATTTTGAGTTTTTTGTTTTAGGGCCAAACAGTGTTGCCATAAAATCAGGATGAGAGAATGCTAAATCGGTAAAAAAAATTCTGCTTAAATGTTCTACAGAAGAAAAGTATAATGCTAGATTAAAATTTAAAACAAATTATTGAAATAGCTTTAAATTTCATGTTTATACAAACTTATTAGGGTTTACAGATATTTTTATAGCACAAACAAACATAAAATAGTAAATAATTGTGTGTTTTGGAATTGTTACAATTACGTTTAAAAACTTTTTAACGCACCAATAATCCCAAATTAATATTGTACTTATTCAGTAAAATATTTCTTCATTAAAAATACACTAAGGGCCATTATTATAACTTGTCGTTAGCTGAAGGTAGGATTTTATTGGATGGATAAACTCTTTTTCATTCTTACAACTTCATTTTAACCAAAAGTGAACGATAAGTTAAAGACAAGTTCATTCTACCTGTAACTTTTATCGTAAGGTATAGTCATTTGAAGTTGCCATATTTTCATCCCTTGCCACACTTTCTACTTTATAAATTACTGCCAAATTTATGTGGTTAAAATATGTTATAAAACAAAAACAATACAACACAAAACACATAATAATAAAACAAAAAACAAAACAATTGACAAAACCGTTTTCATTAGATTGTAATTTGACAAATAAACAAAAGCAAGTTGCCACTAAGCATTTTTGACAATCAATATCCACAAAATCCACAGATATGTTGCCACCAAACAAAAACTGTATTATTTATTTTATCGGACAGTTGTAATAATGGACAAATTTTAAAGGTCACTTTACAGTTCAGTTTTGCTAAAGTTAAGTTTAACTATCCGGAACTTTATCGTCAAGTCATAATAATGGCCCTAAAATTGATTAATGAGGTGTTTGATGCGCATATCACTGTTGCTAGTCCAGATCATCAGGGAACCTTTACACTGCAATGCATGTACATTTATGAGTAGAATCCTCTATACAGAAGAATTTTTTTAATAAATTATAATTTTATATTTTCAACAAAATCTGCCAGAAAGCATTTAGCAGAATTTTTATAGCTATTGCTATTTATGGCGCGGTACAGGAGTTAGAAAATGATTTTCGTAACAAAATTATCGACACTATTACAGTTATAAATTTAACTTTAGTGCAGTTTTCTCGTTTTTTTTTATTTTGCTTTTTTTGATAAATCCGCTATTTGGTGCCACTTTTTGAAAAATGTCATCGGTCACCCTGCAAAAACATTGACAACGAGAACAAGTGTGCTGGCATAACATGCCAGTTTGTTGGTGAGAGAGACAGAGGGAGTGGTTGGCATTATTTTTCAATACAGCAGCACAAAACCAATCCACACACAACTTAAAAAGAATGCAAAAAACACTAGAGGCCGGGGCACAATGAATCCGTCATACGTTAAACTTCTCCTTTTTCAACTGACAGCTGAGTTGAAATACATGGTTTCTTATGGGGGCTGTTACATTCAGTACGTGTCCGTCAATGTAAAGTACAAAAACTGGTCAACTTTTAACTTTTTGCGTACGTTGAGTAGTTTGACATATATTGGTTGGTTTTTTTAGTATGTTCTGAATTAAGTTTTTGTGTTTTGTGGCAGCAAAAATAAAATTAAACAAAATAAATAAACGAAATAAATAAAAAAAATTGAATTTAATAAATAAAATGGAGAATCAACCTATTGAAGCTGTTCAAATACTTCCGTCAATAAAGTACTCATTGTGCCAACCTTCTCCGTCGTTGCGTTAATGTCAGTTGAAAACGGCCAAGTTTAACGTATGACGGATTCATTGTCCCCCGGAATTAATTATGCCATTGTGTTCAGAATTCAATAGACTTGGGTCGAACTCGTTCACTAGTTCATTTTTGCCACAAACCACTGATCAAACCCATTTAAATTACATGGTTATTTTTTATAGCTTGTTTTTTTTTTAAGTCCTGCTTCTTTGACATCGGCAGTATGCGACAGCCAAATTATTATTAAACCGGCCACAAACAATACATACATTAATTTAATCGTGCGCCGCTAGAAAAGATAATAACGGGAAATAAATGGAAACGATTTGGTATATTTGCGGTGAATTTGACATCATATAATATAATTTTATTGCACTGTTATTTAACACATTAAGGGCCATTATTACAACTTAAAGTTAGTTAAAAGTAGGATTTTATCGGACGTATAAACTTGCCTGTAATTTATCGCTCAATTTAGGTTAAAGTAAAATTTTGCAAATGATAAAGTTTTTATGCGTCCGATAAAGTCCTACTTTTAACTAACTTTAAGTTGTAATAATTGCCCCAAGTTTGTTTTATATAGCTAAGTAGCAATTGTTATAACCGGGTGTCCTAAGACACCTCTCATCTTTTTTTTAAAAGTTGAATGCTTTTTAACTAATGAAAATGATCTGGTAGCGAAAATGTTAAAATGGCAACAATCGGGCCAAATTAAAGATTTAAAAGGGCCAAAATAACTTGGATAGGGCCAAACAAATTTTTAATGTATTTGACTACAATATTTTTATTTAAATAAAAACAAAAGTATGTATTAGTAATATAATCCAAACAAAAAATAGAGCAAAAACAAACAAAAAATGTTGCTTAAATAAAATAAAATTTTAGTTACATATATTCCATATGTAATTATAATTTTGGTGTACATAATCTGTAAATTCTTAGTCCAACAGTTCCTCCATTTATTCTTGTTTCCAACACTTTTGTGTGCTAACTTTTAAAATATCTTTATCATAACAATTATTAGAACTAGATTTCATCAAATCTTTCAATTGTATTAAAGATGACACAATGTTTTTTACATTAAGACGATTTCTTGTATTATGCCCTGTTTCACAATATCGAAAGAAAACTTTCGACTGAAAATTTATATTGAAAACAAAAACAAATTTTCATATTTTATTATTGTTTTCAATATAAATTTATTTATATCTTTATCGTGAAACAGGACACTAGTCTCAACCACTTTTTTTAATATTCTTTCCACACATGCTGTGGAATCGAAAGAGTTCCTTGAACAATTCTGTATAAATTTCTATGCAAACGTTTTTTTACCCAAACGATTTTTAATTGCAGAAATCTTTTTCCAAAATATACTTCTACTTAAATCTTTGAGATTTTTAAATTGTGGAACTTGCGATAATGCCCTTTATTCATTATTTATTAATTATGTTTCCTTTGGAAAAGTTTAATAGCAAGTGGTACAATACTATTGGCTTCCCCACTTAAAACATGATCTGGCGCAGATTTCTGACACCTGATTCAGGTGATTCGTGATCAGATATTATAACTAATCACGCGTGCGTGTGACTGAAAAAAATTTACTCGTGCGTGATCGTGCGTGAGCTTTTTTTAATAATCACGCACGAATTCTCACGCTCTCACGAGATAACATTCCTGAATAGGTACATATGTAACTGTATTCAATCATTTGAAATAAATTATTTTATAATAATAAATGCATATGTGACGCGCAAAATAGAAAGGGACCTAAGATTAAAAACCGGTTTTGTTCAGGAGAGCCATTTTAAAGATTTAAATACGAGTATCTTTGGTGTACCATCACATCATAAAACGCGCATATCTCTGGGAGGGAACACTTTTGGGGCATGGGATCGGTCTCATTCGATGCTCAGATGTTGTCCACATAAAAAAAAAAGTGAAAATTGATTTTTTTTTTACCCTTAGGTCCCTTTCTCTAAGCGCTGTCACATATACATACGTATAGTAATGTGTATGGTAGTATGAGCTTACAAACATAATTAATACCCGCAAACAAAATGTTTCGACTTTTTCTTAACGAATTCGGTACGATAAGTCTATCGTACCGAATTCGTTGACATTTTGGTAGTTTCTATGAACAATTTTTTTTAACATTAAAACTTTGATTTTTGAGTACATAAGTAAACGTCTGTGAAAATTTTTTTTAAATAAATATGTATATGTTGATATAAAAATACTATTATTCGACCTTTAATTATTTATTTATAGTT
The DNA here is from genome assembly GCA_949987645.1 of Tachina grossa. Taxonomy (NCBI): domain Eukaryota; kingdom Metazoa; phylum Arthropoda; class Insecta; order Diptera; family Tachinidae; genus Tachina; species Tachina grossa. The sequence goes on along the minus strand of OX465276.1, from coordinate 86,880,980 downwards.
TATTTAAGCTTTAGGTCCCAAATGTGTAGCGAAGAAGAAGCTACACAACGTTGTAGCGAAATATCGAAAAAATTAAAATTATCATTTGGGACCTAAAGCTTAAATAAACTGAATATGTTGATAAAAAAAAAGGATTGTAACAAATATTAAAAAACGTGAGTATGTGCAAATTATTTCGACAATAGCAGCAACATAACGGTGAAGCGGTACTCTGCTATAAAAGCAAAAAGAAATCGTACCTACATGTTACGAATTCGTACCGACTTTTCGTAACGAATTCGTACCGTGTGTCGTGTCAACCATTTCATATAAAAATTGTTACGATTTCGGTAATATTTCGGTGCCGAAATCGGAAGATTTTGTCGACCAATTGTTATGAATTCGGAGCATTTTGTTTGATGGGTACATACACCTTTGTAAGTATGTATGTATGTTTCTTAGATACCCTGTAGGAAGTATCAATTGAGAAACACTACTGATTCAACAGTGCCTTTGTCAACACAGAAGAACGCTGATGATGAAGGTTAAGTGGGCTTCGAAAACGGCTAGCTGTTCCGTTCAACTTAGATATTAAATTAACTTTGCTTTATTTTAATTTACATTGTAAATTTTACAAAAACACGAGCATACATATATACATAGATATGTATATATTTATATGTAAGAACCTATTTTTCAACCCAAAAAACATGAAAATTTATTATACATATACTTTTTCGTGAGCGTGCGTGATCGTAATAAGTTGTAAACCACTCGTGCGTGATTAAAAATATTTTATTCGTGAGCGTGAGTGATCGTGAAAATTTTCAAAATCATTCGTGCGTGAAAGTGCGTGAGTTAAATATTTTTCTGCGTGAGCGTGCGTGTCGTGAGTATGAAAACACTCACGTGCACATCTCTAATTACATAGTTTAATTTTGAGCTGAAAGGGCCAAAATAGTCTAGAGAGTACCACAGGGCCATCAAACATCCATAAGTGCCACAAATGGCCCAATTGTTCCACATTTTGCATCACTGCACTCAGCACTAGCTAAACGAAATACACATACGCACATGTAGCAGTCAGCACTAGCAATACGAAATACACAACCAACTTTGTCTTATTAGTTTTTTTTTGTCGTTATTCACTGTATATACGCAAGCGCAAAGCAACAATATTTTTTCTTTGTATATATGTATGCAGATATTGGTTTTTACACCAAGAAATAAGTATTGAATATGTATTAGTTTTTCTTTAAATGCATTGGTATTTACTCTTCCATAAGGAACTTTTGGACACCCTGAGATAATCTATAGAAAATCTAAAAAACAAAGAAAACAAAAGTACAAAGTAATCAAAAAAAAAACAAAATGAAGCAATCGTTCTCATGGTTTCTGTTTCTCTCTTTTCAAAGAATTAAACAAAACAAAATCAAACAAATTTGTTTCGTTTATTGTCGTGCTCTGGTTTAAGTACAAAGAAATCAAAACAAAAATAAATTTATAACTGTAAAAGTGTCGATTATTTATGTTACGAAAATTATTTTCTAACCCCTGTATCGCCCCATAAGTAGCATAGCTACAAAAACTAGTTTCCCGACATCAATATTTGGCAATGAGAAGAGTTTTATATTTTTAATAAGGAACTTTTATTTCATTTTAAATATATGTATATGTTAATTTTACATTAAACTAATTCATTAAAAAGTACATGGAAATAAATTAAAAGCATGAAATTCAAATTACTTGTTTAAAGACTACTTATACATCTTACCATATTTTTTTTCATATAAAGAATTCAAGAATAAAATACTGTCAACAGTTTTAGGCTCCAGCCTATTTCTTTTTTCAGATATAATATTACCAGCCAGAGAAAACACGCGTTCGGATGCTGCGCTGCTAGCAGGAATGGATAATATTTTCAAAGCTAATTTTGACAATTTGGGATATTTGCTGGAATTGATTTTCCACCACAGCATTATATCGAATTCGTCAGTAATTCGTACGTTTTCATTGCAATAACGCTCGACTTCATCCCTTCCAGTTTCAATACTGGCCTCTGATTCGCTTGTTAATGTGGGGAAGAAAAAACTTAAATTTGAAGTAGCTGATTTCGAAGTAGATATAGATGAGCAGGTGGGAAATATAATTGGCGAAAGTGATTGTTGAGCTTGTACTTGAAGAGAACTAATCGGTGAAGTACACACTATGTTGCTGCTGTTAGGTGATAGGTCAGAAAAATTGCCAATATGATTTTCTGTTAGCTTTGAAACGCAAAATTCTTTTATATTACTAAGTTCATTTGCTTGCAAAAATATAGCAGGAGGATATAAGAATAATGGAGATTTATGGAAGATACTTAAATTTGATTTCCATTTCTCCAAGTGAATTAAAATATTAATTTTTAAGGCCGGAATATCAGATTATTCGCTGGTTTGAATTTCGCAAATTGTTGAACCTTTGTGATAGAAGGAATAACAAAGCAAATGCTAGGACACACGCTGTATTGCAGTTTTTTGAAAATTGTTTTAAAGTCGTTGCAAATCTCGACTAAACTTTGCAGGACAGAAAAATTGAAGTTAACATGGTTCGTCTTTCAGAACTATCTGAAAGAATTTCATTAATTTTTCCATAATTATGCAAAATTGATTTGAACATTGCGAAGTTGGAGTTCCATCTTGTCGGACAATGATTATTCAAGGTAGTATCTAGCATGTGCTGCTTATTGGACTTTTTAAAATATTTAACAATTTTTTTACAAGCACATGATATTCCTTTTAACTCGTCGGTCGCTTCAAAAGCATCGTTTAGTACGTTAGAAAATAGAAAAAGCACTTATAATGTTGCTTCCACGATCTGTGACAAATACTGCATTTGAAAAATCAGTCACACCAAACTCTTCAAAAATACTGCTTAACTTGTTTCTTATATTCGCAGATGAATTGGACATGAAATCCATGGATTTCATCCCTAAAGTAACTTCTACTAATTTGAAATTCACTTGGAAATGTGCGGTGACACAAAGAAAATTTCTTTTAACAAAATCATCAGTCCACATGTCAATAGTAATCGCTGCCTCACCGTTGCTAATCAGACCGTATATTTCTTGTTTCTTTTCCTCCGCCGCCAATTTACATTTACGCGACAATGTTCTTGCGTTGGGGATAAGGTTGTCCAAATCAATATTGTCGCCGTACTTTGCGCCAATTTGTATGCATTTAGCAATCATTTTTCGAAACCCCGAACCTTCGACAATGCTGAAAGGCGGACAATCTTCAATTGTGAAGTCCATAAATACTTTAAAGCAGGCACTTTTTGTCTTCAATATTTAGTTGTTTTGCTTCAGGTTCATGTGGCTGTGAATGGATGCACTCATGCTTCAATAAATTTGAAGTTCTCTGGCAAATATATTTTAAGAGCTTGTGGCATGTTCCGCAATATACGCATCCTTTCATTTTTCCTTTTGGATTTCATAGAAACAAGACCAAATAATGCTTCTTCCGTCATTTATTATCGTCAAAATTTCGTCCTTATTCTCCATACTGTAAGTTTATATTACTTTAATACAATTGCAGAGCCCAAGTTACATAAATATGTATGTCTGTGCCCTTAATTATGAAAGTGTTCAAAATCATATACACATTTATTGTTTCGAGATATTTAGAAGGTTACATTTGAATAATTCAAAAATTCAACGTTTTAATTTATACTTGTACTGGTCTCGATTAATAAACATATATTTAACGTTTTTTGAACAATGAAGTTTTTTTTAAGGCTTGGACCACTTTCATAATAAAGAGCACATATGGATATTAAAAAAACTCACCTTTATAACTTTGATCCAAAACATTAACAGCCTTATTCAAAAAAAATTTTTACTTCAGCTTTAAAGTTCATAGTAGATACCAAGCAATTTAAGGCTAACATTGCTTTGTTAAGAAATTGTATTCAAAAGACAACTTTAATTATTTTGTGATTTAATAATAAATTCTGGTAACACCACCATGTTCAACAACCATTTCACATCTTATGATGTACAACATCGAATACAATTTCATTCGAGTATTCAATCAATTTTTTATTTTATTAAATACATTTTTATTATCTTGAAGTTAAGCAACCTAATTTATAAAATTTAAGCTTCTGACATGGAAGCAAAACAGATAAACATTTTTATGAAGTAAAAGTAAAAAACTATGATGAACATAGAAAAATTATCTCAATTTATTTTATTCGAACGAAATGAGTATTTGAATATCCAGCTTTTTTCGATTCGTTTTGTTTGAATGTACATCACTAAAACATTTTTGTGTAATTGTATTTATTTTAATATTTTTTTAAGGATTTTGCTATGTATTTCGAATCAGTTGCATAATTTATTGATATTTTCCATTACATTACAGAAATAATAAATTTAAGATAAGAGCTAGGCACTTCTAGCTTCATTTTCAGATGTAACATGAATCAATATGTGCTATATTTACAAAAATCTTTTAAGTACAAAATACACATTTTGGAAATATCAACTTAAAGTAGCCTTAACAAACGTAGGTGCCTACTTTAGAATTTTGATATAATATTTTGTTTTTGAATACAACTTTACTTAACATTGCTTTTGAAAGCTTTGTTAAGTTTTTTTGAATACGACCCTAAATTTTTAAATAAAATATTCTAACAAAACTATTTTTAACCTCCGACTAAAAAAAGGGGTGTTATAAGTTTGTAGTGTGTGTCTGTGTATCTGTGTGTCTGTCTGTGTCCACGTACAGGCCAAACGGCTGGACCGATTTTCATTTAGTTTTTTCTGTTTGAAAGATGACTTGATCGAGAGGGTTCTTACCTGTGTTTGAAAAAAATTGGTCCAGCCGTTTAGAAGATATAACATCTTTTCTGAAAAAAGTCGGGGGTTTTTAAAATTTTTAATTTTTGTTATTTAAGGATACGTGTTGTCACAATGCAACTGATCTATTTAACACCAAGGCTTGAAGTACAATGATCACTTCACAAATTTGTTTAAGATTTTTTGCTACGAAATTGTCATTCACCCATCCCTTTTTCCCACAAGTGTACATTTTTTTCATTTTTGTTAATGAAATTTAACTTTTTATGCAAAACAGGTAAAAACAAAGTCACAAACTATGGCATAAAAATTAATTTGGAATGCTTTTATTACTTATCAAGAATTTTGTTTGCAAATTTTACAACAACAAACATAATGAGCACAGGCCAAAGGTGCTTAAAGGGGTGATTTTTTATTGAAATATGCACAAGTCTCATTTGCATTCAAATACACACAAGGTCTGTTCCAGATGCATAACAAAACAGTCCGAACTTGTACAAAGTTATCCAAAAGCGTTCCAGATAGCAAATTTCGTGCAGTTTTGAGAGCGAATGAGAGAGTAACTTTTTTCATTTCCTGTACAAACTAGTACGAACTTTTTCTTCTGGGTAAGTTCGGACAAGAATTAAATAATCAGCTGTTTTTTGTTTACATATCGAACTGAAAAACTAACCAGAAAGTTTGCAAATATAGGAAAAAAAAGTATTTGCATACAAATTTATTAAAAATCAATATGGAAGGTTTTTTGAACAAAGCTGAAGTTGTGAGTACATTTGTACACATTTCCCTATTTATTTAATAAAAAAAATGCTGTTTTTAAATAATTTACTTTTCAGAACTCATTTTCATTTGCTTTTTAAAGCTGTCGCCAACGATGCAAAACTTTTGTTTTTATAATGTTATGCGTTTTAAGCGACTAAATCCACTTAAATTAAATTTAATTTAAAAAGTAAGCAGCACTAGTATTTTAAGATGGGCAATTATGGTTTTTTGCGTTCCAGCAATTTTGGATAACTTTTGCATATTCAGAGAGTAATTTTCTTTTTACTCTCATTAGTCCGAACTTGTACGAAATCTTGTGGAACACACCTACACATTATTAATAGCGTTATTGTGACGTGGCTATTTTTTTTTTTACCACTAAATGGTGTTAAAAATAGATCACATAACAAGTGTTCCTTCAGGTATTTTATTGGCAGTTTTGCTTTCATGCAAGCAATTTTATTGTTTGATATTTGTTTGATTGTTATTGTTAGTTTGGGTATGTAGGACTTTACCTTTATTGTATTTCTTATTTGTTTTAATTTGTTGCAATTTTTGTAAAAATAATTTCAGAATTTGGTAACAAATTATTTGTTGAGAATTTTGCCTTAAAATTGAAACAATTAAAATAAAAACCAAGGCCTTGGAAATATTGTTCACAAATTTGTTCAATAGTTTTAGGGATAGCGTAAAATTTTTACCTAAAAAAATTTAAGTTTTATAAAAAAAATGCATTTTTTGTGTTTAAGAATTCATAAAATATTTAAATACAACAACCTCATTTTATTTATTCATTTGATTATAATTTGCTCAGCATATTTAAAAATATTGTCTTCAGTGCCTAAAGATAAGTTTACTGCAGAATTTAAGTCGTTGAAACATGTGTAATATATTTATATTAACTAAAAACATTATATTTAAAATCATCTTTGTTTGCGTAAAAATTTTTAATATAAAAATGCATCTACGTAAGTTATTTTGATTGAAAATAAACAAAATACTCCCATACCTGATTACTGTTTTCAATCAGGCACACACACAATCACACATTTTCCATTACATTTTATGTACACAAATTATTGTACAATGGCGAATGATGAATAAATATTCCGAGTATGACTGTATTTTTTTTACCGATTAAATATTAATATTCTGTGTGTAAAAATATTCAGAATAAAAGTATGAGAGAGAGTCAATTAGTTTAATACGCATGTACTTTTTTATTTGTAGTTGTAGCGTAGTTTCGTTTTTTGCATAAACCAAGTAGAGATGCTCTTGTATGTTGGAATTGGTTTAATTCATAGTTGTTTGAGAGAAAATATGTATGTGAGTGTACAAATTGTTTTGCTACAATTAGGATTATATTCCGTGGCTAAAATTAAGACTGTTTACTTATGTATACATTTTTTTGAGTACTTATTGTCATTCTCTGTCGTGTATTTCATATGTATAATTTTTTTAGCACCAAAATTGGTAATCAGCTGTTGTATATATTTTACTGGATTTTACAATTTTTCCGTTCGCGTACTTTTAGATGCAAACTTTTTTATTGAGAGTAATTTCTTTTTTATTTTTATTATATTATATATGTATTTATTTATTATTTACTCAGTTACTGGATTTTACTGGAAAAGTACTCAAACTCACCTATTAAAAACAAATTTTAAAATTAGGTCTGTCTAGGTACTTTTCCAGTAGCAAATACTCAGTAAATTTTTTTGGGAGAGTAAGACCAATTTTACTCTATCGGCTGAAAATATCTCAAAAAGTACGCAGACAGTATCCAGTGAAATCTTGCAAGAAAACAGCTGACCGGTGTGTAAACAATTGAAATACCAAAGCAAAAGAATTTTAGCATATCGAGAGCCTATATTCAAAACAAGTCAACTCAAAAAAGCTAACTTTTCAGTAGAGCGAAAAAACTAGTTAATTTGCTCAATATTGTAAAAATAAATGATGTGCCTTCCATAATATGGTTTAAATATACTTACTAATTTATAGGTCTGCAAAAAATATTTTATTTTGCACTGGTTTGCATATTTTTACGAGATAGTATGTTTTAGTCGATCAAAAAACAAATATTTTCATATTTTGTCGGAAAAAAATTATTTTTTTTAAATATATTTATTTTTTAATCAATTTGTGAAATCTTTTACTCAATACTAGATATTAAAATTGAAAAGCTACAAGAAAAAACTTAAAATGCCTTAAAAACAATAACATAAGCCTGACTGAAAGCCTCTTCAATCTCGAGGTGGTCAGCTTTAGCACTCTCTAACTCACTCTCTAGTATAACACGATCACTACAAATTATCAATTTCGAAAGCTTATGTCATTGACTATAATCGGTCCATACATAATGTTTCTTTTCGATTAATAGTTTAAAAGTTATACATGCATTACCATTTTTTTTATCGGAACCTTTCCGTACTAATATATTAAAAGGTACCATATTTCAAAAACTAGCCATAGGATATCAAAATCCTTACCAGATTCGTGTTCAGCATACCAAATGCAATCAGATATGAGGTAGAATTATTATAAATTACAAATTTTTTAAAAATATTGGAAACTTACATGGGAGTTGTCATTTATTTTCACCAAAAAAAATTATACTTTGAGATAGCAGAATAAGAAAAATTGATATAAAACGGGGAAAAATCATTTTTTGATTCGAAATTTATACTACAGATGAATATTGCATAGGGGAGCTATTTGCCATCGGAAACTCATTTTGACGAAATTATATAAAGACTTACCAATAAATATTTTTTGTAGCTTTTTATATAAAACCGTTTTTTCGGAATGTTAATAATGGCAAATCATTTTTATTATAAGAATTTTTTACTGTTTAGTTAGAACTTATAATTTTAAGATTTAAAGAAAAAAAAATTTAATCAAAAAAAGAACAATTCAGGTCAATTGAATAAAAAAAGAGATAGTTTTTTTGATAAAAAAAGCAATGTGAGTCCGATCACAGAGGAGATGTGTAAACATCTAGTAATGAAATTTTTTTTTAAATTGCAAGTACTTATGCTTTTAGTATATTTTTTTAAATTAATTAATTAAAAGTATCAAAACTTTCAATATTGTAAATACATAGGAGTTTGTTGGTTTTTGTTTGTTTTATTAAACTTATTTGGATAGTACATGGGCACACGGCATTATATGTATATGCACTGCATTAAAAATTGCAGTAAATTTACTGATTACTGAAAAAATTCAGTAAATTTTTACTGCTAATGAAATTTAATTTGCATTACCAGTAAAATCGTAGGGCCGCAATCATCATAAAATAGTAGCAAGTGGCAAAGATTTTTCATTAAAATTTTGGAACTTTTGTATGAAAAACATTTAGCCACTTGGTAGAATTTCATTATGAATACGGGCATTATTGATTACTGAAAATTCAATGCACCTCATCATATAATAAATCATTTAGGCACTTTATAAAAATTGTAGAAAAAAATTTTAGTAATCAGTAACCCCCATATTCATAAAAAAATAAAATGAATTGAGATTCATTTTAGGAAAAAATTTTATGGAAAATTTGAAATAAAATACGTTTCAAATTCGTTTCAAATTTTATGAATATGGGGGTAAGAATTTACTGGTTAAATTTTTTTTATTATTTTTACTGAAATTTTAATAGTACTGCTCATCTATGGTAAATGCCTTTACTTTTACTTTTTAATTTTTAATTACTGTTGTTCAGCGTTTAGTTGTTGCTGTTCTTGTTGTTGTGTACGCATTGCAATTAAAATAAATTGAGTAAAGTGCGACTTTGACTCGCGCACGAAGGGTTCCGTACATTCGGTTTTGAGCATTTTTTGATGTGGCTTTTTTCCTTTTTTTAAAGTTTTTTCAGTTTAAACGATTTTTTTAAGTTTTGTCGCTTTTTTCTCGTTTTGACGTTTTTTCTCTTTTTGGTTTTTTTTCATTTTCACAATTTTTTCATTTTGGCGATTTTTTTTCATTTTGCAATTTTTTCTGTTTTTGGAGTTTTTTTTCATTTAGGCGATTTTTTTTTCATTTTGACCATTTTTTCTTTTTTGGGGTTTTTTTTTATTTTGGCGATTTTTTTTGTTTAAGGGTTTTTTTCATTTTGGCGATTTTCCGGTTTTTCGCGATTTATTTTAGTCCTAGAAATTTTTTTAATTTGGTGCATTTTAGTTATTAGTTTTACCGTTTTTGAAAATTCCAAGAGTTTTGTTCTTACGGTTTCCAAGATACATCAAGTTGTCAAAATTACAAAGTCAAAATTGCATTAACTGATGGAACACCCATTGATTTAAATTTTTAAAAATAAGTGTTAATTGTTGTAGTCTGTATAAAAATACACTAACTTTTAAAATTTCAAATGTATATACATATGTACATACAATTGTATGTATGTATATTACATGGGATTTAAAAATTTTTCGTTGGTCGTTTTGCAGTACCCTTTAATTTCAGTTTGGATTAATGAGTTAAACCGAGACTACGTGATACTAATTTTGCCACATCTGCATACATACATGTTCATAAGTAAGGATATCCTTACTTATGTGCATAGACTACTTATTCTGTGGGGATGTGTAAGTGTGGTGATTTGGTATACCAAGTAAAGTGCCCAGGAGAAGATCAAATAAAACCATCAATCGATGAATATGTATTAGTGTCGTTTAATTTAGCCCGAGCGGAGCTGCGGGTAAAAGCTAGTAAATAAATAAATATCCAGGGAAAAATCATGTAAAAATTAATTAAATCATTACATTTACGTTAAAACAAATTTTAGTTCATAAAAATGTACGCGTGAAATGGCTCAGTTGCAGAGAAGACATGGAGTCCGATTGTTAGGAATAAATTAGGTCTACCTGTACGTTAGGAAGGAGACTCAATTGGGTCCATTGTGTTGCCTAAAAATTAATATTTACCCTTCCATTTGCAGCCACAAGTGACCCTATAATACATCACTAAGCCACCGAATTCCCATGATGAAGCCCCTGATGTCCTCTAGTTTACACTTCCCGACATCAGTAAAGCTTTCATGGAAACGTCTGCTCAGCCATCTAAGCATATGACGTTGCAGCTTCGGGCAATGACAGATAATATGTTCAATGGTTTCTGGTTCCTCTTCATCCCCGCACATCCTACAAAAATCTGGAGTACCAGTCTCCTAAATGCTGGTTCTTGCTCTGACCGAGCAATGAGCTGTCAACACGCCTATCATGATTCGCATCGCCTTCCTATTCATGTCCAGCAGTAGTTTAGATCTTCCTGAGTCAAGTTTTGGCCAAAAAACCCTAGAGACTCTGTAGACTACCTGTAAGTTTTTCTGAAAAAAGGTGAAACAATTTTTTTCCTTTACTTTTGCAAAAAAAAAAATTCATGAAAAAATCATTTTTTTGGCGTAAAATTTAATATTTGTTCGGTGAACTCTTTCTTAGCTACATTATCGTCATACATATGTATATCGTCGGTTGGTTCTTGGTTTGCTGCAGACATAATGTATTTTGAATATACTGTGCAGCAAACCAATAACCAACCGACGATATGTGTACAAAGGTAACAGGTATCAAGTCTGAATTAACTGTTAGCCAAAAACTGACGACACCATTTTTTGAGGGCCCACTGACTTTCGAACTCTTTGGAGACAAATTCGTCACCAAAATCGACAAACTCAGTAAAGGGTAATTAGTTGTAGATTCGAACCTATATGGCCTCTTAGTTCTAGTTTACACTATGAAAGTCTTCTCCAAATTAATCAGCTTAGCAATAAGACTTGTGTAGTGTAAACTAGGACTTATAGACACGCCAAGTTTACTTTACAAAGACTTAATTTAGCTGAGTAAAGGAATACTTTCACTTTTTGTCTTTTTCCCAGCTGAACTCGCTGTTTGCAAAGAAAGCTTTGCGTTTCTAAGGGGGTATTTATAAACTAAAATTTCGATGTAAAATACAGCTGAAAATAATGATAAGAGCATTTTCCACTAAAAAATGTTCTGAAGAATGGGTGTGTTCTTAAATGCATCACTGCGCTGCAAATTGAAATTTAACTGTTCTAAACTGGTTCACTGAAGTAGATAACGCATAAATAAATGTCAAATATATTGTAAAAACATGATTACTACTAAAACAGATTATCAGCGAACTTGTATTGCATTTTAAATAAAAGTTTGCACGTATGATGCAGAGCAGTGATGCATTTACGAAGACACCCAATTATAAATTGTATTATAAGTCCCTATTTACACCATGCAAGTCTTATTGCTAAGCTGATTAGTTTATTAGGAGAGACGGGGGGAAAAGAAACGTTGCTGTTCCCCTCGTCTCTCTCTCCCTGAAACTAATCAGCTTAGCAATGACTTGCACAGTGTGATTTGGGACTAAGGAATATTTTAACTGCATATTTGGTTACTGAATTTGGCATACATACATATATACATATGTATGTATGTACGTATTGTATATAGGCCAAAAAATGACGAAAATTTAAAAAAAATATTGAAGTTTCAGCAACTTTGAGGGAATATCTATGTATATACATACATATGTATGCATGTACTTATATACATTTATTTCGTGTTAGTTTGTTTTTCCTATTCCAGCAAGCAGCAGCAGTTGGTTTCCGAGATACGTATGTACATATATGTACATAGCTGTGAGAAAATTGCTTATTCTTCGAAAAAATCAGGGGGCAAATTACGGCATTCGATACGGTTCGAAATTTTAAAATGTTTCCATATAAACTCTATTGAAATAATTCGTAATTTCGTTCGATAACGAGTGCCGTAATTTGCCTCCACGTTTTAGCCAAAACAAAATCCGAGGGCAGCTCAACTAGCAAAATCCAAATAGGGTTTTATTATTATTATTACTATGGGAATTTCAACACGAGAAAGAGTTTGCAGTTTTTGTGACACACACTGTAACGAAGCCATAGAAAGTAACGTAAAACAAGGTTAGTCATTTAAACTTTTTATGGCTTCATTGTCTGCACATACCTTCATGTACATAATTACATACGTATACTTTATTTACTCTTACGTTAAAAAATGTTTGATTTCATTTAATATGGAACGTTGGAGCAATAAAGTGGCGGTAGTAAGCGGCGCTAGTGCCGGCATAGGAGCCGCATGTTGTAAAGCACTTGTACTATCCGGTATGATAGTGGTTGGTTTAGCCAGAAGACAAGAACTTATTTTAAAACTTAAAGACGAACTCCCAACGAACTTACGTAATAATCTTCATGCCAAGCACTGTGATGTTACACAAGAGGAACAGGTGTCACAAGCCTTCAGTTGGACGCAACAGCAATTGGGAGGTTGTGATGTCCTAATTAATAATGCTGGCATCATAGCAACAGCACAATTATCACAACGTAATAATACTAAGGAAATACGGCAAACCGTTGATACAAATCTCTTGGGAACTGTGTTCTGTACCAGAGAATCATTTCACTCTATGCGCTCACACAAAGATGGTAACGGGCATATAGTGATTATCAATAGTGTAGCTGGTCATCAAGTGCCTAATTTGGGTCCAGATTTGCCATCGCTCAATATTTATCCGGCCACAAAATTCGCTTTGAAAGCCATGAATGAAATATATCGTCAGGAATTTCAACGTCATAAGACACAAGTTAGAGTGACAGTAAATGCTGAAAATTTTGCTTTTGAATTTTATACGAGTAAAATTAACTTATATTTTCGTTAATTTTCTAGACGATAAGTCCTGGTATAGTTCATACTGATATTTTACCCACAGAAATATTGAAAGTGGTTAAAGAATGTATGCCAATGTTAAAGTGTTCTGATGTGGCCGATGCTGTTCTGTGGGCTTTAGGCAGGCCTCCAAATGTGCAGGTTGATTTTTATTATGAAAAGCATTTGAAATGTTTGCTATATTAGTACATAATTTATTAATCTATAGGTTCATAATATCATCATTAAGCCGCTCGGAGAAAAGTTCTAAGCTTTTGTGAATTTTTGTGTATAAGACTCTGGAAAAAATTTTCTGTATGAAAATGTATGTATCATTATCAAATAAGAAAAAGTATGTGATTTGATTTATTTTTTAACTGCAATTTGTTAAAATCATTAATAAAGTAATGAAGAAAGAACATTTTACATAAAAGTAATTTTTGTACGCGCCATGTTTACTTGCCACACATTTAGTTCTTCATAATCTTCAATGCATTTATCAACTTGATCTGGTTTAAAACCTTTTATCGTACAACGATCCATTACATCAGAAATTTTAACCATAATATTATTGCCGGCTAATTCACGGACCACAGCAAAGATCTTGTCCGAAGTATTGGGAATGCTAAAATGATAAATTAAAATAAAGGATTGCATATACATACATATATAATATTTTTTTAAGTTATAACTTACTGTCCCTTTTGATGTTCATGAATTTGATTAAGAGAATCTTTTGACATTTCCAAAAGACGCAAAGCTTCAGCCACATCATCTTTTTCCACATTATCGGACAAACGCAAACGGGCCAAAGCTGTGGATAAACGTAAAATACCCAAAAGGTTACGGGCTGAAGTAAAGGTCATGTCCTTCTGATTACGAGCTTCGCGCCTAAGTTCAACATATGCACCCACAATGTATTCGGTCAATTCACCTGGTATGGTGGGATTTTTGCGTTTGCAAAGATTTATGTAACGACGCATTAAATTCATGTCCAGGGCCTTGATGCGGGTAGGAGGTTGTTTGGAGTGACTGTGAACGTAGGTTATATGTTTTGCCAACCGTAAGTCATTTTCGCGATCTGGTTTATCCTGTATTAGCCACAATAAATCAAAACGCGACAATAAAGCGGCTGGAAGCTGTATATTCTGCTCTACTGTACGACGTGGATTATAGCGACCAAAAGCGGGATTAGCGGCAGCTAAAATCGATACGCGGGCATTCAAAGTGGTCATTATGCCAGCCTTGGCAATGGATATTGTCTGCTGTTCCATAACTTCATGTATAGCAGTGCGGTCAACATCTGCCATTTTGTCAAATTCATCAATGCAACACACACCCTGATCAGCCAGAACCAAAGCACCACCTTCTAAAGTCATTTCGCCTGTAAGAGGATCTTTCATAACCGCTGCTGTAAGGCCCACACCCGAAGAGCCTCTGCCTGTTGTGTACTGTGAACGTATAGCTAAACGGCTTATGTAACCCAATAGCTGAGATTTAGCCACACCGGGATCACCCATAAGGCAAATATTAATGTTGCCACGAATTTTCATACCATCTGGTCTCTTATCAACCCCACCGACCAATAAAAGTAAGAGTGCTTTTTTAACATCCAAGTGACCATAAATTTCAGGTGCTAAACTAGTAGCCAATCGTTCGTAAAAATCATCTTGGGCCAATTCTGTTAACTCTTCGGGTGTTAATTCAGCATCTTTATAGGATATTTCATCGTTTTTATTAATGCATATAATGCGCTTAAAATATAAATAATTGAAATTGAAATATGTATGTATGTATATATGTGGTTGATTTGAAAATTTTTGTTTAAGTACTTACATATGCATGCAAATAAGTATCTGACAAAAGACCTTGTATGATTTGTTGGAATCCACCGCGTAACAAAGGCAAATATACACCCGATATAAGAACATGATCTCCCGGTTGGGCCTGGCGCGTAACTTCTCCACGACACATAATGGTCATACTTCGTGGTATATGTCCGACTGGAACCTGATCACTATGCTCCTGTATTTTAACTTCTTGGAATTTAATAAACTTTGAGCCACGGGTCTGTAAATATAGACGACCACCAGCTTTGTTCACACGACAGTCATCAGAAGGGCAATCGGATACGGGAGTGAATGATAGTGAGCTGACGGGCTGATAGGTTTCGGAGCCACAACGATCGCAAGTGTATGTAGCCACCAACATCATTGGTTTGACCTCAGTACAGCGAGTGACAATACCACGTACGGTAACCAACTTACCAATATGTTCTGCTTTAATCTCACGTATTGAGTTTGCTTTAACATGAGATTGCGGCTTAAAACCCACTTCACTTTATATTAAAAATAAACTTTTACTTAAGTGCGTAATGTACTTTTTTAATAGCACTTACAATCTTTTCATAAGTTCGGGGGGAAATTGATTTCGTTGATCATGCTGTTCCATGGAATTTCTAGTACGAGCTTCCATTAGCAAACGATGCTCAATATACACATCCAAGGCGTCTTTTGCATGTACCTCATGTTCCTTATAATTAGGTAACATTTCTGCTATAGCATCGCTAAACATAGTGGCATATCGCCGAGTATTGTTGACAACAGCATCAGCCAAGCCTTCGTTAAATTCAGCTAAATGATCCAGATCTACAGTCAACAAGACTTGTTCGCGATGAGCAATTTTAACCAGTTGTTGACCATAGATAAACTCTTTTTTGCCTTCATCATCTTGTTTGCAAAATTCACTTAAAAAACTCTTTATTGCTTCTAAATAAAAGCAGAAATGATCATTTTAAATGTATGTTTAACTCGGTGCTCACAATGAATATATATGTATGTATGTTCGTACCTTTATCTTGAGCATAATCCCGCCTAGCCATTTTTATTAGTTAATATAATAACTTAGAATATTCTTTACACTCGGTTTTGTCGTTCTTAAGATCTCTGATTAAATTAATGTTTGAGAATAATATAGCACAAAAATAAAAGCACAAAACATATAAAAATATTCTGTGATTCCAGCACAAAACACAACACTGACGCACGCTAGTTTGTTGTTTTTCGCGCCAAAAATCAAAACAAATGTTTTTAATAGGCAATGTTGCATTTTTAAATTTCATGGTAGATACACACTTAGGCCATGTGCCAAACGGTAGCAAAGTAAATTTAAGTAAATTTTTGACACTTCTGAGGTGAATGAAATTTCAGTAGCCCTGGGGGCTAGTACTATATTTGACACAACAGATAAATTTTTGACAAGCAGCAAATAAGAAGCATGGTATCATAAAAGGCAAAACCACCGCCGTCGCCTTTTACATACATTCTTACGTCTCTTAAATGTAGTTAGGATGTGAAAAATGCATTGTTTATTTTATTTTGTGAAAAATTTTTCATCATTTATATAATATATAATTTTTTGCTAAGAGAATATTGTTCTATAAAAAATTTTCTTTTAAAAAATTTGATGGTAGTCGACGGCTTGTAGTCATATTTTTTGTTTCGCCGCCGCACCAATTTTTTCAGCAGCTTCTTTCTATGCTAAAGCGAATTTGTCAAAATTTTACATTGTCAAAAAAGATGTCATTTGGCACAGCAGAAAAATGAAATTTTTTCCCCACAGGCAAATATTTTTTTACCATAGTACTTTTCTACCGTTTGGCATACGCCCTTAGACACGTACTTACGCATTTTTCATTTTGAACATGTCTTTTTCGGGCTTGTGCCAAACGGTAGCAAAGTACCAGTGTGGGCGTGTGTCAAACGGTAGAAAAGTACTATGGTAAAAAAATATTTGCCTGTGGGGAAAAAATTTCATTTTCCTGCTGAGCCAAATCAAGGCAAATTCATGACAGGTAAAGTTAATACTACAACAAAATACAAACAATAAAAAAATATGGTATTTTGTTGTTGCCTTGGAGGCTCGTATGTCAAAAGCAGCTGATTGAAGTTACTCCAGCAGAGATTTAGGCCATAATGGCGTGCAACCGGCTGAGCCGAGCAGTCGATAATTTTAGTCAGCTACGCCGCCGCTGGAAAAAGTTTGATTTATGTTGCCTGAAAAACAGCAGCCGATTCTTCATGTACAATATAATCTAATAATTATTTTATTTTTTTTAAATATTTATTATATGACATATTTTCATACGTTTATTTTAATTGATATGTATTTGATAGTGGCTAACCATTGTCTATATATTTCATTTGTGCTTTGCCAAATCATCAGTAGACTTCAACCATATATTTTGAACACTTACAAACCTCTTATCTTATGGACAGACTTTCAAAAACTATTTGAGAATTCACAAATAATAATATATTTGAAAATCACAAAAGAAAAATAAGCGTAGTAGGCTTAGAAACTTCAACAAAATACATATATGGTTGAAGTCTACTAATGATTTGGAAAAGCACCAACGAAATATATAGACAATGCTACACCACCACCAAATAAATTTCAATGAAAATAAACTTATGACAATATGTCAAATAATAAATTTCTTAAATGTTAAATTTATACTTAATTTTTCATCTTGCCTTATAAATACTTTTATTGCTATCCAATAGATTTTATATTGTATAAAGGTGTAGAAGAATAAAATATACCTATTCATATCGAATATAAATTATTTGCTGGGCGAATTCTCAAATAGTTTTTTACACAGGAATTTTTAAAAGTCTGTGCATAAGATAAGAGGTTTGTGACTGTTCAAAATATGTGGTTGAAGTATGCTGATGATTTGGCAAAGCACCAATGAAATATATAGATAATGCTTAACCACCAGCACGTAAATATCTGCTTTATTTATTTTTTAATTCTTTTTTATCTTAAATTTTGTATTTCATGTTATTTGATTATCAGCTTCCGCTGACAATTTTTCCAAGAGCTGGCGCCGCCGAAAAAATTGTCCGGCGCAGGTCTGTATATAATATAAACAACTTTTGACATACGAGCCAACAGTTATATGAATTCGCCTTGAATTAGGCAAAAAAAATAGATCAGCTGTGTTTTCAACTTTACCTGCTATGAATTTGCCTTGTGCCAAATGATCTTTTTTGACAATGTAAAATTTTGACAAATTCGCTTGAGCATAGAAAGAAGCTGATGAAACAATTGCTGCGGCGGCGGTTTTGCTTCGACTGACTACAAGCCTCCGGCTACCAACAAATTTTTAAGAGAGACATAAAAATCTTTGTATGATACCATGCTTTTTATTGCAGCTTGTCAAAAATTTACCTGTTGTGTCAAAATTTCTACTAGCCCCCAGGGCTAGTGAAATTTAATTCACATCAGAAGTGTAAAAAATTTACTTGTACCAGTGCTTTGCTACCGTTTGGCACAGGCCCTGTAAGTAAATTTTTGACGTCTTTTAAGTTTAATTAGACTGTGAAAAAATCATTGTTTATTTTAGTTTGCGAAAAGTGTTGCATCATATATATAATATTATATAATTTATTGCTACAAGAATATTGTTTTATATAAAAATGTCCTCTTAACATGCCGACCACACGAGCAATAATCTGGGCAATTATTGTTGTGGCAACTGCAATTCGATTGCCGACACAAGATATTAGCGTGTGGACCGTATGAATATGTGTTCAAATATATATTCAGAAACAACTGTTAAAATACATTGCTGAGCAATAATCTCTTAACACATGCTGTCAAATATAAATTATATTGAAATTTTTTCAACGTTAAAGTAGAAAATAAAAGTTTAACTACATAAAACCAATAAAAGTTCAATTTAAAATTAGAAAAGGATGACATTATTGACAATTTAAGTATTTATGTGAATAAATAGCAAATATATTTGAATATACGTGTTCACCACCTCCAAATACATTGTTGAACACAAGCAATCGGACGTTCATCATTCTGCCGGCGTTATTGCTTGTGTTAAGACTTATTAACTTGCTGGTGTGGTCGTAGTGTAAAAATTTGTTGGTAGCCGGCGGCTAGTAGTCAGGCGAAGCAAAACCGCCGCCGCGGCAATTGTTTCATCAGCTTCTTTCTATGCTCAAGCGAATTTGTCAAAATTTTACATTGTCAAAAAAGATATCATTTGGCACAGCAGAAAAATTAAATTTTTTCCCGACAGGCAAATATATTTTTACCATAGTACTTTTCTACCGTTTGACACACGCATTTTCTTTAAAATTTCATTTCACCCCGTTTTTCTTTGTGAGTATATTTGAGAGTACAAAGCGGAAACTTTTCTCATGAAAATTTTACAGACACACTTTTTTATGAATTGTAGAGTAATTTAGTTTAGTAAGAAACATAAGTAGCTGTTTGTTTTGATTCCCTTTAACATGTCTCAAACGAAAAATTTCTCGTGACGAGAGATACAGAACATGGGTAGAGTAGCTCGTTTCTGTATTTCTCGCATCGCAAATTTCTCACATGAAGTATGAAACAAAAAATTCCATCGTTTCTCGATTTGTGAGAAAAAAGTGTTTCTGTATTTGAATGTGAAAACAGACAACACTGATTCTGTTTTTACTGGAATATTTCCAGCAATAAAGTTTGAAATGAAAACAAAATGCCACAAAAATGTTATTTCAATAAAAAAAAAGAAATAATTAACAAGAAAACGGAAATAAAATTATGAAGAAATATATAAAATCAATGTAAAATCCGCAAAAGAAGTTTTTTCTATCAACTGTTTCTACAAAATACAATTGCACAAAAAAATTCCTAAATAAATGCAAACATATCGACTTTTTAATGATATTTTAGTCCAACGATGCGTTGCATGTCTTTCCAACTAGTTTATTTTTTATAATTTTACAAACAAATTCAAAAATTTATATGCTTTTGTACAAATTTGGTTGTTCTCGCATCAATTTAAAATGTGAGTTGTTTTGACAGTTCTTGCGAGAAACTTCACAAAATATTGTTACAGAAACACTTTTTCTCACATCCTTCCAATAATTGCTGGAAATTTGTTTAAATGACAGATAGTTCTCGCAAAGTAAAGATACAGAAACAATTATGTGAGAAGAGCCATTTTGTGTTTGAATTTACACTGTTTTTGTTACGATTCCCTTGTTTCATGCGGGAAATTTTACGATGCGAGAAATAAAGAAACGAGCTACAGGTTGGATAAAAATGTCGCAAAGTCTGTACATACTATTAAATTGAGCAAAGTAAAACACGTGTGAAGAAATCGTACCATGATACAATAATACAGGTAACCGCGAATCTACAACAAATGTACAACAAATAAAGCAACAGGTGTTTTTATTGCTGTTTTGTGATGAAAACTGTCAAAAAAGAAAAAACAAGAGACATATAGGGCCTGTGCCAAACGGTAGCAATTGTACTAAAGTAAGTAAAGTACTAGTGTAAGTAAATTTTTGACACTTCTGAGGTGAATAAAATTTCACTAGCCCTGGGGGCTAGTAGAATTTTTGACACACCGCCGTCGCTTCGAGCCGTTGCCCAATACATAGATTGTTACGTTCTTTTAATGTAATTAGACTTTGAAAAAGGCATTATTTATTTTAATTTGCGAAAAATGTAGCATCATATATACAATATTATATTATTTTTTGCTACAAGAATATTGTTTTATATAGAAATGTCCTTTTAAAAATTTGTTGTTAGCCGACGGCTTGTAGGCAAAGGTTTTGCTTCGCCGCCGCAGCAATTTTTTCATCAGCTTGTTTCTATGCTAAAGCGAACTTGTCAAAATTTTACATTGTCAAAAAAGATATCATTTGGCACAGCAGAAAAATGAAATTTTTTCCCCAAAGGCAAATATTTTTTTACCATAGTACTTTTCTACCGTTTGACACACGACCATACTTGCGTTTTTTTTTTGTCTTTGCAAAGCTTTATTTGTATTAGTACAGTTTTAATAGGCACTATGGGCATGCATTGGTAAAATAAAATTGCAGTTTCTCTTGTATTTGCAAAGCTTGTTTGTCTATTGTTTCTGTTTTTTGTTGTAGACTTGCAGCACCTACTTCATATAAACATACTTTGTCCACAGCAAGACATATCAAACAGGTACTATTAATAGTGAGATTACTCATTACCCTACAAGAAATAAATGACTGAAACTAACACAAACGACATTTTTTCACTAATACATTTGCAATAATTTCTCATTGAATTTAAGACTGCCAGTCAATTGACTGATCATTCGACTGGTAGGGCTGACTGACACATTTATCAATTATAGTTGCTCCTCTCTAACATGTATGTTAGAGTCAAACATCTAATGTACATATGCCAAAACTTTTAAGACATCGCATTTTATTGTAAAATATACAATTCGTTCGGTCTTTTTTTATTTCTTTTTAAAATTTTAGGTATTTACAAGAAGCAAGGTGTGTTGGAGCTGGAGAAAAGGGTGAAGAAGACTTGAGTGGTACCACCTACGTTATTTTTTATACTAAATTGTATGTATATATGTATGAATATGACTTATTTCGTTATTTTCTTATAATAAAAAACAATTTAAATAACATAAAAATTATGTTTATTTATTTAAAAGTTACATTTGACCAGTTTCTACGTATACATTGACTAGTAACAGTTGACCAGTCTCTATGTAAACATTGGCTAGTCATAGTTTACCAGTGCTTATGTAATCAGTGACTGGCAAAAAAGAAGCAGAGTAAGCAGTTCAGATGTATGTGTTTTAATTAAGTGAAATTAATAAGTTAGAGAGAGATAAAAAATCACACGTACACAAATGTTTTAGTCATTTTTTTCACCAAGCCCCTAATAAACTAACTGGGGCTGTGACCGAAGTGTCGGCTATCGCTACTAGTGAAATGACTAGTCAATTGACTAGTAGTCTTCTTGTAGGGTACCTAATATTTTGCTTATTCATGTTTTAGACTTGGCAGTTTTTTTGAAGCAGTTATCTTCAATTCTCTTTTAAAACTGCTCGTTTTTTACACTGGGACGGTTTCTTGTTCAATTTTCCTATTGTTTTAATGCTGCGAATGAAATAACAAAAGAGAATTGAAGTAACTTTTCTGTGCAAGCAAGTCAGACCCCTCTTCTTTCTTCTCTCTCCCATAAACTCAGACTTGTTTCAAGAAAAACTGCCGAGTCTAAAACATGAGTTTAATGGATTTATTGCCAGTCTAGACGGGGGGTAAGGTCACCTGATTCTGAATTCGCCTTGTTATTTCGTCGGTTGGTTTCGGGTTTGATGTATGAAACAAAAATGTGTTTTCGAGAAAATCGATGAAGAATGTTTAGTTCATTAGTTTTATAAAAATACACGATAGAATTTTTTGTTTAATAATAAAACTAATAGATACATATGTTTTTTATTCAAACATAAAGTTCCCATAGAGCACAAAACATTACTGGAATTTCGCAAGAATATTGTTTCGTAACTTTGTAATATCACAGGCAATATTCCTGCGGTATTCCTGCAATATTCATATGTCCGCTTTTATGCCTTGCCAGCAATATTGAGGAAATATTGCACTGCAACGTTGCACAAATATTCCAAAATTTTTTATTATGTCACCAGGGAAGCATACGGGCGTATAAAAAATTTTTATTTTGGAATTAACATACTTTCGCCTGAAACGTCCAGAATTGAAAAAAAAATTTTTAAATTTATTTTCTTTTATAATTGAATTTTTGAAGGAAAAAAAACAAAAACAATTTTGCTAGATATAATATCATGTAATAACTTTTTGTAATATTATAATAATATTGGTACTATGTTGCAAATGTAATATTACCAAAAACTATTTCGATAATATTCCTGCAATATTACCGATAACCTGCAACTTAATAACATTCCAGCAAAATTCCAGGAATATTTTGTGCTCTTTGGTTTGATAAACTTTTTAACTTTTTTGAAAAGTTATTAGGACTTGACATAGCGTGTATACCTGATATTAACTCTGACATAATATCTGAGAGAACGTCTACAGAATAACAAAAATAAAATTCTGATATTTCCCTTCATATCGTACAAGAGGAACACGTAATTTTACTTTTCTTATAACATTTCATTTTATGCAAATACTCACCGAGCTAACATGTATTACATTTCTATTATTAGTTATTTTATTTTAACTTTTTCTCACAGAAAATTTAATTCATAAATCAGTTAAATATATCCCAATAAGCAATTTTGCTTGAAATCAAGTGTAAAACAATTGTTATTCAAGTCACATATTCAATTGTCAAAGCTTGAATTATGCTTGATTTACAGTTTATTTCAATAGCATTCTCCAGCATTCTCAATTCGAACAATTCAATTGTATTACATTTCAAATCAAGCCTTGATTTATACTGTAATTCAACCCTGTATTACAATAGCATTCAAATGTATTTCAAGCTTCAAAAACAATGCTTTTAAAATAGAAAAGAAAATGCAATCCACGAGTTTTCTTATAATAATTTTCGGCATATCTACCTTCACTATTGTTTTCACGATTTGAATCACCTTTTGTTTTTTAAAAAATCACTTTTTAATTTATCTTCGATATTTTTCACCACAACTTCAATTTTATTAAAAAATAAATTACTTATTTGACAAGGTTTGAAAATCTTGTATGTTGTTTGATTTTTTATTTCAAAATATTTTAGAACTTGAATAGTACTTGAAAAAATTTTTGAATTCAACTTTGTTTCCAGTTAAATTTCAAGTGCTTGAATTTAATTATTTTGAGTGCTTATTGGGATTTAAGCATATAAAATCCCAAAAATTTTCTCCAAAACATGGTTTTTCATTTATTTTAATAAACACTCACACATGCATACTAATTTATTTTCATGTACGTGTGTCTTTTGCCAGTTCATATCATAAGATTTTTGTTATAGGATTTTTTATAACATTTCTCTCATAAAAAAATATTGTAAGATTGAGATAAGATTAATTTGAAGTCTACACGTAACATAATTCTCTCTGCGATTGAATTTGACACTCTCATCTTATGAATTTAAGAAATATTGTTGAAACATAATTTGTTTCTTTTATATTTTTATATTTAAAATTAAAATAATTTATTCACACAAAAGTTACAAATAGGAATGAATAAAATTATACAAATCAAATTGACATATATTTTGGGTAATTATAAAACAAATGTAAATTAATAAAAACTACCAAGTAGTTTTTATCAAAGTTATTTATTACAAGAATAAATTCATACATAACATTTATCTCTTCCTTCTTGGAATCTGTTGTTCAAATAACACTCTTGGCTTATGTGTTCTTTTTGATTGGCGAAGTATCTGTTCGGATTGTAAATTTGGAATTCCTTGGATTAAATTCTCAAACGGATCTTCAGCTCGTTGTTGCGGTGTTTCAAATTGCTGAGCTTCAGGAAATGTTTTAAGCTGAAGAGCTTGCGGTGTTTCGAATTCTTCGTCAGTTTCTTTTTCTCGACTGGGGCTGTTATCATCATTTAATATATTATCGCTGTGATGTTGCCCATTTATGTCGCTAGGACTCGAATTATCTGTAGGAGATGTTGTGTCAGTAGGGTGAATAGGATTCCAGAAATAATCACTAACGAGATCATTGTGAGTTGCACTTGGAAAATCCGTGTTTGTATTACATCGACTACTTGTAACACTGGAACTCTTTTTTGCTTTAGTACAATTCATTTCTTGTGTACCTTGGTTTTCTACCCTCTCTTTACAAGGGCCACGAATTTGATCAACGTGTCGTTTTACACGTTTATTTTGATAAAGAATCTCAAAATGAATATCCCCTAAGCGTTTACTTATTACACCTTGTAGCCATTTATTTGTTCTTGGATTTTCTGATAGAAAGTGTATGTTATCACCTATTTCAAATTTTCTAAAGCACCCATCATATCGAAGAAAATGTTTATTTTTAACTTTGGATGAGACCTGTTCTGACTGAACTAAATTAAGTCGCGTGAGTTACGTCAGACTCAACGCCGACTCCAACAAAATTCAATATTAATTGGAACAAATAACAAAAGTTCAATAGCCCAACTTTAGCTGACGCTAAGTTGTGCTAAATAAATACGCAACTACTTTACTTTGCATAAAAGTTGTGCAATTGATAACCAAGCATTACGAAAGAACGTTGTTGATACTTCCGTAAGAATAAGCATTTATTATTTTATAGTAATAAGCATTTTTGATTAATTATAAATAAATTTAACAAAGTAATTTTAAGCAGTATTAATCAAACTATTAAGAATAAAAGTTTAACTAATAAAACTTAAGTTTTGTTTTTTTTATTCCTGAAGGAATATATACACATAACTGGCGCAGTCGAAAGTAGGATCTAGTCCCGAAGGACAAGATAAAGTGCAATTGTGAAAAATTATAAATTCATAAGAATTTAAGTAAACAAATAAAATTTTAATTTAAAAAGGACAGGACAAAGTGCAATAGATTCAGAAGAATCTAAACAAACAAAAAAAAAAAAGAACAATAAATGAACAGTGAACAATACTATTAAATAAAATTTAAAACTATAAACGAACAGTCAAATTTTTAAACAAAAAATTTAACAGTAATTGAACAGTGAACAATATTACACAAGAAAAAATATATTTCTACAATGGCAACAAACACGTCGTCTTCAAACTCAACTGTATCATCCCCAATCCCAATAACCGATGTTTTAAAAGAGGCATCCAGAATAAGGGAATACAGAGGAACAAAGGACTATGACTTATCATCATTCATAAGAGAAGTAGAACTTTTCCTGCCAATTTTTGAAAACACCAACCTGGAAGATTATGTCTTCCAAAGATGTATTGTGAACAAAATACAGGGAGAAGCACTAAATATCATCCGTACTCTAGGAAATAATCCAACGTGGGCAGCAATAAAAAAGGAGCTCATCAACAATTTTGGTATCAGAGAAACTTATCACCACCTCTACCACCAAGCACTAGCTTTAAGAAACTACAATGTAAGTCAATACTACCATAGTCTAAGTAACATTTTAAGTAGAATAAACGAAAAATATACACAAGATCCAGACGAACCAATAGAATTTTCACCAAAGAATAATGAAGCCATGATTTTAAAAACCTTTTTAAGTAATATACCCCCATACATGGCTAGTATTATTTACAGCAGAAATATAACAAATATAAGAACAGCCTTCTATACTCTAGAGGAAACAGGAATTATAAAACAAGACATTAACAACAGATCAAATAGACAAACACAATACAATCAATTCAACTATCTTGGACACAACAAACAATTTAACAATACAGGACAACATTCCAATCCAAAACAATATCGACAACCGACTAACTCCGGACAATATAGACAGACAAATAACTCAGAATTATACCGTAACAGACAACCAGCTGACTCAACTCATATTAAATCAGAACAACGTAGACAAACATATAGACCAACATACAATCCATTTAGACAAAACTTCAACGAAAGACCAGAACCAATGGAAGTAGACCACATCCATGAAGGAAATTTTCAGTCACCAGCCCAAAGGCAAACTTACCGCTAGTAGAGCTAACTATAGGTACTACTAAAATAAAATGCTTAATAGATACTGGCTCCTCAACAACTTTAATGAACCAAAACATGTTCCCTCAACATAAAAGAATAAAACTAAACAGACCTTTACTTTTTAAAACACTAAACGGACAATTGGAAGTTAATTACGAAATTCGAACGGAAATACCAAAAGAATTTAACGACAGGAACCTTATGTGCTGGAAATTGACAGATTTTAAAAATAAACAATTTGATGGTTTGATAGGGCAAAATATTTTAAGAATTCTAAAAGCTTACATAAATATCGGGGAAGAGTACATTGAAGTTAATAAGAATAGGATAAAATTTTGTAATGCTTGTCCATACGATTACGAAAACATCCACACACTAGAAAGTTCACCAAGTAATAACGTAGTAGATAAACTCTTAAGAGAAGATTTAAACAAAGAAGAGAGTATAAAACTCAAAAACTTATTGGATAAAAATAAAGACCTATTCTTCCAAGAAGGAATGAAATTAAGTCACACTCATGAAATCCAACATGAGATAATTACAAAAACAAATAATCCTGTATATTCCAAAATATACAGATACCCTCAAATGCATGAGGAAGAAATAAATCGACAAATGAAGGAGATGCTCGAACAAAACATTATTAGAGAAAGCAACTCTCCTTACAACTCACCTATTTGGATAGTTCCGAAAAAAACGGACTATTCAGGGAAGAAAAAGTGGCGGATAGTCATCGACTACCGCAAACTAAATGAAATAACAACTGATGATAAATTCCCCATGCCAAATATCGAAAGTATATTAGATAAACTTGGCAAATCACAATACTTCACAACCCTTGACTTAGCCAAGGGCTTTCATCAAATTAAAATTAAAGATGAAGACATGAAAAAAACGGCATTCTCAACCCCACTAGGTCATTACGAATTCGTTCGAATGCCGTTTGGTTTGAAAAACGCCCCTTCGACATTTCAGCGATTAATGAACTCAGTCTTAAGAAACCTCATCAATAAAATTTGCGTTGTGTACTTAGACGATATATTGATTTTCAGCACAAGTTTGGAAGAACATATAGTAAACATCCAAAAAGTCTTCAATAATCTTAGAGAACACAACTTAAAAATACAGGTGGACAAATGCAAATTCTTTGCTAAAGAAACTGAATATTTAGGACATATATTGACGACAAATGGTATTAAACCGAACCCTATAAAAATAGAAAGTATACAAAAGCTCAAACTTCCTGATACACAAAAGCAAATAAAATCCTTCCTTGGGGCTACCGGATACTACAGGAAATTTATCAAGGATTATGCTAAAATCGCATGTTGTATGACAAAATATCTTAGAAAAAACACAAAAGTTAATAAAAGTGATCCCCAGTATATCGATGCGTTCCAAAAATTAAAAAGACAACTAACTAACCCACCTATACTCAAATATCCTGACTTCACAAAAAAATTTAAACTGGTAACGGATGCCAGTGACTATGCAATAGGGGCTGTACTCATGCAAGGAGATCACCCTATAAGTTATGCAAGCAGAACACTTAACGATCACGAAAAAAAATATGCAACCGTTGAGAAAGAGCTACTGGCCATCGTTTGGGCAGTCAAGTATTATAGACCGTACACATATGGTAGACCATTCGAATTAGCAACAGATCACCAACCCTTAGTTTGGCTTTATACAAAACACAAAGGGAAAGACATAAATCCCAGGCTTCAGAGATGGCTAATGGAATTAGGAGAATACAACATAGACATGAGCCATATCAAAGGCAAAGAAAACAAAATCGCAGACTTTTTAAGTAGAATAAATTCCGATACAGGTGAAATTCATGCAATAGAAGAAAACGGAACTAACGACAATTCAAGCACTGCCGCTACAATCCATTCACAACAAGAGGAATTAAATGATCACATTCCAATTTTAGACACAGTAGTTAATAGATTCCCAACCCAAATAATTTTAACTGAACATAAAACAAATGAAATAAACATAGTCAACGGAAAAAGAAAAATTTTTGTAAGTAGGGACGACATTGAAAATGATCTTATGTCTGACATTTTCAGAAGATTTTTGAAAAACGGAACAGTTGGAATTTTCTCTGAATTACCTTATGAAATTTATAATAGGGTCCAACTTAAGCTAATTGACCTCTTTGGTACTAGCATAAAATTCTACAAATGCAGCTATCATGCAAAAGACATACAAAACGAAGACGATGCTTACAAACAGATCGCGAAATACCATAAGCTAGAAACTGGACACGGTGGTATCACAGAAAACTACGAAGGACTGAAAAAGAAAATCTATTTTAAAAATCTTAAAACATTAGTACACAAATATATTAACAACTGTGATATCTGCAACAAGGCGAAATATGACCGCAAACCCATTAAACCCAAATTTCGCACAACAGAAACACCATCGGATGTTAACCAAATTATTCACTTGGACGTTTACACTATCAAAAAACACAGTTTCATGACCTTCATAGACAAATTCTCTAAACATGCTATTGCAATATACCTAGAGGACAGAAATAGTACAACAATAGTCGAAAAATTAAGACAATTTTTATCCACAAGAAGCAAACCCACTAAAATAATTACTGATAATGAATTTAAATCAACAAATGTTAAGGATTTTTTTAGACAGGAAGGAATCGAAGTACACTTCACAAAACCCAACAATCACACAGGAAACTCAGACATAGAAAGGTTACACAGTACACTGTCAGAAAAATTCAGAACACTGGAATCAGAAAATTCTTCCTTATCAACGCAAGAACGAATTTTTAAGTGTATAGAATGGTACAATAGGTCAATCCACTCACTTACTAAAGAAAAACCGATAGACATTATGGAAGGAAAAGTTGAAAAGTATAAAATAGAAGAAAAGATAAGACAAGCAAAGCAACGTATTATAGATAAGAGAAATGAAACCAGAGAAGATTTCCAAAGAACAGATAACGAAGGTTACGTTAGGAACTATAAAGTACTGAGACATAAATATGAACCTAGATATAGAAAACTAAAACTTGACAATATACATCCTTCAAACATTAAACGAAAAAATAAATTTTCAGACCAACTGGATATTGCTCGTTACGCTTCTGACACTAATACCAATGACGATAGCATCCCTGACGATTCAACCCATTAACAACAACAATGGATTTGCAGAAATTAAATTAGACGACGTTAAACTAATTATAAACTACAACAAAATTATCCACATAATTGATATTCAAAACATAAGAAACGTTATTAACTCTTTAGCAAAAGAAATAGAGCAGTTGCAATCGACAAATAACAAAATATTGCTCGAACATGAAGTAGAAAAAATTAAATTAAAAGCACAAACCTTACTTCCTAACAGACAAAAACGAGGTTTAATTAATATGATAGGTTCAGGATTGAAATGGATAGCCGGAACGATGAACGACGATGACAGAGTAGAAATTGAAGAACACCTTAAGATAATAGACGAAAACAACCATAAAGCAATCGAAAATATTAACAGAAACATACATATAAACGATCATTTCAACCGAACTATTAACAAATTGAAATTAACGATTGATGCGGACAGAAAAACTCTATTTACAAGACTAAACTCGATAAGAAAAAACGATGACCAAATGATGGAGCAAATAAATTACGTGGAAATCCTACTTAAATTAAAAATTTTATCAGATAACTTGGAACATATTCAAAACAACATAGCATCAGCCAAACTCAATGTAATGACCAGTAATATTTTGACCGACAAAGAAATTAACGACTTCAAAATTGACTTTTATGAATTACAATATGTACAGTTAGGAGCAGCAAAATATAAAGACGACCATATCATATTTGTCATAAAATTTCCAAGAGACACAGTCACAGTTAAAAGATCTCTGGTAACACCAATAACAGACACCAAATTCACACAATTAAACTTTACCCCACAAGAAATTATATATTATAACGGAACAGCCTATAATTACAAGCAAAATCCTAATCTTAAAGATATCAAGAAATCCAATTTATGTATTTTTAGTAATAAATGTAAAAAAGTAAGAGCATACAAACAAGAAATAACTGAAATAGAATCTGGATTAATACTATTAAAAAATTCGAACAATAGCTTTGTTACTAGCAATTGCGATGAAAGAAAATTTTCAATTAAAGGAAACAGTTTATTTACCTTTCATGATTGTAAATTAAAGATTGACAATGAAACATTTTCAAATTCAAAAAAAATATATAGAGATAATTTCATCATACCTTCTAGCAATCAAATTCAATTCGACACAATCGAACCAACATTCGATGAAATAGTTTTAAGTGAAATGGAAAATGTAAAAGAAATAGAAGAACTAAAATACCATAAAACATTTAGCAAAAACTCCATTGTAATCATATTTATAATAATAGTTGTAATAATTGTAGTATCAACAATGTTTTGCGTACACATAGTAATAAAACAAAATTCTTTAAAACAAAAAATTCAGGAGAATTTTAACATAAAGGAGGGAGGAGTTACGTCAGACTCAACGCCGACTCCAACAAAATTCAATATTAATTGGAACAAATAACAAAAGTTCAATAGCCCAACTTTAGCTGACGCTAAGTTGTGCTAAATAAATACGCAACTACTTTACTTTGCATAAAAGTTGTGCAATTGATAACCAAGCATTACGAAAGAACGTTGTTGATACTTCCGTAAGAATAAGCATTTATTATTTTATAGTAATAAGCATTTTTGATTAATTATAAATAAATTTAACAAAGTAATTTTAAGCAGTATTAATCAAACTATTAAGAATAAAAGTTTAACTAATAAAACTTAAGTTTTGTTTTTTTTATTCCTGAAGGAATATATACACATAACTCGTGCGCAGTTGACGACCCAGAAAAAGTTGTGCAGGTGATACACCAGTTATTGAGTGTGGCGCATTTTTATACTGTCTTAAAAATTCATTAAGATTTTGTTGCAAATTTTTCTCCGAAGTACCCATGGATTTCAACGCATTTTTTACCGTCTGAACGCTTCGCTCGGCTTGTCCATTAGTAGCAGAGGATGATAAGGGGCAGTAAATTTGGGATATTTAACTCCCACTGTCGTTTGATAATTACTGAACTCTTTTGATGCAAAATTTTTACCATTGTCAGAAACTATCATGAGTGGTACACCATAATTAGCAAAAACCTCATCAATCAAAGCAATGGTTGCAGCAGCCGTTGTTGACGCAGTTACTTTAACGTCTAACCATTTGCTATAAGCATCTGTAATTATTAAAAGCATCATTCCCTCAAAAGGGCCAGCATAATCAATATGCACACGATCCCAAGGTCCATTTGGATAATCCCAGTGGTGTTCAGTGTACTTCTTTGGTTTATTGGCTACTCTTGCACAATCACTGCAATCTTTTGCTACATTTTCGATGTCGACATCTATTTTCGTCCAATATACAAAGGAGCGTGCAATGCCCTTCATTTTTACCACCCCTAAATGAGCCGCATGCAAATTTTGAAGCACATCTCTACGAAACTTTGCAGGTATTACCACTCTGTGCTCAAAAATTAGACAATCACCTGATAGAGTATAACTAGATTCAGGCGATTTGTAACCATGTTTAGATAAACTGTGTCCTTCTTCTAATATTTTGATAATTTTCCCTAGTTCGGGATATTTTCTAGTTTCTATAGCGATTTTCTCAGCAGTAACTGGTAATTGGTTAATTTGTCGAAAAATGAAAGTATCAAACTAGTCATATTCAGGAATTAACAGATTTCCATTGCATTGTGAAACTTGCCTTTCTTTCGGTATTATTCGTGACAAATAATCTGCATTACTATTTGCCTTGGAAGTTTTGTATATAATTTCGAAATCAAAATTACTTAAAAAATCTGCGTAATTGGCCATGCGAGAAATGCAAAGTGTTGGAAGTGATTTGCTCGGGTGCAAAATCTGAGTCAGAGGTTTATGATCCGTTATCAAAGTCCAATGGCGAGCATATAAGTATTTAAAAAATTTTTGTACGGCCCAAACGATAGCCAAGGCTTCTTTGTCAATTTGCGAATAACGTTGTTCAGTTTTGCTCATTGTTCTACTGGCGTACGCTATTGGTCGTTCCTTACCATTTGGCAGACGATGAGATAACATCGCACCTAAGCCTGTTTTACTGGCATCCGTTGCCAACAACAGTGGAAGATCTGAATTGTACGGCAAAAGAACTTGAGGCGATACTAACAATTGCTTAATGTCACTAAAAGAAGCTTCTGCTCTTGCATCGCAAGAAAATATTTTACATTTTAGTATGTCTCGTAGAGGTCTTTCACGAGTAGCCAGATCTGGGATAAAGGCGCTGTAGTAAGATGCTTTACCCAAAAACAGCTGTAATTCTTCTATAGAGTTTGGTTTTGGGGCATGCAAAACAGCTTCAATATGTTTGTTAGACTTGTGTATTCCTGTAGAATCGATGATGTGCCCCAGGAATTCAACGGAACTCGCGCCAAAAACACACTTCGATCTGTTCAACTTAAGCCCAACTTTTCTCATTCGCGTTAATGTAAGCTCTAAATTTGTCTGTAGTTCATTGAAATCTCTTGCAAATACTAGTATATCATCAAAAAAATTAATAATATTAGGCAGACCCTGCAAAATTTCTTCCATTTTTCGCTGCCAAATTGCTGGTATATTTGCAGCACCACAAACTGCACGGGTAGGTTGAATTAATCCATGAGTTATAGTATTAAGGGTAAGAATGTGAGCAAACTCCTCATCTAAAGCTAAATGTGTATAAGCATCGGTGACATCTAAATGAGCAAAAATTGTAGCACCCTTAATTTTGTTGAACAAACCTTCTGCTTTTGGAATGGGATGCTCATCTATAATCATCTGCGGGTTAACTGTTGGCTTATAGTTGCCAGTAATACGTAGCGCTCCATTTTTTTTTTAGTCACAATATGAGTTGTTGATGCCCATTCCGAATATTCTACTTTTTTGTAATATCCAGCCGCAATTTTCGCATCAATCTCCTTTGCATATGCCGCCTTTAAAGCCAGAGGAACTTCCCTTGGTCGAGCGAATATCGGCCTTGCATTCGCTTTCATATGTACTTTAATAGGTGGACCAATAAGCTTTCCTGCTTATTTCCCAAATACGTCCGCAAATTGAGCTAAAATTTGCTCTAGCTGGGCCTTCTGCATTGAGTTTAATATAGGTATTAAAGAGCATTAAAACTAAACCTGTCGTTTAATGAATTATTTGTTCGAACCGAAGATGAAAAAAGATCGGAAAAATTTATATCATAGCAAAGTGAGCTATCCATTCACGACCACACAGGGTATCTATATCATTCTCTACAACATATAAGTTTAACAAACGTGACGTTTTTCCCACCGTTACATTTACCACAACTCTACCAATACAATTAATTGAATGACCAGTATAGCTGGCAAATTTTCTTTTCGATTTGTATAACTTGTAACTGTAACCGTATCAAGTTCCATTTCTAAACACTTTCCATCGATATTTGCCACAATAATTTATCATATGGTTTAGAAAATTTTACATTATTGATGGAACTTAGTTTCACAACTGTTTCATTATCATCATCGTGGCCCACAGTAACTTGCCCTGTTTTTGATTTACACACCTAAGAAAGGTGTCCCAATTTGCCGCAAGCGAAACATTTAGCATTCTTAAAGTTGCAATCCTTTCTCATGTGATTACCGTTGCAACCAAAACATTTTAACTTATTTGAAACGTCACTGTCACTGAAAGAGTTTTTATTTTTGGTTCTAAGTGGTGCAAAGCCTAACTTAAATGTTTGCTCTGTATGTGATGTTTCCCGTCGCATAATGCGTCAGTTCTCTACCATGCGCAATTTCATAAGCTTCATTAAAATTTTTTGGCTGTTTAGCAATCAATTCGTTACAGATATTGCTGCATTCTAAGCCCATCAGTAACTGCTCGATTAACATTCTATCTAAAAATTGGCCATACTCACAAAAAACTGCACCATTTTTAAGACGTAAACTAAAATTTGCTATTGACTCGTCTGATTCTTGCTTTATCTGCCTGAACTTGACACTCTCTGCGTATTTATTCCTCTTACCATCAAAATGTTGAATCAGAATATCTTTTATTTCGTCGTAATTTAATTCACCTGTTAGCTTCGGGCTGATAAGAATCTTTAAAGCTGTGTTAAGTTCTGCGCCCATATGTACGCGAGCATAATTTGCATGCTCATTACCAGCTATATTTGAAAGTTGCAACGCCCAATCAAATCTTGTAAAATAATCTGCAACAGTCATTTCATCACCTTGTTTGTATGGACAAACCGAAAAGTGTGGCGATCTTGAAGAAAATTCTGAAGAAGTGTTAGATGTTGAAGGCCTCATAGATGCCACCGACTGTGTGGCATCTGTTACAGCAGAACGAATTGCTCCTGCAAGCATTTCCATAACTGAAGTCAATTGCTCCTGTGAGATACTCATTTTGTATCCCACTTCTGACAGCAATTTTATATTTTTATATTTAAAATTAAAATAATTTATTCACACAAAAGTTACAAATAGGAATGAATAAAATTATACAAATCAAATTGACATATATTTCGAGTAATTATAAAACAAATGTTAATTAATAAAAACTACCAAGTAGTTTTTATCAAAGTTATTTATTACAAGAATAAATTCATACATAACAGTTTCAATGGAAAACATTGAAACTGCTAATTTTAACAACATAACAATAATAATTGGAGTAAAAACTGTGTCACTATTCATAACCACCCTTCCCGAAATTTTTCAGGAAAGGAATATTGCACTAGCTTGCTGGTATGTTGTGTGGTTCGAGCATGAATGCTCAATCGCTTGATTGTGCTTGCATGCTGTTGTAGTGTATGGGCCGCGTAGCAACAGATTTTGACAATTGCCAAAACAAAAATTTCCAAACTTATGTCGCATGTCGCAATCATAACAACAATATTGTTCACTACTTGTTCAAGTAGGTTAAATTACTATGTATATTTAAGTAGATATAAAAGGTGAAAATATCAGTTTTATTCATATAATATGACTTTTAGATGAAAAACAACGGAAGAAATTTGAATATATTTAATAAAAGAAGTTTTATTAATAAAAAAATAAATAAATATCAATTTCATTTGATTAAAACATAACTCAATAATTAAATTTTTGTTCTTCGCTTTGATTCACGTTCTTTGAGTAGAATATGCATTGATATGCATGATAACAGAAGCGAATAATAATATTAATACTTCTACGTAGAAAATGTGCCACATATTCCAAAAATTGTCGATTGTGAAAATGACGCAATATTGCAGCTCTATATCTCCTGATATATTCAAGATATCAGAAAACTGATAAAGGATTTGGAAAGGGTTATTGGTTTGCGACACAGTGTATTCAAACTAGAGATGTGCAATAAATATCGATATATCGAAATATCGACATACATATATTGCCAGTATTCCAAAAACCGATATATCGATCCATCGATTGTTATTTATGAGTATCGGCTTTCCATATTTTTAAGAGTTCTATAAATTTTAGCAGTTTTAAACTGCATGATATACTAGTGATGCGAAGGAAAAAAAAGCAAATTGAGTCCTATCACAGGGGAGATGTGTAAACATCTAGTAATGAAATTTTTTTTAAAGTTGGAAGTACTTATGCTTTTAGTATATTTTTTTTAAATTAATCAATTAAAAGTATCAAAACTTTGAATATTGTAAATACATAGGAATTTGCTGGTTTTTGTTTGTTTAATTTAACTTATTTAGTTAGTAAATGGGCACACTGCATTATATGTATATGTACTGCATTAAAAATTGCAGTAAACAGTAAATTTACTGATTACTGAAAAAATTCAGTAAATTTTTACTGATAATGAAATTTAATTTGCAATACCAGTATGAAAAAAATTTAGCCAAAATTTTTACTGAAATTTTAGTAGTACTGCAAAGTGCCCATCTATGGTAAATGCCTTAAGTACAATTAATTAATATTGGCTTATGGTAACTAAAATAAGATATATAAATTTTTGACTCTACTGTATTTAAAAATTAATGGAAAACTGCATCTATAGTAGTGGAATTATTAATTATGGGGGTTTGTGGAGAATTGCTCATATGCAAGTGGAAAACGTCAAATAAAAATTTTGATAAAGCTTGCGACTGTGGGTTTGCAAAATTTGTATTAAAATCTCCACCCATAATAATTGGCATTATATGGAGATTGATACCCAATTGTCGTGCACCACTTCAGTGTAAGTACGTAATGAAGATATGTTGTAATATCATATTATAAATTCTATATATAATATATATAATGCTATATATCTTTTAAACAAATATTTGACACTCTTTTATTTAAACGTTTAGATATATTTTATTTATTTTATATATTTCAACTTTTTAACAAAATTATCCCCACTGGCAACACTATTACACTTCACAAGCAGTTTCTATTAAAATTAACTCCTGAAGGTATGCTTTAAAATTCGGATGAGTTCTTTCTATGCAGCTGTTAAGTTTCTTTGTACATACTAGAGAGCTGCGTACACAGTCTTGAAATGTAAAAACGTCATGATTTTTAAATGTATTCACGTCGCATGTATTATACTAAACCAATAATACATGCTGTCGTACTATAAGCGAAGCACGATGGATGTATTGGTGTATGTCTATATCAGTTGTAACAAGCGATGTCGCAAGACAGCTTGTTTGTATCAAACAAACAAAAGAAGTACTGTTGATTAGTGTATGCTCGTTATTTTTCATATTGTACGTTTGAGTGTGTGTGTAATATGTAGATGGAAAGGTATTATGTGGTTAACCGCATACAACTAATGTTAACGCATGTGTGTACCTTTGCATGTGCGCAGAAAAATAAAAAATCATACACACATACATGCATGACTTTTGTACACGCGCTCATGCGTAGAAAGAACCAAGTATCACAAATTCTTCCATCACGAAGTGTTTTCTTCTTTATTCTTATACCTACAATATTCAAACAAATTTCTTGCAAACAATGTTGTTAACGTTTGTTTTATAAGATTTCGCTGTAGTAAAGCATTTGAAAAATCCCTCATGTCTTGAAAGTTCTTATAAGATGTCTTGT
This sequence comes from Tachina grossa, assembly GCA_949987645.1. Taxonomy (NCBI): domain Eukaryota; kingdom Metazoa; phylum Arthropoda; class Insecta; order Diptera; family Tachinidae; genus Tachina; species Tachina grossa. Next base: position 86,843,097 of record OX465276.1, on the reverse strand, counting down.
GCAGGAGACTAGTACATACTTCTTGTTCGTATACTAATACAATCATACATAGCTCACACCGATTTGATCTTACTCAAAATTTGTGTTTGTATTGTGAAAAAGATTTTTACAAAAGAGAAGTTTCCTAATAACAGCCAAGGCGCATCTATAAGATGACCTCAGTAAGCCAGGTGACTTCTATTTGTTAACTACACACAAAAAAATCATAGGTTATATTTTCTAAAATCTATATATATAAAAATAAGTCCGTATATGTACGTCGCCGAACTAATCATAAACGCGCGATTTCAACCAAACTTATACACTACGTAGGCAGTGGCCCATATATGGTTTATATGAAGTTTGGTTGAAATCCGATAACGCATGTGTGTGCGGTGCGTATGTGAAGTGAGTGTGTTTTTGCCGCAGGCATTTTTTGTACCGCATAATACAGCATTCATTAGTATTGAATACATTTTGGTCGTTTGTGTATTGGAGAGCATTGCACGGAGTGATGCAAATAGCAAATTGTTATCATTTCTCTTTTCTCTTTGGACGTCATTGGTGATTGATCTTATCATAGTCGATTTTTGAAAATATTAATTTCTTCGCATTTTTTGGTGAGTATTTTGATAAAAATAAATTAATTTTCGTTCTAATCATCGTTTTAATTTGAATATTTTGTTAAAAAAAATTAAAAAAAAACAATGATTAATGAGATAAAAATCGATTGTTTTGCTAAACAAGTGTTCTGATTGTTACAAGTGCATCATATGATTTTGTGACATAATCTCAAATCTGATATTTTGTGAAAAAAATTAAAAAATTGAGTGAATTTTTTTTGTTTAATGTCCGATCAGTGAGCCTTAAGTTCTCTTTATCTACACAACAACTCATGGCAAAACCAAAAATGTTGTCTACGAAAGAGCTCTAAGATAGTTTAAGTGATACATAGTCTAAGATTGTAAAAAACTAGAATTAAAAGTTGAATAATAGGGAACAAAACCAACTTTATTAAAAACAAGTGTGTTTCTTTTCTTATTTTGTTTTGCCGTGCGAAGCAGGCAACGGGCCCGCTAGTAATGGTATAATTTTAACTAAGTGAAAGGGTAGAATGGCATTTACAAAGTTTTTTAGGTAATTTAACAAAAATTTTAGTTGATTCCTATGTTCGAAAAATCAACTAAAATTCTAGTTGAAACTCCTTAACGACTAGGTAAATTCATACTTTTGTTTTCTGTGAACTATCTAAATAGCAAAGTAAATTTATACATATATAATGCGGCAAATTATCATGGATTTTAGTTATATTAACTATTTATAATTCGACAACTGTCATGGATTTAAAGAATTTTTGAATTTTTAAAAAAATTTGTTATTTATTTAATAATTTATTTATCTACATACATAAAAATAAAATAAAAAAAAACACCACGAAAATAAAACATCTAAGGGTAATGCTAGGAACACAACTGGGACGAACGACGAATTTTTTCATAAAAAATAAAACACATTCATGCATATGCAAATTAACACAACAATGCCGTAGAACGAAACTCGTCGTGCGTGACGAACTCTCTGATACATTTATTTATATTCTTTCTTTGCACAAACAACAAGCAACTTTATCAGTTATAAGAGCTCTTATTTATTCGTCGTTGTTGTGCTTCACACGTCGAATTTACTCAGCGAATTATTATAGATGAATTCGTGACCGTCCACGAAATTCGTCGTTCGTTCCAGTTGTGTTCGTGGCATAAGACCACGTTTGCCAGCATTCGTAAAGCAGCTTTGAGTTGGTGGAGACCATTAAAACTTGGGATGGGAATCTTCCTGTGCGAAGATATAGGTCGTCTGCAGCTTCCGGCGGAAACACCTATGTACATATATGCAGGATACTCTGGCAATTTACGTACATTAAAAATTAAAAACGGTCATCAAGGAAGAGAGAGGACGTTTGCCGGGCTCAGCTAGTTTATCTAAAATAATTAAAAAGAATTATTTTACATAAATTTAAATATTTTAAAAATTTAATACATACAAACCTTCTTGCTCAAAAATTTACTTTTGACAATAAAATATAAAACATTTCAATAAAAATAATTTCAAAAAAATATATGTATATATGTACCTTATTTTAATAGTTTACATTAACTTGGATTTTAGGTAATGTGTAATGTACAAATTACCTAGCTGCATAGTTAATAAAACCCAAGTTTTTTACTTTCATATAAAAAAAGTTACCTATGTAAGCTTAGTTAATATTACCTCTTATATTTTTTTGTGTGTAAGCTAAATGTAAAATATTGTTAGTATGGGTATAAGCCTAAAGGAAGAATTAGTTTTTACTTTCTGTTCAGCAGACTCCTATTGTTCATAGGAATTCTGTTTCGTTCAAACTTGTTTGTAAGGACAGCATCAAGGTGTATTTAACCAGGTGGCAGCTCTACTTCAGCTGATAATTTATTGCTCTATGTGCTTTGTAGCTGTAGAATGTCAAAAGCTTCGTTTTGTTTTAGTTTTACTACAATTATTTTTGTGCTTTTGACATTATTCGGTTCTTTGCACAGCTATGGTTGCCGTATTTTTGTATAACAAATCCTTACGTAGTCACCTGTATAATTACACCCAAGGTATATCAAACAGGTACACGTATCAGGCATATTGCTCATCCGCTGATTTTTTGTTTACAAGCTTATAACGAAGAATTCGTTTGACAATTACTTTTATGTCTTGTTTGATACATACAAATTTTTGACAATTACTGCCAGTTTACAGAAACCATGTAAAAATTCTCGGCTGTCTATTTATATTGAAAGCAAAAACAAAGCACTCAAAATTTGTTTTTGTTTTCAATATAAATAGACAGCCGAGAATTTTTACATGGCTTCTATAAACTGGCAGTTACTTCGTAAAACTATGTGAGAAAAACAGAGTTGCCACAGAGTTGTTTCTAATGCGTGTACCTGTATTTAATTTGCCTTGAATTACACCATGGACAGCATAAATAAAATAAAAATATTTTGAAATAAACAGGGATTGTGCTTTAAGAATTTAAAAAATTTAATTTTAACCAGAAAAAATAAAACTATATTGAAATATAACAATGGACGATGCAAAACTCATTCCTTTAGTGATCGTTCTGGTCAGAAACAGGTTAACAAAATACATTTGAAATCTGTAAAATTTTTATTTTGCAATATTATACAATATTTCCAATTAATTGAAGCTGTTTTAGTACCTTTTTATCCGACTGCGCAACGCAAAGAAGGGTATTGTGTTTATCAGTCTATGTACATATGTATGTTTGCATGCATGTATGTACATATATAAACTGAACGCGTGGACCGATTTTGCTGATTCTTTCGTCAATCGATTTTCCTTAATCCCGGGAGTGTCACTAAAGATATGTCAATTGTAAAAATTCAATATGACGGCCAACAGACGCAAAAAATATAAAGTCGAGCGAACTGTATCAAAATGGGTATCACTCGACAGGTATTTTAAAATCATCTTTAGGTTTCTCTTATGATATTTAACGGTTCAAAGTTGGTCGCAGTCGGGTTTTTTAATTTTCTTAATTTTTTGATTTCTTAATTTTCTTGTATAAATACTTGTTTGTTAAATTTCTTATTTCTTTTTGTATGCAAAAAATATCGATATATCGATGTTTTAAAAAAAGTAAATCGATACTGTTAAAAAATATCGATACGATATATATCGATATAATTTTTTTTCATTTGCCCATCTTTTATTCAAACTACACTATTTCTACATCAAACCAATAATCAACCGACGATATGTATGCCTACTAGTGTACACCGAGAGTATGCAAACACAACCAAAATGATTTATTTTTTTGCATGTATTGGGCCTTATTACGAGTGTCGTATTACGACTTCGAGTACGACGATTTTGTAGAAGACTAAAGAACATTGCAAAATTTTTTCTTTAATCTAGTAGTAGTGGAAATACATACGACCCATTATTTGTATAAATAAAATAACTCATTTAATTCTTTTTATAACAGAACTTTTTATTGCAGTAGAAAAGAGAAAATACGTGAAATATAGATTTGGAAAATAAGTTTTAAACTGGGTTAAATGCTTCTAGAGATGATGAGTGTCTAGTATGTATACAGAAATTGAAAAAAAAACAAGTACAAACAGTCTAACGCGCCGCTACATGAAAACGTACATTCATACAAAATTAAGCCATAAAAATATTTTACATATACCCAATTAAACAATTGCTGGAGCGATTTTTTTCAGTGGAACACCACTAAAGGTGTCTTTATATGGTAATACCCTTTTCACACTCGCTCACATCTTTGAGGAATGCGTGGAATTTGTTGAAAATTTAAAAAACCTGTTCACATTACAACATCTTTCATCTTTCATCTGTCATGTACTATAATACTATTTTTACGAGTGTGAGCAACTAAAAATTAAATAATAAAATGCAATTTAAAAATTCAGTAGAAATTGATTTAATTGCTGGCTCCTGAGGAGCAGAAACAAATAATGCTACAATATGCAGAATTAGTAGAAACTATGCCAGCGGACAATGATGATGAAGAAATATTATGAATTTTATCCGCAAAGATTTCGCGTAGACATTTGCAACTACTTTTATGTAATTTATTTCGATTAGGAAAAATATATACAAGATTTAATTATATACATGAATATGTATATAATAAAATTTTGGAGTAATTACGGATCTCTTTTTGGGAAGGATATTCCAAAATGTAGCCTTGAATGTATGTACATATGTACATGCATATGTAGATATACATACAAACATATGAATACATTTTTATAGTATGTATGCATGTATGTATATAGTTGTATACATTTTTTCTAGTGATGACACTAAAATAATCGAAAGATGTTGAGCGGAACAAAGTGAGATAGGAACATCTTTTGAAGATGTTGAACATTCAGCCCCGTATAATTCTTATGGGAAGATGTTATCATCTTGCCAAATTGATGAAATATGAAATATGTGAGTAAGTGTGAAAAGGCTATAAGGAGGAGGATAGAAGACCCACCCGTAATGAGATATCAGCTGAAAGTCCACTGGTAAAATCGTATTGGGCCCAGTGGGAAAGCCTGAATTTGATAAATGGTTGTTTGTATCGTGTCTGGGAAAGTGTAGACGGTAAGATGGTTTCCAATCTGATCGTGGTCCCAACATCCAAGAGGAGCGAGGTGTTGAAGGAGTTCCATAATGGACCCAGCGGTGGTCACCTGGGCGTGACAAAAATGCTCGAAAAGTTAAAACAGCGTTTTTATTGGATTGGATGTCAACAAGCCCTTGCCGAATGGATAGCAAATTGCACACAGTGTATGAAAGCTAAAGGAAAACGAAGCTAAAACGAAGTTGGGGTCTGCTACAAAAATATAACTCGTGAGCACCCTTTGAAATGATAGCAATGGATGTAGCAGGACTTTTTCAGTCAGCAACGCTGGGAATCGTTCTATTCTTGTAGTGATGGACTATTTCAGCAAATGACCAGAAGTTTATGCCATACCCAACCAGGAAGCCACAACGGTTGTGGACGCGTTTGTAAACAACTGGGTATGTCGCTATGGAGTTCCTACTGAATTGCACTCTGATCGAGGTAGAAATTTTGAGTCTGCCATATTTAAAGACATGTGCGAGCGGTATGGGATAATGAAAACCAGAACCACACCACTTCATCCACAGTCTGATGGAATGGTAGAGAGGTTTAAACGTACAGTAGAAGAATATTTGCGAAAAGTGGTGAGCGCGCATCAAAGGGACTGGGACGAGCACATTCCAAAATTTCTATTGGCATACAGGTCAGCTGTGCATGACACAACATCGCGAACACCTGCAAAAGTTATCTTTTGAGCTGAGTTAAAGTTGCCTGGAGAATTAGAGTTCGGCGTCAAGCCTACACAAACAAATGAAGCTGATACTGGCCCTTTCCAAAGGCAAGAAAATTTAAATGAGCTACATGAATTTGTACGTAGCCGAATTAAAATGGTCAGTAGTAAAATGAAAGTTAGATACGACCGTGCTGCAAATTCTAAAGGCTTTAATGAGGGTCAATTGATTCTACTTTTCAACTCACAGCGGAAAATAGGATTGTCTCCCAAACTACAGACTCACTGGGAGGGACCATATACGGTGGTAAAAAGGTTAAATGATGTCGTCTACAGAATACAAAAACACAATAGCCCAAGGTCAAAAATGAAAGTAGTACATTTGGAACGACTGGCAAACTATGGAAAGCCGGATAATGTGCCTATTTGGGACGAACAGGCTTATGTGGGCGGCAGTGTTACGTAAAAAATATTCCTACAGGGTTAATGCAAAGAACTATCTAGAAGTATTTAACTAAAGCACTAAACATACATACATATTTATTTGCAACAATAATTGTTTACATAGCTACAGACATACACACATACAAATAAAAGTGCGAGCACGTATGTTAACCACCCTGTACTATCAGTAGCACACCGCATTGCCAACATAAGAGTCGTTACTTTGAAATTCAAAAAAAAAAATAATAATAACGGCCAATCGAATTATCTACAAACGCCTAGAAGCAGCAACATGAATTTTCCCGATTGTGCTAGAGGACTGTTTGAACATCTGTCTACCAATAGTAAATGACAATACAGATGGCGGCATGTATAGATGCCAATACTAAGTACAGAGATGTTATTACGCCACCTATCGGGCGAACATTCGAGAACTGGTTGCTGTACTATAAAAAGTGGCAGCATATGCGAGAACACTACTAATCAGAAAGTAGTCAAGTTGATATCGTTGAGTCAGTGCTAATCATAAATTAGTCGAGCCAGCTTCGTTGAAAGTGGATAATAACGATAAGAAGTAATTAAGTAAAGACAAGTTGTAATTTGCTTCGTTAAGAATAAAAGGAAAAACAGTAGCAAATAAAAATTGTGTGTTATTTATTTTTATTTTTGAGCAATCAAAAGAACTCACACGTTTAATAAAATTTAAACGTAACAATATGTATACATATATACATACATACATAGCTTGCATGTTTGTGCTCGTGTTCTAGTGCACTCGATGTTTCTGCTATGATTTACTGTTGTTTTGTTTCATTCTCGCTTTTCGTTTTGATGTTCTACTTGTTTTGAGAACACAAGCACTAACAAAACTGCAGAGAAAAACTATTCGAATGATGCTTGAGAGTCATGTTTTGTTAGTTTTGTTTTGTTATTTATGTTTGCACTAAAACAGACTGCTTGGCAGTAGTGTGAAATAGAATACAAAACTTTTAGAACGATTTACGCAGCCTTTTAGTATATAGGGTTGCCAGTCGTACTGATTTTGCCAGTACATGTACTGATTTTTGTTTAAAGTACTGATATGTACTGATTTTTTCATGTATGTACTGTTTTTATATATTAATTATGATCAATAGTGTCATAGTGTTTATTTATTTTCTTTGAATCACCAGTGATCTTTACTTTACGTTCGCTTTAAGGAGAAGTTATTTTCAAAGTGGTATCCATATAATGCTCAAGCAAATTCTGCCAAAACTGTCAGAGATCATCTAAATTTTAGTTTAAGGTAATGTTAGTGTTAATTTTATTGAGATTTTTTTAATTTAAATTTGCAAGAAAGATTTGGTATAAGTGATTTCTGATACATGAAAATAATGAATTTAAAGTTTCTTTTTCGAAAATTTTTTGATAATATTATTTTTATTAATTACATATGCCTTGGTACTAGTGTTGTTAATTATTCATCTTTTATATTTGTTCGAATAAAATTTCATGATTTTTTTCTTGTTCGAACAGACGAATAATTTTGAAATTTTGTTCGAATATAGAACAAAGAATAAAAAAATATATTCGAATAATCTTAAAAAAATTTTGCAAAAAACGATACGAATGTGTATTAGTTTAATTTTTTTTATTATCAAACGAAAAATTATTCATTACACAAGAAAAACATATGATTTCAATAACAGATTTAGAAATATTAATAACAAAGCTTAAAAATTTTAAGAACCTTTTGTCGCAGTTGACGCTGTGGTATAAGTTAAGAACTCTGAGTTCCACTAATACCATTGAAGTAGCAGAATCGTAGCAGAGAGTAAATTAATATATAGAAAATTTAAGATAACTTCCAATCGACTAAACCGATTTTCTTCAAGTATAAATTAGAAGATATGCGATCATGTCACCTTTCAAACGAAAACAAAGCAAATTAAAATCGGCCAAGCCGTTCGGGAGCTACGGCGTCAAAGACACACAGATCTAACAGCATATATCTAAAAACGATGTGATACCTTTTAAGCGGCTGGACCGATTTTCTTTAAACATAGCTAAGAACACTTTCGATCAAGTCACCTTTCAAACAGAAATAACTAAATCAGAATCAGTCCAGCCGTTTGGTCTATACGTGGACTCGTAAAAACAAACAGATACACAGACACACACTACAAACTTATAAGTTTTTTTCTCTTTTTGTGACATATTTTAAAAAGTAGGTATTTAATGCTCTTTTTACGTCGTTCAATAATTCGATTTTCAACGCTTTTGATTAGAGAAAATCAGTTTTTTTCTAATCTCTTTATCAGAAACTATAAGACACCTTATAATTTTATGAAAGAAGCATTACCTTTCCCCAGAAAAAAAAAAGAATTTAGCGAACATATGTATGTTTATATATGTACATACAAACAAGCTTACACAAGTATTTATAATTTGGAGTAATTTGATTACTTAATATCATATTGTTAACAAATTAAAAAGTAATGGAATGTAAAATACTTTTTATATAAAGTAGTTAAGGAAATTGTTCGAATATTCGAATATTCGACAAAAATGATTCGAATAAATTTTTATTCTAAATTGAATATTTTTGTTCGTTCGAACAAAAATGATAAAAGGTTGTTCGAATATTCGAACAATTTTTGTTCGAATGACAACACTACTTGGTACAAAGTACACATTGAATTCATGTTTTGTTTTAAGAATGGTTAAAGCTAGGAATGCAACGAATGTTCGCATTTGCAAATTTTTCGCTTATTTTTGCTATTTGCATTTGCTAAAATGTATGCGAATATTTAAGACAAAAAAATTTTGTACTTCTTTTACGAAAAAAATTGCCATTAACAAACGTCTAAAACACGAAAATTATTGTAAGACAGCATGAAAAATATACATATAGGATATGTTCGTAGATTCAGCAAATTTATGCAGAAGTTCTGCGAATTTTTTCTGCGTATGCGTGATCAACTGTTGCACATGCTTTGCAACTGCTCAATATCTGTGCATAGTTGGCATTTTTGAACGAACTGCAAACAATTTTTAAGTCGGCAAGTAATTTTATTTAAGAAAGTTTTCATTTCGTCGATGTGAAAGCACAAAAAAACTCTTTATAAAAGTTTGTTAAGTAAGGCATTCTTCAAAGCTTTATCAGAAAGCTTTTCTAAAAAAAAGTTCTCATAAGCATCAAATTTAACTAAAGTCCAGCGGTGTTTGGAAATATACCTATTTAATTTTTTGAAAAAGAAAAGGCATTGTATTTTCGGCAGCAGTATTTTCTACTTAAGACTAGTCTGTTAAAACTTTTAAAAAATGTTTTGAGCATCATTCATTACTTCGCACAAACAAATTTGAATCACAAACAATATTAACTAGTCATTGTTGTAGTAAATTCCACGCGAAACAAGTGTCACTCATTAATTTCATATACAAACATATGTATGTATCTTTCTGTTTTATGAATTCGTGATTTTAATAAATTAATACATATTTGCTCAATGCGAGACTCAGTTTAAATAAAATGCTATATGTATTACATCCATGTACATATGTAATACAACTTCATGTTCTTATATAAATTTATTTTCATGTGATTTTTTAACGTATTGTAATATTTGCATTCGCTTTCAGAAAAATTAAAATGTAGTATTCGCATTCGCATGCGCTAAACTGGTATTAGTTACATTCCTAATTAAAGCCTTTTATATTGAAAAAATTAATGTACTGATTTTTTTCAATTGTACTGATTTTTTTTCTCTCATGTACTGATTTCTACGATTTCAAAACTGGCAATCCTGTTAGTATATATTTTTCCAAATCCAAATAAATTATAAAAAGGAGTTGCAAATGTCTATCATTGAGCATAAATTATTTAACACTTCTTCGTCATTATCGTCCGCTAGCATAATTTCTACTAATTATACATATTGTAGCATTAATTGTTTCTGCTCCTGGAGAGCAGCAATTAAATAAATTTCTGCTGAATCTTAAAAATCCCATTTTATTATTTAATTTTTAATTGCTCAAACTCGTAAAAATAGTATTATAATACATGACAGATGAAAGATAAAAGATGTTGTAATGTGAAGAGGTTTTTTTTCAAATTTCAACATATTCCACGCATTCCCCAAAGATGTGAGTGAGTGTGAAAAGGCTATTAGCCGGGGGTTAAAAATCAGCTCACTCAAATATTGGATATGCGTATTGCATTTACCGATAAACAGGCAACGTCATCATAACACTGTTAATAGCCTTTTCACACTTACTCACATCTTTGGGGAATGCGTGGAATATGTTGAAAATTAGAAAAATCTGTTCACATTACAACATCTTTCATCTTTCATCTGTCATTCTTCTAATCAAGTGAAAAGTTGGTAAAGAACAATTTTTTTAATAAAATAAAAATTAAATAAAATGAATGTTAAAGAACAAACTATAATTGGATTAATTGTTGATCTGCAAGAGCAATCGCTAATATTGATACAGAGTGTAAAATTAATAAAAAGTTTACTGGAGGAAGAAGATGATGAAGATATCTTACTGGACAGTCCCATGCCTATTTCTAGAGAAATTTGGATGTTTGTAAGTAAACGAGTAATGAAAACCATTGTAAATTGATAATAAATTTTATTTAAGAATCGCTACGGAACATTTTGGGAGAAAGATATCCCAAATAATAATAACGAATTTTTCAAGGAAGCATTTCGCGTGGAACGAAATTTGTTTCCAATGCTGGTGTAAAAATTGACAGGTTTGCAAAAAAAGGATACAAAGTTTAGGAAAGCGATACCTTTGGAAAAGCGCATTGCGATAGCTTTATATACCCTAGGGTCGTCATCTGAATATCGAACTATTGGTTGCCTTTTTGGTGTTTCAAGCAATAGTGTTTGCAATATATTGCACGAATTTTGTAAGGCAGTAATTGAAGAGCTTAGTGCAGAGTATTTGCCTTCCGATTTTATAACAGAATCCAAAGTTGAGGAATGCGTAAATGGATTTGAGGCAATTGGTTTCTCGCAATGTTTGGGAGCAATTGGTAAGTGCAAATTGTAGTTAATAATTAATAATTTTAACAAATTAACATACATATGCAACTACATACATATCTATGTACATATATAATTATATATATGTAAATGTATTTCTAAGGATGGATGCCATATTGAAATTAAGCCACCTGCTCCTGAGGCTGTAGATCATTACAATTATAAGGGGTGGTACTCGGTGGTATTATTTGCGTTAGTTGATTATCGGTAAGATTTTTAAAAATATGCTTTTCAACAATAAATTATACCCAGATTTAGTTATAGATTTTTGTATGTAAACGTTGGATGTCCAGGACGTTGTAATGACTCGCAAATTTACCGCCAATCTCAATTAAGCAAAATGATTGATTCATCAAAGGTATTAAAAGAAAAGGCAAAATGCATATACGATACTCAAGTTCCAGTGGTTCTTATAGGGGACTCAGCATTTAAATTTTCAACAATACTTATGAAGCCGTATCCATTCTCAACGTCAGCTTCTATAGAACAGCAAATGTTCAACTACAATTTGTCTAAATCCAGACGTGTAGTTGAGAATGCTTTTGGTCATTTAAAGGCCAGGTTTCGGCGTATTGGAAAAGGCGTAGATAATCATCCCCGATATCAAAGCAAAATAATTATGTGTTGTTGTATTCTACACAACTTTTTAAATAGTCATAATATTGATATTAACGAAACTTGGAAAATTAATCAAAATGAAAGCCTGCCTCAACCAGAAAGTACGAACATATCTGCCGATTGGTCCGTGCCAGCAGAAAATATTCGAAGAGCGATTGCGAAATTTGTAACTGAAAGAAATTGAATTTTTGCTGAAAATTTCCTTTCCATTTATATACATACATACATATGTACATATATATGCACATACTAATTGAAAAATATATTTACCACTTAAAATATATTTGCAAACATTTTTCATTTTCATTCATTTAACAGTCACCCTTATTGTGAATAAAAGGCGAATATATGGTGAATAAAATTAGAAAATAGTATACTAGCACAACAACAACGCAAACATTGACGATCACAATTTTAAGGAAAGGAAATATTTCACGTAAACTTTTATTCCCGATAAGGGTGAATATGCACATAAAAAATAAAATAAAAGCGTCACAAAAATTAACAGTACACCTTTGTTTTATTTCTTAAAATTTAATTGCACAACCCACAATCTATTTTAGGAATCGTAGGTCGTACATAAATTGTTGGTAGTTTTAAGAAAAGCACACAACGTACATATCTGTGGACTTTTGACAAAACAACTTCTCTCGAAATAAGACATTTTTGCAAGATTTTTATATTAAATATAAATTTTTAAGACGGTTCCTTTGGTATAATCCTTGCATTTCTACGCCATTTGGTTAAAAATCTACAGTTCTTGGCAAATCAACTTCTTTCATTATATTTGAAAAAAAATATTTGATAAAATATCTTATCTGAAAGAGTTTAAAAATGTCCTAAAATGCAAGAAATAAAATTGTTATATCCTTTTGACAAAACATCTAAGTTGTATTTAATATTTGTTTGCATACATGCATTTTGTTTTAAAAAAACAACTTCTCTTCAAAGAAGTTGTTTTATCAAAACTGAAATTTAGAAAATATGTAAATTGATTGAGACAAGATAAATTTTGAAATGGTTTATAGATAAAATTAATTTTGAATTGAATGCTTTTTATTATTTAGCTGGTGAGGCCTATATTGTTTTATGTCAATAAAAACTCAATTTTTATTACATATTTTTCCCAACGTTTCGTGAATTTTATGTTCACTTCTTCAGGGGATTTTGTCTGTTTTATTAAAATTTAAAAAAAATTAACATCAAGTGTATAGAAAATAATATACATAATAAGATAAACTTACTAACAATCGAGTTGTGTTGTTGTTAAAACATCAAAAATAAAAAATATACAAGTTTACTTGAACTAAAAATTACAATATTAAGAAAGATGGCTTTAGCTGTTCCTTATTATCACACTGTAAATGGCGCTTAAATTGTCAGTATCTTCTTTTTTGTTCATTGTTTTCATTATTTTCTGTTGTATTCGTAAGCTTTCTGTTGTGAAACGTTTTCTTGTATTGTTTTCTACATTTAGAATTTTAATATTGTCAAAATCAGGTGCATGATTTGTTTCTATTATATGTTTAGATAATGCCGTGCTTTCTTTGTTTTTATTTATGTCTGCTTTATGTTCCTTCATTCTAGTTAGTAAATTTCTTTTTGTTGTGCCAATATAGACAAGATCACAGCTGTTTGCATTATCTCCTTTACATGGTATTTCATACACCACATTATTTTGCTGTAGTTTGTCGACAGGTGTTTTTGTGTTAGTGAAAATGGTACTCAATGTTTTATTAGCTTTATATGCTAAGGTAGTGTTGTTGTTGTTTATTGTATATTGTATGTTTCTATTATCAGTTAAGCCTGGTATGTATTTGACGCTGTAGTACTGTTTATTATCATTAGGGTTGCCATTTCTATTGTTTTGTGAGTGTTTTTGGGAATTTATTAGAGTTTTTATTAAATATGGGGGGAAGCTATTATCTATTAATATTTTAGTGATTTTTTGTATGTTGCGTGGGTGAAATTGTTCGTCACTTATATCCAAGACTCTATGTATGAGATTCCTTGCCGTATTGATTATTTGGAACTTCGGTTGAGTTGCATTAAAGTTTATAATTCTTCCTGATGAAGCATTTTTTTTTGTACCAATCAATCTGTGTAGTGTGGTGTCAAGATACGATATTTTCCTTTCCTTTTCTATTTCGATAGTAAATTTAATTTTAGGATGATATGAATTTAATGAGTTCAAAATCTCGTTTTTATTATTGATGTTGATCACCGCCAATCGTCGTCTACGTATTTAGTTACGTATTTTATGTAAATATTTTTGCTGCTTAGCTCGGCTATTGCTTTGTCTAATAAATTGTCTAAAACGATATCAGCAATAGTTGGAGAGAGGGGATTCCCCATGGGCATACCAAAAATTTGATTGTATATATTGTTGTTGTAAATAAAATAATTGATGATTCCAAAGCCGGGCAAAGATCTTACCAAAGCTGAGTCTTACAGGCCAATAAGTTTACTATGAGCAATATCAACCCAATAAGCAATTTTGATTGATATAAAGTGTAAATCAATTGTTATTCAAGTCACATATTCAATTGTCAAGGGTTGAATTATGCTTGATTTACACTTTATTTCAATAGTATTCTCCAGTGAAATGGGAACTTGAATTCAATTCGAAGATATCAGTTGTATTACAGTTCAATTCAAGCCTTGAATTATACTGTAATTCAACCTTGAATTCAAGTATATCTCAAGCTTCAAAAACAATGATTTTATATTAGAAAGGAAAATGCAATCAACAAGTTTTCTTATAATCATTTTCTTCATATCTACCTTCACTATTGTTTTCACGATTTTAATCACCTTTTTTTAAAAATCATGTTTTTATTTATCTTTGATATTTTTCACCACAATTTCAATTTTATTAAAAATAAATTACTTATTTGACAAGTTTTGAACATGTTGTATGTTGTTTGATTTTTTATTTCAAAATATTTTCAAACTTGAATATTACTTGAAAAAATGTTTGAATTCAACTTTGTTTCCAATTAAATTTCAAGTACTTGAATTTTAATTTTTTGAGTGCTTATTGGGAAAGCTTTTCGAAAAGCTGCTCATGACAAAATTGTCCCCAATTCTAAATGATAGTGGGTGCATACGGGACCATCAATTTGGTTTTAGAAGTCAGCATAGTACCATTGAACAAACGCATAGATTGGTTCAAGTTATGAGAAGAACATTTGAAGAAAAGAAGTATTGTTCTACTCTCTTTATTGATGTTTATAAGGCATTTGATAAAGTATGGCATGAAGCCTAGTTTTAAAATTGAAGACATCTACTAATAAATTTTCTAAAGCTATTGGAAAGTTATATTCTATCCCGGAAATTCATTGTTGTGGAAGGAGACTTCATGAGTGTTCCCGAATCTATCTCTGCTGGTGTACTACAGGCCAGTATACTGGGACCAGTTTTGTATTTGATTTATACTTGGATATGCCTGTTAGCACTAAAATCCATACATCAGCTTTTGCCGATGATACAGCCTTCTTTAGCATGTACGAAAACCCTCAAGAGGCATCCCGATATCTTCAGGAACATATTACCCAGCTGGAACTGTGGTTAAAGTTATGGAGAATTAAAGTAAATGAGCAGAAGTGTGCGCATGTAACATTTACTCTACGAAAAGATACTTGTTCCACAATTAAAATCAATAATCAAATTGTTCCTCAACATTCACATGTAAAATACCTTGGTATACACCTTGATCGACGGCTTACATGGAAACAACACATTGATTCTAAGCTAACACAAATGAAACTTAAATTAACTCAGGTACATTGGCTGATTGGTAGAAATTCAACTCTCAGTCTAGATTGCAAACTTTTGATATACTACAAGTCACTTTTGAAACCTATATGGTGCTACGGAATTCAAATATGGGGCACTGCTTCAGCTTCCAATGTCGAGAGAATCCAACGAAGGCAAAACAAAATTTTACGTATGATAACTTCGGCTCCATGGTACATCAAAAATTTAAATAAACATCGTGATTTGAATATGCCACTAGTGATTGAAGAACTCGAATCACATCCTAATCCACTTGCTCGTAATATTTTGGACTTTACTGGACACATCCGCTTAAAAAAGAGGGACACAAGGGCTTTTATACTCAACACTCCTGATGGGACTACTTGAAAATACTTTTTTTTCCTTTTTGATTATCACTACTTATGTATTATTTATAACTATCACTAAGTTTATGTCCGACAGTGGTCGGGCCTAATAATTATATTTTAGATTTAAGATTTGAATACTTATTGTTAGTTCATATTTGAAGATACAATAAATAAATACATGTATTAAAAAAAACTTAAATTTAATTTAAGTGATTTTTTTAGACATTATAAAAAGAAAAATTTTGCATCATTGGCAACAGCTGTAAAAAGTAAATGAAAATAAGATAAAAAAGGCATTTGTTATGTTAAAGAAATGGAGAAATATGTACAAATGTACTTACAACTTCAACTTTGTTCACAAAAGCTTTCATTTTGCTTTTTATTATGTAAAAACTTTTTTCCTATATTTGCAAATTTTCTGATTAATTTTTCAGTCTCATATGTAAACAAAAAAACAGCTGATTATGTAATTATTGTCCGAACTTAAGCTTAAATTAGACATGACATATCCATTCGCTCTCAAAATTGCAATCTGGAACGCTTTTGGATAACTGTACAAGTTTGGACGGTTTTGTTATGCATCTGGAACAGACCTTTTTCTTGACGTCACTTTTGTTTGCAACAAACCAACAAAACATTAAGAAGAAGCATAGTTGTGTGTATCTGAAAAATGCATGTATTAATAGACGCTCCGTTGACAATGCCACCAAAATAGTCGACGAAAGTGGTGCTTTGGGGACACTTAACCCCACGTTTCCTTCAGGGTACTTTACGGGTCGCATATGAATTGGAAGCGATTTAAAGAAAACTTTCCTTTTTTTGTTCTATATTTTCATCTAGAAAAAAATGGTAAAAAGTTACATATTTTAAAAATTCGTTTCTTTTTATACGAATTTAAACGCGAAACAGTGCTTTCATGTAAAGTTAAGTAAATAACTTTTAAATTTTGGGCCAAAATTAGTTCAAAAATTCCTTCCTTCTTTTCTAAAACTATGGAGAAATTACAGTGTTTTGTGTGATTAAAATAAATTTCTACTTGGTTTTCTGCTAACATTTTTGGAATCAATGAAAATGTAGTTCCTTCAGAATGACTTCCATTTTTTTTACTGGGAATATTAAAGCTACAATTCGAGTTCAAATCGAGTTTTTGCATATTTCGATATCCATGCATATGTACAATGTGCCAATGGGTCAAAGTGAGATTTTTAAAAATTTTACCCTTCGGATCAAAAGTCGGGACATCAAAATACATTTTAGAGGTATGGTTCCTTCGGCAAAGTTTCTTATTTTGATCCCTAGAATACGATTTTCCTTGTAATTTGAGCGATTTTTAAATCGACCCGCCCTAATGTACATACACATTCATTTATTGAAATATGCAAAAACTCGATTTGACGAATTTAATGAGTTAGGCCGTTTCTATATTAAGGTAACGAAATATTGTATTAAACAATTTTTTGTTGTACCTCTGTATGTATGTGGGTATCCATGACAATTGTTTTGTAAACATTTATTTTTTTTCTTCTAATCCGAATACAAACGTCTGCGGACATAAGTACATTTAATTATTGATAATTTTCGATTATTTAAAAATAAAAATAAACATGAAGTTTATACCACTGCATGCCACCAATACATCCATCATTTATAAAAATGCAATTTGTTCTACTGCTACACTTCTGGTGCTGACATTTTTGGTTCTGTCCGTAATGATACCTGTGCTTTTGGTTTCACTACTGAGTCCATATTCGGGAATAGCAGAGTCTCGTGTACTATATGAGCAACCTCAGGTGCAATTTAAATATAATTCCATCTTCTTAGCTAAAACAGCAGAAAGCCGAAATAAAGAATCTCAAAAAGTCACCGATGTGTTTGTGTGTAGTACATATCCTAATTTGAATAATGCATTTGCGAATAATGATAAGTGTAACGGCATTAAGGTGAGTCTCCAAATATTTATATACATACATACTTGCATACGTTCATATTTATGTAAATTATTCTTAAAATGCAATCGACTAGTATTGGACAGATGATTTGGACTTCGATGGCAATATAGATCGTGTTCATTTAGTTCAACACATGGAGTCGTTGGATCATAATTTAATTGGTTTTGATATGGCTTTATTTTTCGAAGCCAGTTTAAAGGTTTGTATGATTTACATACATATGTAATAAATAGCAACATTGGTTTTGTATTTACTTGTACATATGTATGTATGTACTATGTATTTTTCACAGCACAAATGCTCTTTGTCTCCACCTGCGTTACTATTACATCATACTGACTTGCCTATAGTCTCCCAAATGACAAGTGGTGTTATCATAATACGAGCAGATTTAATACTCAAACAGTATGTTGAATTCACCTGCCCTTTCCCAGGGAGAAATATTAAAACTTCTTTCCGTAATATTAAGTTTCATTCCAATACATCAAATATGCAGCAATTTCAAATAAAGTCCATGTGGGATCAAGTGAAATCAAATCCTGCCTATTTTCAGCTAGATATTCAGGAATCATATACAAGCAAAACGCCAGACCAGCATGGTCTCACTTTTCAACTGGACTTGGATATTTTGCAAATAGGTGCCCGTTATCATTTAAGCATTTGGGAGAGATTAGGACAATTTTGGTTGTATTTTGCTTCATTCTTTGGCATATCGTTTTACATAATGAATAAGGTGAAAGATTTTCTATTTGGCAATCACATTGTTCGTTCATGGGAAATAATTCCTTGGAAAAAATTATACTGACATAGAAATGGGGAAAAGTTTATATACATAGATGATTACTCGGAAACAAGTGTGTTTTGAAATTTGTAAAAAAAATTTTAAGCTGAATAAAATTTCAATATTTCGGAATTTTGTAAGCTGAGTTCATATATGTAAACGAAGGTAGGTACACTTGTTTTATTTTGTTCGGAAAAATATTGCACTTGCTCAACGAGAATTTAAAGATTTTCACTTTTTGCCAAAAATCTAGACTTGTATCGAATACTTTCAGTACCTCGTTTTTGACACAAACCTATGATCAAATTAATTTAAATTACATGGGTTTCGTCATTGGTTTGTGTCAAAAACTACCTACTGAAAGAGTTCGATACATGTCTGCAAAAATCCAACCAACTGCATTTATATCTCTATTCACTGTAAAATTGTTCCCCTTACTATATTTGTGATTTGAACGGGCTAAGGTTCGTATTGCTTTTTAAGCCAAATTACATGTGATAATTATTAATGAACAAATAACAACAAAGTCTGTTGTAAATATTCTGACTAACAACACATAGTTGAACGGAACAGCCAGCCGCTTTCGAAGGCCACTAAACCTTCATCATCAGCGTTCTTTTGTGTTTGGTCCACTGTGTGTGGTGTCAGTAGATGTAGATTTCTGCTTTATATACTTAGCATTATTGCAAATGGAATGTGTGAATTGTTTTGATTCATCTTATTTCAATTTGCTGAAAGCTTTTTTGTAATGAAAGCTCAATTTTACCATCTCTATATTTACAACAGTCTTACAATTGTCGTTTGTTCTTTACTAATTATGCACATGTTAGTTAATTTGCTTATTTTTGTTCTACTTAGACAAACTTTTTTGGTTTGTTACTATTAAGTATATTTTTTATTTTTAATTTTTGCCACAGGCCCTTACGCCGTATACTCTTTTATCGCATAAAATCAGATTGTGACGATTACTCTTATAGGCAGATTTTGTAAAAAATTCGTTTCTAAACGTTTCAAATTTTTATGAAATGCAACGAAAATTCGTTTCAAAAAATATTTTTTCCATAAAAAGTTTCAAAACGAAAAAAACGTTTCTATTTACAAAATTTGCCTTTTAATAAAAAAGTTACAGAATACGCGATCGGAAAAATTGTAAAATCCAGTAAAATATATACAACAGCTGATTGCCAATTTTGGCGCTAAAAAATTTATACACACATAAAAATATACATAATACAAATACAAATATGCATAAATATAAATTTATGCAAAATAAAAATATACAAAACTCTACATATCTATGTACCCAGCAAAAAATTACACATTACCATCAGAACTACTTGCCATATGATAAGTGCGTTCGAGAACTCAAAAATTTGTACAAATGTGTACTATTTTTTACTGGATTGCGTTCGCGTACACATAATCCAGTAAATGAGAGGGCGAATTGAGAGAGAAAAATTACAGTTCAGTTACTGAGTAAATGCAAGTTTTTACTGGACAAATTCTTGCCAGAAAAATCCAGTAAAACGAAACCATATGTTTTTAAATATAAACAAACAAAAGCAAAAGGACAGAAAAAGTTTAACTTTTTATTAAATTATTAAAATATCAAAAAACAAATGTATTAAGTTATAAGCATTATAGCATTTAATTAATTTTGATGCTAGAAAAATATTCGGGTATGTTATGTATTCCACGTGGAATTGAAACGTGCGGAATTTCCATAGAATTGTTGGAAATATGTACATATGTATGTACATATGTATTTATAATAACAATGCTATGGCATTTCCAAACGTGAATAAAGTTAAAAGATTATTATATCGAAATTTTTCAAAATAAGAAAGCTTATTACATTTTACCTTTAAATAAAAAATATGTCCATATCTATGATACAATAATATAAAGGTACAACCACATTTGACGTATAAAATTAATTCTGACTTTTGTCCCAATTATTTGATTACTGTTTTTTTTTTTTTTTGTAAACAGAGAGGAAAACGTTGCCACACGAAATTATGGGGAAATTTTTTTAGGAATGTTTTTGGAAATGTTTAATTTGTGGTTTTGAATAATACATGTAATGGCTTACGCTCTTAAGATATATTAAAAATTGTTAAAACATGAAATTTGAATCGCATGTGCTTATCTTAAACGGCATCGCTATAATAATTCTCTTCTTCACAGACGTAATTAGCACAAACAATTAGCCTTGTTTTTATACGGGTTTTGTTTCACTTTTTTTTTTTTTTTTTTTGGTATACGATTGGAGTTGTGTTGTAGCACCACCCTTCTTAACCATGCATAATATTGTTACGAAAATGGACGTCGACAAGGTTAAGCAGCATTACACAAAAATATTCCAACAGGGTTAATGTAAGTGTTAACCGAAAATATTCCTACAGGGTCAATGTAACGAATAATCTAGAATAGTAGCAAACAACTCAAGGCGAATCCATACTAGGTGGCCGCAAGGGCTCAGGTGACTATTTTCGCCGCTTGTAATTTGAATATACGTTGGATGTCAAAACACATTTTTCAGTACATTTTTCTGATATTTCAAGTATAAATTTCTCAAAACGAATTGAGCTGAGTATACCTTATACAAGAATGATAAACTACAAGATTACGCCAGTGCAAAAAAAATAGTAGACGCGTGACGTCACGCACACTGCGTTTCTATTGGCTGATAATTTGGTTTTTTTTTATAAAACTCTAGAGCTATTTTGACTGCATGATTGCCAACCTCTATACAAGTACTGGTTTTGCCAAGTTCGGTGAAGAAAAGTGGACATATAATAATCCGACTTTTTTTACTTCTGCAATTACTTACGAAGAAGAAGAAAAAACAATATTGTTTTTATTGTAGGTATTTACCCTTTTTTAATATTATCCGTAATTAGATAATTGATTTTTAACCGATATACAAATTAAGACCCGTGAACTTTTAAGCAGTTCAGTTTGTGTGCATATGTTGTTAGCAGGTAACCAAAAGTATTTGTAAAAAATTTTTTCCATGAAAAATTTTAAAATAGGTATTTGTTTAATAATTAACTGACCGCTATGCGTATGTATGTATATAGATGTTATGTTTGTATGGATATACATACTACATACGCATATTCATAGGTACATAGATATACATATGTGTAAGTATGTATACAATGCAAAGCTGGTACATTGGGTATTTATAACCACAAAAAACTAGTTTAAGTTTTATATATTGAAATATATATACATATGTGTATGTATGTATGTATACATATACAAATGTACATAACTTTGTACATTAGAGCCGCTCACATAAAAAATTCTAGTTATCCCTCCCAGAAATTCAGTGTGAACTATATTAGAAAATAGCTATTTAAAAATATATCATAGTTAGAATCTTTAGTTTTGGTATGTTTCGATTTGATGCTACATATGTATTAACACAGAAAATATTAAATAAGTAATAAAATTCAAAATTAGGCGCTTTGTTAAGATTAATAAAACAAGTTTAATTTCAAAAATTAAACGAAACTCTCAACAAATAAGAAAAATTTTTGTAGAGAAAATAGAATAATAGAATATAATTTGATTTTTGCGATTTATTTTTTTAAATTTCTTAGTTTCCCATACTTATGCTTTAAGTCTTTCATTTTATTTTTCCCAGCCTTTATGGCAACTCTTACAATAGACGTGTGACGTCACGTCTAACGGTAAACTCTCAGATTGGCGTAATCTTGTAGTTTATCAATCTTGTACCTTATATGCATTTGCGTTGCAAACAACTAAAGGCCGGGGCACAATGAATCCGTCATAGGTTAAACTTCGCCTCCTACATGGTTTCTTATGAGGGCTGTTACATTCAGTACGTGTCCGTCAACGCACAGTACAAAAACTGGTCAACTTTTAACTTTTTGCGTACGTTGAGTAGTTTGACAGATATTGGTTGGTTTTTTTGGTGCGTTCCGAATTAGGTTTTTGTGTTTTGTGGCAGCAAAAATAAAATTAAACAAAAGAAATAAACGAAATAAATAAAAAATTTGAGTTTAATAAATAAAATGGAGAATCAACCTATTGAAGCTGTTCAAATGCTTCCGTCAATAAAGTACTCATTGTGCCAACCTTCTCCGTCGTTGCGATAATGTCAGTTGAAAAAGGCGAAGTATAACGTATGACGGATTCATTGTGCCCCGGCCTTAAACGTCAGAAGGTTAATATGCCGACGAAAAGAGAGAATGATTTTACCTTCATATTATTGTATCATGTCCATATCTATTACTTTTACATTAAACAAAATATTATATCGTGTATTTCATATGTATAATTTCTTTAGCGCCAAAATTGGTAATTAGCTGTTGTATATATTTTACTGGATTTCACAATTTTTCCGTTCGCGTACTTTTAGATCAGTAACCCGCAAGCCATACCACAATTGTGGGGATGAAAATCACATACATGCTTATCAGTGATGGGAATTGGAAATCTTGATCTCGTACCGAATCTGTTTCCAAATAGTGCCAAAATCACTTGAATAGTACCAAACCACATTTTATATACTATAATTTAAATGCTGGCTAGTAGTGTTTAGTATACTATGGTCTTTGAACGATAAATTCCACGAATATCACAAAAAACACGTTCCAAAATTATTTGTTTACATGCATACATATACAGTCGAACTTCTATAACTCCAATGACCATTATTCCAAAAATAACTTCGACTCACGTAGGCTTCGAGTTACAGAATTTTTTTTTTTCGATGAAAAACAGAATCATGTGCAAACATGCGTGTATATTATCTATTTTTTTTATTAAAAACTGACGCTGTACAGGGCTGTCAGATATTTCGATTTCTCGCTAAACATGTCGATTTTTCTGGCGATAAATAAACTTGTTGACGATTTTTTTGCGATAAATAAATTTTGGAGTTATTATGGCAATTTTTAACAAAATTGTTGAAGGAGTAGTTTCAATAATAAATCCTTCCAAAACTCGTCTGCAAAAAGTTAACACAATTTGATTTTGATGATTTTTCTTTTTTTTAATTATAGTAATTAATGCGTTTTTAATTTGGATGACAAAAATTTACAAGAAATAATTTTTGGCGATTTTATTGCTAATTTTGGCGATTTTATTTCTAATTTTGGCGATTTTCTGAAAAATTTTACACTATCATTTTATAAAAATTTATATTAAAAAAGTGTTATATAAAAACAAATTAATTATCAAATATATATTAAGGAAAATTGCATAAAAAAGATTTTTGGCGACTTTTGGCGAAATAGTTCGGAAAAAATCTGTCAACCCTGACACTATATGCAATAACCAAGTTAAGCGAAGTTAAATATTCAGAAATTAGTGACTGAAAATTTATTAGCCGCTTTGTTTTTCGTTAATTCACCTCCTACTTCTTTCATATATGTGTTTTTTATTGTTTATTTATTATATAAATTGATGTTTCATCAGAAATAGAACTATTTGGAGCTGATTTCATAATGATTTGTGTGTTAATTTTTTGCTGCGTACGATCGAAGATAATCGATTTTCATCAAAAAAAAAAAGTTAAAAAATATGCCGCTTAAGCTTGTTTGACGGTTATGGATCGAACGGACAAAAAGTGCCAGAAAATGAGAGATAGTGCCACAGTGCTAACTAACATCCAATAGTGCCAAAACTGGCATAATTGTGTCACATTTCCCATCACTGATGCTTATGCTCTTTCATTTAGTCGTCAGCAGTGTTGCCAGAAAATGATGATGAGAGAAAGCAAGATCCGTAAGAAAATTCTGCTAAAATATTCTACAGAACAAATGTATAATGCTAGATTTAAATTTAAAAATTTTTATTGAAATAGCTTTGAATTTCATGTTTATACAAACTCATTAGTATTGACAGGTGTTTTTATAGCACATACATATATATGTACATACATACATATCTATGTGTTTGATATTATCCATAGATATGAATATTTATGTATTTTCAGACTTAGGCCAAATGTCTTCATGTCAACACTAAAATTTTGGTCACAAGTTTAGTAGTTACATTATCTACAGTTTTTCTTCTATTCATCAGTATAAAGGAAAGAGAGAAAACAAATGTATTTCTGGTGAATTACTCAAGAACTTGTCAATATACACAAATTTGTGTGTACGTAAAGTACAGAAATGTACCAGTAAAGTCTGGTTGGTATTTCTCCATGTTGCTATAAGAAGAACTACGTACGCAGTCAGTACCCGGTCAATTGTTTTAGTTACTAGTAGATTTCAAATGACAAGTATTGTATTGTATGGGGAATAATTAGAGAGCAGTACTGGTGACAAAGTCAAAAGCAGCTCATTACATTTTACCTTCGACATTTCTTCCAGGATATATACATATAATATATGCATGTAAGTATATCGAGACCTATTTTCGGTTTAATTGTCAGCAAGATGTTGTAAAAAATAAGCTTTTCAATTGAAATTAAAACTATGGCCAACCCATAGTTGAGAATTATCAAAATGTCGAAATGTTTGATATTTTTTAAAATACAGGCTGTACAATTTATCTTAGGCGATAATTCATGTATGGTAAAGTATATTTGAATACTATAAAAACCTGTCTTCTGAAAACTTTAATTTTTGCCCCTTACGGATAATTGAAAATAGGGCTCCATATATGTACATACATACATACGTATACAATACATAATATATTGTTATAGAACACCCTATGTTTTACTTGATCGCTGTTCAGTGTGAATGTCTGTATTTTGATAACTTTATTGTTAGCCACGTTCTTGCATTCTCTTTGTTCCTTTTTTTACAATTTCATCGCAATTACATTTATTCTGAAGTAGATCATTGAATGAGGAGGTGCAAAACTGCGGTATGTATTGTGTGTTTTATATTGTACTAAATTTAATCTTTACTTCTTACATAGAAATAACAAAACCAGCAAGTTAGTGACAAGCAACTACTAGTCACCAAATAAATTGTTTAAAGCAAACCTCCTCGCCTTTTATTTTAGTTACAGCCGTAACATTTTTATTTCGCAGTTTTCCAGCACTTTAATTCACAATTTTGTTCGTGCTTGTATATTTTTATTGGCAAACTTGCTTGTGCCTGTATATTTGTTTCTGGTGTTTGCCTTTATTGCCGTCAAAAGAGGAAATGCCACCACCAGTAGTGAGAAGCCCGCCATATTTAAGAAGCCTTACCAGTGCAGAAACTGTCACATCAGATCAGCCAGATCATGATGAAAATGTATCTGACAAACGCAGTGGAAATGTGGATAACACACTGTCAGCCAACGTTGAGCCAAATATGCAGCCAGCAACTAGTGTCCACGTGACAGATACCGCAGTCACCACAGAAAAACCTACTAAGACTACTGGGAAAAAGGCCACTCCGATTCAACATAGTTTAACAGGGACAACGCTACGTCAGGAAAATTTGCAGCCATCAGCCACCTTAATGGAGTTGCAAAAAGAGATGCAACTATTGAAACGCCAGCTGTCCGAGACGCAATTACAGCTATCAGAAAGCCAACGTAAGTGCCAACAGTTGGAGTCTTGTTCATCAATACAAGCGGTAAGTGACCATAACCTAAATTTATTAAATATGCCAAATAGTTCCGCCATTGGTTTGACAAACACAACAACAATGGCATCCCGTAATTTACAAGTCCCTCATACATATATACAATCAACGGTAAACTCACAACAGCCTATCACAGTAACCAGCGCCGCGCCGCCGGCGCAGCAGTCGCTGCCAAACTCGTACGCGCCATTTACAGCAAATAATTATATGCCACCATTTTCTTCAAATATTTTTGTCCACCAACAAACGCCGATGAATAGTAATCTGAATGCAACACCAAGTGTAGCAAATGAATTTACAGTACCTCGGAAAATTCAAGATTTGCCAGAATTTGGTGGTGAGCCAGAAGACTGGCCACTGTTTTTTACAGCATATAACCAGTCAACTACAACATACGGGTATACAAATTTCGAGGATAACCAAAGACTACAAAAATGTTTGAAAGGTGAAGCTAGGGAAATAGTAAAAGCCTTACTCATCCGCCCTGATAATGTGTGTGATGTTATAGAACAGCTAAAATTTCGTTTTGGAAGGCCAGAACAGCTCATTAACAGTCAATTGAGAAAATTCAAAGAATTGCCACACATTAACGAAAACAACATAGGAAAATTGGTGCCATTTTCAACACAAGTAAAAAATTTGTCAGTATTTCTCAAATCAGTGAATGGTCAACAACATATGGCTAATCCCACATTTTTAGAAGAATTAGTATTAAAACTCCCCATGAGTAAACGACTAGAGTGGGCCAGAATAACAATAAATATAAATCCGTACCCCACGATAGAACATTTCAGTGAGTGGCTAAGTGAAGTGGCAAATTTTATATGCACAGTTCAAAACGTTAATAGTGAGCCAAAGCGCCGAGTGCTACATGCAAATGAAAAACGTCAACAATGTCCTGTCTGTAAAGAAAGCCACAAAATTTATGATTGTCGCAAATTTTCGAAACTTACAGTAGACGAACGTTGGGCCATGGTGAAGAAGATCCATGCTTGCTTTTCGTGTCTAAATATCGGACACTCAACAAGAGACTGTCGTAAAAAGAAAATCTGCCCAATGAAAGGATGTCAACGAAAACACAATAAATTATTGCATGACGACAATCATAGCGTTAATACCTCATCGAAGTCAGATTCCAGTGGGTCAAATGAAGTTAATCAAAATGTTTTGAGCTGTTGTAATGTTAATAAAAAGGTGCTGTTTCGTGTACTTCCTGTCACTCTGTATGGAGAAAAACACAGTATGGATGTTTATGCGTTATTTGATGAAGGTTCTTCCATAACCATGTTGGATAAAGAAGTAGCCGATTGCATTGGTGTACGTGGAAAAAGTGCTAATTTAAGTATCCAGTGGTTTGGTGATCGCTCAGCAAAAGAAAATTCAATGACCTTCAACTTGAAAGTAAGTGGTGTGGATAAGAAAAAGCGTCATTTATTAAAAAATATTTATGCCGTATCAAACCTGAATTTACCAATGTAAAGCCTAAGTGTCAACGAAATTAAAGAAGTGTTTAAAAATTCCTCATCAAATTTAATGAAACCAAAATTATTGATTGGTTTGGATCATGCCAGTTTAGGCTTGCCATTCAACAAGAACATTGACAGCTCAAAGGGGCCATTTGCATGTAACACAGAGTTGGGATGGGTTTTATTTGGTCCATGTAAGTCTTTGCCATCCAGGCCTCATTCATGCCTTTTCGTAAATCTGAACGAGGAACAAGATGTTCACAAATTGGTTGAAAACTTTTTTAATATTGAAAGTATGGGTGTAAGAGCAGCTCCTGCAGTAGAAAGTGAAAATGACTCCAGAGCAAAGAAAATTCTATCTGAATCTACAAAACGTGTAGGAGAAAGATTTCAGACGGGCCTCCTGTGGAAAAGAGATAATGTGAAGTTACCAGATAGTTACACTATGGCTCTGAATCGTCTTGAGGGAATCGAAAGAAAGTTACGACGTGATGAAAATTTGTCAGTTGCCTATAACGACGTAATACAGAACTACATTCGAAGAGGTTATGCTCGTAAAGTACAAGAGGCAGATATCCACATGATATCAGATAAAAAGTGGTATTTACCTCACTTTGGGGTCATAAATCACAACAAGGAAAATGCAAAGCTGAGACTAGTTTTTGATGCCGCCGCCAAAGTGAAAGGAACTTTTTTAAATGATAATTTGCTAAAAGGGCCTCAATCAATTTTGTCTTTGCCAACCATGCTTTACAGTTTTCGTAGTGGAAAAATTGCCGTCAACGCAGATGTTTGTGAAATGTTTCATCAAGTTATAATACAACCCAGTGATAGAATATCTCAACGTTTTTTATGGAGAAATTGTAAGTCAAATGCTGAGCCTGAAGAGTATGAAATGGTTGTAATGATCTTCGGAGCTACTTGCTCCCCATGTTCTGCACTGCACGTGATGAAGGAAAATGCCAAAGAGCACACAGACTGCCACCCAAGGGCAGTAGAAGCAATTTGTGAACATCATTATATTGTTACGTTTAAATTTTATTAAACGTGTGAGTTCTTTTGATTGCTCAAAAATAAAAATAAATAACACACAATTTTTATTTGCTACTGTTTTTTCCTTTTATTCTTAACGAAGCAAATTACAACTTGTCTTTACTTAACTACTTCTTATCGTTAGTATCCACTTTCAACGAGGTCTTAACTTGACTACTTTCTGATTAGCACTGCTCTATTCTCGCACATGCTGCCACTTTTTATAGTACATGAATCGGTTGTCGAATGTTCGCCCGATAGGTGGCGTAATAACATGTCTGTACTTAGTAGTGGCATTTATGCATGATGACATCTGTATTGTCATTTACTATTGGTAGCCAGATGTTCAAACAGTCCTCTAGCACAACCGGGAAAATTCATGTTGCTGCTTCTAGGCGTTTGTAGATAATTCGATTGGTCGTTATTTTTGAATTTCAAAGTAACGACTCTTATGTTGGCAATGCGGTTTGCTACTGGTAGTACAGTGCTCGCACTTTTATTTGTATGTGTGTGTGTCTGTAGCTATGTATACAATTATTGTTGTTGCTATAGTATTTGCACGTAAATATGTGTGTACGTTTAGTGCTTTAGTTAAATACTTCCAGATAGTTCTTTGCTTTAACCCTGTAGGAATATTTTTACGTAACACTGCCGCCCACTTAAGCCTATTCGTCCCGAATAGGCACATTGTCCGGCTTTCCATAGTTTGCGAGTCGTTCTAAATGTACAACTTTCATTTTTGACCTTGGGCTATTGTGTTTTCGTATTCTGTGGACGACATCGTTTAACCTTTTTACCACCGTATATGGTCCCTTCCAGTGAGTCTGTAGTTTTGGAGACAATCCTATTTTCCGCTGTGGGTTGAAAAGTAGAACCAATTGACCTTCATTAAAGCCTTTATAATTTGTAGCACGGTCGCATCTAACTTTCATCTTATTACTGACCATTTTAATTCGGCTACGGACAAATTCATGTAGCTCATTTAAATTTTCTTGCCTTTGGAAAGGGTCAGTATCTGCTTCATTTGTTAGTGTAGGCTTGACGCCGAACTCTAAATCTCCAGGCAACTTTAACTCAGCTCCAAAAATAATTTTTGGAGGTGTTAGCGATGTTGTGTCATGCACAGCTGACCTGTATGCTAATAGAAACTCCGGAATGTGCTCGTCCCAGTCCTTTCGATGTGCGCTTACCACTTTTCTCAAATGTACGGTTGAACCTCTCTACCATGCCATCAGACTGTGGGTGAAGTGGTGTGGTTCTGGTTTTATTTATCCCATATTGCTCGCACATGTCTTTAAATATGGCAGACTCAAAATTTGTACCTTGGTCAGACTGCAGTTCAATAAGAACTCCATAGCGATATACCCAGTTGTTTAAAAACGCGTCCACAACCGTTCTGGCTTCCTGGTTGGGTATGGCATAAACTTCTGGCCATTTGCTGAAATAGTCCATCACTACAAGAATATAACGATTCCCAGCGTTGCTGACTGGAAAAGGTCCTGCTACATCCATTGCTATCCTCTCAAAGGGTGCTCCCGAGTTATATTTTTGCAGCAGACCCCGACTTCGTTTTGCTGGACCTTTAGCCTTCATACACTGTGTGCAATTCGCTATCCATTCGGCTACGGCTTGTTGACATCCAATCCAATAAAAACGCTGTTTTAACCTTTCGAGCGTTTTTGTTACGCCCAGGTGACCACCGCTGGGTCCATTATGGAACTCCTTCAACACCTCGCTCCTCTTGGATGTTGGGACCACGATCAGATTGGAAATCGTCTTACCGTCTACACTTTCCCAGACACGATACAAACAACCATTTATCAAATTCAGGCTGTCCCACTGGGCCCAATACGATTTTACCAGTGGACTTTCAGCTGATATCTCATTACGGGTGGGTCTTCTATCCTCCTCTTTAGCCGCTATAATTTTTCCCAGTGCTGGATCTGCCCTTTGCGCCTCTGACCAGTCTTCTTCCGTACCAATTTTTGTAAGCCTGACATCAACGACACATTCCTTCGCCTCGACTTTTGAATAATGTCTGCACTCTAAGCTACAGGGCCGTCGTGACAGAGCATCAGCATTATTATGCCTTGCACCCTTTCTGTGCTCAATGCTGAAGTCGTAGCTCTGAAGACGTTCAATCCAGCGTGCTAGCTGCCCTTCAGGATTTTTAAACTGCAGTAGCCACCTAGCGCAGAATGGTCAGTTCTTAAAGTAAAGTGTTGGCCATACAAGTATTTATGAAAATGCTTAATGCACTCCAACACTGCCAGAAGCTCCCGTCGTGTCACACAGTAGTTCCTCCCAGGTTTCGAAAGTATTCGGCTGTAATAGCCCACTACTTTTTCTGTTCCATTAATCACCTGTGATAACACACCTCCTATTCCATATCCACTAGCATCGCTATCTAGCACAAATTTTCCCCAGCAACTGGATATGCTAAGACTGGTGATGTGCACAATAAATCTTTTAGTGTCTGGAAAGCATTCTCCTGCAATTCACCCCAATCGTATGGTTGCGACTTCTTTGTTAGCTCATGCAAGCTTGCAGCTACGCTGGCAAAATTTGGCACAAAGCGTCTGTAGTATGTGCAAAGGCCGAAAAAGCTGCGCAATTCGTGAAGATTTCTTGGACGAGGCCAGTCCTTTACTGCTCGTATCTTATCTTCATCTGTTGAAATGCCATCTGCTGTAACTTTATGGCCCAGATACTTCACTTCTTTCTGGAATAGTGCACACTTTTTGATGCTGAGTTTGAGTCCAGCCGATGATATGCGCTGAAAGACTTCAGTCAGATTTTTAAGGTGTTCACCAAAAGTCTTCCCCATTACAATTATGTCATCAAGATACACCAAGCATGTTTTCCAGTGCAGTCCTTTTAACACTTGCTCCATGAGCCGCTCGAAAGTAGCCGGAGCATTGCAGAGCCCAAATGGCATAACATTAAACTGCCACAGACCATCGCATGCGCTGAAAGCAGTTTTCTCCTTGTCTTTCTCTGCAATCTCCACCTGCCAATAGCCGCTTTGTAGATCCAATGTGGAGAACCATTTAGTTCCAGCAAGCGTGTCTAAGGTGTCGTCAATTCTTGGTAGCGGGAAACTGTCTTTTTGGGCACGTCGTTAAGTTTCCTATAATCGACGCAAAATCGAGTACTGCCGTCCTTTTTTCTTTACTAACACTACCGGTGAGCTCCAGGGACTTGAAGATGGTTCGATTACACCACACCGCTCCATTTCATTGACGAGCTCTTCTACCTCAGTTCGCTTAGCCAGTGGTATACTTCTGGGTGCCAGTTTTATTGGCCTTGCTTCGACAGTATTTATTTCGTGTTTCACTATTGCCGTTCTCCCTTGACTTTTATTCTGCCCGGCAAAAATGCAGGCGTGCCTTTTTAGCAGTTGCTTGGCTTTATTTCTGTCAGGAGGTGATAGCCCTGCTACCCATCGCTCCACATGTGCCTGAAATTCTTCACGCTCCCTTGCAGACAAATTGGCAGGTTCTGGTTTTTTATCGCAGTTTATTATTGCCTCTGCTTGGGCACATTGACCTTTTTCGGAATTCTTGTTGATGACTTTTTCTTGGCCTGATAAATTTAGTACCCGTATGGGAACCTTTCTTCCATTGCAAGTTTTTACGAGGGCTTTTGCTGTTAATAGCTCGCTCTTAATTTCTGCTGGTTCTACTACCCACAACCGATTGTCCTCACAATCTCCCTACATTTGTGCCCATATTATTGATTCAGACCGTGGTGGTAATGTCTGATTTTTAATAGCAAGCAGTTTCTTGACGTGCATCTGATTGTCATATCCAACATCAAGCGGTATTTCAACATTACGCCAAATCATCACTTGTTGCCCCATATGCAAGTTGATTCCGTGGTTTATCATAAAATCGGCTCCAATAATAACCTCGTCTACAATATCGGCAACAATAAATACGTGTTTCACACTGATATTGGCAATAGTCACCTTCGCCTCAGTTTTACCATAGACAGTGGCAGGCTCCCCAGTAGCTGTACGTAGTCACATATTACTTATAGTTTCACATTTCCCCTTTACTACATGGGGCCTGATTATTGACTGTGACGCTCCTGTGTCTATGGTAAGGATGTGCTTTTCACCGTTGATGTATCCGCATGCAGTAAGGTTGCTATTTTTCTGTTGCATCACTGATATGGAGATTGTGGGGCCGTCGTTTGTGGGAGCTAGCTCTTGCCCCTTAGTGCTAGCTCGTTTTAGTTTAACGGGGACTCTTGTGTTGTTTGTTGATACAACCGTTTACTGTTCCTTGTTGGCGAAACAGATCTGGCTCTCTTTCTTGGCGCCTTGCAGTTGCGCTGGTAATGACCAACTTTGCCGCAGTTATAGCACTTATTATTAACTTTTTGCTCTTTCTCCGCCAATGCTTGTCTCACGGCCTCCTTAATGCTAGAGACTAGACTATTATCATTTTCGGCAAGTACTTCCACGTTCCGTACCTTGCACACCTGTGGCTTCAAAACCAGTCTAGCAGTCTCCTGAGTTAGTGCAAATGAAACCATTTCTGCGAAGGTTGCCTTTTGCGTAGCACACACTGCAAGTTTGATATCAGGGTCGCGGATGCCATTAACAAACGCCTCCGTTTTGACATGATCCAGGAATGGATGGTTTTCCCCTGGATACGTAAGCTGCACCAACCGCTCGATTTCCATTGCGAAATCTTGTAGAGACTCATTGGCCTTTTGTCCTCTACATCGCAATTCCATGCGGTATATGTCACGCTTGTGCTCACCGCCATATTTGCGTTGCAGTGCCACCATCAAAACTGTTTCTGCAGCCTACTGGCACAGTTTCGAGAACTTCTGCTGCCGCACCTTTTAAGGCCAAAACTAGCTCTATGGCCTTTTCTTCACTGTCCCATCCATTTCTGTTGGCCACTGTTTCGAACTGAAATTGGAAGATGTTCAGTGGTGCACTGCCATCGAAACAAGGCGTCTTTATCCTGCTGGAAACCTCTAGAACAAATCGCACTGGTCCGCCTTGGCAGTGGAGATTGACGATTTTTGCTTCCAGCTCGTGCAATTTCTCGTCTACATCTTTCACTTGTACTGCCACGCCACCAATTTCTAAGCTATGGACTTTATTCTCCAGCTCCGATATTTTCTCGTCAAACTTGCTGACTTGTACTTCAATGCCATCTACTCTTCTATATAAGGCCTCAGAAATTTCTTGAAGTTTCTCATTTGTGGCCTTAACTTCAGCTAAAACTCTCTCGTTGTTGGCTTTACAAGTTTCTTGAAAATCAGCCTTCATAGCTCTAGAAGACTCCTGAATTTCAGCCTTCATTGCTCTAGAAGACTCCTGAAGTCTCCCATCCATTTGGCCTAGAAGTTTGTCGTTGTTTGCCTTCATTTCGCTCATCATGACAGCAAACATTGCGCTGATGTCTGTACTGGTTGCCGTTGCACGAGTACATACCTCAATTTCTTTTTCATCGAACTCATAGGTTTCTATGTCGATGTTGCGCCGCTGAAATTCGTCTATTAACCTCTTTTGAAGTTCGACCTTGTTACCAGTTGTTGACAAGTCCAGATTGTTCAACTCTTTCTTGAGTTGCTCCACCTTAAGCTCTTGAAATTTCATTCTTCCTCGTATTACAAATTAATTATTATTAATTAATTTATTATTTTTATTTTAATTTTGCAATCCCACTTCTGACACAAAATATTACGTTTAAATTTTATTAAACGTGTGAGTTCTCTTGATTGCTCAAAAATAAAAATAAATAACACACAATTTTTATTTGCTACTGTTTTTCCTTTTATTCTTAACGAAGCAAATTACAACTTGTCTTTACTTAACTACTTCTTATCGTTAGTATCCACTTTCAACGAGGTCTTAACTTGACTACTTTCTGATTAGCACTGCTCTATTCTCGCACATGCTGCCACTTTTTATAGTACATGAATCGGTTCTCGAATGTTCGCCCGATAGGTGGCGTAATAACATGTCTGTACTTATTAATGGCATCTATGCATGATGACATCTGTATTGTCATTTAATATTGGTAGCCAGATGTTCAAACAGTCCTCTAGCACAATAGGGAAAATTCATGTTGCTGCTTCTAGGCGTTTGTAGATAATTCGATTGGTCGTTATTTTTGAATTTCAAAGTAACGACTCTTATGTTGGCAATGCGGTTTGCTACTGGTAGTACAGTGCTCGCACTTTTATTTGTATGTGTGTGTGTCTGTAGCTATGTATACAATTATTGTTGTTGCTATAGTATTTGCACGTAAATATGTGTGTACGTTTAGTGCTTTAGTTAAATACTTCCAGATAGTTCTTTGCTTTAACCCTGTAGGAATATTTTTACGTAACAATATGGACGATTTTATAGATAGCTTCGACACTGTTGAAGAAGCCATTGAAATTTCACAACAGGTAACAAAGATTCATAAAAATGGAGGATTTGAGTTAAGAGGATTTACTTCAAACTCAAACGACGTCATATTGGCCCTAGATGGCTCATCAGTTTCAAAAGTGATCTCAGCACATGACAGTATTGAAAAGGTTCTAGGGTTGTTTTGGGATTCAACTTCAGACACATTCATGTTTAACTTTAAATGTAAGAAGATCGATCAAGACGTAATTTCTGGCAATAAAAAACCTACAAAACGGCATGTCAACCTATGACCCTTTAGGATTCATAAGTAACTTTATCGTTGGAGGCAAAATAATTTTACGTAACATTTGGAAGAGAGCAGTTCGGTGGGATGAAATGATACCCGATGATATCAATATATTGTGGGAAAAATGGCGCAAACAATTGATAAATCTTCATGATTTTCATATTCCTCGTTTTTATTTTACAAATGACAAAGTCAAACAAATTGAATTACACGTGTTTGTTGACGCTAGTGAAGAAGCCTTTGCAGCCGTCGCTTACTGGAGATTCGTCTCAATCAATGGCAATATTGGCGCCAGTTTTATATGTTCAAAAACAAAATGTGCGCCCCTTAATAAAATTTCAATTCCCCGCTTAGAATTGCAAGCAGCAGTACTCGGAACTAGAATAAAGCAAAATATTTTAAGTGAGCATAAAATAATGCCACATTCGACAATTATGTGGAGCGATTCAAAAACAGTTTTGAAATGGATTGCAAGCAGCCATAGAAATTATAAGCCATACGTCGCACATAGAATAGCTGAAATATTAGCCTCAACTACTATTGACAGTTGGAAATGGGTCTCTACTAGAGACAATGTAGCCGACGACGCTACTCGCAGCTATAATAATATTGATTTCTCTAAGTCGTGCAGATGGTTAAACGGACCCACCTTTTTGAAGCAGCATGAGGAAAATTGGCCTGTCAGTGACAGCAATAATCGTCACCATGAAGAAAGGGATGAAGAAGAGATACAACCTAAAATTTCACTTCTGATCCAGGAAAGTTATTTCATAAAGTTTGAACGTTTCTCATCCTATAGCCGATTAAAACGAACGATTGCGCAAGTCCTCCGATTTATAAAGTTATGCCGAAAGCAATGTGGTAGTCTAGATCGTCATGGCATAACAGCTAAAGAATTGGAAAAGACAAAAAAAATCTTGTGTCAACACGTGCAAAAAGAATCATTTGCTGAAGAGATAAAATGTATTCAAAGCGGCCACCCAGTCTCTAAATCAAATAACTTAGCCAAATTAATGCCATTCATTGACAAAGATGGGTTACTAAAGGTGAATGGTAGGATCGATGCAGCCAGCAGTCTACCGTATAGTACCCGTCGCCCCACAATTTTGCCAAAACACCACTACTTCACTAGCCTTCTTGTAATGCATTTTCATAGCCAAATGAAGCATCAAAATCATGAACCAACGATCTGCGAGATTAGAAAAGAGTTCTGGATTCCTCAAATAAGGAATGTTTTGAAAAGTGTTGTATCGAAGTGTTTTGTATGCAGGAAAAATAATGCCAAACCTGTAATACCCGTGATGGGCCCACTGCCTGTAGATCGCCTTGAACCCTATATTTTTCCCTTTAAATATACTGGACTCGATTATTTTGGGCCATTGAACGTTACCATTGGGCGCAGAACTGAAAAAAGATGGGTAGCATTATTTACATGCTTGACTATTCGCGCAATTCACCTGAAATTAGCCCACGATCTGTCAACAGATTCCTGCATCATTGCTCTAAAAAATTTTATGAACCGCAGAGGCGTTCCAATGAAAATTCGGTCTGACAATGGAAAAAACTTTGTTGGAGCAAATGAAGAGGCCAAAAGATTTGAAGAAGTTTTCGAAGCTGATCGAATTCAGTATGTTTTATCTTCTAAGGGCGTCGAGTGGATATTTAATTGTCCGGCAAATCCGTCTGAAGGCGGAGTGTGGGAGAGAATGGTCCAGTGCGTCAAACGAGTCCTGCGCCAAACTTTGAAAGACACCTCTCCAAAGGCATATGTATTGCAGTCACTCCTCATTGAGGCTGAAAATATAGTAAATTCAAGACCTTTGACTCATCTACCAATTTCTCCGCAGGATGAAGAGCCTCTTACTCCAAATCATTTTTTATTGGGTACGTCAAACGTTAGTCAGACGCCAGTATTGAGCGTTCCTGACAGCAAAATGCTTTTCATAAAGAAGCAATGGCGCGTGGCGAAAGCTTTAACCTTTATGTCAACAGCAGAAATGCTTTACGCCCGTCCACAGCAGCATACCTGGGTATGTACATACGTTTTGTATGGGGAATGGTACGTCGTTAGCATAAAAATGCTAATTACGTATCTACCTGGTTTGTTGGAATTTCCGAATTATTTTTTTAGTTTGTTAGAAATGGACAAAAGGCTAAAAAATTTTATGATAACCAATTTCATCTTCACAGTCATTGTTTGTTGAAAAAAGTGGTTGTATAGGTAGACGACATACGTATATAATAAATATATAATATAGGCAGGTAGAAACATTTATTGTTGCGGAAATTTCATTCTTTGTAGTATCGTCAGAAAATTTAGTTTACATTTGTGATTCGAAGTGAAAAGACGTTTCTGTTTATTTTGTGGAAATAAAAAAATATTAAAAGCGGAATGGCTGATGGTGAATGGCTTACTCCGCGACAACTAAGCGCACTTTCGTACGAAGAACAACAAGCATATATTCGGCAAGCGCTTGAAGAGAGCCAAGAAGAAACAAGTGACCACGATTCAATAGTTGGTGACGAGGCTTTAGGTGATATTGGTGGATATGACTCAGACGTTGAAGAACCCATGTTACCAGAATATGGCCCAGAGGGCGACAGTGATTCTGATGAAGATCTTGAAGATGCACCAATTGAAACTGGCGAAGTTTTTACTGCCAGAGATGGTAATGTTTGGTCCTCGATACAACCACAACCTGTAAGATTCCGTACGCACAACATTCTAAGAAGTGCAGAATCTGGACCAGTACGGGCAACGCAGGGTTTGACCATTGCAGAAACGTTCCAATTGATAATGTCAAACGAAATATGCGATATAATTATTCGTGAATCAAATGTTGTCCACTACTCATTATACAACAGAAACGACCGGTCCTAAGAAGAAGCCATTGCTTATATTGGACTACAACAAAACCAAAGGTGGCGTTGATAACATGGACAAGTGCTTGTCCGAATTTAGTACGAAGCGGCGCACAAATAGATGGCCTCTGGCTTTCTTTTATAATATTGTGGACGTTGCTGCGTTTGCTGCATACGTAATATACATTGACAACAACACTCACCTGAAGACATCTACAAGCCGCCGTAGGATGTTTCTCCATCAGCTTAGCGAGCAATTGTGCAAGCCAGAAATGGAAAGAAGGGCGAATAACAGCAGAATATCCAGAATTTTTTCAACGCGCAACGCCATCGAAGCCATGTAATGTGGGCCCATCGGAGTTGTGGATGCTGAGGCACATGCATCGGAGGAACGTGATAGTACGGGCCGGCTAAAAGTAAAGGGGAATTGCTACATCTGCTCGAAACGACGTCCTACTCGTAAAGCATGCACATTATGCAACAAACCAGTGTGCGCAGAGCATTCCAAAGACTTACCTCAATGCGATAGATGTATTTGAATTTCAATAATTTTAAGCAAAAATAATTCAAACTGACATTATATAATAATAATAAAAAAATAATTACAAAACTTAGCTCAAAATAAACTATACTTTTATATTATATTATCATATTTGCATGCGTTTTACTATATATATATATATATATATATATATATATATATATATATATATATATATATTCTGTTGACTTAAGGGTGCAACTTTGTAAATGGGCTTTATCTTCCGAACGGATGATCTAATCCAAACCAAACTTGGAACTATTGCGTAAAACAGTTTTGACTAGGATATCAAGAAATTTCAAGTCGATCCGGTTATCCAGTTTAGAGCTACAGCGTTTTCAAAACTAAAAACATACCCAGGTATGTTGCCGTTGACATAAAGGTTAAGGGATAGGTTTTGGAAACGTTGGGTTCTGGAATATTTGCCAACTTTAACAAGGAGAGTAAAATGGTGTGCGCCTACCAGGCCATTAAAAGAGGGAGATGTTGTGTTTGTTTGTGATCCCAATATTCCACGAAGCCAATGTCGGCGAGGTTTGGTCACACGTGTGTACACTGGATCCGATGGAATTATTAGGAAAGCGGTTGTCAAAACTGCAAGTGGTGAGCTACAACGAGCTGTTTCCAAATTGGCTGTTCTGGACCTAGATGATGGTGAAGCTAATCGCTCCACGGGGGTGGGAGTGTTACAGAACACCCTATGTTTTACTTGATCGCTGTTCAATGTGAATGTCTGTATTTTGACAACTTTATTGTTAACCGCGTTTTTGCATTCTCTTTGTTCCTTTTTTTACAATTTCATCGCAATTACATTTATTCTGAAGTAGATCATTGAATGAGGAGGTGCAAAACTGCGGTATGTATTGTGTGTTTTATATTGTACTAAATTTAATCTTTACTTCTTACATAGAAATAACAAAACCAGCAAGTTAGTGACAAGCAACTACTAGTCACCAAATAAATTGTTTAAAGCAAACCTCCTCGCCTTTTATTTTAGTTACAGCCGTAACATATGTAATACATACATATGTATTCATTGTATCTACCATGATATAAATATAGAAGGTACTTCCATTCTCTCTTTGTTTGTAAAAATAAGTATTTTTGAAGTTTGTTTTTTGAGAGAAATAAAGAAAAATGTTCCCATATAGTAAAAAATTTAAGTCTTAACCTAGATATTTTTTTACAAAAATGTGTAATTTTCTTAACAAAAATTTGGGAATAAATAAAGTTATATACATAACTACATATCTGTGTAGTTTAAAAAGTGATTATGTAATAACTTATCTCATATTTTTAAGTTTTCTGCTTAATACAAATCTTTTAACTATCTTTTCATCTAAATTTGGCATTGAGAAGCCAAATTGATTATTATTTGGATTATTTGACAACGAATTTTCATTAAGTTTTATTTAAATATTAATTGGTATTGCATTCTATTTAATCTACATAATATGTTTCTTGTTGATTGTAACATCCTATTCTAAAAACATTGGTTTAATAACCGGCCAAATCTTTTGGCAGGTATATTTCACAGATCTTATAGGCTCTTAGCCACTGTTGGTGGAAAGTTATTTCATAAAGTTTGAACGTTTCTCATCCTATAGCCGATTAAAACGAACGATTGCGCAAGTCCTCCGATTTATAAAGTTATGCCGAAAGCAATGTGGTAGTCTAGATCGTCATGGCATAACAGCTAAAGAATTGGAAAAGACAAAAAAAATCTTGTGTCAACACGTGCAAAAAGAATCATTTGCTGAAGAGATAAAATGTATTCAAAGCGGCCACCCAGTCTCTAAATCAAATAACTTAGCCAAATTAATGCCATTCATTGACAAAGATGGGTTACTAAAGGTGAATGGTAGGATCGATGCAGCCAGCAGTCTACCGTATAGTACCCGTCGCCCCACAATTTTGCCAAAACACCACTACTTCACTAGCCTTCTTGTAATGCATTTTCATAGCCAAATGAAGCATCAAAATCATGAACCAACGATCTGCGAGATTAGAAAAGAGTTCTGGATTCCTCAAATAAGGAATGTTTTGAAAAGTGTTGTATCGAAGTGTTTTGTATGCAGGAAAAATAATGCCAAACCTGTAATACCCGTGATGGGCCCACTGCCTGTAGATCGCCTTGAACCCTATATTTTTCCCTTTAAATATACTGGACTCGATTATTTTGGGCCATTGAACGTTACCATTGGGCGCAGAACTGAAAAAAGATGGGTAGCATTATTTACATGCTTGACTATTCGCGCAATTCACCTGAAATTAGCCCACGATCTGTCAACAGATTCCTGCATCATTGCTCTAAAAAATTTTATGAACCGCAGAGGCGTTCCAATGAAAATTCGGTCTGACAATGGAAAAAACTTTGTTGGAGCAAATGAAGAGGCCAAAAGATTTGAAGAAGTTTTCGAAGCTGATCGAATTCAGTATGTTTTATCTTCTAAGGGCGTCGAGTGGATATTTAATTGTCCGGCAAATCCGTCTGAAGGCGGAGTGTGGGAGAGAATGGTCCAGTGCGTCAAACGAGTCCTGCGCCAAACTTTGAAAGACACCTCTCCAAAGGAATATGTATTGCAGTCACTCCTCATTGAGGCTGAAAATATAGTAAATTCAAGACCTTTGACTCATCTACCAATTTCTCCGCAGGATGAAGAGCCTCTTACTCCAAATCATTTTTATTGGGTACGTCAAACGTTAGTCAGACGCCAGTATTGAGCGTTCCTGACAGCAAAATGCTTTTCATAAAGAAGCAATGGCGCGTGGCGAAAGCTTTAACCTTTATGTCAACAGCAGAAATGCTTTACGCCCGTCCACAGCAGCATACCTGGGTATGTACATACGTTTTGTATGGGGAATGGTACGTCGTTAGCATAAAAATGCTAATTACGTATCTACCTGGTTTGTTGGAATTTCCGAATTATTTTTTTAGTTTGTTAGAAATGGACAAAAGGCTAAAAAATTTTATGATAACCAATTTCATCTTCACAGTCATTGTTTGTTGAAAAAAGTGGTTGTATAGGTAGACGACATACGTATATAATAAATATATAATATAGGCAGGTAGAAACATTTATTGTTGCGGAAATTTCATTCTTTGTAGTATCGTCAGAAAATTTAGTTTACATTTGTGATTCGAAGTGAAAAGACGTTTCTGTTTATTTTGTGGAAATAAAAAAATATTAAAAGCGGAATGGCTGATGGTGAATGGCTTACTCCGCGACAACTAAGCGCACTTTCGTACGAAGAACAACAAGCATATATTCGGCAAGCGCTTGAAGAGAGCCAAGAAGAAACAAGTGACCACGATTCAATAGTTGGTGACGAGGCTTTAGGTGATATTGGTGGATATGACTCAGACGTTGAAGAACCCATGTTACCAGAATATGGCCCAGAGGGCGACAGTGATTCTGATGAAGATCTTGAAGATGCACCAATTGAAACTGGCGAAGTTTTTACTGCCAGAGATGGTAATGTTTGGTCCTCGATACAACCACAACCTGTAAGATTCCGTACGCACAACATTCTAAGAAGTGCAGAATCTGGACCAGTACGGGCAACGCAGGGTTTGACCATTGCAGAAACGTTCCAATTGATAATGTCAAACGAAATATGCGATATAATTATTCGTGAATCAAATGTTGTCCACTACTCATTATACAACAGAAACGACCGGTCCTAAGAAGAAGCCATTGCTTATATTGGACTACAACAAAACCAAAGGTGGCGTTGATAACATGGACAAGTGCTTGTCCGAATTTAGTACGAAGCGGCGCACAAATAGATGGCCTCTGGCTTTCTTTTATAATATTGTGGACGTTGCTGCGTTTGCTGCATACGTAATATACATTGACAACAACACTCACCTGAAGACATCTACAAGCCGCCGTAGGATGTTTCTCCATCAGCTTAGCGAGCAATTGTGCAAGCCAGAAATGGAAAGAAGGGCGAATAACAGCAGAATATCCAGAATTTTTTCAACGCGCAACGCCATCGAAGCCATGTAATGTGGGCCCATCGGAGTTGTGGATGCTGAGGCACATGCATCGGAGGAACGTGATAGTACGGGCCGGCTAAAAGTAAAGGGGAATTGCTACATCTGCTCGAAACGACGTCCTACTCGTAAAGCATGCACATTATGCAACAAACCAGTGTGCGCAGAGCATTCCAAAGACTTACCTCAATGCGATAGATGTATTTGAATTTCAATAATTTTAAGCAAAAATAATTCAAACTGACATTATATAATAATAATAAAAAAATAATTACAAAACTTAGCTCAAAATAAACTATACTTTTATATTATATTATCATATTTGCATGCGTTTTACTATATATATATATATATATATATATATATATATATATATATATATATATATATATATATATATATATATATATATATATATTCTGTTGACTTAAGGGTGCAACTTTGTAAATGGGCTTTATCTTCCGAACGGATGATCTAATCCAAACCAAACTTGGAACTATTGCGTAAAACAGTTTTGACTAGGATATCAAGAAATTTCAAGTCGATCCGGTTATCCAGTTTAGAGCTACAGCGTTTTCAAAACTAAAAACATACCCAGGTATGTTGCCGTTGACATAAAGGTTAAGGGATAGGTTTTGGAAACGTTGGGTTCTGGAATATTTGCCAACTTTAACAAGGAGAGTAAAATGGTGTGCGCCTACCAGGCCATTAAAAGAGGGAGATGTTGTGTTTGTTTGTGATCCCAATATTCCACGAAGCCAATGTCGGCGAGGTTTGGTCACACGTGTGTACACTGGATCCGATGGAATTATTAGGAAAGCGGTTGTCAAAACTGCAAGTGGTGAGCTACAACGAGCTGTTTCCAAATTGGCTGTTCTGGACCTAGATGATGGTGAAGCTAATCGCTCCACGGGGGTGGGAGTGTTACAGAACACCCTATGTTTTACTTGATCGCTGTTCAATGTGAATGTCTGTATTTTGACAACTTTATTGTTAACCGCGTTTTTGCATTCTCTTTGTTCCTTTTTTTACAATTTCATCGCAATTACATTTATTCTGAAGTAGATCATTGAATGAGGAGGTGCAAAACTGCGGTATGTATTGTGTGTTTTATATTGTACTAAATTTAATCTTTACTTCTTACATAGAAATAACAAAACCAGCAAGTTAGTGACAAGCAACTACTAGTCACCAAATAAATTGTTTAAAGCAAACCTCCTCGCCTTTTATTTTAGTTACAGCCGTAACATATGTAATACATACATATGTATTCATTGTATCTACCATGATATAAATATAGAAGGTACTTCCATTCTCTCTTTGTTTGTAAAAATAAGTATTTTTGAAGTTTGTTTTTTGAGAGAAATAAAGAAAAATGTTCCCATATAGTAAAAAATTTAAGTCTTAACCTAGATATTTTTTTACAAAAATGTGTAATTTTCTTAACAAAAATTTGGGAATAAATAAAGTTATATACATAACTACATATCTGTGTAGTTTAAAAAGTGATTATGTAATAACTTATCTCATATTTTTAAGTTTTCTGCTTAATACAAATCTTTTAACTATCTTTTCATCTAAATTTGGCATTGAGAAGCCAAATTGATTATTATTTGGATTATTTGACAACGAATTTTCATTAAGTTTTATTTAAATATTAATTGGTATTGCATTCTATTTAATCTACATAATATGTTTCTTGTTGATTGTAACATCCTATTCTAAAAACATTGGTTTAATAACCGGCCAAATCTTTTGGCAGGTATATTTCACAGATCTTATAGGCTCTTAGCCACTGTTG
Source organism: Tachina grossa (assembly GCA_949987645.1). Classification (NCBI taxonomy): domain Eukaryota; kingdom Metazoa; phylum Arthropoda; class Insecta; order Diptera; family Tachinidae; genus Tachina; species Tachina grossa. The sequence goes on along the minus strand of OX465276.1, from coordinate 86,798,364 downwards.
GTGAACACCAGGAAATGAAGGGAATTTAAAAAATGCTGCACTCTTATTTCTTTACTTATGCCCTAATTTAGTAAGAAGATTTAGGACGCTTTTTTGTTTGAAAATAATTTTCTTGTTTTTGAATTCTCTAAAATACTTTCTTCAAAAATGGTTGTTGTCTTCCATAATGAAAAATTAAAATATTATTACCATGTTTTTAAAACATAAAAATAAAATTAAATTATTATACAAAAGTTTGAAAAATATATGAAAAATATGTATTGCATATAATGTTTAGAACAAAATGATAAAGCAAATACACGAACCTTCTAGCATAGACAGCAAATAATGTTGTAAAGAATCATAACTGCGGCTTTTTTTCGTCCATAGACAAGACGATACAATCGTCGAACAGAATTTGGGCATTATTGTTTAATTCATACATTCTGTATTTTATAAAAACAATTTTGAAATAATTTTTTAATAAAATTTTCAAACAAACAGGAAATAGAGGGGGAAATATTAAAATAATACGGTAGCACGATTTTACCGGAAACTTCACAATACTTATACTTGTCAGATGGTGAATGTCAAGAAATTATGAGAGAATGGAAGTACCCAAGAATGATAAAATAAAGATTACGCCAGCGCGCAAGAATAAAAAAAACATTTCTGCGCTTGATGGAATTCTGACGTCACTCAGCCTGTGTTCTCATTGGCTAGTAAAATTTAACTGTAGAACTATTACACCACACAAACTCACATTTCATATTTCCTCTTTTTCTTATCTCTTTATTTTTATTTTGTTTTTTATTTTTCTTAGTTTTGCAGCCTTTAAACAACAACATGTAATTTTTTTCTTGGAGATCTCTCTGAGTAAATCAATCACAGGGCTACCAACTACAACAAAATACATACATTTTTTGCAAAAAATTATGAATTTCACATGTGATACAGACTTGGTATCATTCTTGGAAGTACCTTCTATATTTATATCATGGTATCTACATTACGTAGGAAACAAATAATTGTAAACAAATTTACATTTATGAATTACTTTATTTTAGAATTACTCTCTACACTGAAAAAAAATTTAACAGATTAATATTTTTAATTTTATGCAAATTCTGCCAAAAAGCATTTGGCAGAATTTTTTAAAATATGAATGCTTTTCAAGTAATGAAAATGCCAGATCTGGCAGTGAAATGCCAAAATGGCAACAATGGTCGTCACTGCCCTGAAGGAAATGTCGATGGTGAAAATGTACTGAGTCGCTTTTGACTTTGTCACCAGTACTGCTCTACAATTATTCCCCATATAATACTTTGTGCTATAGACATTTAGCATGTGCTTGTCATTGAAATTCTACTAGTAACACTAAAACAATTGACTAGATAGTGAATTCATAGTTCTTATGGGAACATGGATACATACCAACCAGATATTTACTGGTATATTTCTATACCTTAATTTATGTATATTGACAAGTTGTTGCAAAATCCACCAGAAATACAACACATCTGTTTTCTCTCTTTATTTTATACTGACGAATAAAAGAGAAATTGTAGACAATGTAACTACTACTAGAGTTTTAGTGTTGACATAGAGACACTTGGCCCCAGTCTGACTGCAGGGTGAGAAAGCGACGAATGAAATTGTGCACCAGTGTGCACACTTAATTTTTTTTAAATTCGGTAGAATCGACGGACAAAAAATCGGTAGATTTGAATGAAATTCGGTAGAAAATTTTTTCATTCAGAGAAACATAAAAAATAACAATTCAAAGAAACAAAAAAAAAAAAAAAATAACAAAATATATGTACTTATATATAAAGGGTAAGTGCAAGGAGTATCAAACTAAATAGGTTCCAAAAGCGCATTTAAAACTTCACATGTGATTGGAAATTAAACTGCCATAAACAATAAAGCATTTCCAATAAAAAAAAGTGTCATCCCAAGTTATTTGCCCTTACCCTTTATATAGATATATTATGCATATATAAAATAATGTACATACATATATAACAGGAATTCAGTTTTTGTACATAGGTTTTATAAAGCTACGAAATAACTTTTATTTTACAAACATTTGTAACTACAAAGATTATATGTATGTAAGATCCATTTATGAATTTAAGCTTTTATGGAAAAATTATTAAATCATTGGGATGAATAAATATTTCATCCCCAAGGCACAATTCTTTGGCAAATATTAGGTTACTCATAGTTTCAGTTTTTAACCGATTTCTTTGTTCTGTTTTAATGATTTTCATGACAGAAAATGACCGCTCTGCGGCCGCACTGCTATGTGGCAAAATAGGCAATTAACACATATATCGACTTAAATTACTAAATAACAATATTCGGTAGATTTCAGGCCTTGTTCGGTAGAATTGGGAGATTGTTAAATACACAAACCAATTCGGTAGAATCTACCGAATATCGGTAGAAGTGTGCACACTGTTGTGCACGCGTGTACGAATGTTGTCCTGGTTTTTTGCATGATATAAATATAGAAGGTACTTCCATTCTCTCATTTTTTCTTGACATTCACCATCTGACAAGTATAAGTATTGTGAAGTTTTCGATAAAATCGTGCTACCGTATTAATTTAATATTTCCCCCTCTGTTACCTGTTTGTTTGAAAATTTTATTCAAAAATTATTTCAAAATTGTTTTTATAAAATACAGAATGTATAAATTAAACAATTAATGCCCAAATTCTGTTCGACGATTGTATCGTCTTGTCTAAGGACGAAAAAAAGAAGCAGAATCTTTAAAACAATTATTAGTTATTGTCTATGATAGAAGGTTCGTGTATTTGCTTTATGATTTTGTTCCAAACATTATATCCAACTAGAGCCGCTCACGTAAAAAAATATCGATGTTTTTGCTCATTCAATTCACTATTAATTCACATCGATGTTATTCGATGTATCGATTTAAAAAAACATCGATGTTTACGACGCCATCGTATTGATTAATTGGAACCAAGAAAATTTATTAAATAAATAAAAGTCGATTTTAAAATTTCATAAGGATTAAGAAAAGCATGTGTGCACAGCACGGTATGTGCTTCTTTTTTCAAAGGCCAGTTCTATAGCATTGCAAATCGGGCCAAATGTCAGTTGTCAAAGTAATATTTTCCATTGTGTGTAATTTAGTTTTCAATGTTCCTGACAAAGCGTCATATTTTTTTATCAACCCAACGCGTCACAGTTGCTCTACTTGGAACTTTAAATGCGGTGATATACATAACTTTCACTATACACAAAAAATTAAAAGAGGTTATTAAGTGTTGATTTATGACCAAGTATTATAATTAGATTGTCAATCGGGGCTTCCTACGGGCTAATGTGGTCAATTATTTGTTTAAAATTTAAATAAAACGAAAATTATTTCATTTTTGTTCACCCAACGTTTCGTTTGTGGTTTTCAAACTTCTTCAGGGGTTTTCTCTTTATTATTGTTGTTGTTGTTTGAACAAATCTAGCACAAAATATGTATGTGTGTATATTAATTTAGGATAATAAATAGTTATCACAGTTGAAACTTACATCATTAATTTTAAATCTATGTATTTTATTGGTAAAAACTGGACTTCACGACACATAGGTTTAATGGTCAATAAATAAATAATAAATAAAATGAAAAAATGAAAAACACGTCATTCGACGTGGTATCGTTGTTTACCAACATACCGATCCATCTAGCTATAAGACACATACTTGACAAATGGGGGGATCTGAGTAAAATTACAACAATTACAAAACAACAATTCCTCAAACTTCTTCAATTTTGCTTAACGGACAATAATTACTTCACTTTCGACAACAAGTTTTACACCCAACTGTATGGTATGCCGATGGGAAATCCGTTATCCCCAACAATTGCCGATATTGTACTAAACACACTTCTAGATGACGTATTAGAAAAATTAAAGCTACAGAACATACGAATAAAATTCATATCCAAATATGTTGACGATTTATTCGCAATAATTAAAAAGTCTGATGAACCAATTATATTAAGGGCATTAAATGAGTACCACAATAAGATTCAATTTACCTTGGAAAAAGAAAAAAAAAACGGAGAAATAGCATACCTCGATATGACGATTATAAAAAAATGCGAGAAACTTACAAGCAATTGGTACACAAAACCAACAGCATCCAACAGGATTATAAATTTTCACTCAACACAACCGTTCAATATGAAAATAAACACAGCAACTAATTTAATCAACAAAGTTTTGACAATAAGCGATGACATATACAAAAGAAAAAACATTGAAAAAATTAGGAGCATTTTAGAAAAAAATAGTTATCCCCTATACATAACAAACAATTTAATAAATAAATCGTTAAACAATTATAAAAAAGAAAAACCAATTAGACAAACAGAAATAACACATTGTTACAGTGAACCCTTTATACCAAAATTAACGGAGATGGTAACACTAAAAAATACTCTTCCAAAAGAAAAAGAAAAAACAACGATTGCATATAAATCAAATAAAACACTTACACACATCTTTACAAACAACAAAACAAAACAAGACAAATTAAAGATCGAAAAAGTTGTTTATGAAATAAAATGCGAGGGCAACGAAAGGGAAAGATGCGAAAAAGTTTACATTGGAACAACTAAGAGAATGTTGGGTACACGAATAAAGGAACATAAGGCTGACATAGCCAAAGGGAAAAACACAACTGCGCTCTCCTCACATGTAAAAGAATGCAATCATAAAATGAATTTTAATGATGTATAAATATTAAATAGAGAAGAAAAAGAGAACAAACGTTTCACAATTGAGAGCCTACGCATACAAGAGAAAATACATAGAACAATGAATACGAAAGAGGATAAAGACAACACCAAACTCCAATACTCAGTGGCAATAACATAGTTAGTTTACATTCTGTGATAATAGCTTTAAGTTTTGACTACCAATTTGTATTGTGCTGTACAGTTTTTCATTTTATTTATTTATTTATTATTTATTTATTGACCATTAAACCTATGTGTCGTGAAGTCCAGTTTTTACCAATAAAATACATAGATTTAAAATTAATGATGTAAGTTTCAACTGTGATAACTATTTATTATCCTAAATTAATATACATACAAACATATTTTGTGCTAGATTTGTTCAAACAACAACAACAATAATAAAGAGAAAATCCCTGAAGAAGTTTGAAAACCACAAACGAAACGTTGGGTAAACAAAAATGAAATAATTTTCGTTTTATTTAAATTTGGAAACAAATAATTGACCACGTTAGCCCGTAGGAAGCCCCGATTGACAATCTAAAAGAGGTTATATTAACTAAGCTTGCATAGGTAACTTTTTTTATATGAAAGTTAAAAACTTGGGTTTTATTAACTATGCAGTTAGGTAATTTGTACATTACACTTTACCTAAAATCCAAGTTAATATAACTATTTCAGTAAGGTATCTTCTTCGAAATTATTTTTATTGAATTTATTTATATTTCATTGTTAAAAGAAAATTTTTGACATAGAAGGTAGGTAAACATGAAAATTTAAAAGTTTTTAAATTTGTGTTAAATAATTTTTTTAAATTGCTATAGATAAAATATCTGAGTCCGGCAGACGTTGTTTCTTTTCTTGGTATAAGGTTTCTCCGTGCCTCCTTGTTATTACAAGGGATTGTAGATTTTCTTGGCATAACAGAAGTTTTATAAAGCCATAAAAAATTTTTGAATTAAGGAGCCTCCTCCGCGACGATTCCCAACGATATATACCGTCATTTAAGAAGCCGGAACTGTCTTTTTGTTTGGTTCTCCTGCCACTTTTCAAGGGGATACCAACCAGTAATCACATGCGAAACTCTTGAAGGCTAATAAACAAGAATGCAACAATTTTATATTTGTATACATTAGCTAACCCAAGTAGTTTAAATGTTGTTGGACCCAGATCTAGCGGTTATTAGACCGTCATGCTTGATATGTGAACATAGTGTGATGAGAGAGACTGTTGTGTTATTACCAATTATTTATGTCAAGCATTATTAGTTATACAAGCAAACACTGAATGGTACCTTCGCACATTTCAATAGACTTCTTTAAAAATGCGCGGTCTAACGAAGTCATCCTTACCCTTTGCTTACAAAAACACAAATGAACTTTGCACTGACTTTGACAGAAGATCTTTTAAACGGGTATGGTAAGATGATGGCTAGCACAAAATATCGAAATTTTTTGAAAACCATCAACCAAACTGACATACTCAAATTTTGCTCTATTACACCAGTATACTGGTATATCATCACACCACGTTCACATATCAAAATGTTCACATGCTTAGGTCAAAAACAAAATGTAACGTGATTTGAGCCGAACTAATGTTGAAAATTTCAGCTAGTCAGCTCCTATGATTCCGGAGATCATGCGTTACCAACAAACACATGCACTGATTTTACTATATATGGATATATGCATATAAATAAGTTAATAAATAAAAACATTGTTACGTTTTTCTCTCTATAAAAACGCTTTTCCGTAGATCCGAAGATTTGCAAATGAATACAAGAGCCGAGTGTAGTAATTAGGGTTAAGAATGATACAAGTTTTATTTACAAATACACTTAAACTAAATTAATCAAGAGCTTATATAAACTAATACAACTTAAACTACTGAATTACACCCAAATATTCACAACTGGTTACCACTACGCCTTCCTCGCTGTAGTTTTCGCACGTCTCTTATCTGGCTGCGCAAGTATTCACGTGACACCTCTTTGTCTGCTGCTTGTCACACACGGCACTCACTCTGCCGACACTCACAGTTGATACACCAATACCTCTTTGTCTGCTGCTTGTCACACACGGCACTCACTCTGCCGACACTCACACTTGATACACCAATAAAGACTCACTGGCTTTACTTACACTCTTACACACGTCTATTCGCTGCGCTGTTCCCTTTAGTCCAGTCGACACGATAGACTCCACAATAATCTCGATTCCACGACAGACTTTGCTGTCACTATAGACTGTCCTATAGTTTCTTCTTTACTCCAACTCACGTGTAAAGCACAGACTGCTCTTAATAAACAACTCACCACTGTATCGCAGACTATTATTAATTCACAACTTAATTATAAACTGACTTGTTCACTCGCAACTGATTGACTTGTTCGCAACTGCAACTCGTTCACAACACAACTATAACTGACTCGCAACTAACTAACTTCTTGGATGCGTCACCTCTTTTTAGGGTTCCGTACACCAAAGGTGAAAAGGAACCCTATTGTTTTCGCTACGCTGTCCGTCACACGGTATTTTCTCAGGAACCGTAAGAGCTACGGACCTGAAATTTCGACACAGTATGTAGAACCTTGGCCGCTACAACAATAAATACATGAGAATTAAAAATTAAAGGGTGTTCCAAAACGAGCAACGAAAAATGTTAAAATCCCATGTAATATACATACAATTGTATGAACATATGTATATTGAAACTTGAAATTTGTAAAATTAGTGTATTTTTATACAGACTACAACAATTAACACTAAAATTTAAAAAAATTTAAATTAAAGGGTGGTCCATCAGTTATTAATGCAATTTTGACTATGTAATTTTGACAATTTGCTATATCTTGGAAACCGTGAGAGGCAAACACTTGAAATTTTCAAAAACGGTAAAACTAAAAAATCCGAAAATTATAAATCGCCAAACCAAAAAAAAAATCGCCGAAAATTAAAAAAAAATCGCCAAAACGAAAAAAATCGCCAAAATTAAAAAAAAAAATTCTAACACTAAAATAAATCGCCAAATTCGAAAAAATCGCCAAAATAAAAAAAACGCCAAAATGAAAAAAAACGCCAAAAATCTAAAAAAATCGCCAAAACGCGAAAATGTCGCCAAAACTAAAAAAAAATCGTGAAAATTAAAAAATCGCCAAAAATAAAAAAAATCGCCAAAATGAAAAAACGCCAAAAAACAAAAAAAATCGCCAAAACAAGAAAATAAAGTGTCAAAACTAAAAAAAGAGCCAAAACTTAAAAAAATCGCCAAAACCGAAAAAACGCAACAACCGAAAAGACCCCAAAAACGAAAAAAATGCCAAAACTATATATTATATAGTATGAAGTTTGTATTAAATTACATATCTAGTGTTCGTACGGAACCCTTCGTGCGCGAGTCAGAGTCGCACTTTACTGAATTTATATTTTCTTTGCTAATTAACAACACAGGATAGAAATTATATTGTATGTGTATGTATAAAAAGTTAAACGTAAGATAAGTGTTTTGGTAGGCAGGATAATGATGCTTTTAGTTCGGAAATTAATAATCCGTGCTAATAAACTTAAAGAATAAGAATTTTATGTGGCAGTAAACCGTCATCGTTGGTCTACTTTCCAGCCACAATTGATACTAATACAACGCATTCAAACGATCATTAGCAACTTGATAATCTTTTTATATTAAAATGTACAAAAAATATATATTTTATAAACATAGCGTTAACAGTAAAAAAAAAAGTTTATTATATTTCACACCAATACCACTAGAAGTTTCAAGCAATGTCTAGACGATCATTATCATCTTATATGCTGCCTAATTAAGTTCATGTGGTAACTATGTACATACATGTGTATATGCATACGTGTGTACATCATTAACTAAGCAATACACGGTGGTTTATCTTTTGCTTTTCGTTTGAATTGGCTTATATGTATGTGTGTAAATATGTGTATCTTCTTAATAAGCAGACGCTTTTTGTTGTTGCTTTTGCTTGTTTGCGTTTAATGCTGCGCATGCTTATTTAGTTGTTGGCTACTATTCTAGACTATTCGTTACATTGACCCTGTAGGAATATTTTCGCGTAACACTTACATTATCCCTGTTGGAATATTTTTGTGTAATGTTGCCTTAAACCTGTCGACGGCTATTTTCGTAACAATATATTATTAAAAAATTTAAAAAATTCTTTGATTATTATTTGATAACATGAAAATGACAATTATCGAATTATAAATAGTTAATAAAACTAAAATCCATGATAGTTTGCCGCATTATAGATGTATAAATTTACCTACCTATTTAGATAATTCACAGAAAATAAAAATATTAATTTACCTAGTCGGTAAGACGCAATTTACACTATGCCTTTTCTGCTTGCCTGTGCAGGCAGGCTTTTTTAGTTTATTGGTGAGAGTGGATGAGAAGCTTGCGGTGTAGAACAAAAGGCACGAAATGGAAATTCGAGGGGATTTCTCTTTGCCTCTTTCGTATTCTCAGAATTAAACGTGTATATATGTAAATGCCAAAAAGGCATGAATAAAAAAAGCTTAATGTAAATGTGTGTGACTTTTCGTAGGGGTTTCAAAAGAAAATTGTCAATGCAAGGCAGGCTAAAAAGGCATAGTGTGAATAGCGACATAGAAATCAACTAAAATTTTTGTTAAATTATCTAAAAAACTGTAAATGCCATTCTACCCTTTCACTTAGTTAAAATTATACCATTATTTTAGGAAATATAACCTATGATTTTTTGTGTGTGTAGGTGTCTAAAACCTTCTGTAACAAGAATTTTAAGCCAAATATATTATTGATTTTAACATCAAATATGGAAAAAGATCTTACATTGCTGATTATTACCATACAATACCAAGAAAATTTTGAAAAATTTTTCACAATAAAAATATATATTTGGATGCTGTAAAATAACGCTGTTGCTTCGATGACGCTTTGTAAATTGACAAAAAAATACCTTTGCATCAAGCGATTTTAAAACAATTTTAAAATTTAAAAAACGTTTTAAGTCATTCTTGGAGGTTTTTTTTATCACTAAATTAAATGAGTTGCAAGCATCAATATATTCAAAGTCGTCTTTTCGATACATCGAATAAAAACATCGATGTATCGATTAACATCGTATGATACGATACATCGGCATTAATTCGATGCATCACAACCAAAACATCGATGTTTGCGATGCATCGATTAACATCGAGCGGCACTATATCCAACACATATTTTTTCATTTATTTTTTAAACTTTTGTATAATAATTTCATTTAATTTTTATGTTTTAAAAACATGGTAATAATATTTTAATTTTTCATTATCAAAGATAACAACCATGGTGTAATTATACAGGTGACTGCGTAAGGATTTATTATACAAAAATACGGCAACCATAGCTGTGTAAAGAACCGAAGAATGTCAAAAGCACAAAAATAAATGTACTAAAACCAAAACAAAATCGAAGTTTTTGACATTCTTCAACTACAAAGTACACAGAGCAAAAAATTATCAGCTGAAGTAGCGCTGCCACCTAGTTAGATACACCTTGATAACAACCATTTTGAAGAAAATAATTTAGACAATTCAAAAACAAGAAAATTATTTTAAAACAAACAAAAAAAAACGTCATAAATCTTCGTACTTAATTAGGGCATAAGCAAAAAAAAAATAAGAGTGCAGCATATTTTAAATTCCCTGCATTTCCTGGTGTTCGCCAACAGTGGCTAAGAGCCTATAAGATCTGTGAAATAGGCTTGCTAAATGATCTGACCGATTATTACACCAATTTGTTTTAGAAAGGGATGTTACAATCAACAAGAAACATATTACGTAAATTAAACAGAATGCAATATCAATTACTATTTGTTAAACTTAATGAAAATTCGTTGTCAAAATAATCCAAATCATCAATCGATTTGGTTTCTCAACGCCAAATTTAGATGAAAATATAGTTAAAAGATTTGTATTCAGCAGAAAACTTAAAAATATGAGATAAGTTATTACATAATCACTTTTTAAACTTCACAGATATGTAGTTATGTATATAACTTTATTTCCAAATTTTTGTTAAGAAAATTACACATTTATCAGGACTACAAGAACAATGAAAAAATACAACAATGAAAAAACAACATGGCTTTTAGTTGATCCAAAATATCAAAAATAGAATTTGTTGTAAAATAATAATAATGAAAATTATTCACATAAATTTGAAAAAATTTCTTCACGGCAGCTACCACTAACAAAATTTGCAACGTTTAGGCACTTTTCACAATTTTTTAATAGTTTTTTCATATTTTTAAATTTGTTTCAAAAGAATTTTTTTAATAAAATATTTTTCACATTGAAAATTTTTTAACATTTTTTTTTAATTTCTCTTTCGTAAACAATTTTTGAAGCTTCGAATGAACTACAATTTAAAGAAAAAAATAGCTCAGCTGCGTTTCCGCTACTAAATGGTGAATGTGCCTTGGCAAGTATCTTCTATATTTATATCATGGGTACTTCCATTCTCTCTTTGTTTTTAAAAATAAGTATTTTTGAAGTTAGTTTTTGAGTCGTAATTTAACTCTGGGTGGGAGAACACCTTTTCGCGTCGTCGTAGTTATTTTTTAAATGCGGCCAGGCATTTTGTTGTTGTCTTGCTTTCGAGAATTTTGCGGCTGTCGCATTGTTTAGTGTTTTTTTCCACGATTAACCGTAATTAATTGCGGTTCTGTCTGGAATTCTTCATTGACATATGCAATCGTTTTGTTTGTTAAGTACATACTCATATGTATAACTGTTCGTGATTTGTGACATTTTGATGACCTGTTCAACCGCTTATATTGTAACTAGCATAACTACACTTTTTTATGGATTGTATGACACGTGAAGGATTTCGATGAAACATATAAATACTAGATACTGACTTTAAAATTTTGGATCAATAAACTGGTGGAGACCACATTGAATACTCTATGAACTGGATAAATAAACTGATTTGGAACATGTAATACTAATCTGACGATAGCATTTTGTTTAAGAACCTGGTGGAGACCAAATATAATACTCGGATGGTGGATAGTGTTTGTGTTGGGCATAATTGGCAATTTGTTGTAGAACCTGGTGGAGAACCATATATAACTCGAATTTGAAGAGAATTTTGACTGGTGGAGACCATTTAAACTCTAGGAGTTGACTCTAGGATTCTCTACTTCCCATGTGAAGGCGTGGGTCGAATGAGGCCTTGAGAAAACTTCTATTTGTTGAAGAACCTGGCACTTTGCTCCTAGTAATTAGCTAGCCATAAACTACGAAACCCCAAAAAAAGAAGTTTGTTTTTTGAGAGAAATAAAGAAAAATGTTCCCATACAGTAAAAAATGTAAGTCTTCCCTAGAAATTTTTTACAAAAATGTGTAATTATCTTGAGAATAAATAAAGTTATATACATAACTACATATCTGTGAAGTTTGAAAAGTGATTATGTAATAACTTATCTCATATTTTAAAGTTTTCTGCTTAATACAAATCTTTTAACTATATTTTCATCTAAATTTGGCGTTGAGAAACCAAATTGATTGATGATTTGTATTATTTGAAAATGAATTTTCATTAAGTTTAACAAATATTGATTGATATTGCATTCTGTTTAATCTACATACCATGTTTATTGTTGATTGTAACATCCTTTTCTAAAAAAAATTGGTTTAATAACCGGTTAGATCTTTTGGCAAGTCTATTTTACAGATCTTATAGGCTCTTAGCCACTGTTGGCGAATACCAGGAAATGAAGGGAATTTAAAAAATAATATTTGCTTATTTTTTTTATTTATTTAGTAAGAAGATTTAGGACGTTTTTTTGCTTGAAAATAATTTTCTTCTTTAAATTATTTTCTTCAAAAATGGTTGTTGTCTTTCATAATGAAAAATAAAAATATTATTATCATGTTTTTAAAACATAAAAATTAAATTAAATTATTATACAAAGCTTGAAAAATAAATGAAAAAATATATGTTGGATATAATGTTGGGAACAAAATCATAAAGCAAATACACGAACCTTCTAGCATAGACAATAACTAATAATTGTTTTAAAGAATCTGCGGCTTTTTTTTCGTCCATAGACAAGACAATCGTCCAACAGAATTAGGGCATTAATTGTTTAATTTACAAATTCTGTATTTTATAAAAACAATTTTGAAATAATTTTTTAATAAAATTTTCAAACAGAAAAATTATTACGGTAGCACGATTTTAATGGAAACTTCACAATCCTTATACTTGTCAGATGGTGAATGTCAAGAAAAAATGAGAGATTGGAAATAAAGGCCCAACTATAATATGAATAAGCTGGCTTAAGCTAATGTCAGAATTGAACGATAAGTCTGTCAAATGCTTAAACAATTCAGATGTGACTTTTAGGTGGCCATAATGTACTTACATGCACTTAAGTATTCTTTAACCACAGCTGCACATCTAGGTATTGTCAATAATTTTGTTTCTTCTCATAACTCCTAAACGAATGCAGTTCAATCAAACTAACTTGAAAGAATGTCCTAATCTATTAAAAATTCACATATAAATATATCCATCATCTTATTACTTGTTTTATTTGTTTTGCCTACTAAAAAGTACAACAGTGAATATACATAAGTATATACATGTGTATGTGTGTATATGTGTATTGTAAAACAAACAATGAAAATAAAAGTTTTGCTTTATTGTCCGAGTTTAAAATAAGAAACAATAAAAAAATATTTAAAATCAATGAATATTTTCTGCTGCTGCTTGTTTGAGTTTAAAAAATGTACAAACAGTTGTTTCCTTACGGAATGTGCGTTCAGTTTAGAGGCCCAACTATAATATGAATAAGCTAGCTTAAGCAACTGTGCGGTTACATATAAAACGCATGTGGCAAACTATAATGTACTTAACAAACTTTTCGTCAAGTTTCGTCAAATGTCATTTGCTTAAGTAAAGTGCCAAACTTGTTGTACTTTTTAGTAGGCAAAACAAATAAAACAAGTAATAAGGTGATGGATATATTTATATGTGAATTTTTAATAGATTAGGACATTCTTTCAAGTTAGTTTGATTGAATTGCATTCATTTATGAGTTATGAGAAGAAACAAAATTAATACAAAATTATTGACAATACCTAGATGTGCAGCTGTGGCTAAAGAATACTTAAGTGCATGTAAGTACATTATGGCCACCTAAAAGTCACATCTGAATTGTTTAAGCATTTGACAGACTTATCGTTCAATTCTGACATTAGCTTAAGCCAGCTTATTCATATTATAGTTGGGCCTTAGCACTTTACTTAAGCAAATGACATTTGACGAAACTTGACGAAAAGTTTGTTAAGTACATTATAGTTTGCCACATGCGTTTTATATGTAACCGCACAGTTGCTTAAGCTAGCTTATTCATATTATAGTTGGGCCTTAACTTCTATATTTATATCAGGATATAAGGTACTTCCATTCTCTCTTTGTTTTGAAAAATAAGTATTTTTGAAGTTTGTTTTTGAGAGAAATAAAGAAAAATGTTCCCATATAGTAAACAATTTAAGTCTTCCCCTAGAAATTTTTTTACAAAAATTTGTAATTCTCTTAACAAAAATTTGCAAACAATTAAAGTGATATACATACCTACACATCTGTGAATTTTAGAAGTAGTTACGTAATAGCTTATCTCATTTTTATGTTTTCTGCTTCATACAAATCTTTTAACTATATTTTCATCTAAATTTTGCGCTGAGAAACCAAATTTATTGATGTTTTTGATTAGTTGACAATAAATTTTCATTAAGTTTGCTGCACTCATATTTTTACTATGCCCTAATTCATTAAGAAGATTTAAGATGTTTTTGTTAACCCCCGACTAAAAAAAAGGGGGGTTATAAGTTTGTAGTGTGTGTCTGTGTATCTGTGTCCAGCCGTTTAGAAGATATGACATATTTTCTGAAAAAAGTCGGGGGTTTTTAAAATTTTTATTTTTTGTTATTTGAAAATAATTTTGAGTTCTTGTTTTTGAATTCTCTAAATTATTTTCTTCAAAAATGGTTGTTGTTTTTGATAATGAAAAATAAAAATATTATTACCATGTTTTTAAAACATAAAAATTATAGTATGCTTCCACCGACTTTAAATCAAGTAGGTTAAAGTAAATCACTTGAAAGTGCCCACCGGGCTTGTGAGAGATTTGTTGTTCGAATTTTCGTATTCAAATTATGCACGTGCTTTATGACGTGAGCGCAGCAGCTGTAATGTGAATTTTATTCACATGTAGTTTACATTTAAAATTGATTAAATATTCCTGAATGTCATTTTTTCGAAATTGTCAATCACTATTGATGGATGACCCAGGGATAGTTTGTAATTTGAAAAGAAACGCAGGGTTGCATACATAAATTGAGTTCGAAAAATAGTATTTTCGGCATTATTTATAATAAATCAACTACTTTGAGGTGATTTATCCATATGCAAAATGTATGGTAAATCATGTATAAATTAACATGATTTGTACAAATCATCATGATTTGTGTAAATCATGCCGGTGGAAATATACTATTAAATTAAAGTATTATACAATAGTTTGAGAAATATATGAAAAAATATGTGTTGGATATAATTAGAGCTGTCCCAAATCGTTCTTTTCAATGACCGGTCATTTTCGTTATTGATTGACCCGTTCGTTCAATCGTTCACTTTTGAACGACAGTATGAAACAATGCTATTTTGTAAGAATAAAATCGGTTGTATATACGAGTATTTAAATAATGCGAATGAATTAATTGAAGAATTTATTAAAAAAAGTTGAATTATTTATTTAAAAAATTATATTTAAATTCATTTTATAAATAATTTCTTGTTCTTTCGACTAGAATATTGTACATTTTATTTTGGCTTAATATTTAGTTTAATATTAAGATTAAGAAAGGCACTCTTGTTTGGTTTTACTATTTTTTTTCTTCCGATAATTAATAAAAGCATTGTAACTCTTTTATCGTTATTTATATATCAAAAGCGCATCAATGTTTGAATGTTACTTCTCAAAGTTTAAGTTAAAATTTTGTCGTCAAAAATATTTTACCGGAACCAAAAAAAATATCTCAAGCACTACAAATTCATTTTAGATTGAGGTAATGAAATATATGTATATACATATATACAGTTAAGGTCTAACATCTTTACTTTGTAAAAACACTTTATAAAAAACACTATTAAAAATACTTCTTGTGAAAAGACTATTAAATCAAATTATAAAAATAATGATGGCAGTGTCACAGCGATGCTAAATAGAATTTAGTATACACGTACCTAAACCTTTTAAAACACAAAAAGTCAACTCAAACAAAACGACATAACATAAATAGCAAACATGAACGAAAGCAAATTTGACATAAAAGACTTGAAACACAAACTGAATGAACGAAAACATCGAGCGGTACACTACTGATCCAAAAGCGTTCAGTAAAATCACCGGATCAGTTCGTTCAATTAAGTGATTCGTTCAATTTAACCCGTTCGTTCATGAGCTACACATGAGCTAGCTCTAGATATAATGTTTAGAACAAAATCATAAAACAAATACACGAACCTTCTACCATAGACAATAAATAATGTTTTAAAAAATTATAACTGCGGCTTTTTTCGTCCATAGACAAGACGATACAATCGTCCAACAGAGTTAGGGCATTCATTGTTTAATTTACAAATTCTGTATTTTATAAAAATAATTTTGGAATAATTTTTGAATAAATTTTTCAAACAAAGAGGAAACAAAGGGGGAAATATTAAATTAATACGGTAGCACGATTTTACCGGAAACTTCAAAATACTTATACTTGTCAGATGTTGAATGTCAAGAAAAAATGAGAGAATGGAAGTACCTTCTATATTTATATAATTTTTTTTTGTTTGTTTTTTGAGCACATCGAACGAAATTAAAGTTTAAATTTAATAAATTTGTACAGCAAAAAAAATAAAAAATAAATAATTATGGAAGCTAAGAAATATTTCGTGATAAAAAATGCTTCTCGCAATATACAATGCATTTTATGTTATGAAACAGTTAAAAATAATAGGGAAGATAGTTTAAAAAGGCATTTTAATAGTATCCACAGCGCTACGAATAAATTTAATTTGGAATTTATACACTACATTGTTGAATGGGTTATTATATTTTTACTTTTTACCAAGGTTGGAAACCGAAACAAATAACGAATAACCGAAACAAATAAAAATTGATACCGGTACAATTATTTTAAACATTTCGGTATCGGTAACGGTAACGGTATTTTTTTATTTCGGTATCGGTATTACCGGTACATACCGTTATCGAGTTTAAAATACCGGTATACCGCTATTACTCTGAAGTTTATTAATTCATACAGTGTATATAGCAAAAACCTCTTTTTATTAAGTTAAAAGTAAGTAATTTTACATAAAGTCTTTAGTAAACAGTAACATAAAAAAACAAAGTTTTATATCTTGCACAGATTATTTACACAAGTGTAGTGTAAACTTGTATGTTTGTATAAACATACATACATGCATAAGTATGTTTAGATCAGAGCTGCCCACAGAGAGAAAACCGAGAGAAAGGTATAGGTACATGTGTGTTCATTTCTATAAAAAGCCGATTGGTTTTCGGCACTCTGACGCATCTCTTGACAGCCTGGTTATAAACGTTTATACTAGTGTTTTTCAAACGGTATTTCCCGGAAAATGTACGAGAATTCCAGGGATTTTTTTGATATTATGGCAACTTGATGAGTGTCGTTATTCATTTTATGAATGCGATGGCGCAATAATAAGGTCATGGCACTAGCACAATAGCTAAAACTTTACAACAATTAATGCCGAGTTTACATCTGGCACACATGTGCTCTGAGACTAAGAGGCCTTTATTTGCAATAAGCAGAACGCGACGTTCAAAATTTAATTCTACAATTCATAAAATTAACAACAGAAATGTGCAAGGAAATAAAAGAAAAATAACAAAATGATGTCAGATTCTCCTTGGTAAAAATAACGATTCTATTAATGCTTATTCTGTACTAGTGATGCACGAATATTTGTATTAGAATTGCCGAATATTTGGTCATTTTTATATATTCGTATTCCCATTCGTATTCGTAAAATTCAGGCGAATACGAATATTTTTTCAAAAAATTAAATAAAGAAATACATAAATCCTAAACCAAATTTAAATAAATGGATAAAAATATTAGTTTGTACGAATCCATTAAATTTTTTATAGAAATTTTTGCTCATGTTGAAATATTATTTACTGACGATCATTGAAATTTTTGGGTAGTTTTATTAACTTTAAAGTGCGCCAAGAGCAGTATGAAGTTCTTTTTCATAACAATTTTTTAATATTTCACATTGCAGGCGTAAATAGAGCCCTAATTTAATGTCTATAAATTGACATTCGTTGCATTACTGTTCTGTACTAAAGTCCTATTTTCAAAGAAATATTTTGTAATATTTATTTAATAATATATTTTTTTTAAGTGCGGTCAGGCTTGTATGTATTGTTTGGCCTTCGAGAGTTTTTCGTCCGTATAATCTTGTGGTTTTTTGAGGAATTTCTTTAACAACCACGTTGCTGCTTCCTATGTGAAGGCATACAACGTGTACAGTCAGTCAAAAAACTTTTTTAAAATACTGTTGATAACATCCTGGGCATATGGTCTAGTTACTCCACCCATGCTTGTTCAACACCATCTTATGCAAATTTACTTTGTATAATATGTATCAATAAATAAATAATTTTTTTTTTGCATTTACATATAATATTGGTATATATGAATTACTATTATTTAAAGAACTCAAATGATATTATTATTTTTTACTAATGTGCTTATAAAACGTTTTATTTAATTGATCTCATGAATTTAATTTTTTTTTGTTGAAATAATTAAATTAAAAATATTTTGTATTGTTTTGCACTGGGCGGGAATTTCCCGAGAAGCCGAAAAGGCGTTCCCGCTTTCCCGGGAAATGAAAAAGTCCGGTTGTTGTCGATAAAAAGTAGTAAGAATAGAGCTGAATAAGAACGTCTAAAGGGGAAAATGTTGTTTCTGTAATTAATTTCAAAAAAAGTTAATTGAAATTAAGTTTTGTAATTTTTTCTTTACGGAAATCGGTATACCGGTACGTACCGGTATAGACATAAACGGTATTGTCGATACCCGTATTTTCTAACCGAAATGAGTTTCGGTATCGGTATTGATACCGGTACCTAATTTTAACGGTATTTGAATCGGTATCGGTATTTTTACGATACCGTTTGCCAACCTTGCTTTTTACTTAAGTTTTTATTAAATTGCTGTTACAGAACACCCTATGTTTTACTTGATCGCTGTTCAATGTGAATGTCTGTATTTTGATAACTTTATTGTTAACCGCGTTTTTGCATTCTCTTTGTTCCTTTTTTTTTACAATTTCATCGCAATTACATTTATTCTGAAGTAGATCATTGAATGAGGAGGTGCAAAACTGCGGTATGTATTGTGTGTTTTATATTGTACTAAATTTAATCTTTACTTCTTACATAGAAATAACAAAACCAGCAAGTTAGTGACAAGCAACTAGTAGCACCAAATAAATTGTTTAAAGCAAACCTCCTCGCCTTTTATTTTAGTTACAGCCGTAACATTTTTATTTCGCAGTTTTCCAGCACTTTAATTCACAATTTTGTTCGTGCTTGTATATTTTTATTGGCAAACTTGCTTGTGCCTGTATATTTGTTTCTGGTGTTTGCCTTTATTGCCGTCAAAAGAGGAAATGCCACCACCAGTAGTGAGAAGCCCGCCATATTTAAGAAGCCTTACCAGTGCAGAAACTGTCACATCAGATCAGCCAGATCATGATGAAAATGTATCTGACAAACGCAGTGGAAATGTGGATAACACACTGTCAGCCAACGTTCAGCCAAATATGCAGCCAGCAACTAGACTACTAAGACTACTGGGAAAAAGGCCACTCCGATTCAACATAGTTTAACAGCCAAATCAACAGGGACAACGCTACGTCAGGAAAATTTGCAGCCATCAGCCACCTTAATGGAGTTGCAAAAAGA
Organism: Tachina grossa; assembly: GCA_949987645.1. Taxonomy (NCBI): domain Eukaryota; kingdom Metazoa; phylum Arthropoda; class Insecta; order Diptera; family Tachinidae; genus Tachina; species Tachina grossa. The sequence continues at coordinate 86,778,527 of OX465276.1, read as the reverse complement.
GATGCAACTATTGAAACGCCAGCTGTCCGAGACGCAATTACAGCTATCTGAAAGCCAACGTAAGTGCCAACAGTTGGAGTCTTGTTCATCAATACAAACGGTAAGTGACCATAACCTAAATTTATTAAATATGCCAAATAGTTCCGCCATTGGTTTGACAAACACAACAACAATGGCATCTCGTAATTTACAAGTCCCTCAACATATATACAATCAACGGTAAACTCACAACAGCCTATCACAGTAACCAGCGCCGCGCCGCCGGCGCAGCAGTCGCTGCCAAACTCGTACTCGCCATTTACAGCAAATAATTATATGCCACCATTTTCTTCAAATATTTTTGTCCACCAACAAACGCCGATGAATAGTAATCTGAATGCAACACCAAGTGTAGCAAATGAATTTACAGTACCTCGGAAAATTCAAGATTTGCCAGAATTTAGTGGTGAGCCAGAAGACTGGCCACTGTTTTTTACAGCATATAACCAGTCAACTACAACATACGGGTATACAAATTTCGAGAATAACCAAAGACTACAAAAATGTTTGAAAGGTGAAGCTAGGGAAATAGTAAAAGCCTTACTCATCCACCCTGATAATGTGTGTGATGTTATAGAACAGTTAAAATTTCGTTTTGGAAGGCCAGAACAGCTCATTAACAGTCAATTGAGAAAATTCAAAGAATTGCCACACATTAACGAAAACAACATAGGAAAATTGGTGCCGTTTTCAACACAAGTAAAAAATTTGTCAGTATTTCTCAAATCAGTGAATGGTCAACAACATATGGCTAATCCCACATTTTTAGAAGAATTAGTATTAAAACTCCCCATGAGTAAACGACTAGAGTGGGCCAGAATAGCAATAAATATAAATCCGTACCCCACGATAGAACATTTCAGTGAGTGGCTAAGTGAAGTGGCAAATTTTATATGCACAGTTCAAAACGTTAATAGTGAGCCAAAGCGCCGAGTGCTACATGCAAATGAAAAACGTCAACAATGTCCTGTCTGTAAAGAAAGCCACAAAATTTATGATTGTCGCAAATTTTCGAAACTTACAGTAGACGAACGTTGGGCCATGGTGAAGAAGATCCATGCTTGCTTTTCGTGTCTAAATATCGGACACTCAACAAGAGACTGTCGTAAAAAGAAAATCTGCCCAATGAAAGGATGTCAACGAAAACACAATAAATTATTGCATGACGACAATCATAGCGTTAATACCTCATCGAAGTCAGATTCCAGTGGGTCAAATGAAGTTAATCAAAATGTTTTGAGCTGTTGTAATGTTAATAAAAAGGTGCTGTTTCGTGTACTTCCTGTCACTCTGTATGGAGAAAAACACAGTATGGATGTTTATGCGTTATTTGATGAAGGTTCTTCCATAACCATGTTGGATAAAGAAGTAGCCGATTGCATTGGTGTACGTGGAAAAAGTGCTAATTTAAGTATCCAGTGGTTTGGTGATCGCTCAGCAAAAGAAAATTCAATGACCTTCAACTTGAAAGTAAGTGGTGTGGATAAGAAAAAGCGTCATTTATTAAAAAATATTTATGCCGTATCAAACCTGAATTTACCAATGTAAAGCCTAAGTGTCAACGAAATTAAAGAAGTGTTTAAAAATTCCTCATCAAATTTAATGAAACCAAAATTATTGATTGGTTTGGATCATGCCAGTTTAGGCTTGCCATTCAACAAGAACATTGACAGCTCAAAGGGGCCATTTGCATGTAACACAGAGTTGGGATGGGTTTTATTTGGTCCATGTAAGTCTTTGCCATCCAGGCCTCATTCATGCCTTTTCGTAAATCTGAACGAGGAACAAGATGTTCACAAATTGGTTGAAAACTTTTTTAATATTGAAAGTATGGGTGTAAGAGCAGCTCCTGCAGTAGAAAGTGAAAATGACTCCAGAGCAAAGAAAATTCTATCTGAATCTACAAAACGTGTAGGAGAAAGATTTCAGACGGGCCTCCTGTGGAAAAGAGATAATGTGAAGTTACCAGATAGTTACACTATGGCTCTGAATCGTCTTGAGGGAATCGAAAGAAAGTTACGACGTGATGAAAATTTGTCAGTTGCCTATAACGACGTAATACAGAACTACATTCGAAGAGGTTATGCTCGTAAAGTACAAGAGGCAGATATCCACATGATATCAGATAAAAAGTGGTATTTACCTCACTTTGGGGTCATAAATCACAACAAGGAAAATGCAAAGCTGAGACTAGTTTTTGATGCCGCCGCCAAAGTGAAAGGAACTTCTTTAAATGATAATTTGCTAAAAGGGCCTCAATCAATTTTGTCGTTGCCAACCATGCTTTACAGTTTTCGTAGTGGAAAAATTGCCGTCAACGCAGATGTTTGTGAAATGTTTCATCAAGTTATAATACAACCCAGTGATAGAATATCTCAACGTTTTTTATGGAGAAATTGTAAGTCAAATGCTGAGCCTGAAGAGTATGAAATGGTTGTAATGATCTTCGGAGCTACTTGCTCCCCATGTTCTGCACTGCACGTGATGAAGGAAAATGCCAAAGAGCACACAGACTGCCACCCAAGGGCAGTAGAAGCAATTTGTGAACATCATTATATAGACGATTTTATAGATAGCTTCGACACTGTTGAAGAAGCCATTGAAATTTCACAACAGGTAACAAAGATTCATAAAAATGGAGGATTTGAGTTAAGAGGATTTACTTCAAACTCTAACGACGTCATATTGGCCCTAGATGGCGCATCAGTTTCAAAAGTGATCTCAGCACATGACAGTATTGAAAAGGTTCTAGGGTTGTTTTGGGATTCAACTTCAAACACATTCATGTTTAACTTTAAATTTAAAAAGATCGATCAAGACGTAATTTCTGGCAATAAAAAACCTACAAAACGGCAAGTACTAAGTATTATCATGTCAACCTTTGACCCCTTAGGATTCATAAGTAACTTTATCGTTGGAGGCAAAATAGTTTTACGTAACATTTGGAAGAGAGCAGTTCGGTGGGATGAAATGATACCCGATGATATCAATATATTGTGGGAAAAATGGCGCAAACAATTGATAAATCTTCATGATTTTCATATTCCTCGTTTTTATTTTACAAATGACAAAGTCAAACAAATTGAATTACACGTGTTTGTTGACGCTAGTGAAGAAGCCTTTGCAGCCGTCGCTTACTGGAGATTCGTCTCAATCAATGGCAATATTGGCGCCAGTTTTATATGTTCAAGAACAAAATGTGCGCCCCTTAATAAAATTTCAATTCCCCGCTTAGAATTGCAAGCAGCAGTACTCGGAACTAGAATAAAGCAAAATATTTTAAGTGAGCATAAAATAATGCCACATTCGACAATTATGTGGAGCGATTCAAAAACAGTTTTGAAATGGATTGCAAGCAGCCATAGAAATTATAAGCCATACGTCGGACATAGAATAGCTGAAATATTAGCATCAACTACTATTGACAGTTGGAAATGGGTCTCTACTAGAGACAATGTAGCCGACGACGCTACTCGCAGCTATAATAATATTGATTTCTCTAAGTCGTGCAGATGGTTAAACGGACCCACCTTTTGGAAGCAGCATGAGGAAAATTGGCCTGTCAGTGACAACAATAATCGTCACCATGAAGAAAGGGATGAAGAAGAGATACAAACTAAAATTTCACTTCTGATCCAGGAAAGTTATTTCATAAAGTTTGAACGTTTCTCATCCTATAGCCGATTAAAACGAACGATTGCGCAAGTCCTCCGATTTATAAAGTTATGCCGAAAGCAATGTGGTAGTCTAGATCGTCATGGCATAACAGCTAAAGAATTGGAAAAGGCAAAAAAAATCTTGTGTCAACACGTGCAAAAAGAATCATTTACTGAAGAGATAAAATGTATTCAAAGCGGTCACCCAGTCTTTAAATCAAATAACTTAGCCAAATTAATGCCATTCATTGACAAAGATGGGTTACTAAAGGTGAATGGTAGGATCGATGCAGCCAGCAGTCTACCGTATAGTACCCGTCGCCCCACAATTTTGCCAAAAAACCACTACTTCACTAGCCTTCTTGTAATGCATTTTCATAGCCAAATGAAGCATCAAAATCATGAACCAACGAGCTGCGAGATTAGAAAAGAGTTCCTCAAATAAGGAATGTTTTGAAAAGTGTTGTATCGAAGTGTTTTGTATGCAGGAAAAATAATGCCAAACCTGTAATACCCGTGATGGGCCCACTGCCTGTAGATCGCATTGAACCCTATATTTTTCCCTTTAAATATACTGGATTCGATTATTTTGGGCCATTGAACGTTACCATTGGGCGCAGAACTGAAAAAAGATGGGTAGCATTATTTACATGCTTGACTCTTCGCGCAATTCACCTGGAATTAGCCCACGATCTGTCAACAGATTCCTGCATCATTGCTCTACAAAATTTTATGAACCGCAGAGGCGTTCCAATGAAAATTCGGTCTGACAATGGAAAAAACTTTGTTGGAGCAAATGAAGAGGCCAAAAGATTTGAAGAAGTTTTCGAAGCTGATCGAATTCAGTATGTTTTATCTTCTAAGGGCGTCGAGTGGATATTTAATTGTCCGGCAAATCCGTCTGAAGGCGGAGTGTGGGAGAGAATGGTCCAGTGCGTCAAACGAGTCCTGCGCCAAACTTTGAAAGACACCTCTCCAAAGGAATATGTATTGCAGTCACTCCTCATTGAGGCTGAAAATATAGTAAATTCAAGACCTTTGACTCATCTACCAATTTCTCCGCAGGAGGAAGAGCCTCTTACTCCAAATCATTTTTTATTGGGTACGTCAAACGTTAGTCAGACGCCAGTATTGAGCGCTCCTGACAGCAAAATGCTTTTCATAAAGAAGCAATGGCCCGTGGCGAAAGCTTTAAGGGATAGGTTTTGGAAATGTTGGGTTCTGGAATATTTGCCAACTTTAACAAGGAGAGTAAAATGGTGTGCGCCTAACAGGCCATTAAAAGAGGGAGATGTTGTGTTTGTTTGTGATCCCAATATTCCACGAAGCCAATGGCGGCGAGGTTTGGTCACACGTGTGTACACTGGATCCGATGGAATTATTACGAAAGCGGTTGTCAAAACTGCAAGTGGTGAGCTACAACGAGCTGTTTCCAAATTGGGTGTTCTGGACCTAGATGATGGTGAAGCTAATCGCTCCACGGGGGTGGGAGTGTTACAGAACACCCTATGTTTTACTTGATCGCTGGTCAATGTGAATGTCTGTATTTTGACAACTTTATTGTTAACCGCGTTTTTGCATTCTCTTTGTTCCTTTTTTTACAATTTCATCGCAATTACATTTATTCTGAAGTAGATCATTGAATGAGGAGGTGCAAAACTGCGGTATGTATTGTGTGTTTTATATTGTACTAAATTTAATCTTTACTTCTTACATAGAAATAACAAAACCAGCAAGTTAGTGACAAGCAACTACTAGTCACCAAATAAATTGTTTAAAGCAAACCTCCTCGCCTTTTATTTTAGTTACAGCCGTAACAATTGCTTATTTACAAAAAAAAAACTCAAACAATAAATAACCACATAATGGGTAGTATAAATAAAAAAATTATTTGCTGATAATCTGTTTTAGTAGTAATCATGTTTGTACACCATATCTGACACTTATTTTTGCGTTATCTAGTTCAGTGAACCAGTTAAGAACATTTAAACTTCCATTTGCAGCGCAGTGATGCATTTACGAACATACTCTTTATTTTACTCTCATTTTTCTCACCAATGCAAACATATTTTATTTTGCAGGACACTGTTGTAAACCCAGGCTGCCCAGAGAAGCGCCAGAGTGCCGAACATTAATCGGCTTTTTATACAAATGAATACACATATACATTTCTCTCGGTTTTCTCTTTGTGGGCAGCCTTGGTTTAATTAAACACTTGGAAAAACATCACAGCTTTCGAGCTAAGAGAGATACATACATATAATCATAGAAGTACTTATCTCTCCGCTTTGTGTGTGTAGTGTTTTTCGTATTCATTTCCCCACAAACATTTGGAAAATATCTTACCCAGAAGATATAAATACAATAATCTTATTTTTAGCATTTGGAAGAAAATCATCAAAGCAATACCTTTTTGATATGAAAATATTTTCATTTTAGTGAAACTTTTTGAATGAACAGTTCAAAATGTATTGACTATTTATTTTCTGTTTTAACAAGGTATTTTATTTTGTGTTATTAAAATGTTGCATTTTGTTCAGCCTGGTGTTTAATCACATGCGAAATAAATTTATAATATCAATATGTTTTTAACTAGAAGATAAAAAAAAAATAACACTGCACAACAAAATAAAGGTTTTTTTATGATGTTTAAATAAAAATGGCCGATCCTTATGTATTTTTATCTCCTGATTAAGATGCCGTTATTAGTTTTTCCCTATAAGCTCTAGTTTTCATATATAGTGACATTTAACATTTGAATAATTTACATCACTTTTTGTATTATTCCGTTAATATTTCACGAATGGTCTTCCAAACTTAAAAATAATTTCTGAATTATTAGGGCCTGATTGTGTAAAACGCAACGCCAAGTTGTCAAATTTTATATGGAAAAAATTTATATTACAAAAACAAAATACATACAAAATTTATCAACGCCAAGCGTTGCGTTTTACAAAATTAGGCCCTTAATCTACACAAAAATCTTTCGCATGTAGATAGGGTCACTTTGATATGTATATCAGGATATCTTACTGTTGTTGTAAGGATGTTAAAAGGATTTTCATGCATTTAAAATTACGTTTTATGTACATAAATATGCAGTAAAAATATAAAAATACGTATTTAAAACTAATAAAATATGCATTTATCAACTTTTTTCAACATTTAATAACATTGAAAACGTAAAAAATTCATCTTCATTGCTTTCTTAACAAACATTTTGGCATTAAAAACTTAAAAAACATCAAAAGCTTAGCTAAAATGCTTTCTTAATAAACATTTTGTCAAATCATATTGAATACAAAATAAAGTTAAGCCGAACTCTTATTTATGCATAGCTGTAATAAGTGAATGGAATAAAAAATAAAAATATTTTTATTTCAGTTATAGTTTTTATTTTAAATTAGAAATAATAAAAATTCAAACAATTATTTGTTATGTGAAAATTCAATACAATTTATTTCTTTTAAAACGATTGAAATTTTTTAAATTTATACATTGCTCAAATTAATTTTTTAGAGTATTAAATCAATTTACAATATTCGAAATACAATTTTGTTCGTATTTTTAAAACAAAAGAAAATTTATTGAATTTAAATATTCAAAATTTGAATAAAATTCATTTCAATATTATTTGACTACGAAAAAATCAAATAGTTATTCTCAGAATTTAATTTGAAAAAAAAAAACAATAAATTAATTAAATTAGGCTATTATTTCTTGAATAGAAACTATTTCTGAAAAATAAAAAGAAATATTTATTAGACTTAGGGCCATTATTACAACTTAAAGATAGTTAAAAGTAGGATTTTATCGGAGGTATAAAAACTTTATCATTTGCAAAATTTTACTTTAACCTAAAGTTAGCGATAAATTACAGGAAAGTTTATTTTACCTGGTAAGTTAAATCTAATTTGCAATAATGGAAAGCTTTTTATACGTCCGATAAAATCCTACTTTTAACTATCTTTAAGTTGTAATAATGGCCCTTAAAAATATATAACAACCATTTATGATATATTTAGGTCAGAGAGTTCTATAGTTGATCTTTTTTTTTTTAACGGACTCAGCAACGAAAAAGCACTTTTTATGCGAACGCGTTTTTCTTATCTCCTTTCTTACTACTGAGCCTCTGGTATTCATTATATTTTTCACTATGAAATAACCTTAGGTGTACAATAAAATTTGAATTTCATTTAGAGCTAGCATATAATGATTTCGCAAAAACCCAATACCTTATTTTTATTGAGCTAAATATTTTGTTATATGAAAATAACGTTAAAAGTAGACAAAACACGGATAATTGGGGGAATAGATAATTGAGGCGATAGGTGGATTCCTCTAGAGGTCTTCCCAGGAAAAATCTTCATTACTAAAAATCATTTTCAATAATAAAAGAAAATTTTTTTATTTGTATACGTTTTTACAATTTAAAACTATTTGAAACTATTTTTAACCTCCGACTAAAAAAAGGGGTGTTATAAGTTTGTAGTGTGTGTCTGTCCGTGTCCACGTACAGGCCAAACGGCTGTTTTTTAGTTTTTTCTGTTTAAAGATGACTTGATCGAGAGGGTTCTTAGCTATGTTTGAAGAAAATCGGTCCAGCCGCTTAGAAGATACATCTTTTCTGAAAAAAGTCGGGGGTTTTTAAAATTTTAAATTTTTGTTATTAAACTAAATGAAAATTGGTCCAGCCGTTTGGCCTGTACGTGGACTCGGACAGACACACAGATACACAGACACACACTACAAACTTATAACACCCCTTTTTTTAGTCGGGGGTTAAAAACATTTCAGTCGCTGAATTCAAATAAAGCATTAATTTGTTATATTTTTATTTGAATTTCTGAAGGCGTAATTTGTTTTAAATTTTCTGACAAAAAAATAAATTTACTTTTGAAAAATTTTATTTCAAATCAATAACAACAAACAAATTTTAATTAATTTCATGAGAAATGTCAATAATTTCAATGAAATTCTATTTCTTAAACAGAAATAAAATTTAAGTTTAATTTAATTTTATGAAAAAATTCAAATAAAAAAATCATATTGAACAGCTGTGTATTTATGTACGTAAATTAATAAGTATTTTTGTAAATTGTCAAAGGTAAGTCTTTGACGATTTTTTCTGAAAAAGCTTTTATGAAATAAAATTGAAATTTCCGTCAGCAGAAGTTATTGGTGCACATTTAAATACTGCTAATTCATTTGTGGAATATTCAGTTTTTAAAGATTCGTTGTTAGAAGTATAAATTATTCATGCAATTTTTAAGTCCAAACGTTTTTGGATTACTCAGACATGTCACAGAGCTCAATTTCATTCGGAAACGGAATTCAATCCGTATTTTGGTGCTTTAGAAAACGAAAAACGAAAAAAAATTTCGGAATGAAATCACTTTTAATTTCATGGACGGAATTAACATTTTCTGCATGTTAAACTAAAAAACACATTTTAAACAATTTTTTTTTTCAATTAAGAATAAGACAGTTCTCGTGGTACCTTCATAGCGAACAGTCGATTAGCGGAATTTTTCTTACTTACAAAAAATTAAACAAACAAAAAATATTCGTAGTACATATTATTCGTAATAGGTACATACTGTCTTTAATAAATAAGCTTTATGCTTTGCTAATATTTTTACATAGTAAAAATAACAAAAACAAAAAAAACCGCAAACAAAAAAAAATTAAACAAAGTGATACTGAGGAATACTATATAATAATGTGTACCTCTAAACAAATAAACAATCATAAATAACAAAAACAAAATAAGACCGCAAAAAAAAAACACAAACGAATAACCCTTGAGGAATTCTTTGTATGAGTGCCTCAAATACAAAAAAATTTGAAGTGAGTTCTAACGGCAGAAATGCTTATTTTACTGTGAGTTCTGAAACTCTTAATGAAAAAAATATAAATAATAAATCTGATGAAAGTCTTTTTTTAACGTCAAAGCCAATTTTTCGTCAGCGATCAACTTCGCTTTGTCCAATGCCAAATAGTAATGATGCATTAACATTACAGTTGCCTAGTACTTCTTCATATAAGCCAGTAATATCATCCCCTTCAGGCTCGTGTTCATCACTTAACAAAGTTATCACTACAGATAACAGCGGCTCGAAACTCAAGGTACAAGTCGGAATGGACAGATATATAACCGTGGTAAAGCGTGGGCGAAGCCCGAATTCTTCAAAAATTTCATCTGCTCCAAAAATGTCTAGGGATAACAGCGCAGCCTCAACTAATCGCCAAAACCGCTTCGAAATTTTGCAAGATGACAACGACAAACCCGAGGTATCCTCGAATAAAATATCCAAGCCGCCACCAATCTATTTGAGACAAAAAAATTCAAATGCCCTTATTAAAAAATTAATTTCGGTCATTGGTGAGAATAAATTTCACATTGTTCCAATAAAACGTGGAAACATAGATGAAACTAAAGTCCAAATTTATGACGAAAAAGATTTCCGCAAAATGGTTGCTGAATTTGAAAAAAATAAAACAAGCTTCTACACATACCAGCTTAAGAGCGCTAAAGGCATGCAGATCGTATTGAAAAAAATTTGAAAAAAAATGAGACGCATCCAATTTATAATTTGGAATACCTCTTGTACCGAAAAATCACAGTTGAAGAGCCACATAAGCGTTCAGATCCTGTACAGTGCCAAATTGCCAAGAATATGGCCATACAAAAACATACTGCAATTTACCCTCTGTTTGTGTTGTGTGCGGCGAATTACACGGCACTGCTAGTTGCAATAAGCCAAAAGATCAAAGTGATAAAAAATGCAGTAATTGTGGAGGTAATCACACCGCTAACTACAGAGGTTGTCCTGTGTACTCTTTCGTAAAGAAGACTATGGTGCAAAAACCTAAATTAGCTCCAGCTCAATCAGCAAACGTTTACTCTGTCACTTTTGCGCAAATGAGCCAACCAGTTACTTCCCGTGTATCGTATGCAGATGCTGCTAAGACAAATTCAATTCCCACACAAAATGTTTCTCCGCCAAGTAATTCAAAAAATACTGACGCAAGCTTTAATTTTAATCGCCTTGAAGCTACTATTGATAATCTGGTGCAAACTATAAACAATTTTACAACAAATATGACTAGCATGATGCAAGAAATGCTGCGAATGCAGAATACTCTGCTTCAAGCATTAATTAATAAGCCATGAACACGTTAACAATATATTTCTGGAACGCAAACGGCATTCGCCAACATAAAAATGAACTTGAGCACTTCCTCACGGAAAAAAATATTGATGTAATGTTAGTATCTGAGACTCATTTGACTTCGAGAAGTCTTTTTAAAATTTATGGCTACACTATATATGATACAAAGGACCCTAGAGGAAGGGCTTGCGGTGGATCAGCAATTCTAATAAAGTCAAGACTCAAGCACTATGTTCTTGATAACATTTGTGAAGAACACCTACAAGCAACAAATATTGGCATTGAAAGTTTTTGTACAAATTTTGTTATATCATCAATTTACTCCCCTCCCAGATTTTCAATCACTGAGAATCAATATGAGGATTTCTACAAATCTCTTGGACCTTGTTTTGTAGCAGCTGGCGACTACAATGCTAAGCATACGTTCTGGGGTTCGCGTCTTATTACCCCCAGAGGTCGAGCATTGTTCAACACTATTTCAAAAATGGGCTTGGATGTCATTTCGAGTGGGGAGCCCACTTATTGGCCTACTGACATATAAAAAATTCCGGATGTTATAGATTTTGGCGTCATAAAAAATATCTCTAGGGATTTAATTCAAGTTCAAGCTTCTCTTGATCTTTCGTCCGATCACTCTCCGACGATCATTACAATTTGTAGTTCATTAAGAAGTAACTTACCTGACCCATATGTGAAGATGATCAATCGTGTTAATTGGCTGGGGTTCAAAAAATATCTCAGTAGTCATTGTACGGAAAACATTACGCTTAGAACATCCGATGATATTGAATCTAACATTGCCAATCTCAGCGAGAATATTAAACAGGCTGCTGAACATGCCACTAACTCCCATCCGCAGACTGGGTTTAATAAAATTTATTCTACAGACATTGAACGTCTCGTACGTGAAAAAAGAAGAGCTAGAAGGGAATGGCAACAGCACAGATCACCACAAAATAAAATCAGATTTAAAGAGTGCACTAAACGACTCCAAGAGTTGCTTGCATCTGAAAAAGCTGCATCTCTTAAAAATTATCTGGAAGGTCTTGATGTCACACCAGCGTCTAAATACTACTTGTGGCGCGCTGCTAGAAAGCTTAAAACACCCGTTGAGTATAAGCCACCTCTACGCACATCTACCGGAAGTTGGGCAAGAAGCGATACTGAAAAAGGTAAAATATTTGCTGAGCACTTAAAATCCGTTTTTACGCCAAACATATGTACTGGTGTTGCTGATTTGCCGAATGTAGTCGCTCTACACCCTCAACACATAAAGTTTAAGACGCGTGATTTACAAAAATTAATTGCCGAACTCAACCCGAAGAAAGCTCCGTGTATTGATGGAATTAGTAACCAGATGCTTATGAACTTGCCTCGTATTGCAATGAGAATCCTATTATGCATATTTAATGCCATTTTACGAATGGAGTATTATCCACACAGCTGGAAGCTTGCCAAGGTTAAAATGATTCCAAAGCCGGGCAAAGATCTAACCAAGGCTGAGTCATATAGGCCAATAAGTCTACTATCAACTATGTCAAAGCTTTTCGAAAAACTGCTCAAAACAAAATTGTCCCCAATTCTAATTAGTAGTGGGTGCATACCAGACCATCAATTTGGTTTTAGAAGTCAGCATAGCACCATTGAACAAACTCACAGATTGGTTCAATTTATAAGAAGAACTTTTGAGGAAAAAAGGTATTGTTCTGCGCTCTTTATTGACGTTTCCCAGGCATTTGATAAAGTGTGGCATGAAGGCCTAATTTTAAAATTGAAGACTTACTTACCAATAAACATTTTAAATCTTTTGGAAAGTTACATTATTTCCCGTAAGTTCACTGTTGTGGAAGGAGACTTTACGAGTAGGCCTGAAACTATTTCATCCGGTGTGCCACAGGGGAGCATACTGGGACCTGTGATATGCCTGTGAGCAGTAGTATCCATACTTCCACATTTGGCGACGATACAGCCTGCCTTAGTATGCACGAAAACCCTGATGAGGCATCCCGCAAACTCCAGGAACACATTGGCCAGATGGAGCTTTGGTTAAACTTATGGAGAATTAAAGTCAATGAACAAAAGTGTGTCCATATAACGTTCAAACTAAAAAGAGATACTTGCTCCCCCTTTCGGATTAACAATCAAGTTGTTCCTCAACATTCACATGTGAAATATCTTGGTATACACCTTGATCGACGACTTACATGGAAACACCACATTGATTCTAAGCTATCACAAATGAGACTTAAATTAACCCAGGTACATTGGCTGATTGGTAGAAATTCAACACTTAGCTTAGACTGCAAACTTTTAATATACAAGTCGCTTTTAAAGCCAATATTGTGCTACGGAATTCAACTATGAGGCACTGCTTCAGCTTCAAATGTAGAGAATATTCAACGAAGGCAAAATAAAATTTTACGCATGATAACATCGGCTCCATGGTACATCAAAAATTCAAATATACATCGCGATTTGAATATGCCACTAGTGACTGAAGAAATTGTAAAATACGCAGGCAAATATCTAACAAAACTCGAGTCACATCCTAATCCGCTTGCTCGTAATATTTTGAACTTTACTGGACACATCCGCTTAAAAAAGAGAGATACACGGGCTCTAATATTCAACACTCTAGATGATGAAGCTGCTTGAAAACACTTTTTTCTTTTTGTTGCTTATCACTACTTATGTATTATTAATAACTATCACTAAGCTTATGTCCGACATTGGTCGTGCGTAATAATTTTTTTTATAGATTTAAGATTTGAGTACTTATTGTTAGTTCATATTTGAAGATACAATAAATAAAAAAACATGCATTAAAAAAAAAATTAAGAATACTATTTTTGTGACTGACTATATTTAATTTATTTTTAATCTACTCGCTCATTCTGCCTTTCAGAGCATAATAGCGTCAACAGGAAACTCATAACCTGAGTTTGTTGACTTTAAAATTTCTTCAAATTTATTAATACAAATTAGTCTCCTGCACAAGATATCTTATAAGAACTTTTAAGACATGAGGGATTTTTCAAATGCTTTGCTACAGCGAAATCTTATAAAACAAACGTTAACAACACTGTTTGCAAGAAATTTATTTGAGTATTCTAGGTATGAGAGTAAAGAAGAAAACACTTCGTGACGGAAGAATTTGTGATACTAGCTTCTTTCTACGCATAAGCGCGTCATGCATGTATGTGTGTATGATCTTTTATTTTTCTGCGCACATGCATTAACATTAGTTGTATGCGGTTAATCACATAATAGCTTACCATCTACATATTACACACACACTCAAACGTACAATATGAAAAATAACAAGTATACACTAATCAACAGTACTTCTTTTGAGTGTTTGTTACAGACAAGCTGTCTTGACGTCATCGCTTGTTAACACTGGTATACACATACACCAATACATTCATCGTGCTTCGCTTATAGTACGACAGCATTTATTATTGATTTAGTGTAATACATGCGACGTGAATACATTTAAAAATCATGACGTTTTTACATTTCAAGACTGTCTACGCAGGCCTCTAATACAAATATAAAATCCAACAGCCTTCAACAACGTTCCCATCTTTTTACTATAGGATGTATCCTTATCGTAACACTCGATATTTTTTTTTTATTAAAGCCTGCAACACGCAAAGGAGCTTTCAAAAGCACTTTATATATACATGCAATTAATGCGGAACCAGTAGAGAGCGCTTAAATAAAATTACACAAATATTTTTGGGTTTAAAAGGGCTATCCCATGCTATTGTTTTTTTTAGTGGTATTGGTATTCTTGACTTGAGCCAAGGTATGGTATTTTTCAAATGAGTTAAAGTAGACCTATGGTGTTTTTGAATATCGAATAATATTACAAAAAATGCGATCTTAAATTGTTCTCATTTTCCCAATTTTAAACAATAGTAAAAACTGCAGCTTTTACATACTTTGAAACTAAGCAAAAACCCAAAACTTGATTTATAGCATGAAAAAAGTAAAATATATTTTAAAAATATATATTTATAATGAAATATGCAAAAATATGTATTTAATATAAAATATGCACTAACAAATCGATGCCATTTTGTCGCAAATTTTTTGATTCGCAAAGATATTTTGTTTACGTTGATCTAGGACCAACGACAGAAAACATGTATTTACATGAAAATCCTTTCCCTAGTTGTTATATTATAATTTTTACATTTTTTGTGTCAAAATTTTCATTTTTGTGAAGTTTTACAGTTTTTCCTTTTCTTTGATACCAATATTGCCTAAGGCTGTGATACACTATCACACACAGTCGTTATATCTGTCAAAAAACATCGTGTGTGTTCAAAAAGTATGATAGTGTGGATTAAAATTTGACATGTGTGACAGATATTTTAACAAGTCTGTCCGATTTCCAAAAGTTTATGAAAATTTTCATAAATGATAATTTCTATTAGATCAGAGATGCATTTTGTAAGGCAGTTGATAAGAAAGCAGCAAATTCTGCTTCATTTATTTAAAGATAGAGAGATACATTTTGAAAATTACATTTTACGTTATTCAGGGCTATCATGAATAAAATTCCACGTGAAATTTTTCAAGAGGAACAATTCCAACTAATAGGGAAAACAAAAAATTCTAATTGGAAAAGGGAGAAATTTCACGTGGAATTCTACTCATGATAGTCCTGATTATTTCTTTAGAAATGCAAAATAATTAAACATTAAAATTATTTTAAATGTTTTTTCATCTTTCTTGTGGAATAGTGTGGCATATATAAGAGATTTTGTTGAGATTTTTTTGGAGTGTGAGTGTGACAGAATTCAATCCGATTTTCCAGTGAATGAATCGTAAGACTGTGTATGATAGTGTATCACGGCTAGAGCTGCAAAACTATCGATAGTGGCTCCATTCCATAGTTTCAATAGTATTTTTTGATGCCATCGATACTATCAATAGTTTTTGATTCTTAGAAACTTATCAATAGTGTATTTTTGTGATATAAAATTTTGAATTTTTTAATCATTCCATAAAGTAAAAAGTTGATTTTTTTAAAACTTTTAGTTCCAATATTTTTAACGCACATATTCAACAAACATATGTACACAGTTATATAAAAAAAAATAAACGAAAAAGCAAACATATAGATAGATGAATCAATAAAAAATAAATTAAAATGGAATAAAATAAAAAAATCTTTCATCATTACTTAAACTATTGCAGTTAGCTAAAAAGTATTGGTTTAACAGAAGGAGAAGCAAACTATTTAGCGTCATCTTTTATTTAAAAGTAAAGAACGGAGACAGTCCAGCAGTCGTCAAATTTAGCCGCCGTCAAATTTCTTCATGTATGAAAGCCGTTGGTACATAATAATTGTAGTTTTATGCAATTTGCATCTAGTAGATATAAACTGACATCTTAAGTTGAAACAAATCAAAACTAATTAATTTGTTTTCACATTTATATGTATATGTAATGATACCCATTATTATAAAGGTTTACAGGCGCGAAATTTGAATGTTGCATTTTTTATACACAGTTGCCATCATTCCGTTTTTATTGACTTTGGTTTTTACGTTTTTAGTAGCGTGTTTTTGTCGATAGTATCGCTATCGAAAAAAATATCATTAGTCCACTTGTAATGACATTGGATAATTACCTTAGTAAAATATCACTCACAACCAGAGAAAAAGAGTTAATTAGCACAGTGGGTGAAACGAAAAAATTTTTGAACAAAAATAAAAATATTTGAATATTAAAATCAGATAAAGGTAACACTACGGTAGCAATGGAAAAAGATGATTATGAATCCAAAATGAGAAATATTATACAAGATATGTGCAGTTACAAAAGGCTAAAGATAGATCCAACGACAAAGTTACAAACGCGTAATAACATAATATTAGAAAAATTATTTAGGTTAAATATTATTGATGTTGGTGAAAGGTACAAATTACTCACTAAAGTAGCAACAGCACCGCGCATTTATGGTCTTCCTAAAGTTCACAAAAATGGCATACCATTAAGGCCAATATGTTCATCGATAAATTCACCATCTTATGAATGCAAATATATAACAAATATATTGAAGAACTTAACGAAAAATTCCAAATATAATGTGAATGATGCAATAGAATTCAAAAAGAAATTAGCGAATGTTGAACTTAATGATGACGAGGTTTTAGTTTCTTTCGACGTAGTTTCACTTTTTCCCAGCATACCAGTTAACTTAGCATTGGAAATAATAAAGAGAAAGTGGGATATAATTTCAAAATACACAAAGATACCGAAGGAACTGTTCGTTGACATTTTAAGTTATTGTATTAAAGATAATCGATATTTCAAATACAATGATAAAGTTTATGAGCAATTAAAAGGAATGCCTATGGGATCGCCAGCATCACCAGTGATAGCTGACATAGTAATGGAGGAATTGTTAGATAATATAATACAAAATCTGGAACACAAACCGAGATATTTAAGCAAATACGTCGACGATCTTTTCTGTATAACTAAACTAAATATGGTAGAAGAAACGTTAAAGGGCTTAAGCAGTTTCCATAAAAACATACAATTCACGAAATAATTAGAAGAAAGTGGAAAGCTACCGTACTTAGACACGCTGGTAATTCGGAAACAAAATATTGTTACTATAGATTGGTATCAAAAACCAACTGCTTCAGGCCGCATTATTAATTGGTTTTCAAACCATCCGAAACACGTTTAAACTAACACAGCCCAAAATTTTGGGAGAAGAGTCCTAAAAATTAGTGATAATATGTATCATAAAGAGAATATAAAGAAAATTAAGAAAATTCTGCAGAAAAATAGTTCTTCGTTCAATTTAGCAACAAAGATAGTAAAAAACGCCATAAAAATCTTAATCACGAACCGGTAAAAAAAACTACAAAAACGTATAAGTCAATGACACATATTCCCGGATTTTCTGAAAGAATTATTCACTCCGATATATTTGATAAAGAAAATGTTAATATCGCACTAAAAACAGACAATAATTTGAATAAGCTATTTTCAAATACCAAAAGTAAGGTGGATAAATTAGACAAATCAAATATAATTTACAAAATACCTTGTAGCGGAGATGTTTCTAACAAATGTAATAAAGTAATTATATGTCGGAACAACGAAGTCCAAGCTACGTACTAGATTAGCCGCACACAAATCTGATTACAAAACACGTAAAGGAACTAGTAACCAAAAAACAGCTTCAGCAGCCCACTGTGCAATAAGTGGACACTCGCCTGACATAACCAATACAATAATATTACAACATGAGAACAATTATAAAAAGAGATTTACAATAGAGATGTTACATATAATTAATACTCCCGCGAATATAAGGATGAACTATAAAACAGACACAGAAAATTGCGCGCATACATATAGACATATATTAGCTAAACATAAACAAAAAATAAGAAAATAAACAAACAGGTTTTTAGTAAGAATTTGACTCTTTCTCAAAGCGGACAGCTGACGACCTTACTCTAAGTAAGATAATATTATGTTTTTGTTGTATTTATGTATATAAAATTAAAACTTGTATTTACATGTACATATACATATATATTTAAAGTAAATACATATGTTTAAATTTTTGTTCTTTATATAGAATTTTTCCTGAAGAAGGATACCGAAGGTGTTCGAAATATTGAAAAAAAAAATAAAAAGATTAAACAAAATCAATAATTTAATAAAACAAATAAGAGTTTTATTTAAATGATTATGACCTTGAGCCTGATTAAGAAGAAACAAATATATTTTGTCTAATGTGAAAAACACAAAGTACACGGAGATGTCACGAGACGGAAGATAAAAGCGAATTCTGGACGTCTCGTTCAAACAGTACCCGTGTCTTCTTTAAGCTTCTTTCGTAGTTGCGTTGATTTAATGTTTTTGCAATTTATACTTTGTGTCCTTATTTCGCTATGCGATTTTTGAAATTAAAAGGTTAATATTATTTATGAATGAAAAAGTTTAAAGTTACATCAGAAATTATCTGAAAACAAATCTTAATCACTTTTTTAATACTAATAATCATTTTCACATTAGTTTAATTTTGTACAAATGTTCACTTGTTGAAATGTATTTTCATTTTATTCTTTGTGGTCTCATTCGCTATGTACTTTTTGGAAGTAAATGGTGAAAATTAATATTTATTAATGAAAATGCTTAAAATGAAGTCTGTAATGAAAAATACACTGTCACAAAGTGACAAAGTATACAGAGATGAAGAAAGTGTGATGAAAAAAGCTGAAATCAGCACGGGTTCGGCGAGAAAGGGACAACTGTATTATGTTTATTATTAAGTTGTTAACAATATAATCAAAACAAACAAGAGAAAATGTGTGCTTTGTGAAATGAACAAAAGAACATTTTTACAAATTTAAATGAAGGATTTTGAAATGTTGAACTAAAAAACACAATGTGTAAAAGCTTATTAGTGGTAAAAAAAAGTGATTAAAATTAGTTTCCAAATAATTACAGACTTCATTTTAAGCATTTTCATTAAAAAATATTAATTTTTACCATTTACTTCCAAAAAGTACATAGCAAATGAGACCACAAAGAATAAAATGAAAATACATTTCAACAAGTGAACATTTGTACAAAATTAAATCATGGAATTTGTTGTGTTGAATTAAAAAACAGAGTGTGAAAATGATTATTAGTATTAAAAAAGTGATTAAGATTTGTTTTCAGATAATTTCTGATTTAACTTTAAGCTTTTTCATTCATAAATATTAATTTTAAGCTTTTAATTGCAAAAATCTCATAGCGAATAAGGACACAAAGTATAAATTGCAAAAACATTAAATCAACGCAACTACGAAAGAAGCTTACAGAAGACACGGGTACTGTGTGAGCGAGACGTCCAGAATTCGCAATTATCTTCCGTCTCGTGACATCTCTGTGTACTTTGTGACTTTGTGGTGAAAAATACACTGTTTGATCATGTTTATATGTAATGGTGCAAAAAAAAAACAATTTAAAACAAGAAATAAAATTTTACATAATTTAAAAATATTTTTGACATGCTTTTGATTTTAATGAAATAAGCTATCCGCTCGTAGTACAATTTTTGTTCTAAAGTTATACACACAATTTAAATCATATAATCGTTCCTCAAGAAAGAAGACTCAGTGCACGAATTTCAAATATCACAAAAATAAATCAAATTATGTTAGGAATATTTTTAAGGCCGTATTTACATACTGCATACATAAGTATATAGTAGATTACTGCTTTTTAAAGGATTTATAAAACAGATTTTCATAAAAATTTGTCCCATAAACCCTTTATAAAGCAGTAATATTTTTATAAGGCAGTTCGTAAATAAGTTATGGTATGGGCTCATAAAATCTTGATTAAAGCACTGAGTCCAATGTATTTCGTTATATAGAAAAATATACATACATATGTGTGTAGATATGTCACAAGAAAATATGCATTAGAAAATTACATTCAATTATGTTTTAATGCACACAAATTTAAGAACCACTGTGCAAAAAATAAAAAAACAGATGAAAGGAAAAAAATCAATATTAAGTGAGACAAAAATGGATTGGCAACATATCTTTTTGTACCTTAGCGTATATAAAATACATTAATTATTTATATATAATATATTTTTTGTGTATTCTTTGTTTTAATTTATGATCTACATTAATTTTAATAAAAGAATAATAAACGCTCCTGGGCTGATGTGGATAATAAACGCCAAGTACGTTTAATACTAACATATTGTATTAAAGCACGGACGCAAATTAAAAAGCCAAACGCCATTATCAGCCACCATAACCAGGAATTTTCATGTGAAGCCAAGTCAGTCGAATGTTTCACTATCAGTGTCCATTTGGCCAGAGATAAACCGAAACCGGATAAGGCACCATAACGAGCTGCAATGGTGTGACAGAAACATGTCAACATTAGAAATCCAATCCAATTAAATAAAAATGCCACCACAAAAGCTGTTATGAACATAATGTCTGTGCCCAAGAGATTGTTGTCGCTTGAATTAGTTAGATTTTCTGCCTCTGAAGCATCAATTGCAATAAATGTTAACCCAGATGCTGCACCGACACCACCAGTTGCCACTCCAGGCGGATCACGCAAATTTGCCAACAGGGGATTTGGCGGAGGTGCTAATGGTGGTGGTGGCTGCAAGGTATGTGTAGTTAAAAATCCCGGTGGCAATTCTCCGTTCAGTGACTTTTCCATTTGAACTTCTTCATATGTGGGCAATTTGCCGTGATGCACTGGAATTTCTGTAAGTATAGGTGTTTGCTGAATTATCTGGTGATTTAGCTGCATTTGTGATTGTTGTGTTAAATTAACATTGCTGTTGGTTAATTCATAAGGTGGCGGAGCACTGAAATCAGCTTTAGGTGGGCCCAATTCTGACTCGGGCGGACCTTGATTGTTATCTGGCATAGTGAATAGCTAAAATTGTTGACTTGACTGGAAATATAATTGAAAAATATTTTTTTATTTAAAAAAAAATTATTATTATTATTACTATTATTATTATTATTATTATTATTATTATTATTATTATTATTATTATTATTACTTTTAAATTTATTATAATCAAAATTACAATAAACCAAACAAACTAAAGCAAAGTACTCGCAACTACTGGCTATCGGCTTTCTAAAAAAAATCTATTTTATTTATTTATTTCATAAATACTTTACAAAATAAATTTGCAAAAGTATTGTTGCACAAATATGGGATTGGTAACTAGCCCATATGCTCAAAATGATATTAACCGTATTTTAAAAAAGTTTTTGTGACTGACTATACACGACATATGCCTTCACATAGGAAGTAACAACGTGGTTGTCAACGAAAGTCCTCAATAGAACCGCAATATTATAGGGTTATCCGTTTCAGATCAGTCAAAAATATCATATAAACTTGTTTAGTACCGGTTCACACACTCCAACTTTTACTGATCAATTGTAAGAAAAAAAGATATATTTTTATTTTCGTCTCCGTCTTTCTTACAGCTGAATTAGCAACAAAAGTTGAAGTGTGTAAAGGCTCAGTTAGCCGACTGTAATGTAAAGTAACTGCAACAGTAGGAAACAGCTGATCGGTATTGTTATGTGAAAAGTAATGAAAATGGTTATAGAGATGTAATGTAACGTAACCTACTTTTCATATAAAATTCTCGAGCAGCTGTTTCCTACGTTACAGTTACTTTACATTACAGTCGGCTAACTGAGCCTTAAACCGGGACTTACTTTTGTAGTGCAGTAAATGAGTAATTAATGCAAAGATTTTAAAATTTACTCTCAACAGGTAAGAGTGCTATATTCGGATGTGCCGAATCTTATATAACCTTTACCGAAGTACGTATGTATATGTAGTATACAGATACACACATAAGTACATACATACATATTTGTTTTGTAAAAAAAATTATAATTTTTTGTTATATTGCAATTTTTAGTACGTAGGTCGATATTTTTCGACTAAATAATTTGATTCAAGTATCTTATTTTCGATATAAACAATGGTTGAATAATTTATTCTACACTCCGTATTTAAGAAATAAGTTACATTCACCCTTATTCTAGTTCTCAACATCTACGTCACGTCCATACAATACCAAAAAACTCGGGCTTTTTTACTCGCTCTCGAGATGTTCAAAAACCGTGCTTCTATTTATTAATCATAACATAGTCTTAGTATCGTACCTCCATACCAAGTAAACTAACTTCTTCACACAGCAAAAAATACTAATGTAAAATCACAATGCAAAAAGTTTGATTCAAATTCATTTAATATACAAGAAATAATATGTATATGATTCAAATTCATTAAATATACAAGAAATAATATGTTGTTTAAGTGTGTTGGTGTTTATTTGCTTTGTTCATAGCTGCAATACCCCTATAGGAACTTGAAACAGATTTGTAAGTAACTTCAAACTGGTTTTTTAATAACCACATCTGGTTGATTCAGTGACTTTTTTCCTTGTAACCGACTCACTATTTTAACATAGGCATGTCATAGGGCGGTAGTCAATTGGCCATCTCTGCATGACTTTTTAATTGACTACTAACTACTTATTTTCCAACCAATTTGTAGTTAGTTAATATTATAGCAAAAAAGATATACATATGTATATTTATATGATATACATATATTATATACTATACAGATATATGTATGTATTAGTCTCCTGCACAAGACATCTTATAAGAACTTAAGACATGAGGGATTTTTCAAATGCTTTTCTACAGCGAAATCTTATAACACTAACGTTAACAACACTGTTTGCAAGAAATTAATTTGAGTATTGTAGGTATAAGAGTAAAGAAGAAAACACTTCGTAACGGAAGAATTTGTGATACTTGCTTCTTTCTACGCATGAGCGTGTATACAAACGTCATGCATGTATGTGTGTATGATCTTTTATTTTTCTGCGCACATGCAAAGGCACACGCAAGCATTAACATTAGTTGTATGTGGTTAATCACATAATAGTTTACCATCTACATATTACATACACACTCAAACGTACAATATGAAAAATAACAAGCATACACTAATCAACAGTACTTCTTTTGAGTGTTTGTTACAAAGAAGAGTGTCTTGGCGACATCGCTTGTTAACACTGATATACACGTACAGCAATACATTCATCGTGCTTCGCTTATAGTACGACAGCATTTATTATTGGTTTAGTATAATACATGCGACGTGAATACATTTAAAAGTCATGACGTATTTACATTTAAAGACTGTTTAAGCAGGTCGCTATGCTTAACACTTTGCCATCGCGCCATATAAAATATAAACGGCACAGAGTTATTATAAACATGAATTTTATGCTGACATCTTCTATCTGAACTTTGACTGTATCAGCTTTGAGTTAGCTCAAAACTTATCGAAGAAGTTAGTTGTACAAAAACAACTCACTAATCTCGGCATCAGTTTTGAGTTAGCTTAAAGTTAGTTCAATATTTATCGGGAAGAAGACAGTTGTGCAAAAAATAAATGAGTCACATCTGTATCATTTATGAATTAGTTCAGAAGCTAGTTGTAAATGAGTTATCAAAAATTCACCCATATTTTGTGCTAGCTAATAAAAATCCGACTGGGTATGTATTGTAGCATTGCACAGATACATCTGTTTGCACCAGTTTTGCGTGTTTTTGGTTCTGGTATGAACAAATATGTTATTTAGCGTTTCTTTGACTAGTTTTTAATGTTGATTTTTTAAGCAATTATTGCAGTAACCCGCAAGCCATAGCACAATTGTGCGGATGAAAATCACATACATGCTTATGCTCTTTCATTTAGTCTTCACTGAGCAAGCGACGAATTAAGTTGTGCACGCATGTATTAATTTTTTCCTGGCTTTTTGTTTAGTTTTTTTGAGCACACTGAACGAAATAACAGTTCAAATTTAATAAATTTCTGCAGACAAAAAATTGGTAATATAATTATGGAAGCTGGGAAATATTTCGTGATTAAAAATGCTTTTGGCAATATGCAATGCATTTTATGTTATGGAATATTAAAAATAATGGGGAAAATAGTATAAAAAGGCATTTTAATAGTATCAAAAGAGCTGTGAATAAATTTAATTTTGAATTTATACACTAAATTGTTGAATGATTATTAAATTTTTACTTTTTATTTAAGTTTTTAGTAAATTGCTTATTTACAAAAAAAAAAATCCAAACAACTAATAACCACATCATGTATTTTATATTACAAAACTTTTCTTCAAGTGCAAGTTTATTTTACTCTCATTTTTCTCACCGGGACACTGAATTATTGTATGCCCAGCCAGCATATTGGCAAGTGTTTTGTAAATTAAGATTGCAGCAAGCTTGCATAAATAAGAGTTTTCCGAATGTCGTTGACAATTTGTTTGCAAATGCAAGTGTTTTGCGAACGTCGTTGACAATTTGCTTGCAAATGCAAGTGTTTTGCGAACGTCGATGACAATTTGCTTGCAAATGCAAGTGTTTTGCGATCTTCGTTGACAATTTGCTTGCAAATGCAAATGTTTCATAAATTTAAAAAAAACGTGTCATTCTCGCTGTTAAAAATTGTGCTAATAAGTTATGTTAATAAATTGTGTTAAATTGTTCTTAAAGTTGTTAAGTTAAGTGCGTTTGATACTTTTAATTATCATTTGATATTAAAAAAGGTAATTATTTACTTATTTAATGTCTGCAGAAAAAAAGAAGAAAAGTGTTGTGCGTAGCAGCACCGAAATTTTTGAGCATCTATGGAACGGTGCGGTTGCAAGTTCTGTAAGTACCAAGAGTGAATTTGTGGAACAGGAGGTTGTGCCTGAAGCACAAAATAATTTAGATTGCTTGTTGCCAAATCTTAGTTTTAACGAAACACCAGATCACCATACGCTTGACGAAGTAACATCAAAAGTTATATGCTTCTACACCAGATCGTCTTACATATTTGTGCCACTCATAGCAGATCATGTCGGAGAACAATCTCAATTACATCGTCGGCCCTAATAATGATGATATCGTATCCTTACAAACTATTTATGTGATGCAACCAAGTCCAAGCACAACAACTTCTTTGGATAGTGCAACGTCGTCTGGTAAGATATTTATTTTTAAAGGATACTTTTAACTTAACACCGCAACACTTTTCTCATATTAGTTTTATATTTTTTTCGGCAGCAATCCAATCATTAATCATCGACGCATGTCAAAAGGCTGTTGAAAAGGTGGAGGAAAAAAAATAAGCTAATATTGCTGCGCCTAACAGAAAATGTTGAGGGGATGCGCAAAGAAATCATTGAACTTAAAAAAGCGGTATCACATAATAACGCAAGCCGTTTGCTAATATTGAAGACTTCCTCAATTTTGAGAAAACTATACTGGAAGATATAGATAAATTTTCCTTGCTGGTAAGAATTTAAATTTGAAATGTCCGGTGACTGTATACTGATGTCGATTTTATTTCTATTTTTAGAAGGCAGATCTAAAAAGATTGTCAACATCTAATTCGAGAAAATTTGTTACGAAAGCGTGGCAGAAGATCATGACTGACAACGTTGCTGAGAGCTTTTCCTGGCGAGGAACTGCAGATAAGAAGTGCATTAGGGCCTTCACTGTCGCCACTACCATTCGTCGTAAGTGAAATACGTTTAATAGGTTTCTAGTTACATTATTATATTCATATTTAAATTTTATTGCAGAAACTTTCGCTGAAAATGGAGGCAAGGAAGAGGACTTTGCGTTTGCCTCTAAGTTATATTTCCAGTACGCAAAAAATCGTATTAAAATTAAAACAATAAAAAGAGTAAACTAAAATACTAAGTAATAACATAATAATTTTTTAAATGAAACAACAATGAAGTTCCTATTTTTATATTTTAATTTAATATTTTTCTATTAAGAAAAAAATTTAATATTAAAAAATTTTTTAAATGTATCAATAAAAAACATATCCAAAACAAAGTAAATGTTTAAAATGCTTACTAATTTCATTAAAAATACGTGTTTTTTAAGCATTTTCAAAACGTGTTTTTTAAGCATTTAGAAAACGTGTAATTACGTTACTTAAAAAACAATTTTTGCAATTGTCTTTTTAACGCTTATAAAGTTGGGTGCTTTTCGATTATAAAACCCTTGCTTTGATGTCTTTTGTAAAGGTCACAGCAGCGTTTTATTGCTTACATTTAAACGCTTACAAAACACTTATTTTTATATGTAAATGCTGGCTGGGTGGTTGTTCAATGAGCAAATGAGAACAACACATTTCTTTGTATTTTTTTTCTAAAGCAAATCTCTATATACCTATATACACACATATATAAAAATTACGTGTATGTTCCAGCGATGCCAACTTGGTGCTTTTGGCACTATTTTTAGTGCTTTTTGAAGACTAAAAACGCCAATTTTTGAGCGTTAGTGCCAAACTAACAAAAAGCACTAAGTAGTGCTTTTAAGAAATTTGTGTATTTTTAAAATTACTTTAATAAAAAACTTGGTGTATTTATTTTTTCTGTGTAAATCATACCTCATTCGTCTGATATATTTCATTAAAGATGTTGATAATATTGCCGAAATAGAGAATAGATTAGAACACATTGTTAAATTGCACTCGTTTTTCACGTTAGTGCTTTTTACGCTTTTTAGATCTCAAAATTTCGCTTTTTAGTGCTTTTTTTAAATTCTGATGTGCTTTTAGAGCTCGCGATCGCTAAACTCAAAATCTACTGGACCGATTTTGACCAAATTTTATATGCATGCTCTATGGGCCGTTAGTAGTGTTTCCGTGTAGTTTAAAGTTCGTCCGACAGATGGCGCAATAGTTAGTTTAGTTTAGATGGAGATTAGCGCAATAAGTCTATTCTGTGTTTCGCTGAAGGCGTTGGGTCCTTAATCAGCATGTAGTGGGGTTTATTTACCCGATACCGACTCAAACCTAACATCTTTTCGTAAAAAAAATAAATTAAAAAATAAAGTAAATAAATATCACTATTTTTTAAACTCTATTTGCGCGATAAGCATATGTTATGTTTCGATGTGATTTTCTTCGAGAGGCAGTTTAAAATAAAAGAAAAATTTGGGGCCAGCAACCAAGGACCAGGCCCAGCTATCAAAAATAAATAAATCCATTATTTCTAGTTTGGTTAACGGTATTTGAACAATAATTGCTATGTCGATTTAGTGCACCTTTCATTCTTCTTCGAAATATCAATCCGCCATGACTTTGCAACGAAACCAGACTTGCAGTGAAAATAAAATTTGAAGGTAAAACAACGTTTGCCCGGGTCAGCTAGTAAGATACATAAAACTACTTTTACAATAAGTACCTTATGATGTGTTGAGAAAAAAAAATATACATGGCTGATGAATGAATGGATAAAAGCAAAATTTCACATACATATGAAAGTAAATGATACATGAAACACACACACACACGATATGCGTGAGTAATTACTCTCAGAGCAAAATTGTCTCTCTCTATACTTGGCTGCGCCACAAAAAAACATAACGAACGTCCGCACATACATCTGTACCTGGGTTCAGTAACTTTTTGCGAACCGAAAATCGTAATATTTATCGACATATTTATTCGCTTGCGATAACGATAATGTGATTCTGTAATTTCTTTTTTACGATAGTCTGCCGCTTTATCTTATTAACTATTTAATTAAATGTTATGTGATAGCTCTGTATAGAAAATGTGAAAATAAGCGAAAAGCACAAAGAATAATAAAGAAAAACTGAAGAAATATGATTTTGTGAGTTAAATTTGTTTTTCTTCAACCAACAGCGAATATCGTTAAAATATGTTACTGAAAAGCAAAGTCGATAAATTTTCGTTATATTTATTATAACGATAGGATTATCGTTATAAAAGTTACTGAATCCAGGTACTGGTCATCATGTATTTGTTTCAACAATGGTTTTTTCATATGTTTGTATTACAATATGTATTTTTGAGCAAAAACAGATACAAATAGTAGCTCAGCAGCAATACAATAAAGGCGGTGTCAGATACAACTTCAACGCTTTACGTAACGTTTCTAACTTTGGGAAAAAGCGTGAAGCAGTGTGCATGACACAATAAAAACTTTGACAACACTCACTGTTTGTTTAACTATTCGGTTTTATGTATAAAACACAGTACAATTCGATTACTCTGATGCCACGAACTTGTTTTTTATGTAAATTTACCGACATTTTAATAAAAATTTCATATTTACATGCGAGTTTGGTCAAACAAATTAAAAAGAAAACACCAACTAATTGTCAAAGCATGCAAAAAGTTGAGAGTTGCCTAACTTTTCGCTTCGCGTTAAAAATTTTTTATGTGACATGTTTTATATAAGCACGTACATTTAATCTTAAATGTCAAAGCGAATCTTCAACGCAACGCGAAGCAAAAGTTTTATCTGACATGGGCTTAAGCACTTGTTATCAGTTTTTAATTGTATTTTAATTTGGAAAAGCCCACACACACAATAACTCTTATACTAGTTCTGTCGCTCACACAACAATTATATGGTACATACCATGGTATATTTGTTTTGGCTATACAAACAAGTATACAAATGCAATCCTTTAGTATGTATGTACCAACGCACACAAGGACAAAATAGGAAAATTTAGTACGACAAAATTATTTACTTCGTATGGGTCGTTGATTACGAATATGCCAATTTTTAACAATTTTAAATGGCGGATCCAATATGGCGGACAATTCTTAAAAAAAATTATCGAATTCGCTTTCGGGGTTGTTTGGGGTAGCTGATTACGAATCTCATGTTAGTTGTGAAAAATGGCGGATCCAATATAGTGTATAATTTTTAAAAATGTATCGAATTCGCTTAAAACTTATTACACCGGAATTAGGTGTACTACCTAATGAAAATATGCTCAATTTATTGAAAGGTTAAACAGGGGACCTACACTTGACTTTTTTACTTATTAGTAATTGTGATTTTTAACTTATAAGGAAAAGTCGTGTAATTGTTTCGAACTTTTTATAGCTCTAGCTAAAGTAAATTTTTCAATATATTTATTTATTTATTTATTATACATATTATACAAAGTAAATTTGCATAATATTGTGATCATATGCCCAAGATGGTATTAACAGTATTTTAAAAGGTTTTGTGATTGACTGTACACGACCTATGCTTTCACATAGGAAGTAGCAACGTGGTTGTTAAAGAAATTCCACAAAAAACCGCAAGATTATACGGTTATTCGTGGCAGATCAGTCAACCAGTGCGAGCGAGACGAAAAACTCTCGAAGGGCAAACAACATACACAAGCCTGACCGCACTTAAGAAATAATTACGATGACGCGAGAAATGTTCCTCAACCCAGAGCTGCTTTACGACTGTTTTTTTTTTAATATATTTCATAATAAAAATAGTATACTCTATCTACACTACATATAATTGCTTTAATAACTGCAAATTAAATTAGATGCTTTAAAATATATTTAAAAAACTTTAAACTGTAAGTTTAGAAAAAAAAATGTCGAGTGTAGCAACAATAAAAGATATAGATGCTGCTGACAGGTATAAGTGCGTGGATCAGATAATAATATTTTGCACGCACGTACAGACTAATATGATTAGTTTAGAAAAATATATTTATAGATTGATTGCGTACTGGTATATAGAACATATTAAGTGCAATAGTAAGGTAAATCAATAATTGTATACACAATAATCATTTCTCATATTCCATTTCATTGGAAATTTATTTTAAATAGCTGATGTTAATAACAATCTCTAACCCAGTAGATAGACATGGGTGCTGATGAAGAGCACCCATGTGATATATAAGAGAATGAATTATTTACCATTAGCTTTTGAATCAATATAAGCTTTTGTTTGAAGTATTGGGAATATATTACACTTACCAAAAAAACTTATGTTGGGAAAGTACTTAAATTGTGGTTTTCATAGTGTTTAGCCAACGACGTAAAAAATAGTTGGACAACCTCATCATGAGGTTATCATTTTTGTGATGGCACAACACTCCAAAAGTAGAATTTGTGATGTTTTGCCAACGTTTGAACCACCTTAGGAAACGCTTTGCCGACGTTAACCCGATTATATTTTTCTGCGTGGGTATTTTCATTCTAATTGAAAACGTTCGAAACTCATGACAGACACGTATAATTATATATCAAGAAAGCAAAGAAAAGAGAAAGTTGGTTTTCTAAAAAACAATTATACATACATACATGCTTAATTTAAAATATTCATGTGAATATTTTTCCGCAAAAATGAATAGTAAAGGAGAAGGTAATGCACATCATGTATAATTTTTCATTCCAGAATTCATTACTGTTAACACAGAACATGTCCTAGGAAAGTAATGAATTATTTTAATATCTCCGAGGAATGAATTCTATAATTCATAACACTCGTCACAAGCAAAAACTATACATTCTTTTTCTGCAGATGTGGTACTGCACGTGGTAATCAATGTGTAATTATTGTGTTTGATCAAATTACCCTGTCGTTTCTAATGCAAGCCACAGACCTTGCGACCGTTGGTACAACGTTGGTTTATCAAGTTGTGTGTTTTGGACACAAACTATACAACAACGTGTGCAACATTAGCGCACAACTTCATTTCACCAAAAAAAATTTTGAGTAAACATGACATCGGGTACTACTGCGCATATTGCAGTCCATGATTTTTTTCGTGCAAAACTAACAAGAAGAATGTAAACAAGAGTGCTATATTCGGGTATGCCGAATCTTATATACCGTTTACCAAAGTGCTTTTATTTAGTATAGAGGTACATACATAAGCACATAAAGGGTGTTTTTAATTGAGGTATAGAACTTTAAGTTGGCATCACTTTTTTAACTGGCGGCCATTTTGTCAGCTGTCAAGTGATTAATATTTAGTTTGGTATGCCATTTCATCATGAACAGGTTGACAAAAGAACAACGCTTGCAAATCGTGCAAATTTATTTCGAAAATAATGGTTCAGTTCGCGAAGTTTACCGCAAACTCCGTCCATTTTATGGTCGACATAATCGTCCATCAGAGCAATTAATTCGGTTAACCATGGATCGTTTTCGCACTACGATTACTCTATGTGATAATACGCATCCGCAGAGACGTCGAACAGTGCGCACCGAAGAAACAATTGCCGCTGTAGAGCAAAGTGTTGAAGAGGACCCGAATGAATCGATTCGCCACCGTGCACAGCAATTGGAGCCGACTAACCGACTATTTTGTTCCCGAATTGGATGGCATGAATGTGGATGAGTTGTGGTTCCAACAAGACGGCGCTACATGCCACACAGCGCACGTCACAATCGATTTATTGAAGGAAACATTCGATGAGCGCATAATTTCGCGGAATGGACCTGTCAATTGGCCACCAAGATCGTGTGATTTGACACCATTGGATTATTTTCTTTGGGGATATGTGAAGTCGCTCGTCTACGCCAACAAACCAGAAACGTTAGGGGACTTGGTAGCCAACATTCGTGGCGTTATTGCCAACATACGGCCCCATATGCTCGAAAAAGTGGTTGAAAATTGGACCTGTAGAATTGGCTTTATTCGAGCCAGCCGCGGCGGCCACATGCCCGAAATTATATTTAAACATGAATGGCATAAAATTATCCTTCCAATAAAGCCAAATTGATGGACATTAAAACGATTTTCTTGTGTTTTATTTCAATTCGAAGTTCTATACCCCTTAAAAAAACACCCTATACATTAAGTATAAACAAAAAGAAAAAATAATAATTTGACCTAGTTACTTTTATGTACAAAAAATATAAATTTTCAAAAAACCTAGAATCATCATATTAGATTTGTCTGATTCCTTATATCAATATAGTAGTTCTTAAAAAATATAGAAAGTGTGTTAAGTGAAAAAAGAAAAAAGGAAATTAAAAAAAATGTTTTATTTAGTTACTTTAATATCCAGAAAAAAAGTTCTAAGTTTCCAGCTCTGGAGCTGTTGTTTTTATTTTTATAATTTTCTACACAAAACTTTTCTTTCCAAAACGTAATATATATATAATTTATAAAGGAAAAGATAAAAACTAATTAGGCTTAGTTACTTTTATATATCACAAAAAGTGTAAGTTTCCCAACCCTGAAATCATCCTTTTTGATTTTTCTGATTTCTTACACCAATCTCTTTATTTTAAAAATTTAAGATATGTTCAATTTACAGAAAAAAGGAAAATTTGTTTTAGTAAGTTACTTTTGTATAAAAAGTTAAAGTTTTCCAACCCTGGAAACATCTTTTTAATTTTTTGAAGTTTAATTTTTAGTTTGAAATACCAATTTTATTCGTACTGAAGTATAAAATAAGTTTATTTTATAAAAAAATAAAAATTAGTTTTCGGTAGCTAATTTTTTATATCACAAAAAATGTGGGTTTTCCAACCCTGAAATCATACTTTTTGATTTTTCTAATTTCTTTTACTAATCTCTTATTTTTAAGAATATAAGATATCTTTCATTTATATATAGAGAAAAAGGAAAAATTTGATTTATTAAGTTACTTTTGCATAAAAAAAGGTAAAGTTTTCCAACCCTGGAAACATGTTTTAAATTTGTTCAAATTGAAATACTAATTTTATTCGTACTAAAGCATTAAATGTTTATTTATTAAAAAAAAAATTTAAACTAGTTTTCGCTAGTTAATATTTTATATCACAAAAAGAGTAAGTTTCCCAACCCTGGAATCATCCTTTTGATTTTTCTCTTTTAAGAATATAAGATATGTTTAATTTATAGAAAAAAAGGAAAAATTTAATTTATTAAGTTACTTTTGCATAAAAAAAGTTAGTTTTCCAACCCTGGAAACATCTTTTTAATTTTTTGAAGTTTAATTTTTAATTTGAAGCACCAATTTCATTCGTACTGAAGTATAAAATAAGTTTATTTAATAAGAAATAGAAAATTAATTTTCGGTAGTTAATTTTTTTTATCACAAAAAGTTTCAGTTTCCCAAATTTGGAATTATCCTTTTTGATTTTTCTGATTTCTTACACCAATCTTTTTCTTTTAAGAATATAAGATATGTTTAATTTATAAAGAAAACGAAAAATTTGTTTTAGTAAGTTACTTTTGTATAAGAAAAAAAGTTAAAGTTTTCCAACCCTGGAAACGTCTTTTTAAATTTAATTTTTTTAATATTTGAAATACCAATTTTATTCGTGGTGAAGTATAATATAAGTTTATTTAATAAAAACAAATAAAAAATTTGTTTACGGTAGTTAATTTTATACATCACAAAAATTTTAGGTTTTCCAACCCTGGAATCATCCTTTTTGTTTTTTTTTGATTTCTTACATCAATCTATTTCTTTTAAGAACATAAGACATGTTTAATTTATAGAAAAAAAGGAAAAATTTGTTTTAGTAAGTTACTTTTGTATAAGAAAAAAATTTTAAAATTTTTCCAACCCTGGAAACGTCTTTTTAATTTTTTTTAGTTTTTTTTTTAATTTGTTTTAATTAGAAATACTAATTTTCATGATACAATAATATAAAACCGTTCTCTCTTTTCGTCGCCATATTAGAGTCTGAACACAATGTAACGAGAATTCATTGCGGTGCGGTTTTTCATACGATTTTGAAGTAAAAACCCGCAGTGCGGAACGGCACAAATTTAAAATCTATTTTATTTTCATTGCGGACTTTCTTATTCTCTCAATTTTTGACTCTCTTTCTCTTTCTGATGTTGCCATAGTTTTTGAATAATTGACGGTGTTCACAACAAAAAACATGATTTTGATGTTCAAAAATGTTTGTCATAATATATAAAAGCTTAAAAAATTTATCAAATATATCTGCGAATGTATAAAATTTTAATAATTTTTTGTTTTTATTTACTGCCATTACAAAATATTTAACAGAAAGAGTAAATTTCTTATAAAAATGTATGCACAAAAAAATTAATAAAAATTTAAACAAACAATGACAAGTATTGCCGTCGCCGTCTTCCGTTGTATTATGTTTATTTTTCTCTCCCGCAAGGAGAAATCACACCGCACCGCAAACATTGTGTTTAGACTCTTAACCTTCTGACGTTTGTCCCGATTATTTTTTACTCTCAAAATTAATGCTACCTTATTAATTTATGGAATCCGAGTTTTTTTTTATTTTCTTGTTTATTAAATTAAAAATAATGGAAAATATTTTAATTATTTCATAAATTTAAAAAAATAAACAGCAAAAAAGTTACAGCAGCATCGAGTGTCGCGATTTGCCCCCAGATCTCGGCGACATCTTTGGTCTTTGCAAAAAACAATAACAAAGCTGTATATTAGAATATGTGAGTTTAGACGTAGCTGCCTTACATTATTCGGATGTAGCATCCTTACGGATATTATTAGACCACGTGGTCCATTTTAAGGAGAAATATGATAATTACATGTTCCTAGTCCAATCATAGGCCATGTCCTTAGCAAACAAAAAAGAAGTACAGTGTTTGTTGTATATATCAAAAAAGCATTAACTCTTATTCAGCTACGTCCAAGCCATATGCACAATGTGCAAACTTTTATAAAGAGCTTTTTGTACTTTCACACCGACGAGAGCAGAACAGCCAACCAGATCTCGGCGACAACAATGCTTGCTGTTACTTTGCAAAGAAACAATAACAAATTTAAAAGCTTTGAAAATGCAAATGTCGCAGTATGTGTGTTGTGCTTGATGTAAACCAGCAATAAATTTGCACACGAAGTATATGCGAATGTGTATTATATGTATGAAACAACCGTGAATTCCGCTAATAAAACATCGATGTATCGCTTCTAAGAAACGCCGTATCTTTATATCGATGTTTTTAAGAACGAAATTGCATCCCAAGCCGTGAGGCTTTTTTTTTGTTATCTATTGAATTAAATAATTAATCAAATATTTGCTTTTGTAGGTCTTATTACACACAGATTTCGTTATTCTCATGTTCAATTAACATTAAAAAAATATGTGTTTAACTACAATTTCTAAACTCAAATTACACATTTCAAAAAGCATTCCTAAATAATAGTTGCCATTATATGTGTGTGGCAACGCTTTCCTCTCTGTTTACAAAAAAACAGTAATCAAATAATTGGGACAAAAGTCAGACAGACGGACATCGCTTATTCGTCTTCCCTATGCATAAGGATCCAGAATATATATATTTTATGGCTCGCTTATTAATATTCTGGAAATTACAAACGGAATGGCAAACCTATATATCGATGGTTTACTAACGCAACCTCGTAACTTAAAAACTACTACTTTTCAGGAGAGACAAAAAATGATTTATAACAAGTATTTAATGAAAATTTACAAGTATTTAATTGAAAATTTAACAAAAATAATCCAAGTAATTAGATTATAAAAAAAACATATATTAAAAATGTTTAAATACTTGTTATAAATCATTTTTTGTCTCTCCTGAAAAGTAGTAGTTTTTAAGTTACGAGGTTGCGTTAGTAAACCATCGATATACACTTTTACCATATTTTGGTAAAGGGTATAAAAGTGCAGACAAAAATTTGGTAAAAAAATGAGACATTTTTAGATTTTAATTGAACTATAGTGAATTTTTAATCAGAAATAATTTTTAGTCAGGCTCAACTCAAGTACTGAACTACTTTCAATTCTTTGTTGAATGAAATATTTTTATTAATTAATGTGAGTTTCTAAAGAAGAGAAGAAAAATTTAACTTAGACTTTATAGCTGGGGAAAATACCGATATTTTTCTGTGCAGCCACGCACTTCATCAGCACCCACGTCTATCTACTGGGGTAGAGTTTTATTATTAACATCAGCTATTTAACGCAAATTTATTATGAAATGGAATATGAGAAATGCTTATTGTGTATACAATTATTTATTTACCATTGGTAAATACATTTATAAGTATCACTATTCATTTTCTGTTTTTCCATTTTTTTACTTTCTATTTGGTTAGCACGAAGTTATATCACTCTACCTAAGTATGTTGAACTATTCTTGCTTATCTTTTACCATCATCACATTAATTACTATTACTTATTCGATGTACCGTCGGTACATACATGTAAGTATTATTGTAGTGGCCTTATGTTACTTTTGCTACTTTTAGCCAAATCAACGGTAGAAAGCAAAAACAAAGTAACATAAGGCCACTACAATAATACTTACATGTATGTACCGACGGTACATCGAATAAGTAATAGTAATTAATAGAGATGTGCACGTGAGCGTTTTTTGACTCACGACACTCACGCTCACGCAGAAAAATATTTTACTCACGCACTTTCACGCGTGAAAAATAGTTGAAAAATAGGTTTTTACACATACATACGTATTTATGTATATGTATGCACGTGTATATGTAAAATTTACATTTCACAGTAGGGACTTTTACAAAGTAAATGGCAATAAATCTGGAAATTCTAAACTACTGATTGGATTTATATGAAACTCCTAACATCCGTAGAGGATGACTTAGGCTTTATAACACATGTCATGACAGCCTTCTGGCTTGAGCTGGACATGAGTTACAGTAGTCCAAAGTTGACTACCTAGGACTCAAAAAAATTTCTGAGGCTTGTAACT
The DNA here is from genome assembly GCA_949987645.1 of Tachina grossa. Classification (NCBI taxonomy): domain Eukaryota; kingdom Metazoa; phylum Arthropoda; class Insecta; order Diptera; family Tachinidae; genus Tachina; species Tachina grossa. Next base: position 86,741,588 of record OX465276.1, on the reverse strand, counting down.
TTTTTAAAAATTATCCGATTTTTACCGGATAAAGCATTTTGACATAAACTTGAAATTCTGAAGAAATAATTTCCCAAGATGTGTTTCTCATAAGATATTTTATACTTAAGTCAAAAATTTTTTTTTGAAATCAAAAGAAAACATATTAAATTTTAATTGTGCATAATTTTATTTTCTCTTGAAAGTTTAGTTTAAGCAGATTCAATCAGTTCGCTTCAGTATACACATGCGATTTGAAATCGCGATTTTTAGGCGATATGCGTTTTTCAGAACACCTAATTAGCGTTTTCAAATCGCAAAAACCAAATTTTTTCGATATGCGTTTTTCAGAACACCCAATTAGCGTTTTCAAATCGAAAACGCTAATTTTAAGCAAATTGCGTTTTCCAGAACATGGGCGATAAAGTCTAAGGGCCAATCCCACGATGTCGACAACGTTCGACTTGTCGCACACTTACATTAAAAAAAAACAAATTTTAATATTTTGTTGTTTTTTCAAATGTAAGTGTGCGACAAGTGGAACGTTGTCGACATCGTGGGATTGGCCCTAAGTTAAATTTTTCTTCTCTTCTTTAGAAACTCACATTAATTAATAAAAATATTTCATTTAATAAAGAATTGAAAGTACTGAACTTGAGCCTGACTAAAAATTATTTCGGAGTAAAAAAAATTGATTTATATAAAAAGAAACATATTCTAACAACAAACTTTTAAAAACACTAAAAGAAAGTGAGCCAAAAGACTACAAAAATTACATTTGCATAACATTTTAAACGCACATTTGAATTCGTGCGTGACGTTTTTTATATGACACTACGAAAATAAAAACAAAATGAAATGAAGTTGTACAACATACTCCTAAATTATACAACCTGTCTATACAACTTGCCAAAAAATCAAAGCATTTTAATCTTTCATACAACCGAGACACAACTTCATACAACGACCCTACACACTTTACAATCTCATACACAACCTGCTCATGTTGTACCAACGGTCGCAAGGTATGTGGCTTGCTTAAGGGGATGCATTGTCTTGCTTTGGAAAAGAATACATTATTTATCCCATTGTTTGTGTAATTAATGCCTACTTTTCCATGTTTATGTACGTATGTCAATGTTGCCAGAATTTCTAGGGATAAAATTTGACAAATTTAACAAATTTTCACGAAAAAATTTTCAAAATCTGCATTTTTAAAACAACTTTTTTGTATTTTTTTCCAAAAATTTACATATGTAAATATGGATGTAATTTATGAATATAAGCCTTTAATGTATGAAGAATATGCAGTTCGTTTCTGTTTAAGAAACTCAACCAAAAAATTTTTGAAATAACATAAAAAACTTAATATGTTTATACATATGTATGTTTAGAACGACTATCAATATATTATTTAGAATTACGTACACAAACATAATGGTAATATTCATAAAAATTATTTTGGGTTACAAAACGTTTAACAAACAAATTTCCATACAAAGTTTTTTTTTTGTAAATCAAAACTATTTTTTACGAATACGGAAGAATAAGCTTAAAAGCTTCAACAAAAATCTTTACAAGCTAACATATTCGATTTTGAATTCACTATTATTTTCTCATTACCTTTTTACAATTAGCTGCCACATTGGTTGAAGTCTACTGATGAGTTTGGTGGCTTTTCCACACGCAAAGTTTACTTTGCAAATCTTGAGTTTGTAGAAGAAAAAAGAATATAGAATAAGATCTCTTTTCTCTTCTCTCCTACAAAACTTTGAGTGTGGAACACTCATCTTTCTTCAGGAGAAACGAAATGCATATAACCAACAAACAAATAAAAAAAATTTATAGTTATGTGCAAATAATAATTGCGTTCGCGTACTAAGAAGTTTTTACAAATTTTTACTGAACTTTACTGCATTTTACTAAATTGCGTTCGTTTACCAAAAATACAGTAAATGAGAACACAAATTGAGAAAGTAAAGTGACAGTTCTTGACTGAGTGTTTTGCAAATTTTTACTGCAGAAATTTGTCGTAGTAAAGTTTAGTAAGATAAGAACATATGATTTAAAAAAAGTAAGCAATTGAAAAGTGTAAAAATTTGAGAAAAGGTTAAACAAAAATTGTGAAAGTCATTAAGTAATAATTCATTTATAAATCATAGTAATAATAGCTGTTAATATTCATATTTTGTAATATATTTTATTACACCTTTAGTTTTGCAATTCATTTTACTTGCTCAGAGTTGTAAAACTGTAAAGTATCTGGGTACTTAGTATCGCACTTGCTTTTAAAGTAATCAGTAACATTAACAAATAGTCATGTATTTTTTATTAATTTAGCCAACAACAAAACAAGGAAATCAAAAAGAAGTTAATTACAAATATTACATGAAATAAATTACAGAATTTATTCTTAGATTGTCCGTGTTATAAAAATATTGTATCGAGTACTAATAATTAAAAGAGTTGAAAAGTCAAAAGGTTATATATTTTTCAACACTATGTGGAGTTAGAGTCAGCTGTTTCTTTAATCTTACTAATTTTTACTATTTTTCCGTTCGCGTACTGTTTTTGGCTACCGATCTTTTTGAGAGTAAATTTTAAAATTTTTGCAGTAACTACTCATTTACTGCATTTTACTGCAAAAATAAACGAACACACTTAATATAAAATGAATGAGAAAAGAAATAGGATTTATATAAAATTATACAAAAAATCATTTAATTTGTTGCATAAATATCCAAAGGTTTCGAAGCTACATAATCGTAATCAGAATTAGCTCGTTTTATATCAGATGCTTATATTCCAGAAGCTTGACACTATTATGAGTCCTTAACAAATAAAAGAAACAAGAAGTAGGAAAAATGTAAAAAATGTACTATAATTGGAGATGAAAAATCTGCGTTTTTAGGCCAAAAATTTTCAAATGTGCATTTGGTTTTTTAGGGTAAAAATCTGCAAAATCCAGATAAATCTGAATTTCTGGCAACCGTGACGTATGTTCATGTAGAATGTGCGTATGTATGTATGTATTTTTAACAAAAATACCAGCAATCTTCTGTGTTTTGTTTCACTTATTATTAACCTTATTAAACCTTCTTTCTAAAAACAAAACTAATATAGAATAAAAATTAGTTGAAAAAATACTCGTCAAAACTAAAAATTATAATGTGTACAAGACTCATCCCACCTTCTTCGCATTCTTTATTAGTTTTATATTTTATGTTTTATTTTAATCTTAAAACAACCACGATAAGAATCAAAAGCATCGAGTGATAATAGATAATTTACTAAGCATACCTAATAAATATATAACACTTTCGTCAATAGTTTTCTCACTGAACAATGGACATATATAAATGTGATGAAACTATGATATAATACATGATGATAGCAAGGTTGGCAAACGGTATCGTAAAAATACCGATACCGATTCAAATACCGTTAAAATTAGGTACCGGTATCAATACCGAAACTCATTTCGGTTCGAAAATACCGGTATCGACAATACCGTTTATGTCTATACCGGTACGTACCGGTATACCGATTTCCGTAAAAAAAATTACAAAACTTAATTTCAATTAACTTTTTTTGAAATTAACTACATAAACAAAATTTCCCCCTTTAGACGTTTTTCTTTTCCCGGACTTTTTCATTTCCCGGGAAAGCGGGAACGACTTTTCGGCTTCCCGGGAAATTCCCGCCCAGTGCAAAACAATACAAAATATGTTTAATTTAATTATTTCAACAAAAAAAAATTATAATTCATGAGATCGATTAAATAAAGATCGATTAAATCAGATTATATAAAGTTTCGTAATTTATATCACTTTTATAAGTCATATAGATTGCAAGCACCAAGCTATTTGATTGAGTTATTTGAGTTTAGTAGATCCACTAGAAATAAACAGTTGATTATACCAGGACTGAGTGGAGGATTGGAACGTTCTTTTTGTGTAAGGGTTGCACGAGCATACAATGTTTTGCCTAATTATTTGAAAACTTTTAATGTCTCACCGTTCACGTATAAGAAATAACTATTTTTAGAACTCTCTAGTAATGATTTGTAGTATTGATTGATAATGTATAAATAACTATTTTGCAAGATAGCCATTGTTGGCAATTTCTCACTTCTCTTTTTACAATTTTTTTATTTTTTTCTCTTTTTCTCACTAATATTACATTTTGACCAATTGGGATGGTCCTATTGTTCTTACATATTTTCCTAATTGTTAAACTTTGTTTTTATTGCATATATTTTATTGTTTTTATATTGTATAAGTTATATTTTTACATACTAATTTAAAATAATATTATTATAGTAGAAATTTGTAACCGTTTATGGCCTGCATTGGCTAGGTTATTGGTAATAAATAAATAAATAAAAATAAATAAAAATAAAAATAAAACGTTTTATAAGCACATTAGTAAAAAAATAATACCATTTGAGTTCTTTAAATAATAGTAATGCATATTACATGTAAATGCCAAAAAAAAATTATTTATTTATTGATACGTATTATACAAAGTAAATTCGGATAATATGGTGTTGAACAAACATGGGTGGAGTAACTAGACCATACGCCCAGGATGTTATTAACAGTATTTTAAAAAAGTTTTGTGACTGACTGTACACGACGTATGCCTTCACATAGGAAGTAGCAACGTGGTTGTTAAAGAAAAACCGCAAGATTATACGAACGAAAAACTCTGGAAGGCCAAACAATACACACAAGCCTGACCGCACTTAAAAAAAATATATTATTAAATAAATATTTCTTTGAAAATAGGACTTTAGTACAGAACAGCAATGTAACGAATGTCAATTTTTGATATTCGCGAATACGAATATTTGAAACGGCATTCGAGAATAAGAATACGAATATTTAATGTGAAATTTATAGACATTAAATTAGGGTTCTATTTACGCCTGCAATATGAAATATTAAAAAATTGTTATGAAAAAGAGCGCACTTTAAAGTTAATAAAAACTACCAAAAAATTTCAATGATCGTCAGTAAATATTTCAAAAAGAGCAAAAATTTCTATACAAAATTTAATGGATTCGTACAAACTAATATTTTTATCCATTTATTTAAATTTGGTTTAGGATTTATGCAGTTATTTATTTAATTTATTAAAAATATTTGTATTCGCCTGAATTTGACGAATACGAACACGAATATATAAAAATTACCGAATATTCGGCAATTCGAATACGAATATTCGTGCATCACTAGTACAGAATAAGCATTAATAGAATCGTTCTTTTTACCAAAGAGAATCTGAAATTATTTGGTAATTTTTCTTTTATTTCCTTGCACATTTCTGTTTTTACTTTTGTGAATAGTAGAATTAAATTTTGAACGTCGCGTTCTGCTTATGGCAAATAAAGGCCTCTTATTCTCGACCTTAATTGTTGTAAAGTTTTAGCTATTGTGCTAGTGCCATGACATTATTATTGCGCTATCGCATTCATAAAATGAATAACGACACTCATCAAGTTGCCATAATGTCAAAAAATCCCGGGAATTCCCGCACATTTTCCGAGAAATCCCGTTTGAAAAACACTAGTATAAACGTTTATAACCAGGCTGCCCAGAGAAGTGTCAGAGTGCCGAAAATCAATCGGCTTTTTATAGAAATGAATAAATATATGCTTATACATTTCTCGGTTTTCTCACTGTAGGCAGCAAGTTTACACTACACTTATGTAAATAATCGGTGCAAGATATAAAACTTAGTTTTTTATGTTACTGTTTACTAAAGACTATGTGAAATTACTTACTTTTAACTTAATAAAAATAGGTTTTTGCTATATACACTGTATGAATTAATAAACTTCACAGTAATATCGGTATACCGGTATTTTAAACTCGATAACGATATGTACCGGTAATACCGATACCGAAATAAAAAAATACCGTTACCGTTACCGATACCGAAATTTTTAAAATAATTGTACCGGTATCAACACCGATACCGTTATTTGTTTCGGTTTCCAACCTTGGATGATAGTGATAAAAATTAATGAATAAAACAGTTTTGATTATTTTAATTAATACTTGTTTATTTTTATTTATTTGCTTCTAAAATTAATAGTATGCAATAACGTACAATATGTTCACTACAAACTGATTACAATTATTGTTTTGTATTTTAGGGTTGAAAAAATAGTCAAAATGTAATATTTCGTTGTTCGTAGGAAATGCAAAATATTTAAATGTTGAGAATAAATATGTATTTAGATAAAAATAATACAACAGTTATTAAATAATACTAATATACTGTCTAAATGTCTTTTTTAGTTTCGTGTTAAAAATAAAATACTTTTTAATAAATACATTAATAATGTAACTAAAACAATAACCTGCCAAAAAGAAAAATACAGAAAAAGAAATAAGTTATAAATAAATTATAAAAAAACAAGCATGTATTTAACACTAGAACTTAGAACAAGATAAAATTAAACGCATTTAACCTTTATTGTGTAATAAAAAGAAATTAATTTAATCAAAAATAGATGCTTAAAATAAAAATTCAACTTGAAATAAAAACATTTTTACTACATAAGTATGTCTATAGAAAAATGTATTGTTATATTTACATACATATATACATAAATATATAGATTTATGTATGTATGTACGTATGTATGTATTTTCGGTGCATAGTTTGTGCAAAGGATGCAGAGAAAGTTCTCGTTAACTATTCAGAATTTAATATATTGTTATTTCTAACTAATGTTGATATATAATAACAGATCCTTAAATATTCATTGTGATAGGCATTTATTTGATATTTTTACATTATACGTAAAAAAAAGTTAAAATTTCCACTATCGTGGGTGGCTCTTTTTTAACGTTTAAATGCGGTTGATAATGGTAAAACTTGATAATGATGAGGACCGAAAGGTCGCATCTCTGGAATTTTCGTTATTCCATCTACTTCATCCATACCGGCATTTTCGTGAGCCATTGTGGAACTTTGGCTTAATTTTAGTTTCTGCTGCTTCTCGTGACGTATATATAGCGAAAAGCATAAAACAAGCATAAATATTAAAGCTAAAGTGGCACCACTAGCTATACTGGCTGTTTCCAACATGGCACGTTGTCTGGTGGGTAGATAACTACCATCGATCTCTTTGTACTCACATCTTGGACCCATAAACCCATTGGCACACTCACAATTATACAGGACCTCATTGTGTATTTCGACCTTGAAGCAAGTGGCGTCGTTAAGACAATACCAGGCCGCATACGGAGGTGGACAATTCAGAATGGGAAATGTTATATTGGGTCTAGGTGTAGTCATTGGGGCCATAGTTGAGAGTGTATTTGGTCTAGGCTTGGGTGCAGCTCTCGATGAACAACCCAGACATATGGTCAGCATTGCAATGAAAATATTTAGTATATAAAAACATTTTTTATATTCCAGCATTATGATGTTTCGTCAAATTTTAACTTTTCGATGAATCCAACATTTTATTCCAGATGTTGTCGTTGTAGATATTCGGTTCGTTATCGTTTTTGCTTTAACATTTATATTTTTTGTAATGATAAGGCTGAAAATTAATATAAAATTTTTAAAATTAATTAAATGAAAAAACAAAACAGAGATGTATTTTAAAAAATAAAAATGATTATTTATTCATAAATAAGATAATAATCATGAAAACAACATAAGCATAAAAATTAATAAATTCAAGCAGCTTTTTTTATTTTAGTTCTTGCTAAAGTCGAGGTTAAGTATTGCAAAAAGTTAAGAAAGAATATCCTCAATCCCCCACAAAATGTCCCTTTGCTAGAAGCGGTTGCTTTGTTAGTTGCTTATTGCCATTATTGAGCGACCTATTAAAGAAAGTAACGAACGAAATCATTAGAATTAAATGAAACAAAAAACTTTAAACGTTGGGCTTAAAAATTTTTATTTACCTGGAAATATTTATTTAATTTTTTTTTAAGAATTCTTTTCCAATATATTATTTGCACAGCAGTTTTACACTTGATTATCCAATTAGAAATTAGATACATAAATACTGTTTGTTTAGATAAATAAATATAATGAATGTTCCACGCATAATGTGTATCGAAGTCCTAGTTTACACTATGCAAGTCTTATTGCTAAGCCGACTAGTTTGTTGGGAGAGAGAGACGAGGGAAAAAAACGTTTCTGTTCCCCTCGTCTCTCTCTCCTAACAAACTAATCAGCTTAGCAATAAGACTTGCATAGTGTAAACTGGGACTACATAAATGAGTTTCAGATTTGAGGGATTTTATTTGCGATTATATATAAAATCTTATAAATAAGCCACAATCACAGTTCAACAGTTTTAAATTATTTATTTTTATTTTAATAAATACTTTACAAAATATATTTTGCAAAGTATTGTTGCACTAATATGGACGGGGTAAGTAGACCATATGCCCAAGATGTTATTAACAGTATTTTAAAAAAGTTTTTGTGACTGAATATACACGACCTATGCCACAAAAGAGCCGCAAGATTATACGGTTATCCGTGGAAGATCAGTCAACCAGTGCGAGCGAGACGAAAAACTCTCGAAGGCCAAACAACACACGCAAGCTCGACCGCACTTAAGAAATAATTACAATGACGCGGGAGCTGTTCTTCAACTCAGAGCTGCTTAAAGTGAGCAGTTTAAAATTAATAATGAGAGTACAATAGAAAAATTTTAAAGTTAAGATTGAGTTCTCTCCAACATACTGAATTCCTACTAAAAATAAAATATGATGAACAAAACAAATTAAAAAATAAGAAGAAAAAATTAAATTAAAAAAATTGGCGGAGAGCCTTAGTTTAAGAGTTATGAGTGTCCAGTAAAAAATTGTGATTATGTGATGTATTTTCCATCCAATGCGGTCAATATTGGTATGATTTAAAAGCTTTTAATAATGGTGTTTTATTGTAATACTTTGTTTTGTTAACACTGTTCAATTGTAAATAAAACGAAAGGAAGTTCCTCATGGTATAGTTCAATTTAATGGAACTAGTTATGAAAACTGGAGTTTTCGGGTAAAAATGTACTTGGATGCTATAGACGTTTTAGCAGCAGTGGAAACAAATCAGCCAGAAAGCCCTGAAGAGAGAAGAAAATTTATAGAAAAAGATAAAAAGGCAAAATCGGTGCTGGTAAGCTGCATATCAGATGATTATTTGGATTATGTTCGTGATAAATGCACGTCAAAAACTATGTGGAATGCATTAAAAGCTGCTTTTGCTGTAAAATCATTAACGAGCCAAACGATTTATCGAGAGCAATTAGCAAGATTAAAGCTTTCGGATAATACAAAAATGAAGGACCATTTTATTGAATTTGATAGTCTTGTAAGGCAACTAAAGTCCGCTGGTGCAGAGTTAGCTGAAAATGATTTAGTGTCGCAGCTTTTTGTAAGTTTTCCTGATAGCTATGACCGCTTTGGAGAATACAAAGGAAGAAGAGCCAACACGTACTCGCAGAAGAAGAAAAAAGATCCGATCGAAATGATTCAAATGATGAGTACAAGCGAGCTGCCGTGTTTGTGGCTAAGAAGAACAAAATTTATAAATTTAATAATAAATGCGATAACTGCGGAAGGGAAGGACATATTAAAATAAATTTCCGATTCAAAAGGGAAGCTAATTTAGTAAAACAAACTCAAGAGTACCATCAAGATGCCAACGGTATAAATTTCTCAAGAAGAAGGATTACATGACGATCCTGTTTGCTTTATTGCTAATAAAGTAGATGAAAATTATGAAATGAATTTTATTTTGGATTCGGGGTTAGCTTAGAGAATCCGATAAGAATAAATGTAGCGAAGGAAAGTGCAATGCTTATTGCGAATGAGGTTGGTGATATTACTGGATACACAAATTTTGGGAAGCAAGTTAACTTGAAGGATGTGCTGTATGTACCAAATCTCAGGGAACACATTTTATCATTCAGAAAATTGACAAATCCTGGGTTTGAAGGTATTTTTGAAGAAAATTACGTTAAATAAATTTAAAAGTGTAAAATTATGTAATCGTGATGAAAGTAAATTATGACATAGTAGATTAGCTAACATTAGCCAACAAAGTCTTGAATTAATGAGTCGTAATGGAATGGTTTTGGATATCGGTAATTTTAAACATTTCGGTTTATGTGACATTTGCATTAAAGGGAAACAGAGTCGTGATCCATTTAATGGTGTTCATAGCCGAACCTATTCGTGATTTAGAAAGAATTCATATTGATGTATGTGGTCCGATTTATCCTAATACTAATGACGGATGTCGGTATTTTGTATCGTACGAAGCTCTTGTGACAGCAAAATTTGGTAAACAAATTTATATTCTACGTTATGATCAAGGAACTGAGTATCATTCCAATGAGCAAACGTTTTAATAGAATACTTATTGAAAAAGTGAGAACTATGTTAACAGAATCAAATGTTCCTAAATGGTTGTGGGGAGAGCCAACATTAACGGCTGTATACCTTATAAATAGACTTCCAAGTATAACTTTAAAAGAAACGAAAACTTTGGCCGAAATGTGGTATGGATACAAACCTAAAAAAATTGCGAATATTTGGTTGCAAAGCTTATGCTTGGATACCAGAACAAAAGAGAAGAAAACTCGATGAAAAAAGTCAAGAAGGCGTCATGACAGGTTATAAGAGTAATGGTTATATATAGAATTTTTAATAACTCAACAAAAAAAATTTTACTGCTCGTGATGTCAAATTTGACGAGTCAGACTTCCCATTTCATTCAGATTGGTATTAAATTAGAGAAACTTCAAATTATTACTATTTGCAGTATTGAGCAAGAGAGGGAAAATAGAGATGCTGTCTGTCATAGCTGCAAATAAAAATTTCGAAACAAATGATGTCGAAGATGAGTCTTCTAGAATTCAGCCTGAAGTTTTAGCTTTACATGATAGTAACAATATATCAGAAAGTAGTAATGATACTGAAGTTTTTTTTTCACATGATAGTGAAAATTTATCAGAAAATACTGTCAATAATACGCCGGCATTAAGACGGAGTACTCGAGGCTTAATTCCCTAACTATTTACAGACTATTTTACAATTTACAGTGCAGAAATACATGAACAGCCTATCGATGATGTTCCAGGAAGCTTTGATGAAATAGCAGATGTTAAAGATAACAATAAATGGACGGAAGTTATAAATGAAGAGCTAAAATCAATGAAAAATAATAATGTGTGGACCACAGTTGAAAAACCTAAAAATATGAAACCATTAACATTAAAATGCCCATTTCTAATCAAGAAAAATTAAAATAGATATAAAGCAAAAAGTTTTCTACAGAAATATGAAATAGATTATGAAGAAACTTTTGCACCTGTTACTAAGCTAACAACAATTAGAACTGTATTAGCTGTTGGAGTTCAAATGAAATTTGATTTTCATCAAATGGGTGTGAAAACCGCGTTTCTTCACAGTGATCTGAAAGAAAATATTTACATGCAGGCACCAAAATGAATGAAGATAAAAGATAATTGTGTTTATAAATTGAATAAGTCACTTTATAGTTTGAAACAAAGTCCAAGGTGTTGGAATGTGAAAATTAATAATTACTTTCTTGAAATTGGTTCACGAGAGCAAATCATGACTACTGCTTATATGTATGAAATACAGATTATAGTACAATATACTTAATACAGAGATTTTGACGATATAAATACTCGAATTTTCGAAAAGATTTGAAATGACATATTGTGGAGAGCTAAAGTTCTTCTTAGGAATAAAAATTCGTGACAACTGCATAATTTAACTATATCAAGAATCAAATATATAGAATATTTTACGAAAATTTGATATGGAGCAATATAAACCTGTTAGAACGCCAATGCAAAAATTGTCTGAGGTACCAAAGTCTGAAATCATACCCCTTTTACACACAAAAAGTTTACTTTGCAAAGTCTTAATTCAGCTGAGAGAAAGACAGAAAGAGAAAGTATTCTTGCCTCTGTCTTTCACGCAGCTGAATTAATGGCTCGATTACGGATGGCAACCGAACTTTGGTTGCGTTGCTAGTTGCCGAAATGGTATTACGGATGGCAACTGGCAACTAACAGATGTAATTTCAGTTGCCATATTGGCAACCACAAATTTGTAGTTGCTGCAGTCTTAAAAGCAAAAAATTGGAAAATTAAAAATTAAAAATTAAATGCATATTTAAAGAAAATATGCCTTACGGCTAAAAAAAAAGAGATTGTTGAAACTTATTTTAGGCAATAACATATACTCACAGCAGATGCGATAATTCTGAAGAGCCGTCTAATACATTCATTCAACATTTTTTACTTTCTTTTCTTCGTCAAAAATTAATTCCACTAACTAATCATTTGTATGATCACTAATGCTTTAAACACTTTTACTTAATAATTTTCTTTTTAGCACTTGTATTTCTTATATTTTAAATTTTTTTACATTATTTTCAGTTGCCAATCTGTCATAATCGTATTTTCGATAACTTTTTGGCAACTGGAGGAAGTTGCCATACGTAATAGCAATTTTAAGTTCAGTTGCGTTGCTAGTTAAGTCGGCAACTGAAGTTCGGTTGCCATCCATAATCGAGCCATAAGACTTTGCAAAGTGAACTTTCCGTGTGTAAAAGGGGTGTCACTAATAAACCATATCGTGAGTTATTGCGAAGCTTAATTGTTATGACCCACAAATGTATGTTTACTTGGCAACACTGTGAATATGTAAATGTCATACTATTGCATTTTCTCTTTTATAAGTTTAACTTCCTTTTTATATAAACTACTGAATAAACATGAATTTTAAAGACAGATACGCGTGCTTATTTTATTCAACTTTCAATAATACCCCTTTTACACACGGAAAGTTTACTTTGCAAAGTCTGAATTCAGCTGGGAGGAAGACAGAAAAAGAAAATATTCCTTCCTCTGTTTTTCACCCCGCTGTATTAAAATTTTGCAAAGTAAACTTTCCGTGTTTAAAAGGGTGTAAGTAAAGATACAAAAGTGGCGACGAGTTAAAAAATAATAATAATAATAAAAACGTTCAAATGAAATAATAAATTTCGATTTCAATAAATTAAAAATTTCAATTAATAAAAATTTCTTCAACATGAATCCTGATAAATTTTCACATCTGCTAGAAGCATTCAATAAAGCACAACGTGAATTGGTACAACAATTAAATGTGAATTCTACTCTCCAAACATAGCGACAACAAAGTTCACAGCCAGTACAAGTGCTAATACCTCCTTTTGAAAATTGCGATGAGAAAAAAGAAAATTTCAGATTGTACCATCAACGATTTGAAAATTATTTAACAATGAAAGGCGTTTTTACGAACAAAACTCTTTGTCATCAAATGTTAATTAACTCGATTGGGTCTACACATTTCAAGCTTTTGGTCTCTTTGGTTGCCCCCAAGACAATCAACGAAGGAAAATACGAAGATTTAATATTGAAACTGGAAATTCATTTATGTCCGAAAAAGATCATTCTGGTAAGTCAACATAGATTTTTATCAACCTACCAAGGCGAAGAAGAAACATTAGCCGAATATGTGGCACTATTGCGCCGGGATACCAATGAGTGTGAATTTATATCAACATGTGATTGCAAGTCAGACATTTAAACATATTCCTAAGAGCACAATTTATACGTGGGTTAAGGGACAACACAATTCGCGAACAATTATATCAATATCAAGAATTCGAATTCGATAAAATTGTACAAAAGGCTTTGTCATTGGAAGCATCAAAAATAGATTGTCGGGAACTAAATACAAGGCAAACCATCAGTAGTGATGTCAACAAAACAAAAATCCGAACTTCAAGTCGAAGGAGAAGTCGTTCCAGTAATCCCCCATAAAGACTTCAACACCGTTCAAAATCTAGATTAAACTACAGCCAGTTAGGAATAGATAACGTGTGCATAAGGTGTGGTAGAGACAACAATAAAACAAAAGACTGCCGTACTAACCCGCATAACCTCAAATGTAAAGGGGCCCATACACTACAACAGCATGCATGCGCAATCAAGTGTTTGTGCCAGCGGTTTGGTCGTGTATGGGCATTTTGTGCGATTGTACGGTTTGCTGTAGCGATGTCAAGTAGAGTTTGATATTTTGCTGATGGTACCAGCTCGCTGGTGTGGTATATGGTGAAGTTAGCTCAGTTGAGCAAAGTTGTCATGGAGCAAACATGCATTTAAGTAATATAATTTGTTGAAATATAATTTGTGTCAATGGTAAATAAAATTTTAGAACTTTAGTTATACATAGCTGATAATTTTAACAACATACCAATAATAATTGCAACCAAATATGTGTCACTATTCATAACCACCCTTCCCGAAATTTTGTAAGAAATGAATATTGTACCAGCTTGCTGGTATGTTGTGTGGTTCGAGCATGAATGCTTGATTGTGCGTGCATGATGTTGTAGTGTATGGGCCGCTTTAGGGAACGCGTTATGCACAGGTTAAGGGTCCCATACACTACAACAGCATGCATGCGCAATCAAGTGTTTGTGCCAGCGGTTTGGTCGTGTATGGGCGTTTTGTGCGACTGTACGGTTTGCTGTAGCGATGTCAAATAGAGTTTGATATTTTGCTATTGGAAAACCTTAAATAGATATAAACATACATACATATGTATGTATACACATATTATAAATTAAGTTTATAAATATTCAAGCATACCTTAACATTTCCTGTTGCACTTCATTGCCACAATGCGCTGCATTTCCTCATGTATCAACTCAACACAACGCAAGTTCTTAAATGTGGGGGTAAGACAACTCTTCCGGGCTCAGCAAGTACTAGCTGACTTCTTATATATGTATGTATGTATAAATAAGACGCACGTTTATTTGTTGTACACTTAAGTATTTCATTGTCCGTTTTTGTAAATAATTTCATGCATTTAAGGATAATATTTTGTTTACGGCCATGATGGCCAGTAAATCCACTGATTTCGCGTTAAACAAACCATCGGAGAGGCAGCAAGTAAGGTTTCTTTACGTTGTCCCAAAATATCAGGATCATTTAACTAGAACCGTCTTTCATCATTTTAATTACATTTATTTTACAAATATTATTTTCTGTGTTGTTGATAGTAGATGCACATGGATAGTAAAATGTGTTTTTATAAATATGTATGTATTGGTATTTTAGTCAACTGTTTTTGACAGATGGGGTTTTTTGAAGCCAGACGAATTGCATGTTGTTTTTAGTATTGTTGTATTGTTGTAGCGATAAGGTCACCTGTTATGAATTCGCCTTGGCATTGCTTAGTTAATGTTGTACACAAGTATGCATATACACATGTACATATGTACATAGT
Source organism: Tachina grossa (assembly GCA_949987645.1). NCBI lineage: Eukaryota > Metazoa > Arthropoda > Insecta > Diptera > Tachinidae > Tachina > Tachina grossa. Next base: position 86,726,271 of record OX465276.1, on the reverse strand, counting down.
TACCACATGAACTTAATTAGGAACTTTGTAAACAGCATATAAGATGATAATGATCGTCTAGACATTGCTTGAAACTTCTAGTGGTATTTGTGTGAAGTATAAAAAAGCGGTGACGCATCCAATGAGTTAAGGTAGGATTAGTAAATCGTATCGTGATGTTGCGTGTCAGCTGGCAAAAACCGTACCATATACAATGCATGTTACCAGTTATAAAATATGTGGTTTTAGCACTGCTGACGTAGGAATCTGCAGAAAACAGATTTTTCTGTAGCGAATGTCAAAACGCCGCATTTAATGCCAGACAAAAAAAAGTGCTGTGCAAACTGTTACATTTTCTATAACTTGTGCACAAATTTGAACGATACGGCAAGATGAAAAGTAGAATGATACGAGTTTACTAATTCTACCTTTAGTTAGTTGCAGTTGTGAACAAGTCAGTTGATAATTCAGTTGTGAGTTAATAATAGTCTGCGATACAGTGGTGAGTTGATAGTTAAGAGCAGTCTGTGCTTTACACGTAAGTTGGGAAAAGGAGAAACTATAGGACAGTCTATAGTGACAGCAGTCTGTCGTGGAATTGAGATTATTGTGGAGTCTATCGTGTCGACTGGAGTAAAGGGAACAGCGCAGCGAATAAACATGTGTAAGGGTGTAAGTAAAGCCAGTGAGTCTTTATTGGTGTATCAAGTGTGAGTGTCGGCAGAGTGAGTGCCGTGTGTGACAAGCAGCAGACAAAGAGGTATTGGTGTATCAACTGTGAGTGTCGGCAGAGTGAGTGCCGTGTGTGACAAGCAGCAGACAAAGAGGTGTCACGTGATTACTTGCGCAGCCAGCTAAGAAACGTGCGTAAACTACAGCGAGGAAGGCGTAGTGGTAACCAGTTGTGAATTTTTGTGTGTAATTCAGTAGTTTAAGTTGTATTAGTTTATATAAGCTATTGATTAATTTAGTTTAAGTGTATCATTCTTAACCTTAATTACTACACTCGACTCTTGTATTCATTTGCAAATCTTCGGGTCCACGGAAAAGCGTTTTTATAGAGAGAAAAACGTAACACTATTATATGTGACAAAAACTTAAAATACAAAACAAATTCACTAACAATTCAGCTATTAATAGTTTCTTTTTGAAATCAGAATGATTTAAATCACCGTGATTTTCAGAACAGGCCCGTATTTCTGATTAAAATTCACTACAGTTCAATTAAATTTAAAAATGTCTCATCAAAAAAAATTAAGATATTCTTTAATAAAACATTGCAATCCGAAGTCGTTTATGTACTTAAAAAGAAATAAGAAATAACACCCTATACTTATTTGTGCAACGGTTTTATGTTAATAGCTTTGTTTCTTTCTTTTTGGGTAAAGTTCGGTAAAATGAGTGGACTATATAACTATAATTTAGCTCAATAATATACAAAAATGCACAAAAGTACGGAAACGCGAAAAAGCACGCATACACGCACGTATTTATTTACATGATTCATACTCATGTAGGTTTTTTATCTGAATTTCATATAAGAACTTATAAAAATTTGTTTGCTACTAGTTTTTAAAAATTTTTTCATAAATTTTTCCATTTTTTAGTTTTTAGGTAAATGTAATTTTTCTTTGTAATTGTTTATTTTTTGAAACAGCTGATTGATTTTGTGTTTGCCCAAACTAGCACGAAGAAAAAGTACGGGCTGTTTCGTGCAAGAAGAAGAACATCACTCTCACAAAACCTGTCATTTACAGTGTTGTCAGTTTAGGGGATTTGTCCCCATATTGGGGATTTTTTTCGAGATTGGGGATGAAAATTTCATGTTGGGGATCTGGGGATTTGTTGGGGATGATAACCAAAATTAAGGGGATTGTTTGGGATTTTTTTTATAACTGATGGTAACAAGAATGATCTTTGAGCTAAGAAATGTGTGTCTCGCAAGTCTAAAAATGTGTGATTCTATTCATAGTGAATGAATTCTATACACAGAAAAAACTAAATTTCGTTTTCAGTAACCAAATTCATTGAATCAGTAAATTTTTTGTGTGAATGCGGACCTACAAAGAAATTTGTAGATTCTGATAACAATTTTGTAAAAATTTAACTGAAAAAAAAAATTTATTTTTAGTTAACTTATTATGGCATTAGAGAAAAAAGTTAACTGAAACTCAAAATATTTTCAGCCAATTTATTAATAGGAACAGAAAATCATTTTTGCAGATTTTTTGTTATTATTCAGCAAATTTTTTTTTATAATTCACAAACACATTCATTAAAATTTTTCTTATTATCAGAAAATAAATTAACTGAATTAATAACAATTCTTACATTTTTTTTTTAATTAGTAAAAGTTTTATTTGAAAAAAATAACTGAATCAAATGAAAGGTTCAACTATTTTTTTTTACTTTTAAAAATTGGCTTGTTTTTATGGTTAAGCATTTCGTTCCCGCTCGTCAGTAGACTTCAAAAAAATTTTTAATTTAGCTAACAAACTCCGTATGTTTATAGTAAGACTCTTAATACTATATTGAGAATCACAATATACAAACATAATAAGTTTGAAAACCGCAAACAAATATCTTTAAAAAAAATAAAATGTTTTTTATATCTATAAAATAATTTGTATAAAAAATAAAAAAAAAATCAGAAAAATTTTTTTACAGTATATAAAAATAAATTTAACTGAAAATAACAAATTTAAATAGAAAAAAAAAATCTAAACAAATTTTTAACAAATTTTACTTTATATAGATAATTTTCATTCTATACAGTTTTTTTACATAAAATAAAATTGGAACAAATAATTTACTGGAACAGTAAAAAATATTTACTGAAACTAAATTATATTTCAAAACACACGTTTGTTTGAAAATTTTTTGGGAATAATTTTTTCTGTGTAGGTAATAGAAGAAGTATCAAGGCAGATTAACCAATATAATGAACACTACCAAAACAAGAATACGTAACAAAATGCAAAAAAAAAATATTTCATTCAATAAAAAGAATTGAAATTACTGAACTTAAGCCTGACTAAAAATTATTTCCGATTAGAAATATGACTTGTTGGAAGCACTTCTTAGAATAAACACACTTTAAAAATAATTCCATTTGTTGTGACAAATTAATCCTTCTGCTGAAATGTTAAAGCTTTTTAATACAAGTAATATGTACAACAAAATTTCTGAGGCTGATAAATCGGAAGATTTCGATTCTGAAATATTTGAAATGGCAAACTTTGGTTAAAATTTTTTTTATACTTGTGTATATTAAACAATGTGTTATTTTTTCTTTGCAAGTTTTATAAGTACAAATTAAATTAATATGAATGTAAATATAGCTATCGATATAAATTTTATTGAATAAATATGTTATTTTTGTCATTATTTTTTAAATAAAATTAAAATAATTTATCTTTTTCACAAAACAAAAAAAATTTGAATAAAAAAACTCGATTTGGGGATTTTCGGGGATGACAAATCAAAAATTGGGGATAAGCTCTAGAAAAAAAAACTTGCAACACTGGTCATTTACCCAATTTTCGAGTACTGGAACGATTTTCGTGCAAATTGGGATCCCGCGAGATCCCAATGTAGAGTAATGAAACACACCTAATGTTTGATAGAAAAAATACATACATGTCGCATAACTGAAATTTAGGTCTTGTTTGAGTTCAAGTGAAGAAAGAAAATAAAATTATCAAAGGTATTGTACATATGTATGTATATACCTATACATACCAGAGCTGGCCACCGAGAGAAACACGAGAGCAATGCATTCGCGTATGTGTATTCATTTATACAAAAAGATCTACTTTCGGCAGCTCAGGTACATACTAATATGTATGTATATGTGTTTGCACATAATACATACCCAGAGGGAAAACTCAGAAGAGTTTCTTACTTCAGGCCTTATTAGAGGGCTGTTAGAAATTTGTTTAATTCATTTAAAATTCTTATCTAACTTCTAAAGAACATCTTATAGAATTCTACCGCTTTTCCGCATAATGAGGGTCGCGTTGGCTGAAGGAAGGAACGTTGAAGGAAGCACGTTGACTACAAATCGAAGGTCCTGGGCTCGGACCCGGTATCCAACAGTCATTAAATAACACCATGCATTTTTCTGATGTGCATTAGTGTAACTACCCACGCAGAAAAATACAATCGGGATAACGTTGGCAAAGCGTTTCCTAAGGTGGTTCGAACGTTGGCAGAACATCACAATTTCTACTTTTGGAGTGTTTTGCCAACACACAAATGATAACCTCATGATGGGGGTGGCCAACTATTTTTTACGTCGTTGGCTAAACACTGAAAACCACAATTTAAGTGCTTTCACAACATAAGTTTTTTATAAGTGTAATATATTCCCAATACTTCAAACAATTGCTTCAAAAGCTTATATTGCTTCGAAAGCTAATGATAAAGAATTCATTCTCTTATATTTCACAAGAAAATGTATCAGGACTTCAACAAAACTTATTAATGGTATCTAAAAATTCAGCTTTTGAATTTCAGAGGAAAATCATCATAATTTAATGAATTTAACAAACTGGAAAACTACACAATTCCGTTTCTTCTTGTTATATGATGGTGCAATTACTTTAAAAAAATTTATTAGATATTAAAATGTACAAACATCTTTTTATTTTACATATTTACTTTTTGTCGTATTTGTTCGTCAACCTAGTTAGCCATATTAAAATCAAAATACGTTCAAGAATTGTTAAATCATTTGTTGAACTTATGCCTCGATATTACGGACCTAATTCGAAAACTATGAACATACATAATCTAATCCATATACCAGATGATGTAATTAACATTGGTGCTCCTTTATCACAATTTTCACTTTTGACTTTAAAAATAGTTTGGGTTATTTAAAGTCAATTGGTAATGCTAAATAAACTACAAATCCAATAGCGCAAATTCTAGACTTGGGTTGAACTCGTTCACTAGTTCATTTTTGCCACAAACCAATGATCAAACCCACATAAATTATATATATCAGCTTATCTTGGGCTAAATTTAGCTTTTTTTTTGGGATTTAGCTGGAAAATTTTCATTTAGCTCTTAGCTTATTTTTTAGACTTTTTTAAAAACTGATTTAGCTTTTTTAGCCGTTTTTTAATCTAAATTGCATGTTCTCAAATAATATGTTAAAGACATAAAAAATTTATAATAACAAATATTAAAAATTTTAAGAACTCCCAACGTACTGACCAAACGGCTGGAAAAATTTTCTTCAAGTATAGACGAGACAAAAACAAAATTAAAATCAGTTTAGCCGTTTGAGAGCTATGGTGTCAAGGACATAGATTCAACTAAATATACCTTCTGAACGGCTGGACCGATTTTCTTCATAGCTAAGAACATTCTCGATCAAGTCACCTTGCAAACAGAAAAAACTAAATCAAAATCGATCCAGCCGTTTGGTCTGTACGTGGACTCATACCATTCAGCGGCAGAATTTACTTAAAACTAAAATTAGAAATAGTATACTGTAAATAGAACTAATTCACTTTAAAAAAAAATGTTTCGTATTTTAGTATAAATGTTTTTACATATTTAAAGACTGGTTAAGCTTATTTTGGGAAGTTTTTGTTTTGTGTTTCTTTAAAACTCAAATATAGTAATGAATAAATAACACTGCACAACAAAATAGAGGTTTTTTTTATGATGTTTAAATAAAAATAGCCGATCCTACTGTATTTTTGTCTCTTGATTACGATGGTGTCATTAGTTTTTCTCTATCAGCTCTAGTTTTGAAGATATAGTGTCATTTAGGATTTGCATAATTTGCATCTCTTTTTGTATTATACCGTTAATATATTACGAATGGTACTCCAAACTTAAAAATACTTTCTGGATTATTTATCTACACAAAAATCCCTTTCATTTAAATAGATTCACATTGATGAGTATATCAGGGTATCTGACTATTATTGCAAGGATGTCAAAAATCGTGTTTTTAGTTCAGTCCTTTTAAAATTTTTTGATTATAATTTTTTTGACCAAATATAACTAATTCTTATGTATTTTTGTTCGCTGATTACAAAAATAGGTTTATTGATTTTCTAGCACCTCTAGTTTAAGAGATATTTTGTGTTACATAAAAAAATTCTTGAATTTTTTTTTCCAAAGCCATCAAAAAAAATTGTTTTTTATATTACATTTGTCCATTTACAAGTTATTAGTGCAATTATTACGCAAAAAAAAATGTTGTATGGACCAGTCTAGAAAATTTTTATGCTATTAATTAATCCAGAAAGTATTTTTAAGTTTGGAGTACCATTCGTAATATATTAACGGTGTAATACAAAAAGAGATACAAATTATGCGAATCCTAAATGACACTATATCTTCAAAACTAGAGCTGATAGAGAAAAACTAATGACACTATCGTAATCAGGAGGCAAAAATACAGTAGGATCGGCTATTCTTATTTAAACATCCAAATCACTGTTGTGCAGTGTAATTTAATTTATTTTTTACTTCAAATAATGGGAAAATGTGTTTGTGTATGTAAATATATATTTAACGTTGTTTTAGCAATAAGTAACTATTGCAAAGTGAAAGAAGTCGAAAAAAGTTTAGCTTTATTTTTTGCTTCAAATTTAACTTTTTAGCTTATTTTAGCTCTTTTTCAAACGTGATTTAGCTTAATGTGGTCACACTGATATTAGTGTATAATATGAGAGAGAGAGAGAGAGTAAAATGCATGTTTGTACGAATGCTTATGAGAGACTGAATTATTTTCTTACGTAAGTATTAAAATATCAAAATTTTTTTAATGGAAATTATTATTGGATAAATTTATCAAAATAACTTTTGTTATGCGACAAATACAAATATTTTTTCATCAACTACATCTGCGTTGACAGATTTAACATGTTTAGTTTAACATTACCATATTGCCATATTGAAAATTACATGCTTTTTATACTGTTAAATTTGCCACGTGGTAATTAATTTGATTTACATACAAAACAAAAACAACAAACTTGCCAGACGATATTAAAGTATTAAATTGAAACGTTGCAATATTAAGACACATTTTAAAGCGCTATTGTGAACTCCCAACTGTTAAATTTGCCACATGGTAACTAATTTGATTTACATACAAAACAAAAACAACAAACTTGCCAGACCATATAAAAGTATTACACCCCGTTGTCATATGCCAGTAATTACTTGCAAGTAGTGTATATGTATTACTAACGAAAATCAGGAGAAACGTAAAAAACACAACAATATTTTGATTGGCTACACAGCACAGTGCAAGTTAAAATGTCGTCAACAAGTAAAGTTCTAGATAACAGCGTTGCTTCAACTCTTAGTGCAGTGTTGCCAAGAAGTCAATATTGAACTTTAATTGCATTGTTAATATATTTCTTTTATTAAAACATAAAATTTATGTTCGAACTTAGCTCTAAAATTAGTCTATGCCATTTTTTAATATCCTTTTTATATATACAAAAAATCAGCTATAATACTAACCAAATTAATGAAATAACTTTCCACTCGGCAACACTGTTTTTCGTTTTGTCACTTTACTTGCGACAAGTGTGAAAATTTACTTGCTTCAAAATTTCATTGCAAGCTGACTCGCAAGTGGCAAAAGTGTGACTGTGTTAGTAAAAAAATGTGAGTGTATTGATTTTTTTTCACTTGCACTTGCATGTGACAACGGAGGGTTAAAATGGAAACGTTGCAATATTAAGACACATTTTAAAACGCTATTGTGAATTCCCTAACTATTTTCTTTTGTCAACATTTATGGCTATAATATTACAACCGTTCCTCTGATAATAACGGGTGTTTTTTTTAAAGGTATAGAACTTCGAATTGAAATAAAACACAAGAAAATCGTTTTAATGTCCATCAATTTGGCTTTATTGGAAGGATAATTTTATGCCATTAATGTTTAAATATGATTTCGGGCATGTGGCCGCGGCGGCTCGAATAAAGCCAATTCTACAGGTCCAATTTTCAACCACTTTTTCGAGCATATGGGGCCGTATGTTGGCAATAACGCCACGAATGTTGGCTTCCAAGTCCCCTAACGTTTCTGGTTTGTTGGCGTAGACGAGCGACTTCACATATCCCCAAAGAAAATAATCCAATGGTGTCAAATCACACGATCTTGGTGGCCAATTGACAGGTCCATTCCGCGAAATTATGCGCTCATCGAATGTTTCCTTCAATAAATCGATTGTGACGTGCGCTGTGTGGCATGTAGCGCCGTCTTGTTGGAACCACAACTCATCCACATTCATGCCATCCAATTCGGGAACAAAATAGTCGGTTAGTCGGCTCCAATTGCTGTGCACGGTGGCGAATCGATTCATTCGGGTCCTCTTCAACACTTTGCTCTACAGCGGCAATTGTTTCTTCGGTGCGCACTGTTCGACGTCTCTGCGGATGCGTATTATCTCATAGAGTAAACGTAGTGCGAAAACGATCCATGGTTAACCGAATTAATTGCTCTGATGGACGATTATGTCGACCATAAAATGGACGGAGCTTGCGGTAAAATTCGCGAACTGAACCATTATTTTCGAAATAAATTTGCACGATTTGCAAGCGTTGTTCTTTTGTCAACCTGTTCATGATGAAATGGCAAACCAAACTAAATATTAATCACTTGACAGCTGACAAAATGGCCGCCAGTTAAAAAAGTGATGCCAACTTAAAGTTCTATACCTCAATAAAAAACACCCATTATATGTTAACTAATTAAGTAATCGAAATGTCTGGTATATCATTCATATCAGAAATAATATCAGAAATAGAGCTAAGCATGTATGTATAATCATGTATAATCAAAAACTGGTATGATGTTAGCATAAGTGGCAAAATTGAGCATGGTCTTAACGTGTTTTGCCATACAATTTTACATTAAAGATCATGCTAAGATACAATAGTGTGTTAAAACTACATTATGCGGCGATTTTTAATGTAAAATTGTATAGAGGAACTCGTCAACACGTAGTTCAATTTTGTCACTTATGCTAACTTCATGTCAGTTTTTGATTATACATAAGGCCGTAAGTGTATTCTTACCAATAAATAACAAAAATTACAAATTTTAAAAACCCCGACTTTTTTCAGAAAAGATGTTATATCTTCTAAACGGCTGGACCGATCTTCTTCAAACATAGCTAAGAACCCTCTCGATCAAGTCATCTTTCAAACAGAAAAATGAAAATCGGTCCAGCCGTTTGGCCTGTACGTGGACACGGACAGACACACAGATACACAGACACACACTACAAACTTATAACACCCTTTTTTTAGTCGGGGGTTAAAAAACGAAAAGAAAAAATAAAAATTATTAAAAAGCATTGGCAAATAATTTTTCAGATTGTAACCCGTAACGTTGGCAAACCGTTTGGGTTTTTTGAGTAAAAGTGCTTTCTCAGTGCTACAATTTTTGTACGGTTGGCAGTTGGTGTTGGTAAGTTTAAGTGATTAAGGTATGGTCACTGGTAGCAGAATCATCGGCGAAGAAAAATAACAAATAAAATGGCTACTAAAATACAGCTTCAAAAATTTAATAGGGCTCATCGACACCAGAGGCGCTGCAGCACTGCATTATCAAAAAACCTGCAAATTCACAGTTGTAAAAGAATGAAGCTTTCCTCTGTCTCTACGTTCACCACCTGTCTTCTCTATCACTTTTCCTTTCCAAAAGAAGGTAACACCTAGTAATAGTAGTAGTAGGCATTCATTGCCTGAGTGTTACTTCTCTTTAAAAAAAATATTCATGTTTTTGAATCAGTTAACATTCTTATGTAACTTCTAAAGAAGGTTTCATAGAAGATTTCGTATCTTTAGTAAAAAAGATGGGAAATGCGTTCCACATTTCTTTCTGTGGGAAGGGAGAACAGAAGAAGTAAAATATTTATTTTTTTTGTCAAAGCAAACGCCAAATAATTTAGATGCCGTTATAAAAATTAAAATTTCATTTAAAAATACCAAACACAGAACGATTAAAGAAAATAAAACGTAATGTTATGTTCAGAAGTTTCCTTTCAATATGTTCCACCCTTTTGATCACAATATGTATGGATGTGTAGGGCTTTTTGAATACCTGGGGCCTGGTTCGCAAAACTTACAAGTCTTGTAATACAAGTAAACAGTTGTGAAAATATTTTATTTTCATATAAAAAATATATTTTCACAACGATTTTACTTGTATTAATTGCAACACTTGTAAGTGTTGTGTTTGTAATTTAAATACGGATTTTTTTTAGCTATGCTGCTTATGGGACGATACAGGGGTTAGAAAATAATTTTCGTAACATAAATAATCGACACTTTTACAGTTATAAATTTATTTTTGTTTTGATTCCTTTGTACTGAAACCAGAGCACGACAATAAACGAAACAAATTTGTTTGATTTTGTTTTGTTTAATTCTTTGAAGTTGAGAGAAACAGAAACCATGAGAACGATTGCTTCATTTTTTTTTTTTTGATTACTTTGTACTTTTGTTTTCTTTATTTTTTAGATATTCTATAGATTATCTCAAGGGTGTCCAAAAGTTCCTTATGGAAGAGTAAACACCAATGCATTTAAAGAAAAACTAATTTATATTCAATACTTATTTCGTGTTGTAAAAACCAATATGTACATACATACATACAAAGAAAAAATATCGTTGCTTTGCGCTTGCGTATATACGGTGAATAACGACAAAAAAATTAATAAGACACAAGGCGAATTAATAACAGGTGACCTTATCGCTACAACAATACTAAAAACAACATGCAATTCGTCTGGCTTCAAAAACCCCATCTGTCAAAAACAGTTGAATAAAATACCAATACATACATATATATAAAAACACATTTTACACTCCATGTGCATCTACTATCAACAACACAGAAAATAATATTTGTAAAATAAATGTAATTAAAATGATGAAAGACGGTTCTAGTTAAATGATCCTGATATTTTGGGACAACGTAAAGAAACCTTACTTGCTGCCTCTCCGATGGTTTGTTTAACGCGAAATCAGTGGTGTAAAATGTGTTGTACTGGCCATCATGGCCGTAAACAATATATTATCCTTAAATGCATGAAACTATTCACAAAAACGGGCAATGAAATACTTAAGTGTAAAACAAATAAACGTGCGTCTTATTTATACATACATACATATATAAGAAGTCAGCTAGTACTAGATGAGGCCGGAAGAGTTGTCTTACCCCCACATTTAAGAACTTGCGTTGTGTTGAGTTGATACATGAGGAAATGCAGCGCATTGTGGCAATGAAGTGCAACAGGAAATGTTAAGGTATGCTTGAATATTTATTTCTATGTATAAACTTAATTTATAATATATGTATATCCCAAAATTGCACGGAAAAATTGTTGATGTGGTGACAACGTTATTGCGTCGTCGTTTACCAGCCACCAATGCATGGTTGAGAATTTGGGAGCCATTAAATTGGCCTATATCCAATTTTCATAAACATGCCTAGTCTACTAAAAGCTGACACCAGCTGACACAATGGAACCATATGGACATCAGCAACCACAACGACGTGCAAATGCGTCGAATAGTATTAATTCTTTGCCTCAAGGAATGCAGAACGTTTGATAAAATCTTATTTCTATATTGTGCGAAAATCCATACAAGATTCTATACCAAAAGCTATCATGCATTTAGGCGAGACACATGTGGAAGAAATATTTTATATTCGATACAATTTTTTAAAAATCATCATCAATAAACTAATGGAGTTAATCATTTTGCAAGAGTTAATTTAGAATGGATAGGATAGGAAGGGTGGTGCTATACCGCACCTCCACTCGGAGACCCAATTGGGTTCCATTGTGATAAATATTCATACATTATAATCCTTTTTACTTTAAAATATATTTTTTAAGCATAAAGAACGATATAATTTTTTTCACTTTAAATGTAAACAAACATCAGATAAAAGAAGACATTTTGACAGTTGGGGTCTAAGCAGTCTTCGAACACCTGATAATGGGACTGTTAAGGTCACCTGTTATGAATTCGCCTTGATAAGACAAAGTTGGTTGTATATTTCGTATTGCTAGCAGAGTAGCAAGCCGTAACGGCGCGGCTGGCGGCTAGCCGCTCAGCCGTTTTTTTTTCAACAAGCCGAGCCGCCGCCGAACCACTCGGCTTATTGGCGGCTTAGTACTCAGCCGATATTATTTTGTCTTTTATTTTTTATACTCTTTGAATTATGTTTAATATTGTGTCTATTCCACTTGCTTATAGTTTTTATTTATATTTCGTATTGAATATGATAGCCTGAGTCCCTGAAAAATGGTTGATATTGCTTCCACATAGAGAGAATGTGTATGTGAACGGTAAGTCCCGGTTCACACACTTCAACTTTTGTTGATCAACTCGTAATTCAGTTGTAAGAGAGACGGAGGAAAAAGTACAAATATCTCTTTTTTTTCTTACAGCTGTGTATGAACCGGGACTAACGTAGCTGCGGCAACACTTACGTTCTCTATTGGAGTCCCATCCCAAATCCATGCACGTTTACATATACTTTTTTGTTGCAGCAGTTAGGCTACTTTTTATAATTTGATCAAAGCTTTTTATTCGTTCATCCGTAGCATAGAGCTGCAAAACTATCGACAGTCGCTCCACTCGATAGTTTCGATAGTTTTGTGTAAAACTATCGATACTATCGATAGTATCGGATAGTTTTATAAAAGTTGCCACATAAACTACATTTGACTCGAAAAAAAATCCAGAGTCCTCAACATTTTCATTAGTATATAAAAATATATCAAGCCTTTTTTTTGATTTTATCGTAAGCGGCACATTATCGAAAATATACTTTTTTATTGAACTTATAATTTTATGGGCCTACCCATGGTTTAGAATTATCAAAATGCGAAAATTGTTGATAACTTTTAAGACACTAACTGTAAAGTTTTATCGTAAGCGACAATTTTAACCTTCTTCTAAAAATTTAATTTTTATCGCATACGATTACATCGAAGATTAGGCTGGATATGTAGGTATGTAGGTACAATATAAAAAAAATTTTGTAGCGAAACACGCTAGTGTATGTCAAAATAAATCCGACGATTGGCGGCCGTCGCGATATCAGTACCACCAAAATTTATCTTTGTGTCGACGATGTTGAATTTATTAAGCTACTTGTGACTACTATTTGTCGAATAACACTTGGATTTATAAATAAATTCATATACATACATATGTATGTATTTAAGTACTTATGTATACAGAAGCAGGAATGCGATGTCATATTTACAAATTGTACTAACTTTCAAAAAAAATTTTAATTTTTTCAGTACGATTGTACCTAATTCTTTATTTATATTTTTTTTAATACTTGTACTTTTTAATTAACTAAAAATCAATTAACAAAACGCCATAAGGTGCACAAAGAATATTAGTTGCTGGGATCTGAATATAAAAGTAACATTTACGATATACTACGTTTATAACCTTTTTTTTATTATTCGATTGTTCACAGTCGATGCAAATAGTCGGCTTCTCCCTTTGGTACGAAAATAAAATTTCCACATTTGCAAATGAATTTGGAATAAATAACATTCCTCCAGCAATTCTTTAAATACCGGAAAACATCGGTTGATTTACTTAATTTTCTAATACCTTCGAGCTAAAGATTAACCCCCTTGTGCAAAAAATAAGTGAACGTTAAAACCGGGTTTCCTATGGAAATTTTTTTTAATGTACACTTCAAGCACGCATTATTTTTTGCATAAGGGGATTAATATATTTTAATGCTATTTTTGGCATGTAATAAATATAAAGAGATTCCAGTAGTGCTAAATGGGTCATTGCGGTGCTACGGTACTTTTGGCATTCAAATAGCGCCAAAATTAAACAATTGTACCAACTTTTGCATGGCTGTACAAAAACTTAAATCAATGACGGAGAATTTGCTTCAAAGCTGCCGGCTACTATTTACTGACTTCGATTATTTTTACTCTTTTAATTACTTGTTTTTTTTTACCGATAGTATCGATAGTGGAAAAAACTATCGATATTTCATTTACAACAAAACTATCGATACTATCGATACTATCGATAGTACTATCGATAGTTTTGCAGCTCTACCGTAGCACTGTTGCAATAAATGAAATTTATGTATAGTCTAGTTTCTATGGTTTAACAAATTATTTACGAAGTTATTTGCCTTTGCAAAGTAAACTTTGCGAGTAGTAGGGAACTGTTCATCCTGGCGCCGATTAAAATTGTTAAATTGTGGCTGAAATTGTTAAATTGTGGCTGAAATTGTTAAATTGTGGGCTGAAATTGTTAAATTGTGGCTGAAATTGTTAAATTGTTGCTGAAATTTTAAAATTCTTGGAAATTTGTGTTTTCGGCGGCGCTTTGATGTTTTTTGTTTACATTAGGAGTTTTTTGTTTACATTAACTTTGTGTGAACGGGTGATTTTTTTTTGGGTTACATTAATTGTGATAACGGGTGATTTTTTTTGGGTTACATTAATTGTGATAACGGGTGATTTTTTTTGAGGTTTCATATGAGTGTATATGCCGACGGCAATACATGATTATTATTTTTTTCAAATGCCGACGGCAAAACATGTTTATTAATTTTTCCTAATGCCGACGGCAAAACATGAATATAATTTTTTCAAATGCCGACGGGAAAATGATTTTTCCTAATGACGACGGGAAAACGTGAAAGTTATTTTTTCTGATGCTAATGTTCGTGTTGATAGACTGTGAGAATTTGGACGTGATTTGAGTAGGTGGCGTTGTTGCAGTATTATGTAACCATAGGAATTTGTGGGTGTGTCTGTCTGTCTGTGAGAATTTAGGGGTGGGTTTGATTGGCAGGGGGCGGGGTGTAGTTGAGGTAGATCGATTGCGTGTGTATGTGTGTGTGTGTGTATGTGTGTGTGTATGTGTGTGTGTGTGTGTTTGTAGGAATTTCAATGTGTGTATTTCTGTAGGAGCTTAGGGCTGATTGTGATTTATGAGGGGTGAGGTGTTCTAGTAATATGTAACCGGGGGAATCTGTGTGTTTGTATGTCTGTAGGAGTTTAAGGCTGACCATGATTTGGGTGGGCAGGGTTGTTGACGTAATATGTATCCATGGGGATTTGTGGATGTGTCTGTCTATAGTAGTTTAAGGCTGATCGTGATTTGAGGTAGGTGAGGATGTTGTTGAGGTAAATTGGTTATTTGTATGTATGTATGTATGTATGTATTTTTGTAAGAATTTAAGATGATTGTGATTTATTAGGGGCGAGGTGTTCTTGTAATATGTAGCCGTGAGAATATATGTGTATAGACGTCTATAGAAGTTTAAGACTATCTGTAATTTCAGGTAGGTGAGAATGTTGTGTTGTTGAGATTAATCTTATATATTGTATATGTATGTATGTATGATCATGGGAATTTGTGTATGTATATCTGATGGAGAATTTAAGGCTCGTCATGATTTGCAAAAGGTGGGGTGTTGTTGAAATTTTCTTGGATATTTATTATATGAATTCTGCTATGAGTGTGTGTATTTGCGCTAATATTTATATGTAGATAGAAATAAATTGTTTTCAGTATCGACATTTGGTACTATAAAATACTATCATATGTCTGGACTTCCCTAATCTTATTATGTTTTTATACTTACGCTTGTTTTATATTTTCTCATACTTAAATTTGTCTCGCGTTAAAGTCTGCTTATATGAAATTTGTTTATATTACAGATTTTGTTTATTTCAATCTTTGAATACATTTTTTTTTTTTGTCATTGATGTCTTTTGTTCTTCTTGTTGTTGGTGTTGTTGTTGTAAATATTCGTCTGTGTATAGATGCGATATATTCAGTTTTTTTTTTTTTATTTGAAAATAAAAACGTTTTAATTTTTATCTGCGTTTACTTAAAAGCTTGTGAGGATTTTCTGTTTTTAAGTAAAACTGAATTCCTGAAGATACATACTCTATAGTAATACCAACTATAATAGAAATATTCCTTATACTCAATTTATATTTTTTAAAGTTGATGCAACGTTAGTAAGTTAACGTTAGAAATTTTTGTGGTATATAATTTTTTCTAACTATAGACTTTTTTCTTCACTTTCTACATTTGTTTTCAAAATCTTGCTTTGCTTTATGAAAATGTATAAACATTTTTAAATGAAACTGATCCGGCACTCCAGCTTATATATTAGTTTTACAGTTAGTTTTTTTTTTTCTTTGGTAGTCAACTTACTTCTTTTTTTATTTTTATTGATAAACATTTAAAATCAAAAGGGAGCTTTATATTGAAATTATTATTTTCATAATTGTTGAAAACAATCACTAGTTTTTTTTTTTTTTTTTTTTTTTTTTTTTTTTTTTTTTTTTTTTTTTTTTTGTGATGAAATCATTTGAAGTTGAAGCTGATATCTTTGCTTACTGTTTTAAATTAAAATTTTATTCAATAGAATAAAAGGAGCTTTTTTCTTAAATTCTGATGCAGTTAAGATCGGATATGAGACTGAATTTAAATGTACTTTTAAATTAGTCACAATGAACAAACTTATTTTCTTGTTGAAAAGCGATCATCAGAAAACGAAGTGGTTTTCAGAGACTTTAGGTATACCCTTTCGACGGTTCCTCTAGGATACAAGATGACTTTGTTTGACGAAATTTCTGTTGCTTTATACTGATAATATGTTTACATTAATAAGGTACATATGTATATGTTTATTTTATGAAGGGCTATTACCTATGGCTTTCATTTGACGTTCTATATGATTTTTTTTTCTCATTTTATTAAAGTTCAGCGTGTTGTGTATATATTTCTGAAATGTTTAAGTGTGCTTTGTGTATCCATCGGACAGAGTGTACGTTTTAGTTGGTCAGTCAGTCTATATATTTATTTATTTTTTTCTTCTAATGTACCACACCTTTTTTTCACATTTTACTACTTGGAATAGAGTATTTTTGTCTAATTTTTTTCTGGGTATCTACATACATTAGTTAAATATGTATATGAATTTTTAAGAAAAAATTTTAAATAAAATATTGGAAAAAGAATTAATTATGTGAATGGTTTTTATTTCTTTATTAGCTTTACTTCGCTAGATCAAAAAAATTTTTGTTTTTGCTTATTTGCAAATTCTTGTTTTCATGTCGCTTAAACATGTGCAGTCTTGTTTTCGTATCGCTTAGACATGCACAGTCTTGTTTTCATGATGCTTAGACATGCACAGTCTTGTTTTCATGATGCTTAAACATGTACAGTCTTGTTTTCTTTGAGAGGTTATGCACAAGACAAATTGAATTTCACAATGTTGTGAAATTCCATTAAAAGAGAAACAGTTTAGACAATCGGATAAGTCCTTATATTTTTCACTACATACAAGTTTCTGTTATTTTATATTCGAATAGATGAATCCTAACTTTCCTTTAAAAAATAACACAAAACAAAGATAAATTTAGTTTAATTTTATTTATATTAATAATACATTTTAATTTAATTTTATTTATTTTTATTATAATGATGGAAACATTTCATAATATCCAATTATTAAATTTTCTAATATACTTTTACGCAAAAAATATATTGTACATCTGCAAGTATCTGGTCCTTCCTCACACTCAGGATTATAACAAGGACAGCTTCTGAAGTGGCCTTCTGTGTTGTCTTCATCTTCCATGATACCATATTCTTCGTTCTCATCCAGCATATTTTGAAAAAATTTGATCATCTCCCAATGATCGAAAAGCCTGAAGCTTTCAAAATCTCTTATAAATTGGTTTAGAGTACGTCTGATTTGACTCATTTTATTTGCTTATAAGTTAATGAATGATGATTGTTTGAAGGTTCCTTTAAGACTAATTTCCTCTTTTAAATTTTTAAAGTAGTATCTCTTGATCTTTAAAATATCTATACCATTATCTATATTCCATACCTCTTTTTTAGCACTCTATCTCTCTCTACCCCTTTTCTCTCTATAACTGTCTCTTTCTGTCTATCACTACCCCTCCACTTATTCACTATTTCACCATATTTTCGATTAGCCTTCTTGAAGTCGTCATCGCTACTTTCAAGATCATTTTCAGTTAAACATTCAAAGTGCGGAGAAGTAAATGAAAAAAAAAAATAAATAAATAAAACAAAAATGGAGTCTACAACAAATCTAACATCAAAATTTAATTCACTAAAAAATAAAACCTTAATCCACATAAAGGAGCTTGAGACATCAACTAAATACACCATTCGAAAAGTGTCAAGAGTAACAACAAAATATGGGCCAACACTAAAAGTTGAAATGGAAAACCACATAATGTTCCTCCCAAAGCGATATAATGATTTAACCGATGCTGAAATTAAAGAACTCTCGAGCGGATCATATTGCTTAAGTAGAGAAGGTGAACAAAGCTTAATTGTTGAAAGCGAGCTGAGTGAATTTCTAATTCAAAATTCCCAATTTCCAATTTGGCAATAATATATAATAATTTTGTATTTTAAATTATAAATAAAAATACATGAAAGAGTTTTGTAAAATATAAATGTTTGTGCTTTTTTATTTAATATTTTCAGTTATTTCATAAAGAAATTTAAGACATAAATGACCACAGGTAAATGTATTGAAATTCTAATGTTGATTATAGTTGTATTTTATATTTCTACCAAGATATTTGACTACTTCCGAAGGAGGTTGTAAGTTTCCAAAGCTGTCGAAATATTCTTTTTCATTGTTGTTTTTATAATATGCTACCCAATGTGTACCAGGTCCTGTTGATACGTCTAAATTGATTATTCCACATTCTATTTTCTTTGTTCGTTTTGGTAGAGTATTCAACATGAAAACTCCTCTAAAATATAGAATATTTATAGAGAAACGGTTTATGTCCACATCAGATAGTGGTCTGTTCGTAGCATCTCTAAGAGTTTTTTGATTCCTCTTTGTAAACTAAACCATAACCCTTTTTATATGGTTTTAAGTAAAGTTCCTTTCCAACTGCTATAGATTCCATCGCTCTATTATGTCTAATTGCTTCATCAAGTTGATTTTTTGCATTCTTTGTTGCATTAACAGCTTTAGCTATAGCAGCACCTCCAGTTGTTAGACTACCAATTGCACCCAGAGCAGTTAAAATCGGTATTAGAGGCAAAAACCCACCAATTTTTGGTACACGTATTACATGTGGTACTATAATTTGAGATTTTCTTCCTTTTAATGATTTGTTGATAGTTTTTCGGGCAATTTTAATTGCTGAGTTAATATTTAATGGTTTTTCCTTCTTTAGTATTTTTGTTGCAGCTCTAATTGATGTTCTAAACAGTTTTTTATCATTTATCTTGTTCTTTTTAACATTTTTCTTTTTCTCCACACCCATACCAAATTTTGTTTTGGCTTTCATTGCGTTAGTAACCATATAGGCAAATGATTTTTCAGCAATACTACTATCTTTTGATAAAACTCGATCCCAAGCTGAATTTTCAAGTATTTTATCAGCTTTATGTCTAATGCTTAAATCCTTACAAGCAGAGTCCAATAAATTAATTCCTTTGTCACCTCAATTTAAACGTTTTTGTAGTTTTGTTTCAGGTCCACAATACTAATATCCGGGAAGATAAAGTTCACCAGTTAGAGAGTTTATTCTTTTTATCTACTATACCTCCTCCAACGAAGGTGTTTTTATGACTAAACCTTTTCTGATATTGTATAACTATATCATCTAATTTTGTCGATAATAACAGGTAACATTTATAAAATCTATTTAGTTCGTAATATTGTTCCTTCTACTATTTTTTTTTTTTTTTTTTTTTTTTTTGTTTACTTGCCTCTATCTTGACTGATCGTTTCTCAGTCCTTAAACTTGTATATTCTGAACTTCTGTCTTGATATTACTTTCTTCTTTCATGCGAATTCTTGTTTTTTCTTTTCATATGACTTAAACATGCACAGTCTTGTTATCGTTGAAAGGTTCTGTACAAAACAAATCGAATTTCACAATATTATGAAATTCCATTATATTTCATTAGGTATTTTCTTATCGACACCAACTGCTTTAACACCATCTCATTTACGTTTGCTAACAGCAAATAGTACAATAGGTGTCAGCTATTAGATCAGCTTATCAGCTATTAGATCAGCTTATCAGGAGCTGGTCTGGTTTCCAGATTAGCTTTTTAGGCATCAGATCAGGTTATCAGGTACCTGGTCTGGTTTTCAGATCAGCTTATCAGGACCTGGTCTGGTTTTCAGATCAGCTTTTCAGGACCTGATCTGGTTTTCAGATCAGCTTTTCAGGACCTGGTCTGGTTTTCAGATCAGCTTATCAGGACCTGGTCTGGTTTTCAGATCAGCTTTTCAGGACCTGGTCTGGTTTTCAGATCAGCTTTTCAGGACCTGGTCTGGTTTTCAGATCAGCTTATCAGGACCTGGTCTGGTTTTCAGATCAGGCTATCAGGACCTGGTCTGGTTTTCAGATCAGCTTATCAGGAGCTGGTCTGATTTTCAGGTCAGCTTATTAGGAGCTGGTCTGATTTTCAGGTCAGCTTATTAGGAGCTGGTCTGGTTTTCAGGTCAGATGAAATAACTAAAGTCTATCTTTTATTAGCAGTATTTTTTTTCTATAACGAAAATCGTTTAATTCAATATATTTGCTTATAATCAAAAATCCATATTTATCCTTCCAACACTCTACAAATTTTTTAAAACTTGTCAAAATTCATATTACTGCCAACATGAACCTTGTAAACATGCTTCATATTTTCCTCATCTTACTTAAACATTATAATTACATTTGCATTGTCTCTTATTAAATGCTTATAGCCATATTCATAAAAATTTTAAACAGCATTTCAAATGTTGTTTGAGCAAAATTCGCTAAAATTGTATTCATAATAGAATATTAGCTTAAAAACGTTTTTTAACTTGCGTAAATGAACAAATCTTAAAAATTAAATGCACCCATATTTAAAATAATTTTGAATTGACGTCGTTCTAGTTTTGCTTCTTGCTTATTTATATTTTTAACTTTGTCTGTATGTATGCATGTATTAAGAATTATGCTTATGTTTGGCACAAGTAGAATGAGTCATCATTCTTCTGTCGCCCCATACAAAAATATACACGTACACGTACATATGTATGTATATTATTCTGCTTTCCACATGCAACATCAGCAAATATCACAATTGAAATGTATTAAGCTTCATTACCAGAAAAAAATAAATGTATAATAACCCATTCTTTTAATTATGAAATTATGTAATTTCTTTAACTATTCATATTTGTAGTAGTATATAGATAATTTTAGTATAAATATATGTTTTTAAACCTCAGATAGTAGTAGGGAACTGTTCATCCTGGCGCCGATTAAAATTGTTAAATTGTGGCTGAAATTGTTAAATTGTGGCTGAAATTGTTAAATTGTTGCTGAAATTGTTAAATTTGGGTAATTAAAATTTGAAAATTTTAAAATTCTTGAAATTTGATACCTACGAGGGTGGTTCGATAAGTCCTTTAAATATTTTTCGAGGGTGGTTCAATAAGTCACTCTTATTTTTGTAACATAAGAAGTTTTTGTTTACATTAAGTCTATGTATGTCTGTCTGCCTGATTTGGGTTGTGTAATAATTTCTGGGTGTCCTTTGTCGGGGTTATGGGTAATTAAACTTAAAAATTTTAATCTACGCCGGATGCCCAGTTCCCTACTACTATCTGAGGTTTAAAAACATATATTTATACTAAAATTATCTATATACTACTACAAATATGAATAGTTAAAGAAATTACATAATTTCATAATTAAAAGAATGGGTTATTATACATTTATTTTTTTCTGGTAATGAAGCTTAATACATTTCAATTGTGATATTTGCTGATGTTGCATGTGGAAAGCAGAATAATATACATACATATGTACGTGTACGTGTATATTTTTGTATGGGGCGACAGAAGAATGATGACTCATTCTACTTGTGCCAAACATAAGCATAATTCTTAATACATGCATACATACAGACAAAGTTAAAAATATAAATAAGCAAGAAGCAAAACTAGAACGACGTCAATTCAAAATTATTTTAAATATGGGTGCATTTAATTTTTAAGATTTGTTCATTTACGCAAGTTAAAAAACGTTTTTAAGCTAATATTCTATTATGAATACAATTTTAGCGAATTTTGCTCAAACAACATTTGAAATGCTGTTTAAAATTTTTATGAATATGGCTATAAGCATTTAATAAGAGACAATGCAAATGTAATTATAATGTTTAAGTAAGATGAGGAAAATATGAAGCATGTTTACAAGGTTCATGTTGGCAGTAATATGAATTTTGACAAGTTTTAAAAAATTTGTAGAGTGTTGGAAGGATAAATATGGATTTTTGATTATAAGCAAATATATTGAATTAAACGATTTTCGTTATAGAAAAAAAAAATACTGCTAATAAAAGATAGACTTTAGTTATTTCATCTGACCTGAAAACCAGACCAGCTCCTAATAAGCTGACCTGAAAATCAGACCAGCTCCTAATAAGCTGACCTGAAAATCAGACCAGCTCCTGATAAGCTGATCTGAAAACCAGACCAGGTCCTGATAGCCTGATCTGAAAACCAGACCAGGTCCTGATAAGCTGATCTGAAAACCAGACCAGGTCCTGAAAAGCTGATCTGAAAACCAGACCAGGTCCTGAAAAGCTGATCTGAAAACCAGACCAGGTCCTGATAAGCTGATCTGAAAACCAGACCAGGTCCTGAAAAGCTGATCTGAAAACCAGATCAGGTCCTGAAAAGCTGATCTGAAAACCAGACCAGGTCCTGATAAGCTGATCTGAAAACCAGACCAGGTACCTGATAACCTGATCTGATGCCTAAAAAGCTAATCTGGAAACCAGACCAGCTCCTGATAAGCTGATCTAATAGCTGATAAGCTGATCTAATAGCTGACACCTATTGTACTATTTGCTGTTAGCAAACGTAAATGAGATGGTGTTAAAGCAGTTGGTGTCGATAAGAAAATACCTAATGAAATATAATGGAATTTCATAATATTGTGAAATTCGATTTGTTTTGTACAGAACCTTTCAACGATAACAAGACTGTGCATGTTTAAGTCATATGAAAAGAAAAAACAAGAATTCGCATGAAAGAAGAAAGTAATATCAAGACAGAAGTTCAGAATATACAAGTTTAAGGACTGAGAAACGATCAGTCAAGATAGAGGCAAGTAAACAAAAAAAAAAAAAAAAAAAAAAAATAGTAGAAGGAACAATATTACGAACTAAATAGATTTTATAAATGTTACCTGTTATTATCGACAAAATTAGATGATATAGTTATACAATATCAGAAAAGGTTTAGTCATAAAAACACCTTCGTTGGAGGAGGTATAGTAGATAAAAAGAATAAACTCTCTAACTGGTGAACTTTATCTTCCCGGATATTAGTATTGTGGACCTGAAACAAAACTACAAAAACGTTTAAATTGAGGTGACAAAGGAATTAATTTATTGAACTCTGCTTGTAAGGATTTAAGCATTAGACATAAAGCTGATAAAATACTTGAAAATTCAGCTTGGGATCGAGTTTTATCAAAAGATAGTAGTATTGCTGAAAAATCATTTGCCTATATGGTTACTAACGCAATGAAAGCCAAAACAAAATTTGGTATGGGTGTGGAGAAAAAGAAAAATGTTAAAAAGAACAAGATAAATGATAAAAAACTGTTTAGAACATCAATTAGAGCTGCAACAAAAATACTAAAGAAGGAAAAACCATTAAATATTAACTCAGCAATTAAAATTGCCCGAAAAACTATCAACAAATCATTAAAAGGAAGAAAATCTCAAATTATAGTACCACATGTAATACGTGTACCAAAAATTGGTGGGTTTTTGCCTCTAATACCGATTTTAACTGCTCTGGGTGCAATTGGTAGTCTAACAACTGGAGGTGCTGCTATAGCTAAAGCTGTTAATGCAACAAAGAATGCAAAAAATCAACTTGATGAAGCAATTAGACATAATAGAGCGATGGAATCTATAGCAGTTGGAAAGGGACTTTACTTAAAACCATATAAAAAGGGTTATGGTTTAGTTTACAAAGAGGAATCAAAAAACTCTTAGAGATGCTACGAACAGACCACTATCTGATGTGGACATAAACCGTTTCTCTATAAATATTCTATATTTTAGAGGAGTTTTCATGTTGAATACTCTACCAAAACGAACAAAGAAAATAGAATGTGGAATAATCAATTTAGACGTATCAACAGGACCTGGTACACATTGGGTAGCATATTATAAAAACAACAATGAAAAAGAATATTTCGACAGCTTTGGAAACTTACAACCTCCTTCGGAAGTAGTCAAATATCTTGGTAGAAATATAAAATACAACTATAATCAACATTAGAATTTCAATACATTTACCTGTGGTCATTTATGTCTTAAATTTCTTTATGAAATAACTGAAAATATTAAATAAAAAAGCACAAACATTTATATTTTACAAAACTCTTTCATGTATTTTTATTTATAATTTAAAATACAAAATTATTATATATTATTGCCAAATTGGAAATTGGGAATTTTGAATTAGAAATTCACTCAGCTCGCTTTCAACAATTAAGCTTTGTTCACCTTCTCTACTTAAGCAATATGATCCGCTCGAGAGTTCTTTAATTTCAGCATCGGTTAAATCATTATATCGCTTTGGGAGGAACATTATGTGGTTTTCCATTTCAACTTTTAGTGTTGGCCCATATTTTGTTGTTACTCTTGACACTTTTCGAATGGTGTATTTAGTTGATGTCTCAAGCTCCTTTATGTGGATTAAGGTTTTATTTTTTAGTGAATTAAATTTTGATGTTAGATTTGTTGTAGACTCCATTTTTGTTTTATTTATTTATTTTTTTTTTTTTTTCATTTACTTCTCCGCACTTTGAATGTTTAACTGAAAATGATCTTGAAAGTAGCGATGACGACTTCAAGAAGGCTAATCGAAAATATGGTGAAATAGTGAATAAGTGGAGGGGTAGTGATAGACAGAAAGAGACAGTTATAGAGAGAAAAGGGGTAGAGAGAGATAGAGTGCTAAAAAAGAGGTATGGAATATAGATGATGGTATAGATATTTTAAAGATCAAGAGATACTACTTTAAAAATTTAAAAGAGGAAATTAGTCTTAAAGGAACCTTCAAACAATCATCATTCATTAACTTATAAGCAAATAAAATGAGTCAAATCAGACGTACTCTAAACCAATTTATAAGAGATTTTGAAAGCTTCAGGCTTTTCGATCATTGGGAGATGATCAAATTTTTTCAAAATATGCTGGATGAGAACGAAGAATATGGTATCATGGAAGATGAAGACAACACAGAAGGCCACTTCAGAAGCTGTCCTTGGTATAATCCTGAGTGTGAGGAAGGACCAGATACTTGCAGATGTACAATATATTTTTTGCGTAAAAGTATATTAGAAAATTTAATAATTGGATATTATGAAATGTTTCCATCATTATAATAAAAATAAATAAAATTAAATTAAAATGTATTATTAATATAAATAAAATTAAACTAAATTTATCTTTGTTTTGTGTTATTTTTTAAAGGAAAGTTAGGATTCATCTATTCGAATATAAAATAACAGAAACTTGTATGTAGTGAAAAATATAAGGACTTATCCGATTGTCTAAACTGTTTCTCTTTTAATGGAATTTCACAACATTGTGAAATTCAATTTGTCTTGTGCATAACCTCTCAAAGAAAACAAGACTGTACATGTTTAAGCATCATGAAAACAAGACTGTGCATGTCTAAGCATCATGAAAACAAGACTGTGCATGTCTAAGCGATACGAAAACAAGACTGTACATGTTTAAGCGACATGAAAACAAGAATTTGCAAATAAGCAAAAACAAAAATTTTTTTGATCTAGCGAAGTAAAGCTAATAAAGAAATAAAAACCATTCACATAATTAATTCTTTTTCCAATATTTTATTTAAAATTTTTTCTTAAAAATTCATATACATATTTAACTAATGTATGTAGATACCCAGAAAAAAATTAGACAAAAATACTCTATTCCAAGTAGTAAAATGTGAAAAAAAGGTGTGGTACATTAGAAGAAAAAAATAAATAAATATATAGACTGACTGACCAACTAAAACGTACACTCTGTCCGATGGATACACAAAGCACACTTAAACATTTCAGAAATATATACACAACACGCTGAACTTTAATAAAATGAGAAAAAAAATCATATAGAACGTCAAATGAAAGCCATAGGTAATAGCCCTTCATAAAATAAACATATACATATGTACCTTATTAATGTAAACATATTATCAGTATAAAGCAACAGAAATTTCGTCAAACAAAGTCATCTTGTATCCTAGAGGAACCGTCGAAAGGGTATACCTAAAGTCTCTGAAAACCACTTCGTTTTCTGATGATCGCTTTTCAACAAGAAAATAAGTTTGTTCATTGTGACTAATTTAAAAGTACATTTAAATTCAGTCTCATATCCGATCTTAACTGCATCAGAATTTAAGAAAAAAGCTCCTTTTATTCTATTGAATAAAATTTTAATTTAAAACAGTAAGCAAAGATATCAGCTTCAACTTCAAATGATTTCATCACAAAAAAAAAAAAAAAAAAAAAAAAAAAAAAAAAAAAAACTAGTGATTGTTTTCAACAATTATGAAAATAATAATTTCAATATAAAGCTCCCTTTTGATTTTAAATGTTTATCAATAAAAATAAAAAAAGAAGTAAGTTGACTACCAAAGAAAAAAAAAACTTAACTATAAAACTAATATATAAGCTGGAGTGCCGGATCAGTTTCATTTAAAAATGTTTATACATTTTCATAAAGCAAAGCAAGATTTTGAAAACAAATGTAGAAAGTGAAGAAAAAAAGTCTATAGTTAGAAAAAATTATATACCACAAAAATTTCTAACGTTAACTTACTAACGTTGCATCAACTTTAAAAAATATAAATTGAGTATAAGGAATATTTCTATTATAGTTGGTATTACTATAGAGTATGTATCTTCAGGAATTCAGTTTTACTTAAAAACAGAAAATCCTCACAAGCTTTTAAGTAAACGCAGATAAAAATTAAAACGTTTTTATTTTCAAATAAAAAAAAAAAATGAATATATCGCATCTATACACAGACGAATATTTACAACAACAACACCAACAACAAGAAGAACAAAAGACATCAATGACAAAAAAAAAAATGTATTCAAAGATTGAAATAAACAAAATCTGTAATATAAACAAATTTCATATAAGCAGACTTTAACGCGAGACAAATTTAAGTATGAGAAAATATAAAACAAGCGTAAGTATAAAAACATAATAAGATTAGGGAAGTCCAGACATATGATAGTATTTTATAGTACCAAATGTCGATACTGAAAACAATTTATTTCTATCTACATATAAATATTAGCGCAAATACACACACTCATAGCAGAATTCATATAATAAATATCCAAGAAAATTTCAACAACACCCCACCTTTTGCAAATCATGACGAGCCTTAAATTCTCCATCAGATATACATACACAAATTCCCATGATCATACATACATACATATACAATATATAAGATTAATCTCAACAACACAACATTCTCACCTACCTGAAATTACAGATAGTCTTAAACTTCTATAGACGTCTATACACATATATTCTAACGGCTACATATTACAAGAACACCTCGCCCCTAATAAATCACAATCATCTTAAATTCTTACAAAAATACATACATACATACATACATACAAATAACCAATTTACCTCAACAACATCCTCACCTACCTCAAATCACGATCAGCCTTAAACTACTATAGACAGACACATCCACAAATCCCCATGGATACATATTACGTCAACAACCCTGCCCACCCAAATCATGGTCAGCCTTAAACTCCTACAGACATACAAACACACAGATTCCCCCGGTTACATATTACTAGAACACCTCACCCCTCATAAATCACAATCAGCCCTAAGCTCCTACAGAAATACACACATTGAAATTCCTACAAACACACACACACACACATACACACACACATACACACACACACACATACACACGCAATCGATCTACCTCAACTACACCCCGCCCCCTGCCAATCAAACCCACCCCTAAATTCTCACAGACAGACAGACACACCCACAAATTCCTATGGTTACATAATACTGCAACAACGCCACCTACTCAAATCACGTCCAAATTCTCACAGTCTATCAACACGAACATTAGCATCAGAAAAAATAACTTTCACGTTTTCCCGTCGTCATTAGGAAAAATCATTTTCCCGTCGGCATTTGAAAAAATTATATTCATGTTTTGCCGTCGGCATTAGGAAAAATTAATAAACATGTTTTGCCGTCGGCATTTGAAAAAAATAATAATCATGTATTGCCGTCGGCATATACACTCATATGAAACCTCAAAAAAAATCACCCGTTATCACAATTAATGTAACCCAAAAAAAATCACCCGTTATCACAATTAATGTAACCCAAAAAAAAATCACCCGTTCACACAAAGTTAATGTAAACAAAAAACTCCTAATGTAAACAAAAAACATCAAAGCGCCGCCGAAAACACAAATTTCCAAGAATTTTAAAATTTCAGCAACAATTTAACAATTTCAGCCACAATTTAACAATTTCAGCCCACAATTTAACAATTTCAGCCACAATTTAACAATTTCAGCCACAATTTAACAATTTTAATCGGCGCCAGGATGAACAGTTCCCTACTACTTTTGCGTGTGGAAAAGGTGTATTTTCTAGCAACAGACTGGGTTCAAAAAAATTTTTATATGCTTAAACAAATCGCCGCCGACGCCGAAAATATTTGTCTTTCAGCCGCCGCCGAAATTTTTTGGTCGGCTTGCTACTCTGATTGCTAGTGCTGACTGCTGCATGTGTGTATGTGTATTTCGTTTAGCTAGTGCTGAGTGCAGTAATGCAAAATGTGGCACAATTGGGCCATTTGTGGCACTTTTGGATGTTTGATGGCCCTTGGTACTCTCTAGGCTATTTTGGCCCTTTCAGCTCAAAATTAAACTATGTAATTCCTTCAAACATTTGAGTACACTTTTTAATGGAGTTTTCTCCGTTTTAAGAACGGAAGATTTTTTTTGAAGATTTTTTATTTAAACAGGTGTCCGAAATCTGCGCCAGATCACGTTTTAAGTGGGGAAACCAATAGTATTGTACCACTTGCTATTAAACTTTTCCAAAGGAAACATAATTAATAAATAATGAATAAAGTGCAGTATCGCAAGTTCCACAAATTAAAAATCTCAAAGATTTAAGTAGAAGTATATTTTGGTAAAAGATTTCTACAATTAAAAATCGTTTGGGTAAACAAACCTTTGCATAGAAATTTATACAGAATTGTTCAAGAAACTCTTTGGATTCCACAGCATGTGTGGAAAGAATATTAAAGAAAGTGGTTGAGACTAATGTACTGTTTCACGATAAAGATATAAATAAATTTATATTGAAAATAACAATAAAATATGAAAATTTGTTTTTGTTTTCCATATAAATTTTCAGTCGAAAGTTTTCTTTCGATATAGTGAAACAGGGCATAATACAAGAAATCGTCTTCATGTAAAAAACCATTGTGTCATTTTTAATACAATTGAAAGATTTAATGAAATCTAGTTCTAATAATTGTTGTGATAAAGATATTTTAAAAGTTAGCACACAAAAGTGTTGGAAACAAGAATAAATGGAGGAACTGTTGGACTAAGAATTTAGAGATTATGTACACCAAAATTATAATTACATATGGAATATTTGTAACTAAAATTTTATTTTATTTAAGCAACATTTTTTGTTTGTTTTTGCTCTATTTTTTGTTTGTATTATATTACTAATACATACTTTTGTTTTTATTTAAATAAAAATATTGTAGTCAAATACATTAAAAATTTGTTTGGCCTTATCCAAGTTATTTTAGCCCTTTCAAATCTTTAATTTGGCCCCATTGTTGCCATTTTAACATTTTCACTACCAGATCTGGCATTTTCATTAGTTTAGCATTAGTTTTTAGCATTCAACTTTTAAAAAATTCTGCTAAATGCTTTCTGGCAGATTTTGTTGAAAATATAAAATTATAATTTATTAAAAAAATTCTTCTGTATAGAGGATTCTACTCATAAATGTACATGCATTGCAATGTAAAGGTTCCCTGATGATCTGAACTAGCAACAGTTATATGCGCAGCAAACACCTTATTAATCAATTTTAGTACATTTTTAATGAAGAAATATTTTACTGAATAAGTAAAATATTAATTTGGAATTATTGGTGCGTTAAAAAGTTTTTAAACGTAATTGTAACAATTCCAAAAAACACAATTATTTACTATTTTATGTTTGTGTGTGCTATAAAAATATCTGTAAACCCTAATAAGTTTGTATAAACATGAAATTTAAAGCTATTTCAATAATTTGTTTTAAATTTTAAACTAGCATTATACTTTTCTTCTGTAGACCATTTCAGCAGAATTTTTTTTACCGATTTAGCATTCTATCATCCTCATTTTCTGTCAGCACTGTTTGGCCCTAAACAGAGCACGAAGCTGTTCGGCGCAAAGCCGGCTCAACAGCCGCCGCCGAATTTTATCTCGAAATCGCGCCGCCGCCGATGGATGCGGCTGTGATCGGCGCACGGCTCAGCCGACCACTAGTAAAGGGTGTTTTTTATTGGGGTATATAACTTTAAGTTGGCATCACTTTTTTAACTGGCGGCCATTTTGTCAGCTGTCAAGTGATTAATATTTAGTTTGGTTTGCCATTTCATCATGAACAGGTTGACAAAAGAACAACGCTTGCAAATCGTGCAAATTTATTTCGAAAATAATGGTTCAGTTCGCGAAGTTTACCGCAAGCTCCGTCCATTTTATGGTCGACATAATCGTCCATCAGAGCAATTAATTCGGTTAACCATGGATCGTTTTCGCACTACGTTTACTCTATGTGATGATACGCATCCGCAGAGACGTCGAACAGTGCGCACCGAAGAAACAATTGCCGCTGTAGAGCAAAGTGTTGAAGAGGACCCGAATGAATCGATTCGCCACCGTGCACAGCAATTGGAGCCGACTAACCGACTATTTTGTTCCCGAATTGGATGGCATGAATGTGGATGAGTTGTGGTTCCAACAAGACGGCGCTACATGCCACACAGCGCACGTCACAATCGATTTATTGAAGGAAACATTCGATGAGCGCATAATTTCGCGGAATGGACCTGTCAATTGGCCACCAAGATCGTGTGATTTGACACCATTGGATTATTTTCTTTGGGGATATGTGAAGTCGCTCGTCTACGCCAACAAACCAGAAACGTTAGGGAACTTGGAAGCCAACATTCGTGGCGTTATTGCCAACATACGGCCCCATATTCTCGAAAAAGTGGTTGAAAATTGGACCTGTAGAATTGGCTTTATTCGAGCCAGCCGCGGCGGCCACATGCCCGAAATCATATTTAAACATTAATGGCATTAAATTATCCTTCCAATAAAGCCAAATTGATGGACATTAAAACGATTTTCTTGTGTTTTATTTCAATTCAAAGTTCTATACCTCTTTAAAAAACACCCTATATATATAGCAAAATTTTCTTGCCAAAATACTATTCATTTTTAATTTTTTTGTTGAAAGAACTCTAATGGTTTTTTTTCGTGAATTTACAGAATATATACAAGTATGTACGCAGATTTCTTTATACGAAAATATGTTTTCTTCTATCGTCTATAGTAGTTTTGTTGAGATATATGTATGCATTTGATCACGAAATGTACGATAATTTCCAAATACATAACATAACTGGTATGTGATGTTTGATTCTTGTATTATTAGATGATACATACATACATATTTGGTCCAAATGTAATAAAGCTATATTATACACAGATCTTACCTACAGCCTACTACGCTTATTTGTCTTTTGTGATTTTCAAAAATATTATTATTAGTGAATTATCAAATAGTTCTTGAAAGTCTGTGCATAAGATAAGAGGTTTGTGACTATTCAAAATGTGTGGTTGAAGTCTACTGATGATTTGTTACAGCAACAATGAAATATATAGACAACGCTGAACCACCAGCAAATAAATTTCAAATTAAAATAAACTTCTGACAATATGTCGAATAATAAATGTCTTAGATCTTACCTTATAAAATAATGAAAACTAATTAAAACTATCGCTATCGAAATTTGGCGAGAGCCGTTAATAAAAGTCTATCCAAGAAAACTTAGTTTCATCACATTAAAAAACCATGTGGAAAATTAGATAGAAGAAAGGTGTTGTGGTATTTATTCTAAACAAAAATGGTTATAAAAATTTTCCGAAAAACGTGGCATTTAAAAGTTATCGTTCTAAAAGTGTTTATAGCCAGGAAAGGTTATTTTTAGGTGAAAAGTGCATGGCCGTTAGGTATGCACGCTTTCAGTGAATATGATATTTCATGGCCAGGATATGAGAAACTGCCGGTGGAGCGAACAAAATAAATACTTTCGGCAATTTGGGTGGTCTAATCTGTATTCAAGTTTCTTAGATATGGGTGCATAAATTGCTAACAGAAAGGGTTGATCTATGTTAAAGTCCTCTCTAGATAACTATTTTAAAAATGTTAATAATGAAAAAATGCAGAATAAAACATTCAACTATTTCTTATATCGAAAATAAAATATTTTAATCAAGTTGGTTAGTCGAAAAATTTTAATACACGAAAAAATAAACTCTGTCTTTCATAAAAGAAATATGTATGTATGTAATATTGTATGTATGCATATAATTCCTACGACATCGGTGAAGGGTATATAATATTCGGCTAATCCGAATATAGCACTCTTACTTGCTTTATTTTGAAAAGCTTAAGTTACAAGTTACTGTTACAAAAACTGTAAACAATAAGGTGTACTTAAATTGTTTTTGCCATAAAATTTAAACGGTATATCCTATAGTTATAAAATTTCTATTTCTCGTTTTCTTAAAGCAGCATAAAAAATAAAAATATATATCTATACTTGCAAGAGATACACAAGCGATATATGTACTTATATAGCTGTAACGTTCTAAACCAGGACACACTTTCAAGCAAACGTGAAAATACAGTTCCTTTTTATACGTTGCAACCGTTGTATATATTCGAATTATGTAGGTTTTAATAAACCTTCCAACATTTGGAAGTTTCTTTCATCGTCCATCGTCAAAGGCGTTACGTCTTACTCACTTCCAGACGTTAATTGGAAGATAGTTTGAATTTCACAATAACAATTTACATTGCAGTCGTCTTTTAATCATCCAGACGACGTTTGGAAGATAGTTTGTTGTTTACAACATCAGCCGAAAATGACATGTGCCGTTATGGATATAATAAACAAAAACAACACTATGCACGCACTTCTGGGAAAGTCGCAGTGACCGCGAAATAAAATTAAAAAAATTAAAAGAATGCAAAAAAGAAGTTTTCGACATCATCGAGATTAGTTTTTTTGTCTTTTGCTGTGGTCGGTCAGTGGTAAAGTGTGACTTTGTTTTGTTATTGTTATTGTTGTAGTTTTTACATAATTGTTAATTAGATAACTGTCCCGTAGTCAATATGAGTGAATTATCTGTAAAGGCAAAAAAAAATTAAAAGCAAAAGAGAGGCGAATAAAATAATAAAAAAAAGTGTCTTCTTGAAGTAACGCAGAAGTGATTTCTTGAAGAAACGCAGAAGTGATTTCTTGAAGTAACGCAGAAGTGACTTCTTGAAGTTACTTCCGGGGGATACAACTTCTCAATACGGAAGACGCTTCTACGATGCGAAAATGGTATCTTAGCGTCACTTCTGAGTCACTTCCGCGATAGAAAATGTTATCCATAGTCCTTGCATGTAAGCAAAAAAAACCAAATTATTGTGTTAGCCGACCATTAGCCGGCACATTTGCTTAGCCGCCGGTGGCGAAAACTTTTCGGCTCACAGCCGGCTTTTAGCCGCCGACGACGATATTTGCTCTTAGCCGCCGCCGATCACCAGTCTACATCGGCTTCGGGCTCTGGCCCTAAAATAAAAAACTCAAAATGCATCACTGGCTGAGTGTGTGCTGTGCAGTGTTGCCAGAAAATGATGATGAGAGAATGCTAGATCCGTAAAAAGATTTGCTAAAATGTTCTACGGAACAAATGTATATTTTTTTATAAGAGAAGTATCACTCAGGCAATTAATGCCTACTACTATTACTTGGTGTTACCTTATTTCGGAAAGGGAAAGTGATAGAAGACAGGTGGTGAAAGAAGAGATAGAAGAAAGCTTCATTCTGTTTACAACTCTGCTTTTTGCACGAATTTTTTTGTAATAATGCAGTGTTGTAGCGCCTTCTGGTCTCAAATTAGGCGTATTAAATTTTGAAGCTGTGTTTAGTAGCCGATGATTCTGCTACACAATACCGACGAAGGAGGGCGCTCCGATTTTACATTAGGATTAGCATCTGTTGAAGTCGGTATAGTTCAGTGACCAGTGACTATGCCTTCATCACTTGAACTTTCCTACAACAACTGATACAAAGGGGCAATAATGCACATCAGAAAAATGCGTGCTGTTGTTATTTAATGACTGTCGGATACAGGGGTTGAACCCAGGATCTTCGATTTTGTAGTCAACGTGCTAACTACTTCAGCCAACGCAACCCCCAAATGCCAGATTTAAACTTAAAAATTTTTATTGAAAAAGCTTTGAATTTCATGTTTATACAAAGTTATTAGTATTAACAGGTGTTTTTATAGCTCATACATATGTATATATGTACATACATACATATGTATGTGCTTGATATTATCCATAGATATGAATATTTATGTATTTTAAGACTGAGGCCAAGTGCCTTCATGTCAACACTAAAATTCTGGTCACAAGTTTATTAATTACATTGTCTAGAGTTTTTCTTCTATTCATCAGTGTAAAGGAAAGAGAGCAAACATATGTATTTCTGGTGAATTTTTGAACAACTTGTCAATATACACAAATTTATATGTACGTAAAGTACAGAAATGTATCAGTAAAGTCTGGTTGGTATGTCTCCATGTTGCTATAAGAACTACGCAGTCAGTACCTGGTTAATGGTTTTAGTTACTAGTAGATTTCCAATGACAAGCACATACTAAATGTCTATAGCACAAAGTATTGTATGGGGAATAATTAGAGAGTAGTACTGGTGACAAAGTCAAAAGCGACTCATTACATTTTACCATCGACATTTCCTCCAGGGTATATACCTACAAATAATATATGTATGTAGGTATATCGAGACCTATTTTCGGTTTAATTGTCAGCAAGATGTTGTAAAAAATAAGCTTTTTAATTGAAATTAAAACTATGGCCAACCCATAGTTGAGAATTATCAAAATGTCGAAATGTTTGATATTTTTTAAAATACAGGCTGTACAATTTTTCTTAGGCGATAATTCATGTATGGTAAAGTATATTTGAATACTATAAAAACCCGTCCTCTGAAAACTTTAATTTTTGCCCTTTACGGATGATTGAAAATAGGGCTCCATATACATACATATGTATACAATGCATAACATATAATACATAGGTATTCGTTGTATCTACATTACGTAGGAAACAAATAATTGTAATATTTATGAATAGAATTACTCTCTACACTAAAAAACAATTTAACAAATTAAAATTTTTTATTTTAATGGGAGAATGCTAAATCTGTAAAAAAAATTCTGCTAAAATGTTCTACAGAAGAAAAGTATAATGTCAGATTTAAATTTTAAAAAATTTATTGAAATAGTTTTGAATTCATTGTTTTTATACAAACTTATTAGTATTTACAGGTATTTTTATGGCAGAAATATATTATATATTTGTTATAATACATAGGTATGAATTTTTATGCATTTTCAAACATTAAATATATATACATACGAGTACATACATATATATGTATGTATATCGAAACCTGTTTTCGATTGAAATTAAAGTTTTGAATTGAATTGAAATTATAGTTTTATTGTCCTACATCCTGAAATTTTATCGTAAGCGAAAATTTATCGAGCCTTATTTTTTATTTAATCGGAAGCGACAAAAATTAATTTTTTCAGGAGAAAGTTTTTTTATGATATTCAATTTGTTTTACATACGTAAATTGTCGCTTACGATAAAATTTTACAGCCCGTATCTTAAAAGTCAGCAACAATTTCGGCATTTTTATAATTCTAAACTATGGGTAGACCCATAAAATTTTAATTTCAATAAAAAAGTCTT
Source organism: Tachina grossa (assembly GCA_949987645.1). Classification (NCBI taxonomy): domain Eukaryota; kingdom Metazoa; phylum Arthropoda; class Insecta; order Diptera; family Tachinidae; genus Tachina; species Tachina grossa. The sequence goes on along the minus strand of OX465276.1, from coordinate 86,689,993 downwards.
CGATAACAAGTCTCTTACGATAAAATCGGAAATAAGGCTCGTTATGTATGTTGTAAACCATATTTGAATACTAAAAAACCGTCTTCTGAAAACTTAAATTTTTGTCGCTTACGGATAATTAAAAATAGGGTTCCATACATATATGTATATGATACGTAGGTATTCATTGTATTTACATTACCTAGGAAACACATAATTGTAAAAAAATTACGTTGATGAAAAGAATTATTCTAAAAATTGAAAAAAAGATTAACAAATTAATATATTTTTATTTTAAGCAAATTCTGCCAAAAAGCATTTGGCAGAATTTTTTAAAAGTTGAATGCTTTTCAACGCATGAAAATGCCAAATCTGGCAGTGAAAATTCCAAAGTGGCAACAATGATTGAAACACACAGCCACGCTCCCAGACGTAACGATTTATCGTCATTTAGACGATTTTTTCCTTAAAATTTACGATTTTTCAATAGTTCAAATATGGCAGGTTTTTATGAAAAACTTACTGTTAAAATTTATATATGCATAACCAATATATTTAACACATTATTTTTGTTTTATATAGCTAAGCAGAATAGCTACAACCGGGTGTCCTAAGACACGTCTCTTCTTTTGTTTTAATAAAGGGTGTCCCAACAAGAAAGCAAGATTTAAATTTGGCACCATTCAAAGTGTCATTGTTTGACATTTGAACAATTGTTATTTTTTGCTAGTAGAAGGTACGAGGTTAGTAAAAATGGAGCGCTACACGAATGAACAACGCATTCTCATTGTTAAATTGATTTGCCAAAATGGTGAATGGCTACAGTTAGCAAATTTGTGATCAATTTGGGCTCACAATAATGCTCCAAAAGAGTCAACTGTAAAGAGATTAATGGATAAATTTGCCGAAACTGGGTCTGTTAGTGATGTAAAGACAACAACGCGCCTTCGACCAGGTCGATCGATCGAAAATGTCGCAGCTGTACGTGATGATGTCGCTCAAACGCAGGTCAAGCGCAAACAGTTAATGGTGTTGGGTATCGTGAAATGATAACCAGTTTTTTCGTGCCTAGAATTGAAGAAATGAATGTGGAGGGCATGTGGTTTCAACAAGACGGCGCCACATGTCATACAGCCAGAGAAACAATTCAATTGCTACATCAGTCATTTCCCGGTCGTGTTATTTCGCGTTTTGGAGACCAGAATTGGCCGCCTAGATCGTGCGATTTAACACCATTAGACTTTTTTCTTTGGGGTTTTTTGAAGTCGATGGTTTACGCGAATAAGCCGACGACGACTCAAGCCTTAAAAGAGGAAATTGGACGCTGCATTAATGAAATACCGCAGCATTTATGCAAAACGGCAATTGAAAATTTCATTAAAAGATCGATTTGTTGTTCCACACATAACTTCATTTTGTCTACTTTACGATATAATAAAGTTTCACGATTTTTTTTTAAATATCTGTGTTTTATTTAAAATTTAAATCTTGCGTTCTTGTTGGGACACCCATTATATTAATGGTTTATTCAAAAAAGGCTTTGTTAGTAACAACTAATATCTTGTTTTTTTTTTAATTTACAATAGCGGAATTCACTCTTCGTATTAAATTTAAAACCCTTTTAAATATACACGATTTTAACCGTCCAAGCGTGAATGATTTTTTCTTCTGTACTGTAAAAAACGTTTATTATTCAATTCAAAGAGACTCTCTGAGAGAATTTGTATGTAGCTTGTTCTTCTTTTGTACAAACTCTGGTAAATAAATTCAGCTACAACATCTACTAAAGTTTTTAGTATAGTAGATGGTGTAGGTATAGTTAATTAAAAATGTATGCATTTTGTTGTTGCCGTTGTTTTAAATTTACCACGATTTATCAAAGCTACAATATGTAAAAGATCTACAATAGCCAACCGTGAATACCGCTAATTTTAAACCTGGAGGGTCCCGTGGGAATCGCATGTATGACTCTAACTTTAACTGATAAATACAAGTCCCAAGATACAACTATCTCATTACAACTCACTAATTACAATTATCTGCAACTAAATAATTAGAACTAACTGTTACAACTTAAATTTTTTAAATGAAAAATTTAAGTTGTAACAATGCAAAAATATTTATTGGGCAGACAAAATTCTACCTTTAGCTAAAGGTAAGTTGTGAAAGTGGCTCTTAATAAGTTTTATAAATAAGGCTGTTAAAATTTTGTAACATAAAACACATTACATATTCCCAAAAGCATTGGTGATCATAGAATATTTTTCGCATACCACTTTATTTCTTTCACCCCAGCTAGCCTTTTCAATCGCAGAAGAGTCTATTGTGAGTCGTATGCAGAGCATTTTCAATCGCAGACGAGCTCATATTTTAATCGTGGAAGATGCTTCGCACGGGACGATTCGTATACAAGATCCACAGAAGGCACTTTTATTAGTCGTAGATTCAATCATTTGAGATTTATCCAGAGATTAGCTTACAACTCTTTTCCCAAGAGAGAGAGAGAGAGAGAGAGAGAGAGAAAGAGAGTTGTAAAAGAATCATTCTATAAGGTGCAATTAGACGTGACATGGCCATAATGCCATAGCCATAACCAAACAAAAATTCAATTGGTTTCTATGGTAATGGCTAGGCGCTATTGCGAGTCACCTATACTCGAATACAGAGTTGCCCATTAGTTTGGTTCGAACGGCTGTTTTCTATGGCCATGGTTATGTCACGTCAGCTGGATCCAGCTAAACCCCTCAATAATCAATTTCAGTGTATTTTTAATAAAAAAAAATATTTTACTTAATAAGTAAAATATTAATTTGGGATTATTAGCGCGTTTAAAAAATTTTAAACTTAAATTGTAACAATTCCCATAAAAACACTAATTAAAAAAATTAGGATTACTATGTTGAGTTTAACTTTTTTAAACGTCTATCGATTCCATCTTTGGCGTACACAAAATGGTGCTACAGCGATCTGTTTAGAATTTTGAATAACACAGATCTATGAAAAATTCAATTAATTAAAAGAATTAGATTATTTTAAAAGCTGTTTACGTATTTGATGTAAAATACCAAGCACATTAAATTTACACTTCTATTTAATATATCTTTAATTTAACATAATTTAATTTAAAAAAAAAACACTTGAAACAACTGACGAGATTCTTATTCAAAACTCAAATGAAAGCATCAGCGAAGAAATGAACAAAAAATAACAATCTATAACATTATACGAGTATATGAAAATAAAAAAGAACAAACATATGTATTTTAGATAAATGTATCGTCGATTAAACATTGCAAGATTTATAAGAGAGAGAGTTAAACAGAAATGCTACAATATCACTTTCCAAATAATCAGCAGGAAGATTCGTTTAGAAGTTGTATATTAAACACCATCGCCTATTAAACAGCTCTTGGCTAGCTGGGACTGAACCAGGGAAGGCATTGATAATTTTAAAATTGTACCACCAACTTTCAAAAATTGTACTTTTTTGACCTTAATTGTACTAAAAGATTTTTTTTGTTCAAATCACATATTTTTATTTGTTTTTATTGAAATAATCAACTTTGTTCTGACTATCGAATCGTTTGCTTGTAAGTTGGGATGTTAAAGCATGCGGTTACGCCTGTTTAAGTTGAAGTTTAGAAAATACAAGTTAATAGCATTTGCTCTAGCATCCGAATTTAGAAAAAAAAAAAAATGATTTGGAAAGGGACAAGTTCACATTTCTTAATTTTCTCGCTGCTTTCACAGCACTGTTTTCAAGTGAGAATTATATGAGTTGCATGGTTCAAAAGTGAAACCGGGGAGATTCCTTAAATGTACTTTATTAGTCATTGCTGTACTATTGTACTTTCCGAGTTTGAATAGTACCAAAAAAAGTACAATTGTACCAACTTTGCCATTTTAGCTAGCACAATTGTGCTATGAAACTGACATCAATGATGTATGGACTAGTCGCATTATTTGCAGGGTAGCGTACGTTATACAGGTTTTGCCAATACATATGTAAATACACACCTATGTACGTACATGCCTACAAATAAACGTACGTATTTTTTTTTTCTTTTTTAATTTATTTATTTATGGTTCATTTGTATAACAATTTTTTTAACTAACTTTTATAAAGCAAATTTCGTTTTTAAAACGGACGGTTAAGTATTAATCTACTCAAGGAATTTTTAGCATTTATTCCACAATTATTTGCTCTTTCAGTACCGAAGAGCGTAACACCTGCTTCGGGCGTTACTGAGGAACGTACTATATCCCTTAAGCTTTTAGAAAGCTTGGCCGTTTTACGTATTGATTCGTTGTGCTGCTGTTTTGTTTCAACAAAATGTTGTGAGCGACAGCGTTTGCGAGAGATGTGTTCTTTCAATTGTTCTCGTTTCAATTGCTCATTTAAATTAACCTCACGCAAATGCTCCTCGTGTTGTAGTTGCTCAATATAGTTATCATATCGTAAACGCTTCAAATAGTTTTCTAACATTTTGTTGCGTATATGATCGGCTCTTTGAAGACGTTCCGTTAGGCGTTGACATGTTTCGCTTTTGCGCAGCATTTCATCTAATGTTTGCTCCTCTTGATGCAGAGTGACACAATCCATTTTGCGCATTTCTTCATTTCGTTTCTGATTGACTGTCAAGTGTCGCTCTGCGCGTAAATTTTGCAAACGTTTCTTTGTACGGTCATCTTTTTGCTGTAGAGATTCTCTTAAACGTTGTAATTCTGTTAAATCACGTTGAGCGATTTCATTAAGTCTAGCTTTATTCTGTAAATAATCCTGAAATTGTTTATCTCTTACAGCCTTTTTATACTCTTCCATTTGCTCACATTTCAAAAGCTCGCGTTCATAGCGTTCATTCTCCCAATATTTACGAGCCAGCCAGGCATTCTCTTTGACCAAAGCCTTTTCGGAACGTTTTGCTGCCATACGATTCAAAATGCGTTTGTCGTGATCAGGTACTTTATTATAAGCTTCTTTGATGGTAGGCGCCAGGCATAAATTAGCCATAGATTCAGTAAGTCCTATACGCAAATGGCTTGATTCCGTATCATCAAAATAAGCAAAGGAGTGGCGACTTGGTGTCAGTAGTAGTGGTGGTGGTGATCTGGAAGATCTTGTCATTACGTTTTTATCAATGTCTTTCAAGTCTTTTTTGATCTCGGTTGATTTTCCTATAATTTCTAAATTCGTTAAGAATTTATCATCCAGAGAAGTTAAAAGGTCTTGTAAAATTTCACAATCTCTGCTATAATGACGTTCAGAACATTCACTTTGACTTCTTTGGGGAGCGACACTTTTGGAGCGTTTCCTAGCTTTTCTTTTCTTACGTGAATCTTTGTCCTTGCTTCTTTCTAGATTTAAATTTCCATTTAGCAGTACTGTTTTATTGGAAAGTTGTCTGGATTTTGTTGTACGATTAGTTTGTGTGGCATTGGAAGCACATTTCCTTTTTTTTACTCTTGGCTTGACCAACTCTTCCTGCGAATTGTTTTCAAATTTCTTACAATCCTTGATTTTTTGCTTACTAGTGCAGCACTCATCACTTTCACTACGATGGCTATTGTAACAATCACAATGACATATATCACAGCAACTATCTGCAAACGCCATTGTTTCCAGTTGTTTCAACAAATTAAGATGTTCTTTGATACGTGTTTCGCTTAGCGAATAGCGCCTTTTTGTACTCATTGTCTCCTATTTTAACTAACTCTTACCCAACGTTTGCAGAATTTCGCCATCAAAGTATTCCTTTTCAACTGCTAAACATTTAAATTTACTGCTGTATTCTTTTTGCCTGGTATTTAGGTTAATTGTTAATTTTTTAAACTACCACAAACTTTTCTGCTCTTAGCCATTATACATACATATGTACTTCTTTAATGGTTGTCCTTTTTGGTATATTTTTTATGTTGGCTAAGAATTTTTAGAAATAGACAAATGAGTAAAAGAATTTCTATTACTGCTTGAATTTTATTTGTTGTTTTCTTTATTGATTTCTTGTTCAGTAACCACGACGACAAGCAGAATTACAACAAATATTTTTGTAACATTTAAATGTCAAGATGTACTCGTATACCGAATGAAAGAAGATTTTTTACATTTTTACATAAATGGAATTGTAATTAGTACTCGAACCCAACTAATATTTTCAAGAGCAGAAAATATGTCTTAAGCTTTTCTTAATTGTTAAGTGTTTTTTCAATAAAACTATTAATTGTTCAAGAAAAGAATACTTTTAATAATATATTTAAGCAATTTAGTATAACGTTCGCCACATAATAATTGCAAAAACAACCAAGTGATTTGTAAACGTGTTAGACACTTACAGCCTTTTTTACAGTGTACAATTAAAAGGTAACAGGGATTTTAACAGCAAGTTTTATATGAAGAACTCCCAGTTAAAGTTCACATTAACTCTTAAATCATTGTGGAAAGGGACGCTAGGTGAACGTTTTTAAATCACATAATTTTATGCACAGAACACCTTTTTGTGGTTCCAAATTGCTTTGATGAAATTTGATTATCAGAACCTGCCTGCTTATTAGTTTTTTCTACAGCAAAATTTACTAAAAAAATTAGCTATTAGTAATTTACTAATTGTGATTTGATCAACATTACGAAGTCCTTATAGAAATAACGTAAAGTTCTTTCAGTCTGTCTGCAAAATTCGCTGCGAAATTGGATCGAAATTCTATTTTCAACTATGAATAAGCTTATGAAAGTTCGAAAATGTTTATTTTAATTTGAAATTATGTATGTAATTATATGAACAATGTGTCTTTTTTTCAAATTCGTTCTCAGTTTTCCGATATCTTGAATATATGAGGAGATATATAGTTCCAATATTGCCTCATATCTACAATTGTTATGATTCAAACTTTCATAAAAGTATTAATATCGTTATTCACAATTGTTATGCTGCAAAGAATAATCAAAGAAATATACGAACTCTAAGAAGATATATAAACAAACAAAAAAAATAATGCGAATTTGTTTGCTGAAATAAAAACAAAACACAATCGCTTTTTTGTGTTTTACATAAATTTGCATTTCGTCGGGTTAAAAAAATTGGGTTATTGATCGATTAAACAGCGGAACAGTGGTTTTGTTGTTCAAATAATAATATAATAATAATAGACAATCCTTATACATATATTTTCATCTGCTGATTACAATGGCATCATAAGTTTTTCTCTATCAGCTTTAGTTTTCGCATAATTTACACCACTTTTTGTATTATTCGGTTAATATTTCAAAAATTTCCTCCAAACATTAAAATACTTTCTATTAATCTACATAAAATTGTCTTTCATTTGAGTAGTGTCGCATTGATCAGTATTTCAGGATGTCTTACTGATATTGCAAGGATGTTAAAAATCGTGATTTTAGTTTAGTCTTTTAATTTGTTTAACCTAAAATAACTAATGCATATGTACTTTTGTCCGGTGATTGCGAAAATATCTTTTTAATTTTTCTAGCCCCTCTAGTTTCAGAGATATTGTAAGTTATATAAAAAACATACTTCTAAATTTATGTGTGTGAAGTTAAATTTTAAAATTTATAACCCTTGACACAAACCTTGTGCTTTAACAGAGCCCTGTTAGCGTGTTAACAAAGCTCTGTTAAGCTATAAAAATTCGACTAATGCCTTTCCAAAGGACTTTTCCATTACATGATGCAACCGAGACCGAAAAAAATAATGCAAATTTATAGACAGTGTTCCTTTATTATTGCCCATGAATGTATTTCTGAAAAACATGAATTTGAACCAAATATCGTCAAGTTTTCAACTTGAAATTTTCTGAGGGTTACACACTTTTTTTTGGGAAGGAGGCGATGCGGGCGGACAAAAGTGGTGTTTTTTATTGAGGTATAGAACTTTAAGTTGGCATCACTTTTTTAACTGGCGGCCATTTTGTCAGCTGTCAAGTGATTAATATTTAGTTTGGTTTGCCATTTCATCATGAACAGGTTGACAAAAGAACAACGCTTGCAAATCGTGCAAATTTATTTCGAAAATAATGGTTCAGTTCGCGAAGTTTACCGCAAGCTCCGTCCATTTTATGGTCGACATAATCGTCCATCAGAGCAATTAATTCGGTTAACCATGGATCGTTTCCGCACTACGTTTACTCTATATGATAATACGCATCCGCAGAGACGTCGAACAGTGCGCACCGAAGAAACAATTGCCGCTGTAGAGCAAAGTGTTGAAGAGGACCCGAATGAATCGATTCGCCACCGTGCACAGCAATTGGAGCTTTGTCCATCAACTTTATGGAAGATTTTGCGCAAAGATCTTGGCTTGCGACCTTACAAGATCCAGCTTGTGCAAGAATTAAAGCCGCGAGACCATGCAATGCGTCGTGATTTTGGTGTATGGGCCGAAAATGAGATTGATCTCGATGCTGATTTTCATCGCAAAATTTTGTTCAGTGATGAGGCTCATTTTTGGTTGAATGGCTACGTCAACAAGCAAAATTGCCGCATTTTGAGTGAAGAGAATCCACATGACACCCTTGAGACGCCATTACATCCACAAAAACTGACTGTTTGGTGTGCTCTATGGGCTGGTGGAGTCATTGGGCCATACTTCTTCCGAAATAATGCTGGAGAGTCAGTTACCGTTAATGGAGACCGGTATAGAGCCATGATAACCGACTATTTTGTTCCCGAATTGGATGGCATGAATGTGGATGAGTTGTGGTTCCAACAAGACGGCGCTACATGCCACACAGCGCACGTCACAATCGATTTATTGAAGGAAACATTCGATGAGCGCATAATTTCGCGGAATGGACCTGTCAATTGGCCACCAAGATCGTGTGATTTGACACCATTGGATTATTTTCTTTGGGGATATGTGAAGTCGCTCGTCTACGCCAACAAACCAGAAACGTTAGGGGACTTGGAAGCCAACATTCGTGGCGTTATTGCCAACATACGGCCCCATATGCTCGAAAAAGTGGTTGAAAATTGGACCTGTAGAATTGGCTTTATTCGAGCCAGCCGCGGCGGCCACATGCCCGAAATCATATTTAAACATTAATGGCATAAAATTATCCTTCCAATAAAGCCAAATTGATGGACATTAAAACGATTTTCTTGTGTTTTATTTGAATTCGAAGTTCTATACCTCTAAAAAAAACACCCTATTATGGACCACATATTGCTCTAAAAACGTCCATACTCAGAATTTCTGGAAGTTCGAGTTTTTAGGATGTAGAATGTTGTCCATAATATGTCACCACTTTTGTCCGCCCGCATAGATTCTTTCCTAAAAAAATTTTGTCAAATCTTGGAAAATGTTAATATAGTTGGGCAAATTTTAAGTTTTTCGAAAATATCCTGAAAACTCGAACTTACAGAAATTCGAACCATCAGAAAACTTCAAGTTGAAAACTTGACGATATTTGCTTCAAATTCATGTTTTTCAGAAATACATTCATGGGCAATAATAAAGTAACACCTTGTCTTTAAATTTGCATTATTTTTTTCGGTCTCGGTTGCATGATTTAATGGAAAAGTCCATTGGAAAGGCATTAGTCGAATTTTTATAGCTTAACAGAGCTCTGTTAACACGCTAACAGAGCTCTGTTAAAGCACAAGGATTGTCTCAAGGGTTAAGGTACGGTCACACTTGGCAAACATTTGCCCAAATAAGCGTAACCACTCAATGTTTGTGAAAAACCATTTGATTCAGACAAGTGTTTCTTAAGTTAAACAGTTACATAAACAACTAATAGACAACGTCATTGATTCCAACTAGAGATGTGCACGTGAGTGTTTTCTGACTCACGACACGCGCGCTCACGCAGAAAAATATTTTACTCACGCACTTTCACGCACGAATTATTTTGAACATTTTCACGAATAAAATATTTTTAATCACGCACGAGTGGTTTACAACTTATCACGATCACGCACGCTCACGAAAAAGTATATGTATAATATAATTTTCATGTTTTTTGGGTTGAAAAATAGGTTCTTACATATACATATGTATATACATATCTATGTATATATGTATGCACGTGTTTTTGTAAAATTTACAATGTAAATTACAATAAAGCAAAGTTAATTTCATATCGTTTTAAATATTCGTATTCGCGGATATCATTTTAAATATTCGAATTCGAATTCTCGTATATCAAAAATTGGCATTCTGCACATCAATGTATGTATACATACATATTATAAATGTGAAGGTAAGACGTATGATAAATTAAATAAATGATAATCAAATAAATGAGAAAAGCATATTAAATGAGAAAACATACAAATTACTAAAATTTTTCTGTTACGTAACATTTTCAAAGACTCCCCTCACCCCCACCATAACAAATCATAACAAAACTCGAACCCCACCCCTCCCCCCCTACAGCGTTACGAAATATATGGACGGCCCCTAAAGCAAAAGACATTTTCTGCGGTACAATTCGTCAGTAGTATTGTTGACAAAGGCACTGTTGAATCAGTAGTGTTTCTCAATTGATACTTCCTACAGGGTATATAAGAAACATACATACATCGAAACATTTTGTTTGGAGGTATTCATTATGTTTATAAGCTCATACTACCATACATATTACTATACATACATATATGCATTTATTATTATAAAATAATTTATTTCAAATGATTGAATACAGTTACATATGTACCTATGCAGGAATGTTTCTCGTGAGAGCGTAAGAAAAATCTCACGAAAGACCACGCACGAGTAATTTTTTTCAATCACGCTCACGCACTCACGCGTGATTAATTATAATATTTGATCACGAATCACGCGAGACTCACGCGTGACACGATAAAATCACGACATTTGCACATCTCTAATTCCAACATTATTGGAAACTATTTAACTTAACAAACACGTATCTGAATTGAAAGCTTTTTCATTAATATTTTGTGGTCACGTTTTTTGAGCAAATATTTGCCCAAGTGTGACCATCCCCTTATAAATTTTAAAATTTAACTTCACACACATTTGATGCAATCCCTCACAAATTTTTTTCATCACTCTTTCTAAGTGCTCTTCTTCTAATAACAAACCTGTTGCAACTGCAGTTGCCAATTTAATTTATTTATATCACCTTATTCCTTATTTTAATTATAAATAAAAAATAATAATAATTATTTTATTGATATTTTAATGAAAACAATAATTTTTTTTATATTTCATCAAAAAATAAAATAAAAATTTTCAAGCAATAAGCAAATGTGAGTAACAGCTGCTGATTCGATCATTGGTTTTAATTACATTCGAAAATATCAAAACAAACTTGGTTTCATGACACCAAATGAAACACATATTGGTTTTCAAAAACGACAATCAGCAAAACCGAAATGGTTTCTGTGACATCCCTATATGGGATTTAAAAGGTGAAAAAATCATTCACGAATTAGATATACATATTTATTTATTTATTTATTGATTTATTTAATTCAGTCTATGGACAGAAAGTCCTTTCAGACTACGATAAAAAGGTACATTTTTCTTAATAACTAACATTGAATAACTTATATATATATATATATATATATATATATATATATATATATATATATATATATATATATAGTAAAATAGCAAAAGATCAACAAAAAAAAAATACAGAGAGCTAATTTCTTAACGAATGAATATACAAAGTTATAAAATGATAGCAAAATTTCAAATAACAATATTATTTTATTATACTTTGAAGAACAAGTTTAAAAACATTTTTCTCAGTGCTGAACTCTATATAAGACTTTGATTCTCTTTGCAATTTAAAGTTAATTTCATTGAGAAACACGAAAGCACGGCTTAGTGTGCCGTTACGAGCATAATTAGTCCGATGAAAAGGAACATCAAACAACTTAGTTAACCTGAAAATTCTGGGAGGTATAAAAAATGGCACAGCATGAAGCAAATCAGGACAGTCAATGCATCCGTTAATAATATCGTAAACAAGAAGGGCGGATTGGAGTTTTCTACGTCCTTCTAGAGTACGTAGGCCAATAAAAAGGCACTTAGATTCATAAGGAACAGAAGTTAAATAAGGTAATGAGCGTGTAACAAATTTAAGAAAGATTCGCTGAAGTCTCTCGATACGAGAGATAAGATTTGAGACATGAGGATTCCATATAACAGCAGCATATTCCAAATTAGATCTAACGAAGGACGTATAAACGTATTTAAGCGTGTACGGATTAGCAAATTCAGATCAGTTTCTCTTCAGAAAACCAAGCATTTTATAAGCTTTAGGAAGTATATACTCAACATGAGCTACAAACGACATAGAACTATCAAAAACAACACCTAAATCAAGTTTAGAATTCGAGGTGTTCAAATTAATGCCATTAATATTAAATATCAATGCAATGGGATTCATGGATCTATGAAATGAAACATGCAAACACTTATTTATATTAAGTGCATGTAATTAAGTTGGCACTAGAGCTGCAAAACTATCGAGTCGCTCCACTCGATAGTTTCGATAGTTTTATGTAAAACTATCGATACTATCGATAGTATCGAATAGTTTTATAAAAATTGCCACATAAACTACATTTGACTCGAAAAAAATCCAGGGTGCTCAACATTTTCATTAGTATATAAAAATATATCAAGCCTTTTTTTCGATTTTATCGTAAGCGGCATATTATCGAAAATATACTTTTTTATTGAACTTGAAATTTTATGGGCCTACCCATGGTTTAGAATTATCAAAATGCGAAAATCGTTGATAACTTTTAAGGCACTAACTGTAAAGTTTTATCGTAAGAGACGATTGGCGGCCGTCGCGATATTAGTACCACCAAAATTTATCTTTGTGTCGACGATGTTGAATTTATTAAGATACTTGTGACTACTATTTATCGAATAACACTTGGATTTATAAATAAATTCATATACATACATATGTATTTAAGTACTTATGTATACAGAAGCAGGGATGCGATGTCATAATTACAAACTGTACTAACTTTCAAAAAAAAATTTTAATTTTTTCAGTACGATTGATTGTACCTAATTCTTTATTTATATTTTTTTAATACTTGTACTTTTTAAAATCAATTAACAAAACGCCAGAAGGTGCACAAAGAATATTAGTTGCTGGGATCTGAATATAAAAGTAACATTTACGATACTACGTTTATAACCTTTTTTTTATTCGATTGTTCACAGTCGATGCAAATAGTCGGCTTCTGCTTATTTGTACCAACTTTTCCATTGCTGTACAAAAGCTTAAATCAACTACGGATAATTTGCTTCAAAGCTGCCGGCTACTGTTTACTGACTTCGATCAATCTTTTAATTACTTGTTTTTTTTTGCCGATAGTATCGATAGTAGAAAAAACTATCGATATTTCATTTAACAACAAAACTATCGATACTATCGATAGTACTATCGATAGTTTTGCAGCTCTAGTTGGCACCAATCGCTTAAATTATTAAGCTCATTTTGCATAGTGCGGATATCATTCAGTGAATCACATTTCATAAAATATTTTAAGTCATCGGCATATAACAGATAAATAATAAAGCAGCCACCAATATCATTAATATATAAATTAAATAATAACGGACCAAGGAAGCTCCCCTGGGCACTCCAGACGTTTGACAATAGGGCAAGGAAACATGAAAACATGGCAGCTCTAAAATTAACAATAGGTTTGATATTTACCCCCCACAATAAAAAAAACAAATGCGAAAACTTAATGTGTTCTAGACAAGGGCAAATAAATATAAATTAATACAATTTTACATACACAATTTTTTCCTAACTGGTCGGACAGTCTGTAATCCAACTTTTACTTAATTAACACTTTGTGCATATAATAACTAACTTGATCTAACTATACAGAAATATTTCACAACTTAAAAAAAGAGACGTGGTAATCAAAATATCCACACACATGCATAGGCATGGTAATCAAAAGTACCATACATGCATATACTATATATGCGTTTCATAGATACGCATTACATAGGCAACTTGAATAATTGTTGTTGTTCTCATATTCCTTCAATAATTTTTTTACGTGTATATATTTACAATATTTACAAAAATATATTTTTATATACATATTCACCTTGTTTTCCCACTCCTCCTTAACACTTATTTTTTGGTTTTGTTGTAACTGCGTGATTTATAATTGTGTGATTGTGTGCATACGCAAGTATATACCTGTGTATAGACAATAATTTTATTTTACTGGTAACTTTTTTGATTATCACTATATTATAGTTTTATTTATGCAATTAATATGTTTAACAATCACTCAACAATTTTCACTAAAAGTTTCTTATTGACAATTAATTTTCAGTTTTTATTTTGGGAGAAAACAATTGATAATACACATCACAACTTTTTTTCTTTCCAATCTAACTGTATGATAGGTAGTGATGTCTACTTAACGATACTTCCATGAAACCCAGCGATTTTCATGACGTTCTAATTCCAGCAACTTTTATATTACTCAGACAGGGTGCGAGATACGACATCCGAAGTCTAATGAAATTTTAAAATTACTTCTGTATTTAAAGAAAAATGTTTTGACACTATATAACACAGGGGAAAATTAGGGCGTTCGAAATATTTTAAAATTTCGTTTGATATCGAGTGATTCTAAACGAAGTGTGATGAGCTCTAGTATTGATTTTGATATGTCGTACCATATTGACGTAGCCTAGAATTCAAAATTCAAGAATTATACAATATTGAAAATAAATGAATTCAACAAAAATTATTCAAAGATATAGCAAGCAATGGACAGTATGAATAATAGCAATGAATACCAGTACATAAACTCATACATAGTTACATTAAATTATGTATACGAAAATTAATGAATAAAGCCTTTTCTTAAAACGTAACACTACCACAAAATATACAGAAGTGTCACGAGACGGAAGATACGGGTATTTTTCTGTTTGTCTCGTTTTCCCTCAAATTTTGTCGTCGTTTTTGTTTTGCTTCATCTTTCTAGTGCAATAAATTTTTATTAGCTGTGTTAATTGGTAAGTAGTAATACACTACAGTATCAAATACACTATGCTTTTCTCTTTTTTCCACGAATTTTAACAAAAACCTGATTGGAGCTTTTTTTACCTGTCACTTTCTTCACTTTCTGTGCATTCTGTGACACTACGACCACACCAGCAATTTGATGTGTCTTAACACAAGCAATAACGACGGCAGAATGATGACGTCCGATTGCTTGTGTTCAACAATGTATTTGGAGGTGGTGAACACATATATTCAAATACATTTGCTTTTTATTCACATAAATACTTAAATTGTCAATCATTTTATCATTTTCTTATTTTAAATTTATCTTTTATTGGTTTTATGTAGTTAAAACTTTTGTTTTCTATTTGTATGTGACAGCATGTGTTAAGAGATTGTTGCTCAGCAATGTATTTTAACATTTGTTGCTGAATATATATTTGAACACATATTCATATGGTCCACACGCTAATATCTTGTGTCGGCAATCGAATTTGACAGTTGCCACGGCAATAATTGCCAAGATTATTGCTCGTGTCGTCGACATGTAAAGGGCTTTGGACACGATCAAAATGCTTGCTGTCAACGAAAGGTGTTTATGTATACCCAAATAAAAGCATGCTTTTAGGCTTAAACCTAGACAATCCAAATTTGACATTTAGATTGGTATAATGACATTAGTCTCCTGGTGTAGTGCTGCCACCTAATAAGTCCCAGTTTTCACGAGGCAATTTTACTTGCGCAAGTCTTGAATTTGACGAACAAAGAAGTGAGGAGTGTAAAAACCAGCAGAATTGCCGTACAGACTTGCCTGTACATGGCAATTCTGTTTTTGCTATCATTCCCTCCATATAAAATTTGACATTCCTTTTCATTTGTGTTTGTTTTCTGTTCTGGTTTTTCGTCTGTAAAATTCATTGTGGCTCGAAGTGTTTATTTTGTGAGAATTTTAATAACAATTGTTAATTTGCTTCAAATAAAGAGAAATAAAATGGTCAAGTAAACTTGCTCTATCTAAACGCTACAGCAAGTTTAATAAAAAATTTTGTTACTTGCGCAAGTAAAATTGCCTCGTGAAAATTGGGACTAAGTGCGCCTTGGTATCAAGCATCGTTGGTGTCACACATACTAACAAATTTTCACTCATACTATAACCAATCTCAGCAAGCATTTTGACCGTGTCTAAACACCTTAAAAGTTCATGTCACAACTTCAAATTCATGAATTTGGATTACATATAGTCGGGTTATTACCATAGACTATTCTGTGGTTATTACTATGTCACTAATTACGTTACGTTACGTTAATAATTACGTTCTTTCCTATGGTTGTGTGGTACACAATGCTAAATCGAAACTTGTTAGTGACTTTAGGAAGGCCCTCAACTTGCTTATGGAAAAGTATAGTGTCAGACTATGTTGGGTTCCAGGCCACAGCAGTGTTGAGGGAAATGAAATTGCCGATGAGCTGGCAAGTATAGGGTCGGCGTTCGATGAGGGAATGTCGGACAGATCGGTGAAATTACCGATAGTTCATTACTATAAGGAACTCAGTGATTGGGTAGAAAGCAGGACTAACAATTCATAGCGAAGTAGTGATGATTGCAGAGTCTCGTGGGGTTTTTGGCCAAAACTAGACTCAAGAAGATCTAAACTACTACTGGACATGAATAGGAAGGCGATGCGAATCATGATAGGCGTGTTGACTTGGTCAGTGCTCGGTCAGAGCAAGAACCAGCATTTGGGAGACTGGCACTCCAGATTTTTGTAGGATGTGGGGGGATGAAGATGAACCAGAAACCATTGAACATATTATCTGTCATTGCCCGAAGCTGCAACGTCATAGGCTTAGATGGCTGAGCAGACGTTTCCATGAAAGCATTACTGAAGTCAGGAATTGTAAACTAGGGGACATCAGGGGCACAGAATACACAGAAGTGAAGAAAGTGACAGGTAAAAAAGCTCCTATCAGTTTTTTTTTTAAAATTCGTGGAAAAAAGAGAAAAGCATAGTGTATTTGATACTGTAGTGTATTACTACTTACCAATTAACACAGGTAATAAAAATTTATTGCACTAGAAAGACGTAGCAAAACAAAAACGACGACAAAATTTGAGCGAAAACGAGACAAACAGAAAAATACCCGTATCTTCCGTCTCGTGACACTTCTGTATGTTTACTTTTTATGGGCAACAGAAGGGAATCACAATGGACCCAATTGGTTCTCCGAGTGGAGGTGCGGTAAAGCACTACCCTTCCTAACCTAACCTAACCTAACTTTTGTATTAAAAATCTAATTTTTATTTTATTTTTATAAGCTCTTTTATATAACTGCTTCACAAATATGTTTTCAACTGTTGAAAATTAAAAATGTGAATTAGCTTAAATTTTATTTATAACGATTACTGTTTTTCATGTTATAATTTATGTTCCAATCGTCATAGTAATTCTGTCTGCTGGTTATTTGTTTGCTGGCAGACGTAATGTATTTTGAATATACTGTATCGCAAGCCAATAACCAACCGACGAGTTGTTGTGTTGTGCAATATATGTATGTCGTTTATAAGCAATTGCTCAAGTTAAGTTAATAAGAGTTTCTCAAGCATTGTTAAAGTTACGAAAAATTTAAAATTCTCTATTTCAAGTTGTTTTGAAATTTGATTATTGTGTGGTATTTATGCTGGGAATTTAAAAAATTAAAGCCGCGAAAAAGACAATTTCAATGCATTAAAAATATCGAAATGAGATTGTGAACAGAAAAATAACTAAAATAAACTATAACAAAGTTAATTCTATTTCCCTAGAAATAGTAAATTCTATACATATTTACTTATTTATGTGTTTAGACATAACACCGACTTTGAATACACTATAGTTAACATATAAAAATGTTTTACCTACTGAATCTAAATTATTTTTAACTTTTTTTTTAATACATGTATTTATTTATTGTATCTTCAAATATGAACTAACAATAAGTATTCAAATCTTAAATCTAAAATATAATTATTAGGCCCGACCACTCTCGGACATAACTTAGTGATAGTTATAAATAATACATGCATAAGTAGTGATAATCAAAAAGAAAAAAAAAGTATTATCAAGTAGTCCCAAGAGTGTTGAGTATAAGAGCCCTTGTGTCCCTCTTTTTTAGGCGGATGTGTCCAGTAAAGTTCAAAATATTACGAGCAAGCGGATTAGGATGTGACCACAAAATGTGACTCGAGTTTTGTTAAATATTTGCCTGCGTATTTTGCAATTTCTTTTATCACTAGTGGCATATTCAAATCACGATGTATATTTGAATTTTTAACTTTTTAGCTCTTATTTTTCGTGGGCCAGTTCAACTTTTGTTACCGTTTTATTTTTAAATTTTTAGTGCCAAATTGATACTTGCAGATTCCAAATTTTTAAAGATATTAGTGCCCGAGTACCCATAATTCAATATGTACTAGTTTTTCATGTATGTGCCCCGCCCACTTTTAAAATTAATAGTACTTTTGATAGCCCAAAAATTTATTGGGGGTGTTCCCGCCCACTTTTTAGACAATGGGACCAAATGGAAGTTACACCCTGAGCCCAAATAAGCATTTTTAAAATCGGTCTAAAGCCTACGAAGTAACAAACATAGTCAGTTAAAAAGTTGCTTAGTTCCTGCATTAATGATTATAATATAATTAAATCCATAGACAATATCGTTTTTCGCTGCCATTAAATAGGTATGTCAACTGTTCTACCTGTAATAAACTAAATAAAAATTGCATTTCAGTACAGAAAAACAAAACAAACTGTTTAGTTCATTAATTAAACCTTCTTTCATTTAATACTTGCATTATTTTTTGAATTTCACCTTTTAAAGCTAAACAAACAAAAATTGAAAACGCTCCGCCACTAAAATAACAACTTACAAAAACGTAGTTACGATCGAAATGCAGAATACATATGTAGAATCGAAAGAGAAATCGAAGAACGGAACGCAGAATACCAAACGGAGAAACTTTCGATTCGAATCGAAACGCAGAATAGGGGTGAATTATTATTTGAGCTGCAATTATATGCAACAGCAAAAATTAAAAACCCCCGATATATCCAGAAAAGATGTTATATCTTCTAAACGCTGGACCGATTTTCTTCAAGCATAGCTAAGAAGACTCTAGATCAAGTCATATTTCAAACTAAAAATCTTTAAAAAAAAAATCAAAATTGGTCCATCGGTTTGGCCTGTACGTGGAATCGTACAGACACACATTACAAACTTACATATAACACCATTTTTTGGTCGGGGGTAAAAGTACATATATACATACATATGTATGTATAACATTTCCATATGTACAAAAGCATATAACTCAGGGAAAAACTATTTTCGAGACTTGTTCCTCTCAAATTATGGCCCAAAAATCCAAATTATTCAAAAAAGTCAAAGGAAAAGATTTTGTATTCAATTTTCATTATCTTTAATTTAACATAAAAATTAAATATACAAATTTACTGGAAAAAAGTAACCAATAGACATTTGGTACCAATTTGGTGTAAAATTATTTAGTAATCTATTTGTCCTTAGAATCACCCTTACCACCACGAATTCTACCAGTACGACGGGCAGCAATAAGACCAACCTTACGACCAGCAGATGTACCACGCTTAACTGTGGATGCTTTACCAATGTGTTGATGGTTACCACCACCATGAGGATGCTCAACGGGGTTCATAGCAACACCACGTACCTTAGGCCAGCTGTTACGCTTCACCTTGTATTTGTGGTAGGCCCGACCAGCCTTTAAAATGGGTTTATCAATACGACCACCACCAGCAACAATACCAACCATAGCACGATTGGCAGAAGGTACAACTTTTTTGGCGCCTGAGGGCAACTTGACACGCGTCTTTTTTGTGTCAGGATTGTGGGCAATAACGGTGGCATAGTTACCAGAGGTACGGGCTAAACGACCACGGTCGCCGGTCTTCTCCTCCAAGTTGCAAATAATTGTACCTTCAGGCATTTGAGATACAGGCATCACATTGCCGATTTGTAAAGTAGCTTTACGACCACAGTATACAAATTGGCCAGTATGCATACCTTCGGGGGCAATGAAGAGTTCCTTACGAATCTTGTAGCGGTAAGGATCACGGAAGTGAACTACAGCCAAGGGAGCACCACGACCGGGATCGTGGATAATTTCCTAAAGCAATACAAGAACGTTTGTTAACATTTATTAATATACATATATAGCAAGCTAAACTCTACCTTCACAACACCACGGATGTAGCCATTACGTTCAGCGAAATCCAAAGATCTCAATTTAGCAGCTCCTTTACGGTGATGTACATGGGCTTTGAATACAGACCCAGCACCCTTACGTTGTGCACGAATTACGCGACCCATCTCTGGCTTTAATTTTTCTAAAATAAGTACGAAGGTAAAAAAACATGTATTAGTTAAAACTTAGTGATATTATTAACTTTCATATGCGACAATTTTAATGAAAGCGTTATTTTCCTTTCAACTTTTTGTTTACAACATAATTATGAGAATTTTTTCATCAGCGGCAACAAATATTATTAACGCACAATAGATAACATTGTATATCTTAACATTTCGCATATATTTTTTATGGATGGCTTCGAAATTCCAATAATTTTATAGATTCAATTTTACTCACAACACCTACCGAAAGCCTGTTAAAAAAGAAAAGAAAGAAAAGGAGGAAGAAAAATGGTTGTCAAAATTCAACTACTTCAATATAAGTATGGCAAGCCTATCTTGTTTGTATAAGTGGCAGCACACAACCTTTTATTTGACAATCTTCAGAGATGCCAATATTTAATTTTTATCCCGTCTTAATTTCCCACTGTTCATACTAATTGGGGTATCACACACGGGAGTAATTTTTATGACGCACAATTTTTGTTCTTTGTAGAACACACGAGACTAATTCATCTGGCATAAAAATGTGTACGTGCACACTGCTTTGTGTGGATTAGTGTTTTTCATATTCATTTAAAATTAGCTGTTTTTAAGTTTTGTGTGTATTGGAGCCCAGCAAAAAATAAAATGAGTACTTCTTTAGAAAGTACTTCTTAATACTTCCAAAATAGGTTATGCATTTTATTCTGGCTTAATGAAGTTTTCTTTAATCACATATCTAAAGTAATGACCAATCACCTATTTTATTATTATTATCCTCTAAAATAAAAACCCAGTAAAAAAGTGATGAAAAAAAGTAGAGAAAGCACCACAACTACTGATACGAACCACTTCAAACTCCGAGCAAGCCCGCAAGCTAATAAATTGACTGATTGATTTAATTGTTTAAAAGTACCAATTCTTCAACTTCAGAAATAAACGAAAACTAGAACAGATTTTCCTTCTTTTTTCTTCTGAGACAATTATTTTAATGAGTAGAATACTTTTAGGAATTAAGTAGCTTCCAATTGGGTTAGTAAATATGTGAATAAAGCACCACTTCCTAAATCATAGATTTAAGTGCTTTGGAAAAGTGGTTAAGAACCACATCCTAAATGTAAAATATATTGGATGTACTTCACCAATAAAAAATCACACCTTATTTTCGAGTTTTTATAGCAAATAAAAAGTAAATCTTATTCACTCACGGGTTGGCAAAAATAAACCACTTCGCTCCAATGACACGCTAATGTAAAATTCACTACTTTTTGCTCGGAGTTTGAAGTGCTTCGTATTAGTAGTTGTGGTGCTTTTTCTACTTTTTTTCACCACTTTTTTTGCTGGGAGGCTACACATATGATAATCTGAACATCCAATAAAAATTATTTCCTTTTGTTAAGCAATGGAAAAGTAAAAAAATATCTTAAAAAGTACGATTTTATTTATTTATTTATCCATTTATAATACATAAAGCTACAACTCACACACAAAAAAATTCATAGGTTATATTTCCTAACATTATAGGTGCGTTTGAGTACTTTTCCAGTAAAATCTAGTAACTCAGTAAATACTGAGTAATTTAAAGAAATTACTCTCAATAAAAAAGTTTGCATCTAAAAGTACGCGAACGTAAAAATTGTAAAGTCCAGTAAAATATATACAACAGCTGATTACCAATTTTGGCGCTAAAAAAATTATACATATGAAATACACGATAGAATATTTTGTTTAATAATAAAAGTAATAAATATGGACACATGTTTTTATTTAAACTTATTTGGCTGGTCCACGATGTCGACAAGAAACTTTCTATAGCTTACTCATATTGAAAACAAAAATAAACTTTCCTATTTTGATTTTGTTTTATATATAAGTAAGCGATAGAAACTTTCTTGTCGACGTCGCGGGTCAGGCCGTTAAATTTTCTAAGCTTTTATCCCTGAACGTGAGAAGTTATTAGGATGATATATTCAAGACAACGAAAAACTGGGAAAGAATTTAAAAAAAAAGTACACAAAGTAAATTTTTTTAAATGTTCCATACGTCAAACCAGGAACCGTCGACCCGACGATATGAATAAACAAAAATTTCAATATAATAATCTATTATTATTTTTCCCGTTTAAAAACAATCGGTTATGTTCTGAATTCCATGTGAAATTAAATCGTTCGGAAATGCAATAGCATTGTTATTATAAATACATATGTACATACTTATGTACATATTTCCAAAAATTCTATGGAAATTCCGCACGTTTTAATTTCACGTGGAATTAGGGTTGCCAGTTTAGAAATCGTAGAAATCAGTACATGAGAGAAAAAAATCAGTACAATTGAAAAAAATCGGTGCATTAATTTTTTCAATATAAAAGGCTTTAACTAGGAATGTAACTAACACTAGTTTAGCGCATGCGAATGCGAATACTTCATTTTAATTTTTGCGAAAGCGAATGCAAACATTACAATACGTTAAAAAATCACATGAAAATAAGTTTATATAAGAACATGAAGTTGTATTACATACATGGATGTACTACATATAGCATTTTATTTAAACTGAGTCTTGCATTGAGTAAATATGTATTAATTTATTAAAAACACGAATTCATAAAACAGAAAGATACATACATATGTTTGTATATGAATTTTTAGTTAATTTTAATTATTATTCGAACTCCATTTGTTTCTATATTTGTGATTTGAACGGGCTAAAGTTCGTATCGCTTTTTTAAGCCAAATTACATGTGATAATTATTAATGAACAAATAACACCAAAGTCTGTTGTAAATATTCTGACTAACAACACATAGTTGAACGGAACAGCCAGCCGTTTTCGAAGGCCACTAAACCTTCATCATCAGCGTTCTTTTGTGTTTGGTCCACTGTGGTGGTGTCAGTTGATGTAGATTTCTGCTTTATATACTTAGCATTTTATTGCAAATGGAATATGTGAATTGTTTTGATTCATCGTATTTCAATTTGCTGAAAGCTTTTTTGTATTGTAAGCTCAATTTTACCATCACTATATTTAATGAGTGAAATTAATGAGTGACACTTGTTTCGCGTGGAATTTACTACAACAATGACTAGTTAATATTGTTTGCGATTCAAATTTGTACGAAGTAATGAATGGTGATCAAAACATTTTTTAAAAGTTTTAACAGACTAGTCTTAAGTAGAAAATACTGCTGCCGAAAATACAATGGCTTTTCTTTTTCAAAAAATTAAATAGGTATATTTCCAAACACCGCTGGACTTTAGTTTAATTTTGATGCTTATGAGAACTTTTTTATAGAAAAGCTTTCTGATAAAGCTTTGAAGAATGCCTTACTTATAAGTCAGCTACGTCCAAGCCATGTGCACAATGTTCAAACTTTTATAAAGAGTTTTTTGTGCTTTCACATCGACGAGATGACAACTTTCTTAAATAAAATTACTTGCCGACTTAAAAATTGTTTGCAGTTCGTTCAAAAATGCCAACTATGCACAGATATTGAGCAGTTGCAAAGCATGTGCAACAGTTGATCACGCATACGAAGAAAAAATTCGCAGAACTTCTGCATAAATTTGCTGAATCTACGAACATACCCTATATGTATATTTTTCATGCTGGTTTAAAATAATTTTTGTGTTTTTGACGTTTGTTAATTTTATTTTTTTTTTTTAAATGCATGTTTATTATTTATTGCATCTTCAAATATGAACTAACAATAAGTATTCAAATCTTAAATCTATAAAAAAAATTATTAGGCCCGACCAATGTCGGACATAAGCTTAGTGATAGTTATTAATAATACATAAGTAGTGATAAGCAACAAAAAGAAAAAAGTGTTTTCAAGCAGCTTCATCATCTAGAGTGTTGAATATTAGAGCCCGTGTATCTCTCTTTTTTAAGCGGATGTGTCCAGTAAAGTTCAAAATATTACGAGCAAGCGGATTAGGATGTGACTCGAGTTTTGTTAGGTATTTGCCTGCGTATTTTGCAATTTCTTCAGTCACTAGTGGCATATTCAAATCGCGATGTATATTTGAATTTTTGATGTACCATGGAGCCGATGTTATCATGCGTAAAATTTTATTTTGCCTTAGTTGAATTTTCTCTACATTTGAAGCTGAAGCAGTGCCCCATAGTTGAATTCCGTAACACCATATTGGCTTTAAAAGCGACTTGTATATTAAAAGTTTGCAGTCTAGGCTAAGTGTTGAATTTCTACCAATCAGCCAATGTACCTGAGTTAATTTAAGTTTCATTTGAGTTAACTTAGAGTCAATGTGGTGTTTCCATGTAAGTCGTCGATCAAGGTGTAAACCAAGATATTTCACATGTGAATGTTGAGGAACAACTTGATTGTTAATCCGAATGGGGGAGCAAGTATCTCTTCTTAGGGTGAACGTTATATGGACACACTTTTGTTCATTGACTTTAATTCTCCATAAGTTTAACCAAAGCTTCATCTGGCTAATGTGTTCCTGGAGTTTGCGGGATGCCTCATCAGGGTTTTCGTGCATACTAAGGCAGGCTGTATCGTCGGCAAATGTGGAAGTATGGATACTACTGCTCACAGGCATATCACAGGTCCCAGTATGCTCCCCTGTGGCACACCGGATGAAATAGTTTCAGGCCTACTCGTAAAGTCTCCTTCCACAACAGTGAACTTACGGGAAATAATGTAACTTTCCAAAAGATTTAAAATGTTTATTGGTAAGTAAGTCTTCAATTTTAAAATTAGGCCTTCATGCCACACTTTATCAAATGCCTGGGAAACGTCAATAAAGAGCGCAGAGCAATACTTTTTTTCCTCAAAAGTTCTTCTTATAAATTGAACCAGTCTGTGAGTTTGTTCAATGGTGCTATGCTGACTTCTAAAACCAAATTGATGGTCTGGTATGCACCCACTACTAATTAGAATTTGGGACAATTTTGTTTTGAGCAGTTTTTCGAAAAGCTTTGACATAGTTGATAGTCTGTGAGTTTGTTCAATGGTGCTATGCTGACTTCTAAAACCAAATTGATGGTCTGGTATGCACCCACTACTAATTAGAATTTGGGACAATTTTGTTTTGAGCAGTTTTTCGAAAAGCTTTGACATAGTTGATAGTAGACTTATTGGCCTATATGACTCAGCCTTGGTTAGATCTTTGCCCGGCTTTGGAATCATTTTAACCTTGGCAAGCTTCCAGCTGTGTGGATAATACTCCAGTCGTAAAATGGCATTAAATATGAATAATAGGATTCTCATTGCAATAAGAGGCAAGTTCATAAGCATCTGGTTACTAATTCCATCAATACCCGGAGCTTTCTTCGGGTTGAGTTCGGCAATTAATTTTTGTAAATCACGCGTCTTAAACTTTATGTGTTGAGGGGGTAGAGCGACTACATTCGGCAAATCAGCAACACCAGTACATATATTTGGCGTAAAAACGGATTTTAAGTGCTCAGCAAATATTTTACCTTTTTCAGTATCGCTTCTTGCCCAACTTCCGGTAGATGTGCGTAGAGGTGGCTTATACTCAACGGGTGTTTTAAGCTTTCTAGCAGCGCGCCACAAAGAGTAATTAGACGCTGGTGTGACATCAAGACCTTCCAGATAATTTTTAAGAGATGCAGTTTTTTCAGATGTAAGCAACTCTTGGAGTCTAGCTCTTCTTTTTGTTAATTTGTTGTTAATTTGTTAATGGCAATTTTTTTTCGTAAAAGAAGTACAAAATTTTTTTGTCTTAAATATTCGCATACATTTTAGCAAATGCAAATAGCAAAAATAAGCGAAAAATTTGCAAATGCGAACATTCGTTACATTCCTAGCTTTACCCATTCTTAAAACAAAACATGAATTCAATGTATACTTTGTACCAATGCATATCTAATTAATAAAATAATATTTTCAAAAAAATTTTCGAAAAAGAAACTTTAAATTCATTATTTGCATGTATCAGAAATCACTTATAGCAAATCTTTCTTGCAAATTTAAATTAAAAAAATCTCAATAAAATTAACATTAACTCAAACTAAAATTTATATGATCTCTGACAGTTTTGGCAGAATTTGCTTGAGCATTATATGGAAACCACTTTGAAAATAAATTCGCCTTAAGGCGAACGTGAAGTAAAGATCACTGGTGATTCAAAGAAAATAAATAAACACTATGACATGCTTTCTTATACATTGAACATAATTAATATATAAAAACAGTACAAAAACAGTACATACATGAAAAAATCAGTACATTTGCGTACTGATTTGCTAGTTATGCATAAATCAGTACTTTAAACAAAAATCAGTACATGTACTGGCAAAATCAGTACGACTGGCAACCCTACGTGGAATACATAATGGTAGGTACAGACTTAGCAACGTGTTTATGCAACCAGGCAGATTGCATTGTCGGTCGCATAGTGTGTAGTCTTGTTTGCGGTTGTATTCGAAGTTGCGTTCGAAGTTTCGAAAATATCAAAATGTTTTGATGTTTATGGGTTGCATTAGGTCCGTTTGTTTACCACAAAATTTGTGCAATTTTGTGCAAATTTTTACTGGATTTTACTGAAATGCGTTCGTTTACACATAAAATTGCAAAAGAGAGTGCCAATTGAGAGAGTAAATTGACAGTTGTTGACTGAGAGTCTGCAAATTTTTACTGGACAAATTTTTGCCAGTAAAATCCAGTAGACGAGAAAAACATATGATTCAATAAAATAAACAAAAGTAAGCAAATACAAAGTATATTTTTTTTAATAAAAACATTTAAAAGAATCAAAGTTGAAAAAAGTTTAACAAAACAAATCTGAAAATTTTTATGTTCAAGTTGAAAAAAATTAAAGAATAACAATCGTTAAATAAATCATTTTTTAAATTTAGTTTAATTGTGTTATTTACTTTGATTTTTTAGAGATGTAAGGTTTATGTATATGTGAATACTTATTTCTGCATACTATTAAGGGTAGCGACTATCAGAAATCAAATATTGATGTATTTTCCTATGCCATTTACCCAGTAAAAATAAAACTAAAAACCAAATACAAGCTAAGGCTTTCACAGAACTTCTATTTTAGAAATATGTGTGTATATATCGCTTCAAATTTATAATTATAAAAATGCATGCATCGTTACCAAAAAATTTGTTTTTGATGGGTTTCAAAAACAACAAAAACATAACTACAACAACATTATCAGCTGTTTTGATTAATCTGCAAATTTTTAAAAATTTTTCCGTTCGCGTACTTTTTTGTGCAAGAGACATTCATGAGAGTAAAATTTTCAAATTACCCAAAATTTACTCAACTACTGGATTTTGCTGGAAAAGTAAACAAACGGACCTATTGACGGTTGCATTGTAGGTTGCAGTGTCTGTATCAAAGTATCCGAAAACGTGTTGCGTAAGCAAGTTGCAAAGTCTGTATCTACCATAACATACCCGAATATTTTTCTAGCATCAAACTCAAATAAATGTTATAATGCTTATAACTTAATGTTAATGTTATTAACCCCTGACTAAAAAAATTGGTGTTATAAGTTTGTAGTGTGTGTCTGTGTATCTGTGTGTCTGTCTGTGTCCACGTAATGGCCAAACGGATGGAACGATTTTCATTTATTTTTTTCTGTTTGAAAGATGACTTGATCGAGAGGGTTCTTAGCTATGTTTGAAAAAAATCGGTCCAGCCGCTTAGAAGATATAACATCTTTTCTGAAAAAAGTCGGGGGTTTTTAAAATTTTTAATTTTTGTTATTTATTTTAAAAGTTTCATCAAAAACTATAAAATTTTTGTTTCCCTTTACTTTTGTTTGTTTATATTTAAAAACATATGGTTTCGTTTTACTGGATTTTACTGGCAAAAATTTGTCCAGTAAAAACTTGCATTTACTCAGTAAATGAACTGTAATTTTTCTCTCTCAATTCGTCCTCTCATTTACTGGATTTTGTGTACTCGAACGCAATCCAGTAAAAAATAGTGCAAATTTGTAAAAAATTTTGAGTTCTCGAACGCACTTCATGTGTGGTCAGAATATTTACAACTAACTTTGGTGTTATTTGTTCATTAATAATTATCACATGTAATTTGTAAACAATTGCACATGCACAAACCCTTAACTTGAAATGCAAAAAATTTTCAATTCTTTGAATAAAACAAAATTTATTACTCGATTAAATTTTACATTTTAGTTAAACTGAATGACTGAAGGATCAAAAGGTTGTCCTTTAAATGGCGATCCTTCAGCGTTCCATGCTTGCCGTAAGCGAGCCATTTGTTCGCACTCATCTAGCGGTAAGGTATTGGAATTATGCTCACGAATCCTCTCTTGTATATGTATTTTTTCTACTGCATTTTGAACGTCTGAAGAATAATCATTAATGGAACGTTCGGTATCCACATTTTTAATATTAATTGAAGTTTCATTAGAAAATAGTTTATCCCACCAACCATCTTTAAGTTTATCTAAAAGTATAATTATGATTTACTTTATCATATACAATAATAACACTGTGTGACAAAAAAAAAATAATACCTGGGATGTATTACTGTTTTTCCGGTGGGTATTGTCGAGTATAACAACTATGTATCTGTTTTTGAAATTTTCCAAACAAACCCCCAAAATCTTGAGTTACGGGTAAAAACCGGTTTTTCGTGCCCTATCAACTAAGTTGAATATCAACCGATTTTAAATCTATAAGCACATTTAGAATAATTCTTTCTCCAAAAAAATCGACTTTAATGCAAAGAGCTTATAGAAGAATAAGAAGTACGTGAAATATAAAATTAAATTTTAATGGGCGAACCTCCGCCCATTTTTTAAATGCAAAATTTTGTGTTTTTCAGAGCTCGGGGCCTGTGTTAAGTATTATATTAAAATGTAATGGGCGTGACTCCGCCCAATTTTTTAAAATGGGGAATTGTGTCTTTTTTAAAGTTCAATTGTGGTAAGTTTCGTAAAAATCATTTAAGTAGAACCGCGTGAAATATTATGATAAATTTTAACGGGCGCAACCCCGCCTATTTTTTCAACTTTCAAATTGTGTAATTACAAAAATCAAAGGTATTTTATAGGTTTCGCAGCAATCAAGCAAGTAGAATATCATAAAACTAAAAAAAATTGGGCGTTTGAGCTGGCATAAGTTCTGATTGCTTTCGACCGATTAGCATCCTCCCCTGTATCTCTAAAGTCTTCGAACATCTTATGGCCAAACAGATTAATAAGTATTTGTATGATAATTCACTAACTAGTGATTGTCATTTCGGTTTCAGAAAAAATCATAGCAACACAACTCTTTTGCTGTCCTTGACTGATATGATTAGGACGCGTCTTAACAATCAAGGTATTGGGGTTTTAATTGCCTTGGACTTATCGAAAGCCTTCGACACAATAAACCATAACAATTTAGTAAACAAGCTTTATTCGAAGTACAAGTTCAGTAAGTGTTTATGCAGCTTATTTCTGTCTTATCTAACTGATAGACAACAATTTGTATCAGTCCAAAATACTAGCTCATCCAAACTCTCCTAGGACCTCTCCTATTTATGATTTATGTAAACGATTTCGTCAAATCTGGTAATTTGCCTACCTCAGACATCTTTTTATATGCTGACGACATTCATCTAGTTTTCCTAGACTCTTTGAACGAACGCGTTAATTATACTTTAAGTATTACTGACTCCTGGATGAGAAGTAATTTTTTACAAGTCAATGCGAACAAAACCAAAGCTATGTGTTTTGGCATTCCAAATAAATCTCTTCTCAAACTTAATATGAATTAGTTGATAATATGCGTTGCTTGGGCATTGTTTTGGATGACAAATTTAATTTTATGAGACATATTAACGGTATCAAATCTAAAGTATGCTTTGTATTACGAAAACTATACAGCCTTGGCTGCTATCTTCCAACTGGCGTCAAAATTTTGTTTGCGAAATCTTTACTTTTCTCAATAGTCAACTATGGCATTGAAGTTTACTCATCTACTAACTGCACAACTCTAAAAGAAGTTAATAAAATTTTTAATAGAATTGTTAGATATGTCTTTAACTTAAGAATACGAGATCATGTATCCCCTCATGTTGAGCGATTTCTTGGCCTATCCTTCGTTAACTATATTAAGTTGAGACTTATTTTGAGCTTTTATAAAGTTATTTTTTGAGACAACTTACTTATTTAATAGTTTTAATTTTTGGCACTCAACTCGATCTCCACAAATTTATTTATTTATTTAAAAATTTTACAAACATAATAAATTATGCAAATAAAAGGGGGGGGGTCAGGTGCTAACAACAAAGGTTTTCGGCCTTCTCCGCAAATTATAATTGATAGAATCTTTTATGCTTCTTATGAGCGCTCCTTTGTTGTCAGGATTGCACGCATATGGAATTTCCTTCCCAACAACCTCAAGGTTTTTTAATTTTCACTATTTAAAGTTAAGCGCGTTTTTCGTATGTTCCTTTCATCCCAACTTTAATGTCCCTTGTTATACTAATTTTTTAATTGTATTCTTGCATCATATTGTATTACTATAGAATGATATGAGAATTTATCATGATTAATTCTAAAATTAATTTTGTATTCTTTTGAATTTTATAATGAATTTTCACTAATTTATGAATTTTGCAAATTACTAGTTGTTATACTATTAACCATATATGGCCCATAAGGGCTCGGTTTAATTTAATCAAATAAATAAAATGTACCGCAGAAAACTTAAATCTATTGACTTTGATGCAAAAATATGCAATACAGAGCTTAATATTTTACGAAAATTAAAATAACGTGTCTTTATTTTAAAGCGTTAACAGTTAAAAACGACGGAAAATCAAAAGGTCACTTTTTTTATTACTTTTGCACAGAAAAAGTGATGATATGACCTACTGTGTATAGTAGTGAAATGTTCTCTCAATGCTAAATCATGTATTTTGTTAAAAATATATTTTATAAAAATATCGGTATCGGAATCGGTATCGGCGATATTTCTTTTTGAGTATTGGTATCCCAGGTACTTCGACATTTTTGTCACACAGTGTAATAGATAGATAAGTCCGTACATATTATAGCATTGCACAGATACATCTGTTTGCACTAGTTTTTGCGTTTTTGGTTCTGGTATGAACAAATATGTTATTTAGCGTTTTCTGTTACTAGTTGTAAATGTTGATTTTTAAAGCAATTATTGTATGGTTGGACAATGAGCAAATGAAAACAACACATTTATTTTTTTTTTGTTTTTTTTTAAACAAATAAGATACATAAAACTGCTTTTACCGTAAGTGCCTCATGTTGTGTTGAGAAAAAAATACATGGCTGATGATGAATGAATAAAAGCAAAATTTCACATACATATGTAAGTATATGATACATGTACATGAAACACATGAGCTGCAAATACAAAAAAATGACACACGATATGCAAGTGTAATTACTCTCAGAGCAAAATTGTCTCTCTCTCTCTCTCTCTATATACTTGGCTGCGCCACAAAATAACATAACGAACGTCCGCACATACATCTGTCCATCATGTACTTGTTTCAACAATGGTTTTTTTCATATAATTGTATTACAATATGTATTTTTAAGCAAAAACAGATCAAACAGTTGCTCAGCAGTAATACAATAAGCAATTGTTATTTGTTTTTAATTGTATTGTAATTTGGAAAAGCACGCACACACAATAACTCTTATACTAGTTCTGTCGCTCACACTACAATTACATGGTACATGCCATGGTATATTTGTTTTGGCTATACAAACGAGTATACAAATGCAACCCTTTAGTACATATATGCATGTATGTATGTATATTGTGAGAGGGCTGTACAAATGCACATTTCACTTCTTTATCACAACTTCATTATAGTAAGGGCCATTTTCACAACTTGCCTTTAGTTAAAGGTAGGATTTTGTCTGCCCGATAAATACCTTTGCATTATTACAACTTAAGTTTTTTATTGTTATTATTATTAATAATAATAATTATTATAGCACTCAGCCACAGGGGCGCTTAAACTTCTTTTCACCTCAGCATTTGAATATGGTAATGTTAATGGCAATAAAGAAAAAATTTAGTTTTAGAAATGGACTGTTAATAGCTAAATTTCTAAAATTATGCACTTCAATCAAAAATTGATCAGTTCTGAGCAAATTTTCCATTTATGTAGCCTTAAATTTGTAATGCTTCGTTCTTCAGTATTTCTTCAATTTCACCGTATTTGTTATTATACTCGTATTCTTTTATAACGTCTATGTGTCCTCTGCAATTTCTAAATTTTGAAATTATGCAACGATTTAGCTTTAAAAATCAATTAATTTTTTCGTGATAGCCATTTTTGCACACTGTGAATTATAAAGTATTTCCCTATATGTGGTTCATTTAATTTAATAAAGACTTTGTATAGAAAATTTTACGTATCTAAAAGGGGTATATTCAGATATTTTTTGACAAAAAAATTTATATTATTCTATCATGCATACAACCAAGACGTCCAATTCTCAAACTTCATATGTATCTAAAAAGCAAACAGAATATTTTTGTTATGTTTTTTCAGTGTTTTTATAGGAAATTTGATAATTATGAAGGAACACTTTATAGTCAAAGGAGCAAGTACAGTCACCTTGTTAGATTTTCATTGAGTATGTATGTATGTGTTTAAATTTAGAGTTTCAAAAATGTGGAAAATCCCAATTAATATATATTTAGTCTAATTGCAAAACGCACTAAAAGCAATAATATCAAAGTTAAAAAAGCACTAATTTAGTGTTTTTTAGAAAAGCACCAACTTTAAAAAAAATGCGCACTGTTATGACTTAAAAAGCAATAAATCTAGTGCTGAACTTTATTATAGTAACAGAAACGCTGAATAACAAATGTATATATATGTACACACCAGATCCAACAAACGCAAAACTGGAGCAAAAAGGTATATCTGTGCAGATCTATTGTGTGAATCAGGACTGATGCAAAGCCATTTATCGGGCAGACAAAATCCTGCCTTTAGCTAAGGGCAAGTTGTGAAAATGGCCCTAAGTCTTATATCTTATAGGTACATATAATTATCCAAGCATACTTGTGATTGTATTTATATCTTACCGAAACTTACTAAAAGTTTTCCTTCTGATATTGACCAGATAACATCATTGTGCCTATATTTATCCCACGTCTCCGCATTTATTAAAATCTCTTCTTTTGGCAGTAATGTTTTAATTTTCATGTAGTTTGATTTTAAGTCAAATTTAACATGTTTTGCTAATTTTATTTCCTTGGGAAGTAGAACAAATAATTCTACATCTTTTAAAGTCTGAGACCAACAATAGTTCTCATATACTGAACCATTCCTGTATTCAGATTCACTGAACTTTTCATCATCAGTAGAACAGATACTTTCTTTCGTAGCTTGCAACTTTACATTAACATTTTTATTAAAATTCTCCTGATGGATTTTATTACATTGCTCATTACTTTCTTCTGCAATGATTTCTATTTCCTGCGCAACGAATGATGGATCTGCTTGAGTTGTAAGATCCGTTATAAATTTTGACTGTCCTAACGTGTGCTCATATTTCTGCATGCAACTCATTAATATTTGTTCTTTGACACCATTTGGAAAGCCTAATTTATCATCCTTGGTATTTTGTATGTGATAAAAGTCAGTGCTAAATTTAGTAACTTAAAATGTGAATTTTGCAATACAACTGATTTTCGACTTACTTTCTGCTCATAAAACCGAATACTGCGTCCAAAAACCCTGTTAAAGTTTTGCGTTCTTCCAATATTTCCCGTAAAATGTTATCTGATCGTGAGTAATCCATTTTCAATGAATTTTAATATGATTTTTTTATTATTCGTTTCGCTTTTGTTTATCAACAAAAAATGTTCTCAAATTAGAAATTGGCCTTGTTGCCATGTATCTTTATTATGAGAACGGTTTACTAAAATAACAATGATGCCATATAAAAGCGTGTAAAGTGAACATGTAACAAAAATTCTTATAAACATATTTTATTATCAATAAAGCGCATCCAATTTTTTTACTGAATTATTTTTACTTATTGTTACATTTTGTGTTTTTCATACAACTGAACAAATAAAATAAAATGCCAAATATACCTACAAACTTTATATTAACAAACAGCGAATTTCAAAACAAAAGGGAATTGGCGAGCACATGAAACTGTGTACCCCTCCCTCCCCAATCTTCTCATCCCCCTCACCTATAAACTCAGGAATCGCTGCAACAAAAATTGCAAGTCTGGACGAGGACTTACTATCCATGTTTGTGTTGTAAGTCCCTGTCCAGACTTGCAATTTTTGTTGCAGCAATTCTTGAGTTCATTGGTGAGAGAGGTGAGAAGATTGGGGAGGGGTACACAGTTTCATGTGCTTGGCAATTCTCTTTTCAATTGAAATTCGTAATTGTTAATTTCAAGTTGTTAGTTGTATATTAAAGCAATGAAATGAATTGATATTTATTTTATATTAATAAAATTTCTCTTATTAAATATATTCACTGTTTTACCTCTTCCTTTGTTTTTGCTCTAAAAGTCATGTTACATGAATAAAACTGATATTTTCACCTTTTCTATCTACTTAAATATGTACAGTAATTTAACCTCCTTGAACAAGACTTGTTAGTAGTGAAAAATATTGTTGTTATGATTGTAGAATGTGTTGACAAATATTTTTGTAATTTTTTTTTTAACTTTTCATGTTGGATGTTAAAAGCTTATCAACTTTAAGTTTGAATAAAAAACATGTGTACTTATTACTTTTATTATTAAACAAAATATTCTATCGTATATTTTTATAAAACTAATGAACCAACCGACGAAATGTTAAATGACTACGAAAAACACTAGCACACACAAAACTGTGTATACGTATACATTTTGTGCCAGATGAATTAGTCTCGTGTAAACTACCTCTATTAAAACAAGGCTTACCCCTAGTTTTTAACTTAAAAATTAAGTACGTAATTAGCTAATTTTTATTTAAAATTAAGTTGTAATTAAATACGATTTCATTTTTTCAGTGGTTAATTAAAGTTATTATTAAATTACGTCGAAAGTACGGCAGCACTCAAAAATGTTCAAATATTATGGAAAGCTTTCCAAAGAACAGCTGTTTAAC
Source organism: Tachina grossa (assembly GCA_949987645.1). Taxonomy (NCBI): domain Eukaryota; kingdom Metazoa; phylum Arthropoda; class Insecta; order Diptera; family Tachinidae; genus Tachina; species Tachina grossa. The sequence continues at coordinate 86,654,508 of OX465276.1, read as the reverse complement.
ATAAACAAAAAAGTTAGGTTATCAAAATGCAGAAAATTAAAATAGCATAAAAACACATTTTATGAAACCAAAGGAACATCAGAATACATTTTTCTATTTATCTATACCATGATATGAAACTATGAATTGCTTATGTTATGTATTTATGCAAATTAAACGAAATTCGTCCTAAAAACATCATGTGGTCGTACATGATGTTTTCAACCCAACCACATGAGGTTCATGGGTATGTTTTCAATAAACACACACACACATAAAAACATATGGTACGCTCATAAAACTTAAGTAGTATTTAATTACACAAGGTTGGGCATTTAATTATTATTTAAATATGCACTGAAAAGCACAATTTCGTATTTAATTAGAACTTAAAAACAATTACAGTTTGATTATTAAGTCAAGAAACGGGCATTACCCATACTCATGTTTTACACTCGGCAGTTTTTCTTGAAGCAAGTCTGAGTTTATGGGATGGAGAGGAAAGAAGAAAGAAGACGGGTACTGACTTGCTTGTACAGCATTAAAACAATAGGAAAATTGAACAAGAAACCGTCTGAGTGTAAACAAACGAGCAGTTTTAAAAGAGAATTGAAGATAACTGTTTCAAGAAAAACTGCCAAGTCGAAAACATGAGATAGTGGAAACGTACTATGAGCCAATCAGTCTGGCAACTTTCACTTATTTATTACTGAGAACACTTTTATATGTTCTTATTCTCGAAATCTTTGTTTTGCTTTCCATTCTTAAGTGGATTTTAGAAAAGTTTGTTGCTCCTTATTAGCCAAGAATATTTATAGAAAATAGAACATTTTAAGTGTATTTATTTGTTGCACTTCAATAGAATTATGATATCTTAAATATAAGCACGTGTGAAAAGTAAAAAAAAACATTTATAAAATTACCAATAGAAAAAAATGGCGGGAGTTTCCTTTTGAGTATACCCCACCACAGAAACAGTTCTAATGGTATTATCAGATTGTAATCACAAGGACCTGCAGTACTCGTAAATCGTAAAAAAATCACAATAACTACAAAAACAAGAAAAGCTGCAGAGGTGGTGGCAGCAGCAATAAAACTGTGAAAACAAAAACAACACGTAATAATAAGAAAGTCTACGTTTAATTTTTCAAGAAAAAACTTCATTGACCTAAATAAGGTTTAAAGAACAAAAGGAAATATATTTAGTGAACGATCATTTGCAAAAAAAAAAAAAATATAACACCCGAAAATATTAAAGATATAAGCATCCATGCCGTTTTATACAAATTTGTATATAAACCAAGAAAATATTGATACACCATCATCGTTACTCATTGGATAATTTTCCATGTTTGTTATATTTTTCTATTTGAAATTACTTTATATATTGGTTGCAATTTATTTATCCTTACATTACGTACACTGAAAAGAATAGTTTTAAAGTATTTGTTGATAGGCGAAGTATAAGCAAGGCAATATGTATCATTTTACGGCGGACCATCCCCCGGAACCTGTTCGGCTATCATTTCGTGCCTTGATACCGGGGCATATACGACAATATCTAAAAGACTTTCAACTTGAGGCCGTACGATTTATGCATAATTATTTGTCAAAGGGCGAATTTTGCGTGTTCAATGATGAAAGCGGGTTGGGGAAACAAGCCGCAATAGTCGCTTTATTAGATGCTGCTTGCAGCAGTCGAAAATGTTTAATAGTTGTTCAGAATGATGACCGTTATGTTGCTGGTTGGGAATTTCATTTCAATGTTTTAACAAATACCAACGTTACGATTATTACGGATGAAAAAGGTAAGTGAGACTATCAGTACATTCATACATGTATGTATGTACATATATGTACATTTGTACATATCGATGGCTTAGTATAAGAAACTCGGAACTCGAATTGTCGATATTTTATAGGAAAATCAAAAAAATGACAAACTAAAGCCTTAACTTTATGAACTTTAACGTACTTCAAGGAGGATGCAATTATACGGGGTTTCAAAAAAAAAACGAGATACGTCTTTTTATATTAAGCCATGGATATGTACATAAGTATGTAATAATCAAATATTAGAGTTAATGGAATGCCACCCCATCTCTATATACCTATGTACCTAACTATAATACATTTTCCATATTAATCGATAACAGACATTTTCAAAAGGGCGCTCATGCACATTAGAGTGCAGTTCTCAATATTACATATAAATTATACATTAAATTGGGAACTGCTCTTACTATGTCCATTCGCGCCATTTTGAATCTGACTGGTATAGAAGAATAAGACCGGGTTTCCATCTGCGTGCCATGTGCCACACAAGCGTAAAAAAAGCGTAACCACTAATTACTAATGAAAACCAGTTTGATTCAGACAAGTATTTATTAAGTTAAACACTTTCATACATAACTATTAGACAATTTTATAGAATCAAGCAGGGTTTAAAAATTAGTTTTTAAAAATTTTTAGTTTAAATATGACTATTATGAAAATATGACTTGTTTGAATTTTTGACAAGGTGCATAATAAAAATATTCAAGTGCATTTGCATATTACATATATGCGCAAATAAATATTTTATACCTTCACACTATTTAATATTTTCCATAGCAAACAGAACAGAAATATTTTTGTAGTAATATTTTTCTATGCACACAAACTGAAAATATATCCACAATAATATTTTACGCAGTACACAGATTTCAATTTTTGCATATTAGCTTGTGTAATATTTTTGTGACTGCAAAATATTATAGCACACAAATATTACAAATAACAACTACCGAAAAATATGCATAGAAAAATATTTCAACCCTAAAAAATATTTCGCCATTCAACTACTCTGAAAAATATGCTAAATGAAATATGAGAAAATTGAAATATTTGAGAAAAAAATATGTAGATATGCAAACAAGAAATATTGTCATTTTGAAAATATTTTCAAGAAATATTTTGAAGAAATATGCATATTTATGGCAAAAAATATTTCTGACTCATTATGATGCGTGAAATGGAATGATTGAAGATGAGTGTGGGCATTTGACTATGTGTGTATGTTGTATATTTATGTGTGTACGTATGTTAATTAATTTACGCAAAGTTTATTATCATTATTATTATTAATAATAATAGTAATAATTATAATAATTTTAATTATTGCTTTTTTTAAATATATTTTACTTAGAATGTGTAAGTAAATAAAATGTTCACTAAGGAAACATTTCCTTCTTGTTCATCCTAGATAGTCCTAAATAGTAAAACTACAATTCATATTAGATATTACTAAAAAAAACGTTAAATAGGACAAACTTGCCCTTAAGTTATCGCTTACTTTAGGTTAAACTAAAGTTGTAATAATGAAAAAAAACTTTTTATACGTCCGATAAAATCATAATGTTAAATAATTAATAAGCTCTTCTCAAATGAAATGTCAAATCAGAATTAGGTGCGTTTGAGTACTTTTCCAGTGAAATCCAGTAACTGAGTAAATACTGAGTAATTTAAAGAAATTACTCTCAATAAAAAAGTTTGCAGCTAAAAGTACGCGAACGGAAAAATTGTAAAATCCATTAAAACATACACAACAGCTGATAGACAATTTGGCGCTAAAAAAACTATACATAAGTATGTACATATGTATATGCAAAAAAACCTGAATATAATATTGTACTACGTGGTCCAATCGAGATGAAACAGACTAGTTACATTATGGTCCATGTAATGCAGTCATGGATCATGTCGTTTTCACACAAGCATTCAATGCAATATGGAGTAGTTTTGGGGTTAGGCCGATGTAATGCAAATTTGGACCATTTAGTCCAACCCTAGGACATAAACCTCCTTTTTTCACATATTTGGAGTTTTGGCGTATTCCTACTCCACTTTGGAGTATTTACATACATGTATGGAATAGTCGCATTATCTGCAAACAATATACAAAACTATACATACATATACATATATTATTGCTTCTGTGAAGCACTTTGGTAAGGCAAAAAATTATGTCTTTTTGGAAGCTGAATAAATTGCTTCTAGATGGCTCATCTCGCACAAAAAAAAAATCTCCTTATTCATGAGCAACACCAAGTGACTCCCTAACATTATCTCCGCTACTCGCGGTCTCCACCTGACATAAAATAGCTAACTTTAACATTAACTTCTAAGAATTGTTAAGTGGTCAGTATCAATATACTATACGATTTTGCACATGCAACGATGCAAAACCATTTTCACAAGATTGTGAATTGGGCTATAGTTTTTATGTACACAGATGCAAAAGTTACTAGCTTGCAATTTTTTTTTACTTTTTCCTCTATTTTGTTTCAAAGCCTGCCTTATGTTAGTACTTTTCAGAAGCAGTTTTCGAAGCTTTTGTGATCAAGTAAACAGTATATTGCTTCCCTCAGTTGTTAGATCAGATTTTTTTGCTGGGTAGTTACTGGCTAGCCGCATGGAAAAATTATATGGTTTTGAGAAAACCGATGAAGAATGTTTTTTTCATTTGTTTTATAAAAATACACCATTATATTTTCTTTAATAATAAAAGTAATAGATACATATGTTTTTATTTGAACTTACGGCCCTGGCCCACGATGTCGACAAGAAACTTTCTATAGCTTACTTGCCGACATCGCGCGTCATTACGCTCGACGTGAATAATTAGGATGTACAGAAAAAGACAAAAATGTTTGTTGCTGCTTATACCAATCATCACAACAATATTGTTCACTTCCTTTCAAGTATAGGGTGTTTTTTTGAGGGGTATAGAACTTCGAATTGAAATAAAACACAAGGAAATCGTTTTAATGTCCATCAATTTGGCTTTATTGGAAGGATAATTTTATGCCATTAATGTTTAAATATGATTTCGGGTATGTGGCCGCAGCGGCTGGCTCGAATAAAGCCAATTCTACAGGTCCAATTTTCAACCACTTTTTCGAGCATATGGGGCCGTATGTTGGCAATAACGCCACGAATGTTGGCTTCCAAGTCCCCTAACGTTTCTGGTTTATTGGCGTAGACGAGCGACTTCACATATCCCCAAAGAAAATAATCCAATGGTGTCAAATCACACGATCTTGGTGGCCAATTGACAGGTCCATTCCGCGAAATTATGCGCTCATCGAATGTTTCCTTCAATAAATCGATTGTGACGTGCGCTGTGTGGCATGTAGCGCCGTCTTGTTGGAACCACAACTCATCCACATTCATGCCATCCAATTCGGGAACAAAATAGTCGGTTAGTCGGCTCCAATTGCTGTGCACGGTGGCGAATCGATTCATTCGGGTCCTCTTCAACACTGCTCTACAGCGGCAATTGTTTCTTCGGTGCGCACTGTTCGACGTCTCTGCGGATGCGTATTATCACATAGAGTAAACGTAGTGCGAAAACGATCCATGGTTAACCGAATTAATTGCTCTGATGGACGATTATGTCGACCATAAAATGGACGGAGCTTGCGGTAAACTTCGCGAACTGAACCATTATTTTCGAAATAAATTTGCACGATTTGCAAGCGTTGTTCTTTTGTCAACCTGTTCATGATGAAATGGCAAACCAAACTAAATATTAATCACCTGACAGCTGACAAAATGGCCGCCAGTTAAAAAAGTGATGCCAACTTAAAGTTCTATACCTCAATAAAAAACACCCTTTAGTTCCAATGAGTGCATTTATTAAGAGAAATATACAATGGGAAAATAACTTTATATATCCTACTATATTCAAGATATCGAAAAACTGAAAACAAATTTAAGAAATGTACACATTAATCATATTTAATCGATCAATAACTAAATTTTTTGAATGTTCCATGCGGAGAAACAGTAACCGTCCGACTATATGTATAAACAAAAATTTAACTATAAAAATCTATTAACTTTATTCACGTTTAAAGACAATCGGTTATGTTCTGCATTTCACGTGAAATTACATCGTTGGGAAATTGTTGTTATAAATACATATTTCCAACAATTCTATGAAAATTCCACACGTTTTAATTTCCCGTGGAATACATAAAATATGCCCTTATATTTTTCTGGCATCAAACTTAAATAAATGCAATATTGTTCATAACTTAATACATTTGTTTTTTGTTATTTTTAAAATTTTATCAAAAACTAAAAATCTTTGTTTCCCTTTACTTTTGTTTGTTTATATTTAAAAACACATGGTTTCGTTTTACTGAATTTTACTGGCAAAAATTTGTCCAGTAAAAATTTGCATTTACTCAGTAAATTTACTGTCATTTTTCGCTCTCAGTTCGCCCTCTCATTTACTGGATTTTGTGTACTCGAACGCAATCCAGTAAAAAATAGTAAAAATTTGTACAAATTTTTGAGCTCTCGAACGCACTTAGTATATTTTCTTTAATAATAAAAGTAATAGATACATATGTTTTTATTTGAACTTACGGACCTGACCCACGATGTCGACAAGAAACTTTCTATAGCTTACTTGCCGACATCGCGCGTCAGGCCGTTAAAGTTTCTAAACTTTTTACGCTCGACGTGAATAATTAGGATGTACAGAAAAAGACAAAAATGTTTGTTGCCGCTTATACCAATCATCACAACAATATTGTTCACTTCCTTTCAAGTAGTTCCAATGAGTGCGTTTATTAAGAGAAATATAAAATGGGAAAAGAACTTTATATATCCTAATATATTCAAGATATCGAAAAACTGAAAACAAATTTAAGAAATGTACACATTAATCATATTTAATCGATCAATAACTAAATTTTTTGAATATTCCATACGGGGAACCAGTAACCGTCCGACTATATGTATAAACAAAAATTTAACTATACAAATCTATTAACTTTATTCATGTTTAAAAACAATCGGTTATGTTCTGCATTTCACGTGAAATTACATCGTTGGGAAATTGTTGTTATAAATACATATTTCCAACAATTCTATGAAAATTCCACACGTTTTAATTTCCCGTGGAATACATAAAACATACCCTTATATTCTTCTGGCATCAAACTTAAATAAATGCAATATTGTTCATAACTTAATACATTTGTTTTTTGTTATTTTTAAAATTTCATTAAAAACCAAAAACTTTCGTTTCCCTTTATATTTAAAAACATATGGTTTCATTTTACTACATTTTACTGGCAAAAATTTGTCCAGTAAAAACTTGCATTTACTCAGTAAAAGAACTGTCGTTTTTCTCTCTCAATTCGCCCTCTCATTTACTGGATTTTGTGTACTCGAACGCAATCCAGTAAAAAATAGTAAACATTTGTACAAATTTTTGAGTTCTCGAACGCACTTATTATCACAATTATATCTTTGTAGGTTTTTCTTCTAGCACATTGTAGATATTGGTGTTTTATTATTTTACTGTTTAAATTTATAAAACCAAATTCTCGACAGACAAAATTGATGAAAATGTTATTTGGGAACTCATTTTTTATATTTTTTTTTTACAAATATTCACATGCTTACAGATTTGCTGCCTCAGAAAATGTGTTCAATTCGGCTAAAATTGTCTCATTTGTATTTCGGAACAAAATTTTGTATCAAAATTTTACGGCATGTAATTTTCTCGAATTAAATCATTTGGAATGTAAAATATCATTTGGAATGAAAAATATTTGAAAAGCTAAATTTTATTCGCATGCCTTAAGCCTATAATACACGGCATGTAAAAAGCCACATGCATATGTGGCGATGACGTCACGGAAATTTTCAGCATGTTGGCTACATTTTTTAAAATTACTAGTAGTGGCTACATGCCGTAAAATTTTGATACAAAATTTTGTTCCGAAATACAAATAAGACAATTTTAGCCGAATTGAACACATTTTCTGAGGCAGCAAATCTGTAAGCATGTGAATATTTGTAAAAAAAAAAAATATAAAAAATGAGTTCCCAAATAACATTTTCATCAATTTTGTCTGTCGAGAATTTGGTTTTATAAATTTAAATAGTAAAATAATAAAACACCAATATCTACAATATGCTAGAAAAAAAACCTACAAAGATATAATTGTGATAATTCTGCATTGACATTTGATTTGAGAAGAGCTTATTAATTATTTAACATTATGATTTTATCGGACGTATAAAAAGTTTTTTTCATTATTACAACTTTAGTTTAACCTAAAGTAAGCGATAACTTAAGGGCAAGTTTGTCCTATTTAACGTATTTTTTAGTAATATCTAATATGAATTGTAGTTTTACTATTTAGGACTATCTAGGATGAACAAGAAGGAAATGTTTCCTTAGTGAACATTTTATTTACTTACACATTCTAAGTAAAATATATTTAAAAAAAGCAATAATTAAAATTATTATAATTATTACTATTATTATTAATAATAATAATGATAATAAACTTTGCGTAAATTAATTAACATACGTACACACATAAATATACAACATACACACATAGTCAAATGCCCACACTCATCTTCAATCATTCCATTTCACGCATCATAATGAGTCGGAAATATTTTTTGCCATAAATATGCATATTTCTTCAAAATATTTCTTGAAAATATTTTCAAAATGACAATATTTCTTGTTTGCATATCTACATATTTTTTTTCTCAAATATTTAAATTTTCTCATATTTCATTTAACATATTTTTCAGAGTAGTTGAAAGGCGAAATATTTTTTAGGGTTGAAATATTTTTCTATGCATATTTTTCGGTAGTTGTTATTTGTAATATTTGTGTGCTATAATATTTTGCAGTCACAAAAATATTACACAAGCTAATATGCAAAAATTGAAATCTGTGTACTGCGTAAAATATTATTGTGGATATATTTTCAGTTTGTGTGCATAGAAAAATATTACTATATACAAAAATATTTCTGTTCTGTTTGCTATGGAAAATATTAAATAGTGTGAAGGTATAAAATATTTATTTAGCGCAATAAAATTATTTCGTAACAGAAAATATTTTTTTAGTTTTCATAGGAAATTAGTTAATATGTTGACAATTTCTAGTAAATATATTAGTTTTTTTAAACCCTGGAATCAAGTATGATTGCAAACTTTTTAAATCAATAAATACATGTCTGAATCAAACAATTTTTCATTAGTAATTAGTTGGTTACGCTTTTTTGGGCAAATGACACACAAGAAATGCCAGATGTAAACTCAGCCTAAGCTTAAAACAATATTCTCCTGTAATAAAATTTACATATATTGATTTGTCTGTGTGTGTGTGAATTTAGAATCCCAGCAAAAAAGTTATGAGAAATAAGTAGAAAAGAACCACAACTACTGATAAGAAATCCGAGCAAAAAGTAGTAAATTTTACATTAGCGTCTCATTGGAGCGAAGTGGTTTGCTTTTGTTAACCCGTAAGCTAATAAAATTGATAAAATGTGATTTTTAATTCTGAAGTAAATCCAATATATTTTTCATTTAGGATGTGATTATTAATCACTTTCCCAAATCGGTTAAATTTCTGATTTATGAAGGACAACCAAATGTGGTTAGTTTTTAAAAATTATCTGAAACGTAATATTGACCTAATATATTCGAAAAAATCTTCCAAAGTCTAAAGAAAATTTTAAAATTTTAAAAAGATATTACACAATTTACTTGACACTCTGTTTGAGGAAAATAAGTAATGAAATATTTTGTAAATAAATGAAATGAAATGAAATGAAAGTGGTGAATACAAATAGGTAATTTCATATTACTTTAGATATGTCATTAAAAATAACTTCCTTGAACCAGAAAAAAAGGCGTAACCTACTTTGGAAGTAATTAAGAAGTGGTTTCTAACGGAGTACTGGGGAAAAATTACGGCACTCGTTATCGAACGGAATTTCGAAATATTTCAATAGAGTTTATATAGAAATATTTAAAAACCGAACCGTATCGAATGCCGCAATTTGCCTTCTGATTTTATTTTGTGCTGGGATGTTGTGCAATTCATGTTAGTATTGTGAATATGATAAAATACTTTAGTGCAAACTGGGTTAATATGCGTTCGATGTTATTCCTTTCGAATCAGATTTAAAGCAGCTTTAATGAAATAAAAAAATAATTGTTATAGCAACCAAAACTTTTCCAATTCTTACCACTGTAAAATGAACATTTCTGTACATTTACATTCATTATTATTAATTTTATTTATCTTTAAATTCCGACCACAAAAAGGGTTATTATAAGTGTGTGTCTGTCCAAGTCCACGTACAGCAGTGATGCCAATTTAGCAATTTTTCATCCCATTTAGCCGGAAGAAAAGTGAGTTTGAGATATTAGCTATTTTTTTAGCCATTTTTATTTTAATCTAGCTATTTTTAGCTATTTTTCCAAACATGAAATTTGTTTGTGATTTTTCGAAAAAATTTAAACTCGCAACAAAGCAACATTAATTATTACCAAAAAACACAAAGAGTAAAATTTATTTATTTATTTATACATATTATACAAAGTAAATTTGCATAATATGGTGTTGCACAAATATGGACCGAGTAACTAGACCATATGCCCAAGATTTATAGATTTAGATTTATTTATTTTCAATTCAGTAATAATAAAGCCTATAAGGCCGAATTATTTATTACGTAAGGGTAACACATAGAAAAACTACACCTTATTAAAATTAGTAGGAATGATACACCAGTATAGTATTCAATACTAGAGATGTGCAAATGTCGTGATTTTATCGTGTCACGCGTGAGTCACGCGTGATTCACGTGATTCGTGATCAAATATTATAACTAATCACGCGTGAGTGCGTGAGCGTGACTGAAAAAAATTTACTCGTGCGTGATAGTGCGTGAGCTTATTTTAATAATCACGCACGAATTTTCACGCTCTCACGAGATAACATTCCTGCATAGGTACATATGTAACTGTATTCAATCATTTGAAATAAATGATTTTATAATAATAAATGCATATATGTATAGTAATATGTATGGTAGTATGAGCTTACAAACATAATGAATACCCCCAAACAAAATGTTTCGACTTTTTCTGAAGTCAGACTTGTCGTACCGAATTCGTTAAGACATTTCGGTAGTTTCTCTGAACAATTCCCAATAAACCACTCCATAAGCTAAATATAACTGCAATGGAGAATAAGCTTATCACTTAAACACTTTTTTGTAAGTGGTATCACTGTTTGCAAGTTTTTTTTTGTTGTTTATGATTTTGAACGCGTGAATTTTATATTATTTGTTAAAGTCGTAATTTTTTGTCTTGTTTAATTAGTTCAGTGTCCTAAAGTTAAGTGGAGTTTCTACAAAAATTTACATTTAAAAAATAGTAATTATTATATTGGGATATAAATTTTAATTTTAAATATGCCTACTATAAGCATGTTTAGAAAACTATTTTCCTGGAAGCATATTCTATAATTTAGAATTATAAGCTTGTTGTATACTATAGGCTAGCAATATTATCGCAAGGGTTCAATTTTCTTTATAAAATAATTGTTAATAAACCGTTCACAAGAGTATGCACATCACTTTTCTAAGCTTGAGGCTTATGGTAGTAAGTTTGTTATAAACTATTTCCATAGCGTTTTGGTTTGTTGGATTAAAACTTTGATTTTTGAGTACATAAGTAAAAGTCTGTAAGTAAGTTTGTAAGTATGTATGTATGTTTCTTAGATACCCTGTAGGAAGTATCAATTGAGAAACACTACTGATGGAACAGTGCCTCTGTCAACAATACTACTGACGAATTGTACCGCAGAAAATGTTTTTTGCTTTAGGGGCCGTCCATATATTACTTAACGCTGTAGGGGGGAGGGGTGGGGTTCGAGTTTTGTTATGACTTGTTTTTTTAGTCAGTTTTTTTTTTAACACAAACACAATTCCAAAGCGATTAGCTTGTGGGGGTGGGGGGAGTCTTTGTTACGTAACAGAAAAATTTTAGTAATTTGTATGTTTTCTCATTTAATATGCTTTTCTCATATATTTGATTATCATTTATTTAATTGATCATACGTTTTACCTTCACATTTATATTATGTATGTATACATACATACATGTGCGGAATGTCAATTTTTGATATACGAGAATTCGAATTCGAATATTTAAAATGATATCCGCGAATACGAATTTTTAAAACTATATTAAATTAACTTTGCTTTATTTTAATTTACATTGTAAATTTTACAAAAACACGAACATACATATATACATAGATATGTATATACATATGTATATGTAAGAACCTATTTTTCAACCCAAAAAACATGAAAATTATATTATACATATACTTTTTCGCGAGCGTGCGTGATCGTGATAAGTTGTAAAGCACTCGTGTGTGATTAAAAATATTTTATTCGTGGGCGTGCGTGATCGTGAAAATTTTCAAAATCATTCCTGCGTGAAAGTGCGTAAGTAAAATATTTTTCTGCGTGAGCGTGCGTGTCGTGAATCAGAAAACACTCACGTGCACATCTCTATTCAATACTAATACTAGAGAAAAAACAAAACAAACAAAATAATAATAGTAAAGAGTAGAACTTCAATTACAATAGTTTCAAAAATATTAAAAAACTAATACATATATGAAAAAACTATGTACATAAATATGTATATGAATATTTGATTTCGTTACATTTCATGGCTCCCCAGCCGTTTAAATAATAATTAAAGTTAGGAAAAAGAAAGGTTAAAAAAATAATAACCACGTCCAACTAAGCGGTAGTCTGAATGCTTGATAGATTCAAAAGATGTTCTAGTAGTTTTTTACGATATGTATAAATTGTTAACTGGAAATTTCTGATGTTGCTTGGTAAATGATTAAAAAATCGGGCAACACGAATTAAAAATGATTTTTCAAAAGCATAACAGGATATTCTAGGAATAATAACCTGTTGGTTCCTTACTGAACGAGAGAAAACAAATCTATTACGAAGAGTGATTGGATTGCCACTTCTAATGACACCATAGAAAAACATTAGACTCCTAAAAACAAGAAAGTTTTTAAACGAACAGCCAAGAAACTGACATACAAATTCTGAAATATGGTCACGAAAACCAATTTTGTATACATAACGGACTATCTATCATGTTGACAATCCGCTTAGGTTTAGACACGTTTGATGCATTAGTACCTGATACAGCCTCGAGCCCATATAGGACAAGAGGCATTAGTAAGGCGTGAGACAGTCTCTTTCTAATGTAGAGCGGTAAATATAAATTTGTCGAGAATAACCTACGTAAAACGCCAAAAAATTTTCCATGCAATGTGTTAAAATGAGGAACGAAAGGAAGCTTGTTGTCAACAATAACACCCAACACCAAAAGGCTGTCAACAAAATCGACAGTGATATCATTTAAACTTATAAGAAAATCAAAGACAAACCGTGACGATTTACTAAAACCTATGGCTTTTGTTTTAGCAATATTTAAACGAAGTGAATTAGATTGAGTCCATTGATGAACACGTTGTAAACCGAAATTAATGTTGCTTTCCAGCACATCAGAGAAATCCCGTCCACATTTAAATAATAGAAAAACGTCATCTGCATATATGAAAGCTCTACAAATATGGGAGTTGACACAATCACTAAGACTATTTATATACATGATGAATAATAGTGGGCCTAAAACTGATCCCTGGGGAACACCTGCACCTATCGATTTAATATTAGAGTTAGTTCCATTTACAGAAACAAATTGGGATCTACCATTCAGACCAGATAAGTTTACAAGCAGATATAGAAAAATTAAATTCGTTATTAAGCTTAATAACCATTTTGTAATGGTCAATTGAATCAAAGGCCTTTGAAATGTCAAGAGAAACTATCACACAAAGTTCGTCAACGTTAAGGCCTCCCTAATAAGGTCAGTCATACATAAAGTCATGGAAGTTGTATTGTATCCAGAACTAGAGCTGCAAAACTATCGATGGTACTATCGATAGTATCGATAGGTTTTATTTTTTTCGATAGCGATACTATCGACAAAAACACTCTACTAAAAGAGAAAAAATCAAAGTCAATAAAAACGGAATGATGGCGACTGTGTAATAAAAAATGCAACATTCAAATTTCGCCGCCTGGTTTGGTAATGGTTATCATTACATATATAAATGTGAAAACAAATTAATTAGTTTTGATTTGTTTCAACATAAGATGTCAGTTTTTATCTACTAGATGCAAATTGCATAAAAATACAATTATTATATACCAACGGCTTTGATACATGAAGAAACTTGACGGCGGCTAAATTTGACGACTACTGGACTGTCTCCGCTCTTTACTTTTAAATAAAAGGTGTCGCTAAATAGTTTGCTTCTCCTTCTGTTAAACAAATACTTTTTAGGTAACTGCAATAGCTTAATAATAAGTAATGATGAAAGATTTTTTTAAATTTTATTCCTTTTTAATTTATTTTTTATTGATCCATCTATCTATCTGTTTGCTTTTTCGTTTATTTTTTTTATAGAACTGTTTATATATGTTTGTTGAATATGTGTATTAAAAACATTGGAACTAAAAGTTTTTAAAAAATCAAATTTCTTTTTACTTTATGGAATGATTAAAAAATTCAAGATTTTATATTAGAAAAATACACAACTGATAAGTTTTAGCCCTTATAGACACGGAAACTTTACTTTGCAAAGCCTTAATTCAGCAGGTATAAAGACAGAAAGAGATAGTATTTATCACTCTGTCTTTCACACAGCTTAATTAAGACTTTGCAAAGTAAACTTTCCGTGTGTAAAAGGGGTGCTTCTAAGAATCAAAAACTATCGATAGTATCGATGGCATCAAAAAATACTATCGAAACTATCGAATGGAGACACTATCGATAGTTTTGCAGCTCTATCCAGAACGAAAAGCAAATTGGGATTCATACAGAGATGGTAGAACCTTATCAGATAGCTGTAACTTCAACAGATGTTCTATGACCTTGGACAAGGCGGGAAGGATTGATATGGGCCTAAGATCTTCAGGTCCATGCACCACCTTCGACTTAGGAATAGCTACAACCCGTGAAATCTTCCAAGTCGTGGGAAAAACAGAGGTGGTTAAAATATTATTAATAAATGAGAGGAAGTAATCAGATAAGTAAGGGTAAATGAGTTTAATAAATTTAATGGAAATATTATCAACACCAAGTGCATTAGACTTTACCCTACACAATGCTTGTAAAACTTCAGGTTCAGTTACACAACGAAAAGAAAACCCCAAATCAGAATCCGCAAAATCCCGAAAATCAATTGAAGCATAATTACTGCAGTTGTTATTTTAAAAACAAAAAAATTATTGATTAATTCTGCATTATATTCAAACAAAGAATCACGATCAGCAACACAACCAGCACTCCTTAAAACTCTCCACACACCCGAAGAATCAAGACCATTAAACAAATTAGAAAAAAAACGTCTCTTTTCTCTACGAATAATCCTTTTCAGACGGTTTCGATATTTACAAAATGTTCTTCTATTATAATCAGAAGGATCTGATAAAAAGGCAGTAAAAGCCAAGTCCCTTGAAATACGAGCAGAGGTCACTTCGTTAGATTTCATCCACGCATCAACCTCATATTTAATTACCTTCCTCCTTAGGGGTACAAATAACAAAAGCTGTTGAAAAATATAGTTTAATGGAGAGAATTGATCATCAACACTGCAAAAATTAAATGATGAAAGGTCAAAGTCAGACAAAAAACCTAAAAAGGCATTCCAATCAAAAGAATTATAATCAAGAAATTCTTTTTTCTCTACAATATTATTAATGTCAATAGAGAAAGACGCAAAAATCAAAGCATGATGTGAAAAGGTTGGATATTGGATTTGATCAGAAAAGTTCATAGTTGCATGGCCACTTAGCAACCAATAATCAATCAGAGATGTTGAGTTATGGGCTATATCAAGATATCAAGATATCCAGATATTATTAACAGTATTTTAAAAGGTTTTGTTACTGACTGTACTGCCTTCACATAGGAAGTAACAACTTGGTTGTAAAATAAATTCCACAAAATACCGCAGTTATCCGTAAACAAACAACACACACAAGCCTGACCGCACTTAAGAAATAATTACTATGACGCGAGACGCTGTTCTTCAACCCAGAGCTGCTTAACGACTGAATAGAGTAATATGTTATTGTTTTCGCATTAATATCAATAAATCCCGGTTAAAACTTGCAATTTTTGTTGCAGCAACTTTTTATTTTTGTATCAAAAAGATATAGAGAGGAATACAAAATGTATGTGTGCATTTCTATTTCAATAGTCTCCCAAGAATTGCTGCAACAAAAATTGCAAGTCTAAAAGAGCTTATATGAAAGAAATGGCTAAATTGGTAACAATAATCCGTTCTTATAATCGTTCCAATGTTGTTATAAGTTGTCGGGTCTAGGGTCATTATGTTTTACGCTAGTGAAAATAACATAAATAAATTAAAGTTTCAAAAACAGAAAATGAACAAAAAGTATAAACAAATATTTCGCAAGGAGTAGGTTATAATTAGAGATGTGCAAATGTCGTGATTTTATCGTGTCACGCGTGAGTCACGCGTGATTCACGTGATTCGTGATCAAATATTATAACTAATCACGCGTGAGTGCGTGAGCGTGACTGAAAAAAATTTACTCGTGCGTGATAGTGCGTGAGCTTATTTTAATAATCACGCACGAATTTTCACGCTCTCACGAGATAACATTCCTGCATAGGTACATATGTAACTGTATTCAATCATTTGAAATAAATGATTTTATAATAATAAATGCATATATGTATAGTAATATGTATGGTAGTATGAGCTTACAAACATAATGAATACCCCCAAACAAAATGTTTCGACTTTTTCTGAAGTCAGACTTGTCGTACCGAATTCGTTAAGACATTTCGGTAGTTTCTCTGAACAATTCCCAATAAACCACTCCATAAGCTAAATATAACTGCAATGGAGAATAAGCTTATCACTTAAACACTTTTTTGTAAGTGGTATCACTGTTTGCAAGTTTTTTTTTGTTGTTTATGATTTTGAACGCGTGAATTTTATATTATTTGTTAAAGTCGTAATTTTTTGTCTTGTTTAATTAGTTCAGTGTCCTAAAGTTAAGTGGAGTTTCTACAAAAATTTACATTTAAAAAATAGTAATTATTATATTGGGATATAAATTTTAATTTTAAATATGCCTACTATAAGCATGTTTAGAAAACTATTTTCCTGGAAGCATATTCTATAATTTAGAATTATAAGCTTGTTGTATACTATAGGCTAGCAATATTATCGCAAGGGTTCAATTTTCTTTATAAAATAATTGTTAATAAACCGTTCACAAGAGTATGCACATCACTTTTCTAAGCTTGAGGCTTATGGTAGTAAGTTTGTTATAAACTATTTCCATAGCGTTTTGGTTTGTTGGATTAAAACTTTGATTTTTGAGTACATAAGTAAAAGTCTGTAAGTAAGTTTGTAAGTATGTATGTATGTTTCTTAGATACCCTGTAGGAAGTATCAATTGAGAAACACTACTGATGGAACAGTGCCTCTGTCAACAATACTACTGACGAATTGTACCGCAGAAAATGTTTTTTGCTTTAGGGGCCGTCCATATATTACTTAACGCTGTAGGGGGGAGGGGTGGGGTTCGAGTTTTGTTATGACTTGTTTTTTTAGTCAGTTTTTTTTTTAACACAAACACAATTCCAAAGCGATTAGCTTGTGGGGGTGGGGGGAGTCTTTGTTACGTAACAGAAAAATTTTAGTAATTTGTATGTTTTCTCATTTAATATGCTTTTCTCATATATTTGATTATCATTTATTTAATTGATCATACGTTTTACCTTCACATTTATATTATGTATGTATACATACATACATGTGCGGAATGTCAATTTTTGATATACGAGAATTCGAATTCGAATATTTAAAATGATATCCGCGAATACGAATTTTTAAAACTATATTAAATTAACTTTGCTTTATTTTAATTTACATTGTAAATTTTACAAAAACACGAGCATACATATATACATAGATATGTATATACATATGTATATGTAAGAACCTATTTTTCAACCCAAAAAACATGAAAATTATATTATACATATACTTTTTCGCGAGCGTGCGTGATCGTGATAAGTTGTAAAGCACTCGTGTGTGATTAAAAATATTTTATTCGTGAGCGTGCGTGATCGTGAAAATTTTCAAAATCATTCCTGCGTGAAAGTGCGTAAGTAAAATATTTTTCTGCGTGAGCGTGCGTGTCGTGAATCAGAAAACACTCACGTGCACATCTCTATTCAATACTAATACTAGAGAAAAAACAAAACAAAAAAAAATAATAATAGTAAAGAGTAGAACTTCAATTACAATAGTTTCAAAAATATTAAAAAACTAATACATATATGAAAAAACTATGTACATAAATATGTATATGAATATTTGATTTCGTTACATTTCATGGCTCCCCAGCCGTTTAAATAATAATTAAAGTTAGGAAAAAGAAAGGTTAAAAAAATAATAACCAGGTCCAACTAAGCGGTAGTCTGAATGCTTGATAGATTCAAAAGATGTTCTAGTAGTTTTTTACGATATGTATAAATTGTTAACTGGAAATTTCTGATGTTGCTTGGTAAATGATTAAAAAATCGGGCAACACGAATTAAAAATGATTTTTCAAAAGCATAACAGGATATTCTAGGAATAATAACCTGTTGGTTCCTTACTGAACGAGAGAAAACAAATCTATTACGAAGAGTGATTGGATTGCCACTTCTAATGACACCATAGAAAAACATTAGACTCCTAAAAACAAGAAAGTTTTTAAACGAACAGCCAAGAAACTGACATACAAATTCTGAAATATGGTCACGAAAACCAATTTTGTATACATAACGGACTATCTATCATGTTGACAATCCGCTTAGGTTTAGACACGTTTGATGCATTAGTACCTGATACAGCCTCGAGCCCATATAGGACAAGAGGCATTAGTAAGGCGTGAGACAGTCTCTTTCTAATGTAGAGCGGTAAATATAAATTTGTCGAGAATAACCTACGTAAAACGCCAAAAAATTTTCCATGCAATGTGTTAAAATGAGGAACGAAAGGAAGCTTGTTGTCAACAATAACACCCAACACCAAAAGGCTGTCAACAAAATCGACAGTGATATCATTTAAACTTATAAGAAA
Organism: Tachina grossa; assembly: GCA_949987645.1. Taxonomy (NCBI): domain Eukaryota; kingdom Metazoa; phylum Arthropoda; class Insecta; order Diptera; family Tachinidae; genus Tachina; species Tachina grossa. The sequence goes on along the minus strand of OX465276.1, from coordinate 86,635,421 downwards.
ATCAAAGACAAACCGTGACGATTTACTAAAACCTATGGCTTTTGTTTTAGCAATATTTAAACGAAGTGAATTAGATTGAGTCCATTGATGAACACGTTGTAAACCGAAATTAATGTTGCTTTCCAGCACATCAGAGAAATCCCGTCCACATTTAAATAATAGAAAAACGTCATCTGCATATATGAAAGCTCTACAAATATGGGAGTTGACACAATCACTAAGACTATTTATATACATGATGAATAATAGTGGGCCTAAAACTGATCCCTGGGGAACACCTGCACCTATCGATTTAATATTAGAGTTAGTTCCATTTACAGAAACAAATTGGGATCTACCATTCAGACCAGATAAGTTTACAAGCAGATATAGAAAAATTAAATTCGTTATTAAGCTTAATAACCATTTTGTAATGGTCAATTGAATCAAAGGCCTTTGAAATGTCAAGAGAAACTATCACACAAAGTTCGTCAACGTTAAGGCCTCCCTAATAAGGTCAGTCATACATAAACTCATGGAAGTTGTATTGTATCCAGAACTAGAGCTGCAAAACTATCGATGGTACTATCGATAGTATCGATAGGTTTTATTTTTTTCGATAGCGATACTATCGACAAAAACACTCTACTAAAAGAGAAAAAATCAAAGTCAATAAAAACGGAATGATGGCGACTGTGTAATAAAAAATGCAACATTCAAATTTCGCCGCCTGGTTTGGTAATGGTTATCATTACATATATAAATGTGAAAACAAATTAATTAGTTTTGATTTGTTTCAACATAAGATGTCAGTTTTTATCTACTAGATGCAAATTGCATAAAAATACAATTATTATATACCAACGGCTTTGATACATGAAGAAACTTGACGGCGGCTAAATTTGACGACTACTGGACTGTCTCCGCTCTTTACTTTTAAATAAAAGGTGTCGCTAAATAGTTTGCTTCTCCTTCTGTTAAACAAATACTTTTTAGGTAACTGCAATAGCTTAATAATAAGTAATGATGAAAGATTTTTTTAAATTTTATTCCTTTTTAATTTATTTTTTATTGATCCATCTATCTATCTGTTTGCTTTTTCGTTTATTTTTTTTATAGAACTGTTTATATATGTTTGTTGAATATGTGTATTAAAAACATTGGAACTAAAAGTTTTTAAAAAATCAAATTTCTTTTTACTTTATGGAATGATTAAAAAATTCAAGATTTTATATTAGAAAAATACACAATTGATAAGTTTTAGCCCTTATAGACACGGAAACTTTACTTTGCAAAGCCTTAATTCAGCAGGTATAAAGACAGAAAGAGATAGTATTTATCACTCTGTCTTTCACACAGCTTAATTAAGACTTTGCAAAGTAAACTTTCCGTGTGTAAAAGGGGTGCTTCTAAGAATCAAAAACTATCGATAGTATCGATGGCATCAAAAAATACTATCGAAACTATCGAATGGAGACACTATCGATAGTTTTGCAGCTCTATCCAGAACGAAAAGCAAATTGGGATTCATACAGAGATGGTAGAACCTTATCAGATAGCTGTAACTTCAACAGATGTTCTATGACCTTGGACAAGGCGGGAAGGATTGATATGGGCCTAAGATCTTCAGGTCCATGCACCACCTTCGACTTAGGAATAGCTACAACCCGTGAAATCTTCCAAGTCGTGGGAAAAACAGAGGTGGTTAAAATATTATTAATAAATGAGAGGAAGTAATCAGATAAGTAAGGGTAAATGAGTTTAATAAATTTAATGGAAATATTATCAACACCAAGTGCATTAGACTTTACCCTACACAATGCTTGTAAAACTTCAGGTTCAGTTACACAACGAAAAGAAAACCCCAAATCAGAATCCGCAAAATCCCGAAAATCAATTGAAGCATAATTACTGCAGTTGTTATTTTAAAAACAAAAAAATTATTGATTAATTCTGCATTATATTCAAACAAAGAATCACGATCAGCAACACAACCAGCACTCATTAAAACTCTCCACACACCCGAAGAATCAAGACCATTAAACAAATTAGAAAAAAAACGTCTCTTTTCTCTACGAATAATCCTTTTCAGACGGTTTCGATATTTACAAAATGTTCTTCTATTATAATCAGAAGGATCTGATAAAAAGGCAGTAAAAGCCAAGTCCCTTGAAATACGAGCAGAGGTCACTTCGTTAGATTTCATCCACGCATCAACCTCATATTTAATTACCTTCCTCCTTAGGGGTACAAATAACAAAAGCTGTTGAAAAATATAGTTTAATGGAGAGCATTGATCATCAACACTGCAAAAATTAAATGATGAAAGGTCAAAGTCAGACAAAAAACCTAAAAAGGCATTCCAATCAAAAGAATTATAATCAAGAAATTCTTTTTTCTCTACAATATTATTAATGTCAATAGAGAAAGACGCAAAAATCAAAGCATGATGTGAAAAGGTTGGATATTGGATTTGATCAGAAAAGTTCATAGTTGCATGGCCACTTAGCAACCAATAATCAATCAGAGATGTTGAGTTATGGGCTATATCAAGATATCAAGATATCCAGATATTATTAACAGTATTTTAAAAGGTTTTGTTACTGACTGTACTGCCTTCACATAGGAAGTAACAACTTGGTTGTAAAATAAATTCCACAAAATACCGCAGTTATCCGTAAACAAACAACACACACAAGCCTGACCGCACTTAAGAAATAATTACTATGACGCGAGACGCTGTTCTTCAACCCAGAGCTGCTTAACGACTGAATAGAGTAATATGTTATTGTTTTCGCATTAATATCAATAAATCCCGGTTAAAACTTGCAATTTTTGTTGCAGCAACTTTTTATTTTTGTATCAAAAAGATATAGAGAGGAATACAAAATGTATGTGTGCATTTCTATTTCAATAGTCTCCCAAGAATTGCTGCAACAAAAATTGCAAGTCTAAAAGAGCTTATATGAAAGAAATGGCTAAATTGGTAACAATAATCCGTTCTTATAATCGTTCCAATGTTGTTATAAGTTGTCGGGTCTAGGGTCATTATGTTTTACGCTAGTGAAAATAACATAAATAAATTAAAGTTTCAAAAACAGAAAATGAACAAAAAGTATAAACAAATATTTCGCAAGGAGTAGGTTATAATTAGAGATGTGCAAATGTCGTGATTTTATCGTGTCACGCGTGAGTCACGCGTGATTCACGTGATTCGTGATCAAATATTATAACTAATCACGCGTGAGTGCGTGAGCGTGACTGAAAAAAATTTACTCGTGCGTGATAGTGCGTGAGCTTATTTTAATAATCACGCACGAATTTTCACGCTCTCACGAGATAACATTCCTGCATAGGTACATATGTAACTGTATTCAATCATTTGAAATAAATGATTTTATAATAATAAATGCATATATGTATAGTAATATGTATGGTAGTATGAGCTTACAAACATAATGAATACCCCCAAACAAAATGTTTCGACTTTTTCTGAAGTCAGACTTGTCGTACCGAATTCGTTAAGACATTTCGGTAGTTTCTCTGAACAATTCCCAATAAACCACTCCATAAGCTAAATATAACTGCAATGGAGAATAAGCTTATCACTTAAACACTTTTTTGTAAGTGGTATCACTGTTTGCAAGTTTTTTTTTGTTGTTTATGATTTTGAACGCGTGAATTTTATATTATTTGTTAAAGTCGTAATTTTTTGTCTTGTTTAATTAGTTCAGTGTCCTAAAGTTAAGTGGAGTTTCTACAAAAATTTACATTTAAAAAATAGTAATTATTATATTGGAATATAAATTTTAATTTTAAATATGCCTACTATAAGCATGTTTAGAAAACTATTTTCCTGGAAGCATATTCTATAATTTAGAATTATAAGCTTGTTGTATACTATAGGCTAGCAATATTATCGCAAGGGTTCAATTTTCTTTATAAAATAATTGTTAATAAACCGTTCACAAGAGTATGCACATCACTTTTCTAAGCTTGAGGCTTATGGTAGTAAGTTTGTTATAAACTATTTCCATAGCGTTTTGGTTTGTTGGATTAAAACTTTGATTTTTGAGTACATAAGTAAAAGTCTGTAAGTAAGTTTGTAAGTATGTATGTATGTTTCTTAGATACCCTGTAGGAAGTATCAATTGAGAAACACTACTGATGGAACAGTGCCTCTGTCAACAATACTACTGACGAATTGTACCGCAGAAAATGTTTTTTGCTTTAGGGGCCGTCCATATATTACTTAACGCTGTAGGGGGGAGGGGTGGGGTTCGAGTTTTGTTATGACTTGTTTTTTTAGTCAGTTTTTTTTTAACACAAACACAATTCCAAAGCGATTAGCTTGTGGGGGTGGGGGGAGTCTTTGTTACGTAACAGAAAAATTTTAGTAATTTGTATGTTTTCTCATTTAATATGCTTTTCTCATATATTTGATTATCATTTATTTAATTGATCATACGTTTTACCTTCACATTTATATTATGTATGTATACATACATACATGTGCGGAATGTCAATTTTTGATATACGAGAATTCGAATTCGAATATTTAAAATGATATCCGCGAATACGAATTTTTAAAACTATATTAAATTAACTTTGCTTTATTTTAATTTACATTGTAAATTTTACAAAAACACGAGCATACATATATACATAGATATGTATATACATATGTATATGTAAGAACCTATTTTTCAACCCAAAAAACATGAAAATTATATTATACATATACTTTTTCGCGAGCGTGCGTGATCGTGATAAGTTGTAAAGCACTCGTGTGTGATTAAAAATATTTTATTCGTGAGCGTGCGTGATCGTGAAAATTTTCAAAATCATTCCTGCGTGAAAGTGCGTAAGTAAAATATTTTTCTGCGTGAGCGTGCGTGTCGTGAATCAGAAAACACTCACGTGCACATCTCTATTCAATACTAATACTAGAGAAAAAACAAAACAAAAAAAAAAAAATAATAGTAAAGAGTAGAACTTCAATTACAATAGTTTCAAAAATATTAAAAAACTAATACATATATGAAAAAACTATGTACATAAATATGTATATGAATATTTGATTTCGTTACATTTCATGGCTCCCCAGCCGTTTAAATAATAATTAAAGTTAGGAAAAAGAAAGGTTAAAAAAATAATAACCAGGTCCAACTAAGCGGTAGTCTGAATGCTTGATAGATTCAAAAGATGTTCTAGTAGTTTTTTACGATATGTATAAATTGTTAACTGGAAATTTCTGATGTTGCTTGGTAAATGATTAAAAAATCGGGCAACACGAATTAAAAATGATTTTTCAAAAGCATAACAGGATATTCTAGGAATAATAACCTGTTGGTTCCTTACTGAACGAGAGAAAACAAATCTATTACGAAGAGTGATTGGATTGCCACTTCTAATGACACCATAGAAAAACATTAGACTCCTAAAAACAAGAAAGTTTTTAAACGAACAGCCAAGAAACTGACATACAAATTCTGAAATATGGTCACGAAAACCAATTTTGTATACATAACGGACTATCTATCATGTTGACAATCCGCTTAGGTTTAGACACGTTTGATGCATTAGTACCTGATACAGCCTCGAGCCCATATAGGACAAGAGGCATTAGTAAGGCGTGAGACAGTCTCTTTCTAATGTAGAGCGGTAAATATAAATTTGTCGAGAATAACCTACGTAAAACGCCAAAAAATTTTCCATGCAATGTGTTAAAATGAGGAACGAAAGGAAGCTTGTTGTCAACAATAACACCCAACACCAAAAGGCTGTCAACAAAATCGACAGTGATATCATTTAAACTTATAAGAAAATCAAAGACAAACCGTGACGATTTACTAAAACCTATGGCTTTTGTTTTAGCAATATTTAAACGAAGTGAATTAGATTGAGTCCATTGATGAACACGTTGTAAACCGAAATTAATGTTGCTTTCCAGCACATCAGAGAAATCCCGTCCACATTTAAATAATAGAAAAACGTCATCTGCATATATGAAAGCTCTACAAATATGGGAGTTGACACAATCACTAAGACTATTTATATACATGATGAATAATAGTGGGCCTAAAACTGATCCCTGGGGAACACCTGCACCTATCGATTTAATATTAGAGTTAGTTCCATTTACAGAAACAAATTGGGATCTACCATTCAGACCAGATAAGTTTACAAGCAGATATAGAAAAATTAAATTCGTTATTAAGCTTAATAACCATTTTGTAATGGTCAATTGAATCAAAGGCCTTTGAAATGTCAAGAGAAACTATCACACAAAGTTCGTCAACGTTAAGGCCTCCCTAATAAGGTCAGTCATACATAAACTCATGGAAGTTGTATTGTATCCAGAACTAGAGCTGCAAAACTATCGATGGTACTATCGATAGTATCGATAGGTTTTATTTTTTTCGATAGCGATACTATCGACAAAAACACTCTACTAAAAGAGAAAAAATCAAAGTCAATAAAAACGGAATGATGGCGACTGTGTAATAAAAAATGCAACATTCAAATTTCGCCGCCTGGTTTGGTAATGGTTATCATTACATATATAAATGTGAAAACAAATTAATTAGTTTTGATTTGTTTCAACATAAGATGTCAGTTTTTATCTACTAGATGCAAATTGCATAAAAATACAATTATTATATACCAACGGCTTTGATACATGAAGAAACTTGACGGCGGCTAAATTTGACGACTACTGGACTGTCTCCGCTCTTTACTTTTAAATAAAAGGTGTCGCTAAATAGTTTGCTTCTCCTTCTGTTAAACAAATACTTTTTAGGTAACTGCAATAGCTTAATAATAAGTAATGATGAAAGATTTTTTTAAATTTTATTCCTTTTTAATTTATTTTTTATTGATCCATCTATCTATCTGTTTGCTTTTTCGTTTATTTTTTTTATAGAACTGTTTATATATGTTTGTTGAATATGTGTATTAAAAACATTGGAACTAAAAGTTTTTAAAAAATCAAATTTCTTTTTACTTTATGGAATGATTAAAAAATTCAAGATTTTATATTAGAAAAATACACAATTGATAAGTTTTAGCCCTTATAGACACGGAAACTTTACTTTGCAAAGCCTTAATTCAGCAGGTATAAAGACAGAAAGAGATAGTATTTATCACTCTGTCTTTCACACAGCTTAATTAAGACTTTGCAAAGTAAACTTTCCGTGTGTAAAAGGGGTGCTTCTAAGAATCAAAAACTATCGATAGTATCGATGGCATCAAAAAATACTATCGAAACTATCGAATGGAGACACTATCGATAGTTTTGCAGCTCTATCCAGAACGAAAAGCAAATTGGGATTCATACAGAGATGGTAGAACCTTATCAGATAGCTGTAACTTCAACAGATGTTCTATGACCTTGGACAAGGCGGGAAGGATTGATATGGGCCTAAGATCTTCAGGTCCATGCACCACCTTCGACTTAGGAATAGCTACAACCCGTGAAATCTTCCAAGTCGTGGGAAAAACAGAGGTGGTTAAAATATTATTAATAAATGAGAGGAAGTAATCAGATAAGTAAGGGTAAATGAGTTTAATAAATTTAATGGAAATATTATCAACACCAAGTGCATTAGACTTTACCCTACACAATGCTTGTAAAACTTCAGGTTCAGTTACACAACGAAAAGAAAACCCCAAATCAGAATCCGCAAAATCCCGAAAATCAATTGAAGCATAATTACTGCAGTTGTTATTTTAAAAACAAAAAAATTATTGATTAATTCTGCATTATATTCAAACAAAGAATCACGATCAGCAACACAACCAGCACTCCTTAAAACTCTCCACACACCCGAAGAATCAAGACCATTAAACAAATTAGAAAAAAAAACGTCTCTTTTCTCTACGAATAATTCTTTTCAGACGGTTTCGATATTTACAAAATGTTCTTCTATTATAATCAGAAGGATCTGATAAAAAGGCAGTAAAAGCCAAGTCCCTTGAAATACGAGCAGAGGTCACTTCGTTAGATTTCATCCACGCATCAACCTCATATTTAATTACCTTCCTCCTTAGGGGTACAAATAACAAAAGCTGTTGAAAAATATAGTTTAATGGAGAGCATTGATCATCAACACTGCAAAAATTAAATGATGAAAGGTCAAAGTCAGACAAAAAACCTAAAAAGGCATTCCAATCAAAAGAATTATAATCAAGAAATTCTTTTTTCTCTACAATATTATTAATGTCAATAGAGAAAGACGCAAAAATCAAAGCATGATGTGAAAAGGTTGGTTATTGGATTTGATCAGAAAAGTTCATAGTTGCATGGCCACTTAGCAACCAATAATCAATCAGAGATGTTGAGTTATGGGCTATATCAAGATATCAAGATATCCAGATATTATTAACAGTATTTTAAAAGGTTTTGTTACTGACTGTACTGCCTTCACATAGGAAGTAACAACTTGGTTGTAAAATAAATTCCACAAAATACCGCAGTTATCCGTAAACAAACAACACACACAAGCCTGACCGCACTTAAGAAATAATTACTATGACGCGAGACGCTGTTCTTCAACCCAGAGCTGCTTAACGACTGAATAGAGTAATATGTTATTGTTTTCGCATTAATATCAATAAATCCCGGTTAAAACTTGCAATTTTTGTTGCAGCAACTTTTTATTTTTGTATCAAAAAGATATAGAGAGGAATACAAAATGTATGTGTGCATTTCTATTTCAATAGTCTCCCAAGAATTGCTGCAACAAAAATTGCAAGTCTAAAAGAGCTTATATGAAAGAAATGGCTAAATTGGTAACAATAATCCGTTCTTATAATCGTTCCAATGTTGTTATAAGTTGTCGGGTCTAGGGTCATTATGTTTTACGCTAGTGAAAATAACATAAATAAATTAAAGTTTCAAAAACAGAAAATGAACAAAAAGTATAAACAAATATTTCGCAAGGAGTAGGTTATAATTAGAGATGTGCAAATGTCGTGATTTTATCGTGTCACGCGTGAGTCACGCGTGATTCACGTGATTCGTGATCAAATATTATAACTAATCACGCGTGAGTGCGTGAGCGTGACTGAAAAAAATTTACTCGTGCGTGATAGTGCGTGAGCTTATTTTAATAATCACGCACGAATTTTCACGCTCTCACGAGATAACATTCCTGCATAGGTACATATGTAACTGTATTCAATCATTTGAAATAAATGATTTTATAATAATAAATGCATATATGTATAGTAATATGTATGGTAGTATGAGCTTACAAACATAATGAATACCCCCAAACAAAATGTTTCGACTTTTTCTGAAGTCAGACTTGTCGTACCGAATTCGTTAAGACATTTCGGTAGTTTCTCTGAACAATTCCCAATAAACCACTCCATAAGCTAAATATAACTGCAATGGAGAATAAGCTTATCACTTAAACACTTTTTTGTAAGTGGTATCACTGTTTGCAAGTTTTTTTTTGTTGTTTATGATTTTGAACGCGTGAATTTTATATTATTTGTTAAAGTCGTAATTTTTTGTCTTGTTTAATTAGTTCAGTGTCCTAAAGTTAAGTGGAGTTTCTACAAAAATTTACATTTAAAAAATAGTAATTATTATATTGGAATATAAATTTTAATTTTAAATATGCCTACTATAAGCATGTTTAGAAAACTATTTTCCTGGAAGCATATTCTATAATTTAGAATTATAAGCTTGTTGTATACTATAGGCTAGCAATATTATCGCAAGGGTTCAATTTTCTTTATAAAATAATTGTTAATAAACCGTTCACAAGAGTATGCACATCACTTTTCTAAGCTTGAGGCTTATGGTAGTAAGTTTGTTATAAACTATTTCCATAGCGTTTTGGTTTGTTGGATTAAAACTTTGATTTTTGAGTACATAAGTAAAAGTCTGTAAGTAAGTTTGTAAGTATGTATGTATGTTTCTTAGATACCCTGTAGGAAGTATCAATTGAGAAACACTACTGATGGAACAGTGCCTCTGTCAACAATACTACTGACGAATTGTACCGCAGAAAATGTTTTTTGCTTTAGGGGCCGTCCATATATTACTTAACGCTGTAGGGGGGAGGGGTGGGGTTCGAGTTTTGTTATGACTTGTTTTTTTAGTCAGTTTTTTTTTAACACAAACACAATTCCAAAGCGATTAGCTTGTGGGGGTGGGGGGAGTCTTTGTTACGTAACAGAAAAATTTTAGTAATTTGTATGTTTTCTCATTTAATATGCTTTTCTCATATATTTGATTATCATTTATTTAATTGATCATACGTTTTACCTTCACATTTATATTATGTATGTATACATACATACATGTGCGGAATGTCAATTTTTGATATACGAGAATTCGAATTCGAATATTTAAAATGATATCCGCGAATACGAATTTTTAAAACTATATTAAATTAACTTTGCTTTATTTTAATTTACATTGTAAATTTTACAAAACACGAGCATACATATATACATAGATATGTATATACATATGTATATGTAAGAACCTATTTTTCAACCCAAAAAACATGAAAATTATATTATACATATACTTTTTCGCGAGCGTGCGTGATCGTGATAAGTTGTAAAGCACTCGTGTGTGATTAAAAATATTTTATTCGTGAGCGTGCGTGATCGTGAAAATTTTCAAAATCATTCCTGCGTGAAAGTGCGTAAGTAAAATATTTTTCTGCGTGAGCGTGCGTGTCGTGAATCAGAAAACACTCACGTGCACATCTTTAGTTATAATCTAATTAGTAACCCAAAAATTAAAAAACTGAACAGCAGAATGCACAAATGAATAGAAGGCGTATTGCAAGTATTGCCAGTTTGCACTAAATGCGCAGTTTCTTGATTATCTGAAGAAAAATTTATTGTTTTTATTTACTTTAAAAAAGTTCCCGATTTGCTTTAATGAAATAATATATGAAATACCTTCTTGTTTTGGTCTAAAGTTCATGATTTTTGCATTCGATGGCGCTTAGCCATTTTTTTTGTCTACATTTAGCCATTATTGGTGAAGGAATTCTCGCATCACAGCCCAAACGGCTGGACCGGTTTTGATTTAGTTTTTTCTAATTGAAAGAAAATCGGTCAAGCCGTTTAGAATAATCAATCACATCTTTTCCAGATGGCTGGGATTTTTATAATTTGTAATTTTGGTTATTTATTTATTTATTATATTATACATATATAAACTAGCTGAGCCCGCAAACGTCGTCACTTGTGGGGTTAAAAATAACCGAAAACCTAACGGGTATTGACTCGAACCTGTGTTGAAAATTTCAGCTCCACAGCTCTTATAGTTCCACAGATCATGCGTTAGGAACAAACACGCGGGAAATTAAGCGAACTACTTCGATAATAATCACTGACGTCAGTATGACATCGAAAACGAGCAATCCAAGTACTTGGATTGTAATGTACGTGTAATCTGATATATCATGTGTTACTGATAACTTCGATTACGATGTAAGCAGGGATTCAGTTATCGTTTAAAATAAATAGTTTGTTATAATACAAAATTAAAATACTGGTCTACTTTTAGAATAAATTTATTATCATGCTCCCTTACACCTGACACGTAGTGACATCGTGGCTTACTTTTTAAGCGAAAGCGCACCACTTACGCGTCCTATGACACTTTTATGTTAATTCTAAATAGCAAAATAAGCGAACGAATCACCACTGACTGTTACTAAGTATAACTGACATCATCGGTTACCAAATGTATATTTTTACCACTGGGTTTCGCAAAATTTCGGGTGTAATGGCCATGATTTAATTTTGATTGTTGGTTTTTAGTTGGAGTATGGTTCTTGGCTAGTTAACGTACACTATTTCTTTCAAATATCCCCAAAGAAAACTGTGGGTGCAATGCGCACATTAAAATGACGACGATATGCACGCTGTATCAACACAATAGACTGTTGGTTTGAAAAATAAAATTCAATTATTTTTGTACGTTGTTCGATCGTGTAATGATTCATAATTAATTCTCCAAGTCTTTTTCCCAAAGTTATAAAGAATTCAAACCATATAGCTTATTCTGCGCCACCCTGTAGATACGGCACACATTTTTTTGTCGTACACTTTTAAGTGTCTTATCGCCCACCAATATTAGTGAAATATGTATATGTATGCATATTAGAGCGTCTCGCCCAACAGGCAACAAAAAAAAAGTGCCCTGTACACCAGCGAATATAAAGTATTGTTCCAAGGACATTTCAAAAAATTTTTTTTCTTTTTTTTTTTGCCGAACGTAGGGGTCGCCTCTTTAGTTTTTTCATTATATCTTCCATATTTACATTCCGATCTTAAAGTTTGATATAGTGATTTTTTTTGTCTCAGGGATGCCAATATTTTTGCTATTAAGTCCATTGACCTCAAGTGTACCTTTCTAGTACTTACCCCCCAAATCTCATTTCTTACAACCCTAATGTGACACCCTAATGTTAGAAATTTATAGCTCGCAAAAAATCATAAAACTTTTGCTAAGAAAGTTGTTTAAACCAAAACGCTATTCGTATATATATTTTGATAGTTTGTGAAATTTTCCCTATTTAATTGAATAGTACTCAGTCAAGGTCCAAATTTATTCCTCTTTTGATCATTCTTGATTTTTCGGAGTGTTTTCTTGGACTTTGACTAGTAAAATATCTAACGGTTTGGTTTATTCGTTCGTTCGGTACTTTTGATATCTTTTTTGTGCTTATTAAATCACTTTTGTTGTGAGCCTTGAAAAAGATTTACCACGTCTCCACGCTCTGCGGTCTATTTTAAAGGTAAAATCAATAAAATAAAGAATCCTTCATTTTATACTCTTTAAACAATTGTTTTTTATTTCCTCATCTTTACACGCTAACATTTGGTCCATTCGAGCCGGATTTGTGTCAAAGGCGTTAATTGTTTCATTTTTTCCTATTTTAAAGATACATACATACATACACACACATACCACATCAAATTTTCCGACGGAAAAATTATCGTTTACTCCTTTTTTTACAATTTCACTGGATAATAAAAGGTGCGTAAGTCATTTTATTATTTTTTTTACATCATATATTTATTAAAGTGAAATAAAATAAGTATAAAAAGTGAAAAATAAAATACATATATATATATATATATATATATATAAAGCAAAAAAGTGTAAAGATAAAGAGGAGAACAATTGTTGTTTTCATACACTTACAGTATTACATACATGATTGATCGCTTTACAATATTAGTACAAGGCATATTTGTGTTGAAAACGCCCTCTGGCTTTCAAATATCCTTGCTAAATTATTAATTGTGACGTTTGCTTTGATTTATTTTCGCTTTCTATATTTGGTGCTAAATAAATCAACAGTGCGTTTGTTTACGTTGACGGACAAAACTATTAATAAAAAAGTAAAATTTATTGGAAATTTTCTCATCGGTGCATTTTTAAAGTGAAAAGGAAATTAGTGACAAAGTAAAATAAATAAAGTATAAAGTATTTATTGTTGTGAGACATAAATACATTTAGCTTTTATTAATTCTCTGCTTCTTAACTTCATTTTCTATTTGATTAATGTGCACTCTATAGTCGGTCAAATTGGTCGAGATAGTGTTTGTAGGATTTCTTTTGTGAAAAAATTTGCAAATATATATTAATAATCAAATTTAACTTCAATTTTATAAAATTCAAATTACAATTCTATCAAATTTTGATACGAATATTTCGTGGAAAAATTATTTGAATTAAATCGAAAGTTTTTTATATATTTCAAATAAATTAAAGCAAAGCAAATTTGTATCACAAACTGAAAATGTCTTCTGCAATTTTAAAGAAATTTATTCGTGTATCAGATGCTCTTATCAAATTTGAAGCAAAATTTAATGATATTCGTGAAGATGTACATAATATATACACTTTAGAAATTCACCGTGAAGAATTAAAGGAATTATGGGATAAAACAAAAGTTGTTTATGAGGATTGTCTTGAGGAGATGGACAATAATCCAAAAACCGATCCCAATGATGCCGCTACAACAATAGCTAAATATGAGGCGTCTTATGCGGCTTATTTAAACTGTTTGTCAGCAATTAATGAAAAAGTACAACACTTTGGAAAGGGTGCCAAAATTAAATGAGTCGATGGTGGGAAACGCTACTGCTACCACAAGTAATTCTGATCATAATTTATCTTTACCCCCATGTGATGTAAATACATTTGAAGGTGATTGTGTTTCATGGCCAACCTTTCGAGACCTTTTTACGGCTTTATATATAAATAGTTCACGTCTAAGTAATATAGAGCGATTTTGTCATTTGTTAAGGAAAACTGCCGGTGAAGCGAAACAAATCGTATCAAAATACCCGCTGAGTAATGAGGGTTTTGATATTGCCTGGCAACATTTAAAAACAGCTTATGAGAATCCTCGTATGCTTGTAAATAATCAATTAAAAATTTTGTTCAGGCTTCCATCATTTGATAAAGAGTCTAGCGACGGTCTGAAAGTTTTGCAACGAGGTATAAATAATTGTTTGACTTCGCTTGCGATATATAAAGTTTCAACCGAAAGTTGGGATCCAATCTTAATTTTTATGTGTATTCAACGTTTGCCCACGTTTACAGTCAGTTTATGGGAACAAAGTGTTAGAGAAAATTCGGAGTTGTCTAAATGGAAAGATTTTGACGCCTTTCCCGACAGAAAGGATTCAAACATTAGAATGCGTTCTCGATCTTAAAGACTTATCGGTTGGAAAACCTTCAATACAGAAAACTAAAGTTCATGTAGCGAATTCGAGTTCTAATTCAAATTCTTGTGTTCTTTGTCGTGCACCAGGGCATTTCCTGAGAACGTGCAAACGATTTAAGGGTCTTTCAATTACAGAGAGGTATTCTATGGTTAAAAAATTCCGTTGTTGTGTAAATTGCTTGTCGCGGGAGCATGAGGTGAAAAATTGTAAGAGTGCTTTCAATTGTAGTACATGCAATAAAAGGCATCACACCTTGTTACATCGTGAAGCAACTATTTCTCAGGACGTGCCCACCGCTACTCCAGCTTCGGTGTCCACTACTGCTGCACCGGGTGGGGACCTAGAATTGCCATCGACCTCCAGCGGCATACGCTCCGGTAGCACTTTCCATCGTCAGGCATTTCACGTTACTCAAAATCGTAAAGTGATTTTGGGAACTGCTATGGTAAATCTTATTCACCAGGGTATGACATACCCAGCCCGGGCTCTTATTGACCCGGCCTCAGAAACTTCGTTTGTTTCACAAAATTTAAAAAATCGCTTGAAACTACCTACACATTCAACGAATGTTAAAGTTTCTGGTATTAACCAAACAATTTCTGCCACAACTAGAAAGGTTTGTCCCTTAAAAATTAGTTCGCTGGTAGACCAAACTCTTGTCCTAGAAACAATGGCCTTTGTATTACCAAATATTTCTGGTGCATTGCCATCGTTCTTAGTCGGTCCAGAGCTTCGTAACAGGTTTTTAAATTTACAACTGGCCGATCCCAATTTTTATCAATCAAGACCAGTTGATATTTTACTAGGGGCTGATATATATCCGCAGTTGATTTTGAGCGGGATTCAACGAGATGGTTTCGAATCTTTAATCGCTCAAAATACCATATTTGGATGGATAATCACAGAGTCTGTTATAGAAACGCCAGTTCAGGTGTATTCAAGTACTATTGAAACTTCGCCGGAAGATAGTCTAAATAGGAATCCTCTCCGCTTTTGGGAGCTAGAAGAAACACCGAAAAGGAAAATAGTTTCACCAATTTTGCGAGGAAATTTATAGGAGAACTACGCGACGCAACTCCGACGGCCGCTATGTAGTGACGCTACCTTTTAAGCCGGAATTTCCTCATTCTATTAGTTTGGGCTCTTCAAGACAGAATGTGATAGCACAATTCTTGAGAAATGAGTCCTCCCTTTTGCGAAAAGGTGATGTCAAGGAATTATATGATAAAGTGGTTAAAGAATATTTAACGTTAAATCATATGAGACCAGTGATGAGTGCTTCTGCTAAACCCTCACTTTCGTGTTATCTTCCTCATCACCCTGTGATTAAACCTGATAGCAAAACTACGAAATTGCGTGTTGTATTCAACGCATCGAATAAGACCTCGCATGGTAATAGTTTAAATGATTGCCTATATGTGGGCCCCACTTTGCAATCAGATTTAGTGTTGTTAATTCTTCGTTGGAGGCTATTTCGATATGTTTTTAATTGCGACATTACGCAAATGTATAGACAAATTCGTCTTGACCCTACTCAAACTCAGTATCAACGTATACTATTTCGGTCTTCTCCGACGGAGGAGGTAAAAGAGTATGAATTACAGACTGTAACCTTCGGTGTAAATTGTGCTCCCTATCTGGCGATACGGACCTTTTTACAATTAGCAGATGACTCCGAAGAAATATACCCTCTTGCGGCCAGTATATTGCGCAAGTCTATGTATGTTGACGATGTACTAACGGGTGCTCACGATATTTCATCTGCTCTGAAGGCACGGGATCAACTTCGATCTGCTTTATCTTCGGCGAAATTTGAGCTTAGGAAATGGACTTCTAATGCTATTGAAATTTTAAATGGTCTTCCTTCCGAGTGCCTGGTAGATTCGAAACTTTTAACATTAGTTGAATCCAGCAGCTCAAAAACATTAGGTATTCAATGGAATGCTCAATTGGATTCATTTTAATTTAAAGTGGAGCCTATTGCTGATAGGTTACATTATACCAAAAGAGAGGTGTTATCTACCATAGCAAAATTATTTGATCCCGGAGGTTGGCTAGGACCTGTCATCATTATTGCCAAGATTATTATGCAAAAAATTTGGCGTGAAATATTGAGTGGGATGATAAGTTGCTTCCTTCCACGGACCATGAATGGAGAAAATTCGTAAGTTTTTACACGGAGGTAAATAATATACAAATACCAAGATGGGTAAAATATGGGCCTGCTACTTCTGCCGAACTTCATGTTTTTTCTGACGCCTCAGAAAAAGCATACGCGGTGGTAATTTATATTCGAATTGAGTCATTCGGAGAATATGCATACTTGCTTTCCTGTAAAACGAAAGTTGCTTCTATAAAGACGATTTCTCTGCCTCGCTTGGAACTTTGTGGTGCAGTGTTGGCTTCTGAACTGCTAAAAACTATTGTTAGAGAAATTGATATACCATTTAAGCAAGTATATTGCTGGACAGACTCAACTATTGTCCTTTGCTGGTTGAGAAAAACGCCTAGTAGCTGGACAACGTTTGTAGAATTCAAGAAAATGTGGGAAAACACAACTGGTATCATGTTAGGTCGGAAGATAATCCAGCGGATTTAGGTAGTAGAGTACTTTCACCAGCGGATTAGAGTAGAAATGATCTCTGGTGGCATGGACCCAGGTGGTTACGCGAGCCTAAATATAAGTGGAGCATAAAAGATCTTACCCCTCTAGATACTGATGTTGAAGCCAGGCCTACCAAAACACACTCAACTTTCTTTTCGAATTTCGAAGATATTCTCGATAGATTTTCTAAGCTTGATCGTGCTCTCAGAGTGATATCGTACGTGCGTCGATTCTACTATAGGACACATTCTTCGCACAAAGGAAAACACTTGTTTGAGTCTACAACCATTTCAAGCAAAGAAATAAAGGAAGTAAAATTACGGTTAGCAATTTTGGCTCAGAAAGTTCATTATCCTAAAGAACTACAAGCTCTTTTGTTAAAGAAACCGATTTAAAAAAAAAGTTCCTTACAATCGCTGAATCCATTTTTGGATAACAACGGAGTAATGAGGTTGAATGGTCGTTTGGCTAAATCTCCATCTTTGTCTTATACTGAAAAACATCCCATCATTCTACCGTATTCCTGTCGTTTTACCCTTCTCTTAGCCGAGTTTGTACATGTACTTTCAATTCATGGTGGAAATCAACTAATGTTGAGAATTATTCGCATTGAGTATTGGGTCCCCCGTCTAAAAGTTTTGGTCCGTACTGTAGTAAATCGATGCAAACGTTGTATACTAGATCGGAAACGCTCTTGCACTCAAATTATGGCTGCTTTGCCTCCAGAAAGAACTGTTTTAGATCGACTCTTTAATACCACTGGTGTAGACTTTGCTGGCCCATTTGATATGAAAAGTTTTAATGGCCGTGCTTGTAAAATCACGAAAGCATACGTGTGTATTTTCGTTTGTTTTTCGACAAAAGCAGTTCATTTATAGGCGACAACTGACTTGTCAACGGACGCATTTTTGGCGGCTTTTCATCGATTTATTGCTAGACGAGGTTGTCCGCTTACAATATTTTCTGATAACGGTACGAATTTTGTAGGAGCTTCTAGAGATATTGAAAGAGATTTTCGAACATTTCTAGCAGAATGTAAAGCCCGAATGTCTTCTACCTTCGGCCTACAAGGTCTTACTTGGCGCTTTATTCCCGCTGGTGCCCCACATATGGGGGGATTATGGGAAGCTGCTGTTAAAAGCTTTAAAACGCATTTTCGAAAAGAAGCTCAGGATTTAAAATATACATTTGAAGAACTTTCTACCATTTTAGCCAGAATTGAAGCGTGTCTTAATTCTATTCCCTTGTGTCCCTTATCAGACAATCCTAATGAGCTTGTGGCGCTTACGCCTGGTCATTTTCTAATAGGATGTCCAATACTAGCTCCGCCAGAACCAACTATTTTGGAAACCCACGATAGTATAATAAATAGATACCGCAAACTCAAAGCTTTTTCACAAGACTTCTGTCGCAGATGGAAAGATGAGTATTTGCAAAGTTTACAAAAACGATATAAATGGAAGTTTCCTGAGAGGAATGTACAGATTGACGATCTGGTTGTTATTCGACATGAACACCTTCCTCCTACGTCTTGGAAATTAGGTAAGATAATTAAGACTTATCCCGGGACATACGTACTGCAAAGGGCATTGTGAAGCGACCAATCACAAAATTGGTAATTTTGACCACATAATTTATAAAATTTTATTAACTTCCATTGCTTCCTAGTAAAATGGATCCCCTATGCTCGTTGTTGGAAGAAGCTCTCTTGGAAGAGAATGAGGAGGCAATGGAAGTAGCCACTCCGGTTCCAGTAGCATTGGACACCATTTCTCCAACAGTTGACCCAACTCCTGTGGCGTCTTTACCTGCAAAGGAGTTGCCTGAGACCTCGGAGGCGGCTAAATCCTCGGCAAGCTCAGCTGTTATTACCCAACAGACTGTGGCTTCGGAAAATCTACCGGCTAATGAGCGGCCTAAAACCAATGCTCCTACGTGCAGCCTCTGCAAAAAACCGCATCCCCTGGTAGCTTGCTTTCGCTTTAGACGCTTGCGGCACGAAGAAAAGTTGCGACATTTGTTGATTTGGGGTCACTGCTCTCGATGCTTGGCCAGCAATCACAAAGCCAAAGATTGTGCCAGTGTTCGCAAGTGTAGCAAATGCCAGGAGGACCACCACACGTTGATCCACTTACCAAAAGGAAACGACAATATTTCACAAAAAGCGATTGATAAACTCCCACTGAAAAAGAAGAAGAAACCAACGAAACCTGTTCCGTCGAGAGCGAGTCAGGCTAGTATGACGCCTTTGCCACTTCGCCATGTGGTGACCTTCTCCCCGACAGTCCAGGTAAAGTTGCAGGTGGGAGCTCGTGAGTTTCCAGTCCGGACAGTTATCGATGTCTGTTGCGACATTAGTTATGTTAGCGATCAACTAGTCCGTAAACTGGGGCTGACAGCTGCAGGTGGATATTGTCGTTTGAGCGTACGGTCAATTTATGATTGCCAGAAAAGAATTTCGCTTACGGCGAAAATTAAAGAAATGCATGGCATAAAGACGGCTCGCGTAAGTGTAGCAGAGGCTGTAAAGGAAATGTTTCCGGGGTTGCAACTGGCTGACCCTACATTTTATCATTCTGGACAGGTGGCTTTGGTTTTGGGTCCTGAGCTTAGCCCGCAGATTATGACGGGAAACGTATTTTCTTCTCCGGGTTCCCCCTTAGCCCAATATACCACCTTTGGTTGGGTGATATCCGGCCCATCGCCGCTGTAATTTTTTTTTTTTTAAATCTTAACATCATATCTCTGTATTTTAGAATGTTTGAATTTTTTTTCTTAAATACAAGATAAAACCTTTTATTGAATAAATTTGTTATTGCCAGGTGGCCGGCAATGTTTAAACCAAAACGCTATTCGTATATATATTTTGATAGTTTGTGAAATTTTCCCTATTCAATTGAATAGTACTCAGTCAAGGTCCAAATTTATTCCTCTTTTGATCATTCTTGATTTTTCGGAGTGTTTTCTTGGACTTTGACTAGTAAAATATCTAACAGTTTGGTTTATTCGTTCGTTCGGTACTTTTGATATATTTTTTGTGCTTATTAAATCACTTTTGTTGTGAGCCTTGAAAAAGATTTACCACGTCTCCACGCTCTGCGATCTATTTTAAAGGTAAAATCAATAAATAAAGAATCCTTCATTTTATACTCTTTAAACAATTGTTTTTTATTTCCTCCATCTTTACACGCTAACAAAAGTATTTTGATAATTGCAGCACAAATATTTAAAAAATGCTTTTATAAATTCATTGTTGCAGGCCGTAAATTTGTCATAGCTTCAGTATTAACATTCAGATATTAAAGTATAATATATCGATGAGTTTATCAGTGGCAGACCTATTTTTTTTTATTCAAAAGTCTTTGATCTCAAGTACGTCTATAGTAGTGATGTAACGAATGTCAATTTTTGATATTCGCGAATACGAATACGAATATTTGAAACGATGTTCGCGAATACGAATACGAATATCTGAAACGATATTTGCGAATACGAATACGAGTATTATATGCAATATGAAATATTAAAAAATTGTTATCAAAAAGGACTTCACACTCTTGTTGGCGTACTTTAAAGTTAATAAAAAGTACCAAAAATTTTGAAATAATATTTGAAAACGATACAAAGCACAAATTTCTATAAAAAATTAATGTATTTGTACAAACTAAAATTTTTAGTCATTTATTTAAATTTCGTTTAGGATTTATGCATTTATTTATTTAATTTCTTTGGATAAATATTCGTATTCGTATTCGCCTGAAAATGGCCGAATATTCGACAATTCGAATACGAATAAGAATATTCGTGCATCACTAGTCTATAGTATCAACCCATCATATCTCAACTTATACAAAAAGAATTAAAACAAGTAAACTAAAAGCCGGAAGACGTTCAACAGACCGTGCGTCCGGTTATCCAAAATAACTCGTACTTTTTCCACCCTGAGAATGTTTTGTTATCGATGATAACAGACGAGGTCAAATGTTCGGTCCACAAGTTGTTAATTTTATAAACTTCGAAAGTGACTCATACTTCGATATGATCAATTGGAATAAATTCGAATTGACAGAGCCGCCATGCTTGCAGTTCTATACCCAAGAGCATCTGTAAGCATTACAATGTTCGCAAGATGTAATCGAATTACCAGGTAAGCGTAAGAAAAATATCTTCATTTCATAGTTTTCTTTGCTAAACCTAATTATTTTCATAGCTTATCCATCTCATTCTCAAAACACCGAGCGTTTTGTTCATGTAGTACATGAATCTGCCATGGCGGTCACCGACGACCAACGCATGGGCCACATTTCTTTAAACTCGAGAGCCGTCAAAAATATAGCCAACGTGAATCACGTCAAAATATGATCGACTAAAATTTCTATTATTTTACTTTGCTTTTGGTTGCTTGTTTTTGCTGCTTATTCCTTGTTGTATAATTTTAGGTATGATGTGAAGGTTACTTGAGGTTAAGGACTTTTGAATTAAGAAAAAATTGGTCTGCCCCAGACAAACTCATCGATATATTATACTTTAATATCGGAATGTAAATACTGAAGCTATGACAAATTTAAAAAGGTGACCCCTACGGTCTGCAACAATGAATTTATAAAAGCATTTTTTAAATAGTTGTGCTGTAATTATCGAAATACTATCTTACCAAAAGTTTTATGATTTTTCGCGAGCTATAAATTTCTAACATTAGGGGGTTACATTAGGGTGGTACAAAATGAGATTTGGGGGGTAAGTACTAGAACGGTACACTTGAGGTCAATGGACCTTAGAGCAAAAATATTGGCCTCCCTAAGACAAAAAAATTCGTTATATCAAACTTTAAGATCGGACTGTAAATATGGAAGATATAACGAAAAAACTAAAAGGGAGACCTTACGTTCGGCAAAAAAAAGAAAAAAATTTTTTTTTGAAATGTCCTTGGAACAATACTTTATATTCGCTGGTGTACGGAGAACTTCTTTTTCTGATACAGTCTAATGTATGTGGTTTAAAATGCATTTTTGTGTAGATATGTACAATATAAATGGGTTTTAAAAATTCTTACCATAAAAGTGGTACTTTCCCAGGCAGAAAAAGACAATCAGCACGACGTTGCTACGATTGTCTCCAGATACAACTAACATCAGTACAACATTCGTTTACCAAGATTTTAATGTACTCATAACATTAAAATGATAACGCCGAATGACCGTCCTCCGACTCTTGTTTTCAATGTTGTCACAATACTCTAAATACACATTTAAAAGGTCGTCACAATGGAAATTTCCCAACTTAAGTCAAATTTTAGTATTTACGGTGTTGCAGCGGTAAAGAATTATTGTAAACGGGGTATTGGGAAATTAACGTCGAATTTTTATATACACAGTGTTGTTGTGGTTGTGTAGCATTACTAAGAACGCGGTATTTGTAAACGTTAAGTCATATTTTGTGTTTAGAGTACTGTGGTGGTACACAAATTTTGGAAGAGTCGTAATTTTGTATTTACAGTGTTGTGGTGGTACATATTTTTTTGGGCAAAGTCACAATTTCTGCCTGGGTTGTTTTGTACACACATACATACTTATATTTAATAAATAAAGTCACATACATATGTATGTACGTGTCAAGTGGTATAATTTAGACCACCGGGCGATCCTAGTTATAATAAAATTTTATATCGTATTTACATTAGTGATAGTTGGATCACCATGAAGACTGGACTATTTATTATTATGTAGGAAAAGGCTTATGAGAAATACATGCAGTAAGCAAATAAAAAACTTAACTTATACAGGAAACGCTCCGCTCTTCTAATCAAAGTATCTCTGTTGCTTTGTAAGATTTTAAGATAAAACCAAAAGCAATTTGAAGACAAATTAATTAGCTTTCTATGGAAATCTTTCATTTTATTAATAAATTTATTTTAATACTAAAAAATAACCTAACATAAAATAACACTATTTTCAAGAGCAAAAAAAAACTTGTACACTAACTTTTCCTTCAGGAAGGAGCTATGAAATAAGGAATGCACTAAAAATTAATACTAACTGTGGCCGCGTCTATTCTCATAGAATGAACTGGGTTTTTGGAAATTTTGGGAGGTATATGCTCCCATATGCCCTGGAGAGCACTTTTGAGTTAATTTTTTCCCTTACAGCTCACGCAATATTTTCTCCACATAGACCCACAGAATTTCATTAGTAGTAAGGCCAAGGCTCTAAGGAGGATGTGCCTTCATTTTTTTTTCATTGGATGGAAGCCATTATTGAGGACAAATGTTTCGGGTATTTAAATCTAACTGATCAATCATTTCCAGTTATATTTAATTTGGCAGCTAACTTTTATAATTTATCTTTTAGTATTTTTAAATAATCCATTTTACTCATCGTACGTTCTATAAAAACCGAATTTTTTACACCATTCGACCATATTGAGCCCCATACCACCACATCACATCGGTGGAGCTTCTCTTTACCACACAAAAAAGATTATATTAATCACTATGATGACTTTTGGGATACTACTGAATCCAAATTTAATTTATTTGGATGTTATCGTTGTAGGTTTGTGTGGCGAAGAGGAATTCCAGCCTCAATGATAAAAACCTGAATAACACGGTGAAGCATGAGAGTGTAATATGATGGTATGAAACTCAATGGGATCGAGTGGTTGATTTAAAAAAAAACAAGCCTCGACGTTTTTCGGCTTCTTGTCGGAATTTACACCAACAATCAAAATAAACAACAACATCAGCACATGACCACGTTGAGTGAATCAACAAGCAAGATAAACACCAACACAAACAAAGTAATTTAAATGATATTTTAAAATACGCGGTATTGTTAAATACAATATTTAAGTTAATGCCAAATATTATTGAAATTAAAAATTTTATTCAACAACATGGTTTTGTTGAACATAAATCTTGTATATTTTTTTTCTGTATATACATACATATGTATCCACGTACATAAATAATATCAAGTTTAGAATGAGATTGGCAAATTTTTTACTAACAGGTATATCATTCAATTTCATTTAGATACCACAGATTCTCCGCACAGTATTTACATAGCGAAATGGAGCACCTTAAGGACAATTGATGATTTGGGTAAATTTAAATTTGATTTTATTATACTCGATAATCGTGGCCAAATGTTGAACAATAGTTTTTGTACATCAATGCTTCTAAAACATTATGAACATAAAATAAGTATATTGATCTCGAGTGTTGACATAACGGTAAGGAAAAATTTTTCTGTATTTTTATTCACTAAAAACTTTATACATTTCTTTATTTTTTTTTCTTTCTTATAACAGAGTGATTTAAAGCTGTTGCATAATGTTTTAAGATTAGGTGGCCGGTTGGAACCAAAATATTCTAGTTTTAAAATATTTGAAGAGAAATTCAAATTACCCGATGCTAAGGAATTAGCTTATAAACGTGTGGACTTGGAGGAATATTTCTGCAAGCGTGAACGCCTAGCCGACTATTGCAAGTAAGTTAAAAATTTTGTATATTATGAAAATTAATTCGTTATTCGCATCTTTTTAGAGCCTTTCGCTTAAGACGCTATTGCCACCAGTTCGAAACACAGTTGCCCTTAGTTAAAGAAGACCGGTACAAAATTAATCTAAATATTTGGCGTGAAAAGCAAAATGCTACCAATTCTGAAAGTAGTAGTATCGAGTTTTTAAATAATCAAAATCGTGAAGATGAACAAATAAAAGACACCCAAGAACTGTTCGAAGAATATTGTAGGCAAAGGAGAAAACAACATTTACAATTTCAGCAAGAAGAAGAACAGCGTTTGCAACAAAGAGAACGGGAAATGTTGAAAAATTTAGGAGGCGAAAAAGATGTAATATATAGCGTAGATGATGAAGTGGCGTCGATAAATGACACACCCCCACTGAATATCGAGAAACCACCTGTTGTGAGAGATAACTCAGATGAGCCGATCTTAATGTCACCTCTATTGGTGGAATCTGATTCAGACATTGATGATATACCAGAAATATGTAATGATAAGATTGCCAACATAGAAATTGTAGACTTATCAAGTGAAGATAAACTGGAAGAAGATGAAACGCAAAACGAAGAAATAAATTCAGCAAATGACAAAAGCAAGGAAGCTAATAAAAATGTTCCTAAGCGTAAATCAGTCAAGAAGCGAACTGAATTGAATAGATTGGAGGAGAATATTGTGGATAATCTTAAAATAAAGTCACTATCTACAAGAACATTAAGACATAAAATATCGACAAACCAAAGAAAAACGAATATATTGAAGGAAAAAGGAACGCGTGAGACCATTTCAAAGAACAAGAGACTAAATAAAGAGAAAGTAGAAGTAAATTTGAACTTAAAAGCTGATTTTAAACCAATCGAAAAGAATATGACATCGAAAAGCCGTTTAACAAAAACTTTTAACGAAAATTGTAAAGATTCAATAAAGAGGGCAGATATAGAAGGAAAAGAAAGTGCAAATAATACAAAAACTTTGAACGATAAAAATAAATCCAGAAGATTTAATTCTGTGGATAAAGGAACAAAGACAATAATAGATAATAATATTAGCAAAATTGAAACAAGCAATACAACAGCTCCTCTAACTTCAAGAAAAACAAGGGCTGTTAAAAATGTGGACAACAATATTAACGAAGCATCAGTAAAAACTAATGAAAAAAAACTAAATATTAAGCAAGAGGTTTTCGAGAACACTCCTCACGTAGAAAGAAATACCCCACGCATTTCGAAAAAAGTAAACATTGAAAAGTTACGATTAAAACGAGAAATAGAAAAATTACCTGCTGGTGTACACCTGAAGCAGACTCGAAGCATGCAGCGTTTAACCAGATCAGCAGGTGGTAGCAAATATTTAACCAAAAATATATCACTACAAATTGATAAAATAAAAAAACCAAAAAGGAATACTTTCCCTAAAGAGACATCCAAAAACGTTGAGAAAAATAAAAACAAGGGCTTGAAGGAATATGATGCTAAACAAGCTGAAACAAATGTAAACGAAAAAGAAGTTGGAAGCAAAACTAAGAGTGCTGTGGAAAATACACAAGCTTCTATAATTTCACACAGAAGTTCCCAAGATTATGAATCTTTGCAATGCGCTCAACGATTAAGTGCTGAAGGTGTTTTTGACAATGGCATCGAGAAGACCACGAAATTCTTAGTGCCGCCTGTACCAAATATTATACTAAGAAATTCTCTTATACCATCATCATTGACATCATCGGCGGGGTTTTTGACGGAATCTGAAGTCCTTTTCATACCTCCATCCAACCCAAATACAGCGACAAACAAAAAACGCGATCAAGTTGTATTGCTTTCAAGTTCAAGCAATGATAACAGCACATCTCAATCATCGTCAACAAACGTCTCAATGACAAGTAGACGAACGCGTGTCTTAAAGCCAAAGAAGAAACTACAACAACAACACCAACATATCGCTGATAAAACAAGCAAAGTACCTACCTTTTCAGAACTGTTAACCCAACAGAATACACGTTCTAGTGCCAAGTCTCCTGATCTCTTTAGCAATTGCTCCGATTTAATACAATTACCCTGTACTCAGCCAAACATGAATAGCGAAGAACCAAATACACCATTTGAAGGTTTTAAAATTTTTGGATCTGAAGTCAAGCAACTTCAACAGCACTATGCCTTTAATAAAACTAACAACATCAGCAAACATAATATGAATTTAAAAAAATCATATCGAGAGCAACGCAGTTGTCTTGATATTTTAGAAAAAATGTTTGAGCCTTCAAATAAAAAATTAAAATCACTAACGAACGAAAAATTTTCCACCCCGACTAAAAGTTCAAGCCGCGGTGCGGCAGCAGCAAATAAACAAAAAAGACATACTCAAATTTTACCCTCTCATCCCATAGAAGCAATAGCTGAAGCTCGCCAGCAACAAGAAATGCAGAAACGCAAACGTTCTATTACGACTTCATCCTCCGTATTGCCTGATGATGACATATTTGAAATTACCAATAATGGTACCTTCGGCAGTGTTATGCGTCTACATTCGAATGGCGAAATTTCGCCCGTACATACACAAAAGACCAATGGAAAACAACACAATAAAATTACCAACTATCTCATAGGAAATGCAATTCAAAATGGCTCCCAAGAGGAAACAACACCCAATAGTGGAAACAGTGCATGCAATTTTCCTGCGGAGGCTGGCACTCCTAGCAAGAGGCACCAACAATTATCTGCGGTGCAAAATGTTAATGTAAAAAAATCCCCAAAGGGCAAGTGCAACGTTACACAGACTACTAAACTAACCAAATGGTTTACAAAACCTTCCGAACAGAACAGTCACGAAAAATCTTCAAACGCAAAAAAGACAACTGCCAAACATCTACAAACAAGCCAAGAAGTTGGTGGTTCTAAAACAGCTCCACCTGCTGCAGGTAAAAGAATTCTTAAAAGGCGTAGATTAGATTTATCTTTTAACAAGTAGTTCTCTTAAGAATATTAATGCATACATATGTATGTATGTATACCAGAGCTGCCCACAGAGAGAAAACCGAGAGAAATGTATAAGCGTGTGTGTATTCATTAGTATAAAAAGCCGATTGATGTTCGGCACTCTGGCACTTCTCTTGGCAGCCTGGATGTATACATATATGTATGCATGTATACATATCGCGCCTTATTTTCAGTTTAATCGAAAGCGACAAAAATTAAAGTTTTCTGGAGAAGGATTTTTTTTAAATAATATTCAAACATGTTTTATATACATACATATCACACTTAATCAACAAGAGGGTATTAACTCAAAATTTTAAAATTTTCACTTTTTGCAAGAAATAAACTAACAACATCAATATCTATCTACTGTAAAAATTTCAACGTATTTTGACCACTCGTTTGTTGATAAAATTTGTTTTACTTTATGATTTTAATTCGAAATGTGACTGTTTTTATGATAAAATTGCTAAATTTTTTTCTGATTTGATTTGATTCCTCCCCAATAATTGCAAGCTTTTAAAATAAAAACAATGTAAATATATTTTCAAATGGAATTTCCTTACCATGATGTATTTGGATTTTCGAATTCTCCTAAAATGTAACCACAAACAGTTTTTCGTCTCTACTGAAAATTTCAAAATTTTGATTTAATACCCTCTTGTTGTTCAAGTGCGATATGTATTTACGTAAATTGTCGCTTACGATAAAATTTTACAGCTTGTATCTCAAAAGTTATCAACAATTTTGGCATTTTGATAATTTTAAACTATGGGTAGTTAAACCCATAAAATTTTAATTTCAATAAAAAAAGTTAATTTTTTACTAGATGTCGCTTACGATTAAATCGAAAATAGGGCTCGATATGTATGTATGTACACATTAATATACATACATACATACGATATACTTAAGTAATTAAGCCATTTTTTCGATTTTATCGTAAGCGACAAAAATTAAATTTTTCAGGAGAAGCCTTTTTTAAAATATTCAAATATGTTTTTGTACGTAAATTGTCGCTTACATTTTGATAGTTTCAGTAAAAATGCCTATTTTCGATAACATGTCGCTTACGATAAAATCGAAAATAAGGCTCGATATGTATGCACACATTAATATACATACATACATACGATATACTTAAGTAATTATTGTAGCAAGTGTAGCATATTCGTAAAGAGAAACCACCAGCAGAAAAGTGAAATGAAAAATATTGAAATGTACCTGTTTTCAAAATGTTTGAAAATTAAAACAAAAAATATGTTTCTGATTAGTTTCTAGATATATTTTTTATATATTTTTTATTTCAATGAATTCTTTACTATGCTTATGTATATTTTTGATATTTAATATTGGTATTATCACTAATTTTGACATAAACAATCCCCCTCACGCAAAGAAAGAGTTATAGCCGGGGCACAATGAATCCGCTGTAAGTTAAACTTGACCTTTTCCAACTCACAGCTAAGTTGAAATACACGGTTTTTTATGAGGTCTGTTACATTCAGTACGTGTACGTCACAAAAAAAGTACAAAATTTGGTCAACTTTTAACTTTTTGCGTACGTTGAGTAGTTTGACAGATATTGGTTGGTTTTTTTGGTATGTTCTGATTTAGATTTTTGTGTGTTGTGGCACCAAAAATAAAATTAAACAAAAGAAATGAACTAAATAAAGAAAATGTTCAAATGCTTCCGTCAATAAAGTACTCATTATGCCAACCCCCTCCGTCGTTGCGTTAATGTCAGTTGAAAAAGGCGAAGTTTAACGTACGACGGATTCATTGTGCCCCGGCCTTTAATGTTATAGGTATCAAGAACGATAGAATAAAAACGGAGAGCTTACCTTGCAAAGTAAACTTTGTAGGTGAAAAGTAGTAAAAATGTACTGTTTCATTACGCCGCAGTACAAAACATTGACAAAGCACACCTTTTCAAAACGTCGTCGACAAGTATTGAGAACGCAAGCGCATTGGTTTCAAAGTTGATGCTCTTGGTGTAAAGATATATGTAAATACCGAATTGGAGATGTTACAAGCCTTTCTATAATTTTGCAAAGTTTGAATACTTTTCTGATGCGGTATATATGTACATATGTATATACATATATCGTGTACAGATACAAAATTGCGAAACATTGTATCATGTAAAGACAAAGCAATTGCGTTTTGAAAGTCAGCCAAATTTTGTAGTAATATTTTTTGGAAGTCAGCCAAATATAATATCTACACAGATGACGTCGATCACACTTTGTTAGGCGCATAAACTTTTACACAAGTAATGTGAAACCGTACTTTTTTGCTACGTAAAAAGTGTAGACAAAATTTAATTCTACCTTTTTTAATTTTGGAAATACTTAAGGCTTATTTAAGCCAGAATTAGTTTTTAGTTTCTGTTCTGTTACGAATCAGCTGACTCTTTTTTGTTTATAGAAATCTAGTACAAGTCGTTAGTTTTTCTGTTTCGTTCTGTTCTGTTTCGGTTCAACCTGTGAAAATCAAAAAATTGTTAAGTAATTGTAAGTGACAGCATAAATTAAATAAAAATATTTTTAAATAAATTGTGATTGTGCTTTTAGAATTAAAAAAATTAATTTTTAAAAGAAAACTACAAAAATATATTGAAACTTAACAATGGACGATGCAAAGCTCATCGCCTTAGTGGAAAACTGCGACCATTCTTATCAGAAATAGCTGATAAGTTACTACAGAAAAAGTAAGTACTCAAATTTAGAAGCAGAACGGCACAGCACAGAACAGCAACAGATAGTAAAGACTAATGAAGCCTTTTGACCAGAAGGGTCGCAGTATTCCACTAAAGCGATGAGTTTTGCATCGTCTATTGTTAAAGTTCAAGATAGTTTTATTTTTCTTTTAAAAATTAATTTTTTTAATTATTTCAAAATATTTTTATTATTATTTTATGCTGTCACTTACAAATACTTAACAATTTTTTGATTTTCACAGATTGAACCGAAACAGAACAGAACGAAACAGAAAAACTAATTACTTGTATTAGATTTCTATAAACAAAAAAGAGTCAGCTGATTCGTAACAGAACAGAAAGTAAAAACTAATTCTGCCTTTAGTTTTTAGTTTCTGTTCTGTTACGAATCAGCTGATTATTTTTGGATCGTAAAAATCTTATACAAGTCGTTAGTTTTTCTGTTTCGTTATTTTCTGTTTGAGAAAATCAAAAAATTGTTAAGACGCAATTTACACTGTGCCTTTTCTTCTTGCCTGTGCAGGCAGGCTTTTTTAGTTTGTCGGTGAGAGGGGGTGAGAAGCTTGCGGGGTAGAACAAAAGGCACAAAATGAAAATTCGAGGGGATTTATGACATTTCTCTTTGCCTTTTTCGTACTCTCAGCATTAAACGTGTATATAAATGCTAAAAAGGCATGAATAAAAAAGGCTTAATGTAAACGTGTGTGACTTTTCGTAGGGGGTTTAAAAGAAAATTGTCGATACAAGGCAGGCTAAAAAGGCATAGTGTGAAACGGCTCTAAGTAATTGTGAGTGACAGCATAAATAAAATAAAAATACGAATATTTTAAAATAAACTTTGATTGTGCTTTCAGAATTTAAAAAATTAAATTTTTTACCAGAAAAACATAAAATTATATTGAAACTAATATGACTAATGATCAAAGACTCAGTTAGTCGACTGTAATGTAATGTAACTGTAGCGTAGGAAACAGCTGATCGATATTTTTATATGAAAAGTAGGTTACGTTACATTACATCTCTATAACCATATTCATTACTTTTCACATAACAATATCGATCAGTTGTTTCCTGCTCTTGCAATTACATTATATTTCTGCTGCTATTCTGTTTCTAACGTTTTTCTGTAATAACTTAGGCCGGGTTTCCATCTGTGTGACATGTGCCACGCAAGCGTAAAAAAAGCGTAACCACTAATTACTAATGAAAAACAGTTTAATTCAGACACGTATTTATTAAGTTAAACAGTTTCATAGATAACTAATAGACAATTTGGTAGAATCCAACATTATTGGAAACTGTTTAAATCAATAAATACATGTGTGAATCAAATAATTTTTCATTAGTAATTAGTTGGTTACCCTTTTTGGAAAAATGATACACAAGAAATGCCAGATGTAAATTCAGCTTTAGTCCCTCGTCCAGACTTGCAATTTTTGTTGCTGTAATTGTATAAAATTCTGCTTTGAAATTGCATAAGTGTCCACATTAGGAAATTCTAGTTTTGCAATTAAGTATTAAAAAATTCTATTTCACAACAAATTTGCCTGAAAAATTAATATGTAATTATTTTTACTTATTAATTGTTTACTAACAATTGTTACATTTTGTGTTTTTCATACAATTGAACAAATAATATAAAATAAAACATCAAATACACCTACAAACTTTAAATTAACAACAGCGAATTTCAAAACAAAAGGGAATTGCGGAGTGCATGAAACTGTGTACCCCTCCCCAATCTTCTCACCCCTCACACCTATAAAATCAAGAATTGGTAATGTAATTTTACTAGCTGAGCCCGGCAAACGTTGTATTACCCTCAATTTTGTTAAATTTTTTTTAACTACAAATTACTTCACACGGTGGTCACTTGTTGGGTCAGAAACAAAACAAAAACCTACCGGGTATTGACCCGAACCTGCGTTGAAAATTTCGGCCCCACAGCTCTTATAGTTCTAGAGATCATGCGTTAGGAATAAACACAATAAAATTCAAAATTTAAACATATTTTTAACATGAATAAAACACAAAAAACAAAATAAAACCATTTCAATTTAAAAAATTAAGAAGGAACTCGCAATAAATAATAAGAAATATTTTTGTAAATAAAATAAAATAAAGTAGAAGACAGAATTTTATTGTTGCAAAATTTTTGGTTTAAAATTCCTAGTTTACTATTCTTATGCTTTTAAGTTTTCCATACGATTTTTCCCAGCCTTGATAGCAACCCTTTTACAATAGACGCGTGACGTCGTCTAACAGTACAATATTCTCATGGCGTAATCTTTTGTTCTATCATTCTTGATATTTATAACATTTTTGCAAGTTTTAAATACCAAACCATTAGAGAATTCTTGTTAAAAGCAAAATAAATTTTTAATTTACAATTAAATACATATGTATATGCACAGCCATAAATATAATTGCGGAATTCACGGGTTGTTATTATTGATTGACCTTTTAGATTTTGTATTAAAAAAATAAAATTTTTTACAATACAAAAGAAAAGGTCGCTATATATCTGTGGCAATAAGGAAAAAGTGCTTAAATCATATTTTAATGTTTTGAAGAAGAGCACTTTTAAGCGTTCAAGTCGATTTTCAGAAATTTATTTCTTTTACAGCTAAATTGGAAAATTCTTTGGTAACCTTTTTACACACTATAAGTATATATTTAAGTTGAAATATACCAAAGTATAACCTAAATTAAGTTATTAATCCAAATGAGATTAGAAGTCTAAAAAAGATAAGTCGAAAGTGCTATAACTTCCTGAAAAATCACACAAATTAAATGAGATTTCGACCAGGGGTACTTTCAAATATGCAGATTACGGAGGTACCATTATCTCAAAATCAGCTTATCTCGACTTAAGTAGTTTTTCCTTTTTGCCACAGACATAATGGGTTTAAATTTAATATGAACCATGAATCCCGCTAATAATTGACTAAATTTTGTATCCAATTAAAACAAACGAATTGAAAAAAATTATGTATGTATGCATGTACTTAAAATACTATTGATAGTGCGATTTAAAATTTTAATAAAAAATAAGTTAAAAAACTAAACTTAATAGTACAAAACAAGAAAGTATCAGTGGTGTTATCCCTGCAAAAATTCCTCTCTGCCTTGCGAGGATGCAAAAACGTAAACGAGTGACGAAATTTAACACAAACATTAGGAGGTTAGTCGGCTGTTTGTACTCAAATGCTCAAAGTTTTTTAAAGTGCATCATCTCTCGCTTACCTTTATATAAATTTGGATGCGAATGAGATTTTTAGTCGTGTTTTTATTTTTTAATTGAATTGTGTACGAAAATAAATATGTGCTTCGGGAGGTCAGTCTGTAGTTTTGTATCCTAACTGCGGAGATCGTTGGATCGACTCCTGACTGAAATATAAAAGCAAATTTTTTTAAATTATATACATACATGCATCTAGGATGTGTAGAAAGAGACTCATACTTTGAGACCTACCAAGTGGGACATCATGAACAAAAATCATGGGATACCAAGGGAGCTCTCTCCCTTATCAACCATTATTCCAAGTTGACGGATATTTTTGTTGAAATGCCACCTAATACTACCTTATGTTTACACTATAGTAAGTGACACCTAGAACGAACTGTCATAATATCACAGATACTTTCTTATTTTATGCTTTTCAGAGCGCAGCTGTTACGTAGCCGGGTTTAATAGGAATTTGTTTGTCCTAGTAGAGTCTTATGGCCTATTTCCCACCTGCGAAAGAAAACGTTCGACTTACAATTTATATTGAAAACAAAAACAAATTTTCGTATTTTATTGTTGTTTTCAATATAAGCTCATTAGCTCATTTTTTGTATATGCATACATTTGTATGTATGATACATGCTTACAAAGATCTCTTTATGGGCTGTAACGACTTTTAATTATTGGCTGCCTTTAGGTGCGCCTTATTTTATACTGTTCCACAACCGCCATTTTATATTTGTTTTCTCTAGCATGCGAAAGGCTTTGGTCAATTTAAAATTTTTAGTTTTTGACATTACACAAGCCGCATGGCCACCATTTTGAATTTGATATACATATATGTCGTTAGAATCATATTTTTATGCTCTTTAATATGGTACCAATCACGAAGGTTATTTTGAATTAAAAGAACCATATCAAAAGCAAAAAATTAAGTTCAATTACATATCGATGGCTTAATATAAAAAGGGCCTAACTAAATTTTTTTTTTCGGAATCGTGTTTTTAATGTTTTCTGGGCGACAACGTATAATTGCACCCTCCTTGAAGATCAAAGTTCAAGCACTTATGGCAACTTAAAAAACTATTTCTGCATGTAAATGCTTTATTTGTTCTTCAGTTTTTTGTTTCTCCTGTAAAATATCGAAAATTCGAGTTAGGCCTTTTTTATATTAAGCCATCGATATATACTTTCAAAATAAATAAAATTTGTATGTGAATAAAACAATAAAAATCGGGTTCTCATAAGAATTTAGTTTAACTTTCTAAGTGATGAACGTGGAGATTTGTTCGTGTTCTCCAAATAAAATTATTGTTTACTACATTGCATAATATAGAAAGGCCTTAACTTATTATTTTTTTGAAATCGAGTCTTTTGCATTTTTCGATACATTAGATGTTCTTCTACTGGAATATGAGTTAGGGCCTTTCTATATTAAGGTGACGATATACTGCTGCCTGAATTTCCATCTTAAAATTTTGCATTCGTCTCTACCCGAAAAAAACAGTTCAGTGCAATTGTGTAGAAAGATGTATTAAAATTAATTGTTGTTTGAGTTGAATTAAAAATGCCTCCACTTGCTGTTGTAAACTTGTAATATAAAATTATGGTGTCATACAAGACATTTGATATACCTTAGTGGCATGTAAATAATCTTGACTAAAGACATTTTGCCTTGCATTCTTGCTTAAAGTTTTTCTCCTTTGGTTATATCGAATAGTGGTTTCGCTGCATAAATATTATCTGTCTGCCATGCCAGCTAGGCCTTAGCGAAATCAGCACCAGAAAAGGAAACTTAAGACAAGGCAAACATTTTATCCAGAAAATTCACTTCTTGATATACTTATAATTTATTTAATCACTCATTTTCCAAAAAAAATAAATGATGTTCGGTAGACATCAAATGGAAAATAGATGCTAAAGCGGGTGCTAGACACATCAATATTTAGCTTCAATATGTGTGGTTGTGTGCGTGTTTTTATAAAAAATATTCACATCAATAGTGTATCGAGCCATAACCGCTAAAATAGCTTAAGCGACACATTTTTTGGGCTTCGTTTTTTTTTTTGACGAAAATCGACTATTTACGATCGCAAATAATCGATTTTGGTCAAAAATTGAAGTTCGAAAAATATGTCGCTTAAGCTATTTTGGCGGTTATGGCACGATATGTGTGACTATTATATATACATACATATATTGAAGATGAATATTGATGTGTCTGGCACTCACTTACAACTTTCATGTACTATTCTTCCTTTTGAAATGATTATCAACAAATAGTAATTTGCTTAACAAATGTACTAGCGTGAAATTTTCCTGTTTTTGTAATTACTTTTGTGCTTTATAAATATGAAAAATACGCAACTGAAAGTTTGTGTAATAAAACAATTTTCACTATACAAGTCTACAGGGTTATTTTTCGATGTAGAGATAAATAAAAAATTTAAAACCTGAAATTCAGGAAGAATTCAATGCATACTGGTCTTACAAACCAAAGTATACAAATTTACCAAAGTATACAAATTTCATAATATTGAAAGAACGATCGAAAAACTTCAATATTATAAATGAACGATTGAAAACATGGCACACAGATGGAAACCCGGCCTAAGTGTTTACTGCTGCATCTCACTAATTTTTTCGATTTGGCAATTTTACCCCTTGGGATCTCAAACCCTCAATTGTTTTTTAAAACAAGATTTTTAGAGCGGCGATCTAAACTATGGCCCCTTTCAGACTAGGCAACTTTAATTGCGCAAGTATAATTTTCATTTTTGTTTATTTTCTTTTGAACTTGCTTTTATGTTCACATTCAGCAACTTTGTTGAGCAAGTTTAATTTTCTTATGCTCGAATTTTCTTAATTTGTTGACGTTTTGTTTCATTTCTGTATATTAAAAAATATAAAATTTTCTTAACACAAAATTAGACAACACACCGAAGAAGAAATAAAATACAATGTCAAAAACAAATAAATATCCCAAGACAAGAATGACAGCAGAAACAGAATTGCCAAGTACAAGCAAGTCTGTACTCAAATCTCGGCAATTCTTTCCCCTTCAAACCGACCTTTCCTCTCACACCCACAAACAAAAGACTTGTGCAAGTAAAATTGCCTAATCTGAAAGGGGCCTATGTAAATGACTGTATAGATAACATTAATGAAATTAATTCTTTTTAAATTAATTATTTAATTCGTTACATACATACATATATACATATGTATGTATGTATGTACATCAGTGTGGCCGTTAGTTGTATGGAGAATTTTTTTTTATTTCTTATTCTCTCCCCCCAAATCGGTTCAGTTTTATGTAAAAAAAATTAAAAAAAAAATCATAGCGATAAGTTGTGTTTTAGGGGGTGCGTCCGCTCCTCAAAGTTGGCCTTCAAGCCCATTTATCAAATTTTTTTTAGTTTTCTTTTGACTATGCGTAGTATATGTATGAAATAATTTTATAGATATAAGCTCTTGTAGTACATCCTTAGTATAAATAATTTCCATATAAATATAATTTTGGTACATAAAATTTTTGTTATTTTGTTGGTTATTTTCTTTATTATTTTCTAAAATATTAATTTTAGCAAAAAACTTTCTTTGAGGCTAATGTTGTTGACTAGAAGAGCTAAATATTTTCATATACCATATTCTTGTAAAATGTTTTTTTTTTAAAGAGTCATATGCAAACAAATTACGTTGATAAATTAGCTTGAAGGCCAACTTTGAAGGACGAAAGCACCCCCTAAAACACAACTTATTGCTTTGAATTTTTTTGTATTTTTTTTTTCACATAAAACTGAACCGATTTGGTGGGAGAGAATACAAGAAATCAAAAAAAAAAAAAAATAACGGTCACGCTAATGTACATACATATTATGAATAAATATTCTTTAATTTCGACTTAAAATTTTACGTTAAATTTCATTTGTAATTGGCTTGAAAAAGTTTTTAAGTACTTAATTTGTTTGAGTTTATAATTTGGATAAAATATATTTTGAATGGCGAAAGTCAAGGCAAATACATATAAGGTATACTCAGCTCAATTCGCTTTGAGAAATTTATACTCGAAATGTCACAAAAATGTACTGAAAAATGTGTTTTGACATCCAACGTATATTCAAATTACAAGCGGCGAAAACAGTCACCTGAGCCCTTGCGGCCACCTAGTATGGATTCGCCTTGGGCGAAAGTATTGAAATTTGAATAAAAACAAAAATATTTTTGAGAATTTCGCTGTAAATGAATAAGTCTTACAAAAGTGGTAATATTTGGATGGAAAATTACCGTGTCGGATTTTTATTAGCTAGCTCAAAATATAGGTGACTTTTTGCTAACTCATTTTCAACTAGCTTCTGAACTAACTCATAAATGATACAGATGTGAGTAATTTGTTTTTTGTACAACTGTCGTCTTCCCGATAAGTATTGAACTAACTTTAAGCTAACTCAAAGCTGATGCAGAGATTAGTGAGTTGTTTTTGTAAAGTTAACTTCTCCTCGATAAGTTTTGAACTAACTTTTAGCTAACTCGAAGCTGATGCAGTGATGAGTCAAAATTTATCAAGAAGATGCCAGCATAAAATTCATTTTTATGTTAACTCTGTGCGGTTTATATTATATATGGCGCAATAGCAAATTGTTAAGCATGATGGCTGACAAACAAAGTGATTACGGTTCGATACCAATTCTCGTCTCCAAAAAAATTTCAAATTGTTTGAAAGAGCGCGAAGACCCGTCAATTATGAATTTAAAGTTATCGTATTCCTAAAAGTGCCAGGCTTAAAATATTTCTTATTAAGTTATCTATCGTCCATGAGAATTTCAGCATTTTGAAACGAGGCATATCTTTAAAATTAGGGTACCAAAATAACGAATATAAAAAACCATTTTTGCATATTGAATAGTTTGACGTGGTTTGTGTGTGTATATATAGAAACATATGTGTACATATATACTCAGTTCTCACTCCCGCTGCATATGTTTCAAATAACCACAAGTTAGCTCATTTCGAGTTAGTTTTTGGCTGATAAAATTTAAGTGCACTATTGGTTAGCTGCGAACTGACTAACTAATGGTTGGCCCATAACGAGTTAGTTTGTGGCGCATCAAAAAAAGAGTCTTTTGAGCTAGCCATGATTTCATTTAACTTACAATGATTAACATTTTTAGTCAACTTAAATTTGAAACATAAACAGACTCACATCTGCATCATTTATGAGTTAGTTCAGAAGCTAGTTGAAAATGAGTTAGCAAAAAGTCACCTATATTTTGAGTTAGCTAATAAAAATCAGACAGGGTATGCAATCATATTTTATACATACATATACTTATATTTTTTTAATCATCGTAAAAACTCCAGTTTACTTTTTACTGAAACATAAAAAACAACAAAAGTTCTCAAAATAATCTAAACTTTACTTACATACATAAATAGTTAAAACTCGCTTCATTCAGCAGGCGCAGCTTTGTATAATAATAAAAAAATATTATTTTCTTTGAATTTTATAGCCATATTAAATTTCTTTCTTTTTTTAGCAAATCTTTAAATTTTTAATTTTTTAGATGAAAATTAGTTACATACATACATATCTACTTCTAAATTAGTAATAATTATGTTGAAAACTAAAATTATTAGCAATAGTTTTATTTTTGATATTTTTTAAATTTAATCTTAGTGCAATCATTTCTAATGTCAAAAATTTTATTGAACGAAACATATTAGTATTTAGATATTGGCAATATGTACTATGAAAATTATTATACAATATACATATACTACATACATATATGTATATTGTATATAACATGTTTTTAATAATGCAAAAAAGAAAACAAAAAAATAAGAACTGCATTAAGAGCCATTTGAATTTTCATTTATTATGAAATCATAAATATGTACATCGTAATTAATTACTTGAATTTTAAATTGTAAAACGTTTTACTACATAAGTACATATATAAGTACTTTATGTGGGTACATTTTTATGTGTTCTTTGATTCGCATATTCTTAATTAAGTTGTTTACTTTGAAATATACATACATATATTATAAAAAAATAAATATTTTTTTATCATAATACATATCTTTAATATTTTGTTGAATTCATTAATAAAAATTAAAAAAAAAGAAATTCTTAATACTTTTTATTAAATATGGTGGTCAAATTGTACATTATCGCTTTGCGTTGATATTCTAGTTCACGTTTGCATGCGTTCTTCAAGAATGGAGGACATTCATATCGAATTTTCTCTTTGCAGTAAGTGTTATTGTCCTGGGCAGCGAAATTAAACTCACTTTCGGCGTGTACTTAAAAAAAGAGTATTAGTAAAATATTAATAACCTTGTTCTACAAAAAAAAATTTTTAAAATAAAAATATGTGTGAGGTGGCCAAAAAGGAAATCTT
Organism: Tachina grossa; assembly: GCA_949987645.1. Classification (NCBI taxonomy): domain Eukaryota; kingdom Metazoa; phylum Arthropoda; class Insecta; order Diptera; family Tachinidae; genus Tachina; species Tachina grossa. The sequence goes on along the minus strand of OX465276.1, from coordinate 86,595,263 downwards.
AAAAACTGAGTACGCAGCTCGATACACAACAAAACTTTACATCATATTGTAAATTTTGAAGACTTGTAAGTTGTGATTTGTAGCTCTGAGGTACTGCTAAAGTCAGGAAAGTGTAAAAATTACATGAGTTTTTAATGTTTTTTTTTCGGTTTCAACTATGTATATCGAGAGCCTATATTCAAAACAAGCCAACTCAAAAAAGATAACTTTTCAGTAGAGCGAAAAAAACTAGTTACATAATTAGCTCAATATTGTAAAAGTAAATGATGCGCATTCCATAATATGGTTTAAATATGCTTACTAATTTATAGGTCTACAAAAAATATTTTATTTTGCACTGGTTTGCGTATTTTTATGAGATAGCATATTTTAGTCGATCAAAAAACAAATATTTTTTTGGAGTTAGCATACTTTGTCGAAAAAAATATATGATTTTTTTTAATATATTTATTTTTAATCAATTTGTGAAATCTTTTACTCAATACTAGATATAAGAATTGAAAAGCTACAAGAAAAACTTAAAATACCATAAAAAATAACTTAAGCCTGACTGAAAGCCTCTTCCATCTCGAGGTGGTCAGCTTTAGCATTTTCTAACCCACTCTCTAGTGTAACAGGGTCACTCCAAATTATCAATTTCGAAAGCTTATGTCATTGACTGTAATCGGTCCATACATAATATTTCTATTCGATTAACAGTTTAAAAGTTATACATACATTACCAATTTTTTTTATTGGAACCCCTCTGTACTAATATAGTAAAAGTGAACTTATCTAAAAAACTAGCCATAGGATATCAAAATCTTTACCAGATTCGTGTTCAGCATGCCAAATGCAATCAGACATGAGGTACATAGATTTAATACAAATTACAAATTTGTTAAAAATATTGAAAATTTACATGAGAGTTAGAATTTATTTGCACCAAAAAAAATATACTTTGAGATAGCAGAATAAGAAAAATTGATATCAAACGGGGGAAAAATCATTTTTTTGATTCGAAATTTATACTGCTGATGAATATTTCATAGGGGAGCTATTTGCCATCGGAAACTCATTTTGACCAAATTTGAGTTGGCGTGTTTGGAATATAGGCTCTCGATATATTTTTTTGTGGCTAAACGAATTACGTTGATTTTTTTCGCTGAAAGATTTGATCAAAAGATATTTTTAGTATTAAAACAAAAAAATTATATTGAATGTTGAAATCATTCGTTTAAAAAATAATAACAAAAATTAAAAATTTAAAAAACCCCCGACTTTTTTCAGAAAAGATGTTATGTCTTCTAAACGGCTGGACCGATTTTCTTCAAACATAGCTAAGAACCCTCTCCATCAAGTCATCTTTCAAACAGAAAAAACTAAATGAAAATCGGTCCAGCCGTTTGGCCTATACGTGGACACGGACAGACACACAGACACACACTACAAACTTATAACACCCCTTTTTTTAGTCGGGGGTTAAAAATTATACTTTTTTGAAAAAAAGGGTTTTAAAAGTAAGGCAGCTACATTTAGAATTATGTTTTATACCATGGTGTAATTATACAGGTGACTGCGTAAGGATTTGTTTTACAAAAATACGGCAACCATAGCTGTGTAAAGAACCGAAGAACGTCAAAAGCACAAAAAAATTGTACTAAAACCAAAGCAAAATCGAAGTTTTTGACATTTTTCAGCCACAAAGCAGAGAAACAAGTCGACCGGCTCGAAGCCGACGGCGCGCCGCCGCCGGTTATTTTTCTGTATATCAAGCCGCCGCCGATTATATAGGCTCGCGTCGGCTCAAAACCAGCCGAAATTTTGTCTGCTCAAAAAGACAAATTTCCGAAAAAAGTTTTTGAGAATCAATTTTCAGTTTAAATTTTTATTTTCTCATTAAATTTTCATATAGTTATTTGCGCCGCCGAAAATTCTCTCGGCGCGCCGCCGCCGGTCACAAAACTACTGCACCGCCGCCGCCGATAATTGTGCATCGACTTGTTTCTCTGCTACAAAGCACATAGAGCAAAAAATTATCAGCTAAAGTAGCGCTGCCACCTAGTTAGATACACCTTGTTTTATACCATAATAACTCTACGTCTCCACCTGACATGAAATTTTGTTGTAACTTGAAGTTATAACTGAGTTGTTAAAAAGTTTTTCTTTTAAAATTTTTTTAATATGAAAAAATATTGTAGACTTATACCTATTTTGTTTTTCTACCAATACTTTTCAAAAATTGTTAAAAAAAAAAAAATTTTATATGACACACATTGTTATTTATAATTATCAACAAATATTTTTTTCTGATTAAAAGGAAAAAAGATAAAAACTAATTACCAAAAAATAAAATAAATATAATCCTGAAGAAGTTAACCAAAGGTTAACGAAATATCGATATAAAACTAAAAATATATAAAATTTACTGACCTAAAGCTTAAAAAATAGTTTCATTGAACTAACAATAATGTTACAACTTGAAAAAAGTATTGACTTGAGCAGTCTACACTTAACTTAACTTGAAGTTAATGTTAAAGTTATTCATTTTATGTCAGGTGGAGACCACGAGTAAAGTTTGAAATCTAAAATTTTAGACGAAAAAAAAGTTTGCGCAAGTTTGTGCCATTTTTTGGTGATTTTTTGAAAATTACACCTTTTTTCTGTTTTTGCTCATCTTGCATAAGCATAATGCCCATAAAATCTCAAAAGGTTAATTTTTATGATATCGATATTTCCTCGCTCGTTGTCAATAGTAAAATCATAGTGATTTTCTATTGACAAAGTCAATTGTGCTACTGATTAGGTGTACCCCTATTGACATATAACATAGGGTTATTCATTGAAAATCTACCAGTAGACTTTAGCACTATTGAGAAGGTAGTTCTTTTACGACCATACGGATATATTTGAACCAAAGATTCACTAGTAGATTTTACTAACCATCGTCTACATATATATATTTAATATTATTGCATAATGAAAAAGAAAAACATTGACAATATCACCAGAAACACACTAGACTGTTGTCTCTAACGTATCTTTACTCGCACATAAAAGGAAAGTTGTCGATATTTTAACTAGTGCAATTGTCGCTGGAGAAATAGTATTGACATAGAGACATGTGGTTCTAGTCTGGCTAGAGAGTATATTTTGTTCTTGTTCATCGCTGGCTACTACTAAAAAATGCAATAAACAAGCAAACACATACTAACTAACCTATTCACAAAAATATTTTGGATTTATGAGATTTTTAAAAAAGATTTTCACACTAAATTTGTTTTATAAACCCTTTATAAAGCGAATTTATTAATTAATTAATTTTAGTTTTCGTAAAGTTTTTTAAGGCTCAATCAGACGAGACATAACAATAGCCATAGAAAACAGCCGTTCGAACCAAACTAATGGGCAACACTGTATTTGATTATAGGTGACTCGCCATAACGCCATAACTCTCACCATAGAAACCAAATGAATTCTGGTTTGGTTATGGCTATGGCATTATGGCTATGTCACGTCTAATTTAAGCTTTAATCACAGATCTGTGTTTTAATACTGTCAAAAACCAGAACATATCTACATACATACATACATATGTATGCATGTATGTAGATGTAAAATCATTGAACTAAAAATACCTAACTAGTTCATTGAACTAAAAAGAGCGATTGAACTAAACGAACGAACTAGTTCATTTATAAATAATGAACTAAAATGACCGGAAATGAATGACTGAAATGAACTAAATGGCACAAGTCTAATTGTAAGACATCTTCTAATCTCATTATATTAATTAAAATTTAAAACATTTTTAATTAAACGTAAAAAATAAAACTTTGGTTCTTATAGGTACAACATAAAACAATAAAATGACGAAAACTGATATTTTACGATATTATGTCGCACTTAATCAACAAGAGGGTATTACCTCAAAATTTTAAAATTTTCAGTAGAGATGAAAAACTGTTTGTAGTTACATTAACAATTTGGTTATTTTTAAGTTGAATATAAGCTCAAATCAAAATTATAAATTTTTATATGAAAATATAATGGCTCGATTATGGATGGCAACCGAACTTAAATAATGTAAAAAATTTAAAATATAAGAAATACAAGTGCTAAAAAGAAAATTATTAAGTAAAAGTGTTTAAAACATTACTGATCATAGAAATGATTAGTTAAGTGGAATTAATTTTTAACGAAGAAAAGAAAGTCAAAAATGTTAATGTATTAGACGGCTCTTTAGAATTGCCGCATCTACTGTGATTATATGGTATTGCCTAAAATAAGTTTCAACAATCTCTTTTTTTTACCTGTAAGGCATATTTTCTTTAAATATGCATATTAGGAAGTCGGAAATAAAAATAATATTGCAATTACTTTGTAATTTTCCAATTTTTTGCTTTTAAGACTATGCAGCAACTACAAATTTGTGGTTGGCAATATGGCAACTGAAATTACCATCTGTTAGTTGCCACTTGCCATCCGTAATACCATTTCGGCAACTAGCAACGCAACCAACGTTCGGTTGCCATCCGTAATCGAGCCATAAGATTCATTTCTATGTCCACTTTTATATTAACTCAAAATAATACCTTTTTGGTGATATAAATGTAGTCGCTACACCAGTGATGCCAATTTAGCCATTTTCTGGCTAAATTTAGCCATTTTTCATCCCATTTTGCCGGAAGAAAAGTGAGTTTAGTTAGCTATTAGCAATTTTTTTAGCCATTTTTATTTTAATCTAGATATTTTTAGCTATTTTTCCAAACATGAAATTTGTTTGTGATTTTTCATAAAAAATTTTAACTCGTAACACTACCAAAAAAAAAAAAAAAAAAAAAAACAACAGATATGCTATTGTTTTCGCATTAATATCTATAAATCCAGATTCAAACTTGCCATTTTTTGTTGCAGCAATCTAAAAGCGCTTATATATATGAAAGAGATGGATCAATTGGTAACAATAAGATTTGCTACTACATTCTTATAATCGTTGCAATGTTGTTAAAAGTTGTCAGGTCTAATTGGTGGTTTATGATATCAATCAAACAAGAGTAATTTTTGTTTTAAACGAGTGAAAATAAAAAATAAATTAAAGTTTAAATGAAAGTTTCAAAAATAGAAAATAAATAAAAAGTATGAACCAAAATTTCACAAGGAATGGATTAGTATCCCAAAAATTTAAAGACTGAATAGCAGAATTTACAAATGAATAGAAGGCGTACTGCAAGTTTGTACTATATGCACAGTTTCGTGATTACCTGAAGAAAAATTATTTCATTTATTACTTTAATTTATTGCTTTTATTTACTTAAAAAAAGTTCCCGATTTGCTTTGAAAAAATAATATGTGACCCGGTCTATAAAAAGGCGGCTTATGACTCAAAAACAAAATTTCGAGAAATCAGCTGTTAAAGATAAACAATGCATTTCAACAGTTTCTCGGTAGTTGTTCTCCTTCGTTCTGATTCTGTTGGTCCTTTCCGTTATAACCTGGTGAAGTTTTTATTTTGATAAAATCATTTTTGTAGCGTTCAATCCTTTTTTCATTTTCAATTCTATGTATTATCTTCATTCTCGATTTTCAATAAAATTCTGTTTTTCTTTCATTTGTGCTCTTCTTTCTCTACATTTTTAGTACACTTCTAAGCAAGTTATGACTTTCTGCTTTTCACCATGTTAAAGAGCGTCTCAAAAACTATCCGAACCAAAAAAAAAAAAAGTGAAAAATATTTTTTGAATCATAAGCCACATTTTCATAGACCGGTTCACATATATGAAATACCTCCTTGTTTTTGCTAAAGTTCATGAGTTATGCATTCGATTTCGCTTAGCCATTTTTTAGCTAGTTTCTAGCCATTTTTTGGTTAACATTTAGCAAGTTTTGGTGAAGGAATTTGGTTTTCGGGATGAAAGGGTAATCGGAATACGTTGAAATTTTTACAGTAGATAGATATTGATGTTGTTAAAATTAAATTTTAAAAATTTTGAGTCTTGATGTATTATTTATTATAACACAAGTTTTTATAATTTGAAGTAATTTGATTTCTTAACATCATATTAGGTCTGTTCAATTACTTTCCCAGCAGAAACTAGCAACGAGAGAGTAAAGCAGAAATTTACAAAATTACTCTCCTAAATATGAAAAAGTAACTGAACGCTTTACTTGTAAAAACTTGCAAGAAAATTTTATTCATATCAGAACCATGGATGAAAATCATGATACAATTGTACTTTTTCTGATGTATTTTGTTTGATAATATTTTAAATTGCAGTTTTTTTAGAATTTGTCATTTGATATGAAATTCTTTACACAGTTTTATGTATTTTTTCTATTTTTATGCATTTTTCATAATTTTACTTTATTAACAAATACAAAAATGCGACTTTCTTTTTTCATACGTATACATGTTTTTTTTAACAAAGAAATACTCATTTTTCAATTTTCCTTTTTCAGATATTTTTGAAATAATTAATTTGACATCAAAATACACAACAGGTGGTTGGATAATTCTTGCAAGTAAAAATTCTACTAGTAATAATTTGTAGGAATTTTTTTGATGCTCTCTCCTTGCAAACTTTTTGAGTTAATGAACACTTTCCAGTGATAATTGTTACAAATTCGTAACAATTTTTAGTAAATGAACAAACCTATTGTCAACAAATTAAAAAGTAATGAAATGTAAAATACTTTAGAGTATTCGACTAAAATGATTTGAATAATTTTTTATTCTAAATTTAACATTTTTGTTCGTTCGAATTTTCGAAAAATTTTTGTTCGAATGACAGCACTAATGTTAAGTAAACATGAAATTTGTTAATGGAAACTGTAGAGAAGGAAGCTGAGTAAAAAATTTATGTTTAGAAAATTTTGTAGTTCCATCTTTTTTCCTTTTTTATATCGTAGTGTAGATCTTGCTAGCAAAAGGCAAATGATTATTTTACTTACAACAATAAAGACCTTTAAAAAAGCATGTTTCATGACTGGACTGTATAGAATAAACTTCGGGTTTCACTTGCGGCAACGATTTAAGAACAATATAATTTGCTTTTGCTGTATTCAACCAATAAGGCCAATGAGATAGGCGTTCAGTATATTCAACTGTATAACGCCAATCGTGTGTATGACCAGCATCCGATAAAATTCTGAAATTTAAACTAAAAAAAACATTAATTAATATAAACATTTAATTATAAACATGCTTACATACATGGTAGGATTTAGCAGTCTCATTTTATTGAAGTCAGCTACATAATTCCAAACGTCTTCCGGTTTTGTATGCTTGATAACAAAATCTACTTCGTATTTATGATAACCACTGGAAAAAATCAAATACACCACTAAAAGTAAGCTTATAAATATGGAAATACTCTTAATATTCCAACGTATAATGGATCGTTTCATTTTTAATGTAAATAACGATTTTAATTGCTACCGTATTTATTAACTAAAAATTTGAGGATTTGGTCTGACAAAAGGCAAAAGAGAACTAAATAATGTTTCTGTGAAATTCAAATCATGAAGTATGGATAAAATATCCATACTCTGTGCATACATATGTACATATGTACTAGATAAACAATATGTAGATTAGGGTGGGTCACTGATGTATGAGAAAAAATAAAAGTTCTCGAATCATATTCTACTAGCAATATTTTTTGTCTTACGTTAAAACAAATAAAAATTGCTAAACAAAAAGTTAAAAAAAGTCACATCTTGTGCCCGCGCCGGAGCTCATAAGAGTTAAGTATTTTTGAAAAACGGCATTTTTTAAATTTTATTTACTATCAATTATTACAGTAGTTTTGACTTAACTGCCACACCGTGTTTTGCACGCATTTTGTGGCAGGTAAGTCAAAATGGCACTTAAGTTAAATTTTTTAACTGCCAAAAATTGGCAGTTATCTGATTCGTTTACCTCCCACAGAAGTGGCCCATAAGTGCGATTGACACAACATACTAGGAACTTGCATACATACACACTAAAGGTATTCACGTCAAAAGTTGCACTGTTGCAGAAAAGCAAAAGTGCAAACTTTTCAAAAAATATAACAACAACCACATAGAAAATTATTTTGCACAAATGATGCAAAATTGTCAGGGTCTGAGTAAGTGCAAGATTATCATTGTAAATTTTGCAAAGTTGTGCAACTTTTTATGGCGTTACCAACCAATCCAAAAAAAAAATGGACAAAAAGTACTTATAAAATCAACCTTACATCAAATTACAACGCAGAAATTCCTAAACGTTTTTCTTTTAAATGAAAAAACAAGTCTTTGAAGATATTTTCGATACAAATAAATTAATTATAAAATTAAAAAAATATTTAAAAATTCTTAGCTAGAAATTATAAAGAAATCTTCAAATTCGATTTTCAGATAACAAATACATACATAATTTTGCTGTGGCTCAAATAGTTATTAGAATTTTGTTAAATAATACCAATATTATTAATATTGATATTTTTATTAGTTAATTGATTACAAAATTAATCAGCGAAGTTTCAACACTTCGTTTCATCATTTAAACAAACATACAAGTACAATATATCTATGCACATATTGTGTTGCTTTATAAACAATTAAACAAAATGGGTTGCACACGTCAGAAAGTGCAATTATGCATTTTTGCACAGTTGCAAGAGTTGACGGGAATACCTTTACTGTTTTTTCAAGCCAAGAGAGAGTTATAAAGAGAATGACAGAATTATAGAAAGGCTGCGAGCAGCGTTGTCAACTTTTAAATTTCAAAAGGCATTGAAACCAGGAAAAAATACGTTATTTAAGTAAAAAAGCACTAAATTAAAATTTTTTATTTTATAAAAAAAAATTTTGAAAAAATATAGAAACCTTGCATTTTATCCCTAAAACTTCAAATTTGAAGCATCCGATACACATTTTGATTCTATGAGAATCAGTGAATTCCAAAATCAATTTGACGAAACCTTTTTAAGTTATTATAAAAAATGCAATTTTTTTCGTCAACGAAGAAACAAATTACCTGAAATTAGTCAAATTAGCAGCAATTGGGAAGTCTTTTTGACTTGCTGATTAGATTATGAACTCGATGGGAGTAGTAGTTAATTTTTTTTAAATCAAGACTTTAAAAATTTGATTTTTATTAAACAATGCTGTAGAAACATTCTTTCACAGCAAATGCAATATTAATAACAGCAGTTTTGTGCAATCTTATTAGAATATTTTGAAATGTTCCATTTAACTTCAGTGCTTATGTTTTTTAAATGTTATAATATTATTATAATATATATAATATATTATTATAATATATATAACATATATATATTGTTATAATATATATATATATTGTTATAATATATATAATATAATATATATATATATATTATATAAGGAAAATTCTTTTGGAATTTTGGGTTTATTGCAACCGCCAAGGAATAAAATGTACCAAAAATTAGTTTGAAAAAGCACCGAGCACTAACTTCCAAATTTTTCACGTCGAAAATTTCAAAAAGCACTAAAAAACGACAAGCACTGAGTTGACAACGCTGGCTGCGAGCATTCTAAAAAAAAAGAAACTACATATGTACATAGTTTTTGTTAGCAGCAGTTGCAAAAAAAATTTGTGGCTGTTGAATGAAAAATTATCAATGGATATGGGATAACAATTCAAAATATTTGTGGCAGCTAACTTAAATTGGCACGTATGAAATTGGCACTTAAACAAGTACATTTCATACGAAATTGAAGAAATGAATGAAATTTTGTGGTTTTTGACAGGTATCTCAAATTGGCAGCTAAAAGAGTGGCAGTTAAGTCAAAACTACAGTATTAATTAAAACTGAAAACATTTTTAATTAAACGTAAAAAAGTAAAACTTTGATTCTTATACAACATAAAACAATAAAATCACGAAAACTGATATTTTTATTATGTATTATTTTATATGTGTTCTATCAAAAATATTTCTCAAAAGAAGATATGCGTTTCAATGAATGAATTGCTTGTGTATCTGAATTCTCGAGAGCTTAAAAGTCGTTAGGATACAGTAATATGCTTTTCTGCAATAAAATGCTATGTTGTTATGTAAAAAAGGTCATTATATTCAAAATGTAACAGAATTGAAGATCAAAGCGCGGGCTCTTACACTAAAAATAAATTAATAAAATTTTACAGGGGTCTAATGCAGACAAAAATACAACAATTTTGACTTAATATCTCTAATAGTTTCTATTTTATACAATTTTATGCTTCTCCTGTAAACTTATGAAAAGCAGTGTTACGTTATTTTGCATTTTAGGTGACGATTTATGGGTAAAGGGTATAAATTTTTTTTATTATCAAAACAATAGATAGACCCTTATAGCCTTTTCACATTTAGTATTGTGTTGTGTGTCTTACTATATTTTGAATTTTGGTTTTCAAATCGGTTTGAAAGTTTCATGGGGGCAGAAATTTCCCCCGTATCGCCCTCCTGGTTCTAGTTCAAAAAAGTATTACCTTAAACCTTCACGGAGTTGCACAGACTACGTACACCAAATTTTATCGCAATCGGATGAGCGGTTTGGCCGCACATAAAGAATATAAAAGCAAGCATTAGTTTTTTATATACTTATGTATGTATATAGATTAATTGTTTTCAAATTAGCTCCTACTAAATGTGAAGACTCTTGCTATTAAAGCTTTCAATATACAAGATTTTTATAATAACTTTGTATGGGGGGAGTGACCCCTTCCACTGTCCTATTCTACCAATACTTTGAATGACTTCGTACTTCGATCTCAAAAGAGTCCATAACAAATTTGATGACTTACTGTTATAGCTTTCCAGATATAAGATTCTTATTAATTACTTGGTATGGTGATGACCCTTCCTTCGGTCCTTTTCTACCAACATTTTGAATTACTTTGCCCGACGTTCTCAAAGGAGTCCATACTAAATTTGAGGACTCTTGCTATTATAGCTTTCAAAATATAAGATTAATATTAATTAATTTGTATGGAGGTGCCCCTTCCCATTGACCTATTCTACCAATATTGTTGGACAGAGAGCGAGCAACACAAAAGTAAAAAGCAAATAAGTTAAGCAGCTTTGGGTTGGAGAACATCTCTCACGTCATCGAAATTAATTTTTAAGTTCGGTCAGGCTTATGTGTGTTGTTTGGCCTTCGAGAGAATTTCGTCTCGCTCGCACTCGTTGACTGATCTGCCACGGATAACCGCATAATCCTGCGGTTTTTTGTGGAATTTCTTCAACAACCACATTGCTACTTCCTATGTGAAGTCCTATGTCGGATGCACAGTGGCACATTTGAAGAGATGGCGGCCAAAAGTCTTCAAAAAAAAATTTTTTGTGTCACCGATTTAATTTTTTTTTATATAAAATTAAACACATAGGAACCTCGAAATCCAGAAATTTAAGTTTTTATTTCGATTATTTCTCTTCGAATAGGGTGATAAAAAACGCGCTTTTTTTAAGAGAAGCTGAAATTCAAAATATTTTAGAAAATTTTTGAACTTCAAGTGGGCATAACTTTTTTTGTTTTATATATTTTTGGAAAAAAATTTTTCTTCACACAATATCATTTCTTAACTTATAAAATAAATTAAAAAAATCGTGCCTTACTTTCAGAGTCCCAGATTTGGGGATTGTAATAAAGGTCTAAAATATACCCAAATCTCGATGTTAAGTGGAACGCAACTTTTTTTCTGCGAAAAACTTCGTAAAATGACTTACATACATATAACGTGTTATAGTACGTACTTTGAGCTGTTATTATATGCTCATTTTTTAAATTTATATTTGCATCTCTAGGAACTACAATGATTTTACTGCTTGCATGTCGGATATTTTAGGTATGGGAGTGCGGTATATCTAGATGTGTTTGTGTGTGTATTGTGTGTAGGTTTTTCTTTTTTTTGGAAAAAGTTTTATTAATGAAAAGGGTATAATAAAAGACTGTTATTATAATGCATTAAATGCATTTTTGTAATTTAGGCCATTAAAAAATGTATAGTTACATATAAGCGGGGGTAGGTACATGAGTTGTTGTATTTGGACTGATATATTTGACCTTTTGTTATAACTTTATTGTGTACCCAGGTAGCTGCTACTCATATAAAGGTTAAAATACGATAGACACATCAGGTTTTCTTGAAGCAGGTTTCTTTAATTCTCTTTTAAACCTGTCCGGTTGTTTAGACACACAGTTTGTGTTCAAGTTTTTAATGAGTTTTGAATATGAGCATGAAATAGCAAAAGAGAATTGAAGTAACTTGTCGGTAGAAGCATGTCTGTACTCCTCTTCTTTCTTCTTTCCTCTCTCTCATTGAAGCACATACCTGCTTCAAGAAAAGTTGATGTGTATAAAAACAGACAAAATTAATAAAGACGATCAGTATTGTCAAAACGATGGCTAAGTTCAGTTATAACGATCTTGCTAAAATTTATTTTGAACAAAAAAACAAAAACGATATTATATTACACATTTGAAAAGACCCTTATTTTGAGTTGTGCGACCATTTAAAAATAATTAACAATTTTTTAACGCGATTAAATAAACGGTATAATGAATGTAATAGAAATAAGGAAAAAATGTTTAACTGCAACAAACAATGGCTTACAAGCGAACTTGTATTTGAAAGCCAACCAAAAACAGCAAATGTGGGCCGACCTGCCAGACCAGTTGAGGAGTGTAGTGAAAGGTCCCGAAGACGAAAGCTGCAAAGCATGAATGAAGAATTTTCTCAAGAAATAATTAAAGATACGTTTTTCCATCAACTAGGACCAACAAAAAATAAAACTAGAAAAATTGATATAATAGAAAATGTAATGAAAGCGAGCCCCAACCGATGATAAAAAATTTATATCTGAAGAAGCATTTTCAATATTTCTGGACTTAAAGCTAACAAAATATCAGTATATGGAATTGCGAAAGCGGGCAGTTGGAAAACATTGCTCCATTTATCCAGAATATAGAGATTTGGTTTTAATTAAAAAATATTGTTTACCACCACAAAATTCTATAAACATTACAGAAAGTTCGGCAGAGGTGGTATTGCAAGACATATTAAATCATACTGCGGAAAGATTGTTGAATACATTAAACGCAGATAATATTAAAAAGCTTGGTGACTGTAGCCTAACATTAATTTCTAAATGGGGATGCAATGGATCTTCTGGACAAAAGCGATATAAGCAGTATAATGCAGAAAAAATATCAGATTCTGACTTATTTATGATATCTTTTGTTCCGTTAAGACTAAAAACAAATAACATTAATTTTGAGCCATCTACTAGCAAAGAAACCGATATTGACATATGGAAAAACGAAATACCTTCCTCAACCAAATATTGCATACCAATTAAATTTCCTTTTAAGAAGAAAAAAAGGATGTAATATTAGAAGAAGTATCTAAACTTAAACAACAAATAGATAAACTTCAACCGATAACTTTGTTACTTAACGATCAAGAGATTCAAATAAATTATCAAATGTTACTTACAATGATTGATGGAAAAGTTGCACAGGCCATAACTGAAACAAAATCATCTTCGAGCTGTGTTATTTGCAAAAAAACTGCAAGCCAATTAAGTCAACTTCCAACAGAAGACACCACTTTCCAAGAAGCCTATAAGTTTGGCTTGTCCCCACTCCATGCTAAAATTCGATTTATGGAACACATATTAAAGCTAAGCTATGATTTAGATTTTAAAGGAACAGTCCGAAATAGTGACGAAAATAAAGCCAAAAGAGAGGCAAAAAAGAAACACGTACAAGATAAAAATTTAGAATTGGATTTACTGATCGATCAGCCAAAGCAAGGAGAAGGAAACACAAATGATGGCAACACAGCAAGAAAATTTTTTTCTGATCCTGAAACTGCTGCAGCTATTACAGGAGTAGATTTTGAATTAATAAAACACTACAAAATCATACTGCAAGTAATATCATGCAATAAAAAGGTAAATACAAGAAAATTTTATCAGTATGCTAATGAAACAGCGAAACTATACAACGAAAAATATGATTGGAGGAATATGCCATCGACAGTCCATAAAATACTATATCATGGGGAAAACATTGTTCAACACAATATGCTTCCGATTGGAGATCTTTCTGAAGAAGCGCAAGAAAAAAGGAACAAAGATTATAGATATTTTCGCGAGCACAACACAAGAAAGATATTTAGATATAGTACCAATGAAGACCTATTTAATATTTTACTGTACACTTCTGATCCATATATCTCCAGCATTCGACAAAAATGGAATTCCACCCTCATGGAATTGGACAAAGACGCCAAGCAGCTCCTTGAAGATGAACAGGGGACATACTTAGATGAAATTTTCACTAAGACAGTTAAATGAAAAATGTATTCTATGCAAATTAACATAAAAATTAGAGCAAAAAAGCACAATAAATATTGAAAATTGATAGAAGAAATTTTATTTTATTTGGAATAAAAAGATTTTCTTAGAATTTATGGTAAAACCTTTTTTCGGATATGGATCTCCTACATATCTGTTATGGATTCACGTTTAAAATATATTTAAATTGTTCATACAATAATAACATTTAAAGCTGTCGAACTTACATTTGTTAGTGAATTATGATCACCAAGGCTATTTTACGAAATTTGACTTACAAGGCCCCTATAAGTAAATGTGGACCGATTGCCCTAAAATTTCACAGGGATATCAACGACTAAAATAAGATTAGTTTTGCTAAATATTATATCAATATTAATATATTTAAAACAATTATGAGCTTCAAACCCGTATTCTAAGTGGTCCATTGGAGAAGAGGGCTAAAGGTCAAAATAAAATGGACCCGAGTGGACGGTTTAATTAAGTATGTAAGTTTTTAGTTCAGTTAACGTTACTATTTATAAAATGCAATGTTAAATCACTACATTCACAAATTTATTATTTTTAAGGCCGATAATACCTATACTTTTAAAAGTCATTTTTCAATCATATATAAGTCTACTTTAATACGGCTCGATTTTAAAGTTAATACATTAAATTGAAGCTTAAGATGTCTTCTATCCAACAAAAAAAATTTCATTAAAAAATTTCAACCCAGTCAAAAGTTATAGAATTTTGACCGCCAACTCACAAAATGTGCCACTGTGGGACGTATAAAAAGCTTTCCATTATTGCAAATTGGATTTAACTTACCAAGTAGGATAAACTTGCCTGTAATTTATCGCTCACTTTAGTTTAAAGTAAAATTTTGTAAATGATAAAGTTTTTATACGTCTGATAAAATCCTACTTTTAACTATCTTTAAGTTATAATAATGGCCCTAAGCCTTTAAAAAGCCTTAATAAGTTTTATAAATAAGGCCGTAATAAGTTAGTTATTTTCATTTCATTTCATTTTTATTTTATTTTAATTATCAAAACAAAAAAGAAGAACCCACAGTGCATTAAAAAATTGCAAATTGCCTGAATCAAATTTTCTTCACGGCCGACATACAACAAAAAAGGTATATTAGGTATATCGAAAAAAGTGAGCGTCAAAATAGACATGGTTAATTAAACCTGTACATGCATATTTCCGAACTTTTGACGTTAAAATAGATGATTGTCCTCTAAAAAAAGAGGACGAATAGTCAGCTTAGTATTTTACTCTTTGCTACTATTCCAGAAAGGTCTTTTTTGCGTAACGCTGCATTAACCCTGTCGGCGGCCATTTCCGTAACAATATTGTTACGAAAATGGAAAAGGTTAAGCAGCATTACACAAAAATATTCCAACAGGGTTGATGTAAGTGTTACGCGAAAATATTCCTACAGGGTCAATGTAACGAATAATCTAGAATAGTAGCAAACAACTAAATAAGCATGCGTAACACGTAAACAAGCAAAAGCAACAACAAAAAGCGTCTGCTTATTAAGAAGATTCACATATTTACACACATACATACATGCTAATTCAAACGAAAAGCAAAAGATAAACAACCACCGTGTATTGCTTAGTTAATGATGTACACACGTATGCACACGTATGTATGTATGTACATAGTTACCACATGAACTTAATTAGGCACTTTGTAAACAGCGTATAAGATGATAATGATCGTCTAGACATTGCTTGAAACTTCTAGTGGTATTTGTCTGGAGTATAAAAAGCGGTGACGCATCCAATGAGTTAGTTAGTTGCAGTTGTCAGTTAGTTGCGAACAAGTCAGTTGTGAACAAGTCAGTCAGTTGCGTGTGAACAAGTCAGTTGATAATTAAGTTGTGAATTAATAATAGTCTGCGATACAGCGGTGAGTTGATAGTTAAGAGCAGTCTGTGCTTTACTCGTGAGTTGGGAAAAGGAGAAAGTATAGGACAGTCTATAGTGACAGCAAAGTCTGTCGTGGAATTGAGATTATTGTGGAGTCTATCGTGTCGACTGGAGTAAAGGGAACAGCGCAGCGAATAGACGTGTGTAAGGGTGTAATTAAAGTCAGTTAGTCGTTATTGGTGTATCAACTGTGAGTGTCGGCAGAGTGAGTGCCGTGTGTGACAAGCAGCAGACAAAGAGGTATTGGTGTATAGCCAGCTAAGAAACCTGCGTAAACTACAGCGAGGAAGGCGTAGTGGTAACCAGTTGTGAATTTTTTTGTGTAATTCAGTAGTTTAAGTTGTATTAGTTTATAAGTATAAGCTCTTGATTAATTTACTTTAAGTGTATTTGTAAATAAAACTTGTATCATTCTTAACCCTAATTACTACACTCGTCTCTTGTATTTATTTGCAAATCTTCGGGTCCACGGAAAAGCGTTTTTATAGAGAGAAAAACGTAACAATAACATTAACTGTTTTTTGTAGGACAGGCAAATTACTGAACTACCTAGATAGAGACCGGCAAGGCAAAGTCCGTTTTCGTTATTTTTTTTAAGGTAGGTTCGAAATGGGTTTGAATGAACATATTCCGTGACTTCATAGATGTGTACTTGGATGTCTAGTTTTATTAGTCAGCTCCTTATTTTAGAAAAAAATAAATTAGTATTAAAAATCATAAAAAATATGGTTGCAGGGTTGGAGAACATAAACCTTTTTTTGGTATATAAAAGTATGTAACGTGACGTTGCAATTGCATATACTTTTTTATTCTTATTCAATAAAAAGTGCAAATTCACGCACCTTTTCCCGTATACCGTAGTGAAATTTCACCTACCTTTTACCGCATACCTGTACAAAGCACGACATACACATACAGACAGACACCACCACTGATTGAAACCGAACCACAATATGCCAACGCAAGGTATGATTCTCACTCAGGTCATATTTTAGTTGGCATAAGTAATCAACGTTTGTATTCAATGATCAACAAGTGCCGAGATCGTACGAACGACAATTATAAGTAGGCCACTTGAAAGTGTCGTCCGAAAGCTTTACCGACTGTTGTTCTAAGTAGTTAGCAAATAGATAAACCGCATTTTAGCGAATATAAAGTCTACCGAATTTACTTTATATTTCGTAGTAATATTATTTCGTAGATTAGCCGAACACGAAGTCCTCCGAATTTACTTCGTGCTCATTGTAGTTAGCTGCACGGTAGCCGAATATAAAGTCTCCCGAATTTACTTTATATTTCGTATTAATATTGTTTCGTAAATTAGCCGAACGCGAAGTCTCCCGAATTTACTTCGTGCTCGTTGTAGTTAGCTGCACGGTAGCCGAATATAAAGTCTTCCGAATTTACTTTATATTTCGTAGTAATATTATTTCGTAGATTAGCCGAACACGAAGTCCTCCGAATTTACTTCGTATTCGTTGTAGTTAACTGCATGGTAGCCGAATATAGAGTCTTCCGAATTTACTTTATATTCCGTAGTAATATTATTTCATACATTAACCGGACACGAAGTTTCCTGAATTTACTTTATATTCGTATTAATTGTATTTCGTAAAGTAACCAAACCTAACCTCACCTCTCGGATATACTTCATACTCATCACTTTTTAATAGTGTTGACGTTAGAAGTCGTGAGCTCGTATATAAAACTGATTGTGTTAGTACAACAACATCTACATACTATCCAAAGGAAGCAGACCTTTGATCAGACCCTGGGCAGACTGAGTCATACTCCAGCTGAAAAATAAACTGCGTTACAAGTAACTAAATAAAAGCTTTATTTTTCTTTTTAATTAAATATTTTATGTTTTAGGAAAACCTTTCTTTACTGAAGATTTTTTTATATTTGTCAAAATTTGATATGAAAATTGAACACGTTGACCATTTACGATGTTTCGGAGTTTTTATAGATGATAAAGTTGAGTTTAGTCATCACATAAATGAAATGGCTGGAAAAATTATTTGTGCTTTGCGCAGATTATAAAATTCAGATATTTATTTCCACATACTGTATTAAAAAAGGGTGGCGGTTGCGCTACTAATTTCGCGGATATGTTATTGTTTGGAGGTTGTATCTGAAATAAACTCGACAAATTTCCACAAATTGGAAAGAGTTTTCAATATGGTCGTTAGGTTTATCTTCAACGTTAGACTGAGAGAACATAAAACGCCGTATGTGGTTAAGTTCCTAGGGTGTACTTTTCGAAAATGTGTTAATTTTAGCTTAATATTATTTTTTTATAAACTTATTTCTAAGTCTGTACCATATAACTTGCGTCATGTTTTCAATTTCAGTAGTTCGACAAGAAATGTCCAGATACTTACATATACCTCGTATTCATACTTCTACTTTTGAACGATGGTTTCATGTAAGAGGCGCTAGACTTTGGAATGGTCTACCTTCTAATCTAAGAAATGTTTCAGACTCAATAAATATTTTTAAGAGAAAAATCCACTTGTGTATGTGTGTGACAAATTAAAAATCTTACGTATTGCTGTAATTTAAATTTAAGTTTGATTGCATAAACCATATAAATTATTCCTCATAGAGACATAATCCTATACTTTCAAGTATTGTCATTACACTGGTAAAATATTTTCAGTAAATAGCAAAACCCGGCTGGGGGCCATTTAGCATTATAAATTTTTTTCTTTTATTTTTATTTAAGAAATTTATTATTCGACATATTGTCAGAAGTTTATTTTAATTTGAAATTTATTTGCTGGTGGTTCAGCGTTGTCTATATATTTCATTGTTGCTGTAACAAATCATTTCTTTTTTTTTATTCTTCTTTTATATGTATTTTATATATCACTAGTTTTAAATTTTATGCTTATTTTGTCAATTTTTAACCAATTATTTAAAAAAAAACGAAAAAAACCGTCAAAAAGCCGACAAAAAATTAAGAAAATTTGTTAAACAATCAAACCCGAAACAAAAATGTGTTTTTCTGCAAAAATCCGTACCAAAAAAAAAAAAAAAAGTCGGTTCCGAACCATGTAAAAAATAGCCTATGTTTGACACTGGTAATATAGCTTTCCATTGGTGAAAGTATTTTTAAAATTGGCTTAACGGTTTGAAAAATCCGTGCCAAATATAAAAAACCGGTTCAGAACCGGATAGTTTAAACAATTTAAAAACCATCCTTATTGCATGTTCTACAAAACGTCTTCAGCAATTTTTTATTTTATGCAGCTGTTCTCGAGTTATGGAGTAACAATCAAAATGTACACTTCTTTTTATATATAATATATAGATTATTATTTTCTAATATTAACATTATTTTCTAATATTAAGGCAGAAGATAACCATTGTGAATTAGTCAGTAATATTATTGTATTGACCTAAGGTTGCTTTTTAATATTACTTCAATTGAAATAAATAAATAAATAAATGGAGACAACATAAAATATATCGCTAAGAACAGTCATAACTACAAAGTAAATTATAGCACATGTTCTAATTCATTTCCCTGAAACTGTTCTTTTCTACTCATCAAAATCGAAGTTCTTTGGAAATAAATAGTTTACATAATACCGCGATATAACTGAACGTGCAATACTGGTAAAAGTATGTTTATTTGAGACACTAAGCAGATTTGTAATATCAAGTTTTAATAAACATGGAGGTACAATACTATTATTATTTTATTTATTTACATATTTTTATTTTTTTTCGAAAAATACCATAGGTCACTCACTATAGATTGGACTAGATCCAAAAATACATGATCCATTTTCTACACAAAACGAATATGTATGTATGTATTTACTTATGTATTTGCACGTATACTCAATACGTACGTCGGTGAAGGGTACATAAGATTCGGGACAGCCGAATATATCACTCTTACTTTTATCACTTTATCTCTTAGTCCCAAATCACACTATGCAAGTCTTATTGGTAAGCTGATTTGTTTCAGGGAGAGAGAGACGAGGGGAACAGCAACGTTTCTTTCCCCCTCGTCTCTCTCCCCTAACAAACTAATCAGCTTACATACCATTTACACATGCCACTATAGTGGCATGCCATTTCGAAAAACTCAATACACTCACGATTTTTCACTAACACACTCAAATTTTTCGCAATGGCAGCCCCAGTGGCAGCAAAATTTGCATGCGAGTGAAAATTTGGCAGTTGCATGCCATTGAATGTCAAAACCAAGAAAAGTGTTACCCTGTTATACATTTGATGCAAATTTATTGGATTACTGTGAAAATTAAATTAATATTTTAGCTTGTTAAATGTGTTATTATGATTTATAACTTGATTTGTGTGTGAAAAACTGGAGTTTGTTAATTATAAAGAACTAATATTATTAAAATAATAATAATAATAATAAGTGTTAATAGTTTCCTCAAGAATGTGTCTTTGTGACGTACTAGGTAACTCTATTCTATAAACAAAAGGAAAAGTAAACATGGAAGCGAGACTGAGCCAGCTCGCTTCGATGACATTTTTAAAATGAAGTGGCAATGGCATGTGTAAACAGCAAAGCAAATGGCAAGAGATTCGACTTTTTCGAACAATTTTTCGTCGATAATACGTACACAACACTGGCATGCCATTAGTGGCATGTGTAATTGCAGTGTTAGCAATAAGACTTGCATAGTGTAAATTGGGAATTTCTTACTCTTACTTAAAAGCGATTTCTAAAATGCATTTAATATATTATATTTATTTTTTTTAAATGGTAAATGTATGTACATATATATTTACTACATAAATATGTATGTATAACTAAAAAAAAAGTATTTGAACATATATAAATAACTATTATATGATTTGAGTAAAAAACACTTTTTTATTAAAAAGTTTTTACCTTGGGAGGCAAAAAAAAAATCCAAAAAGTTATGACCCTAATGTGCATATGTACATACATATGTGCCTATTTTAGATAGGGTGATCGATTATTCGACTTTTTTCAGATACCGGTTGGAATAGTTCGAATAGTTATGAAAAACCTGGTTTCGGTTTTTACAATTCAGGAAAAACTGGTCAACTGGATTTTTAAGTAAGAAAATTGTTATACAAAAGTTTTAATTTTAAATTGCTTTATTAAAAAAAGAATTAACAGTTCATGTAAAAAAAATTAAAAGTAAAAATTAACTTCATATCTTATGTATAGTAGATATTATGTATATATACATATGAATGTATAGACAGGGTGGATATCTACCTCAGTATAAAATATGAAGCAAAATGTCAACAAAACTAAAAAACACTTTTTATAAATGAATTTTGACATGCATTGCACACCATAATGCCAATTTAATTCACCTCTGCTACCACCTCATAAAATAATTTCGCTTTAATTTCATATTTCAGTAAGTGTTGGCATGCTCAAAAATCACCTAGATCTTTTGCACTGAAAAAAATACTTAGGAAAATCAACAGAACATGTGGGTCTAAGTTTTAACATAGTAAAAACTAGTTTTATTGCAAAATGCACAAATCAAAAAGTATTCGACTCAGCCGGTTTTTAAATTGTAAAAAACCCGGACTATTCTACATTCAAAAAATCAACATTTTGAAAAAACCGACAACCGTGTTGTGAAAAAACCATATTTTTTACACCGGTTGAAAACACGAGTCGATCACCCTAATGTTAATATGCGTGTACATATCGCGCTGCCTTATTTGCAGCATAGTCATAACTCAAAAATCTAGATTTTCAGAAAATGAATTTAAAGTTTTCAATTTACATACAACTTTAAATTAGAATTTACATATCGCTATTATTCCTCGAAAGGGTACATGCATATAAGTGGCGCAATTCTATTTTACTACACTGAAAAAATAGTTTTACATAAATTCAACGAACTCGTATTCATTGATTTAAATTCATTGAAATTCAACGTACTATATGTTGTTTCAAAAAAATATTCCTTGAAATTCAACGAAAAATTTTATGTAGATATGATCTGAACGTTGCGACCATTCCTTGATATTATTCGTTGAATTTAGCAATGAACCAGTAAGGAACACGTTCTTTCTTATATAAATAAAAGAAAAAGTTTAGTAAATTTGAAGAAATGAACATGTTCCTTAGGTGAAAAATAAGGAATAAATTCGTTGAATCCAGTAATTTTTTCGTTGAATTTATGTACCTTTTTGGTTCAGTGTAGAACAAAAATACACAAGATAAAATAGCAGTATTATTCTGCATTTTTTACCCCAAAAACAAAATTTCGAGATATTACTATTTTGCAATAAGTGAGCGATATGTATACAGCACACATGTTTTCCTATAGCCCAACAAATATAATGCAAAAAGTGTATTATTAATAAGTGCGTTCGAGAACTCAAAATTTTTTAAAAATTTTGTACTATTTTTTACTGGATTGCGTTCGAGTACACAAAATCCAGTAAATGACAGGGCGAATTGAGAGAGAAAAATTACAGTTCATTTACTGAGTAAATGCAAATTTTTACTGGACAAATTTTTGCCAGTAAAATCCAGTAAAACGAAACCATATGTTTTTAAATATAAACAAACATTGCAAAGGGAAAAAAAATTTTTTTTGGTTTTTGATGAAATTTTAAAAATAACAAAAAACAAATGTATTAAGTTATGAATAATATTGCATTTATTTTTTTTAAGTTTGATGCCAGAAAAATATAAGGGTATGTTTTATGTATTCCACGGGAAATTAAAACGTGTGGAATTTTCATAGAATTGTTGGAAATATGTATTTATAACTACAATTTCCCAACGATGTAATTTCACGTGAAATGCAGAACATAACCGATTGTTTTTAAACGTGAATAAAGTTAATAGATTTTTATAGTTAAATTTTTAGCTATAAGTACATATCGTCGGTCGGTTACTGGTTCCCCGCATGGAACATTCAAAAAATTTAGTTATTGATCGATTATATATGATTAATGTGTTGTACATTTCTTAAATTTGTTTTCAGTTTTTCGATATCTTGAATATATTAGGATATATGAAGTTATTTTCCCCTTGTATATTTCTCTTAATAAATGCACTCATTGGAACTACTTCAAAGGAAATGAACAATATTGTTGTGATGATTGGTATAAGCGGCAACAAAAATTTTTGTCTTTTTCTGTACATCCTAATTATTCACGTCGAGGGTAAAAAGTTTAGAAACTTTAACGACCTGACGCGCGATGTCGGCAAGTAAGCTATAGAAAGTTTCTTGTCGACATCGTGGGCCAGGCCCGTAAGTTCAAATAAAAACATATGTATCTATTACTTTTATTATTAAAGAAAATATAATGGTGTATTTTTATAAAACAAATGAAAAAAACATTTTTCATCGATTTTCTCAAAACCATATAATTTTTCCATGCGGCTAGCCAGTAACTACTCATCAAAAAAAATCTGATTTGGAAGCACTAACAACTGAGGGAAGCAATGTACTATTTACTTGATCACAAAAGCTTCGAAAACTGCTTCTGAAAAGCGCTAACATAAGGCAGGCTCTCTAACAAAATAGAGGAAAAAGTAAGAAAAAAATTTGCAAGCTAGTAACTTTTGCATCTATGTGCATAAAAACTATAGCCCAATTCACAATCTTGTGCAAATGGTTTTGCATCGTTGCATGTGCAAAATCGTATAGTATATTGATACTGACCACTTAACAATTCTTAGAAGTTAATGTTAAAGTTAGCTATTTTATGTCAGGTGGAGACCGCGAGTAAGGGAGATAATGTTAGAGAATCACTTGGTGTTGCGCATGAATAAGGAGATTTTTTTGTGCGAGATAGCCAGCTAGAAGGAATTTATTCAGCTTCCAAAAAGCCATAATTTTTTGCCTTACCAAAGTGCTTCATAGAAGCAATAATATATATGTATGTACAGTTTTGTATATTGTCTGCAGATAATGCGACTATTCCATACATGTATGTAAATACTCCAAAGAGGAGTAGAAATACGCCAAAACTACTCCAAATATGTGAAAAAGGAGGTTTATGTCCTAGGGTTGGACTAAATGGTCCAAATTTGCATTACATCTGCCTAACCCCAGAACTACTCCACATTACATTGAATGCTTGTGTGAAAACGACATGATCCATGACAGCATTACATGGACCATGATGTAACTAGTCAGTTTCATCTAGATTGGACCACGTAGTACAATATTATATTCAGGTATAATGTTATACATACTAAGATTTTGTTTAAAATTTTGACAACAATTAAATCTAATAATAACACATTACATTCATTCATTGGATTTTTTAAAATTATGAGAAAATTTTGTATATTTTGTGAAAAAAGTATTCTTAATTTTTTTGGAATATTTTAAAAAATTATGAAGTATTTGATAGAAACTTTGATTGTTTCTGAAAGAAGAGTTATTAAGAAAGACTTTGAAATAAATTTAAGAGATTTTTAATGGTGCACCCTACATCCAGCATTGGTCGAAAATTAGCATTTTGTTTGCAAAAAATCAAATTTTTGGATGTGGCAAAAAAATTGCACGCTCTTTTTTTTTGTAAATTTTTTGGTCTTTTATTATAAATAAACTTGTTGTAAGTAACTTGTAAGAATCTCTTGACATCCTACACATAAATGTAGGGAAGAAAGGAGATTTTCTAAAAGTATTAAAATTTTTCCAACACAATTTTTCCCAATAACGAAAAAGTTTTATAAAATTATATTTGGGATGTTTATATATAAATA
Source organism: Tachina grossa (assembly GCA_949987645.1). NCBI lineage: Eukaryota > Metazoa > Arthropoda > Insecta > Diptera > Tachinidae > Tachina > Tachina grossa. The sequence continues at coordinate 86,570,290 of OX465276.1, read as the reverse complement.
CGGCACACATTTTATTTGTCGTACACTTTTAAGTATCTTATCGTCCACAAATGTTAGTGAAACATATATGGTTTAAAAGGTATTATTGTGTAGATATGCACAATATATTGTTTTTTAAAATATCTTGGCTCAAAAGTAAGAACAATCTATTTAAATTTGCTTGAAAAAAGACAACAAGAATTGTTTTTATAGTTCATTTAATTATTATTTTTCGAACTTCATTTGTTTCTATATTTATAATTTGAACAGGCTAAAGTTCGTATCGCTTTTTTAAGTTGAATGGAACAGCTAGCCGTTTTCGAAGGCAACTAAACCTTCATCATCAGCGTTCTTCTGTGTTTGGTCCACTGTGTGTGGTGTCAGTTGATGTAGATTTAAGCTTTATATACGAAACTTCATTAATAATTATCACATGTAATTTGGCTTAAAAAGCGATACGAACTTTAGACTATTCAAATTATAAATAATTGTTTTTGTTTTGTACATATGTGCTTATAATAAATAAGGGCATACTAGTATGCATTCAAGTTTAAATTAGACGTGCCATAGCCATAACAAAACTAAAATTCAATTGGTTTCTATGGCAATGGTTATGGCGAGTCACCTATAATCAAATACAGTGTTGCCCATTAGTTTGGTTCGAACAGCTGTTTTCTATGGTTATGGTTATGGCACGTCTGATTGAACCTTTAGTACTGCAAACTGAAAAAAAACATTATTTTCATACCTTCAATACTTTTCGAAATATTTAAAATCGGATTTTGATTATAAAATTGAACTTTATACATTTTTTTCTTTTTGCCTAAATTGTTGATTTCATTTTCTTTACTTCAAATGTTTCTTAATTGCTTCTATGTTACCACAATAGAAGATGTAATTGTATACCTTTGATATTATATCAGTCTTAAAATGTCACATATATATAACACCTCAGGTGAAAATTTACGTGTTTTTTCTGATACTGAAACAAACCCACATTTTTTATGACCTCTTGAAGGTGTTATTAAATATTTTTTTTTAATTAATTACTTTTATTTGGCTCAAAAATATAAAAATCAATATAAACCAACAGTATATGTAAATACGCACACCCTATTATGGGTATGTTTTTACCTAATGTTTGTATCGCTTTTGTATCAGTTGCTTGTGAAATACATGCCTATACATTTAAGTTGCGATAGGTTCAATGTTATTATTTCAGTTACAGCTGTCATGGAGATAACAATTAAAAATAAATCTCTCTGCAAAATGTTGTGCTAAAACCTTACTGATGGCAATACTCAATCGGACAAGGTTTGAAATTGAAACTGTTTAAATTATATGAAAAAAAAAAATAAGTGAACGCAATAAAAAAATTCCTAAATGTCCAAATATAAATAAGGATTGGGTGTATGTACTTAGAAAGAAGTTTGATTGCCAAGTAAGGATTACGATAACATTCGATGCAGAAGCAAAAGGATTAGAGAAGAAGCCTTGATAAATACGTATTCGGAAAATGAAATCAAAGATTCACTTAAATTGATTTTAGCGAAGACCTAACCATTAAAAGCTGCCAAAATTGTAGATGTACTATCAATTGCATCTCCGAAAAGAACAATACGGATCTTTTCTTTTCTTCTTTAAGCACCTTCCTTGTATCGTATTTATTTTTAAAAAAGGCCCAGAATAAGAATGAGTGCTAGTTCGTCGTTCACCGCAAAATGTTTACTATACTTTGGAGTTAGAATGCTTTCCACCATCCGTGTTAATCTTTTCGGAGATGCAATTGGTAGCCTATCTACAATTTTAGCAGCTTTTTTTCATATAAATCAAAAAATTTTCAATTTCTATCGGTGTTTGCCGATAAATCATGTTTGCTAGTTATTATGTACAACATTTGGTCAACCTTCTCCGACCGAGTAGTCCCATCAGAGGAGTTTTCCCATATCAATTTGCAGAGAGATTTATTTTTAATTGTTATCTCCACGATAGCTATAACTGAAATAATAACATTGAAACCATCTCAACTGAAATGTATAGGTATATATTTTACAAGCAACGGATACAAAAGCGATACAAATATTAGGTAAAAACATACCCATAATAGGGTTGTTCGCGCAGGCGCCTTTGCCCTTGTGGGTATATATATATTGTGTATGTATATTAATTTTTATATGCTTGAGGCAAATAAAAGTAATTAGTTACAAAAAAATATTTAATACACCTTCAAGAGGTCATAAGAAACGTGGGTTTGTTTGAATATCAGAAAAAACACGTAAATTTTCACCTGAGGTGTTATATTTTGAGCTACCCTGTCTTACAACAGGGTGCATACAAATATACTTTCTCAAAACAGTTAGTTTCATAGAAATCGGTTCACTAGTTCAAAAGTTGCGGACTTTTTACCATTTTTTTTATTTCACGCCACTGTGAGCTGGAGCTCTTCGTGGTGTATATCTATTCGTTTAAACTAAGACTCTTTGAATTTCAGTAGCAGAAGTATGAGCAGCAAGTTGTGAATTGGCAGTCAACAAATAAAATGGTCGAAGTGAAGCTACTCCAAATTAAATAAAGCTTTTCTAAGAGGATAGAAAATGTAATTCTAAGGAAAAACTGTTATGTCCGAAAATTTTCGGAAAGCCATATTAACGGAGTTACGGACCTCCAAAGTTACGGATCCAGTAAATTTTCTATCATTAAGATGAATTTTGTTGCTTGAGGAAACGCACTTTAAGACGAATGTATTTTCTGGTGTTAGTTATCAGCTATTTAAAATTTTTTATTGATTTTTATACAACACAACAATTCGAGCTTGTGAATTGAACAAATTCGCACATTTTTTTCTTGCTGCGCTACTAGTTACGTCGTCAGCTCCAACTACTACTACAACTACTCTATCCTGTTCCAGCCTTTATCGTTAAGTACTATACAACTTACAGTAGTATACTCAGCTGCATCCTGAGCACAGTCTGTCTAAATGTTTTTAATTTTAATAATTTTATTTCTCCTAAGATATTTCTTTCAGGCTTTTAATAATAGCGTCAGCTTATAATAAATTTAAATATTGTGAACTCAGAGTTCTTGCAGTTCTTGCTTAGAATTTTCAGTACTCTTTCGAACATTTGTTCACTAATCCGTCAAAATCACGTCAAGTTTGTTTAACATCGAATTATTTACTTAAGAGAACGATTTGAACATGGATTGTATCATGGATTTGATCATTGCAATCATTGATACCATCACTCAAAAAAGTTTTACATTAACTGTATGTAGGTTATTTTAGAAGTTTTCCGTGAAGTTAAATTTAAGGTAAAATTTAGTTATTTTACCAAACTATTTATATTTTAACTTTTTGTGTATGTTGTTTAATAAACAAACAACAACATAATAATGTTTTTCTGTGCAGTTAATATAATCAGTTATTTACAATAGACATGTATTCAGTAAAACTTAAATAATAAATTCGTTCTGAAAGTATTTTCATTTAATTTTTATTGAGGTTTTTATCACAATAAACTTCAAAAATATTAAAAAAATCAAAAATCATAAAGCCAAAACGTCGAAAAATTATGTATGCGAATAATTTAAGTAAAATCACTAATATTCTTACATACATATGTATGTACATACGTATATTTAAACATATGTGTAAAAGGTTCAATATTGCCAAATATCACAAAAATTAAATTGGTAAGTAGTAAATTTGTTACATAGTATTTATGTACATACATACATATGTCTGTATGTAGATGTATACATACATATGTATGTATGTAGATGCATACATACATACATATCGCACACTAAATTATAAACAGTGAGAACTTAAAAAATTCTAGGTGCTCAGGAGTGGCAAATGACGCAAGTATGTAACATAGAAAAGGGCAGAACGGTATTTTTTATTGTTCAAGAAGACTGGCTTTCTGATCCTTCTGGTATGTGTTCCGGGATTTTTACAGGTATTGTTTCTTTTTATTATTTATATACGGCCAGGTTCTGAAAACAATTTTGTTTTTCAATCGACAAATTCCAGAAAAAAACCAACAAGAGAGCGCATTTATGAATTTTTTTATTTGGTTTTAAGATTTCATATGCTTGAGTTAATTTCGAATACATACAATAAATTATCCGATAAAGAGAACACCGTTTTCCGTTTTTAAAATTTTGCGATTTCAAAACGAAATGGTTTTCAGAACATGTATCCAAATAGTCTCCCAGTTGCAATATAAAATCTCTGCTTTTAATTTTGCTGTTATTTATGTCGCTCATTCACTCAAATAACGTCATAACTCAAAAAAAAAACTAATATGCCAAAAAATTAGTTTAAAGTTTCAATTTAGATACAACTTAATGGAAAAAGAAAGTTTTATTTTGCTTTTAAGATTTTAGTAAACAAGACATTTGTATAAAATTACACAACATGAAGAACGATATAAGGATTATTAACTTAAAAGTTTAATTTTTTGAGTTTTGACGTTGTTTCAGTAAACGAGCGATATGTTTATATAATACTCATGAGTTTATAGCTGCTAAATATACATACATATTCATATGTGTGTATAAGGAACTAAAAGTGTGTGTACTCGCCAACATCTAGAACACGGCTGGTCAAAGTAGCACCAGAGTGCCGAACATCAATCGGCTTCTTATACAAATGAATCCACACACGCAAATACATTTCTCTCTGTGGCCAGCATTGATAGAGATCCTAGATTCTAAACCAGCTACGTCCAAACACATGCTCTGATATTTGCATTTGAGGTAAACACCTTTGAAAGCTCTTAAAATTTTTTACCATATTTGTGTGATTTTGAGCTCAGAAGATCGTTATATATGGGGCGAGTACTTAACACACTCGTAGTGAATTCACACCAAACTTTGGAGATTATGGCAAACTTATCTCCACTCAATCCTTAGTAGCAGTAGCAGTTTGATATAAGTTGAATTTTTTTCATTAAATCTGCGTATTACAAACTGTAATACAATTGTAATTTAACAAAGGGGTGCCAGTGCCAAAACTGAAAAAAAAATTATGTATGACCGGAAATTTTACTTCTAGCAAGAATTTAACAGGAAAAAATAGTTTCAAGCCCCTTTGCTTTTAATCCGCTATTATGAAAAATTAAAAAATAGTCTAAAGTTTATCGGACTTAAAAAAATATGAGGTTATGGACTATCATAGTTACATGCGAACTTTCGGCGCTTCTAGTGCTGAAAACAATTTTAAATAATATTTATATTGCCGCCTTCCAATATTAATATCAATTTCTGAAATCATATGTATCTATGTAGTGCAAGTTTTTAATATTTCAATGCATTATCTTCTTACAGAAAAACATTACATTTAACCAGCAAAAATATCCATCAGTAAGCATATACGAGATCTTGGAAGAAGAATTCAATTCATTGAGAAGAGTTTTGTGTGACGGAGTTCGATCAATAACATTAGGTTTAATTGTAAAATTTAAAATTTGCACATATAATTACGTATACATATGTATAAGCAATAAAAATTTTTTGTAAGAAAACATCTTTTAAAAAGCCTTGTATTTTTGGGGGTTAAATTATTGTAGTAAAAAATAATGTAGGAGACAGTAGTGTGAATTGATTCGGTAGGTTACTTTTTGTCAGTCAAAATAAGTGAAAAAAACAACAGTTTTGGACAGTAAATTTATGAAGCTAAAGCAATTGAAAAACACAGTAATTTTTACTGTTTTTGTGAGTTGTTTTCAGGCTGTTAAAAATTTAAAAAAACAGTTGTTTTAAATGATATGTAAGTTGCTTTATGCAGTTTAAAATAAATTTAAAAAAACGTTTGTTTTTACTACAGTTTTATGTTAAAAAATTAACATTAAAAAATAACTGAAAAAATCGTTTGATTCAAATGAAATGTAAGCGAAAGGGTTTTTAAGTGACATTTTACTTATTCCAAACGATTTTTCATTTAAATTTACCTACATAATTTTTTGAGTGATAGACTAACAATAATATTCTGTGATTGATACTTATACAAAGTATTCCACTTTCTTATGTTATAGTTATTACAATATAGTCATTAAGGCCCTAATTGTATAAATCACTTGCGTTAAGCGCTTCGCCTACGCTGTTTCTAACGGGTAACAAAATATATAAAATTTTATTAATCACTACGTCATTGCGTTTATATAACGCCGAAATATTACATTTTCACTTTAATTGTCAAATTAATACGTAGCTGTGGTTACCATTGTATGTAATGATACTAACATCTATACATATATATAAAAGAGGATGTGTTTATGTATGTAACGTATGGACTCCAAAACGGCTGGACCGATTTTGGTGAAATTTTCAGGGAATCTTCAGAATATTCACGCGGATGACACTGTGAAGTCTGATTTTTGATTTTTGGTCTGGGGGCGGAGGGGCGTGGCAAAATCCATTTTTCATATGTATATATTAATTTTTTTTGCTTTTTTATTTTATTTTTAATTTGCTGTTGTCATGTTTTTCAAAACGAGATATCAAATGAAATTAATAATGATCCAATATCAAAATTTTAAAACTTTCGAAATGTTGCATTAAAAAATCCGAGTTTTCGGTTTATTTACAAAATATTTACATCATTGGGGGTAGCGAAGCGCACCGGGTGTAGCTGGTTTAAAATAAAAACTAACAAAAAGCTATAATTTATCACGTTGGAAATACAAACAGCCAGCAAACTTTTGTTTACTTTTCATTAAAAAAAATTTTCATTGAGAATAAAAAGGCTTTACTAGCGGTCTCCACTAGCCATGAACTTGGTATGGGCATCATATTACGCTCTAGCATCAATATCCTCAATATGCCGAATAATGAGTAAGTAAAATAAGAAAGTAGAGATATACCTAATTCCGAATTTACTTTCTAAAGATTTCAGATGAATTTTCGAATGGGCAAGGAAACATTTTCATATATATTACATGAGATAACACCCTGTCTAAAAGAAACATACCGTCTGACAGGTATATAAAAAGAAGCAAAACTGGCAGCAACAATACGATTTTTAGCCACTGGAGGTTATCAAAAAGGGATTAGAAACGAGCTTATATCATCTTTTTCACAGTCCAAGGTTAGTGACGTAATCACTGAATATTTGATCGCTATTGAACAAACTCTTTGTCGAACATGGATAAAGTTCAATCTTACGGAGGAAGAGGAGATGAGCAGTAAGATTCAATTTCTTGAAACATTTAGCATTCCGGGTGTAATTGGTTGCGTTGATGGGACGCATATTAAAATAAAACCCCCAAAAGAAGATTTGAAACACCTTTATTATAACAGAAAAGGCTTTTATAGTTTGAATGTTATGCTGGTATGAACATCTATGAATTATTTAAGAAATGCAATTTATTTATTATATTATTTTTATTTATTTTTTATAGATTTGTGATTCAAACCAAATTATTACATTTGTGGACTCCCGCCACCCAGGCGCCAATCATGACTCATTTATTTGGCCTTCTAGCGCAGCAGATGCGTATTTGAAAAACTCATATTTGAATGGTAAATCCAACACATGGCTTCCAGTTATGTAAGTAGATACATACATACATATGTGAAAAACGTTTATATTCTAAGATAAACATACTTACAGTGCATTTATCTAAATATATCAAGCAACACATCGCACACTAAAGGGGCCCATTCACTACAACAGCATGCATGCGCAATCAAGTGTTTGTGCCAGCGGTTTGGTCGTGTATGGGCATTTTGTGCGATTGTACGTTTTGCTGTAGCGATGTCAAGTAGAGTTTGATATTTTGCTGATGGTACCAGTTCACTGGTGTGAAATTAGCTCAGTTGAGCAAAGTTGTCTTGGAGCAAATATGCATTTAAGTAATATAATTTGTTGAAATATAATTTGTTTCAATGGTAAACAGAATTTTAGAACTTTAGTTATACATAGCTGCTAATTTTAACAACATACCACTATTCATAACCACCCTTTCCGAAATTTTGTAAGAAATGAATATTGTACCAGCTTGCTGGTATGTTGTGTGGTTCGAGCATGAATGCTCAATCGCTTGATTGTGCGTGCATGCTGTTGTAGTGTATGGGCCGCTTAAATCATGAACAGGCACATCTCAAAACGATCAAAGTGGTTTTGTTTTTTTATAATCCAGTTAATTGAACAAATCTCTAACGCCCGCAACAATTTCATTTTCAATAGTCTTTTTGAACATAACATAACATAACACCGCTATGTTACATACTTTCGTCATTTGTGCAGTATTAACAGTTGTTTGCCACCACTCAGCTTCTGAAATTTTTTGAGTTGTGACTATGATTTAAGGCCGGGGCACAATGAATCCGTCATACGTTAAACTTCGCCTTTTTCAACTGACAGCTAAGTTAAAATACATGGTTTCTTATGAGGGCTGTTACATTCAGTACGTGTCCGTCAACGCAAAGTACATAAACTGGTCAACTTTAACTTTTTGCGTACGTTGAGTAGTTTGACAGATATTGGTTGTTTTTTTTTTGGTATTTTCTGAATTAGGTTTTTGTGTTTTGTGGCAGCAAAAATAAAATTAAGCAAAAGAAATAAACGAAATAAATAAAAAATTTGAATTTAATAAATAAAATGGAGAATCAACATATTGAAGCTGTTCAAATGCTTCCTTCAATAAAGTACTCATTGTGCCAACCTTCTCCGTCGTTGCGACAATGTCAGTTGAAAAAGGCGAAGTATAAAGTATGGCGGATTCATTGTGCCCCGGCATTTAGTGTGTGATATATGACTAAGGCTGAGTTTACATTTGGCATTTATTTTGTGGCATGTGACCAAAAACGTAACCACTAATTACTAATGAAAAATTGTTTGATTCAGACATGCATTTATTGATTTAAATTGTTTCCAATCATGTCGGGTTCTATAAAATTGTCTATTAGTTATGTATGAAATAGTTTAGCTTAATAAATACGTGTCTGAATCAAACAGTTTTTCATTAGTAATTAGTGGTTACGCTTTTTATGCATGTGTGGCGCATAGCACACAGATGTAAGCCCGGCCTAAAAAACTAGTACATTTTATAACTACCTTAGTTTCAAATTTAATCACACTTTTTTATTTATTTATTGTATTTACTTGCAAACTTCATGAACCACAGTGAGTTTTTTTTAAATGGTTGTTAAACAATACACAATAAATTTTTTTCTTGCATGATATTAATTTGAATCTATAAAAATAACTTTTTAGAGGATGGTGGATATCAGTGCTTGCCATACTTGTTGACACCCTACAGAAATCCATCAAATGAAAGGCAAACAAATTTCAACACCAAACTATCAAAAGCCTGCAACACTATAGAGAGGTGCATTGGAGTCTTAAAAAACAGATTAAGGTGTTTAATAGGAGAAAGAGGTTTTCATTATGGAGAAGAAAAGGCAAAAAACAATGGTTAACGTTTGTTGTCGTTACACAACATTTGAATATTGTTACGTTTTTCTCTCTATAAAAACGCTTTTCCGTAGATCCGAAGATTTGCAAATGAATACAAGAGCCGAGTGTAGTAATTAGGGTTAAGAATGATACAAGTTTTATTTACAAATACACTTATACTAAATTAATCAAGAGCTTATATAAACTAACACAACTTAAACTAATAAAATTACACACAAATATTCACAACTGGTTACCACTACGCCTTCCTCGCTGTAGTTTACGCACGTCTCTTAGCTGGCTGCGCAAGTAATCACGTGACACCTCTTTGTCTGCTACTCGTCACTTACGAGACTCACTCTGCCGTCACTCACAGTTGATACACCAATACTTCTTTGTCTGCTGCTTGTCACACACGGCACTCACTCTGCCGACACTCACAGTTGATACACCAATAAAGACTCACTGGCTTTACTTACACCCTTATACACGTCTATTCGCTGCGCTGTTCCCTTTACTCCAGTCGACACGATAGACTCCACAATAATCTCAATTCCACGACAGACTATTATTAATTCACAACTTAATTATCAACTGACTAACGAGTTCTTAACTTCACTACTTTCTGATTAGCACTAACTATAACTGTTCGCGACTGACTTACGACTGCAACTAACTCACTCATTGGATGCGTCACCTCTATTTATATTTCACAGAAATTCCACTAGAAGTTTCAAGCAATGTCTAGACGATCATTATCATCTTATATGCTGCCTAATTAAGTTCATGTGGTAACTATGTACATACATGTGTATATGCGTACGTGTGTACATCATTAACTAAGCAACACACGGTGGTTGTTTATCTTTTGCTTTTCGTTTGAATTGGCATGTATGTATGTGTACAAATATGTGAATCTTCTTAATAAGCAGACGCTTTTTGTTGTTACTTTTGCTTGTTTACGTTTAATCAAGCTAGGCATGCTTATTTAGTTGTTGGCTACTATTCTAGACTATTCTTTACTTTGACCCTGTAGGAATATTTTCGCGTAGCACTTACATTAACCCTGTTGGAATATTTCTGTGTAATGCTACTTAACATTGTTGACGGCTATTTTCGTAACAATATATTACAAAAACGAGTGGCCGGAGAGGGACGAACCTGAACATATCAATGAAAATGTAAACGGTGACCTTGAAAGTGATATTGCGATTTCCTCAGTTACGCAAAGTATAAGAGACAGCGTAGCAAATAATTTATTATAAATAAAAATATATTTAATTTGCACAAAATCAGCAGTTGTATTTATTTTATATAAATCCAATATTATAATAATCCAATTTTAGTTTAGTATAAAGAAATTACAATAAATTTTGAAAAACTATTTAAATGTTTCTTGAAATATTCTCTTCTGTATTTCTATAGCTGCAGTTAATTTTTCCAAAGCTACCGTCTGTTTGGCAATTTTTTCTGTTTGCTTTTCTGTTAGCTTAATAAGTTTTTTCCTTTCATCTTTTGCAATTTGTCTTTTTCTTTTAGCACTGAAAGTTTTCTTGTATGATGAATAAAATTGCGGTTTGATTGTAGTTTCAGGATCTAAATTATTTTCTCCTAATATAAGTTAGTGGATTAGCAGCGACACTAGTATTAACAATACTATCAACGGTTATTTCAATTTCCGATGGTCCACCTCTAGTTTGTCGAATACTTATTTTATTGCTGGAAAGTTTTTTCTTCAACCTGCCTCTATAGTCGGTTCAAACCTAAAGTACATAAAAATGTTTTCAACAAACCTTCATCCACTTCGCGGACGTTCTAATTGGTGGGCCAATTGCATTAAGCGGTTTCGACGTAGACTCACAAACACTGTCAACTCTTGCCTTTGAACTCCCAAAGTTAGGCATTCCACGTGCCACATCTGGATGTTTTTCCATTTTTTTTTACTAGCAACTCAAATTGAGCTGAAGTTGTTGCCTCTTTTTTCGCCCTAATAAACATTTTTAGTATTTAATATAATATATAGTAGATACATATCGTCACTTAAAATCCAAAAGGCCATAACAACCAAAAAATTCAAAATAGACTTTTTGATTGATTATGATGTGACTAACCAAAATACATATTTTCCTAAAATTTTACTCACATATGTTCAAAAATACTGATTTTATTTATTATTCAATTTGGCACCTAACATATAAATAGTATTAAATCTATGAAGTTTTTTGCTTCTCCTGTAAAATAGTAAAAAGTGTACTTACGGCCTTTTGGATTTTAAGTGACGATATTTATATATTTACTTACATCGTTACGTTATTTTATTTATATAAAATAATCTCTTAAATAAAATATCTATTTTGGTTTACAATAGTATTTTTCAAGTAATTTTTAAAACTAACGCCAAAAAAATCAAAGTGTTAAATTTGACAGTACATGTGACAATAAAGCCTGCGTTGAGTTTTATAAAATTTAAATTTCAAACAATTGTATTTACAATAACGTAAGAATTAGCTTTTATAAAGCGAGCAGTCACTTGCTTGAACGTTGTGATTTACAAACTGAAATTTAACGCAACGCGAGGAAAATAGAGGCGTTGCGTTTTAGACAATTAGGGCACAATTTTAATTTGAAACTCTACATACTGAAAAAACTAAACGTATTGAATTAATTTCTTAAACTATGTATAGAATATGGAAACAGTATTTTGTCTCTCCTGTAAAATTTGATTAAAGTGAGTTAGCAGATTTGCACTCTAAGCCGACGATATTAATTGTGTTCGCGTACGCAAAAGTTTTTACAAATTTTACTGAGCTTTACTGCAGTTTACTAAATTGCGTTCGTTTACCCAAAATACAGTAAATGAGAACACAAATTGAGAGAGTAAAGTGACTGTTCTTGACTGAGTGTTTTGCAAATTTTTACTGCAGAAATTTGTCGTAGTAAAGTTTAGTAAGACAAAATCATATGATTCAAAATGTAAACAAATGAAAAGTAAGCAAATGAAAAGTGTAAAAATTTTAAAAAAGATTAATTGAAAATCGTGAAAGTCATTAAAAAAATAATTAATTTATAAATCATAATAATAATACCTGTTAATATATATATTTTGTAACATATTTTATTAAACCATTTGTTTTGCAATTTATTTTATTTTATTTTTATTTTATTTATTTATTTTTATTTATTTTCAGTTCTCGTTGCACCTTCATAGTGAACATTCGATTAGCGGAATTTTTCTTACATACTTACTAAACAAACAAAAAATTATACAAAAAAATATTCGTAGTACATATTATTCGTAATAGGTACATACTGACTTTAATAAATAAGCTTTATTGCTTTGCTAATATTTTTTACATAGTAGAAATAACAAAAAAAAAAAACCGCAAACAAAAAAAAAAAAACACAAATAAAGTGCCCTTGATGAATACCCTATATGAGTATCTCAAATACAAAAAATTTTGAAGTGAGTTCTAACGGCAGAAATCCTTATTTTACTGTGAGTTCTGAAACTCTTAATGAAAACAATATAAATAATAAATCTGATGAAAGTTCTTATTTAACTGCAAAGCCAATTTTTCGTCAGCGATCAACTTCGCTTTGCCCAATGTCAAATAGTAGTGATTCATTAACATTACAGTTGCCTAGTACTTCTTTATATAAGTCAGTAATATCATCCCCTTCAGGCTCGTGTTCATCACTTAACAAAGTTATCACTACAGATAACAGCGGCTCGAAACTCAAGGTACAAGTCGGAATGGACAGATATATAACCGTGGTAAAGCGTGGGCGAAGCCCGAATTCTTCAAAAATTTCATCTGCTCCAAAAATGTCTAGGGATAACAGCGCAGCCTCAACTAATCGCCAAAACCGCTTCGAAATTTTGCAAGATGATAACGACAAACCCGAGGTATCCTCGAATAAAATATCCAAGCCGCCACCAATCTATTTGAGACAAAAAAATTCAAATGCCCTTATTAAAAAATTAATTTCGGTCATTGGTGAGAATAAATTTCACATTGTTCCAATAAATCGATGAAACTAAAATCCAAATTTATGACGAAAAAGATTTCCGCAAAATGGTTGCTGAATTTGAAAAAAATAAAACAAGCTTCTACACATACCAGCTTAAGAGCGCTAAAGGCATGCAGATCGTATTGAAGGGCATCGATTCTTATGTTGTTCCCGAAGAAATAAAAGATGCACTCGTCCTCCAGGGGTTTAAGGTAAAAAATGTGTCCAATATAATAAACAGAGAGAAGATTCCCCAACCCCTATTTCGTGTTGAACTTGAGCCTAATGATATAAAATTGAAAAAAAATGAGACGCATCCAATTTATAATTTGAAATACCTCTTGTACCGAAAAATCACAGTTGAAGAGCCACATAAGCGTTCAGGTCCTGTACAGTGCCATAATTGCCAAGAATATGGCCATACAAAAACATACTGCAATTTACCCTCTGTTTGTGTTGTGTGCGGCGAATTACACGGCACTGCTAGTTGCAATAAGCCAAAAGATCAAAGTGATAAAAAATGCAGTAATTGTGGAGGTAATCACACCGCTAACTACAGAGGTTGTCCTGTGTACTCTTTCGTAAAGAAGACTATGGTGCAAAAACCTAAATTAGCTCCAGCTCAATCAGCAAACGCTTACTCTGCCACTTTTGCGCAAATGAGCCAACCAGTTACTTCCCGTGTATCGTATGCAGATGCTGCTAAGACAAATTCAATTCCCACACAAAATGTTTCCCCGCCAAATAATTCAAAAAATACTGACGCAAGCTTTAATTTTAATCGCCTTGAAGCTACTATTGAAAATCTGGTGCAAACTATAAACAATTTTACAACAAATATGACTAGCATGATGCAAGAAATGCTGCGAATGCAGAATACTCTGCTTCAAGCATTAATTAATAAGCCATGAACACGTTAACAATATGTTTCTGGAACGCAAACGGCATTCGCCAACATAAAAATGAACTTGAGCACTTCCTCACGGAAAAAATATTGATGTTATGTTAGTATCTGAAACTCATTTGACTTCGAGAAGTCTTTTTAAAATTTATGGCTACACTATATATGATACAAAGGACCCTAGAGGAAGGGCTTGCGGTGGATCAGCAATTCTAATAAAGTCAAGACTCAAGCACTATGTTCTTGATAACATTTGTGAAGAACACCTACAAGCAACAAATATTGGCATTGAAAGTTTTTGTACAAATTTTGTTATATCATCAATTTACTCCCCTCCCAGATTTTCAATCACTGAGAATCAATATGAGGATTTCTACAAATCTCTTGGACCTTGTTTTGTAGCAGCTGGCGACTACAATGCTAAGCATACGTTCTGGGGTTTGCGTCTTATTACCCCCAGAGGTCGAGCATTGTTCAACACTATTTCAAAAATGGGCTTGGATATCATTTCGAGTGGGGAGCCCACTTATTGGCCTACTGACATACAAAAAATTCCGGATGTTATAGATTTTGGCGTCATAAAAAATATCTCTAGGGATTTAATTCAAGTTCAAGCTTCTCTTGATCTTTCGTCCGATCACTCTCCGACGATCATTACAATTTGTAGTCCCTTAAGAAGTAACTTACCTGACCCATATGTGAAGATGATCAATCGTGCTAATTGGCTGGGGTTCAAAAAATATCTCAGTAGTCATTGTACGGAAAACATTACGCTTAGAACATCCCATGATATTGAATCTAACATTGCCAATCTCAGCGAGAATATTAAACAGGCTGCTGAACATGCCATTATCTCCCATCCGCAGACTGGGTTTAATAAAATTTATTCTACAGACATTGAACGTCTCGTACGTGAAAAAAGAAGAGCTAGAAGGGAATGGCAACAGCACAGATCACCACAAAATAAAATCAGATTTAAAGAGTGCACTAAACGACTCCAAGAGTTGCTTGCGTCTGAAAAAACTGCATATCTTAAAAATTATCTGGAAGGTCTTGATGTCACACCAGCGTCTAATTACTCTTTGTGGCGCGCTGCTAGAAAGCTTAAAACACCCATTGAGTATAAGCCACCTCTACGCACATCTACCGGAAGTTGGGCAAGAAGCGATACTGAAAAAGGTAAAATATTTGCTGAGCACTTAAAATCCGTTTTTACGCCAAACATATATACTGGTATTGCTGATTTGCCGAATGTAGTCGCTCTACCCCCTCAATACATAAAGTTTAAGACGCGTGATTTACAAAAATTAATTGCCGAACTCAACCCGAAGAAAGCTCCGGGTATTGATGGAATTAGTAACCAGATGCTTATGAACTTGCCTCGTATTGCAATGAGAATCCTATTATTCATATTTAATGCCATTTTACGACTGGAGTATTATCCACACAGCTGGAAGCTTGCTAAGGTTAAAATGATTCCAAAGCCGGGCAAAGATCTAACCAAGGCTGAGTCATATAGGCCAATAAGTCTACTATCAACTATGTCAAAGCTTTTCGAAAAACTGCTCAAAACAAAATTGTACCCAATTCTAATTAGTAGTGGGTGCATACCAGACCATCAATTTGGTTTTAGAAGTCAGCATAGCACCATTGAATAAACTCACAGATTGGTTCAATTTATAAGAAGAACTTTTGAGGAAAAAAGGTATTGTTCTGCGCTCTTTATTGACGTTTCCCAGGCATTTGATAAAGTGTGGCATGAAGGCCTAATTTTAAAATTGAAGACTTACTTACCAATAAACATTTTAAATCTTTTGGAAAGTTACATTATTTCCCGTAAGTTCACTGTTGTGGAAGGAGACTTTACGAGTAGGCCTGAAACTATTTCATCCGGTGTGCCACAGGGGAGCATACTGGGACCTGTGATATGCCTGTGAGCAGTAGTATCCATACTTCCACATTTGGCGACGATACAGCCTGCCTTAGTATGCACGAAAACCCTGATGAGGCATCCCGCAAACTCCAGGAACACATTGGCCAGATGGAGCTTTGGTTAAACTTATGGAGAATTAAAGTCAATGAACAAAAGTGTGTCCATATAACGTTCACCCTAAGAAGAGATACTTGCTCCCATATTCGGATTAACAATCAAGTTGTTCCTCAACATTCACATGTGAAATATCTTGGTTTACACCTTGATCGACGACTTACATGGAAACATCACATTGACTCTAAGTTAACTCAAATGAAACTTAAATTAACTCAGGTACATTGGCTGATTGGTAGAAATTCAACACTTAGCCTAGACTGCAAACTTTTAATATACAAGTCGCTTTTAAAGCCAATATGGTGTTACGGAATTCAACTATGGGGCACTGCTTCAGCTTCAAATGTAGAGAAAATTCAACGAAGGCAAAATAAAATTTTACGCATGATAACATCGGCTCCATGGTACATCAAAAATTCAAATATACATCGCGATTTGAATATGCCACTAGTGACTGAAGAAATTGTAAAATACGCAGGCAAATATCTAACAAAACTCGAGTCACATCCTAATCCGCTTGCTCGTAATATTTTGAACTTTACTGGGCACATCCGCTTAAAAAAGAGAGATACACGGGCTCTAATATTCAACACTCTAGATGATGAAGCTGCTTGAAAACACTTTTTTCTTTTTGTTGCTTATCACTACTTATGTATTATTAATAACTATCACTAAGCTTATGTCCGACATTGGTCGGGCCTAATAATTTTTTTATAGACTTAAGATTTGAATACTTATTGTTAGTTCATATTTGAAGATACAATAAATAAAAAAAAACATGCATTAAAAAAAAATAAAAAAAAAAAAATTATTGCAAGACACCGACGACAAGCCCGCTTCATCATCGCAAAAGTCTTTTAAGCCACCACCTATTTATCTGAGAGAAAAAAATTCTAACGCGCTTCTAAAAAAAACTACTGTCGGCCATTGGTGAAAATGCTTTTCATATAATCCCAATTAAACGAGGTAATATTGATGAAACTAAAATCCAAATATATAATGAAAAAGATTTTCGAAAAATTGTGACAGAATTTGATTTAGTATTAAAGGGCATAGATTCATATGTTGAACCCGAAGAAGTAAATGTGCACTTATCGACTAAGGATTTAAGGTAAAAAATGTTACCAACATAATTAACAGAGAATAGTTCCCCTAACCCCTATTTTGGGTTGAACTGGAACCGAATGGCATACAATTGAGAAAAATGAAACCCATCCAATTTATAGCTTAAACTATCTCTTACACCGAAAAATCACAGTTAAAGAGCCACGTGAGCGTTCAGGTTCGTACAGTGCCATAATTGCCAAGAATATGGACATGCAAAAACTTACTGCAAGTTACATACAGTTTGTGTTATCTGCGGTGAATTGCATGGTAGTGCTAACTGCACTAAGCCAAAAGATCAAGCAGAAAAAAATGTAGCAATTGTGGTGGTATTCACACCGCTAACTATAGAGGGTACCCTGTATATTCTTTCGTTAAACAGGCTATGGGTCAAAAACCCAAATTAACTCCAGCTCAACCAGTAAACGAGAACTCCGCCAGTTTTGCTCAAATGAGCCAACCAGTCACTTCACGTGTATCGTATGCCGATGTTCCACCGCCAAATAATTCAACTAATTCAAACTCAAGCTTTAACTTTAGTCGCCTTGAAGCTACTATTGAGAATCTGGTGCTAACTATAAACAACTTTACTACAAATATGACAAGTATGATGCAAGAAATGCTGCGAATGCAGAATACACTGCTTCAAGCATTAGTTAACAAACCATGAACACGTTAAAAATATGTTTCTGAGACTCATTTGACCTCAAGAAGCTCGTTTAAAATAAATGGTTACACTTTATATGATACAAAGGACCCGAGAGGGAGAGCATGCGGTGGATCAGCAATTCTAATTAAGTCAAGACTCAAGCACTATGTCCTTGACAACGTTAGTGAAGAATATTTGCAAGCAACGAATATTTTCGTAGAAAATTTTTCAGTTACCGAAGATCAGTATGAGAAGTTCTACAAATCGCTTGGATCTTGTTTCGTGGCAGCTGGTGACTACAATGCAAAACATACGTACGTCATTTCGAGTGCGGAGCCTACTTACTGGCCTACTGACGTACGAAAAATTCCGGATGTTATAGATTTTGGCGTCACGAAAAATATTCATAGGGACTTTATTCACGTAGAGGCTCTCTAGATCTGTCCTCCGATCACTCTTCAACAATTTACAATTACAATTTTTAACCCACTAAGGAGTGATTTAACTAACTCATATGTGAAGATGATTAATGGAATCAACTGGCTGGCATTCAAAAAATATCTTAGTAGTCACTGCGTAGAAAACATTCAACGTAGATCATGCGATGATATTGAATTTAACATTGCCAATCTTAACGAAAATATTAAACAGGCAGCTGAACATGCCACTACCTCCTATCCGCAGACCGGCTTTAACAGAATTTATTCTACGGAAATTGAATGTCTTGTATGTGAAAAAAGGAGAGCTAGAAGAGAATGGCAACAACACAGATCACCCCTAAATAAAATCTGACTTAAGGAATGTACTAAACGACTCAAAGAGCTGCTATCGTCGGAAAAAACTGCATTACTGGAAAAGTATTTAGAAGGTCTTGATGTAACATCCGCATCTAATTACTCTTTATGGCGCACTACTAGAAATATTAAAAGATCCGTTGATCTTAAATCACCACTGCATACTGCGATCGTAGGCTGGGCAAGATTCGATAGTGAGAAAGGTAACTTATTTTCTTAGCTTTTAAAATCTGTATTCATTCCCAATTCATATAATGGCGCTGCCGATTTACCGAGTATAGTTTCTCTACCCCCTCGTCTCTTAAGGTTTAAGTTGCGTGAACTACAAAAAATAATTGGTGAACTCGACCCGAAGAAAGCGGCATTAGTAACAAGATGCTGATGAACGTGCCTCATATTATAATAAGAATCTTGCTATTTATTTTTAATGCCATTTTAAGAATGCAGTATTTTCCACATAACTGAAAACTTGCCAAATTAAAAATGATTCCAAAGCCGGGCAAAGATCTTACCAAGGCTGAGTCATATAGGCCTATAAGCTTACTATCAACAGTCTCAAAGCTTTTCGAAAAACTGCTCATGACTAAATTGTCTAAAATTCTAGCTGATAATAGGTGCATCCCGGACCATCAATTTGGTTTTAGAAGTCAGCATAGCACCATTGAACCAACGTACAGATTGGTCCAAGTTGTAAGAAAAACATTTGAAGAAAATAAGTATTGTTCTGCTCTCTTTATTGATATTTCTCAGGCATTTGATAAAGTATGGCACGAAGGCCTAGTTTTAAAATTGAAGACATACATTCCAATAAACATACAAAAGCTTTTGGAAAGTTATATTATTGATAGGAAGTTCACTGTTGTGGAAGGAGAGTTCACGAGTGTGCCCGAATCTATTTCTTCCGGTGTGCCACAGGGTAGTATTCTGGGGCCAGTCTTGTATCTGATATATACTTGTGATATGCCTGTGAGCAATAACATCCACACTTCTACATTGGCCGATGATACAGCCTGTATGAGTATGCACGAAAACCCTGATGAGGCATCCCGCAATCTTCAGGAACATATTACCCAGTTGGAAATATGGTTAAATTTATGGTGAATTAAAGTAAATGAACAAAAGTGAGTCCATATAACGCTTACCCTAAGAAGAGATACTGGTTCCCCCATTCGAATCAACAATCAAAGTATTCCTCAACATTATAAAGTGAAATACCTTGGCATACACCTTGATCGAAGGCTTACATGGAAACACCATATTGACTCAAAGCTAACACAAATGAAACTTAAATTAACTCAAATATATTGGTTAATTGGCAGAAATTCAACACTCAGCCTAGACTGTAAACTTTTGATATACAAGTCGCTTTTGAAGCCAATATGGTGCTACGGAATTCAAATGTTGAGAAAATCCAACGAAGGCAAACAAAATTTTACGTTTGATAACATCGGCTCCATGGTACATCAAAAATTCAAATATACATCGTGATTTAAATATGCTACTAGTGACTGAAGAAATTGCAAAATACGCAGGCAAATATTTAACAAAACTCGAATCACATCCTAATCCGCTTGCTCGTAATATTTTGAACTTTACTGGACATACCCGATTAAAAAAAGGACACAAGGGCTCTTATTCTCAACACTCCAGATGGGATTTTTTGAGAATACTTTTATTTTTTTATTTTATATATATATATATATTTTTTTTGATTATCACTACTTATGTATTACATATTTATAACCAAAGTAAATTTATATAAAGTATATGCAAGTCATCAGGTGATTAATTTTTTTCTCGTTTAGTGGAAATGCGTGACTGCCAAAAGTTGTTTACAATTTTCATACGCCATTTTGTTTTGTTTTGGTTTGTTATACACAATTGTGTGTAGAGAAAAAAATGTGAAAAAGTTTAAATAAATTTTTCCTTAAAAAAGGTTACAAGACATTTAAAAATAATCATTAAAATATATATGTACATTTTATTATACTTATTTAAAGCACCCCATACACGTTTCAATTCAACGGTGAATTGAGTCTTTCAATTGAATTGATTCTTGGCTACACACTAAATTGAAAGATTTTCATTCAACTGTCAAATTTATATTTTTTTCACAATTACAAATTTAAAAATGTAAAACTTCTATTTCATTCATTCATTAATTTATATATTTTTTATTTAAAATTCAATGAAATTAAATACTATTTTAAAAATACACAACTTTTACTATACAAAATAAAGCTATAAACATACATAAATTTTGACAACTAATCAAGAGACTCGAGCACACACAGCACAATCGAATTGAAAGATTTACTAGTCAACATGAAAAATCAAAATTTTTTGATTTTTCTTCAACCAACTCGACAACTGCCAAACTAATCAATTGATAGAGCCATACACGTTTTGATTTGGACAACAACCGACTCAATTGAAAATTGAATTGAATCGTGTATGGAGCGCTTAACGTATTAAAGGTTTATCAATTAATAAATTTATTTTGGATTTCTCTATCCATACATTTACTTTTTATTGTATGCAGATCTGGGACTATTGCATTAAATATGCAAATGCATTGAACATTTTCGCACACTAAACCAAATCAATGCAAATGCAAATTTATTGCGTTGGCACTATCCTTTATATTTTTATAGCAATATTTTTTGCAATAAAGTAAAATCTCCTCAAAGTAATACATTATGACGAAAATTATTGCATTATAACTGAAACATATAATGCGCAATAGTGTCCTGCACAAGAGTATTTATAAGACTTTTCAAGACATGAGAGATTTTTTCCAATGCTTTACTACAGCGAAATATTCTAAAAGAATCGCTAAACAACGCTGTTGGCAAGACAAACCACCGAAAAAAATTACTTGCCAACAGTGTTGCTTATTATTATATTTCGCTGTAGTAAAGCATTTGAAAAAATCTCTCATGTCTTGAAAGGTCTTATAAATAGTCTTGTGCAGGACACTAAAGCGCAATAGAATCAGATAGAACGTGAACATGTACATACATACATAAAAACATAAGTACATACATACATATGTACATGTTTGGCTATGTCAATATCGTCACCTAAGACGAAAAATCGTATAACGTTTTTAGAATTTTCAAGAGAAAGAAAATAATTCAATGAAATTGTTCCAAGCAGTAGTATTTTTCGCTTATAAAATCATAATTTTTCAAGATATAACTGTTTTAATTATTTTAAAATTTTTAGAAAATCTCGAAACATTTGGTCTTGGAGGTACTTATATAGGTGCCCTCAATGTAAACTTTAGTGTATATTGTAACGTAAAAATATTCCTACAGGGTTAAAGCAAAGAACTATCTAGAAGTATTTAACTGAAGCACTAAACGTACACACATATGTACGTATAAACACTATAGCAACAACAATAATTGTGTACTTAGCTAAAGACATACACACATACAAATAAAAATGCGAGCACTTATGGTAACCACCCTGTACTACCAGTAGCACATCGCATTGCCAACATAAGAGTCGTTACTTTGAAATTCAAAAATAACGGCCAATCGAATTATCTACAAACGCCTAGAAGCAGCACCATGAATTTTCCCGATTGTGCTAGAGGACTGTTTGAACATCTGGCTACCAATAGTAAATGACAATACAGATGGCATCATGGATAGATGCCATTACTAAGTACAGACACGTAATCACGCCACATATCGGGCGAACATTCGAGAACCGGTTCCTGTACTATAAAAAGTGGCAGCATGTGCGAGAAGAGAGCAGTGCTAATCAAAAAGTAGTCAAGTTAAGACCTCGTTGAAAGTGGATAATAACGATAAGAAGTAGTTAAGTAAAGACAAGTTGTAATTTGCTTCGTTAAGAATAAAAGGAAACACAGTAGAAAATAAAAATTGTGTGTTATTTATTTTTATTTTTGAGCAATCAAAAGAACTCACACGTTTAATAAAATTTAAACGTAACATTTGGTGTCAGAAGTGGGATTGCAAAATTAAAATAAAAATAATAAATTAATTAGAAAATAATTAATTTGTAATACAAGGAAGAATGAAATTTCAAGACCTTAAGGTGGAGCAACTCAAGAAAGAGTTGAACAATCTGGACTTACCAACAACTGGCAATAAGATCGAACTACAGAAAAGATTGTTGGAAGAATTCCAGCTGCGCAACATCGACATAGAAAGCTATGAGTTCGATGAAAAAGAAGAAATTGAGGTATGTACTCGTGCAGCAACACCAGTACAGACATCGGTACAATGTTTGCTGCTATGATGAGTAAAATGGAGGCAAACAATGAGAAAATGGAAACAATGCTTCAAGAAACTTCTAGAGCAAACAATGAGAAAATAGAAAAAATGCTTCAAGAAACTTCTAGATCAATGAAGGCTGAAATTCAGGAGTCTTCTAGAGCTATGAAGGCCACAAATGAGAAACTTCAAGAAATTTCTGAGGCCTTATATAGAAGAGTAGATGGCATTGAAGTACAAGTCAGCAAGTTTGACGAGAAAATCTCAGAGCTTGAGAATAAAGTCCATAGCTTAGAAATTGGTGGCGTGGCAGTACAAGTGAAAGATGTAGACGAGAAATTGCACGAGCTGGAAGCAAAAATTGTCAATCTACAGTGCCAAGGAGGACCAGTGCGATTTGTTCCAGAGGTTTCCAGCAGGATAAAGACGCCTTGTTTCGATGGCAGTGCACCACTGAACATCTTCCAATTTCAGTTCGAAACAGTGGCTAACAGAAATGGATGGGACAGTGAAGAAAAGGCCATAGAGCTAGTTTTGGCCTTAAAAGGTGTGGCAGCAGAAGTACTCGAAACTGTACCAGTAGGCTGCAGAAACAGTTTTGATGACATAATGGCGCCACTGCAACGCAAATATGGCGGTGAGCACAAGCGTGACATATACCGCATGGAATTGCGATGTAGAGGACAAAAGCCCAACGAGTCTCTACAAGATTTCGCAATGGAAATCGAGCGGTTGGTGCAGCTTACGTATCCAGGCGAAAACCATCCATTCCTGGATCATGTCAAAACGGAGGCGTTTGTTAATGGCATCCGCGGATATCAAACTTGCAGTGTGCGCTACGCAAAAGGCAACCTTCGCAGAAATGGTTTCATTTGCACTAGCTCAGGAGACTGCTAGGATGATTTTGAAGCCACAGGTGTGCAAGGTACGGAACATGTAAGTCCTTGGTGAAAATGATAATAGTCTAGTCTCTAGCATTAAGGAGGCCGTGAGACAAGCATTGGCAGAGAAAGAGCACAAAGTTAATAATAAGTGCTTTAACTGCGGCAAAGTTGGTCATTACTAGCGCAACTGCAAGGCGCCAAGAAAGAGAGCCAGATCTGTTTCGCCCATCAAGGAACAGTAAACGGGTGTACCAACAAACAACACAAGAGTCTCCGTTAAACTAAAACGAGCTAGCACTAAGGAGCAAGAGCTAGCTCCCACAAACGACGGCCCCACAATCTCCATATCAGTGATGCAGCAGAAAAATAGCAATCTTATTGCATGTGGATACATCAACGGTGAAAAGCACATCCTTACCATAGACACAGGAGCGTCACAGTCAATAATCAGGCCCAATGTAGTGAAGGGGAAATGTGAAACTATAATTAATATACGACTACGTACAGCTACTGGGGAGCCTGCCACTGTCTATGGTAAAACTGAGGCGAAGGTGACTATTGCCAATATCAGTGTGAAACACGTATTTATTGTTGCCGATATTGTGGACGAGGTTATTATTGGAGCCGATTTTATGATAAACCACGGAATCAACTTGCATATGGGGCAACAAGTGATGATTTGGCGTAGTGTTGAAATACCGCTTGATGTTGGATATGACAATCAGATGCATGTCAAGAAACTACTTGCTATTGAAAATCAGACATTACCACCACGGTCTGAATCAGTAATATGGGCACGAATGGAGGGTGATTGTGAGGACAATCGAACTAAGAGCGAACTATTAACAGCAAAAGCCCTCGTAAAAACTTGCAATGGAAGAAAGGTTCCCATACGGGTACTAAATTTATCAGGCCAAGAAAAAGTCATCAACAAGAATTCCGAAATAGGTCAATGTGTTCAAGCAGAGGCAATAATAAACTGCGATAAAAAGCCAGAACCTGCCAATTTGTCTGCAAAGGAGCGTGAAGAATTTCAGGCACATGTGGAGCGATGGGTAGCAGGGCTATCACCTCCTGACAGAAATAAAGCCAAGCAACTGTTAAACACTGCGTGGTACCTTCATAGCGAACAGTCGATTAGCGGAATTTTTCTTACTTACAAAAAATTAAACAAACAAAAAAATATTCGTAGTACATATTATTTGTAATACATAGGTACATACTGTCTTTAGTAAATAAGCTTTATGCTTTGCTAATATTTTTAAATAGTAAAAATAACAAAAACAAAAAAAAACTTAAACAAAGTGATGTTGAGGAATACTATATATGTGTACCTCTAAACAAATAAACAATCATAAATAACGAAACCAAAATAAGACCGCAAACAAAAAAAAAAACACAAACGAATAACCCTTGAGGAATTCTTTGTATGAGTGCCTCAAATACAAAAAAATTTGAAGTGAGTTCTAACGGCAGAAATGCTTATTTTACTGTGAGTTCTGAAACTCTTAATGAAAAAAATATAAATAATAAATCTGATGAAAGTCTTTTTTTTAACGTCAAACCAATTTTTCGTCAGCGATCAACTTCGCTTTGTCCAATGCCAAATAGTAATGATGCATTAACATTACAGTTGCCTAGTACTTCTTCATATGTATAAGCCAGTAATATCATCCCCTTCAGGCTCATGTTCATCACTTAACAAAGTTATCACTACAGATAACAGCGGCTCGAAACTCAAGGTACAAGTCGGAATGGACAGATATATAACCGTGGTAAAGCGTGGGCGAAGCCCGAATTCTTCAAAAATTTCATCTGCTCCAAAAATGTCTAGGGATAACAGCGCAGCCTCAACTAATCGCCAAAACCGCTTTAAAATTTTGTAAGATGACAACGACAAACCCGAGGTAAAATATCCAAGCCGCCACCAATCTATTTGAGACGAAAAAATTCAAATGCCCTTATTAAAAAATTAATTTCGGTCATTGGTGAGAATAAATTTCACATTGTTCCAATAAATCGATGAAACTAAAATCCAAATTTATGACGAAAAAGATTTCCGCAAAATGGTTGCTGAATTTGAAATTGAAGGGCATAGATTCTTATGTTGCTCCCGAAGAAATAAAAAAATAAAAAAAGGTAAAAAATGTGTCCAATATAATAAACAGAGAGAAGATTCCCCAACCCCTATTTCGTGTTGAACTTGAGCCTAATGATATAAAATTGAAAAAAAATGAGACGCATCCAATTTATAATTTGAAATACCTCTTGTACCGAAAAATCACAGTTGAAGAGCCACATAAGCGTTCAGGTCCTGTACAGTGCCATAATTGCCAAGAATATGGCCATACAAAAACATACTGCAATTTACCCTCTGTTTGTGTTGTGTGCGGCGAATTACACGGCACTGCTAGTTGCAATAAGCCAAAAGATCAAAGTGATAAAAAATGCAGTAATTGTGGAGGTAATCACATCGCTAACTACAGAGGTTGTCCTGTGTACTCTTTCGTAAAGAAGACTATGGTGCAAAAACCTAAATTAGCTCCAGCTCAATCAGCAAACGCTTACTCTGCCACTTTTGCGCAAATGAGCC
Organism: Tachina grossa; assembly: GCA_949987645.1. Lineage (NCBI taxonomy): Eukaryota > Metazoa > Arthropoda > Insecta > Diptera > Tachinidae > Tachina > Tachina grossa. The sequence goes on along the minus strand of OX465276.1, from coordinate 86,543,675 downwards.
AACCAGTTACTTCCCGTGTATCGTATGCAGATGCTGCTAAGACAAATTCAATTCCCACACAAAATGTTTCCCCGCCAAATAATTCAAAAAATACTGACGCAAGCTTTAATTTTAATCGCCTTGAAGCTACTATTGAAAATCTGGTGCAAACTATAAACAATTTTACAACAAATATGACCAGCATGATGTAAGAAATGCTGCGAATGCAGAATACTCTGCTTCAAGCATTAATTAATAAGCCATGAACACGTTAACAATATGTTTCTGGAACGCAAACGGCATTCGCCAACATAAAAATGAACTTGAGCACTTCCTCACGGAAAAAAATATTGATGTAATGTTAGTATCTGAGACTCATTTGACTTCGAGAAGTCTTTTTAAAATTTATGGCTACACTATATATGATACAAAAGACCCTAGAGGAAGGGTTTGCGGTGGATCAGCAATTCTAATAAAGTCAAGACTCAAGCACTATGTTCTTGATAACATTTGTGAAGAACACCTACAAGCAACAAATATTGGCATTGAAAGTTTTTGTACAAATTTTGTTATATCATCAATTTACTCCCCTCCCAGTGATTTTCAATCACTGAGAATCAATATGAGGATTTCTACAAATCTCTTGGACCTTGTTTTGTAGCAGCTGGCGACTACAATGCTAAGCATACGTTCTGGGGTTCGCGTCTTATTACCCCCAGAGGTCGAGCATTGTTCAGCACTATTTCAAAAATGGGCTTGGATGTCATTTCGAGTGGGGAGCCCACTTATTGGCCTACTGACATACAAAAATTCCGGATGTTATAGATTTTTGCGTCATAAAAAATATCTCTAGGGATTTAATTCAAGTTCAAGCTTCTCTTGATCTTTCGTCCGATCACTCTCCGACGATCATTACAATTTGTAGTCCCTTAAGAAGTAACTTACCTGACCCATATGTGAAGATGATCAATCGTGCTAATTGGCTGGGGTTCAAAAAATATCTCAGTAGTCATTGTACGGAAAACATTACGCTTAGAACATCCGATGATATTGAATCTAACATTGCCAATCTCAGCGAGAATATTAAACAGGCTGCTGAACATGCCATTATCTCCCATCCGCAGACTGGGTTTAATAAAATTTATTCTACAGACATTGAACGTCTCGTACGTGAAAAAAGAAGAGCTAGAAGGGAATGGCAACAGCACAGATCACCACAAAATAAAATCAGATTTAAAGAGTGCACTAAACGACTCCAAGAGTTGCTTGCGTCTGAAAAAACTGCATCTCTTAAAAATTATCTGGAAGGTCTTGATGTCACACCAGCATCTAATTACTCTTTGTGGCGCGCTGCTAGAAAGCTTAAAACACCCATTGAGTATAAGCCACCTCTACGCACATCTACCGGAAGTTGGGCAAGAAGCGATACTGAAAAAGGTAAAATATTTGCTGAGCACTTAAAATCCGTTTTTACGCCAAACATATATACCGGTATTGCTGATTTGCCGAATGTAGTCGCTCTACCCCCTCAATACATAAAGTTTAAGACGCGTGATTTACAAAAATTAATTGCCGAACTCAACCCGAAGAAAGCTCCGGGTATTGATGGAATTAGTAACCAGATGCTTATGAACTTGCCTCGTATTGCAATGAGAATCCTATTATTCATATTTAATGCCATTTTACGACTGGAGTATTATCCACACAGCTGGAAGCTTGCCAAGGTTAAAATGATTCCAAAGCCGGGCAAAGATCTAACCAAGGCTGAGTCATATAGGCCAATAAGTCTACTATCAACTATGTCAAAGCTTTTCGAAAAACTGCTCAAAACAAAATTGTCCCCAATTCTAATTAGTAGTGGGTGCATACCAGACCATCAATTTGGTTTTAGAAGTCAGCATAGCACCATTGAACAAACTCACAGACTGGTTCAATTTATAAGAAGAACTTTTGAGGAAAAAAAGTATTGTTCTGCGCTCTTTATTGACGTTTCCCAGGCATTTGATAGAGTGTGGCATGAAGGCCTAATTTTAAAATTGAAGACTTACTTACCAATAAACATTTTAAATATTTTGGAAAGTTACATTATTTCCCGTAAGTTCACTGTTGTGGAAGGAGACTTTACGAGTAGGCCTGAAACTATTTCATCCGGTGTGCCACAGGGGAGCATACTGGGACCAGTTTTATACTTGATTTATACTTGCGATATGCCTGTGAGTAGTAGTATCCATACTTCCACATTTGCCGACGATACAGCCTGCCTTAGTATGCACGAAAACCCTGATGAGGCATCCCGCAAACTCCAGGAACACATTAGCCAGATGGAGCTTTGGTTAAACTTATGGAGAATTAAAGTCAATGAACAAAAGTGTGTCCATATAACGTTCACCCTAAGAAGAGATACTTGCTCCCCCATTCGGATTAACAATCAAGTTGTTCCTCAACATTCACATGTGAAATATCTTGGTATACACCTTGATCGACGACTTACATGGAAACACCACATTGACTCTAAGTTAACTCAAATGAAACTTAAATTAACTCGGGTACATTGGCTGATTGGTAGAAATTCAACACTTAGCCTAGACAGCAAACTTTTAATATACAAGTCGCTTTTAAAGCCAATATGGTGTTACGTAATTCAACTATGGGGCACTGCTTCAGCTTCAAATGTAGAGAAAATTCAACGAAGGCAAAATAAAATTTTACGCATGATAACATCGGCTCCATGGTACATCAAAAATTCAAATATACATCGCGATTTGAATATGCCACTAGTGACTGAAGAAATTGTAAAATACGCAGGCAAATATCTAACAAAACTCGAGTCACATCCTAATCCGCTTGCTCGTAATATTTTGAACTTTACTGGACACATCCGCTTAAAAAAGAGAGATACACGGGCTCTAATATTCAACACTCTAGATGATGAAGCTGCTTGATAACACTTTTTTCTTTTTGTTGCTTATTACTACTTATGTATTATTAATAACTATCACTAAGCTTATGTCCGACATTGGTCGGGCCTAATAATTTTTTTATAGATTTAAGATTTGAATACTTATTGTTAGTTCATATTTGAAGATACAATAAATAAAAAACATGCATTAAAAAAAAGCAACTGCTAAAAAGGCACGCCTGCATTTTTGCCGGGCAGAATAAAAGCCAAGGGATAACGGCAATAGTGAAACACGAAATAAATACTGGCGAAGCAAGGCCAATAAAATTGGCGCCCAGAAGTATACCTATATCTATATATACTGGCTAAGCCAACTGAGGTAAAAGAGCTCGTCAATGAAATGGAGCGGTGTGGCGTAATCGAACCATCTTTAAGTCCCTGGAGCTCACCGGTAGTGTTAGTGAAGAAAAAGGTCGACAGTACTCGATTTTGCGTCGATTATAGGAAACTTAACGACGTGACCAAAAAGGACAGTTACCCGCTACCAAGAATTGACGACACCTTAGACACGCTTGATGGAACGAAATGGTTCTCCAAATTGGATCTACAAAGCGGCTATTGGCAGGTGGAGATTGCAGAGAAACCAAGGAGAAAACTGCTTCCAGCGCATGCGATGGTCTGTGGCAGTTTAATGTTATGACATTTGGGCTCTGCAATGCTCCGGTTACTTTCGAGCGGCTCATGGAGCAAGTGTTAATGGGACTGCACTGGAAAACATGCTTGGTGTATCTTGATGACATAATTGTAATGGGGAAGACTTTTGATGAACACCTTAAAAATCTGACTGAAGTCTTTCAGCGCATATCATCGGCTGGACTCAAACTCAGCATCAAAAAGTGTGCACTATTCCAGAAATAGGTGAAGTATCTGGGCCATAAAGTTACAGCAGATGGCATTTCAACAGATGAAGATAAGATACGAGCAGTAAAGGACTGGCCTCGTCCAAGAAATCTTCACGAATTGCGCAGCTTTTTGGGCCTTTGCACATACTACAGACGCTTTGTGCCAAATTTTGCCAGCGTAGCTGAAAGCTTGCATGAGCTAACAAAGAAGTCGCAACCATACGATTGGGGTGAATTGCAGGAGAATGCTTTCCAGACACTAAAAGATTTATTGTGCACATCACCAGTCTTAGCATATCCAGTTGCTGGGGAAAAATTTGTGCTAGATAGCGATGCAAGTGGATATGGAATAGGAGGTGTATTATCGCAGGTGATTAATGGAACAGAAAAAGTAGTGGGCTATTACAGCCGAATACTTTCGAAACCTGAGAGGAACTACTGTGTGACACGACGGAAACTTCTGGCAGTGTTGGAGTGCATTAAGCATTTTCATAAATACTTGTATGGCCAACACTTTACTTTAAGAACTGACCATTCTGCGCTCAGGTGGCTACTGCAGTTTAAAAATCCTGAAGGGCAGCTAGCACGCTGAATTGAACGTCTTCAGAGCTACGACTTCAGCATTGAGCACAGAAAGGGGGCAAAGCATAATAATGCTGATGCTCTGTCACGGCGGCCCTGTAGCTTACAGTGCAGACATTGTTCAAAAGTCGAGGCAAAAGAATGTGTCATTGATGTCAGGCTTACAAAAATTGGTACGGAAGAAGACTGGTCAGAGGCGCAAAGGGCAGATCCTGCACTGGGGAAAATCATAGCTGCTAAAGAAGAGGATAAAGGACCAACCCGTAATGAGATATCAGCTGAAAGTCCACTGGTAAAATCGTATTTGATGAATGGTTGTTTGTATCGTGTCTGGGAAAGTGTAGACGGTAAGACGGTTTCCAATCTGATCGTGGTCCCAACATCCAAGAGGAGCGAGGTGTTGAAGGAGTTCCATAATGGACCCAGCGGTGGTCACCTGGGCGTAAGAAAAACGCTCGAAAAGTTAAAACAGCGTTTTTATTGGATTGGATGTCAACAAGCCTTAGCCGAATGGATAGCAAATTGCACACAGTGTATGAAGGCTTAAGGTCCAGCAAAACGAAGTAGGGGTCTGCTGCAAAAAATATAACTCGGGAGCACCCTTTGAGAGGATAGCAATGGATGTAGCAGGACCTTTTCCAGTCAGCAACGCTGGGAATCGTTATATTCTTGTAGTGATGGACTATTTCAGCAAATGGCCAGAAGTTTATGCCATACACAACCAGGAAGCCAGAACGGTTGTGGACGCGTTTGTAAACAACTGGGTATGTCGCTATGGAGTTGCTATTGAACTGCACTCTGATTAAGGTAGAAATTTTGAGTCTGCCATATTTAAAGACATGTGCGAGCGATATGGGATAAAGAAAACCAGAACCACACCACTTCACCCGCAACCTGATGGCATGGTAGAGAGGTTCAACCGTACATTATAAGAATATTTGCGAAAAGTGGTGAGCGCGCATCAAAAGGACTGGGACGAGCACATACAGGTCAGCTGTGAGTAGTAGGGAACTATCGCTTCTGGCGCCGATTAAAATTGTGGCTGAAATTGTTAAATTGTGGGCTAAAATTGTTAAATTGTTCCTGAAATTGTTAAATTTGGGTAATTAAAATTTGAAAATTGTTAAATTCTTGGAAATTTGTGTTTTTTGTTTACATTAGGAGTTTTTGTTTACATTAAGTGTATGTCTGTCTGTCTGTCTGTCTGCCTGACCGTGGATGTTTGTGTGTGGAATATTTTATGTGAATGTATTAAGGCGGTTCATAGTTTGGCGGTTTTTATGTGTGTATATGCCGACGGCGAAAATCATGAAAATCATTTTTACTAATACCAATGGTGAAATAGTGATTATTAATTTTTCCTAATGCCTACGGCAATGCATGATAATTTTTCCTAATGCCGGGCAATACATAAATATTGTTTTTTCAAATGCCGACGGGAAAATGATTTTTCCTAATGACGACGGGAAAACGTGAAAGTTATTTTTTCTAATGCTAATGTAGGTGTTGCTAGACTGTGGGAATTTAAGGCTGACCGTGATTTGAGTGGGTGTATACATACATATCTACAAATTGATTTTATGTATGTATGTACATATATGTAAGTATATGTACATACAAATAAGTGTTTAACTCAATCTTTGAATATATTTTTTATTTTATTTTTTGTCATGTGATGTCTGTTGTTGTTGAAATTAAAAACATTTTAATTTTTATCTGCGTTTACTTAAAAGTTTGTGAGGATTTTCTGTTTTAAGTAAAACTGAATTCCTGAAGATATGTAATTCTTACATACTCTATAGTAATAGTAACTATAATAGAAATATTTCTTATACTTAATTTACATTTTTTTAAAGTTGATGCAATGTTAGTTAGTCAACGTTTGACATTTTTAGGGTATAAAATTTCTTCTAGCTATAGCCTTCTACATTTATTTTGGAAAGCTTGCTTTGCTTTTTAAAAATGTATAAACATTTTTAAATGAAACTGATCCGGCACTCCAGCTAAGGCACTGATAGTTTTTTTTTGTTGTTAGTTAACTTACTTATTTTTTATTTTTTATTGATAAACATTGGAAATCAAAAGGGAGTTTTATATTGTAATTATTATTTTCATAATTGTTGAAAACAATCGCTGCTTTTTGTTTGTTTTTTTGCGATGAAAATCATTTGAATTACTTTTGAAACTTTACGCGTTTATAAAAATTATGTTATTTTCTGTATTTCTTAATTTATAAGACTTTTAGACTTTGTCCTTTAGTGGTTATATATTCTATTATACGATTATGAATAAGACTGCAGTAAGCTGATATATTTGCTTACTGCTTCAAATTAAAATTTTATTCAATTGAATAAAAGGATCTTTTTTCTTAAACTCTGATGCAGTTAGAAGCGCTGGAGATTCTTTCATATATAGAATTGGATAACATTTGTTTTTAATTTTTATGTTAAGAAGTACGGATATGAGACTGAATTTAAATGTACTTTTAAATTAGTTAAATCATAATGAACAAACATATTTTCTTCTTGAATAGTGATCAACAGAAAACGAACTCGTTTTCATATAATTTAGGTATACCCTATCGACGGCTCCTCTAGGATACAAGATGACTTTGTATGACGAAATTTCTGTTGCATTTGTTTATATACATATGTATGTTTATTTTATGAAGGGTGAGCACCTATGGCTTTTATTTGATGTTCTATATGATTTTTTTTTTCATTTTATTAAAGTTCAGCGTATTGTGTATATATTTTTGAAATGTTTAAGTGTGTTTTGTGTGCCCATCGGACAGAGTGTACGTATTAGTTGGTCAGTCAGTCTATATTTTTATTTATTTTTTTTCTTCTAATGTGCCACTCCTTTTTTCAGATTTTACTACTTGGAATAGAATATCTTTGTCTAATTTTTTGCTGGGTATATACATTAGGTATGTAGAAATTAGTTTACTTACAAAGAAATGTATGTTTAATAAACAACTATTGTAGCAAATCAATCTCAAATAACTCAGTTACCTCTACCAGCAATTCACCGTCGGTGTTTTCATAAAGTGTTAGAAACAATGAAATATCTATGCTTGGGAGAATTTTTTTGCCTCAAGTAGGTATTTCTACATGAGGTTTGCTGGTTGACTCCTATCGCATTCATATGTAATGATTATTCACTTAAAAAAGGTCATCATCACCATCAATCACTCCCGTATACAATACATTCATGAGTTGGGTTGATCCAGATACAATTGCTGTTTCATCACCTTCTAACAGCTTTATATATTTTGCTAGTATGCATGCCTTAGCATGCTTCTATCGATAGTGACGTAAGAGTCCGAGATGTAGAGTGTTACAATTAAAAATCTTTACTATTAGAATTTACCAGTTCGCTCTTTTGAATTTTTACAAAGTAGATACATATGTATGTATTTCATTGACCACAAAATCATAAAATTTCTTTGCTTACAAAATTGTATGACGTGCGTATTTTTTTTTTTTAATTATACATGCTTCGGCATGCTTTCATTTTTTTTCTATAAATTTATTTAATACTCATACAGATACAGATATAAAGTAAGATCTGTTTACTGTACATTTTAAAATTTATGCATGCTTCAGCATGATTCTAGTTGAAGCCTATATTCATTCACTAAGTTTGTTTGATACTTATTCATACACATGTACATTCTTAAAGATTGGATATCAAAGCCCAATTTCCGTAGTTTATCTATATTTTCTAAAGATCTGACAGCTAAAGAAATAAATAGAGTGAAGATCTTCTATAATAATAATTCCATTTTCATATAGTAAAATTTTGCGTGCTAGCGCTTTCGATGGGAAAATGTACATACAACTTTATAAAAAGTGATAATATGATGTGCTGCTGAATATTACACTATGTTATAGTTCATTTTAAACACTGAAGTTTTACCAATATTTCATTCAGACCATCAAGTTTAGAGAATTCCACTACATTTAGTTAATTACCTTTCTTAAGACCCATCATTCCTAATCAATCCTACAAAAAACTAGATTTTTCGTTTTAATTTTATTTTTATTTTTATTAAATTCAGCATTCATTCTTCAAATTACTTTATACTATATTAAGCAGCTTTTTCTCATTTGTGGAATGTTTAATCGTAAACATGTTAATGGTGAGATGAATTTTTCTATTTTATACACTAAGTAAATCTTTATATATACCAATCCACTTATATGAACCATTAAAGCTAATTCTTTTCACATCATTCCTTTCAATGATCTATTAAATCATTCTAGTATTGATGCTTTCATATTAAGTAATGTTTAATCTTCTATTTATATATGAGTTCTCCAAAGTATTCATTAAAAAATTCTTTAGAATCATCTGTTTGTAAGTTTTTTGGTACCCGTACCACTTCAAAAATATTTTCCATTCCCTTGGTTTTTAGAGTGCAGCTTTTATTTTCAGCTGTACGAAACTATGAGAATGTGTCAATTACAGTCTTCAAAAATCAACAATTTCTATTTTCTGTAGAATAGTTCTCCATTTCACCTAACTTAGCTCCATAAAACTTCATATATTCCTGTCATTGCATCTCTACAAGCACAAACAATTGTTGAGATTTAATATGGAGTTCGTTTACTAAATTTCTTTTTAAAGACATTGAGTTGTTTCACAGATTTTTTCAAAAGTGTTGTGATCTAGATGTTGCACTTTCAGCTATTTATACTAACATGTAGTTAATTTTCTAATCTACATATATATTTAATCGTACAACTCTTCAATTTATTTTTAATTATTTAATTTTTAGAATTGCTTTTCAATTTTATAACTCTCTTCCTTCTCTAATTTTATTTCACGTTGTAGTCCACCAATATGCATTTGAATATATTCTTGAATTATATCAATGCCTTAAGCTATATTATTAATTTGTTCTTCAGTTTGTTGTTTTCAGTTTCCCGAAAAATTAACTTATATCATCGTTCTCTGACGGAGAACGATGATGCTTCTGTATACATACATTAGTAGTAATTAAAATCTTTTTATAGATTTCGAGTTCAAATTTATCATAATTTTTTGGTATTTTATCAAACATTAGAGAAAATAGTCCTAGTGTTAGAGCCCATATTTGACCACCAACTTGTATTTTATCTTCATTCAGTTTTAAGTTACTATCACCATTAATTTGTATCTAATTAATTTCTTCCTTCCAATACTGATAAGTCTTCGGAATTGGAAGTCTTTGAGTACAAATCATCGTCATCATCATTCTCAGTATTAGCATCAGTAAATAAGATGGTATTATCAAATATTGTTCCTTCTGCTAGTTTCTTTGGTGTACTTGTCTCTATCTTGACTGATGGTTTCTCATGCTTTAAACTTGTATATTTTCAACTTCTGTCTTGATTTTACTTTTTTCTTTCATAAGAATTCTTTTAATATTTTTAGAACTATTTATGAATTCTTCTGTTATAGGTTTAAATGCATCTCTTAGTTGTTCACTTGTATCTATTTCACTAGTTTTTATACTACGAAGATTTTTCTTAATCACATTTGTTCTCAACATCAAATGCCTTAAAACTTTCTCATCCATGTTTGCTAACAGCAAATTAAGGTACCGGCTACTAGATCAGCTTATCAGGAGCTGGTCTGGTTTTCAGATCAGCTTATCAGGAGCTGGTCTGGTTATCAGATCAGCTTATCAGGACCTGATCTGATTATCAGATCAGCTTATCAGGAGCTGGTCTGGTTTTCAGATCAGGCTATCAGGAGCTGTTCAGATTTTCATTTCAAGATATCTGAGTCAGATTTAGTTATCAGTGTACAAGTAGCTAGCCATTTATAACATTTATATACATGAAGTTTAAAGTCAGATGAAATACGAAAAAGTAAAGTTTTATGTAGTAAAATTATTTTCTATAACGATCATCGTTTAATTCAATATCTTTGCTTATAATCAAAAATTCATATTTAGCCTTTCAACATGCTTTATATTTTTCTCACCTTACTTAAACATTAAAATTACATTATGAAGATCTCTTATTAAATGTTTGGTGATTCTGGTGTAAATTTTACATAAGTAGAATGAATCAACATTCTTATCTCTCCCCATACAAAAGTATTCTTCCCATACGCATCATCGTTAAATATCATATTGGAATTACTTTGGACTGAAATAACAGATTCACTATCGGTAAATTTTGTAATATATTATTATTTTAATTGATGTAATTAATTTCTTCAGATATTTATATCTGGGTTGATATAAAGATTTTGAGTATAAATAAATGTTCTCAAATTTAAGTCCATTAGGACTTTCTAGCAAGCCAATCATAGCGTGTTTTTTCCAATTTGACAGGTCAACTATTGTTGCACGAATAGAATTTGATATAAGGGAACTATGATTTATTTTTGAATTATCGTTCGATGATTCATCAATATTTCGTACCAAGAATTATTTATGTTGTTTTGACTAAGGGTATGAGTCAATATTTATAAAATCAATTTCATAAATATCAGCTCATGCTCATAGTCAAAACAAAGTATGCTTTAAGTGTTTAAAACCGGTATTACTATAAAAATGGTGGTTTTAAACACTTAAAATATACTTTGTTTTACTAACCGCATTTTATAACTAAATGCATTTCATAAATATTGACGCATACTCATAATCAAAACAGCATATAAATATCCTTTGTTTTGACTATGAGTATGAGTCATTATCTCTTATTATAGAAAAATAAAATAGTATGATTATATGATATCAGAAATCATGTTTTCTAATATCATATAACCATACTATTTTATTCTTTCTATAATAATAGATAATATTTATGAAATGCATTTATTTACAAAATGCGATTAGTAAAACAACATAAATATAGGATGGTATGAAATTTTGATGATTCATCAATATTTCGTACCAAGTTTTTTTAGGTTGTTTTACTAACCGCATTTATGTAGCTAAATACATTTTATAAATATTATCTCTTATTATAAAAAAATAAACTAATACAGCTATACCATATCAGAAAATATTTTCTGAAATCGTATAGCTGCATCAGTTTATTTTTTCTATAATAAGAGATAATGATCCACACTCATAATCAAAACAGCATAAAAATATCCTTTGTTTTGACTATGAGTATGCATCAATATTTATGAAATGCGTTTAGCTACAAAAATGTGGTTAGTAAAACAAAGTATATTTTAACAGCCTTATTTATAAAACTTATTAAGGCTTTGTAAAGGCTTTTTAAAACAAATTTTTTATAAAAATTTTTTCTTAAACAAGAGAAATAAAGAGGAGAATAAAAGAAAACGAACAGAAGTGCGTACATATAACCTTTACCCTACGAAAAGATACTTGTCCCCCCATTAGAATCAACAGTCAAGTTGTTCTTCAACATTCACATGTGAAATACCTTGGTATACACCTTGATCGTCGGCATACATGGAAACACCATACTGACTCAAAGCTAACACAAATGAAACTTAAAATAACTCAGATACATTGGCTGATTGGTAGAAATTCAACACTCAATCTCGATTGTAAACTTTTAATATACAAGTCGATTTTGAAACCAATATGGTGTTACGGAATTCAACTATGGGGCACTGCTTAAGCTTCCAATATCGAGAAAATCCAACGAAAGCAAAACAAAATTTTACGGTTAATAACATCGGCTCCATGGTACATAAAAAATTCAAATATACATCGTGATTTAAATATGCCACTAGTGACTGATGAAATTGCAAAAGACGCAGGCAAATATTTAACAAAACTCGAGTCACATCCTAATCTGCTTGCTCGTAATATTTTGAACTTTACTGGACACATCCGCCTTAAAAAGAGGGACACAAGGGATCTTATACTTAACACTCCAGATGGGACTGCTTGATAATATATTTATTTTTCCTTTTTGATTATCACTACTTATGTATTATTTATAACTTTCACTAAGTTTATGTCCGACTCTAGTCGGGTCTAATAATTTTTTTTATAGATTTAAAATTTGAATACTTATTTTTAGTTCACATGTGAAGATACAATAAAGAAATACATGTATTGAAAAAAATGCGCTTATAAAAAGTTGTGACGGTCGATTTTGAGTTTTAAGTATAGCATTTAATTGTTAAATGCTGAAAAAAGTCAAAATTTTGGAAAAATTTTGTTTTGTACCATAAAAAATATATATTAAAATAATTTTCTTTTCTTATGTTGGCCTTTTATATGAGTCTTTCTACTTCACCTGAAAAAATTACTCCAATATAATTAAGTGATCTCGAGATATTCCGATTGTAGGGTGCAATTCAAAAAATATATAGAATGCGCTTAACTTTTTTCCCTTTATTCACACATCAGCTGTTTAAAACTTTTATGAATTCTGAAATTCAACCTAAATAGAAAAACAAAAATAAATTTGGAATGTTATCCAATAAGTCTATGTATATTTTTCGCAATAAAAAATATTTATGGTAATTATACGATATGTTTTGCCATGTAAGTGTAGTTAATGCTAATAACAGGTAAGCATTTAACGAATAACAACACACATTTTTAATGGATTAAAAAAAGGTTTTCGCCCTTATTTTACAACGGCATCGGGAGGTGCTACCTGATTATACTGCTACTTAAAATAAATAACACTTCACAGTACCAGTAGCAAAGGCGCTTATAAAGTATGCTGTATTGTATAAAAACGCAGGGATCTTTTATAAGAATAATCACTCTTTATTGAACTGTTATTAAATATAACGCGGTATGTAAACTTCTATGGGAATACGTTCCTGTTAGTTTATTGCCAAGAAAAATGTTAGATATAATTAATATATATAATTGACAACTCATTTGAATTAAAACTAAATGAAGATGCTATTAAAAAAATAGAGAACTTTTTGGTAGCGTACGAAAGAAAAATGAAAGAATTAAATCATAACAAAACTAAGTTCCAAAAACAAAATGAACAATGGCTAAAAACCGAGATAGTTACACAGATTAGTATGAAACAATTTGGAAGGCCTAATAAATTATACGAGGAACTTCAACCAAGAAGCCAGAAGAGAAAGCAAGAGAACCTCATTGAAAACCACTCTTTTGGCCTTATAAAAAATTATCCCATAAAAATCGGATAATTTTTCTAAAAGTTACGAGCCTCAGAATTTTTTTGAGTCCCATGTTGTCAACTTAGGCCCACTGTAACTCTTCAACTGTACATCTTCAAAACACAAATTGATCAAACAGGATCTTCTACAAAAAGTACAATTTCAATGAGATGTGTAGATGTTCATAGGCTGAGTTTACATGTGACATTTCTTGTGTGTCATTTGTCCAAAAAAGCGTAACCAACTAATTACTAATGAAAAACTGTTTGATTCAGACATGTAATTATTGATTTAAACAGTTTGCAATCATGCTTGATTCTATAAAATTGTTTATTAGTTATGTATGAAACTATTTAACTTAATAAATACATGTCTGAGTCTAAAAGTTTTTCATTAGTAATTAGTTGTTACGCTTTTTTTACGCTTGTGTGGCACATGGCACACAGATGGAAACCCGGCTATACACGACATGTAACATCTTAAAAAAATACTTTATGAGCATTGCCAACTTCTCGAGGAAATACCCTGTAACAGAGGAACGGACAGCGTAGCGAAAACAATAGGGTTCATTTTCACCTTTGGTGTACGGAACCCTAATAAAGCAATTATTATTTTCACCTTTGGTGTACGGAACCCTAATAAAGCAAAAAACCTAACGACCCTTACAAACAAAAACCAGCAAATTCCTTTGTATTTACAATATTTTTAATAAGTTTATATTGCTTCTTTCAAACACTAATACACTCATACATAGCTCACACCGATTTGACAAAGCTGTGTGCATCGCAGCAAAGAAATCTCAGTGAAAAAGATTTTTACCCCCTAGCGTATAGATGTTTACACATCAAAAGTTATCTGGCGGACCCTTTAGTTAAGGGTTAAAACACACTTTTATGATTTGGATTTTTGGTATTTTAAAGTTGGCAATGCTCATAAAGTATTTTTTTAAGATGTTACATGTCGTGTATAGCCGGGTTTCCATCTGTGTGCCATGTGCCACACAAGCGTAAAAAAAGCGTAACAACTAATTACTAATGAAAAACTTTTAGACTCAGACATGTATTTATTAAGTTAAATAGTTTCATACATAACTAATAGACAATTTTATAGAATCAAGCATGATTGCAAACTGTTTAAATCAATAATTACATGTCTGAATCAAACAGTTTTTCATTAGTAATTAGTTGGTTACGCTTTTTTGGACAAATGACACACAAGAAATGTCACATGTAAACTCAGCCTATGAATATCTACACATCTCATTGAAATTGTACTTTTTGTAGAAGATCCTGTTTGATCAATTTGTGTTTTGAAGATGTACAGTTGAAGAGTTACAGTGGGCCTAAGTTGACAACATGGGACTCAAAAAAATTCTGAGGCTCGTAACTTTTAGAAAAATTATCCGATTTTTATGGGATAATTTTTTATAAGGCCAAAAGAGTGGTTTTCAATGAGGTTCTCTTGCTTTCTCTTCTGGCTTCTTGGTTGAAGTTCCTCGTATAATTTATTAGGCCTTCCAAATTGTTTCATACTAATCTGTGTAACTATCTCGGTTTTTAGCCATTGTTCATTTTGTTTTTGGAACTTAGTTTTGTTATGATTTAATTCTTTCATTTTTCTTTAGTACGCTACCAAAAAGTTCTCTATTTTTTTAATAGCATCTTCATTTAGTTTTAATTCAAATGAGTTGTCAATTATATATATTAATTATATCTAACATTTTTCTTGGCAATAAACTAACAGGAACGTATTCCCATAGAAGTTTACATACCGCGTTATATTTAATAACAGTTCAATAAAGAGTGATTATTCTTATAAAAGATCCCTGCGTTTTTATACAATACAGCATACTTTATAAGCGCCTTTGCTACTGGTACTGTGAAGTGTTATTTATTTTAAGTAGCAGTATAATCAGGTAGCACCTCCCGATGCCGTTGTAAAATAAGGGCGAAAACCTTTTTTTAATCCATTAAAAATGTGTGTTGTTATTCGTTAAATGCTTACCTGTTATTAGCATTAACTACACTTACATGGCAAAACATATCGTATAATTACCATAAATATTTTTTATTGCGAAAAATATACATAGACTTATTGGATAACATTCCAAATTTATTTTTGTTTTTCTATTTAGGTTGAATTTCAGAATTCATAAAAGTTTTAAACAGCTGATGTGTGAATAAAGGGAAAAAAGTTAAGCGCATTCTATATATTTTTTGAATTGCACCCTACAATCGGAATATCTCGAGATCACTTAATTATATTGGAGTAATTTTTTCAGGTGAAGTAGAAAGACTCATATAAAAGGCCAACATAAGAAAAGAAAATTATTTTAATATATATTTTTTATGGTACAAAACAAAATTTTTCCAAAATTTTGACTTTTTTCAGAAAATTTGAGCGTATGTTCGCATTTATGAAAAGGCTGTCAAAAATTTAAGTTAAACATATTGTAAACTATTTTAACAATTAAATGCTATACTTAAAACTCAAAATCGACCGTCACAACTTTTTATAAGCGCATTTTTTTCAATACATGTATTTCTTTATTGTATCTTCACATGTGAACTAAAAATAAGTATTCAAATCTTAAATCTATAAAAAAAATTATTAGACCCGACTAGAGTCGGACATAAACTTAGTGAAAGTTATAAATAATACATAAGTAGTGATAATCAAAAAGGAAAAATAAATATATTATCAAGCAGTCCCATCTGGAGTGTTAAGTATAAGATCCCTTGTGTCCCTCTTTTTAAGGCGGATGTGTCCAGTAAAGTTCAAAATATTACGAGCAAGCAGATTAGGATGTGACTCGAGTTTTGTTAAATATTTACCTGCGTCTTTTGCAATTTCATCAGTCACTAGTGGCATATTTAAATCACGATGTATATTTGAATTTTTTATGTACCATGGAGCCGATGTTATTAACCGTAAAATTTTGTTTTGCTTTCGTTGGATTTTCTCGATATTGGAAGCTTAAGCAGTGCCCCATAGTTGAATTCCGTAACACCATATTGGTTTCAAAATCGACTTGTATATTAAAAGTTTACAATCGAGATTGAGTGTTGAATTTCTACCAATCAGCCAATGTATCTGAGTTATTTTAAGTTTCATTTGTGTTAGCTTTGAGTCAGTATGGTGTTTCCATGTATGCCGACGATCAAGGTGTATACCAAGGTATTTCACATGTGAATGTTGAAGAACAACTTGACTGTTGATTCTAATGGGGGGACAAGTATCTTTTCGTAGGGTAAAGGTTATATGTACGCACTTCTGTTCGTTTTCTTTTATTCTCCTCTTTATTTCTCTTGTTTAAGAAAAAATTTTTATAAAAAATTTGTTTTAAAAAGCCTTTACAAAGCCTTAATAAGTTTTATAAATAAGGCTGTTAAAATATACTTTGTTTTACTAACCACATTTTTGTAGCTAAACGCATTTCATAAATATTGATGCATACTCATAGTCAAAACAAAGGATATTTTTATGCTGTTTTGATTATGAGTGTGGATCATTATCTCTTATTATAGAAAAAATAAACTAATGCAGCTATACGATTTCAGAAAATATTTTCTGATATGGTATAGCTGTATTAGTTTATTTTTTTATAATAAGAGATAATATTTATAAAATGTATTTAGCTACATAAATGCGGTTAGTAAAACAACCTAAAAAAACTTGGTACGAAATATTGATGAATCATCAAAATTTCATACCATCCTATATTTATGTTGTTTTACTAATCGCATTTTGTAAATAAATGCATTTCATAAATATTATCTATTATTATAGAAAGAATAAAATAGTATGGTTATATGATATTAGAAAACATGATTTCTGATATCATATAATCATACTATTTTATTTTTCTATAATAAGAGATAATGACTCATACTCATAGTCAAAACAAAGGATATTTATATGCTGTTTTGATTATGAGTATGCGTCAATATTTATGAAATGCATTTAGTTATAAAATGCGGTTAGTAAAACAAAGTATATTTTAAGTGTTTAAAACCACCATTTTTATAGTAATACCGGTTTTAAACACTTAAAGCATACTTTGTTTTGACTATGAGCATGAGCTGATATTTATGAAATTGATTTTATAAATATTGACTCATACCCTTAGTCAAAACAACATAAATAATTCTTGGTACGAAATATTGATGAATCATCGAACGATAATTCAAAAATAAATCATAGTTCCCTTATATCAAATTCTATTCGTGCAACAATAGTTGACCTGTCAAATTGGAAAAAACACGCTATGATTGGCTTGCTAGAAAGTCCTAATGGACTTAAATTTGAGAACATTTATTTATACTCAAAATCTTTATATCAACCCAGATATAAATATCTGAAGAAATTAATTACATCAATTAAAATAATAATATATTACAAAATTTACCGATAGTGAATCTGTTATTTCAGTCCAAAGTAATTCCAATATGATATTTAACGATGATGCGTATGGGAAGAATACTTTTGTATGGGGAGAGATAAGAATGTTGATTCATTCTACTTATGTAAAATTTACACCAGAATCACCAAACATTTAATAAGAGATCTTCATAATGTAATTTTAATGTTTAAGTAAGGTGAGAAAAATATAAAGCATGTTGAAAGGCTAAATATGAATTTTTGATTATAAGCAAAGATATTGAATTAAACGATGATATTTATAGAAAATAATTTTACTACATAAAACTTTACTTTTTCGTATTTCATCTGACTTTAAACTTCATGTATATAAATGTTATAAATGGCTAGCTACTTGTACACTGATAACTAAATCTGACTCAGATATCTTGAAATGAAAATCTGAACAGCTCCTGATAGCCTGATCTGAAAACCAGACCAGCTCCTGATAAGCTGATCTGATAATCAGATCAGGTCCTGATAAGCTGATCTGATAACCAGACCAGCTCCTGATAAGCTGATCTGAAAACCAGACCAGCTCCTGATAAGCTGATCTATTAGCCGGTACCTTAATTTGCTGTTAGCAAACATGGATGAGAAAGTTTTAAGGCATTTGATGTTGAGAACAAATGTGATTAAGAAAAAGCTTCGTAGTATAAAAACTAGTGAAATAGATACAAGTGAACAACTAAGAGATGCATTTAAACCTATAACAGAAGAATTCATAAATAGTTCTAAAAATATTAAAAGAATTCTTATGAAAGAAAAAAGTAAAATCAAGACAGAAGTTGAAAATATACAAGTTTAAAGCATGAGAAACCATCAGTCAAGATAGAGACAAGTACACCAAAGAAACTAGCAGAAGGAACAATATTTGATAATACCATCTTATTTACTGATGCTAATACTGAGAATGATGATGACGATGATTTGTACTCAAAGACTTCCAATTCCGAAGACTTATCAGTATTGGAAGGAAGAAATTAATTAGATACAAATTAATGGTGATAGTAACTTAAAACTGAATGAAGATAAAATACAAGTTGGTGGTCAAATATGGGCTCTAACACTAGGACTATTTTCTCTGTTTGATAAAATACCAAAAAATTATGATAAATTTGAACTCGAAATCTATAAAAAGATTTTAATTACTACTAATGTATGTATACAGAAGCATCATCGTTCTCCGTCAGAGAACGATGATATAAGTTAATTTTTCGGGAAACTGAAAACAACAAACTAAAGAACAAATTAATAATATAGCTTAAGGCATTGATATAATTCAAGAATATATTCAAATGCATATTGGTGGACTACAACGTGAAATAAAATTAGAGAAGGAAGAGAGTTATAAAATTGAAAAGCAATTCTAAAAATTAAATAATTAAAAATAAATTGAAGAGTTGTACGATTAAATATATATGTAGATTAGAAAATTAACTACATGTTAGTATAAATAGCTGAAAGTGCAACATCTAGATCACAACACTTTTGAAAAAATCTGTGAAACAACTCAATGTCTTTAAAAAGAAATTTAGTAAACGAACTCCATATTAAATCTCAACAATTGTTTGTGCTTGTAGAGATGCAATGACAGGAATATATGAAGTTTTATGGAGCTAAGTTAGGTGAAATGGAGAACTATTCTACAGAAAATAGAAATTGTTGATTTTTGAAGACTGTAATTGACACATTCTCATAGTTTCGTACAGCTGAAAATAAAAGCTGCACTCTAAAAACCAAGGGAATGGAAAATATTTTTGAAGTGGTACGGGTACCAAAAAACTTACAAACAGATGATTCTAAAGAATTTTTTAATGAATACTTTGGAGAACTCATATATAAATAGAAGATTAAACATTACTTAATATGAAAGCATCAATACTAGAATGATTTAATAGATCATTGAAAGGAATGATGTGAAAAGAATTAGCTTTAATGGTTCATATAAGTGGATTGGTATATATAAAGATTTACTTAGTGTATAAAATAGAAAAATTCATCTCACCATTAACATGTTTACGATTAAACATTCCACAAATGAGAAAAAGCTGCTTAATATAGTATAAAGTAATTTGAAGAATGAATGCTGAATTTAATAAAAATAAAAATAAAATTAAAACGAAAAATCTAGTTTTTTGTAGGATTGATTAGGAATGATGGGTCTTAAGAAAGGTAATTAACTAAATGTAGTGGAATTCTCTAAACTTGATGGTCTGAATGAAATATTGGTAAAACTTCAGTGTTTAAAATGAACTATAACATAGTGTAATATTCAGCAGCACATCATATTATCACTTTTTATAAAGTTGTATGTACATTTTCCCATCGAAAGCGCTAGCACGCAAAATTTTACTATATGAAAATGGAATTATTATTATAGAAGATCTTCACTCTATTTATTTCTTTAGCTGTCAGATCTTTAGAAAATATAGATAAACTACGGAAATTGGGCTTTGATATCCAATCTTTAAGAATGTACATGTGTATGAATAAGTATCAAACAAACTTAGTGAATGAATATAGGCTTCAACTAGAATCATGCTGAAGCATGCATAAATTTTAAAATGTACAGTAAACAGATCTTACTTTATATCTGTATCTGTATGAGTATTAAATAAATTTATAGAAAAAAAATGAAAGCATGCCGAAGCATGTATAATTAAAAAAAAAAAATACGCACGTCATACAATTTTGTAAGCAAAGAAATTTTATGATTTTGTGGTCAATGAAATACATACATATGTATCTACTTTGTAAAAATTCAAAAGAGCGAACTGGTAAATTCTAATAGTAAAGATTTTTAATTGTAACACTCTACATCTCGGACTCTTACGTCACTATCGATAGAAGCATGCTAAGGCATGCATACTAGCAAAATATATAAAGCTGTTAGAAGGTGATGAAACAGCAATTGTATCTGGATCAACCCAACTCATGAATGTATTGTATACGGGAGTGATTGATGGTGATGATGACCTTTTTTAAGTGAATAATCATTACATATGAATGCGATAGGAGTCAACCAGCAAACCTCATGTAGAAATACCTACTTGAGGCAAAAAAATTCTCCCAAGCATAGATATTTCATTGTTTCTAACACTTTATGAAAACACCGACGGTGAATTGCTGGTAGAGGTAACTGAGTTATTTGAGATTGATTTGCTACAATAGTTGTTTATTAAACATACATTTCTTTGTAAGTAAACTAATTTCTACATACCTAATGTATATACCCAGCAAAAAATTAGACAAAGATATTCTATTCCAAGTAGTAAAATCTGAAAAAAGGAGTGGCACATTAGAAGAAAAAAAAATAAATAAAAATATAGACTGACTGACCAACTAATACGTACACTCTGTCCGATGGGCACACAAAACACACTTAAACATTTCAAAAATATATACACAATACGCTGAACTTTAATAAAATGAAAAAAAAAATCATATAGAACATCAAATAAAAGCCATAGGTGCTCACCCTTCATAAAATAAACATACATATGTATATAAACAAATGCAACAGAAATTTCGTCATACAAAGTCATCTTGTATCCTAGAGGAGCCGTCGATAGGGTATACCTAAATTATATGAAAACGAGTTCGTTTTCTGTTGATCACTATTCAAGAAGAAAATATGTTTGTTCATTATGATTTAACTAATTTAAAAGTACATTTAAATTCAGTCTCATATCCGTACTTCTTAACATAAAAATTAAAAACAAATGTTATCCAATTCTATATATGAAAGAATCTCCAGCGCTTCTAACTGCATCAGAGTTTAAGAAAAAAGATCCTTTTATTCAATTGAATAAAATTTTAATTTGAAGCAGTAAGCAAATATATCAGCTTACTGCAGTCTTATTCATAATCGTATAATAGAATATATAACCACTAAAGGACAAAGTCTAAAAGTCTTATAAATTAAGAAATACAGAAAATAACATAATTTTTATAAACGCGTAAAGTTTCAAAAGTAATTCAAATGATTTCATCGCAAAAAACAAACAAAAAGCAGCGATTGTTTTCAACAATTATGAAAATAATAATTACAATATAAAACTCCCTTTTGATTTCCAATGTTTATCAATAAAAAATAAAAAATAAGTAAGTTAACTAACAACAAAAAAAACTATCAGTACCTAAGCTGGAGTGCCGGATCAGTTTCATTTAAAAATGTTTATACATTTTTAAAAAGCAAAGCAAGCTTTCCAAAATAAATGTAGAAGGCTATAGCTAGAAGAAATTTTATACCCTAAAAATGTCAAACGTTGACTAACTAACATTGCATCAACTTTAAAAAAATGTAAATTAAGTATAAGAAATATTTCTATTATAGTTACTATTACTATAGAGTATGTAAGAATTACATATCTTCAGGAATTCAGTTTTACTTAAAACAGAAAATCCTCACAAACTTTTAAGTAAACGCAGATAAAAATTAAAATGTTTTTAATTTCAACAACAACAGACATCACATGACAAAAAATAAAATAAAAAATATATTCAAAGATTGAGTTAAACACTTACCCGGTGGCGAACGTTATGATGATTCATCGTGAAAAGTACTGACAATGTTAAATCATAAATGACAGACGCTGAATTTTCTTTGGCGTCATACATGAATTTTTTAAGCAATTGTCCAAAACATCATAGATGATCCAAATTGATTTTGTTTAGTAGGCGTCCGCGTATTAGTGAGTCCTAACAGACAATATCAACGATATTCATATATGAGTTTTTATGTAATTCGTCACAATCCCAGAGATTCGTAGCAGACAAAATCACTTTACCTCTTCTGTGAATTTTTCTTTTATGAGTCGTTATATAATTTTTTACTGATTTTTCATAAATGAATTTTTATGCTATGGGTGTTCATCCCATACCCAAAGTTACAACACAAAAAGATTTCTTTTAAAAACATTTAAACATTTTTATTAAAAAATTAAGGCACTAATTCAAATATTGTTAAAAATATAATATAATATAAGAAATAAAAAAAATTAACTCAAATCAAAAAAGACATTAATAATTAATTTTTTAATTGCCATTGTAATGACCTTAGACTAAAAATTTTGAAAAAGTTGTACTATAAAAAGTAATTTTTAGATTGTTAAATGTTTAATTGATTTAAGTTTCTTGGCTTTCCATAGATATGTTGGATTCATCTTTTCTAGAGTGGCGTTTAGCGTCTCTATTTTTTACTTTTTTAATAGCCGAGCGGAAGTTGCAAAGAAATTTTTCAAAAGACTGGAAGCTTGTGCATTCTAATTAAAGAGAAATAGAATAGAAATAGAACTTGATATTTAAAAAATCTTTAATTTTATATGATACTAACCTTTCAAAGCCGTTGTTAGGTTCGAATACAACTTTATTGCTTTCTTGCCTTTGGTTCCATCATAATTGTACTGGGAAAGCAAATTCGAATCAAAAATTCTTTCCAAGTTTCTAGCCAAATCATCGCAAAGTAATCGGCGCATAGATATCACCTTCAAAAATAATGTTATGTTAAGAATTTTATTGTTTTCCTTTAATATTTCTTCACATACCAAGTTTTCGCGGTTTTCTCCCATAAGGTCATCTTCAAGTGATTTTAGCTCATCGTCGGATTTTATAGGAAATCGGACAGAAGCCAAAGATATATTAGACAAATTTCGGGACAATAAAATGTTATGCTCGCCCAAAATTTTCGCCAATTCGTCCTGTTTTTTAAGGCAGTTGTCAAGCTTCATTTCCAGTTGAACCTGCTGTCTCACTATTACATCAATTGTTGCAGGTAAATTTTCTAGTCGCTCGAACTTTTTTAAAATGAGATCCAATTTAGATTCGGAGTTCATATCTAAGAATTAAAAGATGCAAAGCCAAAAAATTTTATCTCCAAGAAAATAAGACAATTACGCAGATTATTTTATTTACTTTATTTAAAGAAATAATTTAATCAATTAACAGTATGAAGCAAGGGCATTAAGACGTTTCTATTTTCAAATGGTAGCAAAATCATTTTGGAATGAATTTGGTTAATGCTGAATGTGATTTCTGTTTCATTTTCTTTGCCATCAGATTCATAAATTCCAATAGAATCTGATATGGTTGGTAAATTAAAAAAGCTTCTAGTATTGGTTATTTGTTTTCCTTTGACAATATCTCCAGAAAGTGATGATACCTTTACAATTATTGTTTTCTGTTGCTCCTCAGACTTTATTGAACATAAGTTATTAGGAAAATCCGGACTTATGTAATAATTAATGTTAGCTACGTTTAGAACTCTTCCCTTTTTTAAATCTCGTTTGCTGTATATGGTGTAATTGTTTGTTGTTGATGCATTCTTTAGCTTTGTTTTTAATTGTGACAGCACATTGGAAGGACGTCGCACAAATTTCTTTATATGTCTTAGATAATTTTCGAAATCATAAGCCGCAAAATTGTTGGGCAGTCCAAAAGCTTCAACACAATCAGGAAAGTGCAGCAGGTTGTGCACGTTATACACTAAGTCCCTCTCAGAATACAAATTTGGGTAAAACAAAACGAAATCAGACAGTAGTTGTCTTGCTGTTGCTATATTGGTCTTATAGTGAAGAGGACAAGACAATAACCTATAAGCGACACTTAAAAGAAGAAAATGATAATAAATATCATCATTCACAATGCCTTTTAGCGCAACTATCCCCAAATATAATATGAAGTGCCGAAATTCCAATGCTTTCCATCTTCCAAGCTCTGACAAAGGCCTTGGGTGTCGGCCAAACTCTTTAGGCAGAAATCCACTGTAAGACTGCAGCTTTACTGATAATAAGTTTCTATTTGCTTTACTGATAATAAGTTTCTATTTTCAGACATTTTGGCAACTATCTGTTTCAATAATTTTCTTCCGACGCCCAAATCGATCAGGTGCATGCAGTCCAGAGGGATTTGACTTACCATTTTTACACCCATACGCTCAAGGTCGCTTTGCTCAGTTTTAAATTGTATGCTGTGATGCTCAAGTTGACTTCGAAGACAAAAGTTTTCATCTGTTCTCAAAGGTCCAGCTATTGTATCATAAACGGTTACATGCCCTACCCTTCTTCCAACTTGTTGACAACGACTACATCCATGGAAAGAGCAATGACCTACAGTACCAGCAACAAAAGCGCGAGCCGGTGCATCACAAATAAATAATCTTATTTTAAATGGTAAAGTTTTATCAGTACAAGTAAGACCATCAGCAATTAATTGTTTTGCTTCATAAATGAAATCATGTAAAAAAGAATTTATGCATTTAGGTTTTCCTTCACCATAAAATGCTCCAATTAAAAATACAGATTTTATCGTGGGACTTACGACTTTGCCCAAAATGGGCCACAATGACTTGTTTGTGCTTTTATATAAAGGAACTCCGTCAAGTCCTATGTCAATAGTTACTGTTTCACTTTCTGTAAAGTAGTTGGAAATTTTCAATAACTGGTGTGTAAGTCCCAAATGATAATATTGACCAGGATTTACGCTACGAAGAACCATTTCTTCTCTTTTGATATTGAGAAGAGTGTCAATATTTAGAGGCACATCCATGTGTTCCTCTTGTAAAATCTTAAGCAACTCATTACCAAAAGCTTTTCGAATATGATATTTAACAAAAAGCGTTCTCAATTTTTCCCGTAGACTTATAGGGATTTCCTCGACTCTTCCGTCAATATTAATCACTTCAACAACACTTTCGGAAGCAATTTGCCTTATATTTATGTTTGGGCTAAGCTGGTTCAAACGTTGTAAATATTGAGTCTGTTGTTTTTTAATTGCCCTTTTCAATTTTCTTTTCGATGACATTTTAACTTACTTTTTATAATTTTTAAAACTTATTAACTGATTTTAAAGTAAATTATATATTTTATTTTTAGAAGTAAATTATATTTCTTAAATCACTTTTATAAACACTCTTCACTGAGAACTTTACTAAACTGAAGAAAAATGACATTTAATCTTAAATTGAAGAAAAAAAAAGCAAAATAAAAAAAGAACCGTTATATATTTTTTTTCAATAGTTTATGTGCAGCAGAACAACTCAGCTTTACATCCACTCATAACAGACAATGTTGCTAAGTTTCAACATTCGTCAATGCGTTGACAAACAAAAATATAATAATCCGTTATTTTTTTTCCTTCAACCATTAACGAATACTTGTAGCAGACAAATTCCAGCAGAGTTCAGCTTGGTATCGAATAATAACAGACAATGTCGATTACTTTCAACTTTCTTTTATAAGGTGAATCTACTATAAAAATGTCTACAAAACTGTCTTTAGCTGTGTCGTTGTCACGTACATTCATCGACATGTCTATGCATATCGATATTTTCATACAAATTTCGCTATGAGACCTAGTTTGAAAGGAGGAATCATAGATGAAAATATCAATATGACAAAGTCGCTCAAAAAACCCAACCGGGTATTTGTATGTACATATACTTACATATATGTACATACATACATACATACATAAAATCAATTTGTAGATATGTATGTATACACCCACTCAAATCACGGTCAGCCTTAAATTCCCACAGTCTAGCAACACCTACATTAGCATTAGAAAAAATAACTTTCACGTTTTCCCGTCGTCATTAGGAAAAATCATTTTCCCGTCGGCATTTGAAAAAACAATATTTATGTATTGCCCGGCATTAGGAAAAATTATCATGCATTGCCGTAGGCATTAGGAAAAATTAATAATCACTATTTCACCATTGGTACATACATAAAAACCGCCAAACTATGAACCGCCTTAATACATTCACACAAAATATTCCACACACAAACATCCACGGTCAGGCAGACAGACAGACAGACCGACAGACGGACAGACAGACATACACTTAATGTAAACAAAAACTCCTAATGTAAACAAAAAACTCCTAATGTAAACAAAAAACATCAAAGCGCCGCCGAAAACACAAATTTCAAAGAATTTAACAATTTTCAAATTTTAATTACCCAAATTTAACAATTTCAGCAACAATTTAACAATTTCAGCCCACAATTTAACAATTTCAGCCACAATTTAACAATTTTAATTGCGGCAGGATGAACAGTTCCCTACTACTGGCCCAGAACACAGTAAATTTACGCATAATTATATCTTGGATTAAAGTTTTAAGAAATTATGGCGACAGATATTAAAACATCAGTGGCAAAGCTTAATGCTGAAAATTACTTCACGTGGAAGTTTAAGTTGGAGATGCTATTGATAAAGGAGGGTGTCTGGGAGGTTTTAACAACAGCAAAGCCAGCAACAGGTAATGATGCATGGATAAAGAAGGACATTATCCGAGAGCAACAATTTCTTTGGCGGTGGAGGATGACCAGTTGCATCTAATAACGCAATGCAAAACGGCGGCAGAGATGTGGAAGAATTTGCAGAATTAAGTAATAAAGTTGGTGTAATGCGAAAAATCTGCAGTATACGTTTGGAAGATAATGGTGATGTAAAGGTTCATATTGGTATGATGAGTGATTTGTTTCTTAAGTTGCAGAATTTGGGTGAGAATACTTTTAGCGAAAAATGGAACATTGCAATGCTGTTAAGTAGTTTGCCTGCCAGTTACAATAGTTTGATTATTGCTCTAGAGTCACGGTCTGAAGAGGAACTAACGATTGGATATGTTGAATCAAAATTAATTGAAGAATATTCTAGACGCAAAGGTGGCGATTCCAATGATTCACAAAAGGCTATGCTGGTATCCAACAGAAAACAAAGTTCAAACATAGAGTGTTATTTCTGTCATAAAAAGGGTCACTTAAAGAAAAATTGCATTAAATATAAAGACTGGAAAACAAAACAGCCACAACAAAAGGCAAATACGGCTATAGATAATGATTTTTGTTTGTTGACAAGTGAAAGCTTTGGCAAATGGATAATAGATTCCGGTGCGTCCTGTCATATATGCAATGTAACCTTTTATTATTTGTAAATATGGACAGTGGTCTGCGAAAAGAAATAGTTTTGGCACATAGTGAGAAAGTCATATCAAGCGGCGAAGGTACAATAAAAATAAAACTGAAAAGAAATAAAAACGACTATAACAACATAACATTTGATAATGTGCTATACGCCCCTACAGTAAACATGAATATATTATCGGTTAAACAATTGACAAGAAAGGGTTGTAATGTCGATTTTCAAGGTGAAAAATGTATTGTACGAAAAGATGGTAAGGTAGTAATTTATGCAACTTCTGATTCGGGGCTGTATTTATGTCAAATTGAACACCATTTAAACCTTACAAATGAATGCTCAAGAAACTGTATTCATTATTGGCATAAAGTTTTAGGCCACCGGGACGCGAAAGCCATTGCAACTATGAAGTTAAGGAATCTGGCAGATGGCTTAGAAATTAGCAAGTGTGAAGTAAACGATTCCTGTCAAATTTGTCCTATTGGTAATCAACTCGTACACCATTTCGTAAAATAGAAGGGGTAAGTTCAGAAAACAGATTTGATTTGATTCATACTGATTTATGCGGCCCGATGGAAATAGCTACCCCAAGCGGTAATCTATACATAATATTAACATTTATAGACGATTATAGTAGATATTGCCAAATAAATTTGCTAAAACACAAGTCTGAAGTTCCTGAAAAATTAAAAAACTTTGTTTCCTTGGTTAATACAAACTTTGGTGTTAAACCAAAAATATTCACATCTGATCGTGGTAAGGAATACATAAATAAAGAGATTTTTTAGAAAATGAAGGGATACAGATTCAATATACAGCCGGCTATAGTCCTGAGCAGAACGGGGTCGCGGAACGAAAGAACCGGTCACTTATTGAAATGGTAAGGTGCATGCTGGCGGAGGCAAAACTACTTGGCGAATTATGGGGTGAGGCGGTGTCTACGTCCAACTATTTGCAAAACAGAATTCTTACTCGAACAACAGGGGTTACTCCATATGAAAGAATGTTCAATAAAGTTCCCGATTTAAGTCATTTAAGAATCTTTGGTGAAACTGGATTTGTTCATATTCCCAAAATAAAGAGAAAGAAGTTGAGTGAAAAGTCTCTTAAAATGATTTTCGTTGGATATGATCCACAATCGAAGGCTTATCGAATGGTTGATGAGAATCGTAGAATTCATATTTCACGAGATGTAAAATAGACTTGTGCCATTTAGTTCATTTCAGTAACCGGTCATTTTAGTTCATTATTTGTAAATGAACTAGTTCGTTCATTTAGTTCAATCGCTCTTTTTAGTTCAATGAACTAGTTAGGTCTTTTTAGTTCAATGATTTTACATCTACAATTCTACATGCATATGTATGTATGAGTGTTGTGGTCTTTGACAATATTAAAAACACAAATTCTGTGATTAAAATACTTTATGAAAACTAAAATTAATTAATTAATAAATAAATTTGATTTATAAGAAAATCTCATAAATCCAAACTATTTTTTAGTGTTTTCTGTGTTAGTTCATTTTGTGTATTAGTTCTTAGTTCAAAAATTGAATAAGAGACCGTAAAACTATTGAACTAGTTCACTTACTTCAAAGTACTGAATCGTTCATTTGAACTAGTTCGTTCATGAACTACACAAGACTAATATAAAATTTACAGGAAAAAATTGAGGGATTCAATGAAAAGGATAAAACCTGTCCTAATGAATTTGAAATTTGCTTTAAAGAAGCAGATGGCGTGGAAGAAAATAATTGTGGGGAGGAGTCTAATGATTCGTTTGAGTCGTTTAATGGGTTTGATAGTGATGAGAATTGCGCAGATAATTTACAAGGTATAAGAAAATCTGAACGTAAAACCAAAGGAAAACTTCCAGCAAGGTATGTAAGTGCTTTTCAAGATTATGTCCCTACAACGTATGCCAAAGCAATGCAAAGCGGTGAAAAAGGTAATTGGTTCAAGGCTATGGAAAAGGAGTTCGAAGCTTTAAAAACTAATGAAACTTGGGTATTGGTGAAAAGGCCCAAAGACCGAAATATTATTAGTTGTAAATGGGTTTTCAAGAAAAAGTGTACTGACGATGGTGAACAATATAAAGCGAGACTCGTAGCTCGAGGATTTGCACAACAGTACGGCGTGGACTTTGATGAGGTTTTTGCTCCAGTGGTGTCACATACTACTCTTAGAACACTCTTTTCTATTAGTGGAAAACGGAATTTAAAAATTCACCATATTGATTGTAAAACAGCTTTCCTAAACGGAAACTTGAGCGAAGAAATTTTTATGGAACAGCCCACAGGTTTTAAAGAAAGTGTTCATGAAGACATGGTATGCCTTCTAAAGAAATCAGAATATGGACTAAAACAATCGGCAAGGGCATGGAACCAAACACTTCATGACGTTTTACTAAAGTCTGATTTTTACCAAAGTAACGTGGACCCGTGCTTGTATGTACGTTCAGAAGGGGTCAAGCTAACTTTTGTTTTGATTTACGTGGACGATATATTGATTGCATCAAAAGATGAAACCAAAATTAAAGCTATAAAGAATATTTTCGAAAATGCATTCAAGATCCATGACTTGGGGCCAATAAAGCACTATCTCAGTTTACAAGTGGAACGTTCAGAACATGGATATTATTCTATTTCACAATCGCAGTATATTGAAAAGATGTTAGCGGAAGGTGGACTCGACAATTCAAAACCATCCTCATTCCATTTTCCATCATATGGAAAATCTGGCAAGCAAGCAAACAGAACTTAGCAACAACAAAAACTATCAGAAACTCATTGGAAGTCTGCTATATATTTCGTTGAACTCAAGACCAGACATCACAGCTGCAGTTAATATATTAAGTCAAAAAATCTGTAAGCCAAACGAAGAAGACTGGACGGAACTAAAAAGGGTGGCTAGGTATCTCAAAGAAACCATCAATATGAAATTGTATTTAGTACCAGATAATGACGAAATTTTATCCGGTTATTCAGATACCTCTTTCAAGTTTATGGTGCTGTTATTTCGTGGGCTTGTCGTAAGCAGACATGTGTGACATTGTCTTCAACAGAGGCAGAATTTGTTGCACTCGCTGAGGCAGCAAAACAAGCGTTATGGCTGAAGCAGTTACTTGCAGATTTTGGAGAACTTATAAACAATCCCATCATCATAAAAGAATGCAACCAAAGTTGTATAAAGATCGTCGAAGGTTTCAAATTGAATAACAGAACCAAACATATTGATATAAAATACCATTT
Source organism: Tachina grossa (assembly GCA_949987645.1). Lineage (NCBI taxonomy): Eukaryota > Metazoa > Arthropoda > Insecta > Diptera > Tachinidae > Tachina > Tachina grossa. The sequence continues at coordinate 86,512,642 of OX465276.1, read as the reverse complement.
TGTTAAGGATTATGTAAAGAGAGGCACAATAAGATGTGAATATTGTCCAACCAGCGACATGGAAGCAGATTTACTTACTAAACCACTCCTTCCACACAGAATAAAGGACTTAAGATCCAGAATTAAACTGGTTGACAATTTGAAATGAGAAGGGGTGTTGGATATATTGGGATGTCCCTACTGCAACATTCCAAATTACTAATATGGCAACTGTGTCATCTTTTGACATTTTGCTTTTGTAACTTTCCTTTTTTTTTATTACTTGTCATTCTGATCTTTTCCGGCTTATAACCTTTTTTTCTTTTTACTTAATTAATTAATAAAGACTTTTATAGTTGAATTAAATTAACATCACTGCGTTTTTTCTATAAGAACTATGCATAATGCCTTGAAAGAATAGTATAACTATATCTGTGGCAATAAATAATAATGGCTTAAGTTGACATAAGTGCTTTTTCATTTTATTACATATTCTTATTCTCTTCTTCAAGATCTATCACTCAACTAAATTTCAATTAAAAAATGTCATTATTAATAAAACTATACGCATTTATATTTTAACTTAAGTCTTCTTGGAAAATAATACGTAAGCCATAACATCTTACCTCAATTTAATTTTTTTTTTCGGTAGCTACATCAATATTAAAATATTTGAGCATAAAAACTTGTATACACTTAAGTTCAATAACTAACATCGCATCCAAATTATTCTTCATTAAAAAAAACTTATATTTAACTAAGCTTTTAAAAAATTATCTTATCCCAGGTTTTCCGCATTTTTCAATTTAACCTAAAGCACTTATCTCAAATTACCATCAATAAAAATTATTTTGATTTTCAATATAATAGCTTAAGTGCACTTTAATTTTTATTTTTCTAACAATGGATTTTTTCATAACATCTTAACTAATAAAACGTTTTAATTTTTTATAAAATTAAAAGTTTTGTCCTAATTAAATGTGCATCTTTTTCGGAGGCTAAAAATTTTATATAAAAACCAAACACAATTAATTTTAGACAAAACCCTTAATATCTCAAAACATGAAATTTCGACTTAAGCCATTATTATTTATTGGCACAGATATTATCCTCTTCAGAATCGAATTTTAAAATTTTCTGTTAAAAATTTGTGGTTAAAGTCTACTGATGATTTGGTTCAAGCGCCAATTAAATACGTATATAGACATGCTAAACTACCAGCAAATGGATTTCGGTTATTTTCTACAAAACTTTAAATGGTTTTTCCTCAAAGTAAATTTTTTGAGTTATGCTGGTTTTTAAGTAAATAAGTGAGATGAACCATGTCCAATATATGTATTTATGTTTTTACAGTCCCTAATTTTTTTTTATAAATCTTAAGTAATTGGGTAAATTACGGCACTCGATATCGAACGAAATATGCATTTAATTTCGATTGGAATTTCATTCGATATGAAATTGGTTGTTGTTTGTGCAAAGAGAGAGATAAAATCGTTCATAGGCGTAAGAAATACTCGTAAAAATAAATATATCGCAGATTTCCTCTTGCACGACGGATTTCGTTTTACGGTGGTGTTGTGTTAATTTTCATATGAACAAATGCGTTTTATTTTTTATGACGAAAGTTCGCACAAAAAAATCCTTGTTCGTCCCAGTTGTGTTCCCAGTTTGATTCCTGAGTTTCAGTGCAAAATATGTATGTATGTTTGTTTGTATGTATGTATGTACGAGTATGTGTATGTGATGTATGAGGAATACAGATGCTGTAACAATTCCCCTTAAATTATATTTTCTTTTCATAATTATTAAAACCTCCAATTCCAATAATTACAGATTATACTACAAAATTATTTCCCAAATGTTAGAAAATATAATTTTTTGCGGATTTTATTTTTTACTGATTCAAATTTTACACAAATATTCGTATATTACACAAAATGTATTTTCATGATTCACGAATTTCTTTTGTAATATAAACATTGTTTTTCGTAAATTTACGAAAAAAAATTTGTAAAAATACTAAATTTTGTTATTTGCAGACAAAATCATTTCTACTATTTAAGAAGTATTTCGCACCGTAAAAACAACGAATATTTTCGTAAAATTAACCACATTTTACGTTTATTTTAACTATGAAATATTTTGAGTGTAGTTAATTAATTAATTATTTGAATTATTTTTCCTTTTTTCATTTATAAATGAAAAATTATAATAAAAAAAAGCAATGTGAGTCCGATCACAGGGGAGATGTGTAAACATCTAGTAATGAAAAATGTAATGCTTGTAGTAATATTTTTTCATTAATCAATTAAAGGTATCAAAACTTTCAATATTGTAAATACATAGGCATTTGCTGGTTTTTGTTTGTTTTATTTAACTTATTTGGGTAGTAAATGGCCACACTGCTGTTTAATGAAATGTAATGCATGTAGTTATTTTACAGCAATGGTTTTCGAACTATACAGCGCTAGCATAATTATATGTTAGTGAAAATTAGTAGCTACTATTGCACACAAGATGGTGTTTATATGAAGCTGTTAAGTTTCTCTGTACTTCTTGTTGTCCGTATGAATGACAATCTCAAAGACAATGAAGACTTTTAGTTTGACAAGTTTAGGTTTTTGTTTTTCTTATTTTGCTTTGTTTTAGTAAATTTCTTATTAAAAGTGCAAAAAATCTTTTTAAAAGTTATTAAAATTAAATGTTTTTGTATTCAAAAAAAGGGGTGTTATAAGTTTGTAGTGTGTGTCTGTGGATCTGTGTGTCTGTCTGTGTTCACGGCTGGACCGATTTTCATTTAGTTTTTTCTGTTTGAAAGATGACTTGATCGAGAGGGTTCTTAGCTATGTTTGAAAAAAATCGGTCCAGCCGTTTAGAAGATATAACATCTTTTCTGAAAAAAGTCGGGGGTTTTTAAAATTTTTAATTTTTGTTATATTTATTTGTTTTTATTTGCCTATGATAACTTAATGTACGACAATTAGTAATAAATTCAGTAAAGTGCGACTTTGACCCACGCACGAAGGGTTCCATGCGGACACTTTAGCCTATATAACAAATAGTTTTGGCTTTTTTTCGTTTATTGCGTTTTTTCGGTTTTTGGCGCTTTTTTTATTATTTTTACTGAAATTTTAGTGGTACTGCAGTGCTCATCTATGGTAAATGCCTTTACTTTTACTTTTTAATTCCTGTTGTTCATCGTTTAGTTGTTGCTGTTCTTGTTGTTGTGTACGCATTGCAATTAAAATAAATTCAGTAAACTGCGACTTTGACTCCCGCACGAAGGGTTCCGTACATTCGGTTTTGAGCATTTTTTTTGATGTGGCTTTTTTCCTTTTTAAGTTTTTCCAGTTTAAACGATTTTTTCAGCTTTGTCGCATTTTTCTCTTTTTGGCGGCTTTTTTCTCTTTTTGGGTTCTTTTAATTTTCGAAACTTTTTTCATTTTGGCGATTTTTTTCTGTTTTTTGTTTTTTTTTTTTCATTTTGGCGTTTTTTTTTTGTTTGTTTTTGGGGTTTTTTTTTATTTAGGCGATTTTTTCATTTTGGCGATTTTTTTTAAGGATTTTTTTTTTAATTTTTGCGATTTCTTTATTTTGGCAATTGTTTTCATTTTGACGATTTTTCCGGTTTTTCGCGATTTATTTTAGTCCTAGATTTTTTTAATTTGGTGCTTTTTTCGGTTTTGGCGATTTTTTTGACGATTTTTTTATATTTGGCTATTTTATAATTTTTTGATTTTTTAGTTTTACCGTTTTTGAAAATTTTAAGATACAGATACAGATACAGCAAGTTGTGAAAGTTACAAAGTCAAAATTGCATTAACTGATGGAACACCCTTTAATTTAAATTTTTTAAATTTACTGTTAATTGTTGTAGTCTGTATAAAAAAATACACTAACTTTAAAAAATTCAAGTGTATGTATATTACATGGGATTTTAACATTTTTCGTTGCTCGTTTTGGAACACCCTTTAATTTTTAACTCTCATATATTTGCTGTTGTAGCGGCCAAATGTCTACACACTGTGTCCGAATTTCAGGTCCGTAGCTCTTACGGTTCTCGAGGAAATACCCTGTAACAGAGGAACGGACAGCGTAGCGAAAACAATAGCGTTCATTTTCACCTTTGGTGTACTGAACCCTAATAAAGCAATTATTATTTTCACCTTTGGTGTACGGAACCCTAATAAAGCAAAAAACCTAACGACCCTTACAAACAAAAACCAGCAAATTCCTTTGTATTTACAATATTTTTAATAAGTTTATATTGCTTCTTTCAAACACTAATACACTCATACATAGCTCACACCGATTTGACAAAGCTGTGTGCATCGCAGCAAAGAAATCTCAGTGAAAAAGATTTTTACCCCCTAGCGTATAGATGTTTACACATCAAAAGTTATCTGGCGGACCCTTTAGTTAAGGGTTAAAACACACTTTTATGATTTGGATTTTTGGTATTTTAAAGTTGGCAATGCTCATAAAGTATTTTTTTAAGATGTTACATGTCGTGTATAGCCGGGTTTCCATCTGTGTGCCATGTGCCACACAAGCGTAAAAAAAGCGTAACAACTAATTACTAATGAAAAACTTTTAGACTCAGACATGTATTTATTAAGTTAAATAGTTTCATACATAACTAATAGACAATTTTATAGAATCAAGCATGATTGCAAACTGTTTAAATCAATAATTACATGTCTGAATCAAACAGTTTTTCATTAGTAATTAGTTGGTTACGCTTTTTTGGACAAATGACACACAAGAAATGTCACATGTAAACTCAGCCTATGAATATCTACACATCTCATTGAAATTGTACTTTTTGTAGAAGATCCTGTTTGATCAATTTGTGTTTTGAAGATGTACAGTTGAAGAGTTACAGTGGGCCTAAGTTGACAACATGGGACTCAAAAAAATTCTGAGGTTCGTAACTTTTAGAAAAATTATCCGATTTTTATGGGATAATTTTTTATAAGGCCAAAAGAGTGGTTTTCAATGAGGTTCTCTTGCTTTCTCTTCTGGCTTCTTGGTTGAAGTTCCTCGTATAATTTATTAGGCCTTCCAAATTGTTTCATACTAATCTGTGTAACTATCTCGGTTTTTAGCCATTGTTCATTTTGTTTTTGGAACTTAGTTTTGTTATGATTTAATTCTTTCATTTTTCTTTCGTACGCTACCAAAAAGTTCTCTATTTTTTTAATAGCATCTTCATTTAGTTTTAATTCAAATGAGTTGTCAATTATATATATTAATTATATCTAACATTTTTCTTGGCAATAAACTAACAGGAACGTATTCCCATAGAAGTTTACATACCGCGTTATATTTAATAACAGTTCAATAAAGAGTGATTATTCTTATAAAAGATCCCTGCGTTTTTATACAATACAGCATACTTTATAAGCGCCTTTGCTACTGGTACTGTGAAGTGTTATTTATTTTAAGTAGCAGTATAATCAGGTAGCACCTCCCGATGCCGTTGTAAAATAAGGGCGAAAACCTTTTTTTAATCCATTAAAAATGTGTGTTGTTATTCGTTAAATGCTTACCTGTTATTAGCATTAACTACACTTACATGGCAAAACATATCGTATAATTACCATAAATATTTTTTATTGCGAAAAATATACATAGACTTATTGGATAACATTCCAAATTTATTTTTGTTTTTCTATTTAGGTTGAATTTCAGAATTCATAAAAGTTTTAAACAGCTGATGTGTGAATAAAGGGAAAAAAGTTAAGCGCATTCTATATATTTTTTGAATTGCACCCTACAATCGGAATATCTCGAGATCACTTAATTATATTGGAGTAATTTTTTCAGGTGAAGTAGAAAGACTCATATAAAAGGCCAACATAAGAAAAGAAAATTATTTTAATATATATTTTTTATGGTACAAAACAAAATTTTTCCAAAATTTTGACTTTTTTCAGCATTTAACAATTAAATGCTATACTTAAAACTCAAAATCGACCGTCACAACTTTTTATAAGCGCATTTTTTTCAATACATGTATTTCTTTATTGTATCTTCACATGTGAACTAAAAATAAGTATTCAAATTTTAAATCTATAAAAAAAATTATTAGACCCGACTAGAGTCGGACATAAACTTAGTGAAAGTTATAAATAATACATAAGTAGTGATAATCAAAAAGGAAAAATAAATATATTATCAAGCAGTCCCATCTGGAGTGTTAAGTATAAGATCCCTTGTGTCCCTCTTTTTAAGGCGGATGTGTCCAGTAAAGTTCAAAATATTACGAGCAAGCAGATTAGGATGTGACTCGAGTTTTGTTAAATATTTGCCTGCGTCTTTTGCAATTTCATCAGTCACTAGTGGCATATTTAAATCACGATGTATATTTGAATTTTTTATGTACCATGGAGCCGATGTTATTAACCGTAAAATTTTGTTTTGCTTTCGTTGGATTTTCTCGATATTGGAAGCTTAAGCAGTGCCCCATAGTTGAATTCCGTAACACCATATTGGTTTCAAAATCGACTTGTATATTAAAAGTTTACAATCGAGATTGAGTGTTGAATTTCTACCAATCAGCCAATGTATCTGAGTTATTTTAAGTTTCATTTGTGTTAGCTTTGAGTCAGTATGGTGTTTCCATGTATGCCGACGATCAAGGTGTATACCAAGGTATTTCACATGTGAATGTTGAAGAACAACTTGACTGTTGATTCTAATGGGGGGACAAGTATCTTTTCGTAGGGTAAAGGTTATATGTACGCACTTCTGTTCGTTTTCTTTTATTCTCCTCTTTATTTCTCTTGTTTAAGAAAAAATTTTTATAAAAAATTTGTTTTAAAAAGCCTTTACAAAGCCTTAATAAGTTTTATAAATAAGGCTGTTAAAATATACTTTGTTTTACTAACCACATTTTTGTAGCTAAACGCATTTCATAAATATTGATGCATACTCATAGTCAAAACAAAGGATATTTTTATGCTGTTTTGATTATGAGTGTGGATCATTATCTCTTATTATAGAAAAAATAAACTGATGCAGCTATACGATTTCAGAAAATATTTTCTGATATGGTATAGCTGTATTAGTTTATTTTTTTATAATAAGAGATAATATTTATAAAATGTATTTAGCTACATAAATGCGGTTAGTAAAACAACCTAAAAAAACTTGGTACGAAATATTGATGAATCATCAAAATTTCATACCATCCTATATTTATGTTGTTTTACTAATCGCATTTTGTAAATAAATGCATTTCATAAATATTATCTATTATTATAGAAAGAATAAAATAGTATGGTTATATGATATTAGAAAACATGATTTCTGATATCATATAATCATACTATTTTATTTTTCTATAATAAGAGATAATGACTCATACTCATAGTCAAAACAAAGGATATTTATATGCTGTTTTGATTATGAGTATGCGTCAATATTTATGAAATGCATTTAGTTATAAAATGCGGTTAGTAAAACAAAGTATATTTTAAGTGTTTAAAACCACCATTTTTATAGTAATACCGGTTTTAAACACTTAAAGCATACTTTGTTTTGACTATGAGCATGAGCTGATATTTATGAAATTGATTTTATAAATATTGACTCATACCCTTAGTCAAAACAACATAAATAATTCTTGGTACGAAATATTGATGAATCATCGAACGATAATTCAAAAATAAATCATAGTTCCCTTATATCAAATTCTATTCGTGCAACAATAGTTGACCTGTCAAATTGGAAAAAACACGCTATGATTGGCTTGCTAGAAAGTCCTAATGGACTTAAATTTGAGAACATTTATTTATACTCAAAATCTTTATATCAACCCAGATATAAATATCTGAAGAAATTAATTACATCAATTAAAATAATAATATATTACAAAATTTACCGATAGTGAATCTGTTATTTCAGTCCAAAGTAATTCCAATATGATATTTAACGATGATGCGTATGGGAAGAATACTTTTGTATGGGGAGAGATAAGAATGTTGATTCATTCTACTTATGTAAAATTTACACCAGAATCACCAAACATTTAATAAGAGATCTTCATAATGTAATTTTAATGTTTAAGTAAGGTGAGAAAAATATAAAGCATGTTGAAAGGCTAAATATGAATTTTTGATTATAAGCAAAGATATTGAATTAAACGATGATCGTTATAGAAAATAATTTTACTACATAAAACTTTACTTTTTCGTATTTCATGTGACTTTAAACTTCATGTATATAAATGTTATAATTGGCTAGCTACTTGTACACTGATAGCTAAATCTGACTCAGATATCTTGAAATGAAAATCTGAACAGCTCCTGATAGCCTGATCTGAAAACCAGACCAGCTCCTGATAAGCTGATCTGATAATCAGATCAGGTCCTGATAAGCTGATCTGATAACCAGACCAGCTCCTGATAAGCTGATCTGAAAACCAGACCAGCTCGTGATAAGCTGATCTGAAAACCAGACCAGCTCCTGATAAGCTGATCTAGTAGCCGGTACCTTAATTTGCTGTTAGCAAACATGGATGAGAAAGTTTTAAGGCATTTGATGTTGAGAACAAATGTGATTAAGAAAAAGCTTCGTAGTATAAAAACTAGTGAAATAGATACAAGTGAACAACTAAGAGATGCATTTAAACCTATAACAGAAGAATTCATAAATAGTTCTAAAAATATTAAAAGAATTCTTATGAAAGAAAAAAGTAAAATCAAGACAGAAGTTGAAAATATACAAGTTTAAAGCATGAGAAACCATCAGTCAAGATAGAGACAAGTACACCAAAGAAACTAGCAGAAGGAACAATATTTGATAATACCATCTTATTTACTGATGCTAATACTGAGAATGATGATGACGATGATTTGTACTCAAAGACTTCCAATTCCGAAGACTTATCAGTATTGGAAGGAAGAAATTAATTAGATACAAATTAATGGTGATAGTAACCTCAAACTGAATGAAGATAAAATACAAGTTGGTGGTCGAACATGGGCTCTAGCACTAGGACTATTTTCTCTAATGTTTGATAAAATACCAAAAAATTATGATAAATTTGAACTCGAAATCTATAAAAAGATTTTAATTACTACTAATGTATGTATACAGAAGCATCATCGTTCTCCGTCAGAGAACGATGATATAAGTTAATTTTTCGGGAAACTGAAAGCAACAAACTAAAGAACAAATTAATAATATAGCTTAAGGCATTGATATAATTCAAGAATATATTCAAATGCATATTGGTGGACTACAACGTGAAATAAAATTAGAGAAGGAAGAGAGTTATAAAATTGAAAAGCAATTCTAAAAATTAAATAATTAAAAATAAATTGAAGAGTTGTACGATTAAATATATATGTAGATTAGAAAATTAACTACATGTTAGTATAAATAGCTGAAAGTGCAACATCTAGATCACAACACTTTTGAAAAAATCTGTGAAACAACTCAATGTCTTTAAAAAGAAATTTAGTAAACGAACTCCATATTAAATCTCAACAATTGTTTGTGCTTGTAGAGATGCAATGACAGGAATATATGAAGTTTTATGGAGCTAAGTTAGGTGAAATGGAGAACTATTCTACAGAAAATAGAAATTGTTGATTTTTGAAGACTGTAATTGACACATTCTCATAGTTTCGTACAGCTGAAAATAAAAGCTGCACTCTAAAAACCAAGGGAATGGAAAATATTTTTGAAGTGGTACGGATACCAAAAAACTTACAAACAGATGATTCTAAAGAATTTTTTAATGAATACTTTGGAGAACTCATATATAAATAGAAGATTAAACATTACTTAATATGAAAGCATCAATACTAGAATGATTTAATAGATCATTGAAAGGAATGATGTGAAAAGAATTAGCTTTAATGGTTCATATAAGTGGATTGATATATATAAAGATTTACTTAGTGTATAAAATAGAAAAATTCATCTCACCATTAACATGTTTACGATTAAACATTCCACAAATGAGAAAAAGCTGCTTAATATAGTATAAAGTAATTTGAAGAATGAATGCTGAATTTAATAAAAATAAAAATAAAATTAAAACGAAAAATCTAGTTTTTTGTAGGATTGATTAGGAATGATGGGTCTTAAGAAAGGTAATTAACTAAATGTAGTGGAATTCTCTAAACTTGATGGTCTGAATGAAATATTGGTAAAACTTCAGTGTTTAAAATGAACTATAACATAGTGTAATATTCAGCAGCACATCATATCACTTTTTATAAAGTTGTATGTACATTTTCCAATCGAAAGCGCTAGTACGCAAAATTTTACAATATGAAAATGGGATTATTATTATAGAAGATCTTCACTCTATTTATTTCTTTAGCTGTCAGATCTTTAGAAAATATAGATAAACTACGGAAATTGGGCTTTGATATCCAATCTTTAAGAATGCACATGTGTATGAATAAGTATCAAACAAACTTAGTGAATGAATATAGGCTTCAACTAGAATCATGCTGAAGCATGCATAAATTTTAAAATGTACAGTAAACAGATCTTACTTTATATCTGTATCTGTATGAGTATTAAATAAATTTATAGAAAAAAAAATGAAGCATGCCGAAGCATGTATAATTAAAAAAAAAAAAAAATACGCACGTCATACAATTTTGTAAGCAAAGAAATTTTATGATTTTGTGGTCAATGAAATACATACATATGTATCTACTTTGTAAAAATTCAAAAGAGCGAACTGGTAAATTCTAATAGTAAGGATTTTTAATTGTAACACTCTACATCTCGGACTCTTACGTCACTATCGATAGAAGCATGCTAAGGCATGAATACTAGCAAAATATATAAAGCTGTTAGAAGGTGATGAAACAGCAATTGTATCTGGATCAACCCAACTCATGAATGTATTGTATACGGGAGTGATTGATGGTGATGATGACCTTTTTTAAGTGAATAATCATTACATATGAATGCGATAGGAGTCAACCAGCAAACCTCATGTAGAAATACCTACTTGAGGCAAAAAAATTCTCCCAAGCATAGATATTTCATTGTTTCTAACACTTTATGAAAACACCGACGGCGAATTGCTGGTAGAGGTAACTGAGTTATTTGAGATTGATTTGCTACAATAGTTGTTTATTAAACATACATTTCTTTGTAAGTAAACTAATTTCTACACACCTAATGTATATACCCAGCAAAAAATTAGACAAAAATATTCTATTCCAAGTAGTAAAATCTGAAAAAAGGAGTGGCACATTAGAAGAAAAAAAATAAATAAAAATATAGACTGACTGACCAACTAATACGTACACTCTGTCCGATGGGCACACAAAACACACTTAAACATTTCAAAAATATATACACAATACGCTGAACTTTAATAAAATGAAAAAAAAAATCATACAGAACATCAAATAAAAGCCATAGGTGCTCACCCTTCATAAAATAAACATACATATGTATATAAACAAATGCAACAGAAATTTCGTCATACAAAGTCATCTTGTATCCTAGAGGAGCCGTCGATAGGGTATACCTAAATTATATGAAAACGAGTTCGTTTTCTGTTGATCACTATTCAAGAAGAAAATATGTTTGTTCATTATGATTTAACTAATTTAAAAGTACATTTAAATTCAGTCTCATATCCGTACTTCTTAACATAAAAATTAAAAACAAATGTTATCCAATTCTATATATGAAAGAATCTCCAGCGCTTCTAACTGCATCAGAGTTTAAGAAAAAAGATCCTTTTATTCAATTGAATAAAATTTTAATTTGAAGCAGTAAGCAAATATATCAGCTTACTGCAGTCTTATTCATAATCGTATAATAGAATATATAACCACTAAAGGACAAAGTCTAAAAGTCTTATAAATTAAGAAATATAGAAAATAACATAATTTTTATAAACGCGTAAAGTTTCAAAAGTAATTCAAATGATTTCATCGCAAAAAACAAACAAAAAGCAGCGATTGTTTTCAACAATTATGAAAATAATAATTACAATATAAAACTCCCTTTTGATTTCCAATGTTTATCAATAAAAAATAAAAAATAAGTAAGTTAACTAACAACAACAAAAAACTATCAGTACCTAAGCTGGAGTGCCGGATCAGTTTCATTTAAAAATGTTTATACATTTTTAAAAAGCAAAGCAAGCTTTCCAAAATAAATGTAGAAGGCTATAGCTAGAAGAAATTTTATACCCTAAAAATGTCAAACGTTGACTAACTAACATTGCATCAACTTTAAAAAAATGTAAATTAAGTATAAGAAATATTTCTATTATAGTTACTATTACTATAGAGTGTGTAAGAATTACATATCTTCAGGAATTCAGTTTTACTTAAAACAGAAAATCCTCACAAACTTTTAAGTAAACGCAGATAAAAATTAAAATGTTTTTAATTTCAACAATAACAGACATCACATGACAAAAAATAAAATAAAAAATATATTCAAAGATTGAGTTAAACACTTATTTGTATGTACATATACTTACATATATGTACATACATACATACATACATAAAATCAATTTGTAGATATGTATGTATACACCCACTCAAATCACGGTCAGCCTTAAATTCCCACAGTCTAGCAACACCTACATTAGCATTAGAAAAAATAACTTTCACGTTTTCCCGTCGTCATTAGGAAAAATCATTTTCCCGTCGGCATTTGAAAAAACAATATTTATGTATTGCCCGGCATTAGGAAAAATTATCATGCATTGCCGTAGGCATTAGGAAAAATTAATAATCACTATTTCACCATTGGTACATACATAAAAACCGCCAAACTATGAACCGCCTTAATACATTCACACAAAATATTCCACACACAAACATCCACGGTCAGGCAGACAGACAGACAGACCGACAGACGGACAGACAGACATACACTTAATGTAAACAAAAACTCCTAATGTAAACAAAAAACTCCTAATGTAAACAAAAAACATCAAAGCGCCGCCGAAAACACAAATTTCAAAGAATTTAACAATTTTCAAATTTTAATTACCCAAATTTAACAATTTCAGCAACAATTTAACAATTTCAGCCCACAATTTAACAATTTCAGCCACAATTTAACAATTTTAATTGCGGCAGGATGAACAGTTCCCTACTACTGGCCCAGAACACAGTAAATTTACGCATAATTATATCTTGGATTAAAGTTTTAAGAAATTATGGCGACAGATATTAAAACATCAGTGGCAAAGCTTAATGCTGAAAATTACTTCACGTGGAAGTGTAAGTTGGAGATGCTATTGATAAAGGAGGGTGTCTGGGAGGTTTTAACAACAGCAAAGCCAGCAACAGGTAATGATGCATGGATAAAGAAGGACATTATCCGAGAGCAACAATTTCTTTGGCGGTGGAGGATGACCAGTTGCATCTAATAACGCAATGCAAAACGGCGGCAGAGATGTGGAAGAATTTGCAGAATTAAGTAATAAAGTTGGTGTAATGCGAAAAATCTGCAGTATACGCTTGGAAGATAATGGTGATGTAAAGGTTCATATTGGTATGATGAGTGATTTGTTTCTTAAGTTGCAGAATTTGGGTGAGAATACTTTTAGCGAAAAATGGAACATTGCAATGCTGTTAAGTAGTTTGCCTGCCAGTTACAATAGTTTGATTATTGCTCTAGAGTCACGGTCTGAAGAGGAACTAACGATTGGATATGTTGAATCAAAATTAATTGAAGAATATTCTAGACGCAAAGGTGGCGATTCCAATGATTCACAAAAGGCTATGCTGGTATCCAAGAGAAAACAAAGTTCAAACATAGAGTGTTATTTCTGTCATAAAAAGGGTCACTTAAAGAAAAATTGCATTAAATATAAAGACTGGAAAACAAAACAGCCACAACAAAAGGCAAATACGGCTATAGATAATGATTTTTGTTTGTTGACAAGTGAAAGCTTTGGCAAATGGATAATAGATTCCGGTGCGTCCTGTCATATATGCAATGTAACCTTTTATTATTTGTAAACATAGACAGTGGTCTGCGAAAAGAAATAGTTTTGGCACATAGTGAGAAAGTCATATCAAGCGGCGAAGGTACAATAAAAATAAAACTGAAAAGAAATAAAAACGACTATAACAACATAACATTTGATAATGTGCTATACGCCCCTACAGTAAACATGAATATATTATCGGTTAAACAATTGACAAGAAAGGGTTGTAATGTCGATTTTCAAGGTGAAAAATGTATTGTACGAAAAGATGGTAAGGTAGTAATTTATGCAACTTCTGATTCGGGGCTGTATTTATGTCAAATTGAACACCATTTAAACCTTACAAATGAATGCTCAAGAAACTGTATTCATTATTGGCATAAAGTTTTAGGCCACCGGGACGCGAAAGCCATTGCAACTATGAAGTTAAGGAATCTGGCAGATGGCTTAGAAATTAGCAAGTGTGAAGTAAACGATTCCTGTCAAATTTGTCCTATTGGTAATCAACTCGTACACCATTTCGTAAAATAGAAGGGGTAAGTTCAGAAAACAGATTTGATTTGATTCATACTGATTTATGCGGCCCGATGGAAATAGCTACCCCAAGCGGTAATCTATACATAATATTAACATTTATAGACGATTATAGTAGATATTGCCAAATAAATTTGCTAAAACACAAGTCTGAAGTTCCTGAAAAATTAAAAAACTTTGTTTCCTTGGTTAATACAAACTTTGGTGTTAAACCAAAAATATTCACATCTGATCGTGGTAAGGAATACATAAATAAAGAGATTTTTTAGAAAATGAAGGGATACAGATTCAATATACAGCCGGCTATAGTCCTGAGCAGAACGGGGTCGCGGAACGAAAGAACCGGTCACTTATTGAAATGGTAAGGTGCATGCTGGCGGAGGCAAAACTACTTGGCGAATTATGGGGTGAGGCGGTGTCTACGTCCAACTATTTGCAAAACAGAATTCTTACTCGAACAACAGGGGTTACTCCATATGAAAGAATGTTCAATAAAGTTCCCGATTTAAGTCATTTAAGAATCTTTGGTGAAACTGGATTTGTTCATATTCCCAAAATAAAGAGAAAGAAGTTGAGTGAAAAGTCTCTTAAAATGATTTTCGTTGGATATGATCCACAATCGAAGGCTTATCGAATGGTTGATGAGAATCGTAGAATTCATATTTCACGAGATGTAAAATAGACTTGTGCCATTTAGTTCATTTCAGTGACCGGTCATTTTAGTTCATTATTTGTAAATGAACTAGTTCGTTCATTTAGTTCAATCGCTCTTTTTAGTTCAATGAACTAGTTAGGTCTTTTTAGTTCAATGATTTTACATCTACAATTCTACATGCATATGTATGTATGAGTGTTGTGGTCTTTGACAATATTAAAAACACAAATTCTGTGATTAAAATACTTTATGAAAACTAAAATTAATTAATTAATAAATAAATTTGATTTATAAAAAAATCTCATAAATCCAAACTATTTTTTAGTGTTTTCTGTGTTAGTTCATTTTGTGTATTAGTTCTTAGTTCAAAAATTGAATAAGAGACCGTAAAACTATTGAACTAGTTCACTTACTTCAAAGTACTGAATCGTTCATTTGAACTAGTTCGTTCATGAACTACACAAGACTAATATAAAATTTACAGGAAAAAATTGAGGGATTCAATGAAAAGGATAAAACCTGTCCTAATGAATTTGAAATTTGCTTTAAAGAAGCAGATGGCGTGGAAGAAAATAATTGTGGGGAGGAGTCTAATGATTCGTTTGAGTCGTTTAATGGGTTTGATAGTGATGAGAATTGCGCAGATAATTTACAAGGTATAAGAAAATCTGAACGTAAAACCAAAGGAAAACTTCCAGCAAGGTATGTAAGTGCTTTTCAAGATTATGTCCCTACAACGTATGCCGAAGCAATGCAAAGCGGTGAAAAAGGTAATTGGTTCAAGGCTATGGAAAAGGAGTTCGAAGCTTTAAAAACTAATGAAACTTGGGTATTGGTGAAAAGGCCCAAAGACCGAAATATTATTAGTTGTAAATGGGTTTTCAAGAAAAAGTGTACTGACGATGGTGAACAATATAAAGCGAGACTCGTAGCTCGAGGATTTGCACAACAGTACGGCGTGGACTTTGATGAGGTTTTTGCTCCAGTGGTGTCACATACTACTCTTAGAACACTCTTTTCTATTAGTGGAAAACGGAATTTAAAAATTCACCATATTGATTGTAAAACAGCTTTCCTAAACGGAAACTTGAGCGAAGAAATTTTTATGGAACAGCCCACAGGTTTTAAAGAAAGTGTTCATGAAGACATGGTATGCCTTCTAAAGAAATCAGAATATGGACTAAAACAATCGGCAAGGGCATGGAACCAAACACTTCATGACGTTTTACTAAAGTCTGATTTTTACCAAAGTAACGTGGACCCGTGCTTGTATGTACGTTCAGAAGGGGTCAAGCTAACTTTTGTTTTGATTTACGTGGACGATATATTGATTGCATCAAAAGATGAAACCAAAATTAAAGCTATAAAGAATATTTTCGAAAATGCATTCAAGATCCATGACTTGGGGCCAATAAAGCACTATCTCAGTTTACAAGTGGAACGTTCAGAACATGGATATTATTCTATTTCACAATCGCAGTATATTGAAAAGATGTTAGCGGAAGGTGGACTCGACAATTCAAAACCATCCTCATTCCATTTTCCATCATATGGAAAATCTGGCAAGCAAGCAAACAGAACTTAGCAACAACAAAAACTATCAGAAACTCATTGGAAGTCTGCTATATATTTCGTTGAACTCAAGACCAGACATCACAGCTGCAGTTAATATATTAAGTCAAAAAATCTGTAAGCCAAACGAAGAAGACTGGACGGAACTAAAAAGGGTGGCTAGGTATCTCAAAGAAACCATCAATATGAAATTGTATTTAGTACCAGATAATGACGACATTTTATCCGGTTATTCAGATACCTCTTTCAAGTTTATGGTGCTGTTATTTCGTGGGCTTGTCGTAAGCAGACATGTGTGACATTGTCTTCAACAGAGGCAGAATTTGTTGCACTCGCTGAGGCAGCAAAACAAGCGTTATGGCTGAAGCAGTTACTTGCAGATTTTGGAGAACTTATAAACAATCCCATCATCATAAAAGAATGCAACCAAAGTTGTATAAAGATCGTCGAAGGTTTCAAATTGAATAACAGAACCAAACATATTGATATAAAATACCATTTTGTTAAGGATTATGTAAAGAGAGGCACAATAAGATGTGAATATTGTCCAACCAGCGACATGGAAGCAGATTTACTTACTAAACCACTCCTTCCACACAGAATAAAGGACTTAAGATCCAGAATTAAACTGGTTGACAATTTGAAATGAGAAGGGGTGTTGGATATATTGGGATGTCCCTACTGCAACATTCCAAATTACTAATATGGCAACTGTGTCATCTTTTGACATTTTGCTTTTGTAACTTTCCTTTTTTTTTATTACTTGTCATTCTGATCTTTTCCGGCTTATAACCTTTTTTTCTTTTTACTTAATTAATTAATAAAGACTTTTATAGTTGAATTAAATTAACATCACTGCGTTTTTTCTATAAGAACTATGCATAATGCCTTGAAAGAATAGTATAACTATATCTGTGGCAATAAATAATAATGGCTTAAGTTGACATAAGTGCTTTTTCATTTTATTACATATTCTTATTCTCTTCTTCAAGATCTATCACTCAACTAAATTTCAATTAAAAAATGTCATTATTAATAAAACTATACGCATTTATATTTTAACTTAAGTCTTCTTGGAAAATAATACGTAAGCCATAACATCTTACCTCAATTTAATTTTTTTTTTCGGTAGCTACATCAATATTAAAATATTTGAGCATAAAAACTTGTATACACTTAAGTTCAATAACTAACATCGCATCCAAATTATTCTTCATTAAAAAAAACTTATATTTAACTAAGCTTTTAAAAAATTATCTTATCCCAGGTTTTCCGCATTTTTCAATTTAACCTAAAGCACTTATCTCGACTTACCATCAATAAAAATTATTTTGATTTTCAATATAATAGCTTAAGTGCACTTTAATTTTTATTTTTCTAACAATGGATTTTTTCATAACATCTTAACTAATAAAACGTTTTAATTTTTTATAAAATTAAAAGTTTTGTCCTAATTAAATGTGCATCTTTTTCGGAGACTAAAAATTTTATATAAAAACCAAACACAATTAATTTTAGACAAAACCCTTAATATCTCAAAACATGAAATTTCGACTTAAGCCATTATTATTTATTGGCACAGATATTATCCTCTTCAGAATCGAATTTTAAAATTTTCTGTTAAAAATTTGTGGTTAAAGTCTACTGATGATTTGGTTCAAGCGCCAATGAAATACGTATATAGACATGCTAAACTACCAGCAAATGGATTTCGGTTATTTTCTACAAAACTTTAAATGGTTTTTCCTCAAAGTAAATTTTTTGAGTTATGCTGGTTTTTAAGTAAATAAGTGAGATGAACCATGTCCAATATATGTATTTATGTTTTTACAGTCCCTAATTTTTTTTATAAATCTTAAGTAATTGGGTAAATTACGGCACTCGATATCGAACGAAATATGCATTTAATTTCGATTGGAATTTCATTCGATATGAAATTGGTTGTTGTTTGTGCAAAGAGAGAGATAAAATCGTTCATAGGCGTAAGAAATACTCGTAAAAATAAATATATCGCAGATTTCCTCTTGCACGACGGATTTCGTTTTACGGTGGTGTTGTGTTAATTTTCATATGAACAAATGCGTTTTATTTTTTATGACGAAAGTTCGCACAAAAAAATCCTTGTTCGTCCCAGTTGTGTTCCCAGTTTGATTCGTGAGTTTCAGTGCAAAATATGTATGTATGTTTGTTTGTATGTATGTATGTACGAGTATGTGTATGTGATGTATGAGGAATACAGATGCTGTAACAATTCCCCTTAAATTATATTTTCTTTTCATAATTATTAAAACCTCCAATTCCAATAATTACAGATTATACTACAAAATTATTTCCCAAATGTTAGAAAATATAATTTTTTGCAGATTTTATTTTTTACTGATTCAAATTTTACACAAATATTCGTATATTACACAAAATGTATTTTCATGATTCACGAATTTCTTTTGTAATATAAACATTGTTTTTCGTAAATTTACGAAAAAAATTTGTAAAAATACTAAATTTTGTTATTTGCAGACAAAATCATTTCTACTATTTAAGAAGTATTTCGCACCGTAAAAACAACGAATATTTTCGTAAAATTAACCACATTTTACGTTTATTTTAACTATGAAATATTTTGAGTGTAGTTAATTAATTAATTATTTGAATTATTTTTCCTTTTTTCATTTATAAATGAAAAATTATAATAAAAAAAAGCAATGTGAGTCCGATCACAGGGGAGATGTGTAAACATCTAGTAATGAAAAATGTAATGCTTGTAGTAATATTTTTTCATTAATCAATTAAAAGTATCAAAACTTTCAATATTGTAAATACATAGGCATTTGCTGGTTTTTGTTTGTTTTATTTAACTTATTTGGGTAGTAAATGGCCACACTGCTGTTTAATGAAATGTAATGCATGTAGTTATTTTACAGCAATGGTTTTCGAACTATACAGCGCTAGCATAATTATATGTTAGTGAAAATTAGTAGCTACTATTGCACACAAGATGGTGTTTATATGAAGCTGTTAAGTTTCTCTGTACTTCTTGTTGTCCGTATGAATGACAATCTCAAAGACAATGAAGACTTTTAGTTTGACAAGTTTAGGTTTTTGTTTTTCTTATTTTGCTTTGTTTTAGTAAATTTCTTATTAAAAGTGCAAAAAATCTTTTTAAAAGTTATTAAAATTAAATGTTTTTGTATTCAAAAAAAGGGGTGTTATAAGTTTGTAGTGTGTGTCTGTGGATCTGTGTGTCTGTCTGTGTTCACGGCTGGACCGATTTTCATTTAGTTTTTTCTGTTTGAAAGATGACTTGATCGAGAGGGTTCTTAGCTATGTTTGAAAAAAATCGGTCCAGCCGTTTAGAAGATATAACATCTTTTCTGAAAAAAGTCGGGGGTTTTTAAAATTTTTAATTTTTGTTATATTTATTTGTTTTTATTTGCCTGTGATAACTTAATATACGACAATTAGTAATAAATTCAGTAAAGTGCGACTTTGACCCACGCACGAAGGGTTCCATGCGGACACTTTAGCCTATATAACAAATAGTTTTGGCTTTTTTTCGTTTATTGCGTTTTTTCGGTTTTGGCGCTTTTTTTATTATTTTTACTGAAATTTTAGTGGTACTGCAGTGCTCATCTATGGTAAATGCCTTTACTTTTACTTTTTAATTCCTGTTGTTCATCGTTTAGTTGTTGCTGTT
This sequence comes from Tachina grossa, assembly GCA_949987645.1. Lineage (NCBI taxonomy): Eukaryota > Metazoa > Arthropoda > Insecta > Diptera > Tachinidae > Tachina > Tachina grossa. The sequence goes on along the minus strand of OX465276.1, from coordinate 86,492,257 downwards.
CTTGTTGTTGTGTACGCATTGCAATTAAAATAAATTCAGTAAACTGCGACTTTGACTCCCGCACGAAGGGTTCCGTACATTCGGTTTTGAGCATTTTTTTTGATGTGGCTTTTTTCCTTTTTAAGTTTTTCCAGTTTAAACGATTTTTTCAGCTTTGTCGCATTTTTCTCTTTTTGGCGGTTTTTTTTCTCTTTTTGGGTTCTTTTAATTTTCGAAACTTTTTTCATTTTGGCGATTTTTTTCTGTTTTTTGTTTTTTTTTCATTTTGGCGTTTTTTTTGTTTGTTTTTGGGGTTTTTTTTTATTTAGGCGATTTTTTCATTTTGGCGATTTTTTTAAGGATTTTTTTTTTTAATTTTTGCGATTTCTTTATTTTGGCAATTGTTTTCATTTTGACGATTTTTCCGGTTTTTCGCGATTTATTTTAGTCCTAGATTTTTTTAATTTGGTGCTTTTTTCGGTTTTGGCGATTTTTTTGACGATTTTTTTAGATTTGGCTATTTTATAATTTTTTGATTTTTTAGTTTTACCGTTTTTGAAAATTTTAAGATACAGATACAGATACAGCAAGTTGTGAAAGTTACCAAGTCAAAATTGCATTAACTGATGGAACACCCTTTAATTTAAATTTTTTAAATTTACTGTTAATTGTTGTAGTCTGTATAAAAAAATACACTAACTTTAAAAAATTCAAGTGTATGTATATTACATGGGATTTTAACATTTTTCGTTGCTCGTTTTGGAACACCCTTTAATTTTTAACTCTCATATATTTGCTGTTGTAGCGGCCAAATGTCTACACACTGTGTCCGAATTTCAGGTCCGTAGCTCTTACGGTTCTCGAGGAAATACCCTGTAACAGAGGAACGGACAGCGTAGCGAAAACAATAGGGTTCATTTTCACCTTTGGTGTACGGAACCCTAATAAAGCAATTATTATTTTCACCTTTGGTGTACGGAACCCTAATAAAGCAAAAAACCTAACGACCCTTACAAACAAAAACCAGCAAATTCCTTTGTATTTACAATATTTTTAATAAGTTTATATTGCTTCTTTCAAACACTAATACACTCATACATAGCTCACACCGATTTGACAAAGCTGTGTGCATCGCAGCAAAGAAATCTCAGTGAAAAAGATTTTTACCCCCTAGCGTATAGATGTTTACACATCAAAAGTTATCTGGCGGACCCTTTAGTTAAGGGTTAAAACACACTTTTATGATTTTTGGTATTTTAAAGTTGGCAATGCTCATAAAGTATTTTTTTAAGATGTTACATGTCGTGTATAGCCGGGTTTCCATCTGTGTGCCATGTGCCACACAAGCGTAAAAAAAGCGTAACAACTAATTACTAATGAAAAACTTTTAGACTCCGACATGTATTTATTAAGTTAAATAGTTTCATACATAACTAATAGACAATTTTATAGAATCAAGCATGATTGCAAACTGTTTAAATCAATAATTACATGTCTGAATCAAACAGTTTTTCATTAGTAATTAGTTGGTTACGCTTTTTTGGACAAATGACACACAAGAAATGTCACATGTAAACTCAGCCTATGAATATCTACACATCTCATTGAAATTGTACTTTTTGTAGAAGATCCTGTTTGATCAATTTGTGTTTTGAAGATGTACAGTTGAAGAGTTACAGTGGGCCTAAGTTGTCAACATGGGACTCAAAAAAATTCTGAGGCTCGTAACTTTTAGAAAAATTATCCGATTTTTATGGGATAATTTTTTATAAGGCCAAAAGAGTGGTTTTCAATGAGGTTCTCTTGCTTTCTCTTCTGGCTTCTTGGTTGAAGTTCCTCGTATAATTTATTAGGCCTTCCAAATTGTTTCATACTAATCTGTGTAACTATCTCGGTTTTTAGCCATTGTTCATTTTGTTTTTGGAACTTAGTTTTGTTATGATTTAATTCTTTCATTTTTCTTTCGTACGCTACCAAAAAGTTCTCTATTTTTTTAATAGCATCTTCATTTAGTTTTAATTCAAATGAGTTGTCAATTATATATATTAATTATATCTAACATTTTTCTTGGCAATAAACTAACAGGAACGTATTCCCATAGAAGTTTACATACCGCGTTATATTTAATAACAGTTCAATAAAGAGTGATTATTCTTATAAAAGATCCCTGCGTTTTTATACAATACAGCATACTTTATAAGCGCCTTTGCTACTGGTACTGTGAAGTGTTATTTATTTTAAGTAGCAGTATAATCAGGTAGCACCTCCCGATGTCGTTGTAAAATAAGGGCGAAAACCTTTTTTTAATCCATTAAAAATGTGTGTTGTTATTCGTTAAATGCTTACCTGTTATTAGCATTAACTACACTTACATGGCAAAACATATCGTATAATTACCATAAATATTTTTTATTGCGAAAAATATACATAGACTTATTGGATAACATTCCAAATTTATTTTTGTTTTTCTATTTAGGTTGAATTTCAGAATTCATAAAAGTTTTAAACAGCTGATGTGTGAATAAAGGGAAAAAAGTTAAGCGCATTCTATATATTTTTTGAATTGCACCCTACAATCGGAATATCTCGAGATCACTTAATTATATTGGAGTAATTTTTTCAGGTGAAGTAGAAAGACTCATATAAAAGGCCAACATAAGAAAAGAAAATTATTTTAATATATATTTTTTATGGTACAAAACAAAATTTTTCCAAAATTTTGACTTTTTTCAGAAAATTTGAGCGTATGTTCGCATTTATGAAAAGGCTGTCAAAAATTTAAGTTAAACATATTGTAAACTATTTTAACAATTAAATGCTATACTTAAAACTCAAAATCGACCGTCACAACTTTTTATAAGCGCATTTTTTTCAATACATGTATTTCTTTATTGTATCTTCACATGTGAACTAAAAATAAGTATTCAAATCTTAAATCTATAAAAAAAATTATTAGACCCGACTAGAGTCGGACATAAACTTAGTGAAAGTTATAAATAATACATAAGTAGTGATAATCAAAAAGGAAAAATAAATATATTATCAAGCAGTCCCATCTGGAGTGTTAAGTATAAGATCCCTTGTGTCCCTCTTTTTAAGGCGGATGTGTCCAGTAAAGTTCAAAATATTACGAGCAAGCAGATTAGGATGTGACTCGAGTTTTGTTAAATATTTGCCTGCGTCTTTTGCAATTTCATCAGTCACTAGTGGCATATTTAAATCACGATGTATATTTGAATTTTTTATGTACCATGGAGCCGATGTTATTAACCGTAAAATTTTGTTTTGCTTTCGTTGGATTTTCTCGATATTGGAAGCTTAAGCAGTGCCCCATAGTTGAATTCCGTAACACCATATTGGTTTCAAAATCGACTTGTATATTAAAAGTTTACAATCGATATTGAGTGTTGAATTTCTACCAATCAGCCAATGTATCTGAGTTATTTTAAGTTTCATTTGTGTTAGCTTTGAGTCAGTATGGTGTTTCCATGTATGCCGACGATCAAGGTGTATACCAAGGTATTTCACATGTGAATGTTGAAGAACAACTTGACTGTTGATTCTAATGGGGGGACAAGTATCTTTTCGTAGGGTAAAGGTTATATGTACGCACTTCTGTTCGTTTTCTTTTATTCTCCTCTTTATTTCTCTTGTTTAAGAAAAAAATTTTATAAAAAATTTGTTTTAAAAAGCCTTTACAAAGCCTTAATAAGTTTTATAAATAAGGCTGTTAAAATATACTTTGTTTTACTAACCACATTTTTGTAGCTAAACGCATTTCATAAATATTGATGCATACTCATAGTCAAAACAAAGGATATTTTTATGCTGTTTTGATTATGAGTGTGGATCATTATCTCTTATTATAGAAAAAATAAACTAATGCAGCTATACGATTTCAGAAAATATTTTCTGATATGGTATAACTGTATTAGTTTATTTTTTTATAATAAGAGATAATATTTATAAAATGTATTTAGCTACATAAATGCGGTTAGTAAAACAACCTAAAAAAACTTGGTACGAAATATTGATGAATCATCAAAATTTCATACCATCCTATATTTATGTTGTTTTACTAATCGCATTTTGTAAATAAATGCATTTCATAAATATTATCTATTATTATAGAAAGAATAAAATAGTATGGTTATATGATATTAGAAAACATGATTTCTGATATCATATAATCATACTATTTTATTTTTCTATAATAAGAGATAATGACTCATACTCATAGTCAAAACAAAGGATATTTATATGCTGTTTTGATTATGAGTATGCGTCAATATTTATGAAATGCATTTAGTTATAAAATGCGGTTAGTAAAACAAAGTATATTTTAAGTGTTTAAAACCACCATTTTTATAGTAATACCGGTTTTAAACACTTAAAGCATACTTTGTTTTGACTATGAGCATGAGCTGATATTTATGAAATTGATTTTATAAATATTGACTCATACCCTTAGTCAAAACAACATAAATAATTCTTGGTACGAAATATTGATGAATCATCGAACGATAATTCAAAAATAAATCATAGTTCCCTTATATCAAATTCTATTCGTGCAACAATAGTTGACCTGTCAAATTGGAAAAAACACGCTATGATTGGCTTGCTAGAAAGTCCTAATGGACTTAAATTTGAGAACATTTATTTATACTCAAAATCTTTATATCAACCCAGATATAAATATCTGAAGAAATTAATTACATCAATTAAAATAATAATATATTACAAAATTTACCGATAGTGAATCTGTTATTTCAGTCCAAAGTAATTCCAATATGATATTTAACGATGATGCGTATGGGAAGAATACTTTTGTATGGGGAGAGATAAGAATGTTGATTCATTCTACTTATGTAAAATTTACACCAGAATCACCAAACATTTAATAAGAGATCTTCATAATGTAATTTTAATGTTTAAGTAAGGTGAGAAAAATATAAAGCATGTTGAAAGGCTAAATATGAATTTTTGATTATAAGCAAAGATATTGAATTAAACGATGATCGTTATAGAAAATAATTTTACTACATAAAACTTTACTTTTTCGTATTTCATCTGACTTTAAACTTCATGTATATAAATGTTATAAATGGCTAGCTACTTGTACACTGATAACTAAATCTGACTCAGATATCTTGAAATGAAAATCTGAACAGCTCCTGATAGCCTGATCTGAAAACCAGACCAGCTCCTGATAAGCTGATCTGATAATCAGATCAGGTCCTGATAAGCTGATCTGATAACCAGACCAGCTCCTGATAAGCTGATCTGAAAACCAGACCAGCTCCTGATAAGCTGATCTAGTAGCCGGTACCTTAATTTGCTGTTAGCAAACATGGATGAGAAAGTTTTAAGGCATTTGATGTTGAGAACAAATGTGATTAAGAAAAATCTTGTAGTATAAAAACTAGTGAAATAGATACAAGTGAACAACTAAGAGATGCATTTAAACCTATAACAGAAGAATTCATAAATAGTTCTAAAAATATTAAAAGAATTCTTATGAAAGAAAAAAGTAAAATCAAGACAGAAGTTGAAAATATACAAGTTTAAAGCATGAGAAACCATCAGTCAAGATAGAGACAAGTACACCAAAGAAACTAGCAGAAGGAACAATATTTGATAATACCATCTTATTTACTGATGCTAATACTGAGAATGATGATGACGATGATTTGTACTCAAAGACTTCCAATTCCGAAGACTTATCAGTATTGGAAGGAAGAAATTAATTAGATACAAATTAATGGTGATAGTAACTTAAAACTGAATGAAGATAAAATACAAGTTGGTGGTCAAATATGGGCTCTAACACTAGGACTATTTTCTCTAATGTTTGATAAAATACCAAAAAATTATGATAAATTTGAACTCGAAATCTATAAAAAGATTTTAATTACTACTAATGTATGTATACAGAAGCATCATCGTTCTCCGTCAGAGAACGATGATATAAGTTAATTTTTCGGGAAACTGAAAGCAACAAACTAAAGAACAAATTAATAATATAGCTTAAGGCATTGATATAATTCAAGAATATATTCAAATGCATATTGGTGGACTACAACGTGAAATAAAATTAGAGAAGGAAGAGAGTTATAAAATTGAAAAGCAATTCTAAAAATTAAATAATTAAAAATAAATTGAAGAGTTGTACGATTAAATATATATGTAGATTAGAAAATTAACTACATGTTAGTATAAATAGCTGAAAGTGCAACATCTAGATCACAACACTTTTGAAAAAATCTGTGAAACAACTCAATGTCTTTAAAAAGAAATTTAGTAAACGAACTCCATATTAAATCTCAACAATTGTTTGTGCTTGTAGAGATGCAATGACAGGAATATATGAAGTTTTATGGAGCTAAGTTAGGTGAAATGGAGAACTATTCTACAGAAAATAGAAATTGTTGATTTTTGAAGACTGTAATTGACACATTCTCATAGTTTCGTACAGCTGAAAATAAAAGCTGCACTCTAAAAACCAAGGGAATGGAAAATATTTTTGAAGTGGTACGGGTACCAAAAAACTTACAAACAGATGATTCTAAAGAATTTTTTAATGAATACTTTGGAGAACTCATATATAAATAGAAGATTAAACATTACTTAATATGAAAGCATCAATACTAGAATGATTTAATAGATCATTGAAAGGAATGATGTGAAAAGAATTAGCTTTAATGGTTCATATAAGTGGATTGGTATATATAAAGATTTACTTAGTGTATAAAATAGAAAAATTCATCTCACCATTAACATGTTTACGATTAAACATTCCACAAATGAGAAAAAGCTGCTTAATATAGTATAAAGTAATTTGAAGAATGAATGCTGAATTTAATAAAAATAAAAATAAAATTAAAACGAAAAATCTAGTTTTTTGTAGGATTGATTAGGAATGATGGGTCTTAAGAAAGGTAATTAACTAAATGTAGTGGAATTCTCTAAACTTGATGGTCTGAATGAAATATTGGTAAAACTTCAGTGTTTAAAATGAACTATAACATAGTGTAATATTCAGCAGCACATCATATTATCACTTTTTATAAAGTTGTATGTACATTTTCCCATCGAAAGCGCTAGCACGCAAAATTTTACTATATGAAAATGGAATTATTATTATAGAAGATCTTCACTCTATTTATTTCTTTAGCTGTCAGATCTTTAGAAAATATAGATAAACTACGGAAATTGGGCTTTGATATCCAATCTTTAAGAATGTACATGTGTATGAATAAGTATCAAACAAACTTAGTGAATGAATATAGGCTTCAACTAGAATCATGCTGAAGCATGCATAAATTTTAAAATGTACAGTAAACAGATCTTACTTTATATCTGTATCTGTATGAGTATTAAATAAATTTATAGAAAAAAAATGAAAGCATGCCGAAGCATGTATAATTAAAAAAAAAAAAAATACGCACGTCATACAATTTTGTAAGCAAAGAAATTTTATGATTTTGTGGTCAATGAAATACATACATATGTATCTACTTTGTAAAAATTCAAAAGAGCGAACTGGTAAATTCTAATAGTAAGGATTTTTAATTGTAACACTCTACATCTCGGACTCTTACGTCACTATCGATAGAAGCATGCTAAGGCATGAATACTAGCAAAATATATAAAGCTGTTAGAAGGTGATGAAACAGCAATTGTATCTGGATCAACCCAACTCATGAATGTATTGTATACGGGAGTGATTGATGGTGATGATGACCTTTTTTAAGTGAATAATCATTACATATGAATGCGATAGGAGTCAACCAGCAAACCTCATGTAGAAATACCTACTTGAGGCAAAAAAATTCTCCCAAGCATAGATATTTCATTGTTTCTAACACTTTATGAAAACACCGACGGTGAATTGCTGGTAGAGGTAACTGAGTTATTTGAGATTGATTTGCTACAATAGTTGTTTATTAAACATACATTTCTTTGTAAGTAAACTAATTTCTACATACCTAATGTATATACCCAGCAAAAAATTAGACAAAGATATTCTATTCCAAGTAGTAAAATCTGAAAAAAGGAGTGGCACATTAGAAGAAAAAAAATAAATAAAAATATAGACTGACTGACCAACTAATACGTACACTCTGTCCGATGGGCACACAAAACACACTTAAACATTTCAAAAATATATACACAATACGCTGAACTTTAACAAAATGAAAAAAAAAATCATATAGAACATCAAATAAAAGCCATAGGTGCTCACCCTTCATAAAATAAACATACATATGTATATAAACAAATGCAACAGAAATTTCGTCATACAAAGTCATCTTGTATCCTAGAGGAGCCGTCGATAGGGTATACCTAAATTATATGAAAACGAGTTCGTTTTCTGTTGATCACTATTCAAGAAGAAAATATGTTTGTTCATTATGATTTAACTAATTTAAAAGTACATTTAAATTCAGTCTCATATCCGTACTTCTTAACATAAAAATTAAAAACAAATGTTATCCAATTCTATATATGAAAGAATCTCCAGCGCTTCTAACTGCATCAGAGTTTAAGAAAAAAGATCCTTTTATTCAATTGAATAAAATTTTAATTTGAAGCAGTAAGCAAATATATCAGCTTACTGCAGTCTTATTCATAATCGTATAATAGAATATATAACCACTAAAGGACAAAGTCTAAAAGTCTTATAAATTAAGAAATACAGAAAATAATATAATTTTTATAAACGCGTAAAGTTTCAAAAGTAATTCAAATGATTTTCATCGCAAAAAAACAAACAAAAAGCAGCGATTGTTTTCAACAATTATGAAAATAATAATTACAATATAAAACTCCCTTTTGATTTCCAATGTTTATCAATAAAAAATAAAAAATAAGTAAGTTAACTAACAACAAAAAAAAAAACTATCAGTACCTAAGCTGGAGTGCCGGATCAGTTTCATTTAAAAATGTTTATACATTTTTAAAAAGCAAAGCAAGCTTTCCAAAATAAATGTAGAAGGCTATAGCTAGAAGAAATTTTATACCCTAAAAATGTCAAACGTTGACTAACTAACATTGCATCAACTTTAAAAAAATGTAAATTAAGTATAAGAAATATTTCTATTATAGTTACTATTACTATAGAGTATGTAAGAATTACATATCTTCAGGAATTCAGTTTTACTTAAAACAGAAAATCCTCACAAACTTTTAAGTAAACGCAGATATAAATTAAAATGTTTTTAATTTCAACAACAACAGACATCACATGACAAAAAATAAAATAAAAAATATATTCAAAGATTGAGTTAAACACTTATTTGTATGTACATATACTTACATATATGTACATACATACATACATACATAAAATCAATTTGTAGATATGTATGTATACACCCACTCAAATCACGGTCAGCCTTAAATTCCCACAGTCTAGCAACACCTACATTAGCATTAGAAAAAATAACTTTCACGTTTTCCCGTCGTCATTAGGAAAAATCATTTTCCCGTCGGCATTTGAAAAAACAATATTTATGTATTGCCCGGCATTAGGAAAAATTATCATGCATTGCCGTAGGCATTAGGAAAAATTAATAATCACTATTTCACCATTGGTACATACATAAAAACCGCCAAACTATGAACCGCCTTAATACATTCACACAAAATATTCCACACACAAACATCCACGGTCAGGCAGACAGACAGACAGACCGACAGACGGACAGACAGACATACACTTAATGTAAACAAAAACTCCTAATGTAAACAAAAAACTCCTAATGTAAACAAAAAACATCAAAGCGCCGCCGAAAACACAAATTTCAAAGAATTTAACAATTTTCAAATTTTAATTACCCAAATTTAACAATTTCAGCAACAATTTAACAATTTCAGCCCACAATTTAACAATTTCAGCCACAATTTAACAATTTTAATTGCGGCAGGATGAACAGTTCCCTACTACTGGCCCAGAACACAGTAAATTTACGCATAATTATATCTTGGATTAAAGTTTTAAGAAATTATGGCGACAGATATTAAAACATCAGTGGCAAAGCTTAATGCTGAAAATTACTTCACGTGGAAGTTTAAGTTGGAGATGCTATTGATAAAGGAGGGTGTCTGGGAGGTTTTAACAACAGCAAAGCCAGCAACAGGTAATGATGCATGGATAAAGAAGGACATTATCCGAGAGCAACAATTTCTTTGGCGGTGGAGGATGACCAGTTGCATCTAATAACGCAATGCAAAACGGCGGCAGAGATGTGGAAGAATTTGCAGAATTAAGTAATAAAGTTGGTGTAATGCGAAAAATCTGCAGTATACGTTTGGAAGATAATGGTGATGTAAAGGTTCATATTGGTATGATGAGTGATTTGTTTCTTAAGTTGCAGAATTTGGGTGAGAATACTTTTAGCGAAAAATGGAACATTGCAATGCTGTTAAGTAGTTTGCCTGCCAGTTACAATAGTTTGATTATTGCTCTAGAGTCACGGTCTGAAGAGGAACTAACGATTGGATATGTTGAATCAAAATTAATTGAAGAATATTCTAGACGCAAAGGTGGCGATTCCAATGATTCACAAAAGGCTATGCTGGTATCCAACAGAAAACAAAGTTCAAACATAGAGTGTTATTTCTGTCATAAAAAGGGTCACTTAAAGAAAAATTGCATTAAATATAAAGACTGGAAAACAAAACAGCCACAACAAAAGGCAAATACGGCTATAGATAATGATTTTTGTTTGTTGACAAGTGAAAGCTTTGGCAAATGGATAATAGATTCCGGTGCGTCCTGTCATATATGCAATGTAACCTTTTATTATTTGTAAACATAGACAGTGGTCTGCGAAAAGAAATAGTTTTGGCACATAGTGAGAAAGTCATATCAAGCGGCGAAGGTACAATAAAAATAAAACTGAAAAGAAATAAAAACGACTATAACAACATAACATTTGATAATGTGCTATACGCCCCTACAGTAAACATGAATATATTATCGGTTAAACAATTGACAAGAAAGGGTTGTAATGTCGATTTTCAAGGTGAAAAATGTATTGTACGAAAAGATGGTAAGGTAGTAATTTATGCAACTTCTGATTCGGGGCTGTATTTATGTCAAATTGAACACCATTTAAACCTTACAAATGAATGCTCAAGAAACTGTATTCATTATTGGCATAAAGTTTTAGGCCACCGGGACGCGAAAGCCATTGCAACTATGAAGTTAAGGAATCTGGCAGATGGCTTAGAAATTAGCAAGTGTGAAGTAAACGATTCCTGTCAAATTTGTCCTATTGGTAATCAACTCGTACACCATTTCGTAAAATAGAAGGGGTAAGTTCAGAAAACAGATTTGATTTGATTCATACTGATTTATGCGGCCCGATGGAAATAGCTACCCCAAGCGGTAATCTATACATAATATTAACATTTATAGACGATTATAGTAGATATTGCCAAATAAATTTGCTAAAACACAAGTCTGAAGTTCCTGAAAAATTAAAAAACTTTGTTTCCTTGGTTAATACAAACTTTGGTGTTAAACCAAAAATATTCACATCTGATCGTGGTAAGGAATACATAAATAAAGAGATTTTTTAGAAAATGAAGGGATACAGATTCAATATACAGCCGGCTATAGTCCTGAGCAGAACGGGGTCGCGGAACGAAAGAACCGGTCACTTATTGAAATGGTAAGGTGCATGCTGGCGGAGGCAAAACTACTTGGCGAATTATGGGGTGAGGCGGTGTCTACGTCCAACTATTTGCAAAACAGAATTCTTACTCGAACAACAGGGGTTACTCCATATGAAAGAATGTTCAATAAAGTTCCCGATTTAAGTCATTTAAGAATCTTTGGTGAAACTGGATTTGTTCATATTCCCAAAATAAAGAGAAAGAAGTTGAGTGAAAAGTCTCTTAAAATGATTTTCGTTGGATATGATCCACAATCGAAGGCTTATCGAATGGTTGATGAGAATCGTAGAATTCATATTTCACGAGATGTAAAATAGACTTGTGCCATTTAGTTCATTTCAGTGACCGGTCATTTTAGTTCATTATTTGTAAATGAACTAGTTCGTTCATTTAGTTCAATCGCTCTTTTTAGTTCAATGAACTAGTTAGGTCTTTTTAGTTCAATGATTTTACATCTACAATTCTACATGCATATGTATGTATGAGTGTTGTGGTCTTTGACAATATTAAAAACACAAATTCTGTGATTAAAATACTTTATGAAAACTAAAATTAATTAATTAATAAATAAATTTGATTTATAAAAAAATCTCATAAATCCAAACTATTTTTTAGTGTTTTCTGTGTTAGTTCATTTTGTGTATTAGTTCTTAGTTCAAAAATTGAATAAGAGACCGTAAAACTATTGAACTAGTTCACTTACTTCAAAGTACTGAATCGTTCATTTGAACTAGTTCGTTCATGAACTACACAAGACTAATATAAAATTTACAGGAAAAAATTGAGGGATTCAATGAAAAGGATAAAACCTGTCCTAATGAATTTGAAATTTGCTTTAAAGAAGCAGATGGCGTGGAAGAAAATAATTGTGGGGAGGAGTCTAATGATTCGTTTGAGTCGTTTAATGGGTTTGATAGTGATGAGAATTGCGCAGATAATTTACAAGGTATAAGAAAATCTGAACGTAAAACCAAAGGAAAACTTCCAGCAAGGTATGTAAGTGCTTTTCAAGATTATGTCCCTACAACGTATGCCGAAGCAATGCAAAGCGGTGAAAAAGGTAATTGGTTCAAGGCTATGGAAAAGGAGTTCGAAGCTTTAAAAACTAATGAAACTTGGGTATTGGTGAAAAGGCCCAAAGACCGAAATATTATTAGTTGTAAATGGGTTTTCAAGAAAAAGTGTACTGACGATGGTGAACAATATAAAGCGAGACTCGTAGCTCGAGGATTTGCACAACAGTACGGCGTGGACTTTGATGAGGTTTTTGCTCCAGTGGTGTCACATACTACTCTTAGAACACTCTTTTCTATTAGTGGTAAACGGAATTTAAAAATTCACCATATTGATTGTAAAACAGCTTTCCTAAACGGAAACTTGAGCGAAGAAATTTTTATGGAACAGCCCACAGGTTTTAAAGAAAGTGTTCATGAAGACATGGTATGCCTTCTAAAGAAATCAGAATATGGACTAAAACAATCGGCAAGGGCATGGAACCAAACACTTCATGACGTTTTACTAAAGTCTGATTTTTACCAAAGTAACGTGGACCCGTGCTTGTATGTACGTTCAGAAGGGGTCAAGCTAACTTTTGTTTTGATTTACGTGGACGATATATTGATTGCATCAAAAGATGAAACCAAAATTAAAGCTATTTAAACGAAGAAGACTGGACGGAACTAAAAAGGGTGGCTAGGTATCTCAAAGAAACCATCAATATGAAATTGTATTTAGTACCAGATAATGACGAAATTTTATCCGGTTATTCAGATACCTCTTTCAAGTTTATCGTGCTGTTATTTCGTGGGCTTGTCGTAAGCAGACATGTGTGACATTGTCTTCAACAGAGGCAGAATTTGTTGCACTCGCTGAGGCAGCAAAACAAGCGTTATGGCTGAAGCAGTTACTTGCAGATTTTGGAGAACTTATAAACAATCCCATCATCATAAAAGAATGCAACCAAAGTTGTATAAAGATCGTCGAAGGTTTCAAATTGAACAACAGAACCAAACATATTGATATAAAATACCATTTTGTTAAGGATTATGTAAAGAGAGGCACAATAAGATGTGAATATTGTCCAACCAGCGACATGGAAGCAGATTTACTTACTAAACCACTCCTTCCACACAGAATAAAGGACTTAAGATCCAGAATTAAACTGGTTGACAATTTGAAATGAGAAGGGGTGTTGGATATATTGGGATGTCCCTACTGCAACATTCCAAATTACTAATATGGCAACTGTGTCATCTTTTGACATTTTGCTTTTGTAACTTTCCTTTTTTTTTATTACTTGTCATTCTGATCTTTTCCGGCTTATAACCTTTTTTTCTTTTTACTTAATTAATTAATAAAGACTTTTATAGTTGAATTAAATTAACATCACTGCATTTTTTCTATAAGAACTATGCATAATGCCTTGAAAGAATAGTATAACTATATCTGTGGCAATAAATAATAATGGCTTAAGTTGACATAAGTGCTTTTTCATTTTATTACATATTCTTATTCTCTTCTTCAAGATCTATCACTCAACTAAATTTCAATTAAAAAATGTCATTATTAATAAAACTATACGCATTTATATTTTAACTTAAGTCTTCTTGGAAAATAATACGTAAGCCATAACATCTTACCTCAATTTAATTTTTTTTTCGGTAGCTACATCAATATTAAAATATTTGAGCATAAAAACTTGTATACACTTAAGTTCAATAACTAACATCGCATCCAAATTATTCTTCATTAAAAAAAACTTATATTTAACTAAGCTTTTAAAAAATTATCTTATCCCAGGTTTTCCGCATTTTTCAATTTAACCTAAAGCACTTATCTCGACTTACCATCAATAAAAATTATTTTGATTTTCAATATAATAGCTTAAGTGCACTTTAATTTTTATTTTTCTAACAATGGATTTTTTCATAACATCTTAACTAATAAAACGTTTTAATTTTTTATAAAATTAAAAGTTTTGTCCTAATTAAATGTGCATCTTTTTCGGAGGCTAAAAATTTTATATAAAAACCAAACACAATTAATTTTAGACAAAACCCTTAATATCTCAAAACATGAAATTTCGACTTAAGCCATTATTATTTATTGGCACAGATATTATCCTCTTCAGAATCGAATTTTAAAATTTTCTGTTAAAAATTTGTGGTTAAAGTCTACTGATGATTTGGTTCAAGCGCCAATGAAATACGTATATAGACATGCTAAACTACCAGCAAATGGATTTCGGTTATTTTCTACAAAACTTTAAATGGTTTTTCCTCAAAGTAAATTTTTTGAGTTATGCTGGTTTTTAAGTAAATAAGTGAGATGAACCATGTCCAATATATGTATTTATGTTTTTACAGTCCCTAATTTTTTTTATAAATCTTAAGTAATTGGGTAAATTACGGCACTCGATATCGAACGAAATATGCATTTAATTTCGATTGGAATTTCATTCGATATGAAATTGGTTGTTGTTTGTGCAAAGAGAGAGATAAAATCGTTCATAGGCGTAAGAAATACTCGTAAAAATAAATATATCGCAGATTTCCTCTTGCACGACGGATTTCGTTTTACGGTGGTGTTGTGTTAATTTTCATATGAACAAATGCGTTTTATTTTTTATGACGAAAGTTCGCACAAAAAAATCCTTGTTCGTCCCAGTTGTGTTCCCAGTTTGATTCGTGAGTTTCAGTGCAAAATATGTATGTATGTTTGTTTGTATGTATGTATGTACGAGTATGTGTATGTGATGTATGAGGAATACAGATGCTGTAACAATTCCCCTTAAATTATATTTTCTTTTCATAATTATTAAAACCTCCAATTCCAAGAATTACAGATTATACTACAAAATTATTTCCCAAATGTTAGAAAATATAATTTTTTGCAGATTTTATTTTTTACTGATTCAAATTTTACACAAATATTCGTATATTACACAAAATGTATTTTCATGATTCACGAATTTCTTTTGTAATATAAACATTGTTTTTCGTAAATTTACGAAAAAAATTTGTAAAAATACTAAATTTTGTTATTTGCAGACAAAATCATTTCTACTATTTAAGAAGTATTTCGCACCGTAAAAATAACGAATATTTTCGTAAAATTAACCACATTTTACGTTTATTTTAACTATGAAATATTTTGAGTGTAGTTAATTAATTAATTATTTGAATTATTTTTCCTTTTTTCATTTATAAATGAAAAATTATAATAAAAAAAGCAATGTGAGTCCGATCACAGGGGAGATGTGTAAACATCTAGTAATGAAAAATGTAATGCTTGTAGTAATATTTTTTCATTAATCAATTAAAAGTATCAAAACTTTCAATATTGTAAATACATAGGCATTTGCTGGTTTTTGTTTGTTTTATTTAACTTATTTGGGTAGTAAATGGCCACACTGCTGTTTAATGAAATGTAATGCATGTAGTTATTTTACAGCAATGGTTTTCGAACTATACAGCGCTAGCATAATTATATGTTAGTGAAAATTAGTAGCTACTATTGCACACAAGATGGTGTTTATATGAAGCTGTTAAGTTTCTCTGTACTTCTTGTTGTCCGTATGAATGACAATCTCAAAGACAATGAAGACTTTTAGTTTGACAAGTTTAGGTTTTTGTTTTTCTTATTTTGCTTTGTTTTAGTAAATTTCTTATTAAAAGTGCAAAAAATCTTTTTAAAAGTTATTAAAATTAAATGTTTTTGTATTCAAAAAAAGGGGTGTTATAAGTTTGTAGTGTGTGTCTGTGGATCTGTGTGTCTGTCTGTGTTCACGGCTGGACCGATTTTCATTTAGTTTTTTCTGTTTGAAAGATGACTTGATCGAGAGGGTTCTTAGCTATGTTTGAAAAAAATCGGTCCAGCCGTTTAGAAGATATAACATCTTTTCTGAAAAAAGTCGGGGGTTTTTAAAATTTTTAATTTTTGTTATATTTATTTGTTTTTATTTGCCTGTGATAACTTAATATACGACAATTAGTAATAAATTCAGTAAAGTGCGACTTTGACCCACGCACGAAGGGTTCCATGCGGACACTTTAGCCTATATAACAAATAGTTTTGGCTTTTTTTCGTTTATTGCGTTTTTTCGGTTTTGGCGCTTTTTTTATTATTTTTACTGAAATTTTAGTGGTACTGCAGTGCTCATCTATGGTAAATGCCTTTACTTTTACTTTTTAATTCCTGTTGTTCATCGTTTAGTTGTTGCTGTTCTTGTTGTTGTGTACGCATTGCAATTAAAATAAATTCAGTAAACTGCGACTTTGACTCCCGCACGAAGGGTTCCGTACATTCGGTTTTGAGCATTTTTTTTGATGTGGCTTTTTTCCTTTTTAAGTTTTTCCAGTTTAAACGATTTTTTCAGCTTTGTCGCATTTTTCTCTTTTTGGCGGCTTTTTTCTCTTTTTG
The DNA here is from genome assembly GCA_949987645.1 of Tachina grossa. Classification (NCBI taxonomy): domain Eukaryota; kingdom Metazoa; phylum Arthropoda; class Insecta; order Diptera; family Tachinidae; genus Tachina; species Tachina grossa. Next base: position 86,475,172 of record OX465276.1, on the reverse strand, counting down.
GGTTCTTTTAATTTTCGAAACTTTTTTCATTTTGGCGATTTTTTTCTGTTTTTTGTTTTTTTTTCATTTTGGCGTTTTTTTTTGTTTGTTTTTGGGGTTTTTTTTTATTTAGGCGATTTTTTCATTTTGGCGATTTTTTTTAAGGATTTTTTTTTTTAATTTTTGCGATTTCTTTATTTTGGCAATTGTTTTCATTTTGACGATTTTTCCGGTTTTTCGCGATTTATTTTAGTCCTACATTTTTTTAATTTGGTGCTTTTTTCGGTTTTGGCGATTTTTTTGACGATTTTTTTAGATTTGGCTATTTTATAATTTTTTGATTTTTTAGTTTTACCGTTTTTGAAAATTTTAAGATACAGATACAGATACAGCAAGTTGTGAAAGTTACAAAGTCAAAATTGCATTAACTGATGGAACACCCTTTAATTTAAATTTTTTAAATTTACTGTTAATTGTTGTAGTCTGTATAAAAAAATACACTAACTTTAAAAAATTCAAGTGTATGTATATTACATGGGATTTTAACATTTTTCGTTGCTCGTTTTGGAACACCCTTTAATTTTTAACTCTCATATATTTGCTGTTGTAGCGGCCAAATGTCTACACACTGTGTCCGAATTTCAGGTCCGTAGCTCTTACGGTTCTCGAGGAAATACCCTGTAACAGAGGAACGGACAGCGTAGCGAAAACAATAGCGTTCATTTTCACCTTTGGTGTACTGAACCCTAATAAAGCAATTATTATTTTCACCTTTGGTGTACGGAACCCTAATAAAGCAAAAAACCTAACGACCCTTACAAACAAAAACCAGCAAATTCCTTTGTATTTACAATATTTTTAATAAGTTTATATTGCTTCTTTCAAACACTAATACACTCATACATAGCTCACACCGATTTGACAAAGCTGTGTGCATCGCAGCAAAGAAATCTCAGTGAAAAAGATTTTTACCCCCTAGCGTATAGATGTTTACACATCAAAAGTTATCTGGCGGACCCTTTAGTTAAGGGTTAAAACACACTTTTATGATTTGGATTTTTGGTATTTTAAAGTTGGCAATGCTCATAAAGTATTTTTTTAAGATGTTACATGTCGTGTATGGCCGGGTTTCCATCTGTGTGCCATGTGCCACACAAGCGTAAAAAAAGCGTAACAACTAATTACTAATGAAAAACTTTTAGACTCCGACATGTATTTATTAAGTTAAATAGTTTCATACATAACTAATAGACAATTTTATAGAATCAAGCATGATTGCAAACTGTTTAAATCAATAATTACATGTCTGAATCAAACAGTTTTTCATTAGTAATTAGTTGGTTACGCTTTTTTGGACAAATGACACACAAGAAATGTCACATGTAAACTCAGCCTATGAATATCTACACATCTCATTGAAATTGTACTTTTTGTAGAAGATCCTGTTTGATCAATTTGTGTTTTGAAGATGTACAGTTGAAGAGTTACAGTGGGCCTAAGTTGACAACATGGGACTCAAAAAAATTCTGAGGCTCGTAACTTTTAGAAAAATTATCCGATTTTTATGGGATAATTTTTTATAAGGCCAAAAGAGTGGTTTTCAATGAGGTTCTCTTGCTTTCTCTTCTGGCTTCTTGGTTGAAGTTCCTCGTATAATTTATTAGGCCTTCCAAATTGTTTCATACTAATCTGTGTAACTATCTCGGTTTTTAGCCATTGTTCATTTTGTTTTTGGAACTTAGTTTTGTTATGATTTAATTCTTTCATTTTTCTTTCGTACGCTACCAAAAAGTTCTCTATTTTTTTAATAGCATCTTCATTTAGTTTTAATTCAAATGAGTTGTCAATTATATATATTAATTATATCTAACATTTTTCTTGGCAATAAACTAACAGGAACGTATTCCCATAGAAGTTTACATACCGCGTTATATTTAATAACAGTTCAATAAAGAGTGATTATTGTTATAAAAGATCCCTGCGTTTTTATACAATACAGCATACTTTATAAGCGCCTTTGCTACTGGTACTGTGAAGTGTTATTTATTTTAAGTAGCAGTATAATCAGGTAGCACCTCCCGATGCCGTTGTAAAATAAGGGCGAAAACCTTTTTTTAATCCATTAAAAATGTGTGTTGTTATTCGTTAAATGCTTACCTGTTATTAGCATTAACTACACTTACATGGCAAAACATATCGTATAATTACCATAAATATTTTTTATTGCGAAAAATATACATAGACTTATTGGATAACATTCCAAATTTATTTTTGTTTTTCTATTTAGGTTGAATTTCAGAATTCATAAAAGTTTTAAACAGCTGATGTGTGAATAAAGGGAAAAAAGTTAAGCGCATTCTATATATTTTTTGAATTGCACCCTACAATCGGAATATCTCGAGATCACTTAATTATATTGGAGTAATTTTTTCAGGTGAAGTAGAAAGACTCATATAAAAGGCCAACATAAGAAAAGAAAATTATTTTAATATATATTTTTTATGGTACAAAACAAAATTTTTCCAAAATTTTGACTTTTTTCAGAAAATTTGAGCGTATGTTCGCATTTATGAAAAGGCTGTCAAAAATTTAAGTTAAACATATTGTAAACTATTTTAACAATTAAATGCTATACTTAAAACTCAAAATCGACCGTGACAACTTTTTATAAGCGCATTTTTTTCAATACATGTATTTCTTTATTGTATCTTCACATGTGAACTAAAAATAAGTATTCAAATCTTAAATCTATAAAAAAAATTATTAGACCCGACTAGAGTCGGACATAAACTTAGTGAAAGTTATAAATAATACATAAGTAGTGATAATCAAAAAGGAAAAATAAATATATTATCAAGCAGTCCCATCTGGAGTGTTAAGTATAAGATCCCTTGTGTCCCTCTTTTTAAGGCGGATGTGTCCAGTAAAGTTCAAAATATTACGAGCAAGCAGATTAGGATGTGACTCGAGTTTTGTTAAATATTTGCCTGCGTCTTTTGCAATTTCATCAGTCACTAGTGGCATATTTAAATCACGATGTATATTTGAATTTTTTATGTACCATGGAGCCGATGTTATTAACCGTAAAATTTTGTTTTGCTTTCGTTGGATTTTCTCGATATTGGAAGCTTAAGCAGTGCCCCATAGTTGAATTCCGTAACACCATATTGGTTTCAAAATCGACTTGTATATTAAAAGTTTACAATCGAGATTGAGTGTTGAATTTCTACCAATCAGCCAATGTATCTGAGTTATTTTAAGTTTCATTTGTGTTAGCTTTGAGTCAGTATGGTGTTTCCATGTATGCCGACGATCAAGGTGTATACCAAGGTATTTCACATGTGAATGTTGAAGAACAACTTGACTGTTGATTCTAATGGGGGGACAAGTATCTTTTCGTAGGGTAAAGGTTATATGTACGCACTTCTGTTCGTTTTCTTTTATTCTCCATAAGTTTAACCATAGCTCAAGCTGTGTTATATGTTCCTGAAGATATCGGGATGCCTCATGAGGGTTTTCGTGCATACTAAGGCAGGCTGTATCATCGGCAAATGTAGAAGTATGGATATTACTGCTCACAGGCATATCACAAGTATAAATCAAATATAAAACTGGCCCCAGTATACTCCCTTGAGGTACACCGGATGAGATAGTTTCGGGCGTAGTCATAAATTCTCCTTCCATAACAGAGAACTTCCGGCCTAAAATATAACTTTCCAAGAGTTTTAGAATGTTATTTGGTAGATATGTCTTCAAACTTTATCAAATGCCTGAGAAACATCAATAAACAGATCAGACCAATACTTCTTTTCTTCAAATGTTTTTCTTATAAATTGAACCAATCTATGCGTTTGTTCAATGGTGCTATGCTGACTTCTAAAACCAAATTGATGGTCCGGTATGCACATTGTATCTGTTACATGCCGACCACACGAGCAATAATCTTGGCAATTATTGCCACGGCAATTGTCAAATTCGATTGCCGACACAAGATATTAGCGTGTGGACCGTATGAATATGTGTTCAAATATATATTCAGCAACAAATGTTAAAATACATTGCTGAGCAACAATCTCTTAACACATGCTGTCAAATACAAATTATATTAAATTTTTTTCATCGAAACAAAAGTTTTAACCAAGCAAAACCAATAAAAATTCAATTTAAAATTAGAAAAAGATAAAATTATTGATAATTGAAGTAATTATGTGAATAAAAAGCAAATATATTTGAATATACGTGTTCGCCACCTCTAAATACATTGTTGAACACAAGCAATTTGACGTCATCATTCTGCCGACGTTATTGTTGTGTTAAGACACATCAAATTGTTCGTGTGGTCGTAGTGTTAGACAAGGGGAAAATTTTGTCATGAGCAGCTTTTCGAAGAGTTTTGACATAGTTGACAGCAATCTTATTGGCCTATATGACTCAGCTTTGGTAAGATCTTTGCCAGGGCTTTGGAATCATTTTGACCTTGGCAAGCTTCCAGAGTTGTGGATAATACTCCAGTCGTAATATGGCATTAAAAATAAACAGCAGGATTCTTATTGCAATATGCGGCAAGTTCATCAGCATCTTGTTACTAATTCCTTTCTTTGGTTTGAGTTCAGCAATTACTTTTTGTACATCTCGCATCTTAAATTTTAAGGGTCGAGGGGGTAGAGCAAGTACACTTGGCAAATCAGAAATACCAGTACATGTGTTTGGCGTAAATACGGATTTTAAGTGCTCAGCAAATATTTTACATTTTTCCGTATCACTTCTTGCCCAACTTCCGGCAATGTGCGCAGAGGTATCTTAAACTCAATGCTTTCTAGCAGCGCGCCACAAAGAGTAATTTGATGCTTGTGTGACATCATCATAAGTGGGCTCCCCACTCGAAATAACATCCAATCCCATTTTTGAAATTGTATTAAACAAAGCTCGACCTCTAGGTGTTACAAGTCCCGAACCCCAGTACGTATGTTTTGCATTGTAGTCTCCAGCTGCCACAAAACAAGATCCAAGCGATTTGTAGAACTTTTCATACTGATCTTCGGTAACTGAAAATCTGGGAGGTGAATAAATTGATGATATCACGAAATTCGAACAAAATTTTTTTACAAAAACATTCGTAGCTTGCATATATTCTTCACTAACGTTGTCAAGGATATAGTGCTTGAGTCTTGGCTTAATTAAAATTGCAGATCCAGCGCATGCTCTCCCTCTAGGGTCCTTTGTGTCATATATAGTGTAGCCATAAATTTTAAAAAGACTTCTCGAAGTCCGTAAGGAAGTCCTCAAGTTCATTTTTATGTTGGCGAATGCCGTTTGCGTTCCAGAAACATATTTTTAACGTGTTCATGGTTTGTTAACTAATGCTTGAAGCAGTGTATTCTGCATTCGTAGCATTTCTTGCATCATGCTAGTCATATTTGTTGTAAAGTTGTTAATAGTTTGCACAAGATTTTCAATAGTGACTTCAAGGCGATTAAAATTAAAGTTTGAGTTTGTATTTGTTGAATTATTTTGCGGTGAAACATTTTGCGTCGAAATATAACTAGCCTTAGCAGCATCGGTATACGATACACGTGAAGTAACTGGTTGACTCATTTGAGCAAGATTGGCGGAGTAAGCGTTTGCTGATTGAGCTGGAGCTAATTTTGGTTTTTGTCCCATAGTTTGTTTAACGAAAGAATATACAGGACATCCTCTGTAGTTAGCGGTGTGATTACCTCCACAGTTATTACATTTTTTATCACTTTGATTTTTTGGCTTATTGCAACTAGCAGTGCCGTGTAATTCGCCGCACACAACACAAACAGAGGGTAAATTGCAGTATGTTTTTGTATGGCCATATTCTTGGCAATTATGGCACTGTACAGGACCTGAACGCTTATATGGCTCTTCAACTGTGATTTTTCGGTACAAGAGGTATTTTAAATTATAAATTGGATGCGTCTCACTTTTTCTTAATTTTATATCATTTGGCTCAAGTTCAACTCGAAATATAGGTTGGGGGATCTTCTCCCTATTTATTATGTTAGATACATTTTTTACCTTAAATCCCTGGAGGACGAGTGCATCTTTTATTTCTTCGGGAACAACGTAAGATCTATGCCCTTCAATACGATCTGCAGGCCTTTAGCACTCTTAAACTGGTATGTGTAGAAACTTGTTTTATTTTTTTTCAAATTCAGAAACCATTTTGCGGAAATATTTTTCGTCATAAATTTGAATTTTCGTTTCATCGATGTTGCCACGTTCTATTGGAACAATGTGAAATTTATTCTCACCAATGACCGAAATTAATTTTTTAATAAGAGCATTTGAATTTTTTCTCTCAAATAGATTGGTGATGGCTTGGATGTTTTATTCGAGGATACCTCGGATTTGTCGTTGTCATCTTGCAAAATTTTAAAGCGGTTTTGGCGATTAGTTGAGGCTGCGCTGTTATCCCCAGACATTTTTGGAGCAGATTAAATTTTTGAAGAATTCGGGCTTCGCCCACGCTTTACCACGGTTATATATCTGTCCATTCCGACTTGTACCTTGAGTTTCGAGCCGCTGTTATCTGTAGTGATAGCTTTGTTAAGTGATGAACACGAACCTGAAGGGGATGATATTACTGGCTTATATGAAGAAGTACTAGGCAACTGTAATGTTAATGAATCACTACTATTTGACATTGGACAAAGCGAAATGGATCGCTGACGAAAAATTGGTTCTGCCATTAACATGCCGACCACACGAGCAATAATCTTGGCAATTATTGCCATGGCAACTGTCAAATTCGATTGCCGACACAAGATATTAGCGTGTGGACCGTATGAATATGTGTTCAAATATATATTCAGCAACAAATGTTAAAATACATTGCTGATCAACAATCTCTTAACACATGCTGCCAAATACAAATTATATTGAATTTTTTTCAACGTAAAAATAGAAAACAAAAGTTTTAACTACATAAAAGCATTAAAAGTTTAATTTAAAATTAGAAAAGGATAAAATTATTGACAATTTAAGTATTTATGTGAATAAAAAGCAAATATATTTGAATATATGTACGTGTGTTACGCTTTCGTTTACATCCTGAAAATCTATAATAAAATCCTTAGGAATATTTGATGTTCAGGACCAATAATCTTGCATGGAGTTCCTTCCCACATTCTCTTCTAAGCAAAAGTTATATTTTCAATGTCAGGGTTATTGCTGCAGTAGTGCAAAACAATACAAAATATTTTTAATTTATTTCAACAAAAAAAATATATAATTCATGAGATCGATTAAATAAAACGTTTTATAAGCACATTAGTAAAAAAAAAATACGATTTGAGTTCTTTAAATAATAGTGGTGCATATATACCAATATTATATGTAAATACAAAGTAAATTTGCATAATATGGTGTTGAACAAACATGGGTGGAGTAATTAGACCATATGCCCAGTATGTTATTAACAGTATTTTAAAAAAGTTTTGTGACTGACTGTACACGACGTATGCCTTCACATAGGCAGTAGCAACGTGGTTGTTAAAGAAATTCCACAAAAAAACGCAAGATTATACGGACGAAAAACTCTCGAAGGCCAAACAATACACACAAGCCTGACCACAATTTAAAAAAATATATTATTAAATAAATATTACAAAATATTTCTTTGAAAATAGGACTTTAGTAGAGAACAGTGATGTAACGAATGTCAATTTTTGATATTCGCGAATACGAAATTTGAAACGATATTCGCGAATACGAATACGAGTATTTAATGTGAAATTTATAGACATTAAATTAGGGTTCTATTTACGCCTGCAATATGAAATATTAAAAAATTGTTATGAAAAAGAACTTCATACTCCTCTTGGCGCACTTTAAAGTTAATAAAAACTATCCAAAAATTTTAATGATCGTCAGTAAATAATATTTCAAAATGAGCAAAAATTTCTATAAAAAACTTAATTAAATTCGTATAAACTAATATTTTTATCCATTTATTTAAATTTGGTTTAGGATTTATGCATTTATTTATTTAATTTTTTGGAAAAATATTCGTATTCGCCTGAGTTTGATGAATACGAATGCGAATATGAATATTTAAAAATTGCCGAATATTCGGCCATCACTAGTACAGAATAAGCATTAATAGAATCGTTCTTTTTACCTAAGAGAATCTGAAATTATTTTGTAATTTTTCTTTTATTTCCTTGCACATTTCTGTTTTTACTTTTATGAATTGTAGAATTAAATTTTGAACGTCGCGTCCTGCTTATGGCAAATAAAGGCCTCTTAGTCTCAGAGCACATGCGTGCCAGATGTAAACTCGGCCTTAATTGTTGTAAAGTTTTAGCTATTGTGCTAGTGACATGACCTTATTATTGCGCAATCGCATTCATAAAATGAATAACGACACTCATCAAGTTGCCATAATATCAAAAATATCCCTGGAATTCTCGTACATTTTCCGGGAAATACCGTTTGAATAACACTAGTATAAACGTTTATAACCAGGCTGTCAAGAGATGCGTCAGAGTGCCGAAAACCAATCGGCTTTTTATAGAAATGAATACACATCTACCTATACCTTTCTCTCGGTTTTCTCTCTGTGGGCAGCTCTGATCTAAACATACTTATGCATGTATGTATGTTTATATAAACATACAAGCTTACACTACACTAAACTTAGTTTTTTTATGTTACTGTTTACTAAAGACTTTATGTAAAATTACTTACTTTTAACTTAATAAAAAGAGGTTTTTTGCTATATACACTGTATGAATCAATAAACTTCACAGTAATAGCGGTATACCGGTATTTTAAACTCGATAACGGTATGTACCGGTAATACCGATACCGAAATAAAAAAATACCGTTACCGTTACCGATACCGAAATTTTAAAATAATTGTACCGGTATCAATACCGATACCGTTATTTGTTTCGGTTTCCAACCTTGATAAAAATTAATCAATTATGAAATAAATAGAAAGGATCAGTGAATCAGTCATAAAAATTAATAGGGAACGTACATATATTTTATATTATACAACTATTAAAATTACATTTTGTTTCATAATCTGAGTAATATTAAAAGATGTGTATACCGCTGTCATGAATGTATAGAAAGGGTTAATTTAGTGAAGATGATCATCTCTTTAGGTTCTCTTGCATACTTAAAAATTCATACGTTGTCTTTGTGGTGGTGGTTTTTGATATGTATTACGGATATTCACTTTCAGTAGGAACTTGGCGCAAGCAAATTAAATATTCGTTAAAACACGTACATCAGCATTATATCGACGGCATTTGTATCTATATTATCATATGAATTCAGGATTTTTGAATTGACAGTTTGTGAGTTTAGGTCAATGGTGTTTTGGTATGGTCTCATCGGGTTAATGACTAAACCGTAGTTGATAATATGATGATAAATTGGTTGGTTTATGGTAATATGCCACAGATTTAATTCGTCTGCTCACATTTTATTGTAACAAGCCAAATACATTTTTCTTTTTGAGTGAATACACTTACTGTCGATATGAATTCTGCCTTTGGTCTGCATACAGCAGAGTTTGGTTAAAACGAGTCGCTCTATTATTTCGTGATTGTTGAGGATGGACATCACACTTGTGGTGAAAGTTGTGCTTAATAAATAAATGCAGCATGATTATCTGATGTTTTATTTTTATGCTAACTTAATCGTAAATTAATTGATCAAGTTCAAACCTACACTGCTGTGCATATAAGGAACTGAAACGATTAACCGGAGCATAAGCTGTATATCTTACGCATACTTCACTGTAATTTTTTCTACGTGGACAAGGGCAGTTATAAAACTTTGAGAGAATATGTATATAGTTTTGTAGGTGGCAACGGGATTTTTCTTTAGAATATTTCTTGCAAAAGAAACGAATTTTGTGAAGTAAAATCATTTATAAAGCAAAGCACAAAGTAGACCAGAGTTGTAATAACTGACGTAAGGAAAAAGCTAAAATCATTTGTGGTACAGGAACTGCGAGAAAGGGACAAATAGTGTGTATTTGTTATGAAAATTGCAAACAAAACAAACAGAAAATATAATAAAGAAATTTAATTTTACAATATTAAATTAAAGTAATTTAAATTAAAAGTATTTATTTGTTTCTAATTGGAAAAATAGTACATGGTGTGTGTGTGTATATAAAAAATTAAAATGCCACAATTAAGTCCCTGCTTAAAAGAAAAATGTGGCCAATATATAAAAAACATGAAATTTAAAAGAAATAAAAGTGAAAATGAGGAGCAAATAGATATATTCAATCATTGAAGGACTAATATTTGCTCCGGCGTACGTCATGTGTCTTATTTGGATTTAGGGTTGCTGGCTGCCAGACATGCATCTGATGAGGATAATACGATATCTATTGCAAAGGTAATGAACCAGTATTTTATTTATTTAAAGAAAATAATGATTTGGTTTCTTTTCATCATTCAGTGCGTTTGAAACATGGTGTTCTAAACATCCGGATGTTATGCTATGTCCATTGTGGTTATACATTACTTGATCTAACTTTTCAATTTCGGAAAAATAATGAAATTGATTTATGGAAAGATGGAGCTATTATTCACCCTTATCGGGAATGAAAGTTCGCTTGGAATGTGTTCCCTTTCCCTTTGTGATCGCCAATGTTTGCGTTGTGTCGGTATACTATTTTCCATTTTGTCCACCACTTCTTCATGGGAAATATTTCAGGAGGCTTATTCTGAATTGCGATGCGAAAATCAATGCGATGCGCAAATGAAATGCGATGCGAAAGAAAATTGGTATTCTATAAGGCTTTCGTAATCGCATTCGAGTTTTATTTTAAATCGTGGCAACGCCGGTCAAAAATAACAACGCTGGCCAGAAATAACAACGCTGGTATAAAATAAACGTCAAAGTTAAATTTACAAAAGAAAAAGAAATTTGTGATTGTGCTTGCAAAATAACATTAATTTATATATTTGTGTAATTTACCAAAAATGGATTCTGTGGCTCTATGATTTGATGATGAAGAGGCACATGACCAAAATGAAAGGGTGCAAAGAAGATTGCTTAGAAGCAAATCAGATATTCTAAGCTTGAATGCAAAAAGGTAATTTATTTTGAAGCATTGAAAACAATTAATTATGCAAAATATTTCTCTTCCAGCCTTATAAAAAATTTTAGATTGAGCCAAGAGCCATTTATATATGTTTTAAATAGCATTGGCTCGGAATTGAATGCCACAAAATCAAGTGCGATTCCGCCAGTTATCAAATTAGCTGCTGCGTTAAAATTCCTTGGTCAAGGTGGCTACCAACATCAAATTGGTCAAGATCATCATCTTGCAATATCTCAGCCAGCAATGTCCCGATGTTTGGCAGAAGTTTGCGTTGCTATAGAGAAGATTTTATGTCCGAGGCATATTAAATTTGATATGTCCGAAGACGAAAAGAAAGAGGCAAAAACTTTCTTTTTCAGAAAATTTAATTTTCCTGGTGTGATTGGGAGTGGTAGATGGAACACACATCCAGATGATACGACCCAGTGAAAATGAGCATTTGTATTTTAACAGGAAACTTAAACATAGTATGAATGCTATGGTGGTGAGTAAACTTATTTTTCAAATAGAATGTTTTTAATAATTATTTAAACCGATAGCCTTTGTTGCTAGTGCTTTTAGCTTTTGATTTATTGTAATTTTAATTAAAATAAATTTTTAAATAAATAAAATAAAATATTGATACATTTCAGATATGTGACCACAAAATGATAATTAAAGCTGTCAATTGTAGGTATGGAGGCGCAAGTCATGATTCCCATGTATGGAACCTGTCTAATGAAAGAAAAATATTGAAAACACAATACGAGAATGGAATGAAAGGGACTTGGATTCTTGGTAAGCGGTTTTTTGTTGTTGCTTTTATTGTAATACTTTTAAAGTTTGAAACATTTTCAGGCGACTCAGGCTATCCATTAGAACCATGGATCTTAACACCATATCGGAACGCTGCAGAGGGTTCTTCTGAAGCACTTTTCAATGAAAATTTCAGTAAAGCCAGATCATTAATTGAAAGGGTGTTTGGTGTCTTGAAAGGAAGATTTCTATGCTTGTTAGCGGCCCGGGAGCTGCATTACGATCCACTAAAGGTTGTTCGAATTATGAATGTTTGTTGCGCTCTTCACAATATTTGCTGCAAATTTAAAGTTGAACTGTCAACGGAGGAAATTGTGGATGCCGAAGATCTGCCACAATCTATTACTTATTCACCCAGCTATAATAATAGTACTAGTGGTAATAACAATTACACAAACATTGCTAGAAATGTAAGAGACGAAATAAAAAACAACATGATTTAAAAACTAACAGTCTTTTTTGTATTTAAAAACTTAAAGTCACTTCATTGGTTATATATTACATTGATTTTGGTTAAACAAAAAAATTACAAGCTATCAAAAAATAAAATCATTGGTTTCGGTCAAAAAAAAAAACTTACAAGCTATATAAAAATATATATAAAAAAAACCATTATTTCAAATTGGTGCGATTTGGTGGTCTTGTTTGTTTCCCTGAATAATTTTAATAATTAATGTAAGAATAAATAAACAAAACAATTATTTTTCACTTACATTTTTGTGCTTTGCGAATGCTGTTTTGCCGTCGAATATATTTTGCGATTTTCGTATGTATCTGACATTTGTTTTCGCAATACAGAATACCGACTTGCCACCTTTTCGCATTTTAAATGCGAATAAAAAAAGTACTTTGCGAACATCGTAACACAGAATAGGAAGTGTTCGCATTTGCATGTTTTCGAGTCGCATTGACTTTCGCATCGCAATTCAGAATAAGCCTCCAGGTGAACAAAATGTTCGCCTTTTATTCCCGATAAGGGTGATTATTTGTGTACAGACGTTTGGATTTTTCTTTATGTAACTAATTAAAAACAACATATTTTATTTTGCAAATAAATTTATGCATTTTATTTTTCTATTTTGTCTTGAAATTTGAATTTTTAATTACTTAATATAATTTATTATTGTTGTCAAAATGTTTGTTTAAAGAATTTAAAACTAGTAAAGGGTGTACAATTGCAGTTATATATGTAAATGCACAAAAAATAGTTAAATATTGCATTAAACACAAATAAAAACTTATAAAAATAAATACACAATTAAATTTTAGTGTTTTAAGTTCACGATTTTCGATCAAAGTAGCCTGCAACAGGTCTTCTGCATCGTTGTTGGCCGTGTACTGTTTGATGCTGGTTACAGTTGCTGTTGTAGTATTTTTTAATCTTATCCGCTGCGTGCCCGCTGAAATAAAGTCAAAGTTAAAATTAGATATTATTTTACTTTAAAAATTTATAAGTATGTAAGTCTAGTTGTAATATACTTACAATTTTTTTTTGTTGTTTTTGCCGATGTAGTAGGTGCATCTCCAATTTTGGTGAAAGCCTGTATAAGTGCACTTTCAAGCGATTTGATTTGTTGCTGCCTTTGGTGTTGGGCTTCCAAATGTTTTTGTTAGATTTTGCGTTGCATTTCCACTTGTGCCAATTTGTCAAGTTCCCAGGCTGTGTCGTACTAGTGAGTTCACAAAAGCGACGTCCATAATTAGTGACTCTCTTGGTGTTTCTGAGTAAAATTGGGTTAAGTTTTGCCACGGCAGCTCATGTTGCCGATCCATATGTTGCCTCCGGCAAGAATCCAACCTTAACTGATTATTTTCCCACAATTAAATGACTGTTCCGAGGGATCCAGAAGATCTGCCAGGCGGGCAGCCTTTTATGCATTTGTTGCTCCTAAAAAATAAAACGATTTAAATTAATATACGTGTATATTAGATAAAATTATAGTTTTTTACTGACATAGGTATTTTTCTATTTTGGCAAAAATGTGCTTCTGAAAATATAGAGAAAAAACTAGCTATTATGACAATATACAAACATAAATTATCAATTGCAGAAACTACTCACCTTTAATTTCAACCAAGATTATGTTTTTCTTACAAAAATCTGCAAATAAATAAAATTTAAAGCATATTTCTTTAAAACTAATAAATTTTCACATTGTACTTACCAAAATCACAAAACGAATGAAAAACACAAAGCACAAAGAAAAAATGCCACCACGAAAGAAGCTTAAAGAATACGCAGTGACTGAGTGAGCGAGACCTCAGAAAACACTAATTATCTTACGTCTCGTGTCATCTCTGTATATCCTCTGTGAAGCAAAGTTCGAACAGAAGACAGTAAAAGTAGGAATTTATAAAGTGGAAAAAAGGACACGTGTAAAAGTTAAATTGTGATTGAAAGCATTGTGTTAAGTTGGAATGCTCCAATTTATTCACTAGGAAAGGAAAACTCCTCAAGAATTCAAAAAACGAAAAGACAAGGAATTGTGCCAAGTTCGGTTCCATCTCGTGGCAGTTTTGCACCACTTACAAGCACCAACAGGGAACCTTTATATCGACCAGATTCTTGTATCACAGTGAAACGTATCTGAATTGCTCCGTTTTGGAAATATTAACTTGCAACAAGCTTAAAGAATAAAAGGGTAATGTTGATCACACGTGGTTTTACCATCACCTTAAACCACGTGTGGACTGCGTGTTACGTAGCACTTCCTCTCGAAAACTAAAACTTATTTAAAGGAAATCAAAGGTAAAGAATAAATCTATCAGTGCAAAGCTAAACCTGAAATTTTTTAAACTTACCTCTTTGAGTTTCCAAGGCTTAATCTAAAACTTTAAATTTTGAATTTTACAAGCAAAAAAATTTAAAAAAGTAAAACATTCGAGTTTCAAGCTACCAAACTTAAATCTAAGGGTCTTAAAATTACAAATTCTAAGTCTAACAATCCTTAACCTGAAAGTCTCCCAAAAAATACAAACAGTATTAATCTAAACTCGTTAAATTTAAAGGTACTAGTACTACAAAGCAAAAGAAAAACTGCATCCCTGCGTTTCAATAAACGTGAGGAAAATTTCCAAAACCCTAATTAATTTTTGAATAACATCAATAATTAAATTAATAGTAAAAATTGTGTTAATGCTTAAGTTGGGAAGAAATAAAAGTGTATGAAATACCTTAACTACGAAATATAAAATTGGTAAAGATACAATTATTTGAAGACTTGCAAAAAGCATAAAACAACCCAAGTAAAATTGAATCAAATTTGTAAGACAATTAAGTAAGTCGATTTCATTTATTTATTTTTGATGTTGTAGTTTAGATTCGATTATTACTAAAGAGTTTTACTAATGTAAATTGTACTTACATACGTAACTAATTGATACCCGCCTAAAACTTACGACAAATTCTTAACTAAAAGCTAAATCAAGCTGTGTAATAAATAGTTATGAATTCAAACTCAGTTAACATTAAATCTTAAAAAGCTATATATAACTAAAAGTTACAGATTCGATTCACATATTTATAAACCAGAAATATTTAAAACCAATTTAAGTTTTGCTTGAAAGGAGGCGCGACTTTAAAGTAAAAAAACACTGACCAAGTTAATATGGTGAATACTTTTTCGATTAGATGCAAAAAATAAAGAAATTAAAAATATACAAAAAACACACAAAAGAAAAATTGTTAAAACTAAATATTTACTGATTAAATTTAAACTCGGGTTACTTCACAAATAAAATAACAAAAATTAATTTTTTTCTTTTATCGAAAGAAAATGTAAATTGTGATGTTGACAGAACCAAAAGTATAAATATGCAGTAATTAAAAGAATTTTTATAAAATGGTTTCCTGTTGTCTGTAAACATCAGGAAAAAACTGAAATTATAAAAAAGAAAAACAAGAAGAAAAAAACATTTATTATTAATCTAGTATTGTTACTAACTTTTTATATTAAACAAATTTATTGCAAATAGTCGTTAATATTTAGGTTCAACACAGTCGGAGTGCAGTGATTGCTGGGCCCAACAATTGGTGTAGTCGACTTCGTGTTGTTAAATTGTATAAACAACCAAAAAAGTAACACCATCTTATGATTTGTAAGTAAACTTAATTATTTTTTTTTTCAATTTATTTCATATATTGTATATTGTATGTATATTTTTTATTATTCGTCAGTTTTTTTTTTCTTTTATTATTCGTTCATGTAGCATACGAATTACGATCGTAATGCTTATTAAATAATAACTTTATGTTGCAATACATGTATCAACGTAACTTAAGGTATATGTTTTATTTTATTTTGAAAAGAAATTCATTATATATTTTCTTTGTTTAATAAATATCGTTTTGTGTAATATTTGAATTAACCGAAATTAGTTGGTAAATAATTTGAATGGGGAATGATAGCCAGTGCAATTCTGAATATTGGTAGGTACTGATCGTGTATTTGGGACAGGATAAAAACAAAAAAATATGAAGGTTATTTATTCTGTCAAGGTGTCTGAGTTGAAAGTCAGGGGGTGGGAATCCTTATACCCTACATGGTGTAACAACTAGCCATGTTTCTTCTTGTAGTTTGTAATATGCAGTACATCTAATGAATTTTGCACACTATCGATAAATGGACGGCATGCATAGTGTGTTATATGCTTACGCGCAATGGAAATAAGGGTTAAGAACTAATATGGCCGGAATTACAGCTAGCGGGGAAATCTTCTGTCATGCCACTTAACAACATTTTTATTGTCGGTTTAGCAAATAAGGGTGTTACAAATGTGTAACAATTTTTATTATGCCTATGTAACCGCGCGTAACACGTGTTCACCACCTCCAAATACATTGTTGAACACAATGTATTTGGAGCAATCTGACGTCATCATTATGCCGCCGTTATTGCTTGTGTTAAGATACATCAAATTGCTCAGAACTCACAGTAAAATAAGCATTTCTGTCGTTAGAACTCACTTCAAAATTTTTTGTATTTGAGGCACTCATACAGAGAATTCCTCAAGGGTACTTCGTTTGTGTTTTTTGTTTGCGGTCTTTTTTTGTTTTTGTTATTTATGATTGTTTGTTTGTTTTTGAGGCACTCATACAGAGTATTCCTCAATGTCACTTTGTTTGTGTTTTTTTTTTTTGTTTGTGGTTTTTTTGTTTCTATTCACCCCTATTCTGCGTTTCGATTACGTTCCCGCATTCAGTTACGAACGGACCGAAAAGAGGTATTCTGCAAAAAAACTGAATCGAAAGAAAAAGAAGAAGAGAAGAGTATGTTTAAACCTGCTGATTTGCTTTGAAACGGGTGAAATAGGAACAGAAAAATTAAGCAATTTTGCAAAATTTTTAGCAAAAAGTTAAATTTAGTGCAAAAAAAACAGTGATTTACCATTAAAACAAATAATAATTAAATATTGTAAAAATGTGCATTACATAAACTCTTGCAAATTTAAATACAGAGAGTTAAAAAAAACGAGATAAGCAAGAGGTATTTGTGGCCAAATTTTTCCAGTGTGAAGAATCCTGTCGCGCCGGAGGTGATATTTTAATTTTTTACACATAATTGCAACACAAAAATAAAGTCTATTTGTTTAAAACAAAACAAAGTGTATAGTTCATTAATTAAACCTTCTTTTGCATTTAATGCTTGCATTATTTTTTTAATTAATCACTTTTTGAAGCTAAAAAATCAAAAATTGAAAACGCACCGCCACTAAAATAACAACTTACAAAAACGTAGTTACGATCGAAATGCAGAATACATAGAATCGAAAGAAAAATCGAAGAACGGAACGCAGAATGCCAAAGTTGCCAAACGGAGAAACTTCGATTCGAATCGAAACGCAGAATAGGGGTGATTATTTCTACTATGGGCGTGTGCCAAACGGTAGAAAAAAAAGTACTATGGTGAAAAAATATTTGCCTGTGGGGAAAAAATTTCATTTTTCTGCTGTGCCAAATGATATCTTTTTTGACAATGTAAAATTTTTACAAATTAGCTTGAGCATAGAAATAAGCTGATGAAAAAATTGCTGCGGCGACGAAGCAAAAAAATTGACTACAAGCCGCCGACTACCATCAATTTTTTTAAAAGAAAATTTTTATATAAAACAATATTCTGTTATATAAATGATGCAAAATTTTTCACAAATTAAAATAAACAATTAATTTTTCACAGTCTAACCACATTTAAGAGACGTAAGAATGCATGTAAAAGGCGGCGGCTCAAATAGACGGCGGTGGTTTTGCCTTTTATGATACTATGCTTCTTATTTGCTGCTTGTCAAAAATTTATCTGTTGTGTCAAAAATTCTACTAGCTCCCAGGGCTAGTGAAATTTTATTCACCTCAGAAGTGTCAAAAATTTACTTACAGTAGTACTTTGCTACCGTTTGGCACAGGCTCTATGTAAAAAATATTAGCAAATCATAAAGCTTATTTATTAAAGTCAGTATGTACCTATTACGAATAATATGTACTACGAATATTGTTTGTATAATTTTTTGTTTGTTTGGTAAGTATGTGAGCAAAATTCCGCTAATCGACTGTTCGCTATGAAGATACCATGAGAACTATAAGAGCATAAGCACAAAAAATATTTTTAAAATTGGCAATTTTCGGACACTGCTGAATGTAGGGTGCATGCCCAAAATACAAAATAATTGGCTCTTAGCATTTTTTGACTCACGACATGCACGCTCACGCAGATAAATATTTTACTCACGCACTTTCACGCACGAATGATTTTGAAAATTTTCACGATCACGCACGCTCACGAACAAAATATTCTTAATCACGCACGAGTGGTTTACAACTTATCACGATCACGCACGCTCACGAAAAAGTATGCAATCCAATTCGTATCTTTTTCTTGGTTGAAAAATAGGTTTTACACATACATATCCATGTATGTATGCACGTGTATATGCAAAATTTACATTGTACGGTGGGGACTTTTACAAAGTAAATGGCAATAAATCTGGAACTTCTAAACTACCGATTGGATTTATATGAAACTCATAGCATCCATAGGAGGACTTCGGCTTTATAACACATGTCATGACAGCCTTCTGTGTTGAGCTGGACATGAGTTACAGTGGGCCAAAGTTGACTACCTGGTACTCAAAAAAAATTCTGAAGCTTGTAACTTTTATAAAATTATCCGATTTTTATCTGATAAAGCACTTTGACATAATCTTGAAATTGTTAAGAAATAATTTCCCAAGATGCGTTTCCGTATCTCTCATAAGATATTTTACTTAAGACAAAAATTTTTTTTTGGCTTAACCTTTTTTAGTATTTCGCCTATTACTTTTTAGTTTATTGTTAAATTTTAAGTTAACAGACAGCATTAAATTTTTAACAAAATTTTAAATAAAAATAGGAAAAAAAATTTATAACATATTCGTGAAATCGGGAAAAGGCAAAAAATCAAAATTTTAAAATTTCCATGAAAAAGGTATGTGTTTTTTTATGTATCTTCATTATTTTCAGTTTTGTAAAAAACTTTGTTTAATACATGTCCTAAAATAGTAAATTTTAAAAATATTTTTTTTATAAAAAGTTGTGACGATAGATTTTGAAAATTTTAACTATAAGATTTTATTATGTAAATAGTTTTAAACACTTTTAACTAACATAAATGCGGAAATACGCGTAATTTTTCTGAAAAAAGTTAAAATTTAGGGTAAATATAGTTGTGTACCATAAAAAAATATATTAAAATAATTTTATTTTTCTACATTGGTACATTTCAATTTCATATGAGCCAGTTTACTACGCCCGATACAATACTACAATAGCCCAACTCACAATATTGTGCAAATGGTCTTGCATCGTAGCATGTGCAAAATGGTATAGTATATTGATACTCACCTATTCAGGAATGATATATGTATGTATGTCGTGAGATCGTGAGAATTCGTGCGTGATTATTAATAATAACTCACGCACGATCACGCACGAGTAATTTATTTTTAAGTCACGCTCACGCACTCACGCGAGATTAATTATAAATTTGATCACGATAATGCGTGATTCACGCGTGACACGATAAAATCACGATATTTGCACATCTCTAGTTTTTAGCGCTATGTGGTTTAAAAGTGCATGTGTTAAACAAGTTGTACTCATGGAGGCGCTTCTGTTTATTTAGCTATTTTTTCATTAATTATACCATCGTGGTGCACCACCATGAAATTTACTGTCTGTGAACCAAAGAGATTCATACTCTATGAAAAAATGTGTTGTAGGGAAATATTGTCCTAAAAATTAATAATTAAATTAAAACTATAATTCGAAGAAAAATAACGAAATTATTCGATGTAATAATTCAGTTCGCCTGCAAAAACAAAAGACCACCCAAATTGCCCAAAGTATATTAGCAATAGTTGAATAATTTATTTTGCATTTTTTGCATTGTTAATATTTATCTATTTTTAAAATAATTAACTAGAGACGACTTCAACATGGAACAGCCCTATTCTGATAGCACACACACCCACATCTAAAAAAACTTGAATACACATTAGACCACCCAAATTGCCCAAAGTATATTATTCGCTCCACCGGCAGTTTCTGATAGACCGGCCATAAAAAATCACATGTGTCTAAAAATTGCACTGATACCTCGCATACCTACCGGCCATGCGCATTGCACTTTCACCTACAAAATAACCTATCCTGGCTATAAACACTTTTGGCACCATAACTTTTAAGTGCGGCGATTTTCGGAAAATTTTTCATAACCATTTTTGTTTAGAATAAATACCGCAACAGCTTTCTTCTACATAATTTTCCCCTAAATATGCCCTATCATAGTCCTTTAATGGAATGAAACTAATTTTTTTCGGACAGACTTTTTTCAATGGCTCTCGCTAAAAATTGGACAGCGATAATTATAATTCGTTTTCATTATTTTATAAGGTATGATGTGTATATATAGACAATAGAGGAAAACATATTTTCGTGCAAAAAAATCTGCATATATACTTTTATACAAATATAATGTAAATCCACAAACATGTCATTAGAATTCTTTCTACAAAAAAATAAAAGCAAATAAATAAAGTATTTTTTAATCTAGAACAAAATTTTTTTAGTCGAAGTCGAAATGCGGGAATCATGATAAAACCCATTATTCAACTCTGCACCTAATCCAAAGAATATGATTGTATTGAGGTGAGTTACCATTGTTTTAAAGGCTATGTTTCCCAACTTGAAAAGAAAAATCATCCATAAGTCCATAGCAAAAAATTATACATTACCATTAGAACTACTTGCCTATAATGACTTACTTTTCTGATTGCCAATTTTCATTACTCGCTTACAAATCACATTACCTAAAATTTAAATAAATTCAGTAAAGTGCGACTCTGACTCGCGCACGAAGGGTACCGTACGAACACTAGATATGTAATTTAATACAAACTTCAGCTATATAATATATAGTTTTGGAATTTTTTTGTTTTTGGCGTTTTTTTAATTTTTCGATTTTTTTTCATTTTGGAGATTTTTTCATTTTGGTGTTTTGTTTTCATTTGGGCGATTTTTTTAGTTTTGGCGCCTTTTTCGGTTTTTGGCGTTTTTTTCAATTTTACGATTTTTTTTCATTTTAGAGATTTTTTTTCATTTTGGCGATTTTTTTTCATATAAACAATTATTTTGGTTTTGGCGACTTTTTCGCGTTTTGGAGATTTTTTTTCGATTTTTGGCGTTTTTTTCATTTTGGCGATTTTTTTCATTTGGCCGATTTTTTCGAATTTGGCGATTTATTTTAGTGTTAGAAATTTTTTTTATTTTGACGATTTTTTTCGTTTTGGGGTGATTTTTTTAATTTTTGGCGATTTTTTTTTTGGTTTGTCGATTTTATAATTTTTGGATTTTTTAGTTTTACCGTTTTTGAAAATTTCAAGTGTTTGCCTCCTCCGGTTTCCAAGATATAGCAAGTTGTCAAAATTACAATAACTGATGGACCACCCTTTAATTTAAATTTTTTTAAATTTTAGTGTTAATTATTGTAGTCTATATAAAAATACACTAATACCTAATTTACATTAAGCATTTTTTTCATGAAATTAGTTGCATGAAAATTTTTTATTTATCAATAGGAGGCCTGGATAAGCAACTTATTTCAAAATAGTGTTCAAAAATGCATCCGATTTTCATTCTACACCCTTTTTCATATAAAGCTCTCTTTTATAGCGCTGAAATTAGCAAACAGAAAAAGTTGCGTGCAACAAAATTCATGAAATTTCATGAAAAAATGCTTAATGTAAATCAGGTATAATTTTACAAAATTCAAGTTTCAATATATATACATATGTACATACAATTGTATGTATGTATATTACATGGGATTTTAACATTTTTCGTTGCTCGTTTTGGAACGCCCTTTAATTTTTAATTCTCTTGTATTTTTTGTTGTAGCGGTCAAGGTTCTACATACTCTGTCCAAATTTCAGGTCCGTAGCTCTTACGGTTTCTGAGAAAATACCGTGTGACGCACAGCGTAGCGAAAACAATAGGGTTCCTTTTTACCTTTTGTGTACGGAACCCTAAAAAACGACGTGCAAGTTGCTAAATGAAGAGAACGATTTTTTTAGACGAAATAGATTACGTGAAATGTTGACAAAAAAAAAAGCAATGCGAGTCCGATCACAGAGATGTGTAAACATCTAGTAATGAAAAATTTGTTTAACTTGGAAGTACTTATGCTTTTAGTATCTTTTTTTAAATTAATTAAAAGTATCAAAACTTTCAATATTGTAAATACATATGAATTTGTTGGTTTTTGTTTGTTTTATTTAACTTATTTGGTTAGTAAATGGGCACACTGCATTCAAAATTGCAGTAAGCAGTAAATTAACTGATTACTAAAAAAATTCAGTAAATTTTTACTGCTAATGAAATTTAATTTGCATTATCAGTAAAATCGTAGGGCCGTAATCATAATAAAATTGTAGTAAGTGGCAAAGTTTTTTCATTAAAATTTTGAAACTTTTGTATGAAAAACATTTAGCCACTTGGTAGAATTTCATTATGAATACGGGCATTACTGATTACTGAAAATTCAATGCACCTCATCATATAACAAATCATTTAGGCAATTTATAAAAATTGTAGAAAAAAATTTTAGTAATCAGTAAAAATTTACTTGTTAAAAAATTTTTATTATTTTTACTGAAACTTTAGTGGTACTGCAGTGCTCATTTATGGTAAATGCCTTTACTTTTACTTTTTAATTTTTAATTCTTGTTCATCGTTTAGTTGTTGCTGTTCTTGTTGTTGTGTACGCATTGCAATTAAAATAAATTCAGTAAAGTGCGACTTTGACTCGCGCACATTCCGTTTTGATAATTTTTTTTTTGATTTAGCTTTCTTCCTTTTTTAAGTTTTTTCAGTTTAAACGATTTTTTTCAGTTTTATCGCTTTTTTCTCGTTTTGGCGTTTTTTTTTTCTCTTTTTGGGTTTTTTTAATTTTCGCAATTTTTTTCATTTTGGCGATTTTTTCATTTTGGCGATTTTTTTCTGTTTTTGGTGTTTTTTTATTTAGGCGATTTTAAGGATTTTTTTCATTTTGGCGATTTTTCCGGTTTTTCGCGATTTATTTGTCCGAAATTTTTTTTAATTTGGTGCTTTTTTCGTTTTGGCGATTTTTTTTTGTTTTTGGTGATTTTTTTATATTTGGCGATTTTATATTTTATTGATTTTTTAGTTTTAACGTTTTTGAAAATTTCAAGAGTTTTGCTCTTACGGTTTCCAAGATACAGCAAGTTGTCAAAATTACAAAGTCAAAATTGCATTAACTGATGGAACACCCATTGATTTAAATTTTTTAAATTTAGTGTTAATTGTTGTAGTCTGTATAAAAATACACTAACTTTTAAAATTTCAAGTGTATATATGTACATACAATTGTACGTATATTACATGGGATTTTAACATTTTTCGTTGCTCGTTTTGGAACACCCTTTAGTTTTTAACTCTCATGTATTTGCTGTTGTAGTGGCCAAATGTCTACACATTGTGTCCAAATTTTAAGTCCGTAGCTCTTACGGTTCATTTTCACCTTTGGTGTACGGAAATATACAGAAAAATAACCGGCGGCGGCGCACCGTCGGCTTCGAGCCGGTCGACTTGTTTCTCTGCTTGGTATTGCTTCTTTCAAACACTAATGCACTCATACATAGCTCACAACGATTTGACAATGCTGTGAAAGAAAAGCAAAGAAAAGCAAAGAAATCAAAGTCAAAAGATTTTTACTAGAGATGTGCAAATGTCGTGATTTTATTGTGTCACGCGTGAGTCACGAATGATTCGTGATCATATATTATAACTAATCACGCGTGAGTTCGTGAGCGTGATTGAAAAAAATTTACTCGTGCGTGATCGTGCGTGAGCTTTTTTTAATAATCACGCACGAATTCTCACGCTCTCACGAGATAACATTCCTGCATAGGTACATATGTAACTGTATTCAATCATTTGAAATAAATTATTTTATAATAATAAATGCATATATGTATAGTAATGTGTATGGTAGTATGAGCTTACAAACATAATGAATACCCCCAAACAAAATGTTTCGACTTTTTCTTAAGTCAGACTTGTCCTACCGAATTCGTATGTCTTCGGTAGTTTCTCTGAAAATTTTTTTTAAACAATTGATTTTTGAGTACATAAGTAAAAGTCTGTGAAAATTTTTTTTAAATGAATATGTATGTATATGTTGATAAAAAAGGATTGTAACAAATATTAAAAAACGTAAGTATGTGTAAATTATTTCGACAATAGCAGCAACATATCGGTGAAGCGGTACTCTGCTATAAAAGCAAAAAGAAATCATACCTACATGTCGTTACGAATTCGTACCGACATATCGTTACGAAGTCGTGTCAACCATTTCATACAAACATTTTTACGATTTCGGTAATATTTCGGTGCCGAGATCGGAAGATTTTGTCGAGCAATCGTTACGACTTCTTTACGAATTCGGAGCATTTTGTTTGTTGTATACATACACCTTTGTAAGTATGTATGTATGTTTCTTAGATACCCTGTAGGAAGTATCAATTGAGAAACACTACTGATTCAACAGTGCCTTTGTCAACAATACTACTGACGAATTGTACCGCAGAAAATGTTTTTTGCTTTACGGCCGTCCATATATTACGTAACGCTGCAGGTGGGAGGGGTGGGCTTCGAGTTTTGTTATGATTTGTTATGGTGGGGGTGGGGGGAGTCTTTGAAAATGTTACGTAACAGAAACATTTTAGTAATTTGTATGTTTTCTCATTTAATATGCTTTTCTCATTTATTTGATTATCATTTATTTAATTGATCATACGTCTTACCTTCACATTTATATTATGTACGTATACATACACACATACATGTGCGGAATGTCAATTTTTGATATACAATTCGAATTCGAATATTTAAAATGATATCCGCGAATACGAATATTTAAAACGATATTAAATTAACTTTGCTTTATTTTAATTACATTGTAAATTTTACAAAAACACGAACATACATATCGAGCCATTGCCGCCAAAGAAGCTTAACCAACATGATTTTCGAAATGCGTTTCTTTATAAAAATCATTAACTTGTTATAATTGGCATTATCTGTCAATTTTATAGCAAAAACAATTTAAGCTTAAGTACAAATTATTTTTTGTTTACAGTTTTTGTAACAGCAACTTGTTACTTAAGCTAAAATTTCCTTTTGAAAATAAAGCATGATATAATATTCGGATTAGCCGTATATAATATACCCTCCATCGACTTCGTATGAAGTATATACATACATACAATATTACATATATGATATATTTTAAAAATAATTAACTAGATCAACCCTTTCTGATAGCAATTTATTCACCCACACATAAAAAACTTGAATGCACATTATTAGACCATACAAATTGCGGAAAGTATTTATTCTATTCGCTCCACCGGCAGTTTCTGATAGACCGGCCATAAAAATCACATATGTGTAAATTGCCAATAATTAAGCAATTTGGAGGCAAGTTTACGTAAAAACTGACATTTACTTCTTCTTAAAAAATGTTTTTTTAGCTTAACCAACACATAAATATACATACACATTAGATTGTCAGGGAGACAGCAAAAAAAGCTTAAGGGACAAAAAATACCGTTATGATAGTAATATTTAGTTAAAATTCGTTGCGTTACTTATATTTAGCATAATAACACCTAAATACCAAAATTCAATGAATTAACTTAAATAACAGCGAATATAATAAAAAAAAACCTTCTCCTGTAAAGTTTTGTTTTTGTTACTTAAGTTTTTGTGCGGTTATGACTCAATATGTATATATATGTATGCGTGTTACCTACATTTATTTGCAGTTACCCAGATAGCCTTTTCTTTCAATCGCAGTAGTCTATTGAGAGTTTCGCACGGGAGAAACTTTTACATGTAGACGATTCATACGCAAGATCCGCGGAAGGCGCTTTCATTATGCCAGGAACACAACTGGGACTAACGACGAATTATTCAGTGCGAACTTTCGTCATAAAAAATAGAACACATTTGTTCATATGGAAATGATCACAACACCGCCGTATAACGAAATTTGTCGTGCATGACGAACTCTGAAATAGATTTATTTCTAATTAGTGATTTTTTATGGGAATTGTTAAAATTTAAGTTTAAAATTTTTAAACGCACTAATAATCCTAAATTAATATTTTACTTATTAAGTAAATATTAATATTAATTAATTAATATTAATTTTGGATTATTAGTGCGTTTAAAAATTTTAAACTTAAATTTTAACAATTTTAACAATAACTTATTAAGTAAATATTAATATTAATTAATTAATATTAATTTTGGATTATTAGTGCGTTTAAAAATTTTAAACTTAAATTTTAACAATTCCCATAAAAAATCACTAATTATTAAATTGACTGCACCAGGTCAAAAAATACTTGTGTGGCAACACTCTATTCTTAAATAGCTGTTGTTGTTGTTTACATTTATTTTCTTTTTACATACTTTTACAACTACAATTTGAAGCTGAAAAAAGTCAGCCAATGTAGTAATGGTAAAGAAAATAAAAAACATGTTGATTATTGAGTTCTTGTTTCAACTTTGTTATTTGTTTTAAGCTTCTCATTTGTTTAAATGAAAGTTTATAATATAATAACTTTAGTTGTTCTAAGAAACTTTGGGTAAAGGTTCCCTGATGATCTGCATTAGCAACAGTGAAATGCGCATAGGATCCAGCTAAACCCCTCAATAATCAATTTCAATGTATTTTTAATTTAAAAAAAAATATTTTACTTAACCCTAGAAAGATAACGTTATTTTTTTATACGTTAGAGATAAAGATAAGTCTGAAAGGCGTATGATTTCTTACATCCTTTTAAGGACTTAAAAAATTTTAAATGGGCATATGTATTATTGAGATCATTTATTTATTAACTTTTTTCTTTGATAACAGAAACATTTGGTAAGTAAAAATAATAACAAAAAAAAATAACGATAAATTCAATAGAGATAAAATATTATCATAAAATATAAACAGCCTTTTTCAAAGGACTCAAAAATAAGCATAGAAAATAAAATAGTATCGGTTTTTTAAATTCATTTAAATATCGATTCACAAAAGTAGTTTTTCCAAGCAAGGAAACCTTATTATTGTATAATTATATGCACGTGTTGCAGACTAGCTTTTTATGTTCTCCACATACGGGTGTCGTCGAATTTTAGAGGGACAAAACACACAATATCTCCTTTTTTTAGTAATGGATTGAACTCACTATTATTGAAATAATTTTCGGCCATATTGCCAACTAAATTTTGAATGCTATCACGCAATGATTTTGACAAAGTGGGAATTTCAAGCCACATTTGCATCCAAGGTGTTGTAAGGGACGAGGAAATTATCTCCGAAATTATTTCTTCAGTAAAAAACCTATCGAAACATAAAACTGAATCGTACAGTAATTTACAATTTCCAGTTGGTCCTCTTGCTGTTCGGTCGATATTTGTTACCGAAGTCCTACCAGCATTTTGACCCCTTGAAGTAGTCCAGCAGTGTCTACTCTTGCTTCTCAAAGTAGCTTGAGGGAACTGTATTATCTGTTCAAAAGTCGTAGTAGCTTAAATGGACTCATTGATCTCATCAGTTTCAGAAGATGTAGTAGCTTGAATGGGTTGGAAGTTTTCGATGACCTCGCATATTTGTATAATATCGTCTTCAACATCACTTTGATCATCATCCTCCAGTACTTGATTTTCTGTTTCACTTACAGTTTCAGATGAAACTGAGTCATCTAAAACACTCTGCAATAAAGCACAAATTTCTTCATCACACAATCCACGCTTATGTGCCATTGTTAAAAAAAATTTAAACAAGTTTGTTAATTTGCTACATATAAATTTTAAGGAAAGTAATAAAAACGATCACACAAAAGATAACAATACGTCTCTGAGACGTATCGTTTGTAATTTCAGAGAAATAAGATTAACTTACCACATGAAAACAACCACCACTAGCAAGCTACTGACAACGACTGGGAATACTAAGCATAGAAACTTTCTCTCATACCAAAGGAGTGAGATAGAGTACAAAATTAAGAAGATGTACGTCTGTGAGACGTACCTTATCTATCTAGGGTTAATAAGTAAAATATAATTTTGGGATTATTAGTGCGTTTAAAAATTTTAAACTTAAATTTTAACAATTCCCATATAAAATCACTAATTAAATCTTTTGTTTTTAAATGTTAATCGACTTTTTTACAATCGGAGGATTACTTGGCCAGTTCGAAGAAGTATTTCGCCACAACTACAATCGTCCCGTAAAGAGCCTTATTTTCGATTTAATCGTGAGCGGCAAAAATTATTTTTTTTGTAATTTTAAATCTTTTAATTATTATTGTTTAAATGCAAACGAATTAAGGCAGAATTACCCGACTGTAAATGTAGAACTGTAAATGTAAATGTGTCAGCTGATCGAATCTGTTGCATGAAAAGCTATGCAAACGCTTAAGGCTCAGTTAGCCGACTGTAATGTAATGTAACTGCAACAGTAAGAAACAGCTGATCGATTTTGTTATGTGAAAAGTAATGAAAATGGTTACAGAGATGTAATGTAGCGTAACCTACTTTTCATATAAAAATATCAATCAGCTGTTTTCTACGTTACAGTTACATTTCATTACAGTCGGCTAACTGAGCCTTTAAAGCGCAGCATTCACGGTCAAAATGCATGACAGCATACACGTGCATGCATTGTACGATAAATTGATAGCATCTTGTTACAAGCTAATTGCAAGGCAATTGTCAAACTACGTACAAAAACTTTTTACGTATAGAATTTGACAATTCTTTGAAACCTCACTGATTTGAGCAGTTTATCTAGATAAGCTTGTATTGTATACAGCATGTGCAAAAATCAAAAATTTAGATTTTGCTTCAAGTATCGTCGGTGTGACTCATACAAACAAAATTTAACTAATATTATCACAATGCAGGTCATGCATTTTGACCGTGAATAATACAATTAAGACTCTAAAATGGATTAGAAAATAAACACTTACCGACCGCTTGTCAAATGTACATAAATGCATAAATTGTAAATAAATGGATAAAAATATTAGTTTGTACGAATCCATTAAATTTTTATAGAAATTTGTGCCTTGTACCATTTTCAAATATTATTTAGAGAAGATCATGAAACTTTTGGGTAGTTTTTATTAACTTTAAAGTACGCCAAAAGGAGTATGAAGTTCTTTTTTATAAATTTTTTTTAATATATCATACTGCAGGCGTAAAAAGAACCCTAATTTAATGTCTATAAATTTCACATTAAGTATTCGTATTCGTGAATATCATTTCAAATATTCGTATTCGTATTCGCGAATATCAAAAATTTACATTCGTTACATCACTAGTGCCTACGTACATGCTTATTTGTATTTTTACAAATTGAAAAAAGCGCACAAGTCGATTTAAGCTAAAATTCAGGGGGCAAATTACGACATTCGATACGATTCGAAATTTAAAAATATTGCCATATAAACTCTATTGAAATATTTCGTAATTTCGTTCGAAAACGAGTGCCGTAATTTGGCCCCAGATAAACCTCTGCAATCTCTAATTTAAAACTAGCCCTTTCAAAATTTAAAATTTTCAATATGCAATTAGGTACCTATAACTACTTTTCATCTAATATCGAAGTATACTCGTATATTTAAAATTTATGCATATTTAAAAATATTCAGTTAACAATTTTCGTTAGGAAAGTAACATATTTTAGAGAAATAGGAACACGTTAAGCAAAATAACTTGCAGTTTAAAATTGCTCCCCTGAAAAACTGTTAAATTAGACTTAACCTCTTTTTCCTTAGTTACAGAAAATCTTAGTCCTAATTTACACTATGCAAGTCTTATTGCTAAGCTGATTACTTTGTTAGGAGAGAGAGACGAGGGGAAAAGAAACGCTTATGTTCCCCTCGTCTCTCTCCTAACAAACTAATTAGCTTAGCAATAAGACTTGCATAGTGTAAATTAGGACTAAGATTTTCTAATGCATTTGTATGGGTGCTTCATATTATGCTATAAACACAATCAAGTCCACCGACCATCGACTACAAGATGTCAAAAATAGAATACATGCGTGCTTATGAGAATAATTCTTTTAGCCGCTAGACGACTACCGACTACACGGCTACTTTTGTAGCCCGTAGCCAACTTAGGCTAATTTCTATTTTTCTTGGCTACAAAAAACAGATTAGTGCTGCCAATACAATAAATGCATGAAATGGTGGTTTTAAAAACGCAATACATTAAATATCGCTATTAAAAACGCGAAAAACTATTATAGTGGCACCATTGAAAAATAATAATCAAGCGATAGTAACAATAGTACTTATAAAGTTAATTAAATTTTCTTGAGACATTTGAAATTTTTTTTTCACACAAATTCACTTAAAAAAATCAAGTTTGTTTTGTTTTGGTTAACTTTAATACATATGTCAAAACAGATGTTTATTTTTTGTAGTTAGTGGTCGGTAGTCGTTAAAAGAATTAAGTAGCTGGCGACTTGGCTATTTTTGTAGCCAGCTACTTTTGTAGTCGGTAGTCGATGGTCGGTAGCCTTTGATTGTATTTATAGCATTAGGTAGACATCGATAGACTCTTTAGTTGATAAAGTGATCTCTCCAAATGTGGTCACAGAATACACAGAAGTGAAGAAAGTGACAGGTAAAAAAAGCTCCAATCAGGTTTTTGTTAAAATTCGTGGAAAAAAGAGAAAAACATAGTGTATTTGATACTGTAGTGTATTACTACTTACCAATTAACACAGCTAATAAAAATTTATTGCACTAGAAAGACGTAGCAAAACAAAAACGATGACAAAATTTGAGGGAAAACGAGACAAACAGAAAAATACCCGTATCTTCCGTCTCGTGACACTTCTGTATGTTTTGTGATGTGGTCGGTTTTTGCGAAAGAGAAAATGCCGTGAACGAAAGTAGATTATTTTATAATGGAACACTAATCACGTACAAACAACAAAATTTTTAAAAATGTATGAAAAAATTCTTATCAAAAACAGGTACTCATTTAAAGCCCAAAATGAATAGATATCATCAATGTACTACATATTGAAAGGGAATCAAACCTCAGTCATTTAATTATACATATATGATGACTGTAGATGAAAAACGTCTTAAAAATAAAATAATAAAAAAATAATGATTTGGAAATAATTATGAAATTGCAATAACAATGCAAATGCATATTTACATGTAATTGAAAGAAATGTAGTTATAAGTTTAAAAAGGTGTACATTGATACATAAATTGTTTTATACATATTACCAAATAATAATAAAATAATTTTGGATTTAATTTATGGAAGTGGATGAAAACAATTTTTTTTAGTAATTTACATTCTTAAATGAATATAAAAGTTTGATTCTAATAAAATAATTCATTAAGTAAACAATAAGTAATAATTGGCGAAGACATGTCTTTTCTACAACGTGGTCTAAAAATTAATACATCTAACACTTGCAACAAATATGCACTGCTACGCGCCACAAGTAGCAGTTACTTTTTTTCAACCGAGCCACCTGTAAAACCTGTTTTCAAAACATCAACAACACATGTCACAAGTAACAGTCGTAAGCATGACCATACAAAGGTAAATTTTTATAGTTACATACATACATAGTACATGCATACATGTGTACATATTTATTTATTACCAAATAATTTTCTTATATCATTGTTTAGAAAATACCATCTCTAACCTCTGACCTCTTAATCAATTCAGCATTAACTGACAAATTTGGACGTTCTCATACATATTTGAGAATTTCTTTAACTGAACGTTGCAATTTACGCTGTAAGTAGAAGTGTTGATATTGATGGATATGAGCGTGTGTATTATTCGTGTACGTAACTGGTGCTCAATTTAGATGTATATACATATCGTCACTTAAAATGCAAAATAACGTATCAAAAAATTCAAAATTAATTTTTTATTGATTACGATTATAAGCAAAATTCAAAACAACGTATCATCAAGTGCGTGATTTTCTTAAACAATATAACGTATCATCCATCACTCATACGAATTTAAAGAATTACAGAACATTTATTTTCCTGTTTTCAACTGAAGTGAGTAAATAATATCTCTAAAAATTCCATTTTTTTTTTGCATCTCCTGTAAACTTATGAAAAGTGATGGTACGTTATTTTGCATTTTAGGTGACGATATGTATGTACAATAAATATATACATATACATATGTACGTACATGTAGCTATAGTTATTTACGTGCAATACAAAATTTTGTATTTAATGTGATATCAAATTAATATTTGCTGACTACTTAACAAATTATACAACGAATAAATAGTTCCATTTACATATGTACATATTTATTTTGCAGTATGTACATACATACTTACATACATATGTAGATACTATGTACATATATGTAAATATGTATACTGTTCAAATACTGATATAAAAACTCGAAATAGTTAAGTGACTTAATTTTTAATATTAAAAATTATCGTTTTTACCAAAATTTTTGTTTTTCCATCTCCTACTTTATTATTTTATTATTATTATGGCATTCGATTTCGATGCAAATTTCAAATTACATATTTTAATAGAATTTAAATGGAAATGTAATTTGCCCTCTAATTTAAAATGATTAAATCCCACTCACTCAAATAAGTATTTCAAGTTTAAGGAATCCTTATCGTTTGTGAACATTTTTAACTAAAAATTACTTCTTAGTTCAGTTTTTTTATGTATCATTTATTAAATTGTTATTTTTGCAGTAAATGCAATATTATTTAAGACTTGATTTAAGAATATGTTAATCGGTGGAGTAAAAATGCAAACAAACTTTGTATTTATACTCAACCATACATTAGGTTTGTTTCTTTACTTTTTGGGTAAAGTTCGGTAAAATGAGAGGAATCTTTAATTTCTCTCAATAATATACAAAAATGCACAAAAGTACGGGAACGCGAAAAACCATAATTTTAACACAAAAACAAACGTCAATGCATATATATACAGGGTGGGCCAAAAGAAACCAAGGGGTGTAAAAGTTTAGTAACTTTTTTGTTTATTAACTTTTTTTTATTTTTTCTTTCAGATTATATAATATACAAAATGGAAATTTTTTTACACTAAGTATGAAAAATGATGTCTCTTAAATGACCACCGTTTTCAGATTCGCACTGATGGGCTCTTTTTAGAGCATGTTCCATAACATCTTTCAAAACTTGTGGCTGTAGCGTTCGAATTTCTGCAACAATGTTTGCCTTGAGTTCAAGGATTGTCTCTGGCTTGTTCACATACACTCGCTCCTTCAAAAAACCCCAAAGAAAATAGTCGGGTGCTGTGAAATCTGGCGATCGCGCTGGCCAAATAATTTCCGAATTTCGAGAAATTATTCGCTCTCCAAATATTTGACTTAAAAGTGCCATTGTGTCTCGGGCAGTATGGGCAGTGGCTCCGTCCTGCTGAAACCACATACCAGGTCTGTTTTCAAGAGCAGGACGTAAAAAATTTTCTATCATAAACCGATACCGCTCTCCATTTACGGTTACAGCACTTCCATCTTCATTCTCGAAGAAGTAGGGCCCAATGACATTTTCAGATGTGATCCCACACCATACTGTACACCTGATGGGGTGCAATTGGCGTTGATGAATGGCTCTTGGATTTTGAGAACCCCAGAACCTACAGTTCTGCTTATTAACAAAGCCATTCAAATGAAAATGAGCTTCATCACTCATAATCAAATTTTCAATAAAGTTGATTTCATTTCTGGCCAACTCTTGAAATTTAACTGCAAAATTTAGACGTTGCCGATGATCTGCGGGTTTTAATTCTTGGACCAATTGCACCTTATATGGGTATAACTGTAAATATTTTTTTAAAATGCGCCGTAGTGACGTACGAGACATTTCTAGCTGAGCAGAACGCCTTCTGCCAGATGTTTCTGGTGCTTCGTTAACACTTTGCTGTACTCGTTCAATATTTTCCGCAGTGCGACTTAAACGTGGTCTACCAGTTTGAGGCAAATCTCTTACGCTGCCATGTTGGTGATGACGATTAACTAAGCAACGAATCATCGCTTCAGAGGGCGAAATTCTGACGTTAAAATGTCGACGATATGCTCTTTGCGTTAAAATAATTGATCTCTGGTTTAAATAATAAAATTCTATTGTTCTGGTTCTCTGTTCAGTTGTGAACCTCTCCATTATAAATTCTCCAAGTGTTGTCTATATAATCTGAAAGAAAAAATAAAAAAAAATCAATAATCAAAAAAGTTATTAAACTTTTACACCCCTTGGTTTCTTTTGGCCCACCCTGTATATACATAAGTATACACACAACTAAACACATACTTATGTACATACACAAGCACGTATTTACTTAAGGCCCTGATTCACTATCCTACACGATCGCACGATTCATTCACAAGAAAATCTTGCAGAAGTCTGCCCGACTTTAAAAAACCGCTTCAAAATGGTGTTTTAGGTGGCACACTATCATACAAAAAAACTGACAATAAAAACAACTCTGATCGCATGGAATCGTATCATTTTATGAAATTTTTCATTAATATTTGTAAAATCGCACGACTTGCCAAAAAAAATCTGTCAGACAGTTGCATTTTTAGTCCACACTACCACACTTTTTTAGCACACATGTCATATTTGGCAGATCGCGCGATTAAGTAGGATAGTGAATCACGGCCTTTATATGATTCGGCATAATTATATACATAGGTTATTTATTATTTATATTAATTTCATACAAAAACTTATTAAAACTTTGTTTAATATTATTTTTTTTTTTAATTTTTTCATACATTTTTCCATTTTTTAACCCCCGACTAAAAAAAGGGGTGTTATAAGTTTGTAGTGTGTGTCTGTGTGTCTGTGTATCTGTATATCTGTGTTAGAAATGTACAAATGTCGTGATTTTATCGTGTCACGCGTGAGTTACGCGTGATTCACGTGATTCGTGATCAAATATCATAACTAATCACGCGTGAGTGCGTGAGCGTGACTGAAAAAAATTTACTCGTGCGTGAGCTTTTTTTAATAATCACGCACGAATTTTCACGCTCTCACGAGATAACATTCCTGCATAGGTACATATGTAACTGTATTCAATCATTTGAAATAAATTATTTTATAATAATAAATGCATATATGTATGTATAGTAATATGTATGGTAGTATGAGCTTATAAACATAATGAATACCTCCAAACAAAATGTTTCGATGTATGTATGTTTCTTATATACCCTGTAGGAAGTATCAATTGAGAAACACTACTGATTCAACAGTGCCTTTGTCAACAATACTACTGACGAATTGTACCGCAGAAAATGTGTTTTGCTTTAGGGGCCGTCTATATATTACTTAACGCTGTAGGGGGGAGGGGTGGGGTTCGAGTTTTGTTATGACTTGTTTTTTTTTAGTCAGTTTTTTTTAACACAAACACAATTCCAAAGCGATTAGTTTGTGGGGGTGGGGGGAGTCTTTGTTACGTAACAGGAAAATTTTAGTAATTTGTATGTTTTCTCATTTAATATGCTTTTCTCATATATTTGATTATCATTTATTTAATTGATCATACGTCTTACCAACACATTTATATTATGTATGTATACATACATACATGTGCGGAATGTCAATTTTTGATATACGAGAATTCGAATTTAAAATGATATCCGCGAATACGAATTTTTAAAACTATATTAAATTAACTTTGCTTTATTTTAATTTACATTGTAAATTTTACAAAAACACGCGCATACATATATACATAGATATGTATATACATATGTATATGTAAGAACCTATTTTTCAACCCAAAAAACATGAAAATTATATTATACATATACTTTTTCGTGAGTGTGCGTGATCGTGATAAGTTGTAAAGCACTCGTGTGTGATTAAAAGTATTTTATTCGTGAGCGTGCGTGATCGTGAAAATTTTCAAAATCATTCGTGCGTGAAAGTGCGTGAGTAAAATATTTTTCTGCGTGAGCGTGAGTGTCGTGAGTCAGAAAACACTCTCGTGCACATCTGTAATCTGTGTGTCTGTCCGTGTACACGTACAGGCCAAACGGCTGGACCGATTTTCATTTAGTTTTTTCTGTTTAAAAGATGACTTGATCGAGAGGGTTCTTAGCTATGTTTGAAGAAAATCGGTCCAGCCGTTTAGAAGATATAAAATATTTTCTGAAAAAAGTCGGGGGTTTCTAAAATTTTTAATTTTTGTTATTTCAGTTTTAGGTAAATGTAATTTTTCCTTGTAATTGTTTATTTTTCAAACAGCTGATTGATTTTGTGTTTGCCCTAACTATCACGAAGGAAAAGTACGGGCTTTTTCTGCAAGAAAAAGAAGAAGAACATTAGGCTCACAAAGCCTCTCTCATTTACCAAATTTTCGACTACGGGAATGCTTTTCGTGCACATGGATTTTAATTTCGTATCGTCAATTCCAATAAAATTAAAAACTTACATATTTCCACTTTTCCAACAGACAAATCTTTGTGAATAATTTGCTTCATAAATTGTGAAAATATATAGCAATCGTATGAAGTTTTTGATACCAATTGTTCACACGTTCGGAAATTTTCATGTGAAATTTTATTTATGATAAGCCTGATTATTATTGTTATGGGAGTGGTCCTAGCCATTTTTCTAGCAATCAGATTCTTTTTTTAGTAGAAATCAAATACATATGTATTTACATATGTATGTACGTATGCATGTATGTATTATAGGGTTGCATTTGTATACTCGTTTGTATAGCCAAAACAAATATACCATGGTATGTACCATATAATTGTAGTGTGAGCGACAGAACTAGTATAAGAGTTATTGTGTGTGCGTGCTTTTCCAAATTAAAATACAATTAAAACAAATAACAATTTCTTATTGTATTGCTGCTGAGCAACTGTTTGATCTGTTTTTGCCCAAAAATACATATTGTAATACAAACATATGAAAAAAACCATTGTTGAAACAAATAAATGATGGACAGATGTATGTGCAGACGTTCGCTATGTTATTTTGTGGCGCAGCCAAGTATACAGGGAGAGAGAGAGAGAGAGAGAGACAATTTTTCTCTGAGAGTGATTACACATACATGTGTTTCATTTACATGTATCATTTACTTACATGTGCATGTGTTACTTCATTTTTATAAAATTATGAAATCCGGACGACCTTTACTACTTGCAAATGAATTTTCTTTTACTAACTCTACACGCAATACTCAAATCTCTGTTCCTCTTGGACATCTTTCAATTTCCGATAGATCGTTTGTTAAAAGAATCCATCATGTATGGAGTCCACTTCCAAATGATCTTAAACTGTTTTCTTATTCTTATCCTAGTTATAGGAAGAAACTGTTAACTTATTTTAATGTAAATCGGTCTTAGCCGCTAATTATGTTATTGCATACTAGTTTATTTTCATCTGAAGGACATTCTCACATACAAGTTATCTTTGGCTATAGGAAATCTCTTTTTTTTTGTAACAACCCTTTTTTATCCATACTTTTCCTTCAATACTCATATGGCTGGGGAGCCAAACCTAATCATAATAAATTTATATCAAATAATTTATCTTCATATAGTAAACTTATTTATATAATACTAATTCATCCTTGTAAATACTTATGTACATAGTTATATTTTCTCCTTACAATACATTTTATATTGGCCATGAAGGCTTACATTGTATTGATATTACTAAACAAATAAAATAAAATAAATAAAAAAAAATAAAAAATTAAAAATAAAAAAAATTTTACTTTCATTCATTCATTCATCAACCATGGATTTTTTTTTCAACACACCATGTGGTACTTATGTATGTTAAAACCAGTTTTATGTATCTTATTTGTTATAGAAAAACAAATACATACAAACGTGTTTTTCTCATTTGGTCATTGCATAACCATACAATAACTGCTTTAAAAATCAACATTTACAACTAGTAAAAGAAACGCTAAATAACATATTTTTTCATACAAGAACCAAAAAACACGCAAAACTGGTGCAAACTGATGCATCTGTGCAATGACATAGTATGTATGTCTGCAAAGTTTCAATACAAAATTTGTATCTGCTTTGATACTGCTCACTTCACTAATCGCAAAATTTAGTTAGAGAAGTTGGCAAATTACGACATTCTATATCGAAAGCTA
Source organism: Tachina grossa (assembly GCA_949987645.1). Classification (NCBI taxonomy): domain Eukaryota; kingdom Metazoa; phylum Arthropoda; class Insecta; order Diptera; family Tachinidae; genus Tachina; species Tachina grossa. Next base: position 86,436,537 of record OX465276.1, on the reverse strand, counting down.
TATTAAAGTCTGCCTGCAGACGAATAATGCTTGCTCAAAGTTCCACACAATAGCAAAAGTGGAATCTTCATACAAAGTGCATAACAGTCGGTTGTGTAGAATCACTTGAAAAATTAATTAAAAAAAAGTTTACCTACATCTCTAACTAAGAAGTTGGTGCAGTAAAAATTATGATACGCACATATTGTCATACTTTTTTACAAATATGTACATGAATTAATTAATCTACTACATATTTCCAATAACATTAAGAGCTTATTTGGCGATCATACTTTTTTTAATTTGGTTTTATAAAGTGTTTATAAGACAAATTTTGCACGAAAATGAATTTTATAAAATTTATAAAACAAAAATATTTTTATAAATAAGGACTTAAGTGTATTGAAAATAAATTCATCTGTTTGAATTAACACTAAGGGCCATTATTACAACTTAAAGTTAGTTAAAAGTAGGATTTTGTCGGCCGTATAAAAAGCTTTCCATTATTGCAAATTGGATATAACTTACCAGGTAGCTTAAACTTGCCTGTAATTTATCGCTTACTTTAGGTTAAAGTACAATTTTGCAAATTATAAAGTTTTTATACGTCCGATAAAATCCTACTTTTAACTAACTTTGAGTTGTAATAATGGCCCTAAGAGTTTATTTCGTTTTTTGGAAGATTGTTCAAGGTTAAAATTTATCAAAGCTCTCTTATTATTCTCCCTGGGCATTTTTCTAATTAACTACATATATACACATACATATGTAAGTACATACATATATATTACAGGTACATACTGTATGCCTGCGGAAGGTGTTCCCCTACATGCAAAATCAAATTTATTAAATTCTGAAGAAATTTATTACTTAGCACGTTTGTTTGTCGAACAGGGTGTTAGAAAAATACGCTTGACTGGTGGAGAACCAACAGTTCGGAGAGATATTGTCGAAATAATTGGTACGTACGTAAAATTTGTTTGTGACTTTAAATAAACATACATATGTATGTATTTACATGTATCTTTGTTTTTAGCCAAACTTAAAGAGATACCTAAATTGGAAAATGTTGGCATTACCACAAATGCTTTGGTGCTAACTCGTCTATTGCTGCCCATGCAAAGAGCCGGTCTAGATGCTATAAACATAAGCTTAGATACTTTAAAGCCTAAACGTTTTGAAGAGATAACCAGACGACGTGGATGGGAGCGTGTTATAGCTGGTATTGATTTGGCCATACAATTAGGTTACAAACCGAAAATCAATTGCGTTCTTATGCGCAATTTAAATGAAGATGAAATTTGCGATTTCGTAGAATTTACACGTGATCGTAATGTTGACATACGCTTTATAGAATACATGCCGTTCATGGGTAATAAATGGCATACTGATAAATTAGTAACATATCAAGAAACATTGAAAATAATAAGAAAAAAATGGAATGAATTTGAGCCTCTAGAAAATGGTCCAAATGATACATCAAAAGCTTACAAAGTACCCGGTTATCAAGGTCAAATTGGGTTTATCACATCTATGACACAACATTTCTGTGGCACATGTAATCGTCTGCGTCTAACAGCTGATGGTAATTTGAAAGTTTGCCTATTCGGAAATAAAGAAGTTTCTCTTCGCGACGCTATTAGAAGTCATTGTTCAGAAGATGATCTGATAGCATTAATATCAGCAGCTGTAAAAAGGAAAAAGAAACAACATGCAGGTGTGTATGAAATAAATTAAACTGATCCACAGTTCCATAAACATCAAAGCAGATTTGCATACATACCCTGTCGGAGAATGTGTGGTTGACTACAAAAATAGTTAACTTATATTTAACTTTTCTTAGACTGACTAAAAGCTAACTGCAATGTCAAGAAAAACAAATCCGAAATTAATTCTTAAGTTGAGTACGTAATTGAATTTGATGAGAGCCAACAAATTTATTCTCAGCTACTTTGAAACTCATTTCAGTTTTATATTAACATTTTTCTGTTATTATTTTAAATATAGGGCTGATGGCCAAAGTAACCAATGCCCATATATATAAATTTAGTATTAGAATTGATTCTTTAGATTAAATAAATGAATAATAATAATAATATTTTAAATGGTACCTTAACTGGGTAGTAGTGGTTGAGTACACAACATGTTCGAACTCCGGGAAAAATTTTTAAATTTACTGGCTACCAGGTGATTTAAAAAATCAACTTTAAAGGTGGAAGTACATACCACGCGTTACGCGGCAACGCTTTTCTGGCTTTTTAAACGTTTAACGCTATACAAATGGAAAGTTACACAACACGCTTTTGAGGTTTTTTTAGTTGTAAAATTTAAAGCCTATGCCGGTTATTGAACGCGAGTTATGTACTTCCACCTTAAGTTAGCTGAAAGTAATGCAGAGTGAGACAATTGACTACCGCCTAGGACATCGCAATGTTAAAATAGTCAGTTGATTACACTGAAAAGTAATACAAGTGTCAGTCAGTACTAGTTGCGAAACAGTCAGCTTAAAGTTAAGTTAACGTAATTTCCGACAGGGTATGTACATATGTACACATATACATACATATCGCACATTCAGTTCAATAGTGACATAACTCAAAAAATTCTCTTTTTGAGTTAATAATGCAGAATAATAATGCATTTCGTATTTTATCTTGCATACAAATTTCATATAAATAGCTTGTATTATCACCTCCTGAGAGAAGAATATTTGTTCATGCCTTCATAGAGTTGTGTGTAAATTGAAAACTTTAAACGTGTTTTCTGCAAAACTAGTTTTTTTGAGTTATGACACTATTGAACTGGATGTGCGATATTTATGTATGTATATCTGAGCTGCCCAAAGTAGTGCCAGAGTGCCGAACATCAATCGGTTTCTTATACAAATGAATACATATACGCGAATATATTTCTCTCGTGTTCCTCTCGGTGGCCAGCTCTGATGTACATCATGAATCATGGATGTACATAATCTCTTGATGTAAGCAAAAACAGTTGAACTTTCAAGTAGTTAAAAATCATTGGAAGATTTTTTATTTGTTATATAGAACGATAAAATCATTTGTTTATAGGCATGTTAAACTTGTCACAAATGGAAAATCGTCCAATGATCTTAATTGGTGGATAATAAAGCTCTCCATAAATAAGGTGGGTAGCTTGTTTTGTTAATGACATAAAACTTATACATATGCATACTACATAGTACATACTCGTATAAAATTCGTTTTACATTTTTCAGCTATATCGAATAATTTTCATTACTATCATTTAAAAGAGGTCAAGCCAGTAGTACCATCAATCACACTATCTTCATCATTTCTTACTAGCGCAAAAATGATGTTATTGGCACGGTTATTTTCAGTGAATAATGGTGTAGTTCTTACACCATCTAAAAACTATTGCACTTTTATTAAAAAACTTACTCATGTAGATGCAGCAACAGGTAAAGCGTCTATGGTTGATGTCTCAAAAAAACCTTCAACCATAAGAGTTGCTACAGCAGAAGCTAAGATATATGTTGGTCCTGAAGTAGCTCAACTCATACACTCGAACAGTCTAAGGAAAGGAGATGTCTTAAGTGTAGCTCAATTAGCTGGAATTTTAGGTGCTAAAAAAACCTCAGAATTAATACCATTATGTCATAATATCGTCGTATCCTCAGTAAAAGTGAATGCTTCACTTGATTCAAATAGCCAAACGGTTGTATTAGATGCGACGGTGTGTTGTTGCGGACAAACTGGTGTTGAAATGGAGGCTTTAACTGCAGTTTCTATAGCTGCTCTCACTGTCTACGATATGTGTAAAGCCGTAACCCATGACATGGTTATTAAGGAAATAAAACTGATGACTAAATCTGGTGGTCAAAGAGGCGATTTCAGTAGAATTTGAGATATCATTTATTGCAAAATATTTATATTTTTACATATTAATAAATAAATATAATTTTTAACCCCGACTAAAAAAGGGATGTTATAAGTTTGTAGTGTGTGTCTGTGTGTCTGTCCGTGTCCCCGTACAGACCAAGCGGCTGAACCGATTTTGATTTAGTTTATTTTCTGTTTGAAAGGTGACTTGATCGAGAGGGTTCTTAGCCATGTTTTAAGAAAATCGGTCCAGCCGTTTAGAAGATATCGCATCTTCTCTAGATATATTCGGGGGGTTTTAAAATCTTTAATTTTTGTTATTATGATATATCATTGTTAAAGCCAAATAAAACTTTAAAAAATTAATCCGATTTAAAAAATAAGCACTAAAAAATTTTTTAAAGGCCAAGAGGCCTCATGTATTACTGCTGTCGTATAAATAAATAAAAATAAAAAAAAATGAGTTTTATTCAGTTAAGTTAAACATTTTCGTATTTGCTACCTTTAGTGCTAATTCTATATTTACTTAAATGTATGTACATATATGCGTTTATTTATAACACATATGAACATGTTTTATTTAACTGAATCTAAATTATTTTTAACCGACTTCAAGAAAAGAAGTGTTATCAATTCGTCACTACTTTTTTTTGGCTTTGTTACTTCATAACTCGGTTCATATTAGATCGATTGCAAAATTTTTTATTATCTGAAAGGGTATAGCTTCCCATTGGTCACATTGCAAAAAATTGGGCGGGGGCATGCCCATTATTTTTTTTAGTTTATCATATTCTTATTTTATTGCTACGAAACCTTGCAAACAGCTTTGGTTCTAGTTGTTACACATATTTAAAATTGAAAAAATGGGCGGGGATACGCACATTAAAATCTATTATAACGTTTCATGACTGACAAGTATTTATACAAAAAAAATAAAATAAAAACCCAATGCGACCAATTTTAAGCAGTTAAATATCCTAAATAGTCATTCGAAATGAAAAATCATAAAAGAAACCTTCAGAAGATTTTTAAATACCTGATAAGCTAACTCTAAGGCTAACTAAGCCTTAAGACAAATCGATTGAAGTAAGATTCATCAAAATCGGTACACGCGTTCGGAATATATAGTGCCGCAAAGGAACACACATCCATAAATAGACCTGAGTGCCGAACATCAATCGGCTTATTATAAAAATGAATATACATACGCGAATACATTTCTCTCGTGTTTCTGTAAATGGCCAGCTCTGACATAGACTGATAAACTCAATACCCTTCTTTGCGTTGCGCAGTCGGTTAAAAAATGTTTTTTTTTTGCGTCTAAAATTAGTTTTTAAATTTTATTGTAGTATAAAACATAATTCTAAATGTAACTACACTCACTTTTAAAAATCGTCTTCTTTGCAAAAAAACGTGTATATTTTTTTCTGTTTCATTTTTAAACGAATTGTTAACTATTAATAGCTGACTTGTTAATGGATTTTAATTGTATTTTAAGTTTGTCATGTATAATGGAATATTTTATTGACGTTTATTTTCGTGTTAAAATGTTGGTTTTTCCCGTTCCCGTACTTTTGTGCATATTTGTATATTATTGAGAGAAAATATAGTTTCCTCTCATTTTACCGAACTTTACCCAAAAAGTAAAGAAACATAGCTTATATTAAAAGTAGGTTACGCTACATTACATCTCTACAACCATTTTTTTTATTACTTTCACATAACAATATCGATCAGCTTTTTCCTACTGTTGCAGTTAGGCTTCGTCTTCAAAATTTACAATATGATGTAAAATTTGGTTGTGTATCGACGAACTGCGTACTTAGTTCTTAAGATTTCTTTAGTAATTTTTGCCTTTTTGGCCAGCTTTTTGGCTCAAATACTCCTCTGTGCGTTGTAACGAACATATTGCAAAAATTTTAGACTGCAACTGCAAAGTATTTGCAAGGCAATCGATTCTCAAAATCTTTTCTTCAAGAGAAATATTAAAAACATGTAGTCATGGAATACTTTTTACCTTAAATATGTGTTATTAATAGACTATTTATTAAATTATTTAGTTTGTTGTAGTACTTTTTAAGTAAAATCTCAACACTACCTTATTTCCTTATGCGACTCGAAATTAAACACAATTTTTAATAATTAAAAAACATGTTTTACCAACTAAACAAAAAGAATAAAGTTGTGTAAATACTTTTCGTTTATTGAGACCTCCAAAAAGTTTATTTAAACCGAAAAAATTACGACTTTGGAAGAGTCCACATGTTTCAATTTAACAAGTTTTCTCTGCAGCGTTTTGTTCATTCATATATGTACTACATATATCGATTCAATTGGATACTAATACATTACGATTTTCAGATTTTTCATCTTTTTGTGATTTTTGTCCATCTCCCGTCAGCTGTTCTCCCCGTATTCGTATATTGTGCTCCTCTTTGAATTTATTTATTTGTAGCCCTTTTTTGGTTAAGTCGTCTGTGACCAATGTTATGGTTTTTTCAATAAAATCCTTATTTTCTACAAGTTGAGGTAAAACTTCTTTGACGGTGCGTTCACATAGAACGCCACCAATCAATCGAAAACATTTTCGATCGGGATCCACAGATTTAAGGGTGTCTATCACAGTTCTTAAAAAATAAAGGATTTTAGTTGACAAACAGCCTTAATTGAGGTTATGTTCATTTTAGCTTACTTGTGCTCTTTAAGATCCATTTCTAAGGTATTTAAATTATTCACCAAATTCCTCTGCTCATTGCGTAGCTGTTGAAACTCGGCTATAAGTTTTTCATTCATTTTTGAGTCTTTAACTTGTTCACTACCCATCCTTTTAAACAAATTTGTTACAGATGCACAGTAGGGAAAATATTCAGGGTTTGTTGATGAAAGAAAAACAATGATGAATCAATTGACAGTTGTAATGTATGGGTTACCAACTCTATAATTTAGTTTATTTCACAACCCTCAGCACATTTATCTAAAGGTAGTTACACACTTTGAACAAGTTTACGCAACACGTTTATATTACAAGGAGTCTACACATAACATAATATGTAAGATGAGAGCGTCAAATTAAATCGCAGAGAGATTTATGTTACGTGTAGACTACAAATTAGTGTTATCTCAATCTTATAAGATTTTTCATGAGAGCGTTGCTATAAGAAATAATATAACAACAATCGTATACTACGAACTGTCAAAAAACACAAGTACGTAAAAATAAATTAGTGTGCATGTGTGTGTTTATTAAAAAAAATGAAAAACTATGCTTTGAACAAAATTTCTGGGATTTTATATGTTTCAATGTGTTTAATTGATTTATAAATTAAAGTTCGTGTGAAAAAGTGAAAATAAAATATATAATTATACAAAAATAAAACATGCTAGCTCTATGAACATTTGCATAAAATGAAATTTTATAAGAAAAGTTAAATTACGTTGTCCTCTTGTATAAGATGAAGACGTTTCCTCACATATTATGTCAGAGTTAAGGCAGAATTACCCGACTGTAAATGTAGAACTGTAATGCCCATTTTTTCAGTTGGTAATCAAACCGTAATTATTTTTAAGTTCTAATTAAATACGAAATTGTGTTTTGAGTGCTTATTTAAATAATAATTAAATGCCAAACCTTGCGAAATTAAACACTAATGCCCATTTTTTCAGTTGGTAATCAAACCGTAATTATTTTTAAGTTCTAATTAAATACGAAATTGTGTTTTTGAGTGCATAATTATATAATAATTAAATGCCCAACCTTGTGTAATTAAATACTACTTAAGTTTTATGATTGTACCATATGTTTTTATGCGTGTGTGTGTTTACTGAAAACATGCACATGAGCATCATGCGGTCGTATTAAAAAGAATTTCTTTTAAATTTCATAAATATATAACATATACAGTACAAAGTTTCATATCATGGAATAAAGTAATATAAAAAGGCATTATGATGTTCTTTTGGTCTCATAAAATGAGTTTTTATGTAATTTAATTTTCTACATGTTGATAACCTAACTTTTTTGTTTACGTTAAACAGCTGCTGTTTGAAAAGCCTTCAATAATACTGGGAAATTTTGCAGTGCTACCGTACTTTCAACGTAATTTAATAAGAACTTTAAATAACCACTGAAAAAATGAAATCGTATTTAATTACAACTTAATTTTAAATAAAAATTAGCTAATTACGTACTTAATTTTTAAGTTAAAAACTGGGGATAAATGTAAATGTGTCAGCTGATCGAATCTGTTGCATGAAAAGCTATGCAAACGCTTACCTGACTGAAATGGCACGTAAATGTAACGTCTGAACCTGCAGAAAATATAATTTCATGACGACGTTACGTGACATTTGTAGACAGTGATGGGATGTATGTATATTGAATGAGAGTGTAGCACAATATCTCTGACTTGGTACTTTTGTTTCTTTTAATAATTTAAGCTTTTGAGTGGTTAATTTGTACGTATAATCATATAATAATAATAAAAATATAAATATTTTTTATAATTATAATACGTTGTAATCTAAATATGTATATACGGATATGAAGCTTAAGTTGTAATTTCACTAAATGTCAAAGTCATTACAATGTTTGTAAGTATAAAATAATGATTTTATACCATTTAAATAATTTTGGTACTTTTTCCATGCAATCAAAAATAATGTGAAGATGTTCAACTCTCATCAATGTTTCGATCAGCTGTTTTCCATTTTATATGATTTTTTTATACTGATAAACACCCAGCAAACAAAAAGTCCTGTATGTGTACACACATATGTACACATGTATTTTTGTTAAAAAATATACATATGTATATTGTTTGTAAATAAAACTAAATAATTATGAGTAGGTACGAACATTAATAAGAAAAGGATAAAATGAGAAAGTAAAGATTTTATTGAGGTGCTACTGCATGCATACACATTCTTGGAAATTAAAGAGCTAAATACTTCGTCTTTCGGATGAAGTTGCTCAAAATCTGTTCTGGTAATGTACAATGACAAATATTACGGTTGAGCGTTACAGCTGCTATTAAAATTATTTTAATTGAGTTCATTTAAATAAAATAATAATAATAATTTGCAAAACCTCTAAGCGCATTTTCGTTCTAAAAGGTGCTATTTCAAAAACTCAATTAGTTTTTTCCAACAGGCTAAATATTGCCATCAAAAGAAAGTAAATTAATATAGTTTCAGCGAAATTATTAAAAAATCTTGGATTAATAGAACATTACTATTTTATATATTATTTACTTATAACTTCTAATACATACATACATACTCGTGTGTATGTCCGTATACATATGTATGTAAATTTCAATCAAAATGAATTTCATGAATTTAAATATTATACATAAGTATATGAACTTTCGCGTTTGACTTCAAATAACTCGCAATTTAAAATCAAAAATGCGTGTTTGCTGGGCACAATGCAATTAGTATGTATGTGTGCACAAAGAAGTTTTTTTTGTGTCGAAAACACATGACACGTTTTTAAGTATTTTATAAGCGCTCAAACGTTTACATTTACATTACATTTACATTTACCTTATATCTGCGATTTCTACAGTCGGGTAACGGAGCCTTTACATTTACATTACATTTACCTTACATCTGCGATTTCTACAGTCGATTTCTACGCTACGTTACATGTTGCATATTTTGACACAAACACTTGAACCTACAACACAAAGTATACAGCGAAGCTACGAGACGGAATATAAGTGTTTTTTTATGGATGCACGAATACCAGTTTAGCGAATGCGAAAACGAATAATGCAATTGAATTGTTGCAAAAGCGAATACAATTACTTTGTTTAATAAAATGAAATTCTATCATATACATAGATGTATAGCATTTTATTTAACTTGAGTGTTGAATTGTGCAAATATTTATTTATTTATTAAATTCTTAAAACAGAAAGATATATATACATATGAAATTATATTAAAATAATTATAAAAAATAAATTTACAAAATGTTTGGCAATTAACCCATTCGTAATTTGGCCCTAAATCCTGGTACTATGTTCAATATTTCATGTGAAATGCTGCCAAAATACAAATTAAGAAAATTGTCAAGAATTCATGAAAAAAAATTTTATAAGTAGTATTCTGCTCATCTTGGGAAAACATATGAAATATATCTTCAACATTTTAAGTTTTCATGCGAAATAATATGAATGGCACTTGTTTCGGCTGGAATTTACAACAAACAAGTTAAAATTGTTTGCATTTAAAATTTTCTGTACGAAGTAATGAATGTCTTCGGTTTGTTTCTGCTTTGATGTATTTATGCATGTATTTATTTATTGTACCTTCATATGTGAACTAACAATAAGTATTCAAATCTTAAATCTATAAAAAAAATTATTAGGCCCGACCAGAGTCGGACATAAACTTAGTGATAGTTATAAATAATACATAAGTAGTGATAATCAAAAAGGAAAAATAAATATATTATCAAGCAGTCCCATCTGGAGTGTTAAGCATAAGAGCCCTTGTGTCCCTCTTTTTAAGGCGGATATGTCCACTAAAGTTCAAAATATTACGAGCAAGCGGATTAAGATGTGACTCGAGTTTTGTTAAATATTTGCCTGCGTATTTTGCAATTTCTTCAGTCACTAGTGGCATATTTAAATCACGATGTATATTTGAATTTTTTATGTACCATGGAGTCGATGTTATTAACCGTAAAATTTTGTTTTGCTTTCGTTGAATTTTCTCGATATTGGAAGCTGAAGCAGTGCCCCATAGTTGAATTCCGTAACACCATATTGGTTTCAAAATCGACTTGTATATTAAAAGTTTACAATCTAGACTGAGTGTTGAGTTTCTACCAATCAGCCAATGTATCTGAGTTATTTTAAGCTTCATTTGTGTTAGCTTTGAGTCAATATGGTGTTTCCATGTAAGCTGACGATCAAGGTGTATACCAAGGTATTTCACATGTGAATGTTGAGGAACACTTTGACTGTTGATTCTTATGGGGGACCAGTATCTTTTCGTAGGGTAAAGGTTATATGTACGCACTTCTGTTCGTTTACTTTTATTCTCCATAATTTTAACCATAGCTCAAGCTGTGTTATATGTTCCTGAAGACATCGGGATGCCTCATGAGGAGTTTCGTGCATACTAAGGCAGGCTGTATCATCTGCAAATGTAGAAGTATGGATATTACTGCTCACAGGCATATCACAAGTATAAATCAAATACAAAACTGGCCCCAGTATACTCCCTTGTGGTACACCGGATGAGATAGTTTCGGGCGTACTCATAAATTCTCCATCCATAACAGAGAACTTCCGCCCTAAAATATAACTTTCCAAAAGTTTTAGAATGTTATTTGGTAGATATGTCTTCAATTTTAAAATTAGGCCATCATGCCAAACTTTATCAAATGCCTGAGAAACATCAATAAACAGGGCAGAACAATACTTCTTTTCTTCGAATGTTTTCCTTATAAATTGAACCAATCTATGCGTTTGCTCAATGGTGCTATGCTGACTTCTAAAACCAAATTGATGGTCCGGTATGCACATATTATCTGTTAGACAAGGGGACAATTTTGTCATGAGCAGCTTTGCGAAGAGTTTTAACATAGTACACAGCAAACTTATTGGCCTATATGACTCAGCTTTGGGATTGGATGTTATATTTGCCAGGCTTTGGAATCATTTTGACCTTGGAAAGCTTCCAGTGTTGTGGATAATACTCCAGTCGTAATATGGTATTAAAAATAAGCAGCAGGATTCTTATTGCAATATGCAGCAAGCTCATCAGCATCTTGTTACTAATTCCATCAATACCGGGAGCTTTCTTTGGTTTGAGTTCAGCAATTACTTATTGTACATCACGCATCTTAAATTTTAAGGGTCGAGGGGGTAGAATAAGTACACTTGGCAAATCAGAAACACCAGTACATGTGTTTGGCGTAAATACGGATTTTAAGTGCTCAGCAAATATTTTAAATTTTTCCGTATCGCTTCTTGCCCAACTACTGGTAGATGTTCGCAGAGGTAGCTTAAACTCAACGGGTGTTTTAAGCTTTCTAGCAGCGCGCCACAGAGTAATTTGATGCTTGTGTAACATCAAGACCTTCCAGATAATTTTTAAGAGATGCAGTTCTTTCAGATTCTGATTTTATTTTGGGGTGATCTGTGCTGTTGCCATTCCCTTCTAGCTCTTCTTTTTTCACGTACGAGACGTTCAATGTCTGTAGAATAAATTCTGTTAAACCCAGTCTGCGGATGTGAGGTAGCGGCATGTTCAGCAGCCTGTTTAAAATTTTCATTAATATAGGCAATGCTAGATTCAATATCGTTGGGTGTTCTTAGCGTAATATTTTCCGTGCAATGACTACTAAGATATTTTTTGAATCCCAGCTAATTAACACGATTGATCATCTTCATATATGGGTGAGGTGAGACACTTCTTAGTTGGTTACAGATTGAAACGATAGTCGGAGAGTGATCGGAGGAGAGATCTAGAGAAGCTTCAACATGAATTAAATCCCTAGAAATATTTGTCATAACGCCAAAATCTATAACATATGGAATTTTTCGTACGTCAGTAGGCCAGTAAGTGGGCTCCCCACTCGAAATAACATCCATTCCCATTTTTGAAATTTTATTAAACAAAGCTCGACCTCTAGGTGTTACAAGGCGCGAACCCCAGTACGTATGTTTTGCATTGTAGTCTCCAGCTGCCACGAAACAAGATCCAAGCGATTTGTAGAACTTTTCATACTGATCATCGGTAACTGAAAATCTGGGAGATGAATAAATTGATGATATCACGAAATTCGAACAAAAATTTTCTACAAAAATATTCGTAGCTTGCATATATTCTTCACTAACGTTGTCAAGGATATAGTGCTTGAGTCTTGACTTAATTAGAATTGCAGATCCACCGCATGCTCTCCCTCTAGGGTCCTTTGTGTCATATATAGTGTAGCCATATATTTTAAAAAGACTTCTCGAAGTCAAATGAGTCTCAGATACTAACATTATGTCAATATTTTTTTCCGTAAGGAAGTGCTCAAGTTCATTTTTATGTTGGCGAATGCCGTTTGCGTTCCAGAAACATATTTTTAACGTGTTCATGGTTTGTTAACTAATGCTTGAAGCAGTGTATTCTGCATTCGTAGCATTTCTTGCATCATGCTAGTCATATTTGTTGTAAAGTTGTTAATAGTTTGCACAAGATTTTCAATAGTGACTTCAAGGCGATTAAAATTAAAGCTTGAGTTTGTATTTGTTGAATTATTTTGCGATGAAAAATTTTGTGTCGGAATAGAACTAGCCTTAGCAGCATCGGCAAACGATACACGTGAAGTAACTGGTTGACCCATTTGAGCAAGATTGGCGGAGTAAGAGTTTACTGATTGGACTGGAGTGATTACCTCCACAGTTACTACAATTTTTATCACTTTGATTTTTTGGCTCATTGCAACTAGCAGTGCCGTGTAATTCGCCGCACACAACACAAACAGAGGGTAAATTGCAGTATGTTTTTGTATGGCCATATTCTTGGCAATTATGGCACTGTACAGGACCTGAACGCTTATATGGCTCTTCAACTGTGATTTTTCGGTACAAGAGGTATTTTAAATTATAAATTGGATGCGTCTCACTTTTTCTTAATTTTATATCATTTGGCTCAAATTCTATTTATTATGTTAGACACATTTTTTACCTTAAATCCCTGGAGGACGAGTGCATCTTTTATTTCTTTGGGAACAACGTAAGGATCTATGCCCTTCAATACGATCTGCAGGCCTTTAGCACTCTTAAGCTGGTATGTGTAGAAACTTGTTTTATTTTTTTCAAGTTCAGAAACCATTTTGCGGAAATCTTTTTCGTCAAAAAGTTGAACTTTCGTTTCATCGATGTTGCCACGTTTTATTGGAACAATTGTGACCGAAATTAATTTTTTAATAAGAGCATTTAAATTTTTTTCCTCAAATAGATTGGTGATGGCTTGGATGTTTTATTCGAGGATACCTCGGATTTGTCGTTGTCATCTTGCAAAATTTTAAAGCGGTTTTGTCGATTAATTGAGGCTGCGCTGTTATCCCTAGACATTTTTGGAGCAGATGAAATTTTTGAAGTATTCGGGCTTCGCCCACGCTTTACCACGGTTATATATCTGTCCATTCCGACTTGTACCTTGAGTTTCGAGCCGATGTTATCTGTAGTGATAACTTTGTTAAGTGATGAACACGAGCCAGAAGGGGATGATATTACTGGCTTATATGAAGAAGTACCAGGCAACTGTAATGTTAATGAAGCACTACTATTTGACATTGTACAGAGCGAAATTGATCGCTGACGAAAAATTGGCTCTGCCGTTAAAAAGGACTTTCATCAGGTTTATTATTTATATTGTTTTCATTAAGAGTTTCAGAACTCACAGTAAAGTAAGCATTTCTGCCGTTAGAACTCACTTCAAAATTTTTTGCATTTGAGGCACTCATACAGAGAATTCCTCAAGGGCACTTCGTTTGTTTTTTTTTTGTCTGCGGTTTTTTTTTTTGTTTTTGTTATTTATGATTGTTTATTTGTTTTTGAGGTACTCATACTGAGTATTCCTCAATGTCACTTTGTTTATGTTTTTTTTTTTGATTGCGGTTTTTTTTTGTTTCTGTTATTTCTACTATGTAAAAAATATTAGCAAAGCATAAAGCTTATTTATTAAAGTCAGTATGTACCTATTACGAATAATATGTACTACGTGTAATGATCTGTCATGTGGCAACAGTTATATGCTGCGATCTGATGAAAAGGAAGATAATTTCACAAAAGAAAAAAGAAATGGACAACGAAGATATCGGCAAAATGGAGCTGCGACCAAGCGGCAATACAATGATAGCATCGTTAACTGCAGCTGGGATTGGATTCTCCGAAACTTCCTCCATTGGCCAGCTTCGGATGCTGTACGATGGCTTAGAAATTAACAAACATAAGGTGCTTGAAAATAAAAAGCAAACCTCAGACGACCGTGCCATTGATTTTGACGCCGTTGCGGCCGCTGAAAAAAGCCTGATGCCGATAATATGGTCGCCGGACCAAACAAATTTCAGGATGCCTGTAATATTATTTCTCAGGCCAATGATGTTGCTGACGTTGCTGCTGCCAACACTGATGTGTCTGCTGCTCCTGCCGCTGGTACTGTTGCTGATGCGCCTGCCGCTTCTGACGCCCATGCTGTTTTGAGTGAAACTGCCGCTTATGTAAATACCGCCGCTGATGTTCACACGAATACTGGTGTCCCAAGTACACATAAAAATTTCCTTCGGTTCCACGCACAATCAACACAAACGGAAAAGTTTTAACCACTAATTTGGTTGACAGCCTACCTGCAGCTGAGCAGGCAAACATAGCTCCACGGGCCAATGTAGAATTGGAAGAGGAAATAAAAAATCTAAAGATGAAAATGGAAATTCTACAAATAAAGAAGCAAATAAATTTGTTAGAAGGCAACGTACAACGTAGCACCCATCGTATAGATTTAGCTGAACTGGATGCAGCGGTACCACCATTTAGTGGGGACGATCATTATAATGTCTCCAAATGGTTTGTACAGTTTGAAGATTATGTCGATTTGTGCGGGTATACCAATAAGGAAAAATGTGTGGGAATACGCTGTCGCCTGGAGGGCACTGCAAAGAGACATGCAAATAATTTGGGCTTGCTGGGGTACGAGGAACTAAAGGAAAAATTATTAAAAATGTTTAAGCGTACCGTATCCCAGCAAGACGTGTATCACCAGCTTCGCTCACGTACATTAAAGCCAGGTGAGTCCTGCTTAAGCTATGTAGTTTCAATGCAGTCTATCGCCGCCCAAACCGATATGGACGAATGCGAACTCGTCGATTTTATCGTAGACGGGATACCAGACGCCATCGACGCCATCACATTTCTATATGGCGCCGAAACAATTGATGAACTGGTCAAGAAGCTGGACCGCTATGAGCACAGACGCTAGCAGATGCCAAGCAACACTGCAAAATTGGGCAATGCAGCCGCAGTCAACAGAATGAAAACACCAAATAGTATGGGAAGCAATATTGCCAATAAGGTTGATGTTGAAACCAGGTGCTACAACTGTTCACAATTCGGGAACTTTCAAAGCCAATGCCCAAATCCGAAGCGCCCAGCAAACTCTTGCTTCATTTGCGCCGAGGTTGGCCATTATCACCAAAGCTGCCCTAAGAAGAAGACTGCTGTTGCTGCCATAACTGAAGACGAGCCGCTGGATGTACATCAAATGGTAAGTGTTGCCTTCACTCATAAGTATAAGCGCACTGAGATAACTTGTTCTTCCTTATTCGATACGGGTAGCCCTATTAGTTGTATAAAACGTTCGTTAGTACCATTTGCTTTTGATAACGAAAAGATTTTGACGTCATATCGTGGCATCGGTAACCATATTATAAGTACGTATGGCTGTATTAAATGTGAAATCATATTTGGACAAAAAAAAGTAATTCATGAAATTTTTATTTTGCCAGATGAAGATACTGTGGTGCCGCTGCTGATAGGACGTGACCTTTTAGAAAAACTTAACATTCATTTATGTAAAATAAGAAGAAAATTTTTAAAAAACGAGCTTTTGGAACTGAACTTAAAAAATAAAAAGCCGGATTTAGAAATAATCAGTGCGCTTATGACTTTTGATTTGTACAGGGTGCCTCAGGGATTAAAGGGGGTTCAAGCCAGTAGGGGTGAATGTGTTTATTTCGGGGATTTGCCTTTTAAGCTGGAATATATTGATGGTATGGTTAGCCCAGTAGTAGGGGGCGGCAATACTGGGGGAGCCCTAGGGCACTTACATGATTTGAACGCAATCGTTTCCGAAGATCCGTGTTCCCAGACGTCCATGTTGGACACAGTCGAAGAAAATTCAGAGTGTCCAGAGTCAATGCAGATGATTTGTGCAATTGAGACGAACGTCGAGGTGAATATTAATGGGGGGATTGGCCCAACCGGGGTAAATAGGGTAAGGACGGTAGTAGAAACGGGCTATTTGGAAACCACAGGCGTTATGCCACATCCGGCAGACTATTTCATGGAGATTAAATTAAATAATGATACACCCGTGTACAGTGCACCGAGACGACTTTCGTATCGTGAACGTGATGAGGTAAAACTAAAATTGGAGGAACTTTTGTGCAAGGGAATCATCCACCCCAGCGAGTCCCCCTATGCATCCCCTATAGTGCTAGTGAGGAGAAAGAACGATGACCTTAGGATGTGCGTAGATTATCGCGGACTTAATAGAATAACTCTAAGGGATAATTATCCACTTCCAGTTATCGAAGATTGTTTGGACTACCTAGGTAACAAAATTTTTTTTTTTCGATTTTAGATTTGGAAAATACCTTCCATCAGGTACCGATGCATAGGGACTCGATTCAGTATACGGCCTTCGTAACACCCATGGGTCAGTTTGAATTCTGTTATATGCCCTTTGGCCTGAAGAATGCTGAGTCAGTGTTTCAGCGCTTCATTAATAGGATTTTGAGAAAGTTTATTGACAAAGGGAAGGTCGTGGTTTACCTGGACGACATTAGTATTGCGACAGAAACATTTGATGAACATTTGATAATTCTGGGGGACGTGCTACGGACCTTAAGGGACGCAGGGTTGAGAATTAACTTGAAAAAGTGCAGATTTGCGTACAACGATTTGGACTATCTGGGATATAGGGTGAATGCGAATGGCATAAGGCCGAACAATGACCATATCAGATCGATTGAAGATTAACCGATGCCGTCTGACCATGGTGAATTGGAGAAATGTCTAGGACTATTTTCATTCTTCCGCCGATTTGTGTGTGACTTCTCAAGGATAGCAAGACCGTTGACTAATTTAAAAAATAAGAAATTTAGATGGACAGACGAGTGTAAAGAGGCTTTTTTTTACCCTGAAAGGAAGACTAGTGAATGCTCCGGTACTGGCAGTTTACGACCCCCGGCGGGAAACAGAACTTCATACTGATGCCAGCATTAAGGGTTATGGTTCCGTTCTGCTACAAAGGCAAGAGGACAGGAAGTTTTACCCAGTGGCCTTTTATTCCAAGTGCACTTCACCAGCGGAGACAAGGTACCATAGCTTTGAATTAGAGACGCTTGCGATAATATATGCTTTGAGAAGATTTCGTATATACCTGGAGGGTGTAAAATTCACAATAGTCACCGACTGTAATTCACTCGCAATGACATTAAGTAAGAAATTGGTAAACTACAGGATAGCACGCTGGGCATTAGAGCTAGAAAACTACGACTAAACCATTCGACATCGGAGGGGTGAGCTGATGGCTCACGTAGATGCGCTAAGCCGAACACCATTGATCGCGGCTATTGAACCAAACGATGTCGATATGAATATACAGATAGCACAATCTGCGGACGAGACAATTAGGAATATCCGGAAAAAATTTTAGGACGGGAATCTTGAAGACTACACACTAGATAATGGGCTGGTGTTCCGGTGTGGCGCACAGGGCCAGAGACAACTGTATGTACCTGCGGCAATGGAGGAGAGCATCATGCGTTTGATTCATGAGAAGTATGGGCACGTGGGGATAGAGAAATGTATAGGGTGGGTCCAAAGGAATTATTGGTTTCCGAATATGAGGAATAAGATGGGGACGTTCATTAGGAATTGCCTAAAGTGCATTTATTACTCGACACCACGGGGGAAAAATGAAAGAAATCTGCAAAGCATAAAAAAGAATCCTACGCCTTTCGACACCTTGCATATCGACCATTTCGGCCCCTTACCATCAGTGAAGTCTAAAAGGAAACATGTGCTTGTGGTCATAGACGCGTTCACGAAATCTACGAAGCTGTACGCCGTGAATTCCACGGGGATTAAAGAGACATGCTGTGCATTGAAAAAATATTTTGAGTATTATAGCCGTCCGAGGCGGATAATTACAGATAGGGGAACATGTTTCACTTCTGGTGAATTTGCGAAATTCGTGGCTGACAGAAATATCGCACATGTGAAGGTTTCAGTGGGGTCTCCGCAGTCAAATGGACAGGTGGAACGAGTCAACAGGGACATTGGGGCTATGCTGGCAAAATTGACGGAGCCAATTGAACATGCCGATTGGGTTGTTAAATTGACTCAGCAGAATTTGCCATTAATAACACGGTGCATTGCACCACGAAGCAGTCACCCAGTAGGTTACTTTTTGGCGTTGAGCAAAGGGGTGAACTGATAGACGAATTGACGGAATACTTAGTGGAGAACTACCCTGAGGATGGGATTATCTTAGATGAAATAAGGGGGAAAGCGTCGAGGGCCATAGAGAAGTCTCAATTGTACAACTCAAAGTATTTCGAAAAACACCATAAACCAGCGCGATCTTTTGAGATCGGAGACATGGTGGTGCTAGAGAATGTCGACACGACCCCTGGAATAAACAAAAAAATTTTTACCAAAATATCGGGGACCATATATCGTTCGGAAATGTTTGGGTAATGATCGGTATGAAATATCAGACGTAGAGAACCACCAAGTGACTCAGATTCCATATCTGGGTATTGTTGATTCTACACGGCTGAAAAACTGGCTGGAGTTCAAGAATAACGTAGATAACGGTACAATTGACCCTGAAGGCAACACTGACGAAGATGAATACACAGATTATGAATTTTTAGAAGATGAATGGTTAGAGGATGGAGCAGAATATATTAGCACGTAACAATCGAGGTCGATTGTGTTGTCAGGTCGGCCGAGATTGTAATGATCTGTCATGTGGCAACAGTTATATGCTGCGACCTGGCTGCACCGTACTAAGAATGCAACTGTGAATAAGCAACAATGTGATAAATGATGGCCGCCTACTGCAGCCAACTTAAGAGTATCTGTTTTAGATATAAGAAAGATTCTGTAAAAGTGAGACAATAAAAAACAGGCTTGTTTAAAATAACCCGAGTAACTTATTTAAAAGGCACAAAGCTCTTTACATACGAATTTTTTTTGTATAATTTTTTGTTTGTTTGGTAAGTATGTAAGCAAAATTCCGCTAATCGACTGTTCGCTATGAAGGTACCACGAGAACTCGTTTTCGAGAAGTTGATAAACTTTTTACATCCAACTTGAAAAGTTATTAGGACTTAAAGAAAAAATTACAAAAATCTCTGTCAACGCATCCACGATCATAACAACAATATTGTTCACTTCTAACAAGTCTTGTTCAAGTAGGTTACATTATTGTATATATTTTAGTTGATAAAAAGTGAAAATATCAGTTTTATTCATATAACATGACTTTTAGAGGAAAAATAAAGGAAGAAATAAAAGACGGTGAATATATTTAATAAAAGAAATTGTATTAATAAAAAATATCACAAAAATGGTCGATTGCCGTAAAGCAGACTTTACAATGTTCAACAATTGTGGAAATGACGCAAATTTCCACATTATATCTCCAGATATATTCCAGATATCGGAAAACTGATAACGAATTTGGAAAGAGGACACATTATTCATATATAATCAATCAATAACTAAATTGTTTGAAAAATGTCCTATGCATCAAAGCAGAAACAAATCGACGAAATGTCAAATAAATACCAAAAAACGGCTTAAAAATTAAGGTAGAGGTACATACCACGCGTTACGCTGCAATCCTTTTCTGGCTTGTTAAACGTTCAACGCTACACAAATGCAAAGTTACACACCACGCTTTTCAAGCTATTTCAGCTGTAAAATTTAAAGCTTTTGCCGGCTATTTTTTTTGTCTTGCATTTACGTTGTATTTTTCTTTAAACAATTAATGCATTTTTGTATCTATTGTTTAATAAAAAAAATTAATTTGTAATCATATTTGTGTATGTTAGCTTATGAATCTGGCAACAATAGCTGTCATTTTGTATACAACGCGTGAAAGTTGAAGAATGTTCAACTTTTTGCGAGATACGCGCGTCGCAAACTTCCTTATGTAACTTGCCTTATGAAAACACACTATTTCAACTTTTTTGACAGACGCGTAATCGCATTGAGCGCGTGTTATGTACTTCCACCTTTAGTCCCGTGTGTGAAAGGCCAATGGTTGGGGGCAAAAGTAAATTATTGTTATATGTATGTAACATAGCGTCTACACCTGATAAAAATTGATAATAAGAATTTTATCGTAAGAAATTTTGGGCACATTTTACTGGCAATATTGTAAGATCTGACAACCGTCTGTACATAGCTTAATAGACAATTTTATAGAATCTAACATGACTGGAAACACTTTGAATCAATAAATACATGTCCGAATCAAACAGTTTTTCATTAGTTATTAGTGGTTACGTTTTTTAGGCACATGGCACAAAAGAAATGCCAGACGAAAGATCAGTTTAACAGCGTCTACACCTGAAGTTGTTAATTCATAGCTCGTAACCCTCCGCCTACACCTGATATATTTTTATCATAACAAAACTCAAATTTTATATTGATAAATTATTTTTTTATGTCAGCTCCAAGGTGCATTTATTAGGTGGCAGCACTACACCAGGCGACTAATGTCATTATACCAATCTAAATGTCAAATTTGGATTGCGTAGGTATAAGCCTAAAAGCATGCTTTTGTTTGGGTATCAATAAACACCTTTCGAATATTCAGTTTTTATGGTGTTTGACATTTCCTGTAAGAAACATGCAATGTCACGATGCTACCCTGTTTTGAAAAGTAAGAAGGTAATGCATACCAACAAAGTACATGTGGTTTTTGCTGTTGTAATATTTGTTGTAGAATCGCGGGTACCTGAATGATGTGCCTTTGTCAGCTCCTTTTTCTATATGAAATTTAAATATAACGCAGAGCAACTAAAATTTTTCCATTAATATCAACACAGAGGCACAAAACATACAGAAGTGTCACGAGACGGAAGATACGGGTATTTTTCTGTTTGTCTCGTTTTCCCTCAAATTTTGTCGTTGTTTTTGTTTTGCTACGTCTTTCTAGTGCAATAAATTTTTATTAGCTGTGTTAATTGGTATGTAGTAATACACTACAGTATCAAATACACTATGCTTTTCTCTTTTTTCCACGAATTTTAACAAAAACCTGATTGGAGCTTTTTTTACCTGTCACTTTCTTCACTTCTGTGTATTATGTGACGAGGGGTAGACGTTGATGATTTTAGTAATTCTTAACATAGCGTCTATACCTGATATAATATCAAATATATTTCTATCAGCAAACGTCAAATTTCATAGCAGAGCGAATTATATTACGTGTGGACTGCAATATTAGTATTATATTAATATTATCTCAGATATTATATTGTTTTCGTAATATATATTTAGAAAACAATATTATGATATCAAGTGTCAAAAAACGCACACATACATAGATACGAGAAGAGAATTTTGTGAATTTAAATGAAAATGAATAGTTTTTGATAAAAAAAAAGTGATGAAATGCTTTAATTATACACGATGTATTAAGGAAATCGCTAAATTTTTATGAAATGCACATTACTATTCAAATAAACAAAGATGTTCACTGCACGGCTGCCTGATAATTATGAAATATTATAATATTTACAAGTGTACGTTTTCCCCTGCATAGATATTATTATTAATATAAATATATTTTTCTTCTCATTCTGCCGACGTTCTCTCTCATATTATATCAGATTTAATATCAGGTATAGACGCTATGTAATGTTAGTTTGTTCTGCTTTTTCATTTTTGTTAATAATAAATATATGGTTTATTGTAATTACATTGGGTATTTGTGCCTATTTTTACTAGAGATGTGCACGTGAGCAGAAAAATATTTTATTCACGCACTTTCACGCACGAATGATATTGAAAATTTTCACGATCATGCACGCTCTCTAATAAAATATTCCTAATCACGCAGGAGTGGTTTACAACTTATCACGATCACGCACGCTCACGAAAAAGTATGTAATCCAATTTTTTTTTTGGTTGAAAAATAGGTTTTTAAACATGCATATGTACATTTATATGTACATTTGTATGCACGTGTATATGTAAAATTTACATTGCACAGTGGGGACTTTTACTTTTTACTTTTCATTCATTAATTTTAATATTTTTTATTTAGAATTCAATGAAATTAAATACAATTTTAAAAATACATAACTTTTTCTATACAAAATAAAGCTACAAACATAAATTTTGACAGCAAATCAAGAGACTCGAACGCACACAGCACAATCGAATTGAAAGATTTACTAGTCAACATAAATAATCAAAATCTTTTGATTTTTCTTCAACCAACTCGACAACTGCCAAACTAATCAATTGACAAAGCCATACACGCTTTGATTTGGACAACAACCGACTCAATTGAAAATTGAATTGAATCGTGTATGGGCTGCTTAACTGAAAAAAAATTAAAAAAAAAAAATTTTAAAAATTAAAAATACGTTTCCAGGGTTGGAAAACCTTAACTTTTTTTGTTATGCAAAAGTAACTTACTAAAACAAATTTTTCCTTTTTTTCTATAAACTAAACATATGTAATGCACTTAAAAGAAGGAGATTGATGTAAGAAATTAGAAAAACAAAAAGGATGATTCCAGGGTTGGAAAACCTACGATTTTTGTGATATATACAATTAACTACCGTAAACTAATTTTTTTAATTATTTTTCTTAAATAAACTTATTTTATACTTCACCATGAATAAAATTGGTATTTCAAATAAAAAATTAAACTTCAAAAAATTAATAAGATGTTTCCAGGGTTGGAAAACTTTAACTTTTTTCTTTTACAAAAGTAACTTACTAAAACAAATTTTTCCTTTTTTTCTATAACTTAAACATATCTAATGTTCTTAAAATGAAGAGATTGATGTAAATAATCAGAAAAACAAAAAGGATGATTCCAGGGTTGGAAAACATACAATTTTTGTGATATATACAATTAACTACCGTAAACTAATTTTTTAATTATTTTTATTAAATAAACTTATTTTATACTTCACCACGAATAAAATTGGTATTTCAAATAAAAAAAAAAAATTTAAAATTTTAAAAAGACGTTTCCAGGGTTGGAAAACTTTAACTTTTTTTGTTATGCAAAAGTAACTTACTAAAACAAATTTTTCCTTTTTTTCTATAAACTAAACATATGGAATGTTCTTAAAATAAGGAGATTGATGAAAGAAATCAGAAAAACAAAAAGGATGATTTCAGGGTTGGAAAACCTACGATTTTTGTGATATATACAATTAACTACCGTAAACTAATTTTTTAATTATTTTTAATAAATTAACTTATTTTATACTTCACCACGAATAAAATTGGTATTTCAAATAAAAAATTAAACTTCAAAAAATTAATAAGATGTTTCCAGGGTTGGAAAACTTTAACTTTTTTTCTTATCCAAAAGTAACTTACTAAAACAAATTTTTCCTTTTTTTTCTATGAATTAAACATATCTAATGTTTTAAAAGAAAGAAATTGATGTTAGAAATCAGAAAAATCAAAAAGGATGAAACTGGGAAACTGAAACTTTTTGTGATATAAAAAATTAACTATCGAAAATTAATTTTTATTTTTTTTATTAAATGAACTTATTTTATACTTTAGTACGAATAAAATTGGTATTTCAAATTAAAGATTAACCTTCTAGAATTAAAAAGATGTTTCCAGGGTTGGAAAACTTTAACTTTTTTTATACAAAAGTAACTTACTAAAGCAAAATTTTACTTTTTCTCTATAAATTAAAGATATCTTATATTCTTAAAAGAAATAGATTAGTATAAGAAATCAGAAAAATCAAAAAGTTTGACTTCAGGGTTGGAAAATCCACACTTTTTGTGATATAAATAATTAGCTACCGAAAACTAATTTTTTAAAATAAATAAACTTATTTTATACTTCAGTATTTCAAAATAAAAAAAATTAAAACGACGTTTCCAGGGTTGGAAAATCTTATTTTTTATACAAAAGTAACTTACTCTTTGTTACTATAAATTAAACATATCTTATATTCTAAAAAAAAGATGGTGTAAGAAATAAAAAAAAAACCAAAAAGGAGGATTCTTTGTGATATAAAAAATTAACTACCGAAAACTAATTTTTATCTATTTTTATTAAATAAAATTATTTTATGCTTGATAACGAATAAAATTGGTATTTCAAATAAAAAAAAAAACAATTAAAAAATTAAAAAGACGATTCCAGGGTTGGAAAACTTTAACTTTTTCTACAAAAGTAAGTTACTAAAACAAATTTTTCCTTTTTTTTTATAAATTAAACATTTCTTAAATTCTTAAAAGAAAGAGATTGGTGTAAGAAATCAGAAAAATCAAAAAAGATGAGTTCAGGGTTGGGACACTTACACTTTTTTGATATATAAAAGTAACTAAGTCTAATTAATTTTTATCTTTTCCTTTATAAATTATATATATTTTACGTTTTGGAAAGAAAAGTTTGGTATAGAAAATTATAAAAATAAAAGCCACAGCTCCAGAGCTGGAAACTATGATTTTTTTTCTAGACATTAAAGTAACTAATTAAAACATTTTTTTTAATTTCCTTTTTTTCACTTAACACACTTTCTATATTTTTTTAAGAACTACTAGATTGGTATAAGTAATCAGAAAAATCTAAAATTATGATTCTAGGGTTTGAAAATTATTATTTTTTTCTTTGTACATAAAAGTAAGTATGTGCTTGAGTATGTATCTCTATACTACATAAACGCACTTTGGTAAAGGGTATATAAGATTCGGCACAGCCGAATATAGCACTCTTACTTGTTTTTTTTAATATGAATTCTGTGTTTCAAGAGAATCAAAAAATTAAGCAAACAATTTAAAATTGTGAACTGTCAATGTTTGTAATACTTACAGCGTTCGTTTTTCAAATTCTGCGTATTTATTTCCTTTGGGTTTTTTATTTAGTAAAACCAAAAAGTGGGTTAATTAACTAAATCTTCTGTAGCTTTGTAATTTTTGCACCAATCTGGATCTTGTAGAGAGCAAAATGTTTGTATTAAAATTAGTTAATGTCCTATTGAAAAAATCTTAAAATTTTTAATTGTTTGGTTAAAAAAGAAAATTTGAAAACAGCGAAATTGCAAAAAAATCATAAAATTTTTAATGAAGTTTGAAATTTTGTGCATTGTATCTCCATCATTTCTTGACTAATCTTGACATGCGATGTCTGTTTATTTTAGTAATTTTACTATCTTTTAATGAAAAAAGAGGGTGAATAAAACGACGAATATTTTTTAAGATATTTGCATTTAACCCTGGATGGTTACTGTTCGTTTAATCGACGAGTCTCATTTGCTCTTTTCTGCATAACTTTTTCATATGTGTTCTAATTATGCTCTTTTTGTAAACAACGTCAGTTAATTACTAAAGCTTGAAGTGAGTGGGCGTATGATGCATACTTATCTTTTTTAAGTTGAAATTCACAGGTGTGTACTCGTCGTAACGTCGAAGAGTAACTTTAGTGTGACTTTTTGCGTTAACAGTGTAATAAATTTGTTGTTTTATTTTGCGGTTTTGTTTAGTTGTTTTGTATTCGTATTATTAAAAAAATATTTAATTTTAAACAATTTATCATTTTTATGTTAAATATACACATTAAAATTGTTTTTAAGAGTAAAAAATGAGCTCTAAGAAATTACTATCAGACGCTGATATCGAAAGATTTTGCAAAATTTTGAGGACAACGATTTCAATTTCTTGGATACTTCAGAGGAAGAAGATGACGAAGGCGTTGAAAACAGTGACTTAGAAGCAGAGCAGGCACCAGTCGCTGGAGATAATGTACCACTGTCGTGTGCGTTTTCCGATGAAGAACCTTCAGATGAAGATGAGATTTCGCCCAATATCCTTCGCTCAAGATCGAATATAATTGACTTTTCAAACACACTTTTCTAAACAGCTACGTCATATATACCCATAATATATTCTTTAGAAATTAAAAACCAGAGACAGTACCTGAAAGATCTTCATGAATCTCTAATGGCTCCCTTTTTAAGAGGCATACTTGAGACACCTACCTTGCAGACCTCAATTAAGGAAAACATTCAAAATATAATACATAATCCACAGGTAGGAGTTGACAACGTTGATAAAGGACTAAAAACATGTAAAATTTGTCAACCTCTGTCCGAGTAGCCAACGAAGAATGACAAAAGATTCATGTTATGTATGCATGAAAAGCATCTGTGAACACAAACTTGAACTATGTGTCTCATGTGTAAATAAGTTTATTAAGTAAAATTATTTTTATCTATTATATTATTTGATCGATTTTCTGCAAAAGTTGTGAATGAAACAAGCCATGTTTATTTTTATTTGTTAAGTCCTTGTTGTTTTAAAAAGTTATTTATTTTTAAAAGGGAAAAAGAAAAGAGTTCAAATTCGTATCGAGTTTTAAGAGAGAAAAAGACTATTTATTTTTGTAACTTGTTTTTTTCTTTATTTTTTAATAAAATATGTCACCAAAAAAATGTTTTGTTTATTTTTAAATTTAAAAAGTGTTCTTCTAGAATTTTTATAAAAAATAGTTCGCCGATTCGACGAAGAGTAACCTTAGTGTACTAAAATGCAGAGTAACTTTCCAGGGTTAAGCCACATAATCTTTTTAAAAAAATGGATCTTACATATAATCTTTGTAGTTACAAATGTTTGTCAAATAAAAGTTATTTTATTAGCTTTATAAAACCTATATACAAAAACTGAATTCCTGTTATTTATTAATATTATTTTATATATGCATATCATATCTATAGGGTAAGGGCAAATAACTGGGGATGACACTTTTTTTATTGGAAATGCTTCATTGTTTATGGCAGTTTAATTTCCAATCACATGTGAAGTTTTAAATGCGCTTTTGGAACCTGTTTAGTTTGATACTTCTTGCACTTGCCCTTTATATATAAGTACATATATTTTGTTATTTTTTATGTTTCTTTGAATTGTTATTTTTTATGTTTCTCTGAATAAAAAAATTCTCTACCGAATTTCATTCAAATTTCCCGCATGAAACGAGGGAATCGCAACAAAAACAGTGTAAATTGAAACACAAAATGGCTTTTCTCACATACAGTACAGAGCAAAAGTTAACACTTAAAAGTCGCAATTACGGATTTTAATAAAATTTCATATATTTCATTATAATTTAAAAAAATTAATTTAGTTCATTTAAGAGCTAAACAACAGAAGAAAATATTTATACACAAAAGCAAAAATAACAATTTCAGTATTAACAATAAATTTCATTTTAAATTGTATAGTGTTCAGTTTTGCACTCTTAACAATTATTCCATATAATATGAGGCAAAACGCGAATTCATATTTTGTGGAGCCTCCTTTATTCTTTAACACTACCGCTATACGTTTTAGCATGCTTCTTGCTAAATTTTGGAATGTTTTTTTTTTTGAGGTATACTGCCCCAAATGTCCTGAACTCTCTCTCAAAGCTCCTTCACGCTAGTTGTAGGTGTTTCAAAGTTCCCCAGTCGTATTTTCACAATCGACCATACATTTTCGATTGGATTGAGATCTGGGCTTTGAGGTGGCCACTTCATTTTGCGAAACTTTTCTTTTTCTAGCCAATTTCGTATAAGTTTTGAAGTGTGCTTCGGGTAATTATCCTGCTGGAAGGTAATATCCTCTTCAGCAAAATCCATTTGACCCATTTCAACTGGTAAATTTTCATATATAATATTAAGGTATATTTCCTTATTCATTATACCTTCCAACCAAAACTAGTGGACCTACACCAAACTTTGAAAAACATCCGCAAATCATTATTGATCCCCCACCGTGTTTTACCGTCTCAATCACTTGATGTTTCTGGGTGGCTTTTCCCGTATTTGACCATAAATAAATAACGCCATCCGAGCTGAAGCGGTTTATTTTGCTCTCATCTGACCAAAGAACACGTTTCCAATCATCAATAGTCCAGTGTTGGTGATGTCTAGCAAACGCTTGACGAGCTTTAAAATTTTTAATTGATAACTTTTGCTTTTATAGGTTTTTTTTTGACGCGAAGCAACCTACGTCTTTGAGCACACGCCTCATTGTCCATATATTTGCTTCACACTGAATGACTTTTCCTGCCTCTTTTGGCGCTTTAGCACTCCCGCAAATTTTATCAAAACTGTGTAAGTTATTAACAGGGAAACCGCAAATATACAATTGCATGTTTTTTCTTATGTGACGTATTAATGCGGAGATTAGATATTTATCCGTTTCAGAACTTTTAATGAATTTTGGCATTGATATGTAACTGCATATTTTTGCATATTTTACCCTTTAGAGCATGTTTTTGTATATTACAGTGTGACACGCATATTTTTAGCGTGGTTTTCAATTTTAAAAGCATATTTGACGCTTTTAGAGCATATTTTGATACCTTATAGACGTTTTTTTTATTTTAATATGATTATAAGCCATTTATCTCCTGGTCAAAATTTTTATTTCTATTTTTTACCATCTAAATCTCATATCCAATGTTCTATGCATGTAGCGTATACATCGTTCTTACTTATTACGCCGTTCTCACGGACGTCAGTTTCAATAAAAATTTTATTTTGCTATTTGTGGCAGACTTGTCATATATATCCAAAAGACAGTTCAAAAGTTTTAATTCTGATATCGTGATCTCTTTTGAAGTGGAAGTTAAAAAAAAATTATTGTATTTGCTTTTTAGTCAAAATTTGTATTACTATGTTCATGGTGTAATTATATACCTTGACTTTATTGTTGTAATACGGGATTTACACGATGACTTTTTCCCCTGCCTTTTTCTTGAATTCTCTTTTGTGTTGCTACCCCTTTGATCGCTTTGTACCCCGTTTGTCAATAAACTCTAGAAAAGTCACAGTAAAAAGTCATAGTGTAAATCCCGTATAACGAACTCTTAATACTATGTTTAGACGACGAGTTGAATAACATGCTTCGCTCTCTGAACCTTGTTTTTTAATCTTGCCGTTTATACGACGCCTTCGTGCTTCATGTGCAGCGTGCCAATTTAGTGCTTTTCGCACTAGATTTAGTGCTTTTTAATTCATAACAGTCAGGAATTTTTCATCTATGTGTTTTTTTAAATACCCGAAATTGGTGCTTTTTCACCTTTGACTTTAGTGCGTTTAACAAACCTACTAAATATAAATTTGTGATAGTATGGTGGCTTTACACAAAACAACAAATAAACATTTTCCACTTTTCTGTCTGATTGTCATAAGTAAAGAACGGAATGTGCTACAGTAAACTTCTTGGTACGCTTTTGTAGAAAATTGAACACTCTATAAAAAAATTAAAATTAAACTAAATCTGAAATAAAAATATTTTTAATTTCCATTCCATTCACTTATTACAGCTATGGCTAAAATAAATTGAAAAACATAAAATTGTTTTATATTTCTCTATTATAACGGAAAACACTTCTTTGGCACTTTTTAAAAGGCCTGTTTGTATTTTGTATGGAACTTGGTAAAATTTTCTGGAATAACATAATATTTCTGTTGTTTTATTGAAAATCGTATAAATTTAGGATAAATTTTATTTGGACTGTAAATAACTTTTGATCCAGTTAACTTATCGAAAAATTTTATATAACTTTTTTTATAGCGCTAATTTTCTACATAGAGTCTACACCTAACATAATATGTAAGATAATAGCGTCAAATACAACAGCAGAGAGAATAATGTTACGTGTAGACTTCAAATTAATGTTATCTCAATCTTATAAGAATTATTATGAGAGCGTTGTTATAAGAAATCTTATAGCAACAATCTGATTATATGAACTGTCAAAAAACACACGTACATGAAAAGATATTGGTATGCATGTGTGTGTTTATTCAAATAAATGAAAAACTATGTTTTGGATATAATTTCTGGGATTTTATAAGTTTAAATTTGTTTAATTGAAATATGAATTAAAGTTTGAGTGAAAAAGTGAAAATAAAATAACTAATTATAGAAAAATAATACAATGTTAACTCGATGAGAATATTCATAAAATGAAATGTTATAATAAAAGTAAATTTAAATATCGGCATTTCATTTTTGTTGTTCTGCCGACGTTCTCTCAAATATTATGTCAGAGTTAATCGCAGTTGTAGACGCTATGTAAAATTCATAAGGCAATAAATTGGGAATAACATACCATTTACACATGCCACTATAGTGGCATGCCATTTCGAAAAACTCAATACACTCACGATTTTTCACTAACACACTAAAATTTTTCGCAATGGCAGCCCCAGTGGCAGCAAAATTTGCATGCGAGTGAAAATTTGGCAGTTGCATGCCATTGAATGTCAAAACGAAGAAAAGTGTTACCCTGTTATACATTTGATGCAAATTTATTGGATTACTGTGAAAATTAAATTAATATTTTAGCTTGTTAAATGTGTTGTTATGATTTATAACTTGATTTGTGTATGAAAAACTGGAGTTTGTTAATTATAAAGAACTAATATTATTAAAATAATAATAATAATAATAAGTGTTAATAGTTTCCTCAAGAATGCGCCTTTGTGACGTACTAGGTAACTCTATTCTATAAACAAAAGGAAAAGTAAAAATGGAAGCGAGACTGAGCCAGCTCGCTTCGACGACATTTTTAAAATGGAGTGGCAATGGCATGTGTAAAAAGCAAAGCAAATGGCAAGAGATTCGACTTTTTCGAACAATTTTTCGTCGATAATACGTACACAACACTGGCATGCCACTAGTGGCATGTGTAATCGCAGTGTAAACTACCTCATTGGAGAAATCTGAAAAATATCAACCCTTTGTGATTAATAGTTATCAAAAATAATAATAATTAATAGCGCGGAGACAGGGCACGAAGCCGACCTGGTTTGTGGACCGGCGGCGTAGATTATGGCGGCGGCTGAACAAAATAATCTACGGCGGCGGCTGAAAGTCGACTCGAGCCGAAAATCGTCGACTAAGAAATAAAAACAACGGCGGCGGCTTAATCGGCTGAAAAGACGGCATTTAAAAAAATTCATATGCATGTATGTATCAAAATAGTACATATCGTCGCTGTTTTAACTAAAAAAAGGAAGCAAATTTTGAAAAATTTGTATTTTGCAAGAATTTGCTTATCCTTAATATATAGTCACCCAAAATGTTTCCAACATTCAGAAATCCCAGTTCCCTTAAACTTCACCTTGGCCCATTTTTTCAGGTCGTCTTTTTCCTTCAACAAGTTTTCATAAAATGCTATGTCGCGCGATGGAAAACTTTCTACATTTTCGGGCTCCGATTCTCCTGAACTTGCATCAAACACTTGTGCCCTATCACTTGCTTTAGAAAAATAATTTTGAATATTCGCTTGCATTTTAATTTTTTTTTAATTCACTATTGAATCAGCAATCCACAAATATAAAATTTTTGCACACACTCCAAATGCAAAAACGAGCGTCTTAATATACATAAAACATAACGGGAAAAGTAATATATATGAGCGTTGCTACATTCCTAAATTTGAAAGAATTCTGTGCATGACGACCACACGAGCAATTTGTTTTGTTCTAACTTGCGGTCTCCACCTGCCATAATTTGATTAACTTTTACATTAACTTCAAGTTAAAGTTAAGTGTAGACTGTTGCAGTAAATGCTTTTTTCTAGTCATAACATTATTGTTAGTGCATTTGTTTTAACAACTCAGTTATAACTGCAAGTTACAGCAAAATTTCATGTTAAGTGGAGACGTAGAGTGAGACAACCAATAATTTTAAGTTTACACGTGTAAGTGCAAGTTCGAAACACTCATTACAATCAAACTCTTTTGATGGAGCCCAATAATTGACTTCTCAATTAAGTGTCATTTATCTTTAAATCCCTGATGCTTCTGGCCAGAAAAAGCTGATAAATTACTACAGAAAAAGTAAGTACTCAAACTTAAAAGCAGAACGACCAAGCACAGAACAGCAACAGAAAGCAAAGATTAATGAAGCCTTTAAGTGATAATTAGCTAAGTGGCATATAATTGAGAAATCAATTATAGGGCGTAACACAGCTGAACTTTGTCCCTATTTACACTATGCAAGTCTTATTGCTAAGCTGATTAGTTTATTAGGAGAGAGAGACGGGGGGAAAATAAACGTTGCTGTTCCCCTCGTCTCTCTCTCTCTCTCTCCTTGAAACTAATCAGCTTAGCAATAAGACTTGCACAGTGTGATTTGGGACTTTCGGAACTTGCAGTCTTCTTCTCTTGATAACTTGCTTTGAATTTTATCATGAATATCCATCAGATATAGACACAATGTAAATCTGCGTTTACACATGCCACTATAGTGGAATGCCATTTCGAAAAACTAAATACACTCAGCAGCACAGAGGATATACAGAGATGACACGAGACGGAAGATAATCGGTGTTTTCGGAGGTCTCGCTCACTCAGTCACTACGTATTCTTTAAGCTTCTTTCGTGGTGGCATTTTTTCTTTGTGCTTTGTGTTTTTCATTCGCTTGTGATTTTGGTAAGTACAATGTGAAAATTTATTAGTTTTAAAGAAATATGCTTTAAATTTTATTTATTTGCAGATTTTTGTAAGAAAAACATAATCTTGGTTGAAATTAAAGGTGAGTAGTTTCTGCAATTGATAATTTATGTCTGTATATTGTCATAATAGCTAGTTTTTTCTCTATATTTTCAGAAGCACATTTTTGGCAAAACAGAAAAATACCTATGTGATTAAAAAAACTATAATTTTATCTAATATACACGTATATTAATTTAAATTGTTTTATTTTTTAGGATCAACAAATGCATGAAAGGCTGCCCGCCTGGCAGATCTTCCGGATCCCTTGGAACAGTCATTTAATTGTGGGAAAATAATCAGTTAAGGCAGGATTCTTGCCGGAGGCAACATATGGATCCATTAAAGAAAAAAATGTCGAGGATAATGATTTGTTGAGACGCGTAACTCGCCCATTTGTATCGAATCTGATGACGATGACGTTAATTCGACAGGCAGAAATCCTCCTGCCTTATCCGCTTTACTGTCTAATAAGTCAAGGGTATGCGCGGCAACATGAGCTGCCGTCGCAAAACTTAACCCAATTTTTCTCAGAAACACTAAGAGAGTCACTAATTATGTCTAACAAAAACATTTGGAAGCCCAACACCAAAGGCAGCAACAAATCAAATCGCTTGAAAGTGCACTTATACAGGCTTTCACCAAAATTGGAGATGCACCTACTACATCGGCAAAAACAACAAAAAAAATTGTAAGTATATTACAACTAGACTTACATACTTATAAATTTTTAAAGTAAAATAATATCTAATTTTAACTTTGACTTTATTTCAGCGGCACGCAGCGGATAAGATTAAAAAATACTACAACAGCAACTGTTTCCAGCATCAAACAGTACACGGCCAACAATGATGCAGAAGACCTGTTGCAGGCTACTTTGATCGAAAATCTTGAACTTAAAACACTAAAATTTAATTGTGTATTTATTTTTATAAGTTTTTATTTGTGTTTAATGCAATATTTAACTATTTTTTGTGCATTTATATAACTGCAATTGTACACCCTTTACTAGTTTTAAATTTTTTAAACAAACATTTTGACAACAATAATAAATTATAATAATTAATAATATAAATTGAATTCAACACACTTTCTTTACATGCTTATAATTAAAATTTCAAGACAAAATAGAAAAATAAAATGCATAAATTTATTTGCAAAATAAAATATGTTGTTTTTAATTAGTTACATAAAGAAAAATCCAAACGTCTGTACACAAATAATCACCCTTATCGGGAATAAAAGGCGAACAATTTGTTCACCTGAAATATTTCCCATGAACAAGTGGTGGACAAAATGAAAATAGTATACTGACACAACGCAAACATTGGCGATCACAAAGGGAAAGGGAACACATTCCAAGCGAACTTTCATCCCCGATAAGGGTGAATAATAGCTCCATCTTTCCATAAATCAATTTCATTATTTTTCCGAAATTGAAAAGTTAGATCAAGTAATGTATAACCACAATGGACATAGCATAACATCCGGATGTTTAGAACACCATGTTTCAAACGCACTGAATGATGAAAAGAAACAAAATCATTATTTTCTTTAAATAAATAAAATACTGGTTCATTACCTTCGCAATAGATATCGTATTATCATCATCAGATGCATGTCTGGCAGCCAGCAACCCCAAATCCAAATAAGACACATGACGTACGCCGGAGCAAATATTAGTCCTTCAATGATTGAATATATCTATTTGCTCCTCATTTTCACTTTTATTTCTTATAAATTTCATGTTTTTTATATATTGGCCACATGTTTCTTTTAAGCAGGGACTTAATTGTGGCATTTTAATTTTTTATATAAACACACACCATGTACTATTCAAACACAAATCTAATACGTATGTACACATTTTAATGCAAATAATCTTTTCCACATTATATTTTTCCAATTAGAAACAAATAAATACTTTTAATTTAAATTACTTTAATTTAATATTGTAAAATTAAATTTCTTTATTATATTTTCTGTTTGTTTTGTTTGCAATTTTCATAACAAATACACACTATTTGTCCCTTTCTCGCAGTTCCTGTACCACAAATAATTTTAGCTTTTTCCTTACGTCAGTTACTACAACTCTGGTCTACTTTGTGCTCAGCAGCTCGAGTGGCAGCAAAATTTGCAATCTAGTAAAAAAAATTTTATTTTCATGTCATTGAATGTCAAAACAAAGAAAAGTTACTCTTTTTATATTACTGTGCAATTTAAATTAAAGTTTTAGCTTGTTAAGGGCCATTATTACAACTCAAAGTTAGTTAAAAGTAGAATTTTATCCGACGCATAAAAACTTTATCATTTGCAAAATTTTACTTTAACCTAAAGTGGGCGATAATTTACAGGCAAGTTTATCCTACCAGGTAAGTTAAATCCTATTTTCAATAATGAAAAGCTTTTTATACGTGTGATAAAATCCTAAGGGCCTTTATTAAAACTTACAAATAGTTAATTTTAGGATGTTGTCTGACAGGTAAATATGTTTTGATTGTTACAAGTAAACATTAATGTAAAATTGACTGATAAGCTAACAGCAGGTTTGTCCTCATGTTAACTTTCAAATACAATACATCATTTATATTATTTATTTTATCGGACAGTTGTAATAATGAAAAAAATAATGGTAACTTTATCGTTCACGTTAGCTAATGTTAAGGTTAACTATCAGGAACTTTATCTTTAAGGGGTTTAGACACGGTCAAAATGCTTGCTGAGATTGGTTATAATAAAGTAAAAAATTTTGATTTTTGGCAAGCTTGCTGTCAATTGTTGTATACGTGTATGTGTTAACCCGTCAAGCACAAACAAATTTTCATTATAATTATATTTTGATTGTGAACGGTTGCCCAAAACATCGGAATTAAAAGAAGAAAAACATAAATTTGACTGGTGAAGAAAAAAGAAGAGTTATTTTGCTTTTCTCTTTTTTTTTGTAAGCAGTGCTGCCATTAGTGCTATTGAATTTTTTTATTCAAACATTTTTATATATTTTTTCAACCAAACGAACAGCACAAAATCAAAATAATAACGAATGCTTGGTGGGTAATCAAGCATGGTAACATCAAGCCGACAAGCACACGTACACGAACTTGATATCAAGCATTTTGATCGTGTCCAAAACCCTTTAGGTTGTAATAATGTTAACAAAGATGTTATAACTTCAATGCAATAACTTGAGCAGCCTATATATACTTAAGTTAATGTTACAGTTAGTCATTTTATATTAAGTGTAGGCCACAAGTAAGAGAATGAAAAAAAATTTAACATACACAAATTTTTAGTGATTTTGTAAAATCTGGCACCCTTACTGTGAAGAATCGGCTCAGCCGGTGCCATCGGCTGAATATTTTAGGCGATAAAAGCCGTGTGGCTCAATATTTATCGGCGGCGGTTCAAAGCCGGCTCTGAGCCGATCGGCTTCGCCCCCTGCGCGGAGGATATCCTCAACGTTTAATAGTATTTTATGGTATTTTGTAAGCAAGCAAACCAACTCTCTTCAAGAAAAAATGTTTCAAAACATATTAGATTTTTGCAATTATTGGTGGTTTCGTTATTTAATGGTAACTGAACTGTATATGGTGGAAAAATGGGAACGCATAACAATACGTAAGTACCAATGCGATAAGTTCAGAAGGTAATAATTAAGTACCATTGATTATCAATTGAATTGTTCATGAATTTTTGTTTATGTATTTTTTTTAACAACTAAAAATAATCTTAACTTCTTTCTATAGATGTGATATTTGCAGTATTATTTATACTTTTCGGGTATTTCAACTACTCGGTGCTACTTTCATTCACTGGCAATATATTCGGCATAACACCCATGTCAACAATAATGGATCAACGAACTACCAAGCTTGGTGTTTAACCAATTCTAAAATAAAATATATTTTAGTAACAACCCAAATGTTGGCTTTTAAAAATAATAGTATAAATGTATTAAGTTCCATAAGCAAGCTGTATATTTGTTATAAGAGACTAAGAACAGTTTTCTTTTGTAATTTATATATACAAGTACATATGTTTAAAAATGGTAACCGAAAAATCTGATGAAAAATAAGCCTTAAACTAACTACAACATTTTAAAGACATTGCTATGCTACATTTTTATTTATGTTACTTTGTTAATTTGAATTAAAAACAATTATGAATGTATGTATGTATGTTATTTTGTCATAGTAGCCCACCTTATCCAGTGGCTTTTTTTACATATAATAAAACCTAAAAAGCGTAATAACACCTTTATATTTGAACACTATTGTTTATTAGCTTATAGGATTTAAAAAAATATATATTCAGCCTGATCACGGTGGGCGTGAGTATTTGGACAGCGGTGTTCTTTAATCTAGTACTAGGTGTAGTCGAAATATGCTAACCGTAATCAGAATGATTAACATCACTTTTCACAATGTATGATTAAGAATTAACGTGAACTTTAATGCAAGTTCTTCATACCAAAACTTGACGTTAAATAAAGTCCCTGTTAGATTTTAGTTGTACATTGTGAAAAGGGCAGTGAAACTTAAAACAAGATTGTAAAATAAATCTGTAGCCAGTGTGCACACTTCTACCGATATTCGGTAGATTCTACCGAATTGGTTTGTGTATTTAACAATCTCCCAATTCTACCGAACAAGGCCTGAAATCTACCGAATATTGTTATTTAGTAATTTAAGTCGATTTATGTGTAAATTGCCTATTTTGCCAAATAGCAGTCCGGCCGCAGAGCGGTCGTTTTCTGTCATGAAAATCATTAAAACAGAACAAAGAAATCGGTTAAAACCTGAAACTATAAGTAACCTAATAGTTGCCAAAGAATTGTGCCTTGGGGATGAAATATTTATTCCTACCAATGATTTAATAACACTGTGGAACAAAATTTCAACAAAGTCGTGACCAAATGAACTTGACACATGATCTGTAGAATTTTTCACCAAATCCGAATCTGAATTCAGAATTTTCAAAAGTAGAACAGATTTCGAGATATTTCAAAATTACCGTTATTTGGGTTTTTAAAAAAGATGATCACTTTAATAAAAGAATCTTGGTAAGTATTAAATAATTTTTTTATTTATTTTTTCCACTTGAAAGAAAATAAAATTGTTAAAACAACCATGGGTTGCTTGTAAAAATTTATCAAGAAATGACTGAACTACAGTGGAACAAAGTTCAAATTTCACAAAAAATTTAATGATTTTTTTGCAATTTTGGTTTTTTCAACTTGGTTTTTTTACACTAAATAACTAATTTTTTGCTAAGTTTTGTCACTTATCACGTTAGATTATTTTAATAGAAATATTATGTACTCAATAGAATACAGATCGGTGCAAAAATGATAAAGTTACAGAAGATTAATTGACAAAATCCAAAAAAAACCTAAATATTGAAATATATATATATAGGTAACAATTAAATTAAAAATGGCTTAAACTGTTGAGTTGCTTTGTCTGTTGTAATTATTTTCTACCTCTCGCACAAGGAACCAACAATAGTCGCCCAACAATAGTCGCATCGTCATATGCCCCTTGATACCGATGTTCCATTTCTTGTATTTGTTGGTGAAAACGCTCACCATGCTCGTCGTTTTCATCGCCAAGGTTATTTGGGAAGAAATTTAAATGTGAATGCAGAAGGTATATTTTTAAAGACATATTAACTCCTTTTTTAAGAAATACATAAAAATGAATGTTAACATAAATAAAAACAAAATTGTGTTAAAAACGTTAGCAATTTTCTCATAATTTTTTAACAAGTCTTGAATTATGTTTATAATTTGGGCTCCTGAAATTTCCTAGAAAGCCTGATACAACTGAACCAAATGACCTCCATGCTTTTAATTCATCTTCTGACAAAATCGAATTAAATTTGGAATGTTTAAGTAGCTTAGTAATTTGTGGTCCTATAAAAACACCTTCTTTAATTTTGGCATCTGATACGTTGGGAAAAACGGTTTTCAGGTATTCAAATGCTTCACGGTTTCCTCTTTTTAGCAAAGCTTTGACGAAAATTTTTGATTAAGCCAAGTATAGTGAATTAGCTTAATATTCTGAAGGCATACTTTTTAAACGCAAAATTAAGAAATGCAAACTTACTTTGCGCCTGACATCCACATAGTTAAACGAGTTTTGCAGGAATTGCAAGATTTCAAAATGTTTTCCGGATTCACTTTAAAATAAAGCGAAAATGCATTTTGTAATTGGCTTGAAAAATTTGACGGCTGCGCAAAACAATAAACTCCACAAGCATAGCAAAACTTGTTCGGATTGTTCTGGCAAAAAAATCTCGTTTTGCACTATCCATTTTATTATACCCTTTACCAAAAAATGGTAAAAGGGTATATATAGGTTTGTCATTCCGTTTGTAATTTCTAGAATATTAATAAGCGAGCTATAAAGTATATATATTCTGGATCCTTATGTATAGGGAATACGAATAAGCGATGTCCGTCTGTCTGTACGTGAAATCGGTTTTCCGAAGCTCCAAGAAAAGCTAGAGACTTCGTTCTTGGACTGGTGGATCAGAAATTGTCGAAATAAGATTGGTATTGAAAATCAGCAAAATCGAGCAGACGGTTTCAGAGCTGGGAGACTTAAACTTCATTTTGCAATACAAAATAACTACCGAAAACTAGTTTTTAATAATTTTTTATTAAATAAACTTATTTTATACTTCAGTATGAATAAAATTGGTATTTCAAATAAAAAATTAAACTTCAAAAAATTTAATTAATAACTGAAAAAAAAAATTAAAAAAAAATAAAAAAATTAAAAATACGTTTCCAGGGTTGGAAAACCTTAACTTTTTTTGTTATGCAAAAGTAACTTACTAAAACAAATTTTTCCTTTTTTTCTATAAACTAAACATATGTAATGCTCTTAAAAGAAGGAGATTGATGTAAGAAATTAGAAAAACAAAAAGGATGATTCCAGGGTTGGAAAACCTACGATTTTTGTGATATATACAATTAACTACCGTAAACTAATTTTTTTAATTATTTTTCTTAAATAAACTTATTTTATACTTCACCATGAATAAAATTGGTATTTCAAATAAAAAATTAAACTTCAAAAAATTAATAAGATGTTTCCAGGGTTGGAAAACTTTAACTTTTTTCTTTTACAAAAGTAACTTACTAAAACAAATTTTTCCTTTTTTTCTATAACTTAAACATATCTAATGTTCTTAAAATGAAGAGATTGATGTAAATAATCAGAAAAACAAAAAGGATGATTCCAGGGTTGGAAAACCTACAATTTTTGTGATATATACAATTAACTACCGTAAACTAATTTTTTAATTATTTTTAATAAATTAACTTATTTTATACTTCACCACGAATAAAATTGGTATTTCAAATAAAAAATTAAACTTCAAAAAATTAATAAGATGTTTCCAGGGTTGGAAAACTTTAACTTTTTTTGTTATGCAAAAGTAACTTACTAAAACAAATTTTTCCTTTTTTTCTATAAACTAAACATATGGAATGTTCTTAAAATAAGGAGATTGATGTAAGAAATCAGAAAAACAAAAAGGATGATTCCAGGGTTGGAAAACCTACGATTGTTGTGATATATACAATTAACTACCGTAAACTAATTTTTTAATTATTTTTAATAAATTAACTTATTTTATACTTCACCACGAATAAAATTGGTATTTCAAATAAAAAATTAAACTTCAAAAAATTAATAAGATGTTTCCAGGGTTGGAAAACTTTAACTTTTTTTCTTATCCAAAAGTAACTTACTAAAACAAATTTTTCCTTTTTTTTCTATGAATTAAACATATCTAATGTTTTAAAAGAAAGAAATTGATGTTAGAAATCAGAAAAATCAAAAAGGATGAAACTGGGAAACTGAAACTTTTTGTGATATATAAAAAATTAACTATCGAAAATTAATTTTTATTTTTTTTATTAAATGAACTTATTTTATACTTTAGTACGAATAAAATTGGTATTTCAAATTAAAGATT
Source organism: Tachina grossa (assembly GCA_949987645.1). NCBI lineage: Eukaryota > Metazoa > Arthropoda > Insecta > Diptera > Tachinidae > Tachina > Tachina grossa. The sequence continues at coordinate 86,395,197 of OX465276.1, read as the reverse complement.
AACCTTCTAGAATTAAAAAGATGTTTCCAGGGTTGGAAAACTTTAACTTTTTTTATACAAAAGTAACTTACTAAAGCAAAATTTTACTTTTTCTCTATAAATTAAAGATATCTTATATTCTTAAAAGAAATAGATTAGTATAAGAAATCAGAAAAATCAAAAAGTTTGACTTCAGGGTTGGAAAATCCACACTTTTTGTGATATAAATAATTAGCTACCGAAAACTAATTTTTTAAAATAAATAAACTTATTTTATACTTCAGTATTTCAAAATAAAAAAAATTAAAACGACGTTTCCAGGGTTGGAAAATCTTATTTTTTATACAAAAGTAACTTACTCTTTGTTACTATAAATTAAACATATCTTATATTCTAAAAAAAAGATGGTGTAAGAAATAAAAAAAAAACCAAAAAGGAGGATTCTTTGTGATATAAAAAATTAACTACCGAAAACTAATTTTTATCTATTTTTATTAAATAAAATTATTTTATGCTTGATAACGAATAAAATTGGTATTTCAAATAAAAAAAAAACAATTAAAAAATTAAAAAGACGATTCCAGGGTTGGAAAACTTTAACTTTTTCTACAAAAGTAAGTTACTAAAACAAATTTTTCCTTTTTTTTTATAAATTAAACATTTCTTAAATTCTTAAAAGAAAGAGATTGGTGTAAGAAATCAGAAAAATCAAAAAAGATGAGTTCAGGGTTGGGACACTTACACTTTTTTGATATATAAAAGTAACTAAGTCTAATTAATTTTTATCTTTTCCTTTATAAATTATATATATTTTACGTTTTGGAAAGAAAAGTTTGGTATAGAAAATTATAAAAATAAAAGCCACAGCTCCAGAGCTGGAAACTATGATTTTTTTTCTAGACATTAAAGTAACTAATTAAAACATTTTTTTTAATTTCCTTTTTTTCACTTAACACACTTTCTATATTTTTTTAAGAACTACTAGATTGGTATAAGTAATCAGAAAAATCTAAAATTATGATTCTAGGGTTTGAAAATTATTATTTTTTTCTTTGTACATAAAAGTAAGTATGTGCTTGAGTATGTATCTCTATACTACATAAACGCACTTTGGTAAAGGGTATATAAGATTCGGCACAGCCGAATATAGCACTCTTACTTGTTTTTTTTTAATATGAATTCTGTGTTTCAAGAGAATCAAAAAATTAAGCAAACAATTTAAAATTGTGAACTGTCAATGTTTGTAATACTTACAGCGTTCGTTTTTCAAATTCTGCGTATTTATTTCCTTTGGGTTTTTTATTTAGTAAAACCAAAAAGTGGGTTAATTAACTAAATCTTCTGTAGCTTTGTAATTTTTGCACCAATCTGGATCTTGTAGAGAGCAAAATGTTTGTATTAAAATTAGTTAATGTCCTATTGAAAAAATCTTAAAATTTTTAATTGTTTGGTTAAAAAAGAAAATTTGAAAACAGCGAAATTGCAAAAAAATCATAAAATTTTTAATGAAGTTTGAAATTCTGTGCATTGTATCTCCATCATTTCTTGACTAATCTTGACATGCGATGTCTGTTTATTTTAGTAATTTTACTATCTTTTAATGAAAAAAGAGGGTGAATAAAACGACGAATATTTTTTAAGATATTTGCATTTAACCCTGGATGGTTACTGTTCGTTTAATCGACGAGTCTCATTTTCTCTTTTCTGCATAACTTTTTCATATGTGTTCTAATTATGCTCTTTTTGTAAACAACGCCAGTTAATTACTAAAGCTTGAAGTGAGTGGGCGTATGATGCATACTTATCTTGTTTAAGTTGAAATTCACAGGTGTGTACTCGTCGTAACGTCGAAGAGTAACTTTAGTGTGACTTTTTGCGTTAACAGTGTAATAAATTTGTTGTTTTATTTTGCGGTTTTGTTTAATTGTTTTGTATTAGTATTATTAAAAAAAATATTTAATTTCAAACAATTTATCATTTTTATGTTAAATATACACATTAAAATTGTTTTTAAGAGTAAAAAATGAGCTCTAAGAAATTACTATCAGACGCTGATATCGAAAGATTTTGCAAAATTTTGAGGACAACGATTTCAATTTCTTGGATACTTCAGAGGAAGAAGATGACCAAGGCGTTGAAAACAGTGACTTAGAAGCAGTGCAGGCACCAGTCGCTGGAGATAACGTACCACTGTGGTGTGAGTTTTCTGATGAAGAACCTTCAGATGAAGATGAGATTTCGCCCAATATCCTTCGCTCAAGATCGAATATAATTGACTTTTCAAACACACTTTTCTAAACAGCTACGTCATATATACCCATAATATATTCTTTAGAAATTAAAAACCAGAGACAGTACCTGAAAGATCTTCATGAATCTCTAATGGCTCCCTTTTTAAGAGGCATACTTGAGACACCTACCTTGCAGACCTCAATTAAGGAAAACATTCAAAATATAATACATAATCCACAGGTAGGAGTTGACAACGTTGATAAAGGACTAAAAACATGTAAAATTTGTCAACCTCTGTCCGAGTAGCCAACGAAGAATGACAAAAGATTCATGTTATGTATGCATGAAAAGCATCTGTGAACACAAACTTGAACTATGTGTCTCATGTGTAAATAAGTTTATTAAGTAAAATTATTTTTATCTATTATATTATTTGATCGATTTTCTGCAAAAGTTGTGAATGAAACAAGCCATGTTTATTTTTATTTGTTAAGTCCTTGTTGTTTTAAAAAGTTATTTATTTTTAAAAGGGAAAAAGAAAAGAGTTCAAATTCGTATCGAGTTTTAAGAGAGAAAAAGACTATTTATTTTTGTAACTTGTTTTTTTCTTTATTTTTTAATAAAATATGTCACCAAAAAAATGTTTTGTTTATTTTTAAATTTAAAAAGTGTTCTTCTAGAATTTTTATAAAAAATAGTTCGCCGATTCGACGAAGAGTAACCTTAGTGTACTAAAATGAAGAGTAACTTTCCAGGGTTAAGCCACATAATCTTTTTAAAAAAATGGATCTTACATATAATCTTTGTAGTTACAAATGTTTGTCAAATAAAAGTTATTTTATTAGCTTTATAAAACCTATATACAAAAACTGAATTCCTGTTATTTATTAATATTATTTTATATATGCATATCATATCTATAGGGTAAGGGCAAATAACTGGGGATGACACTTTTTTTATTGGAAATGCTTCATTGTTTATGGCAGTTTAATTTCCAATCACATGTGAAGTTTTAAATGCGCTTTTGGAACCTGTTTAGTTTGATACTTCTTGCACTTGCCCTTTATATATAAGTACATATATTTTGTTATTTTTATGTTTCTTTGAATTGTTATTTTTTATGTTTCTCTGAATAAAAAAATTCTCTACCGAATTTCATTCAAATTTCCCGCATGAAACGAGGGAATCGCAACAAAAACAGTGTAAATTGAAACACAAAATGGCTTTTCTCACATACAGTACAGAGCAAAAGTTAACACTTAAAAGTCGCAATTACGGATTTTAATAAAATTTCATATATTTCATTATAATTTAAAAAAATTAATTTAGTTCATTTAAGAGCTAAACAACAGAAGAAAATATTTATACACAAAAGCAAAAATAACAATTTCAGTATTAACAATAAATTTCATTTTAAATTGTATAGTGTTCAGTTTTGCACTCTTAACAATTATTCCATATAATATGAGGCAAAACGCGAATTCATATTTTGTGGAGCCTCCTTTATTCTTTAACACTACCGCTATACGTTTTAGCATGCTTCTTGCTAAATTTTGGAATGTTTTTTTTTTGAGGTATACTGCCCCAAATGTCCTGAACTCTCTCTCAAAGCTCCTTCACGCTAGTTGTAGGTGTTTCAAAGTTCCCCAGTCGTATTTTCACAATCGACCATACATTTTCGATTGGATTGAGATCTGGGCTTTGAGGTGGCCACTTCATTTTGCGAAACTTTTCTTTTTCTAGCCAATTTCGCATAAGTTTTGAAGTGTGCTTCGGGTAATTATCCTGCTGGAAGGTAATATCCTCTTCAGCAAAATCCATTTGACCCATTTCAACTGGTAAATTTTCATATATAATATTAAGGTATATTTCCTTATTCATTATACCTTCCAACCAAAACTAGTGGACCTACACCAAACTTTGAAAAACATCCGCAAATCATTATTGATCCCCCACCGTGTTTTACCGTCTCAATCACTTGATGTTTCTGGGTGGCTTTTCCCGTATTTGACCATAAATAAATAACGCCATCCGAGCTGAAGCGGTTTATTTTGCTCTCATCTGACCAAAGAACACGTTTCCAATCATCAATAGTCCAGTGTTGGTGATGTCTAGCAAACGCTTGACGAGCTTTAAAATTTTTAATTGATAACTTTTGCTTTTATAGGTTTTTTTTTTGACGCGAAGCAACCTACGTCTTTGAGCACACGCCTCATTGTCCATATATTTGCTTCACACTGAATGACTTTTCCTGCCTCTTTTGGCGCTTTAGCACTCCCGCAAATTTTATCAAAACTGTGTAAGTTATTAACAGGGAAACCGCAAATATACAATTGCATGTTTTTTCTTATGTGACGTATTAATGCGGAGATTAGATATTTATCCGTTTCAGAACTTTTAATGAATTTTGGCATTGATATGTAACTGCATATTTTTGCATATTTTACCCTTTAGAGCATGTTTTTGTATATTACAGTGTGACACGCATATTTTTAGCGTGGTTTTCAATTTTAAAAGCATATTTGACGCTTTTAGAGCATATTTTGATACCTTATAGACGTTTTTTTATTTTAATATGATTATAAGCCATTTATCTCCTGGTCAAAATTTTTATTTCTATTTTTTACCATCTAAATCTCATATCCAATGTTCTATGCATGTAGCGTATACATCGTTCTTACTTATTACGCCGTTTTCACGGACGTCAGTTTCAATAAAAATTTTATTTTGCTATTTGTGGCAGACTTGTCATATATATCCAAAAGACAGTTCAAAAGTTTTAATTCTGATATCGTGATCTCTTTTGAAGTGGAAGTTAAAAAAAAAATTATTGTATTTGCTTTTTAGTCAAAATTTTTATTACTATTGTTACGTAAAAATATTCCTACAGGGCTAAAGCAAAGAACTATCTGGAAGTATTTAACTAAAGCACTAAACGTACACACATATTTACGTGCAAATACTATAGCAACAACAATAATTGTATACATAGCTACAGACACACACACATGCAAATAAAAGTGCGAGCACTGTACTACCAGTAGCAAACCGCATTGCCAACATAAGAGTCGTTACTTTGAAATTCAAAAATAACGACCAATCGAATTATCTACAAACGCCTAGAAGCAGCAACATGAATTTTCCTGATTGTGCTAGAGGACTGTTTGAACATCTGGCTACCAATAGTAAATGACAATACAGATGGCATCATACACCTATCGGGCGAACATTCGAGAACCGGTTCCTGTACTATAAAAAGTGGCAGCATGTGCGAGAACAGGGCAGTACTAATCAGAAAGTAGTCAAGTTAAGACCTTGTTGAAAGTGGATAATAACGATAAGAAGTAGTTAAGAAAAGACAAGTTGTAATTTGCTTCGTTAAGAATAAAAGGAAAAAAAACAGTAGCAAATAAAAATTGTGTATTATTTATTTTTTATTTTTGAGCAATCAAAAGAACTCACACGTTTAATAAAATTTAAACGTAACATTTGGTGTCAGAAGTGGAATTGCAAAAATTAAAATAAAAATAATAAATTAATTAGAAAATAATTAATTTGTAATAGGAGGAAGAATGAAATTTCAAGAGCTTAAGGTGGAGCAACTCAAGAAAGAGTTGAACAATCTGGACTTGCCAACAACTGGTAATAAGGTCGAACTACAGAAAAGATTGTTGGAAGAGTTCCAGCGGCGCAACATCGATATAGAAAGCTATGAGTTTGATGAAAAAGAAGAAATTGAGGTATGTACTCGTGCAGCAGCAACCAGTACAGACATTGGTGCAATGTTTGCTGCTATGATGAGTAAAATGGAAACAATGCTTCAAGAAACTTCTAGAGCAAACAATGAGGAAATGAAAGCCAACAACGAGAGAGTTTTAGCTGAAGTTAAGGCCACAAACGAGAAACTTCAAGAAATTTCTGAGGCCTTATATAGAAGAGTAGATGGCATTGAAGTACAAGTCAGCAAGTTTGACGAGAAAATATCGGAGCTGGAGAATAAAGTCCATAGCTTAGAAATTGGTGGCGTGGCAGTACAAGTGAAAGATGTAGACGAGAAATTGCACGAGTTGGAAGCAAAAATCGTCAATCTCCAGTGCCAAGGCGGACCAGTGCGATTTGCTCCAGAGGTTTCCAGCAGGATAAAGACGCCTTGTTTCGATGGCAGTGCACCACTGAACATCTTCCAATTTCAGTTCGAAACAGTGGCTAACAAAAATGGATGGGACAGTGAAGAAAAGGCCATAGAGCTAGTTTTGGCCTTAAAAGGTGCGGCAGCAGAAGTTCTCGAAACTGTGCCAGTAGGCTGCAGAAACAGTTTTGATGACATAATGGCGGCACTGCAACGCAAATATGGCGGTGAGCACAAGCGTGACATATACCGCATGGAATTGCGATGTAGAGGACAAAAACCCAATGAGTCTCTACAAGATTTCGCAATGGAAATCGAGCGGTTGGTGCAGCTTACGTATCCAGGCGAAAACCATCCATTCCTGGATCATGTCAAAACGGAGGCGTTTGTTAATGGCATCCGCGACCCTGATATCAAACTTGCAGTGTGTGCTACGCAAAAGGCAACCTTCGCAGAAATGGTTTCATTTGCACTAACTCAGGAGACTGCTAGACTGATTTTGAAGCCACAGGTGTGCAAGGTACGGAACGTGGAAGTACTTGCCGAAAATGATAATAGTCTAGTCTCTAGCATTAAGGAGGCCGTGAGACAAGCATTGGCGGAGAAAGAGCAAAAAGTTAATAATAGGTGCTATAACTGCGGCAAAGTTGGTCATTACTAGCGCAACTGCAAGGCGCCAAGAAAGAGAGCCAGATCTGTTTCGCCCATCAAGGAACAGTAAACGGGTGTACCAACAAACAACACAAGAGTCTCCGTTAAACTAAAACGAGCTAGCACTAAGGAGCAAGAGCTAGCTCCCACAAACGACGGCCCCACAATCTCCATATCAGTGATGCAGCAGAAAAATAGCAATCTTATTGCATGTGGATACATCAACGGTGAAAGGCACATCCTTACCATAGATACAGGAGCGTCACAGTCAATAATAAATGTGAAACTATAAGTAATATACGACTACGTACAGCTACTGGGGAGCCTGCCACTGTCTATGGTAAAACTGAGGCGAAGGTGACTATTGCCAATATCAGTGTGAAACACGTATTTATTGTTGCCGATATTGTAGACGAGGTTATTATTGGAGCCGATTTTATGATAAACCACGGAATCAACTTGCATATGGGGCAACAAGTGATGATTTGGCGTAATGTTGAAATACCGCTTGATGTTGGATATGACAATCAGATGCACGTCAAGAAACTGCTTGCTATTGAAAATCAGACATTACCACCACGGTCTGAATCAGTAATATGGGCACAAATGGAGGGAGATTGTGAGGACAATCGGTTGTGGGTAGTAGAACCAGCAGAAATTAAGAGAGAGCTATTAACAGCAAAAGCCCTCGTAAGAACTTGCAATGGAAGAAAGGTTCCCATACGCGTACTAAATTTATCAGGCCAAGAAAAAGTCATCAACAAGAATTCCGAAATAGGTCAATGTGCTCAGGCAGAGGCAATAATAAACTGCGATAAAAAGCCAGAACCTGCCAATTTGTCTGCAAGGGAGCGTGAAGAATTTCAGGCATATGTGGAGCGATGGGTAGCAGGGCTATCACCTCCTGACAGAAATAAAGCCAAGCAACTGCTAAAAAGGCACGCCTGCATTTTTGCCGGGCAGAATAAAAGCCAAGGGAGAACGGCAATAGTGAAACACGAAATAAATACTGGCGAAGCAAGGCCAATAAAACTGGCACCCAGAAGTATACCACTGGCTAAGCGAACTGAGGTAAAAGAGCTCGTCAATGAAATGGAGCGGTGTGGTGTAATCGAACCATCTTCAAGTCCCTGGAGCTCACCGGTAGTGTTAGTAAAGAAAAAGGACGGCAGTACTCGATTTTGCGTCGATTATAGGAAACTTAACGACGTGACCAAAAAGGACAGTTACCCGCTACCAAGAATTGACGACACCTTAGACACGCTTGCTGGAACGAAATGGTTCTCCACATTGGATCTACAAAGCGGCTATTGGCAGGTGGAGATTGCAGAGAAAGACAAGGAGAAAACTGCTTTCAGCGCATGCGATGGTCTGTGGCAGTTTAATGTTATGCCATTTGGGCTCTGCAATGCTCCGGCTACTTTCGAGCGGCTCATGGAGCAAGTGTTAAAAGGACTGCACTGGAAAACATGCTTGGTGTATCTTGATGACATAATTGTAATGGGGAAGACTTTTGGTGAACACCTTAAAAATCTGACTGAAGTCTTTCAGCGCATATCATCGGCTGGACTCAAAGTCAGCATCAAAAAGTGTGCACTATTCCAGAAAGAGGTGAAGTATCTGGGCCATAAAGTTACAGCAGATGGCATTTCAACAGATGAAGATAAGATACGAGCAGTAAAGGACTGGCCTCGTCCAAGAAATCTTCACGAATTGCGCAGCTTTTTCGGCCTTTGCACATACTACAGACGCTTTGTGCCAAATTTTGCCAGCGTAGCTGCAAGCTTGCATGAGCTAACAAAGAAGTCGCAACCATACGATTGGGGTGAATTGCAGGAGAATGCTTTCCAGACACTAAAAGATTTATTGTGCACATCACCAGTCTTAGCATATCCAGTTGCTGGGGAAAATTTGTGCTAGATAGCGATGCTAGTGGATATGGAATAGGAGGTGTGTTATCACAGGTGATTAATGGAACAGAAAAAGTAGTGGGCTATTACAGCCGAATACTTTCGAAACCTGGGAGAAACTACTGTGTGACACGACGGGAGCTTCTGGCAGTGTTGGAGTGCATTAAGCATTTTCATAAATACTTGTATGGCCAACACTTTACTTTAAGAACTGACCATTCTGCGCTAGGTGGCTACTGCAGTTTAAAAATCCTGAAGGGCAGCTAGCACGCTGTATTGAACGTCTTCAGAGCTACGACTTCAGCATTGAGCACAGAAAGGGTGCAAGGCATAATAATGCTGATGCTCTGTCACGACGGCCCTGTAGCTTAGAGTGCAGACATTATTCAAAAGTCGAGGCGAAGGAATGTGTCGTTGATGTCAGGATTACAAAAATTGGTACGGAAGAAGACTGGTCAGAGGCGCAAAGGGCAGATCCTGCACTGGGGAAAATCATAGCTGCTAAAGAAGAGGATAAAGGACCAACCCGTAATGAGATATCAGCTTAAAGTCCACTGGTAAAATCGTATTTGATGAATGGTTGTTTGTATCGTGTCTGGGAAAGTGTAGACGGTAAGACGGTTTCCAATCTGATCGTGGTCCCAACATCCAAGAGGAGCGAGGTGTTGAAGGAGTTCCATAATGGACCCAGCGGTGGTCACCTGGGCGTAAGAAAAACGCTCGAAAAGTTAAAACAGCGTTTTTATTGGATTGGATGTCAACAAGCCTTAGCCGAATGGATAGCAAATTGCACACAGTGTATGAAGGCTTAAGGTCCAGCAAAACGAAGTAGGGGTCTGCTGCAAAAAATATAACTCGGGAGCACCCTTTGAGAGGATAGCAATGGATGTAGCAGGACCTTTTCCAGTCAGCAACGCTGGGAATCGTTATATTCTTGTAGTGATGGACTATTTCAGCAAATGGCCAGAAGTTTATGCCATACCTAACCAGGAAGCCAGAACGGTTGTGGACGCGTTTGTAAACAACTGGGTATGTCGCTATGGAGTTCCTATTGAACTGCACTCTGATCAAGGTAGAAGCGAGCGATATGGGATAAAGAAAACCAGAACCACACCACTTCACCCACAGTCTGATGGCATGGTAGAGAGGTTCAACCGTACATTAGAAGAATATTTGCGAAAAGTGGTGAGCACGCATCAAAAGGACTGGGACGAGCACATTCCGGAGTTTCTATTAGCATACAGGTCAGCTGTGCATGACACAACATCGCGAACACCTGCAAAAATTATTTTTGGAGCTGAGTTAAAGTTGCCTGGAGACTTAGAGTTCGGCGTCAAGCCTACACTAACAAATGAAGCAGATACTGGCCCTTTCCAAAGACAAGAAAATTTAAATGAGCTACATGAATTTATCCGTAGCCGAATTAAAATGGTCAGTAATAAGATGAAAGTTAGATATGACCGTGCTGCAAATTCTAAAGGCTTTAATGAAGGTCAATTGGTTCTACTTTTCAACCCACAGCGGAAAATAGGATTGTCTCCAAAACTACAGACTCACTGGGAGGGACCATATACGGTGGTAAAAAGGTTAAACGATGTCGTCTACAGAATACAAAAACACAATAGCCCAAGGTCAAAAATGAAAGTTGTACATTTAGAACGACTCGCAAACTATGGAAAGCCGGATAATGTGCCTATTCGGGACGAATAGGCTTAAGTGGGCGGCAGTGTTACGTAAAAATATTCCTACAGGGCTAAAGCAAAGAACTATCTGGAAGTATTTAACTAAAGCACTAAACGTACACACATATTTACGTGCAAATAAAGGGTGTTTTTTATTGAGGTATAGAACTTTAAGTTGGCATCACTTTTTTAACTGGCGGCCATTTTGTCAGCTGTCAAGTGATTAATATTTAGTTTGGTTTGCCATTTTATCATGAACAGGTTGACAAAAGAACAACGCTTGCAAATCGTGCAAATTTATTTCGAAAATAATGGTTCAGTTCGCGAAGTTTACCGCAAGCTCCGTCCATTTTATGGTCGACATAATCGTCCATCAGAGCAATTAATTCGGTTAACCATGGATCGTTTTCGCACTACGTTTACTCTATGTGATAATACGCATCCGCAGAGACGTCGAACAGTGCGCACCGAAGAAACAATTGCCGCTGTAGAGCAAACTGTTGAAGAGGACCCGAATGAATCGATTCGCCACCGTGCACAGCAATTGGAGCCGACTAACCGACTATTTTGTTCCCGAATTGGATGGCATGAATGTGGATGAGTTGTGGTTCCAACAAGACGGTGCTACATGCCACACAGCGCACGTTACAATCGATTTATTGAAGGAAACATTCGATGAGCGCATAATTTCGCGGAATGGACCTGTCAATTGGCCACCAAGATCGTGTGATTTGACACCATTGGATTATTTTCTTTGGGGATATGTGAAGTCGCTCGTCTACGCCAACAAACCAGAAACGTTAGGGGACTTGTAAGCCAACATTCGTGGCGTTATTGCCAACATACGGCCCCATATGCTCGAAAAAGTGGTTGAAAATTGGACCTGTAGAATTGGCTTTATTCGAGCCAGCCACGGCAGCCACATGCCCGAAATCATATTTAAACATTAATGGCATAAAATTATCCTTCCAATAAAGCCAAACTGATGGACATTAAAGCGATTTTCTTGTGTTTTATTTCAATTCGAAGTTCTATACCTCTGAAAAAAACACCCTATACTATAGCAACAACAATAATTGTATACATAGCTACAGACACACACACATGCAAATAAAAGTGCGAGCACTGTACTACCAGTAGCAAACCGCATTGCCAACATAAGAGTCGTTACTTTGAAATTCAAAAATAACGACCAATCGAATTATCTACAAACGCCTAGAAGCAGCAACATGAATTTTCCTGATTGTGCTAGAGGACTGTTTGAACATCTGGCTACCAATAGTAAATGACAATACAGATGGCATCATACACCTATCGGGCGAACATTCGAGAACCGGTTCCTGTACTATAAAAAGTGGCAGCATGTGCGAGAACAGGGCAGTACTAATCAGAAAGTAGTCAAGTTAAGACCTTGTTGAAAGTGGATAATAACGATAAGAAGTAGTTAAGAAAAGACAAGTTGTAATTTGCTTCGTTAAGAATAAAAGGAAAAAAACAGTAGCAAATAAAAATTGTGTATTATTTATTTTTATTTTTGAGCAATCAAAAGAACTCACACGTTTAATAAAATTTAAACGTAACACTATTTTCATGGTGTAATTATATACCTTGACTTTATTGTTGTAATACGGGATTTACACGATGACTTTTTCCCCTGCCTTTTTCTTGAATTCTCTTTTGTGTTGCTACCCTTTTGATCGCTTTGTACCCCGTTTGTCAATAAACTCTAGAAAAGTCACAGTAAAAAGTCATAGTGTAAATCCCGTATAACGAACTCTTAATACTATGTTTAGACGACGAGTTGAATAACATGCTTCGCTCTCTGAACCTTGTTTTTGAATCTTGCCGTTTATACGACGCCTTCGTGCTTCATGTGCAGCGTGCCAATTTAGTGCTTTTCGCACTAGATTTAGTGCTTTTTAATTCATAACAGTCAGGAATTTTTCATCTATGTGTTTTTTTAAATACCCGAAATTGGTGCTTTTTCACCTTTGACTTTAGTGCGTTTAACAAACCTACTAAATATAAATTTGTGATAGTATGGTGGCTTTACACAAAACAACAAATAAACATTTTCCACTTTTCTGTCTGATTGTCATAAGTAAAGAACGGAATGTGCTACAGCAAACTTCTTGGTACGCTTTTGTAGAAAATTGAACACTCTATAAAAAAATTAAAATTAAACTAAATCTGAAATAAAAATATTTTTAATTTCCATTCCATTCACTTATTACAGCTATGGCTAAAATAAATTGAAAAACATAAAATTGTTTTATATTTCTCTATTATAACGGAAAACACTTCTTTGGCACTTTTTAAAAGGCCTGTTTGTATTTTGTATGGAACTTGGTAACTATATAACTTTTTTTATAGCGCTAATTTTCTACATAGAGTCTACACCTAACATAATATGTAAGATAAGAGCGTCAAATACAATAGCAGAGAGAATAATGTTACGTGTAGACTTCAAATTAGTGTTATCTCAATCTTATAAGAATTATTATGAGAGCGTTGTTATAAGAAATCTTATAGCAACAATCTGATTATATGAACTGTCAAAAAACACACGTACACGAAAAGATATTGGTATGCATGTGTGTGTTTATTCAAATAAATGAAAAACTATGTTTTGGATATAATTTCTGGGATTTTATAAGTTTAAATTTGTTTAATTGAAATATGAATTAAAGTTTGAGTGAAAAAGTGAAAATAAAATAACTAATTATAGAAAAATAATACAATGTTAACTCGATGAGAATATTCATAAAATGAAATGTTATAATAAAAGTAAATTTAAATATCGGCATTTCATTTTTGTTGTTCTGCCGACGTTCTCTCAAATATTATGTCAGAGTTAATCGCAGTTGTAGACGCTATGTAAAATTCATAAGGCAATAAATTGGGAATAACATACCATTTACACATGCCACTATAGTGGCATGCCATTTCGAAAAACTCAATACACTCACGATTTTTCACTAACACACTAAAATTTTTCGCATGGGAGTGAAAATTTGGCAGTTGCATGCCATTGAATGTCAAAACGAAGAAAAGTGTTACCCTGTTATACATTTGATGCAAATTTATTGGATTACTGTGAAAATTAAATTAATATTTTAGCTTGTTAAATGTGTTATTATGATTTATAACTTGATTTGTGTATGAAAAACTGGAGTTTGTTAATTATAAAGAACTAATATTATTAAAATAATAATAATAATAATAAGTGTTAATAGTTTCCTCAAGAATGCGCCTTTGTGACGTATTAGGTAACTCTATTCTATAAACAAAAGGAAAAGTAAAAATGGAAGCGAGACTGAGCCAGCTCGCTTCGACGGCATTTTTAAAATGGAGTGGCAATGGCATGTGTAAACAGCAAAGCAAATGGCAAGAGATTCGACTTTTTCGAACAATTTTTCGTCGATAATACGTACACAACACTGGCATGCCACTAGTGGCATGTGTAATTGCAGTGTAAGTATTACTGGTAATATTGTAATAATATTGTTTTCAAAAGGCACGAATTGTCTTCTTCCTGTACATTTGAACGTAAGATATTATAATTCTTTAAATATTTATACAAAATAAGGATAATTTATAACTATTTACCACAATCCTGTATATTTGTACAAATCCTTAAAGAGGGTAACGCTGTTAACCTCTTTTTCATTTCCCTACAAGAACACTACCAGTCAAATGACTGCTAATTTGATCGGAAGTCATGCAGGACATATTCATCAGTGCGTAGAACAAAGTTTCTATCACATTGTTAAAGGCAAAATGAAAAATGTGATGGAAGCTTTTGTGTAAGTGTGATGTTGCATCTCTCTCTCTCTAACCAATTAATATAACATATAGTTGAAATGCTCACGCCAGTGCTTTTTACTAATCAATGATAGCATAAATATTACTCAAGTTTGACTGTTCATAATTGAATAATATTTATACCACAATTGAGTAATCATTTATTATTGATATACTGACAGCAAATATATTTATTATAGCTATTGTTATAGCTATTGCTATTTATAACGCGGTACGAAAACGATTTTCGTAACAAAATAATCGACACTATTACAGTTATAAATTTAATTTTGTTTTGATTTCCTTGTACTTAAGAGCAGAGTTCGAAAATAAACGAAACAAATTGTTTGATTTTGTTTTGTTCCGTTCTTTGAAATGAGTGACGCAAAAACAAAACAAAAACATTGAGAACGAGAACAAGTGTGCTGGCATAGCATTAGCGATGCCAATTTAGCGCGTCTCGCTAGATTTAGCGCGTTTTAACTATGCCAAGCGCGCTTTTTTCCGTCTTAGCGCGTTTAATAAAAAAAGCGCTAAATTAGCGCGTTTTGAATAAAGTCAATAATACCATTTTAGTTCCATATTTTTAAACTTTTTTTGTATAAATTTAACAATTTTTTAATATCCAAAGCTCTGATAAAAAATTTTTAAATTAGTTAATGATTCAGCTGTCGCAAACAAAATTCGCTTGACCTTGGTTAGTATTAAAAACGTATTTTAATACTGTAATGGCAAATATTTTGAAATTTTACAACTAAAAATATGTACTACATTCAATGACCCAAGAAATTAACATAAATTACAAAGCATCTACTATAGCTGAAGTACAAAAAACATTTGAATCGCAAAACTATTCCACAATTTATATGTTGTTACAAAGTTTTACAAATAAATTAAAAGTAAAAACGAAGGATTGCGATTCTGATTCTGTATTAAATGATTTTTGTTTATTAGAACATAATGTCGAGGAAGCAATATTGCAAAATCTAAAAAATTAATTGTGATACGAGTACTAATACATACATCGACGTTTATTGAAATTCAATTTAGCGCGTAGAAAATAGCGCGTTTTTGCTATAAATATTTGGAAATGCTGTAACTTAGCGCGTTCTAGCGCGTTTTAAGAAGGGTAGTAGCGCGTTTGGATTATAAATAGTTGGCATCAGTGATGGGAAATGTGGCACAATTGTGCCATTTTTGGCACTATTGGACGTTGCCTGGCATTGTGGCACTCTCGCTCCCTTTCTGGCACTTTTTGTCCATTAAATATGGAAACTTTTCTTATTGCAATAATTAGTACTCTTCTCGTACTTTTTACGTTTTTAAGTAATGAAAATTTAGTAGGATTTGAGGCTGACAACTGTTCGGTTCTGATAGTTAAAAGTAACAGTTTGCACAGAGACGTTGACGATCTATTAAACTGAGTATATAAATTGGTTTGTAACAGCTCATGTCGTACAAACGATTTTATAAATTTTTAGAAGTATTTCAACTCTGAAATTTATGAAATTCTCAAGTATTCCCCAAACCATTGGTTGTCTCGGCAAGATTGTTGCAGATAGAGTCTATGAACACTGCGAGCCTTGAAATATTTCTTCACATTATAAAACTTTCAGTCATAATGCAATGATAAAACTATTCATATTATATAGTTACTTGAAAATACTTCCCCCCCCCTTTTTTTTGATTATCACTACTAATGTATTATTTACAACTACCACTAAGTTTATGTCCGACACTGGTCGGGCCTAATAATTTTTTTTATAGATTTAAGATTTGAATACTTATTGTTAGTTCACATATGAAGATACAATAAATAAATACATGCACTACAAAAAAAAAAAAAAAATATTATATAGTTTAACGGATTATATAACCAAGATATATTTTTATTTTTATCTTATGTCCTTGAAATAGTAAATTGTCGAAACGCAATCTAAAAATATGAGACTACATTTAATTAAATGAATTTAAGAGTTAAAGAAAGTGACTTCTGAAAAAGCTAGAATCATCTATGTTGTTGCATTGAATTAAAAAAATATAGTGTGAAAAAGTTTATTGGTATTAAAAAGTAATTAAAATTTATTTCCAAATGATTCCTGATTTGACTTTAAGCATTTTCATTGTACAATTTTAATTTTTACCATTTATTTACAAACATCGCACAGCGAATGAGATTACAAAGAAAGACGCAGTGACTGAGTGAACGAGACCTCAGAAAACACTGTCTCGTATCATATCTGGAGACTGGATTCAAAATAGTGAACTTATTCAAAAGTGCAGATATACAGTTTAAAAAATTGGCATATACTAATAACTATTAGAAATTTCTAAAAACAATATTTTTCCATCAATTAAAAAATGCAAGGTACAAAAAATTTACAGAATTGTAATATGCCAATGTCTTCAGAATTCAATACTCAGATATTTATCAAAAGTTAAATACATTTTTTCTTAAGTAAATAAGATGAGTTAATTTTTTTTATAAATAAGTGACAATGCCAAAAAAGCATTAAAAATATATATGTATGTATCTTCAGAAAATTCAAGTAAGTTATTATTATAAGCGCAGATTATCGGCCCTGTTCTGTAAACCGAATCCGAGTAAATTTCTCGTTTTCAAAAAATTAATAATAATCCAGCAGACGTGTTTAAGATCGTACACGATAATTTTTTTTCAGATATGATATTTAAGAATCTATATAGTAAAAAAATTAAACATAATCTAAAAAAAATATTTCTATTGTAGGAGTTAGTTTTCTAAATTCGTGCGATTTCAAATCGATTGGTTTACAGTACAGGGCCGTATATTAACTATTTTTATATTTTTTAGCTTTCTTTTATCATAAAAATAGTAATTTTTACTCTTTATATATGCAAAACCTAATTTTTATTCTTGATGTTTTCAAAAATAAGCAGATCTGTTTTAATTTTTCTTGTTTTTAAGGTTGCTCCTATTTTTTCTTAAAATCCCCTTTCTGATGACACCTGTTTTAAAAAAAATCCCCTTTTTGTGGCGCTTTCACGGGGTTTTGAATCGAAATGTTAGAATTTTGTGAAAATATCTTATCTTTAACTTTTTTTAGTTTATTTTTTTAAAGTCCTGCTTCTTTGACATCGGCAGTATGCGACAGCCAAACTATTATTAAACCGACATTAATTTAATCGTGTGCCGCTAGAAAAGATAATAATGGGAAATAAATGGAAGCGATATATTGCCAAGTTAGCAGATTATCTAGAAATTATGTGACAACCTTACGATTACAAATTTTTATCAATAAATTTCATTTTAAATTGTATAGTGTTCAGTTTTGCACTCTTAACAATTATTCCACATAATATGAGGCAAAACGCGAATTCATATTTTGTGGAGCCTCCTTTATTCTTTAACACTACCGCTATACGTTTTAGCATGCTTCTTGCTAAATTTTGGAATTTTTTTTTTTTTGAGGTATACTGCCCCAAATGTCCTGAACTCTCTCTCAAAGCTCCTTCACGCTAGTTGGAGGTGTTTCAAAGTTCCCCAGTCGTATTTTCACAATCGACCATACATTTTCGATTGGATTGAGATCTGGGCTTTGAGGTGGCCACTTCATTTTGCGAAACTTTTCTTTTTCTAGCCAATTTCGCATAAGTTTTGAAGTGTGCTTCGGGTAATTATCCTGCTGGAAGGTAATATCCTCTTCAGCAAAATCCATTTGACCCATTTGAACTGGTAAATTTTCATATATAATATTAAGGTATATTTCCTTATTCATTATACCTTCCAACCAAAACTAGTGGACCTACACCAAACTTTGAAAAACATCCGCAAATCATTATTGATCCCCCACCGTGTTTTACCGTCTCAATCACTTGATGTTTCTGGGTGGCTTTTCCCGTATTTGACCATAAATAAATAACGCCATCCGAGCTGAAGCGGTTTATTTTGCTCTCATCTGACCAAAGAACACGTTTCCAATCATCAATAGTCCAGTGTTGGTGATGTCTAGCAAACGCTTGACGAGCTTTAAAATTTTTAATTGATAACTTTTGCTTTTATAGGTTTTTTTTTTGACGCGAAGCAACCTACGTCTTTAAGCACACGCCTCATTGTCCATATATTTGCTTCACACTGAATGGCTTTTCCTGCCTCTTTTGGCGCTTTAGCACTCCCGCAAATTTTATCAAAACTGTGTAAGTTATTAACAGGGAAACCGCAAATATACAATTGCATGTTTTTTCTTATGTGACGTATTAATGCGGAGATTAGATATTTATCCGTTTCAGAACTTTTAATGAATTTTGGCATTGATATGTAACTGCATATTTTTGCATATTTTACCCTTTAGAGCATGTTTTTGTATATTACAGTGTGACACGCATATTTTTAGCGTGGTTTTCAATTTTAAAAGCATATTTGACGCTTTTAGAGCATATTTTGATACCTTATAGACGTTTTTTTTATTTTAATATGATTATAAGCCATTTATCTCCTGGTCAAAATTTTTATTTCTATTTTTTACCATCTAAATCTCATATCCAATGTTCTATGCATGTAGCGTATACATCGTTCTTACTTATTACGCCGTTCTCACGGACGTCAGTTTCAATAAAAATTTTATTTTGCTATTTGTGGCAGACTTGTCATATATATCCAAAATACAGTTCAAAAGTTTTAATTCTGATATCGTGATCTCTTTTGAAGTGGAAGTTAAAAAAAAAATTATTGTATTTGCTTTTTAGTCAAAATTTTTATTACTATGTTCATGGTGTAATTATATACCTTGACTTTATTGTTGTAATACGGGATTTACACGATGACTTTTTCCCCTGCCTTTTTCTTGAATTCTCTTTTGTGTTGCTACCCCTTTGATCGCTTTGTACCCCGTTTGTCAATAAACTCTAGAAAAGTCACAGTAAAAAGTCATAGTGTAAATCCCGTATAACGAACTCTTAATACTATGTTTAGACGACGAGTTGAATAACATGCTTCGCTCTCTGAACCTTGTTTTTTAATCTTGCCGTTTATACGACGCCTTCGTGCTTCATGTGCAGCGTGCCAATTTAGTGCTTTTCGCACTAGATTTAGTGCTTTTTAATTCATAACAGTCAGGAATTTTTCATCTATGTGTTTTTTTAAATACCCGAAATTGGTGCTTTTTCACCTTTGACTTTAGTGCGTTTAACAAACCTACTAAATATAAATTTGTGATAGTATGGTGGCTTTACACAAAACAACAAATAAACATTTTCCACTTTTCTGTCTGATTGTCATAAGTAAAGAACGGAATGTGCTACAGCAAACTTCTTGGTACGCTTTTGTAGAAAATTGAACACTCTATAAAAAAATTAAAATTAAACTAAATCTGAAATAAAAATATTTTTAATTTCCATTCCATTCACTTATTACAGCTATGGCTAAAATAAATTGAAAAACATAAAATTGTTTTATATTTCTCTATTATAACGGAAAACACTTCTTTGGCACTTTTTAAAAGGCCTGTTTGTATTTTGTATGGAACTTGGTAACTATATAACTTTTTTTATAGCGCTAATTTTCTACATAGAGTCTACACCTAACATAATATGTAAGATAAGAGCGTCAAATACAATAGCAGAGAGAATAATGTTACGTGTAGACTTCAAATTAGTGTTATCTCAATCTTATAAGAATTATTATGAGAGCGTTGTTATAAGAAATCTTATAGCAACAATCTGATTATATGAACTGTCAAAAAACACACGTACATGAAAAGATATTGGTATGCATGTGTGTGTTTATTCAAATAAATGAAAAACTATGTTTTGGATATAATTTCTGGGATTTTATAAGTTTAAATTTGTTTAATTGAAATATGAATTAAAGTTTGAGTGAAAAAGTGAAAATAAAATAACTAATTATAGAAAAATAATACAATGTTAACTCGATGAGAATATTCATAAAATGAAATGTTATAATAAAAGTAAATTTAAATATCGGCATTTCATTTTTGTTGTTCTGCCGACGTTCTCTCAAATATTATGTCAGAGTTAATCGCAGTTGTAGACGCTATGTAAAATTCATAAGGCAATAAATTGGGAATAACATACCATTTACACATGCCATTTCGAAAAACTCAATACACTCACGATTTTTCACTAACACACTAAAATTTTTCGCATGGGAGTGAAAATTTGGCAGTTGCATGCCATTGAATGTCAAAACGAAGAAAAGTGTTACCCTGTTATACATTTGATGCAAATTTATTGGATTACTGTGAAAATTAAATTAATATTTTAGCTTGTTAAATGTGTTATTATGATTTATAACTTGATTTGTGTATGAAAAACTGGAGTTTGTTAATTATAAAGAACTAATATTATTAAAATAATAATAATAATAATAAGTGTTAATAGTTTCCTCAAGAATGCGCCTTTGTGACGTATTAGGTAACTCTATTCTATAAACAAAAGGAAAAGTAAAAATGGAAGCGAGACTGAGCCAGCTCGCTTCGACGGCATTTTTAAAATGGAGTGGCAATGGCATGTGTAAACAGCAAAGCAAATGGCAAGAGATTCGACTTTTTCGAACAATTTTTCGTCGATAATACGTACACAACACTGGCATGCCACTAGTGGCATGTGTAATTGCAGTGTAAGTATTACTGGTAATATTGTAATAATATTGTTTTCAAAAGGCACGAATTGTCTTCTTCCTGTACATTTGAACGTAAGATATTATAATTCTTTAAATATTTATACAAAATAAGGATAATTTATAACTATTTACCACAATCCTGTATATTTGTACAAATCCTTAAAGAGGGTAACGCTGTTAACCTCTTTTTCATTTCCCTACAAGAACACTACCAGTCAAATGACTGCTAATTTGATCGGAAGTCATGCAGGACATATTCATCAATGCGTAGAACAAAGTTTCTATCACATTGTTAAAGGCAAAATGAAAAATGTGATGGAAGCTTTTGTGTAAGTGTGATGTTGCATCTCTCTCTCTCTCTAACCAATTAATATAACATATAGTTGAAATGCTCACGCCAGTGCTTTTTACTAATCAATGATAGCATAAATATTACTCAAGTTTGACTGTTTATAATTGAATAATATTTATACCACAATTGAGTAATCATTTATTATTGATATACTGACAGCAAATATATTTATTATAGCTATTGTTATAGCTATTGCTATTTATAACGCGGTACGAAAACGATTTTCGTAACAAAATAATCGACACTATTACAGTTATAAATTTAATTTTGTTTTGATTTCCTTGTACTTAAGAGCAGAGTTCGAAAATAAACGAAACAAATTGTTTGATTTTGTTTTGTTCCGTTCTTTGAAATGAGTGACGCAAAAACAAAACAAAAACATTGAGAACGAGAACAAGTGTGCTGGCATAGCATTAGCGATGCCAATTTAGCGCGTTTCGCTAGATTTAGCGCGTTTTAACTATGCCAAGCGCGCTTTTTTCCGTCTTAGCGCGTTTAATAAAAAAAGCGCTAAATTAGCGCGTTTTGAATAAAGTCAATAATACCATTTTAGTTCCATATTTTTAAACTTTTTTTGTATAAATTTAACAATTTTTTAATATCCAAAGCTCTGATAAAAATTTTTTAAATTAGTTAATGATTCAGCTGTCGCAAACAAAATTCGCTTGACCTTGGTTAGTATTAAAAACGTATTTTAATACTGTAATGGCAAATATTTTGAAACTTTACAACTAAAAATATGTACTACATTCAATGACCCAAGAAATTAACATAAATTACAAAGCATCTACTATAGCTGAAGTACAAAAAACATTTGAATCGCAAAACTATTCCACAATTTATATGTTGTTACAAAGTTTTACAAATAAATTAAAAGTAAAAACGAAGGATTGCGATTCTGATTCTGTATTAAATGATTTTTGTTTATTAGAACATAATGTCGAGGAAGCAATATTGCAAAATCTAAAAAATTAATTGTGATACGAGTACTAATACATACATCGACGTTTATTGAAATTCAATTTAGCGCGTAGAAAATAGCGCGTTTTTGCTATAAATATTTGGCAATGCTGTAACTTAGCGCGTTCTAGCGCGTTTTAAGAAGGGTAGTAGCGCGTTTGGATTATAA
Source organism: Tachina grossa (assembly GCA_949987645.1). Lineage (NCBI taxonomy): Eukaryota > Metazoa > Arthropoda > Insecta > Diptera > Tachinidae > Tachina > Tachina grossa. The sequence continues at coordinate 86,372,710 of OX465276.1, read as the reverse complement.
ATAGTTGGCATCAGTGATGGGAAATGTGGCACAATTGTGCCATTTTTGGCACTATTGGACGTTGCCTGGCATTGTGGCACTCTCGCTCCCTTTCTGGCACTTTTTGTCCATTAAATATGGAAACTTTTCTTATTGCAATAATTAGTACTCTTCTCGTACTTTTTACGTTTTTAAGTAATGAAAATTTAGTAGGATTTGAGGCTGACAACTGTTCGGTTCTGATAGTTAAAAGTAACAGTTTGCACAGAGACGTTGACGATCTATTAAACTGAGTATATAAATTGGTTTGTAACAGCTCATGTCGTACAAACGATTTTATAAATTTTTAGAAGTATTTCAACTCTGAAATTTATGAAATTCTCAAGTATTCCCCAAACCATTGGTTGTCTCGGCAAGATTGTTGCAGATAGAGTCTATGAACACTGCGAGCCTTGAAATATTTCTTCACATTATAAAATTTTCAGTCATAATGCAATGATAAAACTATTCATATTATATAGTTACTTGAAAATACTTCCCCCCCTTTTTTTTTTGATTATCACTACTAATGTATTATTTACAACTACCACTAAGTTTATGTCCGACACTGGTCGGGCCTAATAATTTTTTTTATAGATTTAAGATTTGAATACTTATTGTTAGTTCACATATGAAGATACAATAAATAAATACATGCACTACAAAAAAAGAAAAAAAAATATTATATAGTTTAACGGATTATATAACCAAGATATATTTTTATTTTTATCTTATGTCCTTGAAATAGTAAATTGTCGAAACGCAATCTAAAAATATGAGACTACATTTAATTAAATGAATTTAAGAGTTAAAGAAAGTGACTTCTGAAAAAGCTAGAATCATCTATGTTGTTGCATTGAATTAAAAAAATATAGTGTGAAAAAGTTTATTGGTATTAAAAAGTAATTAAAATTTATTTCCAAATGATTCCTGATTTGACTTTAAGCATTTTCATTGTACAATTTTAATTTTTACCATTTATTTACAAACATCGCACAGCGAATGAGATTACAAAGAAAGACGCAGTGACTGAGTGAACGAGACCTCAGAAAACACTGTCTCGTATCATATCTGGAGACTGGATTCAAAATAGTGAACTTATTCAAAAGTGCAGATATACAGTTTAAAAAATTGGCATATACTAATAACTATTAGAAATTTCTAAAAACAATATTTTTCCATCAATTAAAAAATGCAAGGTACAAAAAATTTACAGAATTGTAATATGCCAATGTCTTCAGAATTCAATACTCAGATATTTATCAAAAGTTAAATACATTTTTTCTTAAGTAAATAAGATGAGTTATTTTTTTTATAAATAAGTGACAATGCCAAAAAAGCATTAAAAATATATATGTATGTATCTTCAGAAAATTCAAGTAAGTTATTATTATAAGCGCAGATTATCGGCCCTGTTCTGTAAACCGAATCCGAGTAAATTTCTCGTTTTCAAAAAATTAATAATAATCCAGCAGATCGTACACGATAATTTTTTTCAGATATGATATTTAAGAATCTATATAGTAAAAAAATTAAACATAATCTAAAAAAAATATTTCTATTGTAGGAGTTAGTTTTCTAAATTCGTGCGATTTCAAATCGATTGGTTTACAGTACAGGGCCGTATATTAACTATTTTTATATTTTTTAGCTTTCTTTTATCATAAAAATAGTAATTTTTACTCTTTATATATGCAAAACCTAATTTTTATTCTTGATGTTTTCAAAAATAAGCAGATCTGTTTTAATTTTTCTTGTTTTTAAGGTTGCTCCTATTTTTCTTAAAATCCCCTTTCTGATGACACCTGTTTTAAAAAAAATCCCCTTTTTGTGGCGCTTTCACGGGGTTTTGAATCGAAATGTTAGAATTTTGTGAAAATATCTTATCTTTAACTTTTTTTAGTTTATTTTTTTAAAGTCCTGCTTCTTTGACATCGGCAGTATGCGACAGCCAAACTATTATTAAACCGACATTAATTTAATCGTGTGCCGCTAGAAAAGATAATAATGGGAAATAAATGGAAGCGATATATTGCCAAGTTAGCAGATTATCTAGAAATTATATGACAACCTTACGATTACAAATTTTTATCATACATAATATATTTCTGTGTTAGGTATTGTGGCAAAGAAGAACTTGGTCAAAGTTTATATCTCACAACTTTTAATGGCCGAAATTTTGGATAGGAACTTGGCCGTTTTTTCACATTTATGTTTTTGTGAGGATCTGATTACTTTTTGAAAAGATTTCTATAATAACACTTTTTAAACTTAAAATTTCTAGTGTATTTTTTTTCTAGTCATGATCACTGCGCCAGTTGAAAATGGCTGAGTTACATAAAATAATTAGTAAGAGTGTGATGGGTGTTGAATTGTTGACCTTAAAAATGCACTATTGTGTCATTACAACGGGTCGCCGTATGCAATTTGGTAAGAGGCGACTGGAAGAAACATGTAAAATACAGATTAAATTTTACTGGGCATGACCCTGCCTTTTTTCTCAATATATTTACATGTTAAATAAAGTCTGCTTAGCCGAAGTACATAAATCAAAAGGATATGCCTAATGTGCATGCAGTTTCAATAGGGTAGCTGGTGCTTTTAATTTTTTGGATTTTCCGATTGAGTAAATCAATTACTATTTGTGTACAAAATGGCAGCTCTCTATAGTATAATATTACTTAAAATTTTCATGAGCCTGGCCCCGCTGACTTTTATATCTGCTAGTGCTTATGGTTCATGCACAGTTTGGTATTAAAAAGTTAATAAGAAATACCTGAGTATTGAATAAAAACTGCTAAGCCGAAGTACCTGAACGAAAAAGCTAAGATTTATGGGTGAAGTCACGGCTACTTTTCAAAATAGGAAATTTTTTTTGGGATAAGTGTAATGTGTATGAAAAGTTTTAATAAAATGTATGTTAATTTTGAATTTGAAGTGCTTGTTTCCGCCCTCTGATAGCAACTTCTGGGTTTTCAGATTTTTCTTAGTGATCTCTTGTCTAGATTTATTTGTGTATCAAATTTAAGATCGTGGCCCCGCATAACGGGTAAAACTTTTTGGTTTTAAGATATTCCCATTGGTTTACGCAGCTACACTTACTAGTGTATAAAATGTCAGCTCTCTAGCGAAAATTATATCTTTAGATTTTAGAAGCATTACCTCTCCTCACTATTCCTAACTCAAAATTTTGTTGTGAGCAGCGCTTATAATTCATGCTAATTTCCTTCTACAATATGCTAGACCGATGTAGATTAAACACATGGCTAACACTTTATGGGAGTGATCACGCCCAATTTTTAAGGTGATGCAAGATTTCACTAAATTGGCTTGAATTAAAAGCTCTATATTAAGTATTTAGTTAAAAACAATATTAGCGTGGCCCCGCCCATTCTGGTAAAGTTTTTGGGTTTTCAAATTTTTCTAGTTTGTTTCTCACTTAGACCTACTTGTATATCAAATTTAGCTCCTTAGCGCAACTTTTAATGGGCGCAGCCCCGCCCCTCTAACTGAAATTTTCGGGTTTTTAGATTTTTCTAGTTGGTTTCTCACCTAGACCTACTTGTATATCAAATTTCAGCTCCTTAGCGCAACTTTTAATTTTAAATTTTTATGGGCGTAACCCCGCCCACTTTTCCAAAGTCAAAACTTTTCTGGGTCAGTGCTTATTATTCGTGTCTAGTTTCGTTACAAACGGGTAAAAATAGCTAGATAAATAGTATATCTAAATATGCTGAGCCGCAGGACATTAAAATGAGGTTTAAATTGTATGGGCGTGTCAACGCCCACTTTTTTAATAAAAAATTTATAGCCTTGCATTACCGCAGTATATATGCCGAATTTCAATAAAATAGCTTCCATGAAGCGCCTTAGAATAGCATTTTTAATTCTGACATTTATGGGCGTAGCCCCGCCCTCCTGGCTAAAATTTCAAGGTTTTCAGATTTTTTTATTTTATTTCTCACCTAGACCTAGCTCTGTATCGAATTTCAGCTCAATATCACATATTTTAATTTTTATGGGCGTAGCCCCGCCCTCCTGGTTAAAATTTTAGGGTTTTCAGATTTTTCTGATTCATTGCTCACCTATATCTTCTCGTGTACCAAATTAGCTCTAGCTATAGCGGAAGTGCTTCATCAATTTGATGAGTGTGTCAGTGGTCAGTGAGTATGTCTTAAAATATGCACTTTTTGCACCTATATATATATATGAATTTATTCTAATTATGATTTAAATTTCATAGTTTTATGGTCGCGGGGAACAAAGTTATGAGGGGGGTAAAAACAGCTCGAATGGTTTCGTGTAAATATACACACTGCGTGCATTGGCCAGAACTTGGCCTGGCGCACTACCGTGCGCCTAGATATTTAAAGCAAAAAATACAAATAAACAGAAAGACCCAATAACTTAAGCGGTATCTAGCCCTCTTCACACTTCTTCATCTCCAACGCACCTTGCTCTTCACAAATATTTAAAATTATGAAAACAAATATACATATTAAATTAAACTTTGTGAATTTCTTTTATTCACTATTTTACTTATCTTTTTTAACACTTGTAAACTTTTCACAGACAGAATGAATTATAGTACCGCCTTCTTCAACCCCCAAAGTAGCTTGATCTTTCCAAATATCTAAAAATTGAAAAAGAAACGAATACATACATATGTACATATGTCGTCGGTTTGTTTCTGCTTTGATGTATGGGACAAAAATGTGTTTTCGAGAAAATCGATGAAGAATGTTTAGTTTATTAGTTTTATAAAAATGCACGATAGAATTTTTTGTTTAATAATAAAAGTGATAGATACATATGTTTTTTATTCAAACTTAAAGTTGATTAACTTTTTACATCCAACTGGAAAAGTTATTAGGACTTAAAGAAAAAGTGACAAAAATCTTTGTCAACGCATCCCACAATCATAAAAACAATATTGTTCACTTCTAACAAGTCTTTTTTAAGTAGGTTACATTATTGTATATATTTAGGTAGATAAAAAAGTGAAAATATCAGTTTTATTCATATAACATGACTTTTAGAGGAAAAACAAAGGAAGAAATAAAAGACGGTGAATATATTTAATAAAAGAAATTGTATTAATAAAAAATAAAAATCAATTCATTTCATTCACAATAATTAAATTTTTGTACTTTGCTTTAATTACCGTTCTTTGAGTAGAATATTCATTGATATGCATTATAACTGCTGCGAATAACAACAATATTAATACTTTTACGTGGGAAATGTGCCACATATTACAAAAATGGTCCATAGCCGTAAAACAAACTTTACAATGTTCAACAAGTGTGGAAATGACGCAAATTTCAACATCTATATCTCCAGATATATTCAAGATATCGGAAAACTGAATACGAATTTGGAAAGAGGACACATTATTCATATATAATATATCAATAACTCAATTTTCTTAAAAATGTCCCATACATCAAAGCAGAAACAAACCGACGATGTATATTTTAAATTAAACTGTATACAATTTCTATTTTGCATTATTGTTTTTATCTTACTTTTTCACAAACACCATAATTTCTTTTTACCACTTTTATAATTTATAAATTTAATTTTACAAACCGAACGAACTATAAATTATTTTCAGTAAAATTCAATATTTTAAAAATTTTGGCGTATGTATATTAGACGTTCCACTCTAGCATATATGTTAGATTAGAGCAACTATAATAACTGTTTAATTGAATGTAAAATTGTTGCAAATGTGTTAGTAAAAAAATGTTGTTTTTGTTAGTTTCAGTCATTCATTTCTTGTAGGGTTCATTTTCTGAAAACATCAAAAATTTACTTTCTTGAAAAAATCGTTGAAAACTGACTCGAAATTAAAAACAATGTGAGTGTGGTAGCGAAAAAATGTGATTGCATTAATTGCGTTCGCGTAATCAAAAGTTTTTACAAATTTTTACTGAACTTTACTGCATTTTACTAAATTGCGTTCGTTTACCCAAAATACAGTAAATGAGAACACAAATTGAGAGAGTAAAGTGACAGTTCTTTACTGAGTGCATGGTACAATTATACTAGGTACATGCTCGACTACAACAAAATTACAACACCAAAAAACACATGCATTTTGTTGGTATAAACAAACGTATAATTGTCAGAAACAGATGCCTTTTGTTTATAAAAAAAACAATGAGTGTTCGAACTCACGGGCGATGTGTTAACACCTTCTTGTTACACGGTACCTGTTCGATTTCTATGAACACAGACCCACAAGCCCGGAGGTAGAGTTAATATAAAGTATTTAATGAAAAAGAATAGTTTATTGAATTTAATTTTACTTTGTATAATTTATTAATGTTATGTTTTCAGCACAGTTAATATATAATATATATATATAATATATATATATAAATTTAGTAGATGCACTTAAAATGAAAAAAATTAAACAGAAGTGCTAATGATTTCATTATTTTCTTGCTTAATACTTTTTATTTATTTTATATTAAACCCACAAAAAACAAAGAGAATGCAAAGTAACAGACAAATGTACATACATACATTGTTATGTTTGTACATAAGCTACATACGTTGCTGTCTTGCTATCTCATTTTTATATATGTACGTATAACCACGTCACTATTCTCTTTGCTATGCATAAGACAAAACCGAAGATCAACATAAAACACTTTTTTAATATTACTCCAAATTAATACTCCAAATTAAAACACTTAAATCTCGGCTCGCCGATATCGGATCGCCTTAATTTTTGGCCTAAACTCTTCGTCGAAACCCGCACTAGCTTTTTAATCCAAAAATTAATAAAATCGGCTATGAATTTGCGGAGAAAATCGCGTGGGAAAATTATATGAAAATCGCCCAATAATCACTTTCAATACCGACTGCCAAGCAACAAACAAACAAACGATGATTTACTCTTACATACCTAACACTTGCGTATGTATTGAAACTGATAGTTTACTGCCCTAGAGGCGCGCGTATAGATGTTAACACATCAATAACAATTACAGGGTAACTAAAGTACAATTCCAGACCCGGCATTCATGAATGATTAAAGTCATTCAGTGCTGCCAATAGGTTTGTAATTACACAGAGTGTGCAATTACTCTCATGTGTAGGCCATGTAATTCGATTCACGTATAATCTGTGTGTAATTCTATTTTATCTTCTATTTTTATTTAGTTTTGTTTTAATTTTAACCTACAAAAAACATCTGTAGTGAAGTTCTCTTCAATGTGTAATTGGAAACACATCCATGTATAAACTCAATGGCAACACTGTAATCATTTTATTCACACCCAAACACTAACATTTTTGCAGCTTGTAAACAAAGTTTGACAATTAATTGTATTGTATACAATAACAGGCTGGGCTTGTGCATGTACCTGTTATAATTGTATAATGACTGAGTGTTTTGCAAATTTTTACTGCAGAAATTTGTCGTAGTAAAGTTTAGTAAGACAAAAACATATGATTCAAAATGTAAACAAATGAAAAGTAAGCAAATGAGAATTGTAAAAATTTGAGAAAAGGTTAAATAAAAATCGCGAAGGCCATTAAAAAATAATTAATTTATAAATCATAATAATAATACCTGTTAATATACATATCTTGTAATATATTTTAGCAGCTCTGGGCGAGTCAACATCACGCGTCGTTGGCAATTATCTCTTAAGTGCAACCAGGCCGCTGTTGTTTATTGGCCTTCGAGAGTTTTTCGTCACACACAGCATGTGATTGATGGTTGGCGTCGGTTAACGGTGCCCTTTGCGGTATGCCGTTGGTTTCCATCAACCACACGCAAAAACACAAAATAAGAATAATTAAAAATAAAAATATTGAAAATTAACAATACTATTTGGAGTTTAACCTGGCATTTGTGAATGATTTATTCCGCCAACCTTATTTAATTAATCGCATGGGTTTGATAGTTGGCGTCGACTAGCTGTACTGCGTTACGGTTGTTGGTTGCTTGCTGCTAACCACATGCAAAGGATTCAACATTACCCTACTTTTGGGATGACTATATAATTATTTGGAGTTTAACCTGGCAGTTTGTGAATCTTTGAATTCCGCCAACCATATTTAGAGTTAAAAAAATTTAATTACTCAGAGTTGTAAAACTGTAAAGTATCTGGGTACTTAGTATCGCACTCGCTTTTAAGGTAATCAGTATCATTAACAAATAGTCATGTAATTTTTATTAATTTAGCCAACAACAAAACAAGGAAATCAAAAAGAAATTAATTACAAATATTACATGAAATAAATTACAGAATTTATTCTTAGATTGTCCGTGTTATAAAAATATTGTATCGAGTACCAATATTTAAAAAAGTTGAATAGTCAAAAGGTTATATATTTTTCAACACTATGTGGAGTTAGAGTCAGCTGTTTCTTTAATTTTACTAATTTTTACTATTTTTCCGTTCGCGTACTTTTTCTGACTACCGCTCTTTTTGAGAGTAAATTTTAAAATTTTCGCAGTAATTACTCATTTACTGCATTTTACTGCAAAAGTAAAATAACACACTTATTGCTACTTTCTTGCAATTAGTTTCATGTGTAAATGGTAGGTAAATAAATTGATTTTATTTTTAAGTGCATATTTTTAAGTTTATAGTGCATATTGAATGCGTATAAAAAACTTTTTTTAGAGCATATTTCTGGTTTCCTGGTTATTAACAACTGAAAATCAAAATATCTACCCCGGTAGATACTATGAAAGCGAAGGTTAATGTAAAAATATTATCAGTATGAAGTAACACAATTTGGAGAATTAAAATTTCAAAATTTAATTACCCATAACGCTGACAAAAGACAGACAGAAATATCGTCAAACAAAGTCATCTTGTATACTACAGGAACCATCGAGAGGGTATACCTTAATTCTTCGAAAACGACTTCGTTTTCTGTTGATCGCTATTCAAGAAGAAAATAAGTTTGTTCATTATGATTTAATTAAATTAAAAGTATATTTAAATTCAGTCTCATATCCATACCATGATCTTAAAAATAAACGTTATGCAATTCTATATTATATGTATGTACCTACTGTTTTACTTAAAACATAAAATCCTCACAAACTTTTAAGTAAATGCAGATAAAAAATTAAAACGTTTTTTTTAATTTCAAATAAAAAAACTATGAAGATACTCGTATTTCACATCTATACACAAAAGACCAGGCGAATATTTAAAACAACAGCAAAATATCGAACATTTTTTTAAATAAATGTTTTTTATTTATTGTATCTTCAAATATGAACTAACAATAAGCATTCAAATCTTAAATCTAAAATAATTAGAAAGCCCGACCAATATCGGGCATAAACTTAGTGATAGTTATTAATAATATATAAGTAGTGATGGGGAAAAAAGTGTTTTCAAATAGTCCCATCTGGAGTGTTGAGTATTGGAGTCTTTGTATCTCTCTTTTTTAAGCGAATGTGTCCGGTAAAGTTCAAAATATTACTAGCAAGCGGCTTAGGATGTGACTATAGTTTTGTTAAATATTTGCCTGCGTATTTTTCAATTTCTTAAGTCACGTGTGGTATATTTAAATCATGATGTATGGAGCCGATGTTATCAAACGTAAAATTTTGTTTTGCCTTCGTTGAATTTTCTCAACATTTGAAGCTGAAGCAGTGCCCCATATTTGAATTCCGTAGCACCATATTGGCTTTAAAAGAGACTTGTATATTAAAAGTTTACAATCTGTCTTGAGTGTTGAATTTCTGCCAATCAGCCAATGTAGCTGAGCTAATTTTAGTTTCATTTCTGTTAGCTTAGAGTCAATGTGGTGTTTCCATGTGAGTCGTCGATCATGGTGAATACCAAGATATTTCACATGTGAATGTTGAGGAACAACTTGATTGTTAATCCGAATTGGGAAACAAGTATCTCTTCGTAAGGTAAATGTTACTTGAACACTTTTATTCATTTACCTTAATTCCCCATAAATTTAACCAAAGCTCCATCAGGCTAATGTATTCCTGAAGATATTGAGACGCCTCGTAAGGGTTTTCACGCATACTCAGGCAGGCTGTATCGTCGGCAAATGTAGAAGTGTGGATACTACTGCTCACAGGCATATCACAAGTATAAATCAAATACAAAACAAGCCCCAGTATACTCCCCTGTGGCACAACGGATGAGATAGTTTCAGGCATACTCATAAAGTCTCCTTCCACAACAGTTAATTTCCAGGCAAGAATGCAACTTTTCAAAAGATTTAGAATGTTTATTGGTAGGTGTGTCTTCAATTTTAAAATTAGGCCTGCATGCTAAACTTCATCAAATGCCTGAGAAACATCAATAAACAGATCAGATCAATACTTCTTTTCTTCAAATGTTTTTCTTATAAGTTGAACCAATCTATGAGTTTGTTCAATGGTGATATATTGACTTCTAAAACCAAATTTATGGTCTGGGATGCACCCACTACCAATTAGAATAGGGAACAATTTTGTCATGAGCAGTTTTTCAAAAAGTTTTGACATTGTTGATAGCAGACTTATTTGCCTGTATGACTCAGCCTTGGTAATGTCTTTGTCCGGCATTGGAATCATTTTGACCTTCGCAAGCTTCCAGCTGTGTGGATAATGCTCCAGTCGTAAAATAGCGTTAAAAATAAATAACAGGATTCTAATTGCAATAGGAAGCAACTTTATTAACATCTCATTACTAATTCCATAATATCCGGAGCTTTTTTTTGGGTTGAGTTCAGCAGTAAATTTTTGCACATCACGCGTTTTAGATTTGATGGGGCGAGGGGGTATTGCGACTACATTTACAACACCAGTACATGTATTAGGGGTAAATACTGATATTAAATGCTCAGCAAATATGTTACCTTTTTCAGTATGGCTTATTGCTCAACCTCCGGTAGATGTGCTCAGAGGTGGTATAAACTCAACGGGTGTTTTAAGCTTTCTAGCAGCACGCCAGAAGGAGTAATTAGATGCTGTGTGCTGTTGCCATTCCCTTCTAGCTCTTCTTTTTTCACATACGAGACGTTCTATGTCTGTAGAATAAATTCTATTAAACCCAGCCTGAGGATTTAATATTTTCGTTAAGATTGGCAATGTTAGATTCAATATCATCGGGTGTTCTTAGCTTAATGTTTTCCGTACAATGACTACTGACATATTTTTTGAATCCCAGCCAATTAACACGATTGATCATCTTCACATATGGGTGAGGAAAGTCACTTCTTAGCGGGCTACAAATTGTAATGATCGTGGGAGAGTGATCGGAAGAAAGATATATGGAAGCTTCAACATGAATTAAATCCCTAGATATTTTTCATGGCGCCAAAATCTATAACATCCGGAATTTTTTGTATGGCCGTAAGCCAGTAAGTGGGCTCTCCACTCGAAATGACGTCCAAGCCCATTTTTGAAATTGTTTTGAACAACGCTCGACCTCTAGGCGTAATAAGACGCGAACCCCAGTACGTATTCTTTGCATTGTAGTCGCCAGCTGCTACGAAACAAGGTCCAAGAGATTTCTTGGATTTCTCGTATTGATCCTCAGTGATTGAAAATCTGGAAGGGGACTAAATTGAAGATATCACGAAATTTGTACAAAATTTTCAATGCAGATATTTTTTGCTTGTAGATGTGCTTCAAAAATATTATCAAGAATATAGTGCTTGAGTTTTGACTTTATTAGAATTGCTGATCCACCGCATGCTCTTCCTCTCGGGTCTTTTATATCATGTAAGGTGTAGCCATTCATTTGAAAAAGGCTTCTCGCAGTCAAATGAGTCTCAGAGACCAACATTATATCAATATTTTTTTCCAAGAGGAAGTGGTCAAGTTCATTTTTATGTTGGCGAATGCCGTTTGAGTTCCAGAAACATATTTTCAACGTGTTGATGGCTTGCTAATTACTGCTTGAAGCAGAGTATTCTGCATTCTCAGCATTTCTTGCATCATGCTAGTCATATTTGTAGTAAAGTTGTTTATAGTTTGCACACGATTTTCAATAGTGGCTTCAAGGCGACTGAAATTAAAGCTTGTGTTAGCATTTTTTGAATAACTTGGTGGGGACACTATCTGCGTGGGAATAGAATTTGTCTTGGTAGCATCGGCATACGATACTCGAGAAGTAACTGGTTGGCTCATTAGGGCAAAAGTGGCGGAGTAAGCGTTTGTTGTTTGAACTGGAGCTAATTTAGGTTTTTGCACCATAGCCTGCTTGACGAAAGAGTACACAGTATGTATTTTGCGGTGTGATTACCTCCACAATTACTGCTTGATCGTTTGATTTAGTACAACTAGCAGTACCGTGCAATTCATCGCAGATAACTGTAGGTAATTTGCATTAAGTTGTCGTATGGCCATATTCTTGACAATTATGGCACAGTACGGGTCCTGAACACTTGTGTGGTTCTTTAACTGATATTTTTCGGTATAAGAGATATTTTAAATTATATATTTGATGGATCTCATTTTTTTTCTCAATTTCATATCATTTGGCTCAAGTTCAAAACGAAATAGAGGTTTGGGGATCTTCTCTCTATTTATTATATTAGCTATATTTTTTATCTTAAATCCCTGGATAACGACTGCATCTTTCCTTTCTTGGGGAACAACATAAGAATCAATGCCCTTTAATACGATATGCAGACCTTAAGCACTCTTAAGCTGGTATGTGTAGAAACTTGTTTTATTTTTTTTCAAATTCATTAACCATTTTGCGGAAATCCTTTTCTTCATAAATTTGAATTTTCGTTTCATCAATGTTGCCACGTTTTATTGGAACAATGTGAAAATTATTCTCACAAATAACCGAGATTAGTTTTTTAATAAGGGCGTTTGAATTTTTTCTTAAATAGATTGGTGGCGATTTAGAAGTTTCGGTCGAGGATACATCGAGTCTTTCGTTATCATCTTGCAAAATTTTAAAGCGGTTTTGACGATTAGTAGATGAGGCGCTGTTATCCCTAGACATATTTGGAGCAGATGAAATTTTAGAAGAATTAGGGCTTAGCTTACGCTTTACCACAGTTATATATCTGTCCATTCCGACTTGTACCAAGGGTTTTGAGCTGCTGTTATCTGTAGTGATAACTTTGTTAAGTGATGAACACGAGCCCGAATGATATGATATCGCTGACTTATATGAAGAAGTACTAGGCAACTGTAATATTAATCAATCACTAGTTGGCATTGGACAAAGCGAAGTTGATCGCTGACGAAAAATTGGCTTGCCGTTAAAAAAAAGACTCATCAGATTTTTTATTTATTTTTTATTAAGAACTTCAGAACTTACACTAAAATAGGAATTTCTGCCGTTAGAGCTCACTTCACAATTTTTTGTATTTGAGTTTCTCATATAGAGTATCGTCAATATCACTTTGTTTTTGTTTGTGATTTTTTATGTTTTTGTTATTTCTACTATGTAAAATATATTAGCAAAGCAAATAAAGCTTATTTATCAAAGTCAGTATGTACCTATTAAGAAAAATATGCACTACGAATATTTTTTTGTATAATTTCTTGTTTGTTTAATAAGTATTATGTAAGAAAAACTCCGCTAATCGTCTTTTCACTATGAAGGTACAACGAGAACTGAAAAAAGACGGCACATGACGAAAAAATGTGTTCAAAGAGGGAGCTAAACACTTATTTGTATGTACATACATACAAACATAAAATTAATTTGTAGATATGTATGTACAGTGTACACATATTATCAAATTTCTTATCAATGCTCAAGTATTTGTTAGATCTTAACAATCACACTTAGATATCTACATCATGAAAATATACGAAGCGTTGACCACTGACGTTTGAAAAGCCGTTCAGTCGAAGCACATGCCAAAGATAAACAAACTTATTATGGGCAGAGAAACTCTATAAATTCCTATGATCGTATAAAAAGTCGTTCAGTCAAAGAAAGCGGATGTAGTTAAATCAACATCTGTAATATTGTTACGAAAATAGCCGTCGACAGGTTTAAGCAGCATTACACAAAAATATTCCAACAGGGTTAATGTAAGTGCTACGCGAAAATATTCCTACAGGGTCAAAGCAAAGAATAGTCTAGAATAGTAGCCAACAACTAAATAAGCATGCCTAGCTTGATTAAACGTAAACAAGCAAAAGCAACAACAACAAAAAGCGTCTGCTTATTAAGAAGATTCACATATTTACACACAAAAATACATGCCAACTCAAACGAAAAGCAAAAGATAAACAACCACCGTGTGTTGCTTAGTTAATGATGTACACACGTACGCATATACACATGTATGTACATAGTTACCACATGAACTTAATTAGGCAGCATATAAGATGATAATGATCGTCTAGACATTGCTTGAAACTTCTAGTGGAATTTGTGTGAAATATAAAAAGAGGTGACGCAGCCAATGAGTTAGTTAGTTGCAGTTGTGAGTCAGTTACGAACAAGTCAGTCGCGAACAAGTCAGTCATTTGCAAGTAAACAAGTCAGTTGGTAATTAAGTTGTGAATTAATAATAGTCTGTCGTGGAATTGAGATTATTGTGGAGTCTATCGTGTCGACTGGAGTAAAGGGAACAGCGCAGCGAATAGACGTGTATAAGGGTGTAACTAAAGCCAGTGAGTTTATTGGTGTATCAACTGTGAGTGTCGGCAGAGTGAGTGCCGTGTGTGACAAGCAGCAGACAAATAGGTATTGGTGTATCAACTGTGAGTGACGGCAGAGAGAGTCTCGTAAGTGACGGCAGCAGACAGAGAGGTGTCACGTGAATACTTGCGCAGCCAGATAAGAGACGTGTGTAAACTACAGCGAGGAAGGCGTATTGGTAACCAGTTGTGAATATCTGTGTGTAATTTATTAGTTTAAGTTGTATTAGTGTATTTAAGCTCTTGAGTAATTTAGTATAAGTGTATTTGTAAATAAAACTTGTATCATTCTTAACCCTAATTACTACACTCGGCTCTTGTATTCATTTGCAAATCTTCGGATCTACTGGAAAAGCGTTTTTATAAAAATATAAACGTAACAATATTAATTTCATATATTTTATCTGATTGTTTGCAAATAAATGTTGCTAGTCGAAAGCAAAATAGCAAGTGCTTGATTTTGACATGGTGTTCGCTGTATTTACAATTCATTCGAACTAGTGGTAGCAAAATTTGTATGAAAACACTTACTTCTTCTTGCGACCTGCTGTTCGAATCAAATTTCGTACAGAGGTAAGATAAAGAAATGAAAATCAGTTTTCTTTCGCTTAGAATGCGCATGAAAACCTTCTTTCAAAATAGTGGAAGAGGCAGTTAGCAAATTTGTTTATATTCATTTGTATTACACAGATAATATTTTTTTTTTAATTTCATAAATTCTGTACAAAACTTTTTAAAGAGATCAACGATTAATAGAAAGGATTCAGAACTAATAAAAGTTCTTTATTTATCATTTTATTGAAATATTTTAATTTATTTTTTATCAGAAGTTTAATATATCCATATTAAAAATATAACAATAAAAATAAACAGCTATTTACAGTATATGTACATAATTAAAAAACAAACAAAAAAATAAACAAATTCGTACATACATAGTGTACAAGTACAAGAAAGTGGTCTAGGTCATACCATTTTTGATTCGATATAGTACATTTTGATCGGTAATACCGCGAACATATATATGTACATAGGCAAAACCGTTCTCGCAGCTTCAGAACTAGCCCTTCGTCAATTAACATTTTTTTTTCTTTTGAAAAAGAAAAATGACTCTTAAAACTTTTGATTGTGCAATTACCTTAATTATTGTGTCACGCATAAAAAACTATGTATGTGTGATTCCCAGAAAATATGAAAAACTTTGAACTTTTAAAAAATTTGCAATTTAAGCATATTACAAAACATAGATTTGATTCGGTGTATGGAATTTTTAAAAATGTTACACATTCAAAAGTTTCATTGAGCGTATATGTAAACCAATGGAATAAAGTTGCTTATATCGACTGGCGGAAACAAACAAAACAAAGTTTTCCTAAAGACATATTTGGCTTTTGGGCAATAGTATATCAGTACGAAGATAATGCCGGAAATTACTTCTTTCGTGAAATTGCAGCTGCTGTGTTTAACCTGTTGATAGTGCCAATAAGTAATGCTTTTGTGCAGAGAATATTTTCATGCATGAAGACTGCCAAAACCAAATTAAGGAATAATCTGCAATATGAAATGTTAGAATCTTTAATAAGAATAAAATCACATTTAAATATTTATAAGAACTGCTGTCATAAATTTGAGCTTCCTTTGATAAGAAAGTTCAAATCGGAAAATATGTACAAGCGGGTTGTAGAGGACGGAGACGAACTTGATGTCTATGAAGTTTTGGATTGGGAAATTATTTAGAATATTTCGATTGCAAGAATGTATGTATGTATGTAATATCTTCATAAATTCGTATTCACCCCTATCGTAAATAAAATGTGACATTTTTGTTCCCATGGAATTTTCATTCCCCATGAAGGGAAATTTGCAATCTTAAATTTCATGGGAACGTTTGTTCCTGCTATCAATGCGTAGTGAATGTAAAAAATGGGAAGAAGACTTGTAAAGCTTCAAAATTAATTGAAAATCAAACAAATTAAGTTTAATAATAAGAGATACACATATTTTGGGTTTCAAATGAAATGTTATATAGTGTAAAGTTGTGTTTTTAATTGTTTTAAGCGTCGTGCAAAATTTTTTTAGTATACCACAGCCATAAAACTTACGGTATGCAAACCAAAGAGATTCGTGTTCAATGAAAAAAGGTGTTCTAAGGTATTATTGTTGTTAATGGTGGGCATTATTTATTGATCTTGTCCTAAAAATTATAATTTATAAGTTTTAATATATAATTGCAAGTATAGCATTGAAATAACGCAGTGTATTAATTCAGTTCGCCTGCAAAAATAAAGTGAACAAAACGAAGGCAAAAGTGAAAAAATCCATGTGAAAAATATTATTCACGATAAGGGGAATCAAGAGAAATTACGATTGCAATTTGGGGAAAAGGGAAATTATTTTGATGGAAAAACTGTTCGCGATAGGGGTGATTATTTCTTTGCTATTATCTTCTTCAGATTATTTACTTCGACTGACTCCAATCGAATCAAAACAATGGATGGAAAATTAAATCCTAAATTTTAGTTTTATATTCTGATCTCAATACTAATACACTAATACTCTTTTATGTACCTTCTAATCAATCAATCAAAAAAGTAAAATTTTTCTTGTAACTTTCAGCGATGCCAACTATTTATAACCCAAACGCGCTACTGCCCTAATCAAAACGCGCTACAACGCGCTAAGTTACAGCATTGTCAAGTATTTATAGCAAAAACGCGCTTTTTTCTACGCGCTAAATTAAATTCAATAAAGTCGATGTATTTGTTAGTACTCGTATCACAATTAATTTTTCAGATTTTGGAATATTGCTTCTTCGACATTATGTTTTAATAAACTGAAATCATTTAATACAGAATCAGAATCGATTTCCTATTTATGAAAATTCCTAAGGCCTTATTCAAAAAAAAATATTTCAGGCCTATTAAACGCTTATTTGAGGTATTTCTATGGGAAATTTGTCAAATAAACCTGTAATAAACATTTAGTATTTTTTATGAATTAGACCGTTAATATTTAAAATTTGTTTTAAGAAACTTTTTTAAAGTCTTATTAATTTTTATTTTTTTTTTAGTTTTTACTTTTAATTTATTTGTAACAACATATAAATTGTCTAATAGTTTTGCGATTCAAATGGTTTTTGTACTTCAGCTATAGTAGATGCTTTGTAAGTTATGTACATTTTTTGGGTCATTGTATGTAGTACATATTTTTAGTTGTGAAATTTCAAAATATTTGCCATTACAGTATTAAAATGCGTTTTTAATTCTGACCATATTCAAGCGAATTTTGTTTGCGACAGCTGAATCATTAACTAATTTAAAAAAATTTATCAGAGCTTTGTATATTAGAAAATTGTTAACGTTATACACAAAAGTTAAAAAAATATTGAACTGAAATGATATTATTGACTTTATTCAAAACGCGCTAATTTAGCGCTTTTTTTTATTAAACGCACTAAGACGAAAAAAAGCGCGTTTGACATAGTTAAATCTAGCGCGAAACGCGCTAAATTGGCAAAGTTACTAACTTTGTGAAAATCTTGTTTCGCATCATCCTTGCGCATAGGGCATAATAATCGTTTTTTATGAATGATATATTTTTGCGGACAAAAGTTGGATTTTTCTGTTGAAATTGGGATTTTTGGGGACATCACGTTTTAAATTGGGGGCAAGAGTCAAAATTTTTCTGGCAGCACTGCTCGCAGCCGACGTGTCCAGCGTTGTCAACTTTTAAATTTCAAAATGCACCAAAATTGAGAAAAAAACTCGCCATTTACAAAAAAACACACCAATCTTAGAATTTCTTTTTTTAGTTTAAAATCTTTATTCAATTAATTTTGCATACAAGTACATTATTTTTTGTGTTAAAAATGTAACACTAAAACAGGATTTTACAGTTCAGCGTTAAAAAAAATAAAACACAAAAAACTTACATACTACCTCTTCCACTATCTCGAAAGAAACCCTTTGTGAAAGAAAACTAGTCGCTCGAACTTTAATATATTTTCATTCCATTATGTCGACAGTTTTCTTTTGCTTATGATTACGTTTGTCAATATTTTGTTTTACGTGTTTATAAATCAAAGTACAGGCAAATCTCGGTATAACGAATCTCGCTTTAACGAAAATCCGATGTATTGAACATCCAAATTTTTTACATTAACAGCCTTATGTAGCGAATGGTAAAGAAAAAATGACAAAATAAAAATATATTTCTAGCATTTAGTTCTACTTTATAAAGCGAATGTTTTGATAAATGTGTGCTCTGTATAACGAACGGCAAAAAAATATATTAAACATAATCTAAAGCTGTAATGTAAATGTAAAAAAAAAAATGTGATACCGTTAATTTGTATTTGGTTGCTTACTTGAAAACAATCGCCTTCATTCTTTTAATTGTATTGTATCTTGTCTACAATAATAATAGTTAAAATAACACCTGAAAAAAATTTACGATATAACGAATTTTTCGGTATAACGAATGGGCCTAATATTATATCGTTCGTTATACCGGGACTCGCCTGTAGTAACAATTTGTAAATTTCAAGTAGTTTTAGCGATTTTTGTAAATTTACTCACATTTACATGAAAATAAATACAACCATATTGAACAATGAAAAAGAATTCAACAAAATAGTCGCGCAGCAACAGCATGTTATTACTGTTTTGCTTTGAAACTACATTCGTTATGTTAAAAATGTGCGAGTACTTTGTACAATGAATATAAAACAATAACCAAAACAAAAATGCCCAATAACATTTTGATGAATATCTTATCAGTTTTTCCTACAAATCAAAAATAAATTCATCTAATTTGAATAAAAAAAAATAATAAAATGATAACATATTGTTACGAAAATAGCCGTCAACAATGTTAAGCAGCATTACACAAAAATATTCCAACAGGGTTAATGTACATAAATGCTACGCGAAAATATTCTTACAGGGTCAAAGCAAAGAATAGTCTAGAATAGTAGCCAACAACTAAATAAGCATGCCTAGCTTGATTAAACAAGCAAAAGCAACAACAACAAAAAAAGCGTCTGCTATTAAGAAGATTCACATATTTACACACAAAAATACATGCCAATTCAAACGAAAAGCAAAAGATAAACAACCACCGTGTGTTGCTTAGTTAATGATGTACACACGTACGCATATACACATGTATGTACATAGTTACCACATGAACTTAATTAATTAATGATCGTCTAGACATTGCTTGAAACTTCTAGTGGAATTTGTGTGAAATATACATAAAAAGAGGTGACGCAGCCAATGAGTTAGTTAGTTGCAGTTGTGAGTCAGTTACGAACAAGTCAGTCGCGAACAAGTCAGTTATTTGCAAGTAAACAAGTCAGTTGGTAATTAAGTTGTGAATTAATAATGGTCTGTCGTGGAATTGAGATTATTGTGGAGTCTATCGTGTCGACTGGTGTAAAGGGAACAGCGCAGCGAATAGACGTGTATAAGGGTGTAAGTAAAGCCAGTGAAGGTAGAATTAGTAAAATCGTATCGTGATGTTGCGTGTCAGCTGACAAAAACCGTACCATATACAATGCATGTGACTAGTTATAAAATACGTGGTGGTAGCACTGCTGACGTAGGAATCTGCAGAAAACAGATTTTTCTGTAGCGAATGTCAAAAACGCCGTATTTAATGCCAAACAAAAAAAATATTCTGTGTAAACTGTTACATTTTCTATAACTTGTGCACAAAGTTGAACGATACGGCAAGCTGTAAAGTAGAATGATACGATTTTACTAATTCTACCTTGAGTCTTTATTGGTGTATCAACTGTAAGTGTCGGCAGAGTGAGTGCCGTGTGTGACAAGCAGCAGACAAAGCGGTATTGGTGTATCAACTGTGAGTGACGGCAGAGTGAGTCTCGTAAGTGACGAGCAGCAGACAAAGAGGTGTCACGTGATTACTTGCGCAGCCAGCTAAGAAACGTGCGTAAACTACAGCGAGGAAGGCGTAGTGGTAACCAGTTGTGAATATTTGTGTGTAATTTATTAGTTTAAGTTCTATTAGTGTATTTAAGCTCTTGAGTAATTTAGTATAAGTGTATTAGTACATAAAACTTGTATCATTCTTAACCCTAATTACTACACTCGGCTCTTGTATTCATTTGCAAATCTTCGGATCTACGGAAAAGCGTTTTAATAGAGAGAAAAACGTAACATTTGGTGTCAGAAGTGGGATTTGCGAATACAAGCGATACGTTTAAAAAGGGTTAAGCGAAAAGCTAGAGTAATAAGAAAAGGAGAACCTCACACGTTTGAAAAGGTTAAACGTGAACAAAACCACATACGTTTGAAAAGGTTAAACGTAGTAATTGGTTTTTGAGGAGAGATGAAATTTAAAGAGCTTAACGTGGAGCAACTCAAGCAAGAGTTGAGTAAGAGGAAATTGACGACAACTGGTAATAAGGTCGAACTACAGAAAATATTGTTGGAAGAGTTCCAGCGGCGCAACATCGACATAGAAAGCTATGAGTTCGATGAAAAAGAAGAAATTGAGGTATGTACTCGTACAGCAGTAACCAGTACAGACATTGGTGCAATGTTTGCTGCTATGATGAGTAAAATAGAAACAATACTTCAAGAAACTTCTAGAGCAAGCAATGAGAAAATGGAGGCAAACATTCAGATATTTCTAGGCCAAATGGAAGCTGAAATTAACGCTAACAACGAGAAACTTCTAGGTCAGATGGATGAGGTGTTTGACAAATTTAAATGGAAAACTGTGCCTGACGTTCAAGAATCATCTGGAACCAGAAATAGGAAACTGCAGGAAATTGCTTCCAGCAAAGTAAATGAAGCTCGTGACCTATATGATAGTCAAGCAATTTGTGACACGGCGAAATTAGCTATGCAAGTCAGTAAATCAGACGAAGAGATTTCTGACTTGGTGAACAACGTCTACGAAGACATTTCTGCCACAGAGGAAGACATTGACGAAAAACTGAAAGTAGAAGATGAAATCAGCAGTGGTCAGTGTCAACAAGTTGGACGTAAGCCAGAAGTTTCCAGCGAAGTAAATGAAGCTCGTGACATAGAAGTTTCCAGCAAAGCAAAGAACGTTGCTGACTTAGCTGATAGTAAAGCGGTCTGTGAAACAGCGGAACAAGCTATGGGTGAAATGGTCTCGCTTGCTCAGGGTAAAGAAACTGCTACAATATACAAAGCGCGCAGCATAAAAGCAGTCAGGAAGAGGAAGACAACTTCTATAAAGAACCTCAAGCGTGTGGTAAGGCAAACTCTAGTCGAGGAACAAAGCAGAGTTAGAGCCAAGGGCCATAAATGTGGAATGGTAAGGCAAGCTCTAGTCAAGGGACAAGGTAGAGTCAGAGCCAAAGGCCATAAGTGTGGAAGGAGTGGTCATCTCCAGTGTATGGTAAGGCAAGCTCTAGTCAAGGGACAAAGTAGAGTCAGAGCCAAAGGCCACAAATGTGGGAGAAGTTGTCCTCTCCAGCGTAAAACAAGACAAGCTGTATTGGAAATACGAAACAGATTCAGTACCAAGGACTGCAAATGTCAAAGATGGTTTCATCTCCAACGAACGGCAAGGCAAGCTGTAACGGAAATACTAAGCAGAGAAAGTACTACCAGGGGCCACGAATATCGAAGTAGTCACCTCCAGCGTATGGCAATAGAAGTTCCAGTTGAGAAACGAGACAGAGCCAGAACTAAAGCCGACAAATATGGAA
Organism: Tachina grossa; assembly: GCA_949987645.1. Classification (NCBI taxonomy): domain Eukaryota; kingdom Metazoa; phylum Arthropoda; class Insecta; order Diptera; family Tachinidae; genus Tachina; species Tachina grossa. Next base: position 86,350,367 of record OX465276.1, on the reverse strand, counting down.
GAGGTAGTCGTCTCCAGCGTAACTACAAGGCGTTTAGAAAACGCAGGAAAAGAAAGGCGATGAATTGCCTATTCGGGACGAATAGGCTTAAGTGGACGGCAGTGTTACGAAAATAGCCGTCAACAATGTTAAGCAGTATTACACAAAAATATTCCAACAGGGTTAATGTAAGTGCTACGCGAAAGTATTCCTACAGGGTCAAAGCAAAGAATAGTCTAGAATAGTAGCCAACAACTAAATAAGCATGCCTAGCTTGATTAAACAAGAAAAAGCAACAACAACAAAAAAAGCGTCTGCTATTAAAAAGATTCACATATTTACACACAAAAATACATGCCAACTCAAACGAAAAGCAAAAGATAAACAACCACCGTGTGTTGCTTAGTTAATGATGTACACACGTACGCATATACACATGTATGTACATAGTTACCACATGAACTTAATTAGGCAGCATATAAGATGATAATGATCGTCTAGACATTGCTTGAAACTTCTAGTGGAATTTGTGTGAAATATAAAAAGAGGTGACGCATCCAATGAGTTAGTTAGTTGCAGTTGTGAGTCAGTTACGAACAAGTCAGTCGCGAACAAGTCAGTCATTTGCAAGTAAACAAGTCAGTTGGTAATTAAGTTGTGAATTAATAATAGTCTGTCGTGGAATTGAGATTATTGTGGAGTCTATCGTGTCGACTGGAGTAAAGGGAACAGCGCAGCGAATAGACGTGTATAAGGGTGTAACTAAAGCCAGTGAGTTTATTGGTGTATCAACTGTGAGTGTCGGCAGAGTGAGTGCCGTGTGTGACAAGCAGCAGACAAATAGGTATTGGTGTATCAACTGTGAGTGACGGCAGAGAGAGTCTCGTAAGTGACGGCAGCAGACAGAGAGGTGTCACGTGAATACTTGCGCAGCCAGATAAGAGACGTGTGTAAACTACAGCGAGGAAGGCGTAGTGGTAACCAGTTGTGAATATCTGTGTGTAATTTATTAGTTTAAGTTGTATTAGTGTATTTAAGCTCTTGAGTAATTTAGTATAAGTGTATTTGTAAATAAAACTTGTATCATTCTTAACCCTAATTACTACACTCGGCTCTTGTATTCATTTGCAAATCTTCGGAACTACGGAACTACTAAAAACGTAACAATATAAACAAATTTCTCAGCTTTAAAGCAGACAAATTTAAGTATGACAAAATATAAAGCAATCGTAAGTATAAAAACATACTAGGATTAGGGAAGTTCAGATATATGATAGTATTTTATAGTACCAAATGTCGATATTGAAAACTATTTATTTCTACCTACATATAAATACTAGCATGTGAAACTCATACACACACACACTCACATACCAGAATTCATCTTAAGTCGCTATTCACACTATGCCTTTTTAGCCTGCCTTGTATTGATAATTTTCTTTTGAAACCCCTACGAAAAGTCACACACATTTACATTAAGCCTTTTTTATTCATGCCTTTTTGGCATTTATATACACGTTTAATTATGAGAATACGAAAGAGGCAAAGTGAAATGTCATAAATCCCCCCGAATTTTCATTTCGTGCCTTTTGTTCTACACCGCAAGCTTCTCACCCCCTCTCACCAATAGACTAAAAAAACCTGCCTGCACAGGCAAGCAGAAAAGGCACAGTGTAAATTGCGTCTAAGAAAAATTCAAATTATTTCAACAACAACCCTCCTCCTTCACAAATTACGGCCAGCCTTAAATTCCTTTAGATATACATACACAAATTCCCACGGTCATACATACACATACAATCGATCAATCTCAACAACACAAATCACGATCAGTCTTAAACTCCTACGGACATACATACACACAGATTCCCACGGATACATATTACGACACTCTCACCTACCCCAAATCACGGAAAGCCGTAAGCTCCTACAAACATACAAGCACACAAATTCTCACGGTTATATATTACAAGAACACCTCGCCCCTCATAAATCACGATCAGCCTCAAATTCTCCCAGAAATACATACATATATACACGCAATCGATCAACCTCAACTACAACCCGCCCCTGCCAATCACGGCCTCGCTTAAATTCCCCCAGACAGACCCACTCACAAATTTCCATGGTTACATATTACAACAACAACCCCACCCACCGAAATCACGGTCAGCCTTAAATTCCCATAGTCTAGCAACACCTAGAATTAGAAAAAAGAACTTTCACGTTTCATGTTTTCCCGACGGCATTAGAAAAAATAATAATTTTTTTCGTCGGCATTAGGAAAAATCATTTTCATGATTTTCCCATAGGCATTAGAAAATCATAGACATATAAAAACCTCCAAACTATGAACCCCCCTTAATCCATTCGCACAAAATATTCCACGCACAAATTCCCATGGTCAGACATGGGAATTTAATGTAAATGTAATGTAATGTAAAGAAAAAACATTTAATGAAAACAAAAAACACAATTCTCAAATTTCAGGCAAATTTCCAAGAACTTGAAAGAATTTCACCCAAATTTCCAAGAATTTTGAAAAATTTCAAAATTTTAATTGGGACCGAATTGGTATTTCACTACTACTGCCAGCCATCTCTTGAAAAGTAAAGTTTTGCAACATACCACGTCCATTTTTTGCATTAACTGTATATGAAATTAAAAATATAACATATAAAATAAACACACACAGCCAGAAGCGCGATGCCGAGAGAAAACGTTCGTTATTGTTTTCAAAGTAAAGTATTAAAAGAACGTTTTCAATAGATGGTGGAAATGCTCCTCAGATATATTTTTTATTTGTAATGATTGTTTCAATAAATACACACAGAATGTTAATATAATCGTAATCTAAACATAGTACAAATATTATATAATACACTTTACTGCACCGGATTTACTTGACTTTGCAATTTGTTGCATGAAAGTTTTTTATATCTTCAGTAATAGATATGGAGAAGAAAATTTAGTAAAAAAAGTTATAAAATCCTTTGAATATTCATGTCATGTTGTGTTACCGTATGCGCTCTCCCTCTCTCTACTTTTATGACATTAACAAAATTTCATACAATAAGGGCCTGTCCCACGATGTCGATAACATTCGACTTGTCGCACGGTTACATTGGAAACAACAACAAAATTTTAGAATTTGTTTTAGTTTTGAATGTAAGTGTGCGACAAGTCGAACGCTGTCGACATCGTGAGACAAACCCTAAATTTAATGAAAAGTCATAGTGTAAATCAATTCAGTTAACATTTTTTTTAGCGTTTTCTTAAATAGTTACTCTATTTAAATAAATGTATACATACATATATATATATTGATATCGGAAAATATGTGTAAAAGTGTACTAAACATTAATTTAAATTATATGCGCCAGTGTAGTTTCTTTAAGATAATCTCAAAAAAAAAAATTTAATATTTTTTTACTCTTTACACGATTGTAAATGTGAATGATTTGAATGTGAATATTGATGGTTGTGAGCATTGTTGGTATTAGACATTGCTGGTCCCGATAAGCTTATGTTGTTTGATTTAACAACAGGATTGCGTAGAACGAGTTCAGAATCCTCAGATATAATCGGTAGTAGATTTGTCCAATGATAGTTGATTAGATGGCTTATGCTTTCAAATACACGATCCTTAGTACGTACAATACCCTCGGGATCAATGAGTAATAAATGTTTAGGTGTTTTGCCTTGTAGTCCAGTTAAAACGTACTGACCATGTTTTCCCTGAGATTCACGTACCAAGAAATCACCATCATTATCCAGCATACTTTCAGCTATTGGCCGACTAACGGAGCCATGAAACCAAGTTTCCGTCATTAACTGTGAACGTTGAACTTCAGCCGAAAGGGACAGTGGAGCTATGTTAAAGAAGAATTTATAGAAATCAATTACTTAATGTTTTTCGTATTAAAATTATTTATATTAATTGTTTACGTATATCAAACACATCTGGAGGTTGCTGAACTTGCTGCTGTTGTTGAGCAATTACCATATTTTCTCTCATTGGATCGAATGCATTTAGATTGATTTTATTTGATGATTGATCAGGTGGCGGACTATTCAAATCAATGAGATTACTGCTAAGGCGATCTCTAGGTTTTTTCAAATTTAATTGTGTGACCTTTTGCTGATGTTGGTCGCTATGTAATTCACTATCGTTCATTAAATCTGGAGGTAATTTATTGGGTAAATCATTGTAGTATTCCTTATCGCTTTCCTTTGTAGATGCACACGTATTATCTATGTTTTGGGAGTAACTATGTCTAAAACATAAAACACAATAAAATTCTTTCTTCACTTTGATTTTATAAAGTAATATTCTTGAATTATTTACCCTTTGCGGCTTATAGCATTATAACGCAACATAAAAGCTTTGCCAATTGTTACAATAAGATCCTCACTTTGACCACCTATACATTCCAAAACATAGCAAGCTCTCCATTCGTCTTCGTCTTTTGCAATGTAAGCCAAAAAATCAAGGGTATCCTAAGATAATAAAACAGTACATGTTATAAACTAAGTAAATCATAGATTGTTATACGGTCGAAAAAGACAGCCGCATTTTCAATGAACAAAGAATTTTTTGGCACACACGACAGGCTTTGATATTTTTTCTTTAATTTGCTTTTGTGTGAATTGAAGCGAAAACCTTTGGAGAACTTTAAAAGATTAGATACCAGGGACTTTTGGAAGTTCTTAAAATCTATTTTGGTCGTTGTAACTATTCAGCTGGAATACTCGCAAACTTTGTGTCTACGTTAAGTTACAACCAATTTATATACGCAAAGTTTACTTTGCAAAGTCTAAATTTAGCTGGGAGAGTCAGAAAGAGAAAGTGTTTTTAGGTCTGTCTTTCACGGAGATGAATTAAGACTTTACAAAGTAAACTTTGCATGTCTAAAACGGGTGTTAAGTTGGAAGCTTGCTAAGAAGACGAAGTAAGTTTTCAGCTAACTTGGGACTAAATACTTGAGAGTTGGAAAGGGATAGTGCAAGTACAGATGGTAAAGTGACAGATATATAGAGAGAAGCTTAATGCATTTCTCGTTTTTACAGATCTGCTATTGAGCGCTTTTACCCCTTTTAGACACGAAAAGTTTACTTTGCAAAGTCTTAATTCAGCTGTTTGAAAGACAGAGGGAGGAATACTATCTCTTTCTGTCTTGCTCCCAGCTGAATTAAGACTTTGCAAAGCACAATTTCCGTGTTTAAAAGGGGTATTTGTTAATTTTTATAGCATCGTTGCAGCGCCTCTGGTGTTAAGTAGGCGTATTACTTTAAGCCGAAGAAGGAATTTGTTAATACATTTCGGTAGTTTGCCTGAACAAATTTCTTTCAGATTTTCATAGACAAACGTCAACAAGAACATTGCCGGGAAGAATTTTGAATTTATTAAGATTCTTAAAGGTACGCTGCAGCCCCACAATGGAAGAAAATAACAAATATGAGTGTAAACGCTACTCCCAAAATCAAAATAATTTAAGTTCCTTTCGATCTAGCAACACCATATATTTGAACTCCGAAAAATACTATGTTTATTACAGCTATTATAACTTAACGAAAGAATTAATTGTCCATATGTAACTCAAAAAATTTCGCCATTTTATATAAAAATAATCACTATACCAGTTGGATTAGAGGTGGCGTGACATCGTAATATAAGTTCTAAATCGATTAGTGCAAGTCCTAAATTTTTCCAGTTATTTCCATACCAAATAGTACGTCATCATTTTTATATTGAATTTCTTGTTTTTTTATCCGATTATAAATATATATATTTGTATTTCTATTTATAAAGGAATTTTAATATAAATACATTTGCATGAACAAATCAAGCCTTTTATTCATCTGGTGTATTTTACTCAAAATCCCGTGGAAATTGCTGGCTCGGCTGATTGCCTCCCCAACACATTAAAATTCTATTTGTTTCATCTTCACCTATACCTGAGTCACCTAGAGAATCCACATCATTGCCAATCTCGCAGTAAGTAATGGATAATAACAGCAATAAGGGTCAACAACAAAGTGATAACGATAGGTCAACATGTAGCGAACCCCAAGTTAATACAGCGGGGGCACAAACCTCGAACAGCTCTCCAGCTTCTGACACTAATACTGTCATAAGTCATCGCTCAGCTGGATCTCAATCGCGTAGTATTCAACTACAACTTCAACGACTCGAAGAAGAACGAAAACTCGATTTAGAGCAAGCTCGTTTAGAGCGTGAATACCTAAATAAAAAATATCAACTTCTAGAAGAAGCTGACAACTTTGGTGATCTTTCATCTGTTAGGTCCCAATCCGTTCGAAGCTGGATAGATGACATTCCCTATCAAGAACAAGTATTAGAACATTATGCTGATAAAACACTCGCAGTAACCAATAATGCTGCAAATACTTCGACTCTAAATGAAGCTGCATATTTATCTGATATACCTCTTGATATGTCCACTAGACATGTCGAACAAACTCGTGGTATTACGAATATTACAATTAACCATTCCAACCAAATGCCACAAAATTTGAATGTGTGCAGTCACCCCACAGTATCTACTGCTACATTTACAGCCAGAAACTCGGTCGCACCAATTTGTGCAACGACCACCGCCACCAGTAGTGGTAATCAGAGACAAACTCGACTTTTAAATACTTACACCATTCCACCCCAACCTGCTGAGGTGACATTTTCCAACTTTCCAGCAGCCAACTCTTACAACACAACACAATTTTAATACGAACACAATACTTCCTGATTTATCATCTAATCAGACACCATTTTATTATAATGCGCCCACAAGTTTCACAAATAAAAATAATCCAATTACTACTACACAATATTTTAATAGCGCACGCCTTCCACAGAGCAGCATTAACGCACGACAGTCAGTTCCAAAAGAATTGCCAATGTTCGCCGGCAATCCTGAAGATTGGCCCTTATTTATCTCCACATTTGAATGGTCTACTGCTACTTGCTGCCTCACTGACGCCGAAAACCTCATTCGTCTCCAAAAATCCATAATAGGAGATGCCCTCAATAGTGTCCAACATATGCTCGTGCATCCCTCAAACGTCTCTAGCGTCATCGACATTCTCCGTATGCTCTACGGCCAACCCGAAAAGGTATTAAATTCAATTAAAAACAGAATTAGTTCATCGCCAAAGGTTGACAAAAATAATTTGCAAACTCTTACCTCCTTTGCTATAAATGTCCGCAGTTTAATTGCCACTATTAGAGCTGGCAACTTACCAGATGAAATAAATAATTCCTTTTTACTCCAACAATTGCTACGAAAACTCCCTACAACTTACCAAATGCAATGGGCAACTCTGAAAAGACAGCTAATTAATCAAAACAAAAGAGCAAATTTATTGGCCTTTGATAACTGGCTATTTAACATTGGATTAACAGCCAGTAGAATATCAATAGATCCCACTACGAATAAGCCCAGTAACATTAATAGCAGCAAATTTATTAATAACAACAACAACAAATCAACAATAAACAAGAAAGCTTTTATTAATTCTCACAACGAACGTAAGTGTATTGTATGTAACAGCAGTAGCTGTAAAACTGTAAGTGATTGCCCAAAATATCAATTGCTCGATCGTGCTGAGAAATGGAAAGTGGTAAGATATAACAAACTATGTAAATATTGCTTATGTTTACACAGCAGCGAATGTAAGAAAAAGAAAATGTGCAGTATAGATAATTGTGAATATTATCACCATCCCTCATTACACAGATATTTTTTGTCAACAAACAAGGAAAAAAGTGAAACGTCAAATACTGATAACATGCGAGTTAATAAAAATCAAGAAGAAAGAATACATAATTCACATAGTGCTAAAGAAAATAATATCCTATTTAAAATAATGCCGATAAAAATACACGGTAATAATAAAGTGATTGAAACATTTGCTTTCATTGACGAGGGATCGTCCATAAGCCTGATGGATGAAGCAATTGCCGATGAAATTGGAATATGTGGTGTGCCTAGCCCATTATGTTTAAGATGGACTGGCGGTATGCAAAGAAGTGAGACAAATTCAAAGAAATTAACAATTGATATTTCAGGGGAAAACAATCGTCGTGTAAGCCTAAACGTCTGTACAGTGAAGTCCCTAAATTTGCCAACGCAGTCGTTAGACTACAAAATTATGTGCCAACGTTATCGCCACTTGCGAAACTTGCCGATTAAAGGATACGCTGATGCAGAGCCAAGACTCCTGATTGGATTAAATCATTTTAACTTGGGCACTTCAAGTAAAATTCGTGAAGGTGCTCAACATGAACCTGTTGCTGTGTTAACAAAGCTTGGATGGCTTATTTATGGAACAATGTCTACAGCTAGAAATACAAGTAAGCAATTCAATTTTCATATTTGTGATTGCTCTGTCAGAGATGAAAAGTTAGATGATTTAGTTAGGAGTTTCTATACACTCGAAAGTGTTGGTATTTGTGAAAAAGATCCTCTTATTTCTGAAAACGAAAAACGTGCTTTAAGTTTGCTAAACAGCTTTACAACGTTAAAAGAAGATAGGCATTATGAGGTTCCATTATTGTGGAAGTTTGATAACTTCAAACTACCAGATAGTTTTGATACAGCTTTAAAGCGGCTAACCTACCTCGAAAAAAATTATTAAAAAATGCTGACCTTTATAAAATATTTAAAGATACAATTGCAAGTTATATATCTAAAGGCTATATACGAAAGTTAAATGACAACGAAATAAAAAGATCTGATGGTAAAGTGTGGTATCTACCAATTTTTGCGGTGTTTAATAAAAATAAGCAGGGAAAATCCCGTGTAGTGTGGGATGCGGCCGCGAAATCGGAGGGCTTATCTTTGAATTCATTTTTGCTCAAAGGCCCTGATTTGCTGGCCTCCCTCCCATCAATTCTTTTTAAATTCCGACAGAATGCAATTGCTGTTTGTGGCGACATAGAAGAAATGTTTCTTCAAATTCAAATACGTCCGGAAGATCGTGATGTTCAGAGATTTTTGTGGCGAGATTGTGAGCAAAGTAGAGCGCCTGATGTGTATGTAATGGACGTAATGATATTTGGAGCTACATGTGCTCCCAGTATATCACACTACATTAAAAATATAAACGCTGACAAATTTCAAAATGAACTTCCTTTAGCTGCTAAGTCGATTAAACAAAATCATTATGTTGATGATTTGTTAGATTCTGTTAGTACGCCAGAAGATGCAGTCAAGTTAATTTCAGACGTTTCATACGTACATCGTCAAGCCGGTTTTAGCATAATAAACTGGATATCTAACAGCGTATTAGTAAGGCAAGCCTTTAGTCAAGGAGCTTCTTATGGCGTTAAATGTATTAATTTTAAAGATGAAACAGAAATTGAAAAGGTTTTGGGTGTTTTCTGGGAATATCACGAGGATGTAATTACTTTCAAAATTGCATCGTGGCTTCTCGAAAGCGATTTATTTACTTTAAAAAAGGCACCCACAAAACGCGAAATGCTCCGACTAATTATGTCAATATATGACCCTCTTGGTCTCATTGCACACATAATAATGTGTGTTAAAATACTAATGCAAGATGTGTGGCGGTCTAAGGTTGACTGGGATGAAACCATCCCTTCAAAGTTGTTAGAGAAATGGACACAGTGGGTTAAAATGTTGCCAGAAATCCAGAATATTAAAATACCGAGATGCTATTTGCAATCATTTAAAAATTATGATGGTGTCGACATACAATTGCATACATTTGTAGATGCGAGTAAAGACGGGTATTCGGCTGTATCATACTTCAGGTTGAAGAAAGATAAGACTATTATATGCTCTCTAGTGAGTGCCAAATCTAGAGTGGCACCAATGAAAATCACGTCTATTCCTAGACTAGAACTCATGGCGGCTCTAATAGGAGCTCGTCTTGCCAAATTTGTTGTAAAGAACCACGAAATAATAGTTTCAAAAATATATTTCTGGTGCGACTCAAGAACCGTCATCAGATGGATTAATTCCGACCACCGGAAGTATCACCAATTTGTGGCTTTTAGGATTACCGAGATCCTGGAATTATCTGCGATAAAAGAATGGAAATGGGTGACAAGCAAACAAAATGTTGCCGATGAAGCAACGAAATGGTCTAAAACTCCTAAAATGTTTAGCTCAAGCCGATGGTTTAAAGGACCAAATTTTTTATACAACCCTGAAGATAAGTGGCCTAAACCTGAACTGTTTTCGAACTGTACGGAGGAGGAGCGTATACAGCATACATGTCAAATTACGAAATATGAACCAGTCTTCGATACTTTACGGTTTTCAAAATGGAAACGCCTTTTGAGAACGGCCGCGTATGTTGTACGATTTATTAATAACTGTCGTAAAGTTGTAAGAGAAAAGGACGAGATAACTCATGAAGAGCTTAGTGAAGCTGAGCGCGTGTTGTACAATCAAGCCCAACGCGAAGAATATTCTGAAGAAATTTCAGAAATTAATGCAAATATTCCGATAAAAAAAACGAGTGACATTTATTCTAAATCACCCTATTTAGACAACGGTATTTTGCGCGTAGACGGTAGGATTGACATGGCAGATGCTTCCTTAGAAAAGAAACGGCCAATTATATTACCAAGGAAAAGTTATTTTACCAAGCTTATATTACTGCACTATCATGAGAAACTCTATCACATGAATCATGAGACAGCCGTCAACGAAATAAGACAAAAATATTGTATATCGAGACTTCGTGCTACATATAAGTCAATTACTCGTTGTTGCCAGATGTGTAAAATTAGAAAGGCCACTCCTCGAATAAATAAATAAATAAATTTTTTTGGTCCCATATTGGTGACTGTTAACCGCCACAAAGAAAAACGCTATGGATGTTTGTTTACGTGCTTGACAATAAGAGCAGTACATATTGAAATTGCACACTCTCTCACAACAAGCTCCTGCATTTTGGCCATCCGAAATTTTATGGCACGTCGTGGAGTACCTCTAAAATTCTATAGCTATAACGGGACTAATTTCATCGGAGCCGAAAGAGAATTACGAGAAGCCTTAGTTGACGTCGACCGAAACGAATTAGTTAAGAACTTTACAACTTCTACAACAAAATGGATCTTCAACCCACCAGCTTCACCCCATATGGGAGGTGCGTGGGAGCGACTAGTTCGTTCCGTAAAAACAGTTTTTTATAGTATTACTCCACCTAGACAACCTAGTGATGAACTTCTTCTGAGCATGCTTATTGAAGTGGAAAATATCATTAATTCGAGACCGCTTGTATATGTTTCTGTTGACGAAGAATCTGAAGAAGCTATAACTCCAAACCATATCCTAGTGGGAAGCTCCAGTGGTCTTAAACCGTTGAGTACGTGCAATGATAGTGGAACTATATTGAAACAAAACTGGCTGATTTCGCAACAATATGGAAACATTTTTTGGAAAAGGTGGTTGACTGAATATTTACCGTCGTTAACCTGTAGGTCCAAGTGGCACGAAAAATCTAAACCTTTAACTCCAGGGGATTTAGTTATCATTGTTGACCCTTCGCTCCCTAGAAACGTCTGGTCGCGTGGAAGAGTACTTGAAACGAGATTGGCTGGTGACGGACAGGTTCGAAGTGCAAAAATTCTTACCCAACGCGGTATGATGGAGAGGCCTGTGACCAAACTGGCAGTATTGGAAGTAGCTCCTCAAAAGAAGTCTGGCGGCGAAGAACCTTCTTGTCATACTGAAGGGGGAATGTAAACGCTACTCCCAAAATCAAAATAATTTAAGTTCCTTTCGATCTAGCAACACCATATATTTGAACTCCGAAAAATACTATGTTTATTACAGCTATTATAACTTAACGAGAGAATTAATTGTCCATATGTAACTCAAAAAATTTCGCCATTTTATATAAAAATAATCACTATACCAGTTGGATTAGAGGTGGCGTGACATCGTAATATAAGTTCTAAATCGATTAGTGCAAGTCCTAAATTTTTCCAGTTATTTCCATACCAAATAGTACGTCATCATTTTTATATTGAATTTCTTGTTTTTTTATCCGATTATAAATATATATATTTGTATTTCTATTTATAAAGGAATTTTAATATAAATACATTTGCATGAACAAATCAAGCCTTTTATTCATCTGGTGTATTTTATTCAAAATCCCGTGGAAATTGCTGGCTCGGCTGATTGCCTCCCCAACAATGAGATTTGCCACAATTTTAGGGATTCGTGCCTCAATAATTAAAGGAAAACATAAAGACATATTTTAATACGGCAAAGAACCGTATTACATTTTTTACCTACATATCGTTACGATTTCGTAACTAGTATCGTTGCCATTTCTGTAATACCTTGGTTCCGAAATCGGAAGATTTTTTCGACCAGTCGTTACGAATTCGGAGCATTTAGTTTGTCGGGCAACCAACAAAACAACAAACATACAATCTTTTTTTTTTGCAACAAATTTAGGATTTGACTTTTTAGTTGGGACTCTACGTATATTATGATATGAAGTTTTATTTTTTAAAGTCTCTTAATGATATTGTCTTTATCGGAATAACTACCTTGTCGTGGTATGATGGCTTCACCGTGGTCTATGTCTTCAACCAAATACCATAGCTGACCTTTTTTAGTCCTCTATGGTAACTTTTTTTTTACATGTATTTATTTATTGTATCTTCAAATATGAACTAACAATAAGTATTCAAATCTTAAATATATAAAATAAATTATTAGGCCCGACCAGTGTCGGACATAAACTTAGTGATAGTTATAAATAATACATTAGTAGCGATAATCAAAAAAGGGAAAAAAAAGTATTTTCAAGTAGTCCCATCTGGAGTGTTGAGTATAAGAGCCCGTGTGTCCCTCTTTTTTAATCGGATGTGTCCAGTAAAGTTCAAAATATTACGAGCAAGCGGATTAGGATGTGATTCGAGTTTTGTTAAATATTTGCCTGCGTATTTTGCAATTTCTTCAGTCACTAGTGGCATATTTAAATCACGATGTATAATAGAATTTTGGATGTACCATGGAGCCGATGTTAACCGTAAAATTTTGTTTTGCCTTCGTTGGATTCTCTCGACATTGGATGCTGAAGCAGTGCCCCATAACTGAATTCCGTAGCACCATATTGGCTTCAAAAGCTACTTGTATAGTAAAAGTTTGCAATCTAGGCTGAGTGTTGAGTTTCGCCAATCAACCAATATATTTGAGTTAACTTAAGTTTCATCTGAGTTAACTAAGAGTCAATATGATGTTTCCATGTAAGCCTTCGATCAAGGTGTATACCAAGGTATTTCACTTGGAAATGTTGATTAATATTTTGATTGTTGATTCGAATGGGGGAGCAAGTTCTCTTCTTAGGGTAAACGTTATATGGACACACTTTTGTGCATTGACTTTAATTCTCCATAAGTTCATCCATATTTCCAGCTGGGTAATATGTTCCTGGAGATTGCAGGATGCCTCATAAGGGTTTTCGTGCACACTCATACAGGCTGTATCATCGGCAAATGTAGAGGTGTGGATGTTATTGCTCACAGGCATATCACAAGTATATATTAAATACAAGACAGGACCCAGAATACTACCCTGTGGCACACCAGAAGATATAGATTCGGGCACACTCGTGAACTCTCCTTCCATAACAGTGAACTTCCTATCAATAATATAACTTTCCTAAAGGTTTTGAATGTTTATTGGCAGATATGTCTTCAATTTTAAAACTAGACCTTCGTAGACCATACTTTATCAAACGCCTGAGAAACATCAATAAAGAGAGCAGAACAATACTTCTTTTCTTCAAATGTTCTTCTTACAACTTGGACCAGTCTTTGCGTTTGTTCAATGGTGCTATGCTGACTTCTAGAGCCAAATTGATGGTACGGGATGCAACCATTATCAGTTAAAATTTTGGACAATTTAGTCATGAGCAGCTTTTGAAAAGCTTTGAGATTGTAGATAGTAAGCTTATAGGCCTATATGACTCAGTCTTGGTAAGATCTTTGCCCGCCTTTGGGATCATTTTGATCTTGGCAAGTTTCCAATTATGTGGAAAATACTGCATTCTTAAAATAGCATTAAAAATAAATAGCTTATTGCAATATGAGGCAAGCTCATGAGCATTTTATTACTAATGCCATCAATACCTGGAGCTTTCTTCGGGTTGAGTTCAGCAATTACTTTTTGTACTTCACGCATCTTAAACCTTAAGGGACGAGGGGGTAGAGAAACTACACTCGGTAAATCAGCAGCACCCGTACATGAATTGGGAGTGAATACAGATTTTAAATGCTCAGAAAATAAGTTACCTTTCTCACTATCACTTCTTGCCCAGCCTCCGGTCGCAGTACGCAATGGTGATTTAAGATCAACGGGTCGTTTAAGATTTCTAGTAGCGCGCCATAAAGAGTAATTAGATGCGGACGTTACATCAAGACCTTCTAATTACTTTTCCAGTAGTGCAGTTTTTTCCGACGATAGCAGCTCTTTGAGTCGTTTAGTACATTCCTTAAGTCTGATTTTATTTAGGGGTGATCTGTGTTGTTGCCATTCTCTTCTAGCTCTTTTTTTCCACATACAAGACGTTCAATTTCCGTAGAATAAATTCTGTTAAAGCCGGTCTGCGGATAGGAAGTAGTGGCGTGTTCAGCAGCCTGTTTAATATTTTCGTTAAGATTGGCAATGTTAAATTCAATATCATCGCATGATCTATGCTGAATGTTTTCTACGCAGTGACTACTAAGATATTTTTTGAATGCCAGCCAGTTGATTCCATTAATCATCTTCACATATGAGTTAGTTAAATCACTCCTTAGTGGGTTGAAAATTGTAACTATTGTTGGAGAGTGATCGGAGGACAGATCTAGAGAGGCCTCTACGTGAATTAAGTCCCTATGAATATTTTTCGTGATGGCAAAATCTATAACATCTGGAATTTTTCTTACATCAGTAGGCCAGTAAGTAGGCTCCCCACTCGAAATGACATCTAAGCCCATTTTTGAAATTGAATTGAACAAGGCTCGACCTCTAAGTGTAAAATAAGACGCGATCCCCAGTACGTATGTTTTGCATTGTAGTCACTTGCTGCCACGAAACAAGATCCAAGCGATTTGTAGAACCTCTCATACTGATCTTCGGTAACTGAAAATCTGGAAGGTGAGTAAATTGATGATATCACGAAATTCGCACAAAAATTTTCTACGAAAATATTCGTTGCTTGCAAATATTCTTCACTAGCGTTGTCAAGGACATAGTGCTTGAGTCTTGACTTAATTAGAATTGCTGATCCACCACATGCTCTGCCTCTCGGGTCCTTTGTATCATATAAAGTGTAACCATTTATTTTAAATAAGCTTCTTGAGGTCAAATGAGTCACAGAAACCAACATTATATCAATATTTTTTTCCATGAGGAGGTGCTCAAGTTCATTTTTATGTTGGCGAATGCCGTTTGCGTTCCAGAAACATATTTTTAACGTGTTCATGGTTTGTTAACTAATGCTTGAAGCAGTGTATGCTGCATTCGCAGCATTTCTTGCATCATACTTGTCATATTTGCAGTAAAGTTGTTTATAGTTAGCACCAGATTCTCAATAGTAGCTTCAAGGCGACTAAAGTTAAAGCTTGAGTTTGAATTCGTTGAATTATTTGGCGGTGGAACATTTTGTGTGGGAATTGAACTAGTCTTAGCAGCATCAGCATACGATACACGTGAAGTAACTGGTTGGCTCATTTGAGCAAAAGTGGCGGAGTTCGCGTTTACTGGTTGAGCTGGAGTTAACTTGGGTTTTTGACCCATAGCCTGTTTAACGAAAGAATATACAGGGCACCCTCTATAGTTAGCTGTGTGATTACCTCCACAATTACTACATTTTTTTTCTGCTTGATCTTTTGGCTTAGTGCAGCTAGCAGTACCATGCAATTCACCGCAGATAACACACACTGTAGGTAACTTGCAGTAAGTTTTCGTATGGCCATATTCTTGGCAATTATGGCACTGTACGGGACCTGAACGCTTGCGTGGCTCTTCAACTGTGATTTTTCGGTGTAAGAGATAGTTTAAGCTATAAATTGGATGGGTTTAATTTTTTTCAATTGTATGTCATTCGGCTCCAGTTCAACCCAAAATAGGAGTTGGGGGACCTTTTCTCTATTAATTATGTTGGTAACATTTTTTACCTTAAATCCTTGGTCGACAAGTGCACATTTTACTTCTTCGGGTTCAACATATGAATCTATGCCCTTTAATACTATCTGTAGGCCTTTAGCACTCTTAAGTTGGTATGTGTAAAAATTTGTTTTATTTTTTTCGAATTCACTAACAATTTTTCGGAAATCTTTTTCATTATATATTTGGATTTTAGTTTCATCAATATTACCTCGTTTAATTGGAATGATGTCGACAGTAGTTTTTTTATAAGCGCGTTAGAATTTTTTCTCTCAGATAAATAGGTGGTGGCTTAAAAGACTTTTGCGATGATGTAGAGGGCTTGTCGTCGGTATCTTGCAATAATGAAAAACGATTTTGACGATTGGTAGATGATGCGCTGTTATCCCTAGACATCTTTGGAGCAGATAAAATTTTTGAAGAATTTGGTCTTCGCCCACGCTTTACCACGGTTATTCATATATCTGTCCATTCCCACTTGCACCTTGGGTTTTGAGCTACTGTTATCTGTAGTGATAACTTCGTTTAGTGATGAACACGAGCCCGATGCGGATGATATCGCAGACTGAAATGAAGAAGTACTAGGCAATGGTAATGTTAACGATTCACTAGTTGACATTGGACAAAGCGAAGTTAATCGAAGACGAAAAAGTGGCTTTTCCGTTAGAAAAAGACTTTCATCGGGTTTATTATTTATATTTTTTTTATTAAGAGTTTCAAAACTCACAGTAAAATAAGCATTTCTGCCGTTAGAACTCACTTCAAATTTTTTTTCCATTGAGGTACTCATACAGAGTATTCCTCAAGGGTACTGTGCTTACGGTTTTTTTATTTTTGTTATTTCTTGCTATGTAAAAAATATTAGTAAAGCCAATAAGCTTATATGTATTACGAATATTTTCTGTGTGATTTTTGATTTTGTTGTTTTTTTATATTTGTTTCGCATGTATGCATGTAAAAAAATCCGCTTTAACGTCTCTTCACTATGAAGGTTCAACGAGAACTGAGTCCCTCTATGGTAATGGTTGAAGATAACTAACTCTAAAGGTCTGAGGACCAAAGGTTATCCAACCCTAAACCAGGGTGTCATGCGACCCGTACCCATCGGATTTTTGAAGTCAGGGTTAGAAGGCTGTATTAGAAGGGAGCCTTGCTGGTACCTGGGAACCTCAGCCATTGACGTGGTAGCCTTCAAATCCCCCATACTCGTGGTACCAAAAATTAATAATTTCCAAAAAAAAAAAAATAAAAAATCAAAACAAAACAAAAACCAAGACCGGGACCGATGGACTGACGGTGCTTTCTAGCGCAGAAGGACAGAGGATCGGTTTCACAACCAGCTGTTACGGCTGGCCCGTCTGGTACGAGAAAACTTGTTCAGACGAAGACTGCCGAGAACACCAGGCAGATATTCGGTGCATGCAGCACTTCCAGCTCGGCCACGCCGGTTTTGACCAAACATGTCCGACCTTCAAAAATGAGGCATAACCAAAAAATGTTATGTCTATGAATTGTAAGCACGTTGGGCCATCAAGACTGTGCGCGAAACAAAAATCCTCCCTTAAATGGGCAAAAGATGTCCTTGAAAAGAAGGATACTCCTGCCTCTAGTAATTGTGTGCTAGCACGTGAAAACGGTCCGGTAAAAGACTGCGATCGCCGGACGACAAACCATTGCCTAGGCGGCCTAAGGCTAATAGCAATATTGGCGTTAGGTTGTTTAGTGAGGTTGCAAAATACAGCCTCGTAATGGCTGTTGTCGATAGAGGAGATATGGATGGTACCATCCCCAGGGGCAAATGGAGTACTGTAGAAGCCAAGCTGGCAACCACGTACTACCAGGTCCTTGCGGAGAATCCAGGCATACCTCCCGTCTGTCGCGATGCAGGCTGGTATCAAGGCAGGGTAAATCTGATGGCCTTTAGAGACCAGAGATTGGCGGATCTGTACAAGGCAGCTGTTAGCAGGATGGGAGAGCCGTGTCCGCGTGCGAAACTCGACCTTGTTAACAAGAGCGACATCCAATCCCGACCACGTACGCATGCTTGGATTCCGGCATTCCCAGACACGGCTGAAGCAGCGATAAAATTGTTAAAAGACTGCAATCGCTCACTTCCAACCGGCAATTGGAAGATGGGGAGGATAGGTGAAGCTGAGGGGGACATACGTCGGATGATTATAATACTTAATGCTGAAACCCTCCCTCACTTGGCCAAATCCGACTCTGAAATTCTCGGAGGCGCCTCAGGTCTTTTCGACGCTGATTACGGCGAAGACAGTGACCTTCTTCTTCAAACTGACGACGAGTTCGATCCGGTCGTAGAGATGGGTGTCAAAGCGGATCTTGAACCTGCTACAGATAAATCTCCATCACTCTAAAGCAGCATTAGCCGCTCTTCAGCTTTGCATGTTGTCATAGTCCTAATCCAAGAACCCTGGATTTGTGGTGGCAGAGTTTGCGGATTCAGGAACAAATATTTTAAGATGCTAGCCGTCAAGCATGAAGGTAATACTGAAACCTGCATGTTGACAAGGCACCACCTTAATATATTTCTGTTATCTAACTTCAGCGGCAGAGACATAACGGCGGTTAGCATGGAAGTGGGAGGTACATGCTACTGGCTGGCATCGTCATGAGTGCAATATGCACCAAGGCTCACTACTATCGGTAATGGTGATAGAATTTATAGCTACGGCGGCAAACGCTGGATATCACATCATCTTGTGCTGTGACGCCAACGCACATCAAACTATTTGGGGAAGTACGGACACTAGTGTCTTTCATAAGTGTGAGGAACTTTTAGAATTTGTAGTTAGTACTAACCTTAACATTTGTAATAGAGGTCAAGAACCTACTTTTATAACAAGGAACAGACAGGAAATTTTGGATGTTACCTTCTCTTCTGATTCGGTAGCCGATAGGATATGAACTGGCGTGTACTTCAGGAACACTCCTTTTCTGATAATAGGTTTATTGAGTTCAACATTAGGGAGCGGGCACCAGAAATATTAGGCGGACTAATTAACGTCTGTTTAGGTAAATTTTTTTTAAACAATAAGGATTGATTGGAAACTCGTCACTTCTAGAAATTTCGGATTTAGATTGTGAGGCTGATAACATCACTACGATCTTTAAAAATGTAAGGTAATCGTCCGTGCCTCTAAATAGGCCAAGGGAAAGAACAAACAGCCTTGGTGGAATAGAGATTTGCAATTGTGCAAGTGCACATGCAGAAATCTCTCCAATAGGGCTAAATCATCCAGAAATGAACTGGACTGGATAGCTTTTAAAGGTAAACTAAAGGATATAAAAAGCAGATAAGATTTTCTAAAAATACAACATGGAAGAAGTTTTGTGAAAATATTGAAAATGTGTCAGAAGCCTCTCGCAAAAGAAAAATTTTGTCCGCTACTCCTTGCAATCTGGGGTACTTGAATAATTCTAATGGAACATGGACTATATCCAGCGAGGAGTCGATAAGAGCCCTGCTAGACACTCACTTTCCGGGTAACTCAATGTCTGAGATTCAGACATCTGATCTTTACCCAATATCTACGGAAAATATATCTGACATTGTCAATATGCAGACCTTAAATTGGGCTCTGAGAAGCTTCAAGCCTTATAAGTCTCCAAAATCGGATGGTGTCATGCCGGCCGAAATACAGAAAGTATCGAATCTCATAGCCCCTAGGCTACTAAGAATTTACACCAGTTGTTCATGACTGAGTCATATTCCTAATAAGTGCAGGGAAGCGAGAGTGGTCTTCATTCCGAAGGCCGCTAAAAGCTCTCACACAACACCGAAGGACTTCAGACCAATAAGTCTATCATCCTTTCTTCTGAAAACATTTGAAATGATGGTTGGTCATTATATCCCCAAAATCATCAATTGTAAGCAATTTTAGTATGCATGCACAGCATGCATTCCAAAAGCTGAGTTTCAAAGCTAATATTCTACGGAGAGTGAAAAAATTTATGAAAAAAATCTATTGGGAAAAACAAAACAAAAATCGTTCATTAGATCTGTACTGCAATATTACGTCCAATTCTCCTGTATGGGATCATCGTGTGGTGGAAAAAAGACGCACTACTCCTACGGATTGGACCTAGTAGGGAAGATGTCAACGACGTCGGCAATCCGTCTTCATTGCACCTCTCTCTGAAACGGAAATGGAACCGGCCAATGTAGAATACTCGATGATGAAGCTTGGGGATGGAGGATTGACCAAACCTCCCCTGCTTTATTGCACGAACGTCTTTATAAAACCTGGATATCAACCACAGAATTTTAGATGAATGGAAGTCTAGGCACAAGAAAGTGTTGATTTTTATACGGACGGCTCCAAAGCAGATGAAGGTGTGGGCAATGAAGTCTTTTTGAGGGCTTTAGGTCTTAGTATTGCAAGGCGACTTCCGTATCACTGCAGTGTCTTCCAGGCAGAGATACTTGCTATAAAAGAAGTTTCGAGCAGCTATTATGGCCCTCGATCCCCACTTTTAAGAACAACAGCCCTTTACTGCCAATCATCTCTAAATGAGATTGCAGAACAGTTTGATATTAGGATCATCTGGATCCCGGGGCATAGAGGCTTTTAAGGGGAAATCTAGGGCTGATGAGTGTACTAGAACTGGGACAACCTTACGAGTTCCATCGGATTTGGAATGTGTGGGTTTACCTCCACTCTCTTGCAAACTCAGACTTGGCGCAAGATAGAAGATAAAACAAATAGAAAATGGGTCACAAGAAATGCCGCAGCTGCCAGGATATCGATAAAGAGGAAAGTGGAGAACATTTTCTGTGTCACTGTCCTGGACTTGCAAGAAAGAGAATGTCTACAATGGGCGCTCTTGAGTTCAGGGAACTTTCTGACGTTGCTAGTGTTGAACGTATTATTAGCTTTATATTGAGCTCTGGTTGGTTTGACGGTGGGGACTTCGCATAAGCAGAGGCTACGTGGTATTACAATCGACCAAAATTAAGTGAGTCCGGATTTCTGACTGCCACCCCTACCTAACCTAATCTTACTGATTTTGTATGAAATGCTTTGATGAATTTTATAGAAAATATTGTAACTTTAAAAGATTATCGAAAACTATTGGTAGTTATCGATGGTTCCTAAGAAATTATTGATAGTTTCAGACTACTACTCGAAAATTATCCACGAAATCGTTCTACATCACACCTTTGTAGAACGAATCGTTTTGAAATCGTTCGATTTCAGGTACCTAATTAGCTAAAGTTTTTATTCGATCGCTTTTGTATGTTATTAATTATTAAATTCAGGTTACAGATTTTCATCTCACCTTTTTGTTTGTTTCTTATTTAACTCAATTATGTTAACGATTGTATTAAAATTTATTTGAATTGTTATAATTTTTAAGGAACAAATAGATCAAAAAAATTTATTTTAAGTTTAACATTTATTAACGCACTAATAATTCCATATGATTATTTTACTTATTCAGTAAAATAATTTGTATTAAAAATACTAAAAAAAGCATCCTAACTAACATGTGCATAATTAGTTAAGAACAAACGACAAAAGTAATAGTATGTTTCCACCGGCATGATTTAGACAAATCATGATGATTTGTGAAAATCATGTTAATTTATACATGATTTACCATACATTTTGCATATGGTTAAATCCCCTCAATGTAGTTGATTTATTTTAAATAATGTCGAAAATACTATTTTTCGAACTCAATTTATATATGCAACCCTGCGTTGCTTTTAAAATTACAAAGTCCATCCCTGTTTCATCCATCAATAGTGATTGACAATTTCGAAAAAATGACATTTAGGAATATTTAATCAATCTTAAATGTCAACTACATGTGAATAAAATTCACATTACAGCTGCTTCGCCTACCTTATAAAGTACGTACGCAAATTGACTAATTAAAGATTTTCTTTTAAATGTATACATATATGTGACAGCGCATAGAGAAAGGGACGTAAGGGTAAAAAAAATCAATATGCGCGTTTTATGATGTGATGGTACACCAAAGATACAGGTATTTAAATCTTTAAAATGGCTCTCCTGAACAAAACCGGTTTTTACCCTTAGGTTCCTTTCTATTTTGCGCGTCACATATTTCGAATTTACGATATTTCCATATCGAAAATACGCATACCAAAACGTTCTTTTTGCATTTTATTTGAAACAAAGCGTGCCTTTTTTGGTGTTATTATAACAAAACGTGCTATTTGCAGATTAAAAGTCTATTAATTTCGTACATCGGTAACATTTCTTGTTGCGACTTATTGTGGTCTGATGCATTTTATAATAAAAAAGAAACTTGTTATATATTCTGGATTTATGCTATGAAATAATCGGGTGAAAAAAATAATCTTTGATTTTCCAACATTTTGAAATAATCGAAAAGGCACGTTTTGTTCTGCGACTCCTCATTTGATGTTTCGATATTTCGCCACTCCTTTATGTGGCTTTTTCTTCTTCCTGAAGAGTGGCGAAATATCGAAACATCAAATATTAAAATAAAATCAAGAGATCTTATGCTTAATAAAATTAGAAGAATTATTTCATAAAATAATTATCCTCGTTGTAAACTAATCACAAATTTATAGGAAATTTTTAACTTCTTGGTGTCTGGTAAATTATAAAATATCTGACTTTGCGCATAACTTCTCGTTTAATTCCAATTCTTTATTCCTTAAAGTTTTATTCAAAAATGTTTATTAGATTATCAAACCTTTTTTTTGTTAACTTGCCATATTTTAAAGTTGCCATGTACCTACTTTAAACCTTTGGTAGGTTTGTGAAATTGCTAAAAGGCTTGTGAAATAAATATTTTTTCTCTCTTTGTTATTCATGTTTTGTACATCAATCATGTCGGACATCGCAAATGGCTAATGGAGACCGCTCATGTCCAAGTTTCGTCAATGCTCTGACATCGGTGCCCGAGAATACTCGCCGTCCGAAACCATTTGCAATAGAAAGAAAAGAAACAGAACAAAATTAAAAACAAAATATTTCATCTCTATTGCGCTATCGCAAAATACTTTGATATGCCTGAACATGGACATCGTACGTAGAGTTGTGTCCAACAGCCCTTTTTGAACTAGTTTCAGAGCGTTCTAATCAAAAGTTGATTCAAACTCATTTAATTTACATTGATATTTTTGACCGAACTTGTGTCCAACAGAACGAACTAGTTCAAAAAGAGCTGTTGGACACAACTCTAATCGCACGTATTCACCACAACAAAGAAGTTGATGAGTTTTTCACAGTTGCTCTGCCCGCGTCATGTTCATGTCATGCTCAAATCTATGGCTCGTGAAGATTTCATGAACATATGTTCATAATTGCATTGTATTTAATTAATTTACGTATGAATTTGAATAATTATTATGCATGTTTGCAAGGCGATTAGGTCCTCGATGGTCGAGTCTGACAATGCATCGTGAGGTAAAAAGGAGAATGTTGAGAAAACATCTGTCTCTCTTTGGGACCCCGAAAGGAGTCACCGAAGAGAGCGAGATCTGGAGATAACATACCCTCTTCGTCAAAGAAGGTGAAGAAGTCGACAAGCCAGGAAGGTGACTTTCGGGCAGCTGTCATAGATAGGAATGATCCGGATGGGAGCATCAACCCTGAGCTCTGGCAGCTGGTTGAAGGTAGGCTCATTGATGAAATCAGCCTATGGGTGTAGAAAAGGAATTACAATTTAATGGCGCAGACTGGGCGGGGTGTCAAACTTGTCAACTGCGGCAATAAGGAATCATTTGATTTCCTTAAAACCGTCGTTGACAGGTGTGGCAAGCATCGCCAGGAGGCGCGAAACTTGAGGTGATTTCTGCCTCAGATCTGCCTCTCCGGGCAGTGGTAACAGCGTGGTTTCCATTATCAAATCGATGGAAACCATACTGTCGGTAAGGGCAGTGCAGAATTCGCCACTCAGAACAAACCAATGGATTGTAGAGATGTTCGGTTTACCGTAGATCAGGAATCTCTAAAGAGACTGCCGTTGTTGGGGGGTGTTGTGAAGTTCGGCATGGGGACGATAAGATTTAGATTTACTAAGTCAGAGGATCCCAAGAAGGCTGAGGGTGGTGCAATAATACACCTCAATAAGTCGCAAGTAGACGTGGCTCTTATTTAAGAACCCTGGATTAATAAAAATAGGATTTGCGGATTAAAAGACATGGGTCACACATTGTATGTCCCTGTCACAGAGGATAAGGTAAGAACTTGCATTTTAGCAAGGGAGGAGCAAATATTAATTTTATTTGATTCTTTTAGTAACGGAGACCTTATAGTCGTTATTGGAGGGGCCAAGGGTAGGCAAGGAATATGTCCTATAATCACTGTTGCCAGATTTGCAGATATCTCTGCATTTTGCTGATTTTTCATTGCAAAAATGATAAAGTGAGATTTCCAGATTTGCACTGCCAAATTGCAGATTTTCTGAAATGCTTGTGTAACATCATTATTTCTTGTTTTGTTTACTTTAAAGGAAATAACACACCATAGTTATTTACTGTTGTAAAGATACACATAAGAAACATTAATAAATAAGAACTTTTAACTTTGGCGTAACGATACCACATACATATAATATATGACCTTCTCCGAGAAAAGGGAGCTAGTGTGTCAAAAAACGGGTTTGGACTTAAAAGTAGATTCTGGTACCTAAAAGGGCGTAGAATAAGATGAGATGAGTTTTTCTCAAAAATACATTTTCACACACTATGTCCCTTTTCTCGGAGAAGATCACATATGTTAAAAAGAAGCTAATAAATCTGTGAAAAGAAATATATACATATCGCATACTAAATCATGAACAGTCACAACTCAAAATAATCGAAATGGTTTTGTTTTCTTATAAATCAGTTCACTGAGCAAATCCCTAACGACCGCACAAATTTCTTTTGCAACACAGTTTCCTTGAGCGATATACAATACCCTTATGTTTTTGTCTGTTACATACTTGCGTCATTTGTACAGTACCAACAGTTTTTTGCCAATCCTGGAAATTTGGGATTTTTTGAGTTGTAACTTTATGGTTAAGTGTACGATAAACATATTTTATTATTATACATACATACATATATATATATATATATATATATATATATATATATATATACATGTATGTATATTATATATGTACGTAAGTATATGTATACATTTTTATGTTTTATGTAGAAAACTTGTGCATATATTTTCCTCTTGTTAATGCGTATTTTTATTATACAACTACCTACACCCGGTGTACTTCGCTACCCCTATCGTCTTTTCAATTTCATTTATATTGATTTGAAAGTGTTGGAGGGGCAGAAATTAGATACATTGAGTACATAGCATGTGCCTTCTTCTAAATGAAGCTATACCTATGCTTTAAATTTCATTAAAATTGATTTCAAAGTTTCGAAGGAGCAGGAGTTATTCCTTGCCCTTTGCTTGTGTTACTTATGACAAAGTACATACATTATGTCTCCTCCAAAGCGAAAAATTTTCGACACAAATAATCGTTGCTTGTAAATGTTCTTCACAAATGTTGTCAAGAATATAATGCTTGAGTCTTGGCTTTATTAGAATTGCTGATCTACCGCAAGCTCTTCCTCTTGGGTCCTTCGAATCATATAAGGTGTAGCCATTAATTTTGAATATACTTCTTGAAGTCAAATGAGTCTCAGAAACCAACATTATATCAATGTGTTTTTCCGTGAGGAAGTCCTCAAGTTCATTTTTATGTTGGCGAATGCCGTTTGAGTTCCAGAAACATATTTTTAACATGTTCATGGCTTGCTAATTAATGCTTGAAACAGAGTATTCTGTATTCTCAGCATTTCTTGCATCATGCTAGTCATATTTATTGTAAAATTATTTATAGGGGTGGAACATTTTGTGTGGGAATAGAACTAGTATTAGCTGCATCGGAATACGATACACGTGAAGTGACCTGTTGGCTCATTTGAGCAATAGTGGCTGAGTAAGCGTTTGCTACTTGTGCTGGAGCTAATTTAGGTTTTTGCCCCCATAGTCTGTTTAACGAAAGAATATACACGACATCCTCTGTAGTTAGCAGTATGATTACCTCCACAATTACTACATAATTTTTCTCTGCTAGATCATTAGGTTTAGTACAATCAGCAGTACCGTGCAATTCACCGCAGATAACACATACACATACAGTGCCATATTCTTGACAATTATGGCACTGTACGGGTCCAGAACGCTTGTGTGGTTCTTCAACTGTTATTTTTCGGTATAAGAAATATTTTAAATTATAAATTGGATGAGTCTCATTTTTTTTAAACTTTATATGTTTGGCTCAAGTTCGACGCGAAATAGAGGTTGAGGAATATTCTCCCTATTTATTGTGACGAGTGCATCTTTCATTTCTTGGGGAACAACATAGGAATCTATGCCCTTCAATACGATCTGCAGGCCTTTAGCACTCTTAAGCTGATATGTGTAGAAACTTTTTTTACTTTTTTCAAATTCAGTAATCATTTTGCGAAAAGCTTTTTCTTTATAAATTTGAATTTTCGTTTCATCAATGTTAGCACGTTTTATTGGAACAATGTGAAATTTGTTCTCACCAATGACCGAAATTAATTTTTTAATAAGAGCGTTTAAATTTTTTTCTCTCAAATAGAATGGTGGCGGCTTGGATTTTTTTTTCGTGGATACATCGGGTTTGTTGTCATCTTGCAATATTTGAAAATGGTTTTGACGGTTAGTAGAGGATGCGCTGTTATCCCTAGATACTTTTGGAGCAGATGACATTTTAGAAGACTGGGCTTGCCCGCACTTTACCACAGTTATATATCTGTCCATTCCGACTTGAACCTTGGGATTTGGGCTGTTCTTATCTTCAGTGAAATCTTGGTTACGTGATGACCACGAGCCCGAAGCTCATGAACATGACTGACAGTTTTGCTCAAATTTTACATTCATCGATAGTGTGAACACGAACTTCGTCAGTCAACAGTCAACCACAGAATTGTTTGTGGTTGAGAGACAGTCAGCGGGCATGTTGGCTTTTGAGTGATAGTGTGTACCAAAAAGCGTCAGTCAAGAGATATTTTTGTAGCATAAACAACACAAAATACATGCGGAAATGAAATGCAAGGCTTTGTGTGATGTTAAAGACAAAACGTACGAGGAGTTGTTAGAGATAAGAAAACATTAAAATAATTCATTATTTTGTTAGCAATAATGCGCATCCAATTTGTGTTTTTTGTCTGTGTTTGTGTGTCCATTTTTTTTCTTGATCGATAGTCTGAACAGCCAGCAATATCATTCAAAACTGGTGAATTTTTGGCTGTCACTCATGTTCGAAAATGTGTACTCCACTTAACAGCGATAGGAACCTGGGGGTTTACTGCGTAATTCGAAACGGAAAAAAATGCTTTCGAATTTGTATGCTTATAACATGTAAATTCGAAAGCATTTTCTTTCGTTTCGAAATACAGAGTAAACACCCTGGTAGAGATCTTAATGGTAGATAAAGAATTCAGGAAGAATTCAGTTCGTTATTGTAAATAAAGAGTAAATCGCAGTTGAAAGCGTTGAAAGTCGTACATATAAGAGTGTTATAGTAAAGTAGTGGGACATTTTGGTTGTACAAAGAAAGAGCTGAGGGGTGTCTTCACGTGACGAGCAGTAGACAAAGAGGAATTACTACAATACTAGCGCAGCCAAATAAGAGACGTGCGTATACAACAGCGAGGAAGACAGTGGTAACCAGTTGTCAATATTTGAGTAGTTTAAATTGTATTTGTGTAATTAAGGTCATTATTATGACTTGACGGATATCTCATTTTGTTCACTAAAGTGTCCACTTTCAGAGTGTATAACGTTTCGCCGTGGGAGTCCAACAGTGCTCCTGAGAAAATTCATCCACGGTTTTGTTTTGTTTGCCCTTTTGAATTCCCAAAATGGTAGCTAGCTTGTTGATATATTTAAAAAATACCCATGAACTTTCCTCATTTTTTCCCG
Source organism: Tachina grossa (assembly GCA_949987645.1). Lineage (NCBI taxonomy): Eukaryota > Metazoa > Arthropoda > Insecta > Diptera > Tachinidae > Tachina > Tachina grossa. Next base: position 86,322,247 of record OX465276.1, on the reverse strand, counting down.
GTTTTTAAATTCCAAAAATCGACGCTATTTCGTCGCGTACTCAAAAGTTTTTACAAATTTTTACTGAACTTTACTGCATTTTACTAAATTGCGATCGTTTACCCAAAATACAGCAATGAGAACACAAATTGAGAGAGTAAAGTGACAGTTCTTGACCAAGGCGCATTTATTAGGTGGCTAATGTCATTATATTAATCCAAATGTCAAATTTGGATTGTGTAGTTATAAGCCTAAAAGCATGCTTTTATTTTGGTATCCACAAACACCTTACGAATATTTAGTTTTGTATGGTGTTTGACATTTCCTGTAAGAAACATGCAATCTGGTGATGCTACCCTGTTTTGAAAAGTAAGAAGGTAATTTATACAAACAAAGTATATGTGGTTGTTGCTGTTGTAATATTTGTTGTAGAAATGCGGGTACCTGATTGATGTGCCTTGTACCCCTTTTAGTCACCCAAAGTGTACTTTGCAAAGTCTTAATTCAGCTATGTGAAAGACAGAGGGAGGAATACTTTTTATTTCTGTCTTTCTCCGAGCTGAATTAAGACTTTGCAAAGTAAAATTTCCTCGTCTAAAAGAAGTAATAGTTTAGCAAGATAAAAACATATGAATCAAAATGTAAACAAACGAAAAGTGTAAAAATTTGAAAAAATGTTAAATAAAAATTGCGGGTCAAAAAAAATAATGAATTTATAAAGTATAATAATAATAGCTGCTAATATACATATTTTTATTTATTTTATTAATACTTTTGTTTTGCAAGTTGTACAACTGTAAAGCATCTGGTTACTTAGTATTGCATTTGCTTTTAAGGTAGTCAATAACATTAAAAAATAGTCATTTAATTTTTACTGATTTAACCCACAATAAAACAAGAAAATCAAAAAGAAATTAATCACAAATATTTTACCCCTTTTAGACACGCAAAGTTAACTTTGCAAAGTCTTAATTCAGCTGTGTAAAGGACAGAGGGAGGAATACTATCTATTTCTGTCTTTCTCCCAGCTGAATTAAGACTGCAAAATAAACTTTCCGTGTCTAAAAGGGGTATTACATGAAACAAATTACAAAATTTATTCTTTGTTTTTTTATTGTTCGTGTTAAAAAATATTGTATCGAGTACCTATAATGAAAAAGAGTTGAGTAGTCAAAAGTTTATATATTTTCAACACTATAGAGTTAGCTGTTCCTATAATCTTATACCCCTTTTCCACACGGAAAGTTTACTTTGCAAAGTCTTAATTCAGCTGGGAGAAAGACAGAGAGATACTGGACTACTACCTCTGTCTTTCACACAGCTGAATTAAGACTTTGCAAAGTAAACTTTGCGTGTGGAAAAGAGGTATTACTAAATTTTACTATTTTTCCCAAAGCGAATTCACATATATATATATATCATATATATATATATATATATATATATCACATATATATATTACATATATATGTATATCACATATATATATCAATTCGCCTTGATTTTTCCGTTCACGTACTTTTTTCGGCAACAGCTCTTTTTGAGAGTAAATTTTAATATTTTCACAGTAAATACTCATTTACTGCATTTTACTGCAAAATTACACCTATTACACCTATAGATGTGTTTTTTTTTGGTGAATTTTTTCCTGTGTTTGTTGTAAGAAAAATTACATTTTTCCATTTTTCCAACAAAAAAAAACCTGAAATGAATACCTTTAATTAAATCAAAATGTCGAAGTAGAAAATAATAACGTATTAATTGCGTTCGCGTACTCAAAAGTTTTTAAAAAATTTTACTGAACTTTACTGCATTTTACTAAATTGCGTTCGTTTACCCAAAATACAGTAAATGAGAACACAAATTCAGAGAGTAAAGTGACAGTTCTTGACTGAGTGTTTTGCAAATTTTTACTGCAGAAATTTTTTTTTTTTTTTTTTAATGCATGTATTTATTTATTGTATCTTCATATGTGAACTAACAATAAGTATTCAAATCTTAAATCTATAAAAAAAAAATTATTAGGCCCGACCAGTGTCGGACATAAACTTAGTGGTAGTTATAAATAATACATTAGTAGTGATAATCAAAAAAGGGGGGGGGGAAAGTATTTTCAAGTAGTCCCATCTGGAGTGTTAGGTATAAGAGCCCGTGTGTCCCTCTTTTTTAAGCGGATGTGTCCAGTAAAGTTCAAAATATTACGAGCAAGCGGATTAGGATGTGATTCGAGTTTTGTTAAATATTTGCCTGCGTATTTTGCAATTTCTTCAGTCACTAGTGGCATATTTAAATCACGATGTATAATAGAATTTTGGATGTACCATGGAGCCGATGTTATTAACCGTAAAATTTTGTTTTGCCTTCGTTGGATTCTCTCGACATTGGAAGCTGAAGCAGTGCCCCATAACTGAATTCCGTAGCGCCATATTGGCTTCAAAAGCGACTTGTATAATAAAAGTTTGCAGTCTAGGCTGAGTGTTGAGTTTCTGCCAATCAACCAATATATTTGAGTTAACTTAAGTTTCATCTGAGTTAATTTAGAGTCAATATGATGTTTCCATGTAAGTCTTCGATCAAGGTGTATACCAAGGTATTTCACTTGGGAATGTTGAGGAATATTTTGATTGTTGATTCGAATGGGGGAGCAAGTATCTCTTCTTAGGGTGAACGTTATATGGACACACTTTTGTTCATTGACTTTAATTCTCCATAAGTTCAACCATATTTCCAACTGAGTGATATGTTCCTGGAGATTGCGGGATGCCTCATAAGGGTTTTCGTGCACACTCATACAGGCTGTATCATCGGCAAAAGTAGAAATATGGATATTACTGCTCACAGGCATATCACAAGTATATATTAAATACAAGACAGGACCCAGAATACTACCCTGGGGCACACCAGAAGATATAGTTTCGGGCACACTCGTGAACTCTCCTTCCACAACAGTGAATTTCCTATCAATAATATAACTTTCCAAAAGCTTTTGAATGTTTATTGGCAGATATGTCTTCAATTTTAAAACTAGGCCTTCGTGCCATACTTTATCAAATGCCTGAGAAACATCAATAAAGAGAGCAGAACAATACTTCTTTTCTTCAAATGTTCTTCTTACAACTTGGACCAGTCTATGCGTTTGTTCAATCGTGCTGTGCTGACTTCTAAAGCCAAATTGATGGTCCGGGATGCACCCATTATCAGTTAAAATTTTGGACAATTTAGTCATGAGCAGCTTTTCGAAAAGCTTTGAGATTGTAGATAGTAAGCTTATAGGCCTATATGACTCAGTCTTGGTAAGATCTTTGCCCGCCTTTGGAATCATTTTGATCTTGGCCAGTTTCCAGTTATGTGGAAAATACTGCATTCTTAAAATAGCATTAAAAGTAAATAGCAGGATTCTTATTGCAATATGAGGCAAGTTCATGAGCATTTTGTTACTAATGCCATCAATACCTGGAGCTTTCTTCGGGTTGAGTTCAGCAATTACTTTTTGTACTTCACGCATCTTAAACCTTAAGGGACGAGGGGGTAGAGAAACTACACTCGGTAAATCAGCAGCACCCGTACATGAATTGGGAGTGAATACAGATTTTAAATGCTCAGAAAATAAGTTACCTTTCTCACTATCACTTCTTGCCCAGCCTCCGGTCGCAGTACGCAATGGTGATTTAAGATCAACGGGTCGTTTAAGATTTCTAGTAGCGCGCCATAAAGAGTAATTAGATGCGGACGTTACATCAAGACCTTCTAAATACTTTTCCAGTAGTGCAGTTTTTTCCGACGATAGCAGCTCTTTGAGTCGTTTAGTACATTCTTTAAGTCTGATTTTATTTAGGGGTGATCTGTGTTGTTGCCATTCTCTTCTAGCTCTCCTTTTTTCACATACAAGACGTTCAATTTCCGTAGAATAAATTCTGTTAAAGCCGGTCTGCGGATAGGAGGTAGTGGCGTGTTCAGCAGCCTGTTTAATATTTTCGTTAAGATTGGCAATGTTAAATTCAATATCATCGCATGATCTAAGCTGAATGTTTTCTACGCAGTGACTACTAAGATATTTTTTGAATACCAGCCAGTTGATTCCATTAATCATCTTCACATATGAGTTAGTTAAATCACTCCTTAGTGGGTTGAAAATTGTAACTATTGTTGGAGAGTGATCGGAGGACAGATCTAGAGAGGCCTCTACATGAATTAAGTCCCTATGAATATTTTTCGTGACGGCAAAATCTATAACATCTGGAATTTTTCTTACGTCAGTAGGCCAGTAAGTAGGCTCCCCACTCGAAATGACATCTAAGCCCATTTTTGAAATTGTATTGAACAAGGCTCGACCTCTAGGTGTAACAAGACGCGATCCCCAGCACGTATGTTTTGCATTGTAGTCACCAGCTGCCACGAAACAAGATCCAAGCGATTTGTAGAACTTCTCATACTGATCTTCGCTAACTGAAAATCTGGGAGGTGAGTAAATTGATGATATCACGAAGTTCGCACAAAAATTTTCTACGAAAATATTCGTTGCTTGCAAATATTCTTCACTAACGTTGTCAAGGACATAGTGCTTGAGTCTTGACTTAATCAGAATTGCTGATCCACCACATGCTCTCCTTCTCGGGTCTTTTGTATCATATAAAGTGTAACCATTTATTTTAAATAAGCTTCTTGAGGTCAAATGAGTCTCAGAAACCAACATTATATCAATATTTTTTTCCATGAGGAAGTGCTCAAGTTCATTTTTATGTTGGCGAATGCCGTTTGCGTTCCAGAAACATATTTTTAACGTGTTCATGGTTTATTAACTAATGCTTGAAGCAGTGTATTCTGCATTCGCAGCATTTCTTGCATCATACTTGTCATATTTGTAGTAAAGTTGTTTATAGTTAGCACCAGATTCTCAATAGTAGCTTCAAGGCGACTAAAGTTAAAGCTTGAGTTTGAATTCGTTGAATTATTTGGCGGTGGAACATTTTGCGTGGGAATTGAACTAGTCTTAGCAGCATCAGCATACGATACACGTGAAGTAACTGGTTGGCTGATTTGAGCAAAAGTGTCGGAGTTCGCGTTTACTTGTAGAGCTGGAGTTAGCTTGGGTTTTTGACCCATAGCCTGTTTAACGAAAGAAAATACAGGGCACCCTCTATAGTTAGCTGTGTGATTACCTCCACAATTACTACATTTTTTTTCTGCTTGATCTTTTGGCTTAGTGCAGCTAGCAGTACCATGCAATTCACCGCAGATAACACACACTGTAGGTAATTTGCAGTAAGTTTTCGTATGGCCATATTCTTGGCAATTATGGCACTGTACGGGACCTGAACGCTTACGTGGCTCTTCAACTGTGATTTTTCGATGTAAGAGATACTTTACGTTATAAACTGGATGGGCTTCATTTTTTTTTAATTGTATGTCATTCGGCTCCAGTTCAACCCGAAATAGGGGTTGGGGGACCTTTTCTCTATTAAATATGTTGGTAACATTTTTTACCTTGAATCCTTGGTCGACAAGTGCACATTTTACTTCTTCGGGTTCAACATATGAATCTATGCCCTTTAATACTATCTGTAGGCCTTTAGCACTCTTAAGTTGGTATGTGTAAAAATTTGTTTTATTTTTTTCGAATTCACTAACAATTTTTCGGAAATCTTTTTCATTATATATTTGGATTTTAGTTTCATCAATATTACCTCGTTTAATTGGAATGATGTGAAAAGTATTTTCACCAATGGTCGACAGTAGTTTTTTTATAAGCGCGTTAGAATTTTTTTCTCTCAGATAAATAGGTGGTGGCTTAAAAGACTTTTGCGATGATGTAGAGGGCTTGTCGTCGGTGTCTTGCAATAATGAAAAACGATTTTGACGATTGGTAGATGATGCGCTGTTATCCCTAGACATCTTTGGAGCAGATGAAATTTTTGAAGAATTTGGGCTTCGCCCACGCTTTACCACTGTTATATATCTGTCCATTCCCACTTGTACCTTGGGTTTTGAGCTACTGTTATCTGTAGTGATAACTTGGTTTAGTGATGAAGGCGAGTCCGATGCGGATGATATCGCAGACTTAAATGAAGAAGTACTAGGCAATGGTAATATTAACGATTCACTAGTTGGCATTGGACAAAGCGAAGTTGATCGCTGACGAAAAATTGGCTTTGCCGTTAAAAAAAGATTTTCATCAGATTTATTATTTATATTTTTTTCATTAAGAGTTTCAGAACTCACAGTAAAATAAGCATTTCTGCCGTTAGAACTCACTTCAAAATTTTTTTCCTTTGAGGTACTCATACAGAGTATTATTCCTCAAGGGAACTTTGTTTGTGTTTACGGTTTTTTTTTGTTTTTGCTATTTCTTGCTATGTAAAAAATATTAGTAAAGCCAATAAGCTTATTTATCAAGGTGAATATGTATTACGAATATTTTTTGTATAATTTTTGATTTTGTTGTTTTTTATATTTGTTTCGTATGTATGTATGTAAAAAAAAATCCGCTTTAATGTCTTTTCACTATGAAGGTTCAACGAGAACTGAAACTGAAATTTGTCGTAGTAAAGTTTAGTAAGACAAAAACATATGATTCAAAATGTAAACAAATGAAAAGTAAGCAAATGAGAATTGTAAAAATTTGAGAAAAGGTTAAATAAAAATCGTGAAGGCCATTAAAAAATAATTAATTTATAAATCATAATAATTATACTTGTTAATATACATATGTTGTAATATATTTTATTAAACCTTTTGTTTTGCAATTTATTTAAATTACTCAGAGTTGTAAAACTGTAAAGTATCTGGGTACTTAGTATCGCACTTGTTTTTAAGGCAATCAGTGTCATTAACAAATATACCTGATTTTTTCATGAAATTTCATGAATTTTGTTGCACGCAACTTTTTCTATTTGCTTATTGCAGCGCTATAAAAGAGAATTTTATATAAAAAATTTTTCATGCAACTAATTTCATGAAAAATATGCGTATTGTAAATTAGGTAATAGTCATGTAATTTTTATTAATTTAGCCAACAACAAAACAAGGAAATCAAAAAGAAATTAATTACAAATATTACATGAAATAAATTACAGAATTTATTCTTAGATTGTCCGTGTTATAAACACCTGTTTAAACAAATAAGTCAAATGTAAACAACAATAAATTTTAATTAAATGCAAATGAATAAATATGTAACAAAAATTAAAAATTTTAAAAACCCCGAATATATCTAGAAAAGATGCGATATCTTCTAAACGGCTGGTCAGATTTTCTTCAAACATCGTTAAGAACTCTCTCGATTGTCCCCTTTCAAAATAAAATCGGTCCAGCCGTTTGGTCTGTACGTGAGCACGGCGAGACACACATTACAAACTTATAACACCCCTTTTTTGGTAGAGTTAAAAATACAAAAATACAAAACAATTAAAATAAAAATCAATTAAGATGCTAAAGATTCTAAAGAAACAAAATCTACAAATTTACATTTTATCAGCAGAAGAAGGTGTATAAATGCTACTATGTGATAAAATTGTAGTCCAGTATCTTATTATGTTCTGTACTCACAAAACATTCATACATAAAAATCATCCATATTTCCATATTGGAAATTACTGCTCTATTTGAAGTTAAGTTTGCAGTAATTTTAGGCACACAAGACACAAAAAAAGTGTAACATTTGAACAACCGAAAGGATTAACGATTTTAAGATTTTATTACTTCGAATCCAGCGTTTTCTAATCACGCAATTCCTAGCACACCTGTCAACAATGTTGTTGAGTTATGCCAATTTTAAAAAATTTAAAAATCGGCTTCGAAACGCCATAACTTCAAGACCGCATAAAAAAGTTTGAGTGTACTTATATATGTATGTATGTTTTTTTTATATTTTGTGGCACTCTACAGACCAATTGAGAAATAAGGCCATTTTGGTTTATTACTTATGGTTTTATTGCAGTGAGCAGACGAATAAAATCGGTACATTGTGACGACAGAGGGTTCTCGGTTTTACATTAACCAATATGATTAAATAATGCTAGGTGTCACTAATAGTATAATAGTAGTACAAATTTAATTGGCCGCAAAATGAAAAAAATAAAATAAATAAAAAGTTGGCGAAATGTATTAAGTGGAGTATCATTGATCTTTTTATTTTAGAGACCTTATAAAAGTTCGATACCATACATTGTTTTACAGGCAACTATCGAAGTCTAGTTTTAACCCAATAAAGTCAAAGAAGTGGGGAGAAAAGTGTAATACATACAAAGAAACAAATAAAAAAAAATAAAAAATTCTTTTAAGGTGATAATCGGAAATGGGGTTTCCAATTTGGTATAAAACATTTCAGTACTCTTTTTGGTTCCCAAAAGAAAAATCTTTAGATATGAATTTTTTATCATTATTTAAACTCAATTATTTTTTAGGTTTAATTGATCTTAATTAGCTTGTATTGCCAGGGTTTAGAACTATAACGTGGCTTCATCCATGAACTAAGAAAGAACTGAAGAAAGTTGTATTTTTTTCCAAGAAAATTTAAATCGCTTTTGTATCACTTTTAAACCAAGAATTTTGAAAAAAAAAACACTCATGTTGTGCATATCTACACAAAAATACCTTTTAAGCCATATATGTATGTTTCACTAATATTGGTGGACTATAAGATACTTAAAAGTGTACGACAAATATATATGTATATGTGACAGCGCATAGAGAAAGGGACCTAAGGGTAAAAAAATCAATTTTCATTCTTTTTTTTTTTTTTTTGATGTGGACAACATCTGAGCATCGAATGAGACCGATCCCATGCCCCAAAAGTGTTCCCTCCCAGAGATATGCGCGTTTTATTCAGTGATGGTACACCAAAGATACACGTTTTTAAATCTTTAAAATGGCTCCCCTGAACAAAACAGGTTTTTACCCTTTACCCTTTTTCCCTTTCTCTATGCGCTGTCACATATATATAAGATATTTACATGAAATTATTAGCTGCCACCAAAAAACGAACTGAGACACACGTAATTGGCGCAATGAGAGGAAGGGACAACTCAAAACAATCATGTAGACAAAAAACAAATGCAAGGCTCATTGTATGCACTTAAAAATTAATTACAAAAACGAGAGATATGTTCTTCGAGCTAGTATGTACATATATTATGCGACTGCTTCTAATTTTAAGAAAATGTTCCTACCATAAGTTTAAAAGCAAGTCATATTCCAATCAATTGGAAATAAAGGTGAATATTTGGAATACAGAGACTCAGTTATTTCTTCAGTAATTTTGTGTGTTGAAATGTTTTTTTACGTCTTGTATTTGTCACTTACCGTATCACCGCCAGAAGCAAATGATATTCTTGGCATTTGATGGGATGCAATTATTTCTCCATTGTCAATATTTATTAAATTTAATGAACGACTTGACACATTGATGATAACATTAGTGCCAGCATTTGCCATACATGGACGATCTGCTATATATTGGGCGATCTTTTTATCGATACGTCGCTTACCGACAGATTTTAATCCGGCAGCTTCGCACACCCGATTTATACATTCTCTAAAAATTATGGGAACAAATATACTTTAGCTGCTCCTCGCAGAAATAAATAAAAATTAGCCTCTCCAATAGGAAATTAAAAAATAAGAAGAAAAAATTAAACAAAAACAATTGGCGGCGAGGCGAGCCTTCGTTTCCGAGTTATGTGCATCCAAAGTTCCAGTATACAATTGTGATTATTTGTTGTATTTTTCATCAATATTGGCGTCCCCACCATGGTTTTTCCCAACACGGCGCTGCATAGTAGTTTTTCTGTATATCTGGCCTTCGGAAGGGCTTAAGGATTTTCCCCAACACGGCGCTGCATAGTAGTTTTTCTGTATAGCCGGCCTTGGGCCGGGCTTAAGGATTTTCTCCACCATGATTTTACCTAACACGGCGGTACTTACTAAATATTCTTTGCATATCTGTTAATTGATACCAATATTGGCCCGTTACATTCAGAAATACAATGCTAAATCACAGTTTTATATGAAAACTTTAAAGGCCCATAACTCGAAAACCAAGGCTCGCCGCCAAGTTTTTTATTTAATTTTTTCTTCTTATTTTTCAATTTTCTATCGGAAAGGACAGTTTTTATTTATTTCTGCGAGGAGCAGCTAGAGTATATTTAAGCCAAATTATGCATTGTATTATTATTAAAAATGTCGCTATAATAATACCTGGCCACTTGAGTTCTGGTATGAAAATCCAAAGATTTCATGGAAGTGTTGACTTCGATACAGCCTGTGTACTGAAAATCATATTTTTTATTAATCATGCCAAAATTGTCTTGTTTTTATCGAATTAACATACTCGCACATTAAATGCCACCCCTTTTTCCATGATAATTTCATCTGGATATATGCAACCATCATTGCTACCTGCAGCCCCACCCATTGCACCTGTGGTTGCACCACTATCACTAATGTTGTTTCCGCCGCCTCCGTTACGTATCATATTTTGTTTTAATAATACTTTTAAAAGATCTTATGCATATGCAAGTAATTGGAATTGTTGCTTATTCTTGGTGTAAAATTATTACTTCCTGTATTCGGTTATGGAATGTTATATTGTATAATAAATTCGTTTGATTTTTAATTAGTTGTTGCTATTATTAATTGATGTCTTACTAATTCTATCAGAATTCTAGCACATCTATGTATACTTTATTCACATTTTAACAACTATTTGCTTTATTTCCCGATCATTGCTTTACATTTATTTCTTCATTTTTAAAATTATAATCCGAAAACATTAATCATTATAAATTACATGTTGTATAATTTAATCAAAGTTAATATATTTTTTTATTATGTACTATATTAAAGGGTTACAAAATTTTATTCTATGTACAATATACAATGTATATTATAGATATGTGAGTAACTATTAGAGATGGGCGCGTGTCGATCTTTATCGTGACACGAACTCTTCGTGACAAAAAATCAGATTTCGTGCGCGTTCGGGTTGTTTCCTGTTGAGCAAAATTGACACGAAAAATATGAAACGATTTCAGAGGCATGAATACTCTCTGTTTCTGTCTTTCTCCCATCTGAATTAAGACTTTGCAAATAAGGGTTATTTACACACGGAAAGTTTACTTTGCAGTCTAAATTCAGCTAGGAGAAAGACAGAAAAGAGATTATTCTTTACTCTGTGTTTCACCCAGCTGAATACAGACTTTGCAAAGTAAGCTTTCCCTGTGTAAAATTAGTGAAAGTAAATTTACCGTATGTAAAAGGGGTATTTGCAAAGTCTTAACTCAGCTTTTTGAAAGACAGATGTAGTAGTACAGTCTCTTTCTGTCTTAATTCAGCTGTGCAAAGGACAGAGGGAGGCATACTATGTCTTTCTGTCTTTCTCCCATTTGAATTAAGACTGCAAAGAAAGCTTTCCGTGTCTAAAAGGGGTATTAGTATCAGCTAAGGTGGCAGATAGTATCAGCTGGCAGTCCCAACTCGGTGCCATATTTTGAAAAGCGACTCTTGAAAAAAATCCATTAAATTATCTGATCTTCAATGCCATAACAATAATATTTCGTGCGTGTTGTGCAGTATCGTGTTGGCGAAATTTTTCTCGTGTTTGTTTCGTACGTCTTGGTATTCGTGTCGTTGGAAAAATGCGACACGCACCCATCTCTAGTATATGTGAGCATTGCTGATTAGAGCCCATTTAGATGAAGGGTGGCCTCGCTGCGACAACGCTTACGTTCTCTTTTGGAGTCCCTTCTTAAATCCACGCGCGTTTACATGCAGACTTTTTTGTCGCAATAGTCAGGCAACTTTTTGATATTAATTTGTTCATTCTTTTTATTCGTTCATTCGTAGCAGTGTTGCCGTAAAGGAACTAATTGTTAGTTTGAGAAATGTAGAATTAATATGTCCACATATTTTTATTTTTTTTAATTTACCACCAAAATACAATAATTCCTTTTCTCTCCTTACTTTATTTGTTTATAATTTTTATATTATAACTGTTTCTTTGATGCATGTTATAAGAAATTGGTCTAACACTGTCTGTACATAGGACACAAAAAATACGAGAGAAAAAAATTTGTGAGAGAGAAGAGATAAAATTGTCGCTTCAATTCCCAGTACGTGCGACCTAGGCGCATTTATTAGGTGGCAGCACTACACCAGGTGACTAATGTTATTATACCAATCTAAATGTCAAATTTGGATTGTGTAGGTGTAAGCCTAAAAGCATGTTTTTATTTGGGTATCCATAAACATCTTTCGAATATTCAGCTTTGTATGGTGTTCGACATTTCCAATAAGAATCATGCAATCTGACGATGCTACCCTGTTTTGAAAATTAAGAAGGTAATTTATACCAACAAAGTACATGTGGTTGTTGCTGTTGTAATATTTGTTGTAGAATCGCGGGTACCTGATTGATGTGCCTTGCGTGCGACTTTTGCTACCCCGCAAGCTTTTCCTCACTTCTCGCCTAAAAACAAGACCAACAGGAAGTGCCACCAGATTAGGGGATTTGTCCCCAAAATGGGGATTTCACCTCTAATTTGGGGACAGAATTTCGTGGGTAGGGATTTGGGGACTTTTCATTTTAAGCTCTAACAATTTGCATGTGTCAGGAAAATAATCGTGGATGTTTACATAATATTTTAGTAGTGGTAGCATTTCAGTTTTTAAAAATCTCTTAGATTAGTGTGGCAATCATACTTTATAATAAAGATGATATTACCATCATGGTAATACCGCGAACATATATATGTACATAGGCAAAACCGTGCTCGCAGCTTCAGAACTAGCCCTTCGTCAATTAACATTTTTTTTCTTTTGAAAAAGAAAAATGACTGTTAAAACTTTTGATTGTGCAATTACCTTAATTATTGTGTCACGCATAAAAAACTATGTATGTGTGATTCCCAGAAAATATGAAAAACTTTGAACTTTTAAAAAATTTGCAATTTAAGCATATTACAAAACATAGATTTGATTCGGTGTATGGAATTTTTAAAAATGTTACACATTCAAAAGTTTCATTGAGCGTATATGTAAACCAATGGAATAAAGTTGCTTATATCGACTGGCGGAAACAAACAAAACAAAGTTTTCCTAAAGACATATTTGGCTTTTGGGCAATAGTATATCAGTACGAAGATAATGCCGGAAATTACTTCTTTCGTGAAATTGCAGCTGCTGTGTTTAACCTGTTGATAGTGCCAATAAGTAATGCTTTTGTGCAGAGAATATTTTCATGCATGAAGACTGCCAAAACCAAATTAAGGAATAATCTGCAATATGAAATGTTAGAATCTATAATAAGAATAAAATCACATTTAAATATTTATAAGAACTGCTGCCATAAATTTGAGCTTCCTTCCTGAAGAAATGATAAGAAAGTTCAAATCAAGACGAACTTGATGTCTATGAAGTTTTGGATTGGGAAATTATTTAGAATATTTCGATTGCAAGAATGTATGTATGTATGTAATATCTTCATAAATTCGTATTCACCCCTATCGTAAATAAAATGTAACATTTTTGTTCCCATGGAATTTTCATTCCCCATGAAGGGAAATTTGCAATCTTAAATTTCATGGGAACGTTTGTTCCTGCTATCAATGCGTAGTGAATGTAAAAAAATGAGAAGAAGACTTGTAAAGCTTCAAAATTAATTGAAAATCAAACAAATTAAGTTTAATAATAAGAGATACACATATTTTGGGTTTCAAATGAAATGTTATATAGTGTAAAGTTGTGTTTTTAATTGTTTTAAGCGTCGTGCAAAATTTTTTTAGTATACCACAGCCATAAAACTTACGGTATGCAAACCAAAGAGATTCGTGTTCAATGAAAAAAGGTGTTCTAAGGTATTATTGTTGTTAATGGTGGGCATTATTTATTGATCTTGTCCTAAAAATTATAATTTATAAGTTTTAATATATAATTGCAAGTATAGCATTGAAATAACGCAGTGTATTAATTCAGTTCGCCTGCAAAAATAAAGTGAACAAAACGAAGGCAAAAGTGAAAAAATCCATGTGAAAAATATTATTCACGATAAGGGGAATCAAGAGAAATTACGATTGCAATTTGGGGAAAAGGGAAATTATTTTGATGGAAAAACTGTTCGCGATAGGGGTGATTATTTCTTTGCTATTATCTTCTTCAGATTATTTACTTCGACTGACTCCAATCGAATCAAAACAATGGATGGAAAATTAAATCCTAAATTTTAGTTTTATATTCTGATCTCAATACTAATACACTAATACTCTTTTATGTACCTTCTAATCAATCAATCAAAAAAGTAAAATTTTTCTTGTAACTTTCAGCGATGCCAACTATTTATAACCCAAACGCGCTACTGCCCTAATCAAAACGCGCTACAACGCGCTAAGTTACAGCATTGTCAAGTATTTATAGCAAAAACGCGCTTTTTTCTACGCGCTAAATTAAATTCAATAAAGTCGATGTATTTGTTAGTACTCGTATCACAATTAATTTTTCAGATTTTGGAATATTGCTTCTTCGACATTATGTTTTAATAAACTGAAATCATTTAATACAGAATCAGAATCGCTTTCCTATTTATAAAAATTCCTAAGGCCTTATTCAAAAAAAAAATATTTCAGGCCTATTAAACGCTTATTTGAGGTATTTCTATGGGAAATTTGTCAAATAAACCTGTAATAAACATTTAGTATTTTTTATGAATTAGACCGTTAATATTTAAAATTTGTTTTAAGAAACTTTTTTAAAGTCTTATTAATTTTTATTTTTTTTTAGTTTTTACTTTTAATTTATTTGTAACAACATATAAATTGTCTAATAGTTTTGCGATTCAAATGGTTTTTGTACTTCAGCTATAGTAGATGCTTTGTAAGTTATGTACATTTTTTGGGTCATTGTATGTAGTACATATTTTTAGTTGTGAAATTTCAAAATATTTGCCATTACAGTATTAAAATGCGTTTTTAATTCTGAGCACATTCAAGCGAATTTTGTTTGCGACAGCTGAATCATTAACTAATTTAAAAAAATTTATCAGAGCTTTGTATATTAGAAAATTGTTAACGTTATACACAAAAGTTAAAAAAATATTAAACTGAAATGATATTATTGACTTTATTCAAAACGCGCTAATTTAGCGCTTTTTTTTATTAAACGCACTAAGACGAAAAAAAGCGCGTTTGACATAGTTAAATCTAGCGCGAAACGCGCTAAATTGGCAAAGTTACTAACTTTGTGAAAATCTTGTTTCGCATCATCCTTGCGCATAGGGCATAATAATCGTTTTTTATGAATGATATATTTTTGCGGACAAAAGTTGGATTTTTCTGTTGAAATTGGGATTTTTGGGGACATCACGTTTTAAATTGGGGGCAAGAGTCAAAATTTTTCTGGCAGCACTGCTCGCAGCCGACGTGTCCAGCGTTGTCAACTTTTAAATTTCAAAATGCACCAAAATTGAGAAAAAAACTCGCCATTTACAAAAAAACACACCAATCTTAGAATTTCTTTTTTTAGTTTAAAATCTTTATTCAATTAATTTTGCATACAAGTACATTATTTTTTGTGTTAAAAATGTAACACTAAAACAGGATTTTACAGTTCAGCGTTAAAAAAAATAAAACACAAAAAACTTACATACTACCTCTTCCACTATCTCGAAAGAAACCCTTTGTGAAAGAAAACTAGTCGCTCGAACTTTAATATATTTTCATTCCATTATGTCGACAGTTTTCTTTTGCTTATGATTACGTTTGTCAATATTTTGTTTTACGTGTTTATAAATCAAAGTACAGGCAAATCTCGGTATAACGAATCTCGCTTTAACGAAAATCCGATGTATTGAACATCCAAATTTTTTACATTAACAGCCTTATGTAGCGAATGGTAAAGAAAAAATGACAAAATAAAAATATATTTCTAGCATTTAGTTCTACTTTATAAAGCGAATGTTTTGATAAATGTGTGCTCTGTATAACGAACGGCAAAAAAATATATAAACATAATCTAAAGCTGTAATGTAAATGCAAAAAAAAATGTGATACCGTTAATTTGTATTTGGTTGCTTACTTGAAAACAATCGCCTTCATTCTTTTAATTGTATTGTATCTTGTCTACAATAATAATAGTTAAAATAACACCTGTAAAAAAATTTACGATATAACGAATTTTTCGGTATAACGAATGGGCCTAATATTATATCGTTCGTTATACCGGGATTTGCCTGTAGTAACAATTTGTAAATTTCAAGTAGTTTTAGCGATTTTTGTAAATTTACTCACATTTACATGAAAATAAATACAACCATATTGAACAATGAAAAAGAATTCAACAAAATAGTCGCGCAGCAACAGCATGTTATTACTGTTTTGCTTTGAAACTACATTCGTTATGTTAAAAATGTGCGAGTACTTTGTACAATGAATATAAAACAATAACCAAAACAAAAATGCCCAATAACATTTTGATGAATATCTTATCAGTTTTTCCTACAAATCAAAAATAAATTCATCTAATTTGAATAAAAAAAAATAATAAAATGATAACATATTGTTACGAAAATAGCCGTCAACAATGTTAAGCAGCATTACACAAAAATATTCCAACAGGGTTAATGTACATAAATGCTACGCGCAAATATTCTTACAGGGTCAAAGCAAAGAATAGTCTAGAATAGTAGCCAACAACTAAATAAGCATGCCTAGCTTGATTAAACAAGCAAAAGCAACAACAACAAAAAAAGCGTCTGCTATTAAGAAGATTCACATATTTACACACAAAAATACATGCCAACTCAAACGAAAAGCAAAAGATAAACAACCACCGTGTGTTGCTTAGTTAATGATGTACACACGTACGCATATACACATGTATGTACATAGTTACCACATGAACTTAATTAGGCAGCATATAAGATGATAATGATCGTCTAGACATTGCTTGAAACTTCTAGTGGAATTTGTGTGAAATATAAAAAGAGGTGACGCAGCCAATGAGTTAGTTAGTTGCAGTTGTGAGTCAGTTACGAACAAGTCAGTCGCGAACAAGTCAGTTATTTGCAAGTAAACAAGTCAGTTGGTAATTAAGTTGTGAATTAATAATGGTCTGTCGTGGAATTGAGATTATTGTGGAGTCTATCGTGTCGACTGGTGTAAAGGGAACAGCGCAGCGAATAGACGTGTATAAGGGTGTAAGTAAAGCCAGTGAAGGTAGAATTAGTAAAATCGTATCGTGATGTTGCGTGTCAGCTGACAAAAACCGTACCATATACAATGCATGTGACTAGTTATAAAATATGTGGTGGTAGCACTGCTGACGTAGGAATCTGCAGAAAACAGATTTTTCTGTAGCGAATGTCAAAAACGCCGTATTTAATGCCAAACAAAAAAAATATTCTGTGTAAACTGTTACATTTTCTATAACTTGTGCACAAAGTTGAACGATACGGCAAGCTGTAAAGTAGAATGATACGATTTTACTAATTCTACCTTGAGTCTTTATTGGTGTATCAACTGTAAGTGTCGGCAGAGTGAGTGCCGTGTGTGACAAGCAGCAGACAAAGCGGTATTGGTGTATCAACTGTGAGTGACGGCAGAGTGAGTCTCGTAAGTGACGAGCAGCAGACAAAGAGGTGTCACGTGATTACTTGCGCAGCCAGCTAAGAAACGTGCGTAAACTACAGCGAGGAAGGCGTAGTGGTAACCAGTTGTGAATATTTGTGTGTAATTTATTAGTTTAAGTTCTATTAGTGTATTTAAGCTCTTGAGTAATTTAGTATAAGTGTATTAGTACATAAAACTTGTATCATTCTTAACCCTAATTACTACACTCGGCTCTTGTATTCATTTGCAAATCTTCGGATCTACGGAAAAGCGTTTTTATAGAGAGAAAAACGTAACATTTGGTGTCAGAAGTGGGATTTGCGAATACAAGCGATACGTTTAAAAAGGGTTAAGCGAAAAGCTAGAGTAATAAGAAAAGGAGAACCTCACACGTTTGAAAAGGTTAAACGTGAACAAAACCACATACGTTTGAAAAGGTTAAACGTAGTAATTGGTTTTTGAGGAGAGATGAAATTTAAAGAGCTTAACGTGGAGCAACTCAAGCAAGAGTTGAGTAAGAGGAAATTGACGACAACTGGTAATAAGGTCGAACTACAGAAAATATTGTTGGAAGAGTTCCAGCGGCGCAACATCGACATAGAAAGCTATGAGTTCGATGAAAAAGAAGAAATTGAGGTATGTACTCGTACAGCAGTAACCAGTACAGACATTGGTGCAATGTTTGCTGCTATGATGAGTAAAATAGAAACAATACTTCAAGAAACTTCTAGAGCAAGCAATGAGAAAATGGAGGCAAACATTCAGATATTTCTAGGCCAAATGGAAGCTGAAATTAACGCTAACAACGAGAAACTTCTAGGTCAGATGGATGAGGTGTTTGACAAATTTAAATGGAAAACTGTGCCTGACGTTCAAGAATCATCTGGAACCAGAAATAGGAAACTGCAGGAAATTGCTTCCAGCAAAGTAAATGAAGCTCGTGACCTATATGATAGTCAAGCAATTTGTGACACGGCGAAATTAGCTATGCAAGTCAGTAAATCAGACGAAGAGATTTCTGACTTCGTGAACAACGTCTACGAAGACATTTCTGCCACAGAGGAAGACGTTGACGAAAAACTGAAAGTAGAAGATGAAATCAGCAGTGGTCAGTGTCAACAAGTTGGACGTAAGCCAGAAGTTTCCAGCGAAGTAAATGAAGCTCGTGACATAGAAGTTTCCAGCAAAGCAAAGAACGTTGCTGACTTAGCTGATAGTAAAGCGGTCTGTGAAACAGCGGAACAAGCTATGGGTGAAATGGTCTCGCTTGCTCAGGGTAAAGAAACTGCTACAATATACAAAGCGCGCAGCATAAAAGCAGTCAGGAAGAGGAAGACAACTTCTATAAAGAACCTCAAGCGTGTGGTAAGGCAAACTCTAGTCGAGGAACAAAGCAGAGTTAGAGCCAAGGGCCATAAATGTGGAATGGTAAGGCAAGCTCTAGTCAAGGGACAAGGTAGAGTCAGAGCCAAAGGCCATAAGTGTGGAAGGAGTGGTCATCTCCAGTGTATGGTAAAGCAAGCTCTAGTCAAGGGACAAAGTAGAGTCAGAGCCAAAGGCCACAAATGTGGGAGAAGTTGTCCTCTCCAGCGTAAAACAAGACAAGCTGTATTGGAAATACGAAACAGATTCAGTACCAAGGACTGCAAATGTCAAAGATGGTTTCATCTCCAACGAACGGCAAGGCAAGCTGTAACGGAAATACTAAGCAGAGAAAGTACTACCAGGGGCCACGAATATCGAAGTAGTCACCTCCAGCGTATGGCAATAGAAGTTCCAGTTGAGAAACGAGACAGAGCCAGAACTAAAGCCGACAAATATGGAAGAGGTAGTCGTCTCCAGCGTAACTACAAGGCGTTTATTCCAACAGGGTTAATGTAAGTGCTACGCGAAAGTATTCCTACAGGGTCAAAGCAAAGAATAGTCTAGAATAGTAGCCAACAACTAAATAAGCATGCCTAGCTTGATTAAACAAGAAAAAGCAACAACAACAAAAAAAGCGTCTGCTATTAAAAAGATTCACATATTTACACACAAAAATACATGCCAACTCAAACGAAAAGCAAAAGATAAACAACCACCGTGTGTTGCTTAGTTAATGATGTACACACGTACGCATATACACATGTATGTACATAGTTACCACATGAACTTAATTAGGCAGCATATAAGATGATAATGATCGTCTAGACATTGCTTGAAACTTCTAGTGGAATTTGTGTGAAATATAAAAAGAGGTGACGCAGCCAATGAGTTAGTTAGTTGCAGTTGTGAGTCAGTTACGAACAAGTCAGTCGCGAACAAGTCAGTTATTTGCAAGTAAACAAGTCAGTTGGTAATTAAGTTGTGAATTAATAATGGTCTGTCGTGGAATTGAGATTATTGTGGAGTCTATCGTGTCGACTGGTGTAAAGGGAACAGCGCAGCGAATAGACGTGTATAAGGGTGTAAGTAAAGCCAGTGAAGGTAGAATTAGTAAAATCGTATCGTGATGTTGCGTGTCAGCTGACAAAAACCGTACCATATACAATGCATGTGACTAGTTATAAAATATGTGGTGGTAGCACTGCTGACGTAGGAATCTGCAGAAAACAGATTTTTCTGTAGCGAATGTCAAAAACGCCGTATTTAATGCCAAACAAAAAAAATATTCTGTGTAAACTGTTACATTTTCTATAACTTGTGCACAAAGTTGAACGATACGGCAAGCTGTAAAGTAGAATGATACGATTTTACTAATTCTACCTTGAGTCTTTATTGGTGTATCAACTGTAAGTGTCGGCAGAGTGAGTGCCGTGTGTGACAAGCAGCAGACAAAGCGGTATTGGTGTATCAACTGTGAGTGACGGCAGAGTGAGTCTCGTAAGTGACGAGCAGCAGACAAAGAGGTGTCACGTGATTACTTGCGCAGCCAGCTAAGAAACGTGCGTAAACTACAGCGAGGAAGGCGTAGTGGTAACCAGTTGTGAATATTTGTGTGTAATTTATTAGTTTAAGTTCTATTAGTGTATTTAAGCTCTTGAGTAATTTAGTATAAGTGTATTAGTACATAAAACTTGTATCATTCTTAACCCTAATTACTACACTCGGCTCTTGTATTCATTTGCAAATCTTCGGATCTACGGAAAAGCGTTTTTATAGAGAGAAAAACGTAACATTTGGTGTCAGAAGTGGGATTTGCGAATACAAGCGATACGTTTAAAAAGGGTTAAGCGAAAAGCTAGAGTAATAAGAAAAGGAGAACCTCACACGTTTGAAAAGGTTAAACGTGAACAAAACCACATACGTTTGAAAAGGTTAAACGTAGTAATTGGTTTTTGAGGAGAGATGAAATTTAAAGAGCTTAACGTGGAGCAACTCAAGCAAGAGTTGAGTAAGAGGAAATTGACGACAACTGGTAATAAGGTCGAACTACAGAAAATATTGTTGGAAGAGTTCCAGCGGCGCAACATCGACATAGAAAGCTATGAGTTCGATGAAAAAGAAGAAATTGAGGTATGTACTCGTACAGCAGTAACCAGTACAGACATTGGTGCAATGTTTGCTGCTATGATGAGTAAAATAGAAACAATACTTCAAGAAACTTCTAGAGCAAGCAATGAGAAAATGGAGGCAAACATTCAGATATTTCTAGGCCAAATGGAAGCTGAAATTAACGCTAACAACGAGAAACTTCTAGGTCAGATGGATGAGGTGTTTGACAAATTTAAATGGAAAACTGTGCCTGACGTTCAAGAATCATCTGGAACCAGAAATAGGAAACTGCAGGAAATTGCTTCCAGCAAAGTAAATGAAGCTCGTGACCTATATGATAGTCAAGCAATTTGTGACACGGCGAAATTAGCTATGCAAGTCAGTAAATCAGACGAAGAGATTTCTGACTTGGTGAACAACGTCTACGAAGACATTTCTGCCACAGAGGAAGACGTTGACGAAAAACTGAAAGTAGAAGATGAAATCAGCAGTGGTCAGTGTCAACAAGTTGGACGTAAGCCAGAAGTTTCCAGCGAAGTAAATGAAGCTCGTGACATAGAAGTTTCCAGCAAAGCAAAGAACGTTGCTGACTTAGCTGATAGTAAAGCGGTCTGTGAAACAGCGGAACAAGCTATGGGTGAAATGGTCTCGCTTGCTCAGGGTAAAGAAACTGCTACAATATACAAAGCGCGCAGCATAAAAGCAGTCAGGAAGAGGAAGACAACTTCTATAAAGAACATCAAGCGTGTGGTAAGGCAAACTCTAGTCGAGGAACAAAGCAGAGTTAGAGCCAAGGGCCATAAATGTGGAATGGTAAGGCAAGCTCTAGTCAAGGGACAAGGTAGAGTCAGAGCCAAAGGCCATAAGTGTGGAAGGAGTGGTCATCTCCAGTGTATGGTAAGGCAAGCTCTAGTCAAGGGACAAAGTAGAGTCAGAGCCAAAGGCCACAAATGTGGGAGAAGTTGTCCTCTCCAGCGTAAAACAAGACAAGCTGTATTGGAAATACGAAACAGATTCAGTACCAAGGACTGCAAATGTCAAAGATGGTTTCATCTCCAACGAACGGCAAGGCAAGCTGTAACGGAAATACTAAGCAGAGAAAGTACTACCAGGGGCCACGAATATCGAAGTAGTCACCTCCAGCGTATGGCAATAGAAGTTCCAGTTGAGAAACGAGACAGAGCCAGAACTAAAGCCGACAAATATTGAAGAGGTAGTCGTCTCCAGCGTAACTACAAGGCGTTTAGAAAACGCAGGAAAAGAAAGGCGATGAATTGCCTATTCGGGACGAATAGGCTTAAGTGGACGGCAGTGTTACGAAAATAGCCGTCAACAATGTTAAGCAGTATTACACAAAAATATTCCAACAGGGTTAATGTAAGTGCTACGCGAAAATATTCCTACAGGGTCAAAGCAAAGAATAGTCTAGAATAGTAGCCAACAACTAAATAAGCATGCCTAGCTTGATTAAACAAGAAAAAGCAACAACAACATAAAAAGCGTCTGCTATTAAAAAGATTCACATATTTACACACAAAAATACATGCCAACTCAAACGAAAAGCAAAAGATAAACAACCACCGTGTGTTGCTTAGTTAATGATGTACACACGTACGCATATACACATGTATGTACATAGTTACCACATGAACTTAATTAGGCAGCATATAAGATGATAATGATCGTCTAGACATTGCTTGAAACTTCTAGTGGAATTTGTGTGAAATATAAAAAGAGGTGACGCAGCCAATGAGTTAGTTAGTTGCAGTTGTGAGTCAGTTACGAACAAGTCAGTCGCGAACAAGTCAGTCATTTGCAAGTAAACAAGTCAGTTGGTAATTAAGTTGTGAATTAATAATAGTCTGTCGTGGAATTGAGATTATTGTGGAGTCTATCGTGTCGACTGGAGTAAAGGGAACAGCGCAGCGAATAGACGTGTATAAGGGTGTAACTAAAGCCAGTGAGTTTATTGGTGTATCAACTGTGAGTGTCGGCAGAGTGAGTGCCGTGTGTGACAAGCAGCAGACAAATAGGTATTGGTGTATCAACTGTGAGTGACGGCAGAGAGAGTCTCGTAAGTGACGGCAGCAGACAGAGAGGTGTCACGTGAATACTTGCGCAGCCAGATAAGAGACGTGTGTAAACTACAGCGAGGAAGGCGTATTGGTAACCAGTTGTGAATATCTGTGTGTAATTTATTAGTTTAAGTTGTATTAGTGTATTTAAGCTCTTGAGTAATTTAGTATAAGTGTATTTGTAAATAAAACTTGTATCATTCTTAACCCTAATTACTACACTCGGCTCTTGTATTCATTTGCAAATCTTCGGATCTACTGGAAAAGCGTTTTTATAGAAATATAAACGTAACAATATTAATTTCATATATTTTATCTGATTGTTTGCAAATAAATGTTGCTAGTCGAAAGCAAAATAGCAAGTGCTTGATTTTGACATGGTGTTCGCTGTATTTACAATTCATTCGAACTAGTGGTAGCAAAATTTGTATGAAAACACTTACTTCTTCTTGCGACCTGCTGTTCGAATCAAATTTCGTACAGAGGTAAGATAAAGAAATGAAAATCAGTTTTCTTTCGCTTAGAATGCGCATGAAAACCTTCTTTCAAAATAGTGGAAGAGGCAGTTAGCAAATTTGTTTATATTCATTTGTATTACACAGATAATATTTTTTTTTAATTTCATAAATTCTGTACAAAACTTTTTAAAGAGATCAACGATTAATAGAAAGGATTCAGAACTAATAAAAGTTCTTTATTTATCATTTTATTGAAATATTTTAATTTATTTTTTATCAGAAGTTTAATGTATCCATATTAAAAATATAACAATAAAAATAAACAGCTATTTACAGTATATGTACATAATTAAAAAACAAACAAAAAAATAAACAAATTCGTACATACATAGTGTACATATGAAAGTGGTCTAGGTCATACCATTTTTGATTCGATATAGTACATTTTGATCAGACTAGTAAAACTCAAAATTAAACTGTTGCATAACAAAAAAATTATTTCTGGATTGTTTCCAATGTAATCTACTAAATATCTCGACCAAAGAAATATAAGACTTATACAACTTTCATAATTAAGGGCACATACATATCTTTGAATTAATTTGTACAAGATGATACATTTTTGTACATTAATTTTATAAATTCGGTTTAAAAATTTTTAAAAAGAGACCAAAAATTAATTATTCCAAATCCAAGCTAATATTTTCATCGTTATTGTTATCATTGGGCCATAAAACAGATTTCATTTCAAATTGTGATATTTTGTAAACATCATTAGTATTAATATGGTAATTAACACCATCAGGAAGTTGGTAAGTTTCACAACAAGAATTTTCCGGTTTTAACCCATTTTGTGTTAAATTTGCGTTGGTGCCACCAGAAACTAAAAAACGCACCGAAATTTAAAAAAAGCGCACCACGCACCAACTAAAGGTGGAAGTACATAACTCGCGTTCAATGCGCTAATGCGATACACGCGTCTGTCAAAAAAGTTGAAATGGTGTGTTTTCATAAGGTAAGTTACACAGTGAAGCTTGCGACGCACGTACCTCGCAAAAAGTTGAAAATTCTTCAACTTTCACGCGTTGTATACAAAATTACAGCTAGTGTTGCCAGATTCATAAGCTAACATACACAAATATGATTAGAAATTAATTTTTTTATTAAACAATGGATAAAAAATGCATTAAATATTTAAAGAAATATAAAACGTAAATGCAAGACGAAAAAATAGCCGGCATAGGCTTTAAATTTTACAACTAAAAAAACCTCAAAAGCGTGTTGTGTAACTTTCCATTTGTATAGCGTTAAACGTTTAAAAAGCCAGAAAAGCGTTGCCGTGTAACGCGTGGTATGTACTTCCACCTTAAGGAATTTTTCGCACAAAAAATTTCAAAAAGCACCCAAAATGGTGCGAAAGGCACCAAGTTAACAACGCTGGACGTGTCGCAGCGAGGCCACCCTTCATCTAAACGGCATCTTATATAATATCACAATTGTTGTTTATTCAGGGATCAGAGTAGCAAGCCGCAACGGCGCGGCTGGCGGCTAGCCACTCAGCCAATTTTTTTGAACAAGGCGAGCCGCCGCCGAACCACTCGGCTTATTGGCGGCTTAATATTCACCCGATATGTTGTCTTTTATTTTTTATACTTTTTGAATTATGTTTAATATTATGTCTACTCAACTTGTTTATAGTTTTTATTTATATGTATTTCGTATTGATATGATATCGAGCGTCCCTAAAAAATAGTTGATTTTGCTTCCACATAGAGAAAAATGTGTATATGAACGATAAGTCCTGGTTCACACACTTCAACTTTTGTTGATCAACTCATAATTCAGTTGTAAGAGAGACGGAGGAAGAAGTACAAATGTCTCTTTTTTTCTTACAGCTGAATTAAGAGTTGATCAACATAAGTTGAAGTGTGTGAACCGGGACTAACGTAGCTGCTACAAAACTTACGTTCTCTATTGGAGTCCCTTTTTAAATCCATGCACGTTTACATAGACTTTTTTTGCAGCAGTCAGCCGACTTTTTATAACTATTTGATCAAAGCCATGGTACAATTATACTAGGTACATGCACGACTACAACAAAATTACAACATCAAAAAACACATTCATTTTGTTGGTATAAACAAACGAATAATTGTCAGAAACACATGCCTTTTGTTTTTAAAAATAACAATTACAGCGTAACTATAGTACAATTGCAGACGCGGCATTCATGAATGATTATAGTCATTCAGTGTTGCCAATAGGTGTGTAATTACACAGAGTGTGCAATTACTCTCATCTGTAGGCCATGTAATTACATTCATATATAATCTGTGTGTAATTCTACTTTATGTTTTATTTTTATTTATTTTTGTTTTCATTTCAACTTACAAAAAACATTTGTAGTGTAATTTTCTTCAATATGTAATTGGAAACACATCCATGTGTAATTTCATTGGCAACACTGTAATCATTTTATGCACACACATACACTAACGTTTTTGTAGCTTGTAAACAAAGTTTGACAACTGTAGGTACTGTATACATTAACAGGCTGGGCTTGTGCATGTACCTATTATAATTGTATCATGACATCGCAATATTAAATCGACCAAGTTTTATCCATACATTCGGACTAGTTTTGGACTAGTCCTGGTCCTTTATGGAGTAGTCCTTACATGCATGTATGGATTAGTAGCGTTATTTGCAGGGAAGTAGTTTGAAAAAGGCACGCTCATATGTATGTGAATATGTATATATATTTATGTACATTTGTGTAAATAAATGTGTACATATGTATGTATGCAAATATCGTTACTTTAATATAGAAAGGCACCAACTAATTATTATTTTTCAAATCGAAATGTTTGCATTTTTGGATACATTAGGTGTTTTCTATCGAAATATACAAAAATCTCGATTTCAAAAAAATAATAAATAATGAGTTAATGCCTTTCTATATTAAGGTAACGATATGTATGTATGTATTTACTATGTAATTTTATATTTGTAGTTCATCCACCTTTCAAGTGCAGATGAACCTTAAATTTCCGCTATTTTGAAATTTCCGTGAAATAAAATAAAAATCGAATAAATAGTAAACAAATTAACAGAATGAATAATGACTCAGGATTTAAATATTTCAAAAAGTAATGAAAGTAATAAAAATGTACTTAATGATTAATAATATTCAACAAATGCCAAATGTGTACAACAACAAGCTTATCAATTAAATAAACGATATATTTCACCATTGTTAAAAAAAATCTAATAATTGTTGTTAAAAAATCTACATATTTTTTATTGTCATGAGCATAGTTTCTTTTTTATATAAAAAAAATGTTTATGTACTTTCAACAATGTCTCAGTATTTGTTTCTCATGTATTCTAATTAATAAAAATTTTATTAAAACATAAAAAATAATAAAAAGAATTTCAAGTTGAATAGAATTAATATGATGGTTCTTTTTTAATTTTTCAACATGTTTATAAAAAACTCATGTTTAGAATTTTATAACAAGCACTTATTACATATGGTCTCCACCTAACATAATATGTAAGATAAGAGCGTCAAATTCAATCGCAGAGAGAATTATGTTACGTCTAGACTGCAATTTAGTGTTATGTCAATATTATAAGATTTATTATAAGAGCGTTGTTATAAGAAATCCTATAACAACAATCTTATGATATGAACTGTCAAAAAACTACACGCACATGAAAATAAATTAGTGTGCATGTGTGAGTGTTTGTTAAAATAAATGAAAAACAATGTTTTGGAAGAAATTTCTGGGATTTTATATGTTTAATTTTATATATATAATTGAATTTATATGTTTAATTGAAAAAAGTAAAAACAAAATAAATAGTTATATAAAATTAATACATGTTTACTCGATGAGAATTTGTATAAAATGAAATGTTATAAGAAAAGTAAAATTACGTTGTTCTGTTGCATGACATGAACAGAAATATCGGCATTTTATTTTTGTTATTCTGCCGACGTTCTCTCACATATTATGTCGGTTAGTCGCAGTTGTAGACGCTATGTTAGCGAATACAAACATTTGACCTGCTGCTATTTGGGCTAGATCGAACACAATGGGGAGACTCGCAAAATAAATCGTAATTAATAGATAAATTGTAAACTATACCCGAAATATTGTTTATTCCCAGCAAAAAACTTTGCTTACAAGAATGCAAAAGGAGTATGGTTTTCCTAGT
This sequence comes from Tachina grossa, assembly GCA_949987645.1. Classification (NCBI taxonomy): domain Eukaryota; kingdom Metazoa; phylum Arthropoda; class Insecta; order Diptera; family Tachinidae; genus Tachina; species Tachina grossa. The sequence continues at coordinate 86,294,443 of OX465276.1, read as the reverse complement.
CGTAAGTACTTACAACTCGACTGAATATCCCATTTTTATCTTTGAGAATTTCAGAAAAAATTTGTTGCCTACAAGCATCCGAAATTTAATCGATTACTGTTTGCCTAAAACTATTCAAAGCTTAATTGGTTACATTTTGCCTACAAATATGCAACAGTTAATGGATTAGTTTTTGCCTAAAAGTATTCAAAACTAAATGGGCTATTTTTTCTAATAAAAATAAAGTTTTTTTTAAAATTAAAAAACTTGTACGTTTCTTCGGATTTTTGAGAATGATAATTTTGCAATGTTTATATATTGCAAGACATGCGAAAATACTTAAATTTTTTAACAAAAGTTATAGTCAGGTAAACGTAAAGCAAAAGCTAATTTATTGAAAATTAAAACACGAATATTCTTTGTTATCGAAGTATATTTTCACGTTCAATTAATTTTTATCTAGATATATTTCATTAGTAACCGTAAAGTATTACAATAAGTGCTTTAACATAATTATATATAAATAAGTTCTTATTATATCTTTTTGTTTAATTTAATTTTCAGTTTAGAGTTATGTTAGGCTTAAAAAGTTTCCAGTCAACACAGAAAAAAATTTGCTAAAATAAACGCGTTTAATATAAATGTAATGTAATTGATTCAATTAAACTTTTGTTTACAAATTTAGTATAATTAAAGTTCAATTCACTCAATAAATATTTTTATTGATTTTTGGTTTTTCCATTAAACGTTTTATTGTTTCATATAAATAGCTTTTACTACTACCTCATCACAAAATAATGTTTTTTCATGTCTTCATTGAGTTGTATGTAAATTTAAAAAATTAAATAAATTTAAACCCATTTTCTGCAAAGCTAGTTTTTTGAGTTGTGCCACTATTGAAGTAAATGAGCGATATGTGCATCTGCTACATTGCCCAATAAAATATTATAGTAAACTAATTGAAAAATTTACAAATAATATATTTGCAAGAAATAATAATTTACAAAAAAAAATCTGGAAATGCAATGCTGTCCTAAATTATAAACAATTTATTTTTATTGTTTTGACAAAAAAAAAAAATCATTTTGTGAAAAGAATTCCACTATCAATTCATCAACAACGACATATTTGAAATTAGTTATTTCAACTAGAAAAATAGTTTATTTCTCTAAATCGCAACAAAAATTTTCACCAAAAATAAAACAACATATCCAGATTGATAAGATTAACCAATTAATTTATATAAGTAAAGTTCCAACAATAACTTACATTAACTCTGAATTCAACAATTGAAATTGGTTAGATTAACCATCCGATACTTTTTTCTTGTGAAACTGTATTGAAATTCATTTAAATTTCATGTTCATACCTTTCTTTGTCGACGGTATCAAGTACTAATATTTTTTTAATGTTTATATAAATTTTTCTACACACATACATCTATATATCCAATTCACAAAGTGATCTATTCCGTCATATTTGTTGTAAGTCATGAAATTTTATGACTGTCCTAAAAATCTTGCTGATATTTTTCTTATAAAAATATTATATGCTAATAAAACTAAAAAAACTAAATGCTTTCTGGCAGATTTTGTTGACAATAAAAAAATTTGGATTTATTACCAAAAATTCCCCTGTATAGGGGATTCTACTCATAAATGTACATGCACAAGGCACATTTATTTCCAGCTAATATCAGGATTACAAGAACAATGAAAAAACACAACGTTGAAAAAAACAACATGGCTTTTAGTTGATCCAAAATATCAAAAATATAATTTGTTGTAAAATAATAATAATGAAAATTATTCACATAAATTTGAAAAAATTTCTTCACGGCAGCTACCACTAACAAAATTTGCAACGTTTAGGCACTTTTCACAATTTTTAATAGTTTTTTCATAGTTTTAAATTTGTTTCAAAAGAATTTTTTTAATAAAATATTTTTCACATTGAAAATTTAAAAAGTTTTTTTTTTAATTTCTCTTTCGTAAACAATTTTTGAAGCTTCGAATGAACTATAATTTAAAGGAAAAAAATAGCTCAACTGCATTTCCGCTACTACCTGGGGGATGTGCCTTGGTACATTCATTACAGTGTAAGTTCCCTGATGATCATGATTAGCAACAGTGAAATGCGCAATCAATTTTAGTGTATTTTTAATGAAGAAATATTTTACTGAATAAGTAAAATATTTATTTGGGATTGTTATTGCGTTAAAAAAAAGTTAAACGTAATTGTAACAATTCCACAAAACAGCAGTTATTTCCTATTTTTTGTTTGTATGTGCTATAAAAATACCTTTAAACGCAAATAAGTTTGTTTAAACATAAAATTTAAAGCTATTTCAATCATTTGTTTTAAATTTAAATCTAGCATTATACTTTTCTTCCGTAGAACATTTTAGCAGATTTTTTTCAACGATTTAGCATTCTCTCATCATTATTTTCTGGCAACACTGGTCACAAATCTACTGGGCTGCCGTCGTCGATAATTTTGCCACGACTTGTTTCTCTGCTATATACACATCTATTATCAACACATACCTCGTTTACACGCAAATCTTATTTGCAAATAAAACTATTTGCACATACTGTTAAGGTACCAACAGACGACATGTTTTTTACATGTGTTTTTTAAGTTTTCGATTCGTATGTTTTTCTTTATGCCTGTCAATATTAGTTAATTTACATAAGGTTTATAATTTTTGGTCACAAACGTACATGTAGTAATACTTCTTTTTCAGTACATAAATATCCACGTAGTTTGTTTTATAAATGGCTTGCAGCCGTCAAAATATATTTGGTTCCGTCGCTGAAGTACTGGCGACGCAAATATGCTTTTAAATTTTTTCTTTTTTAAACAAGACGTTGAGGTTGTATCTAAAAATCTATACATTTTTGGACTCATTTTAATAAAACGACGTTAAATTAAAAAAATATATATAATTTATTTGTCTTGCAAAATACTTCATTCAGACGGCTAATAATATTGCACATAATCAACCGCCGACAAATTTGTTCGCATGACATAGACATTTGGAGCTGTATGTTTAACATAAGAAAATAGAGCACGCTCTATGTATTTCAAATAATGTCTTATGTCTTTTGTCATGTTTTTTACACAAGAAATGTTTTAAAGGTAACACACAACATGTTTCCGTTTACATATGTAAATTTTGGCAAATACAATGTGAAAAACATGTCGTCTGTTGGTACCTTTACAAAACAAAAATAATTGGCAACATTTTATACCTTATTTGCAAATAGTTTTCGTGAGTTATTAACTTACAATAAAAAAGTTATATGGCAACGATTTCCAGTTTTATTTGCAAATAAGAAGTGCGTATAAACGGGAAAAACAATATTTGTAAATTAAATGTAATTGCGCTGATTTACACGTGCTGAATTGTGCTGGCATAACAAGCCAATTTGTTTGCGAGAGGGGCAAAGAGAGCGGTTTAGCGGTTGGCATAACTTTTCAACCAGCTACAACCCCGCATTAGCAGCATAAAACCAATACACACAACTTAAAAGCAGCAAATGTAAAATGAACACACAAAGCTGTGTAAACGTATACATTTTGTGCCAGATGAATTAGTCCTGTGTAATTTGGAAAGAACAAAAATTGTGCGGCTTAAAAATTGTTCTCGTCTAAACTACCTCATTAAAATGATGAAGGACGGTTCTAGTTAGATGATCTTGGTATTTTGGGACAACGTAAAGAAACCTTACTTGCTGCCTTATTGCAGTCTCCGATGGTTTTTTGAACGCGAAATCAGTGGAGTGTGTTTTACTGGCTCGTCATGGCCGTAAACACAATATTATGCTTAAACGCATGAAATTGTTCACAAAAATGGACAATGAGATACTTAAAAGTGTACAACAAGTAAACGGAAACAAATCTTGTTTAGGGGCACCTCCCAAAATTAAAACGGAACAAATCTAGTTTAGGAGCACCTCCCCAAAATTAAAAAAAAGTATCCCATCCTATAGTAAATTGAAAAATAAGAAAAAAAATTAAATAAAAATATTGGCTCTGAAATTCTAGTACAATATTTTGATTATACGGTGTTTTTCAACGAATATGAATATTGGTATTACAAAAATTTAAAAAAAGTACCGTATCTTATAGAAAATAGAAAAATAGGAAGAAAAAATTAAACAAAAAGACTGGCGGCAAGGCTTAATTATGATTTAATATATAATTATGGTGTTTCCCTAAACGGCACAGCCTAGTAAAAATTTTCTGCCTTGCAAAGTTTTCTGCATTGCCGGGCTATAGGATTTTCTCCACCATGGTGTTTCCCGAGACGGCGCTGCCTAGTAAAGATTTTCTGCCTTGCAACGTTTTCCTGCTTAATATCGTTTTCCTTCATGACCTACAAAGAGTCTATTTTTACCATTTCATGAAACGTATTCTCAAAAGCTTTAAGATGATACTAATATTGGTCATATTCGTTGGAAAACACCGTATAATCACAATATCGTACTAGAATTTCATAACTGGGAAACTAAGCCTCGCCGCCAATATTTTTATTTAATTTTTTTTCTTATTTTTCAATTTACTATAGGATAGGATAATTTTTTTCATTTTTGGGAGGTGCCCCTAAACTAGATTTAAGCCAAAAGTTTTCTTACCCCCACATTTAAGAATTTGCGTTGTGTTGAGTTATACATGAGGAAATGTTAAGGTATGACTGAATATTTATTTCTATAAGCTTAATTTATAATATATGTGTATATACATATACATATATATATATGTTTAAGGTTTCCCAAATTGCACGGAAAAATTGTTGATGTGGTGACAACGCTATTGTGTCGTCGTTTACCAGCCACTAATTTCATGGTTGAGAATTGGGAGCCATTGAATTGGCCTATGTACATATATAAATACTAAATATCCAGATTTTCATAAACATGCCTAGTCTACTAAGAGCTGACATGATGGACCCATATGGACATCAGCAACCACAAAGAAGAGCAAATACGTCGAAAGCTATTAATTATTTGCCTCAAGGAATGCAGAACGTTTTATAAAATCTTATTTCTATATTGAGCGAAAATCCATACAAGATTCTGTACCAAAGGCTATCTCATGCGTTATAGGCGAGACACATGTGGTAGAAATATTTTGTATTCGATATAATTTTTTAAAAATCATCATCAATAAACTAATGGAGTTAATCATTTTGCAATAGTTAATTTAAAATGCATAGGTTAGGAAGGTTGGTGCTATACCGCACCTCCACTCGGAGACCCAATTGGGTACACTGTGATAAGTATTCATACATTATAATTCTTTTTACTTTAAAATATATTTTTTAAACAAAGAACGATATAATTTTTTTTCACTCAAAATGTAAACAAACAGATAGAAGACATTTTGACAGTCGGGGTCTAAGCAGTCTTCGAACACCTGATAATCATCTGTCAATATTATGGCTTGCTGAATTTGGTAATTTCAGCATACTGTCACAGAATACACAGAAGTGAAGAAAGTGACAGTTAAAAATAGCTCCAATCAGGTTTTTGTTAAAATTCGTGGAAAAAAGAGAAAGGCATAGTGTATTTGATACTGTAGTGTATTACTACTTACCAATTAACACAGGTAATAAAAATTTATTGCACTAGAAAGACGTAGCAAAACAAAAAAGACGACGAAATTTGAGGGAAAGCGAGACAAACAGAAACATAACCGTATCTTCCGTCTCGTGACACTTCTGTATGTTTTGTGATACTGTGTAGGCGCCTAACACAAGGCCTATTTATTTTATAAATAAATATTTTATAAATAGGCCTTGGCCTAACATATGTATATGTATATATGCTGACAGCAGGATTTGTTATTTTAAATCTTATCAGCCTTATTTATAAAAATTATGAAGGCTTTATAAAAAGGTTTTAAGGCAAATTTTCATACAAAATTTTTCTTATTAAGCCTTTATACAGCCTTAATAAGTTTTATAAATAAGGCCGTATGAACATAAGCATATATTTGCTGATTCAACATATCCTCTAGACTTAGCTTGAGGTAGACTTATAATAAATTACTAATTTTTTAAAAATATTGGAAATTTAAATGGGAGTTAGCATTTATTTTCACCAAAAAAGCTTATACTTTGAGATAGCAGAATAAGAAAAATCGATATAAGACGATGAAAAAATTATTTTTTGATTTGAAATTTATACTACAGATGAATATTGCATAAGGGAACTATTTGCCATCAAAAAGACATTTTGACCAAATTTGAGTTGACATATTTTGAACATAGGGTTTCGATATGTAGTTTCGAAAGCTGATGATACGTTATTTTGTTTCAGAAAACCACAATTCAAAATGACGTAAGACACATAACACTAAGCTTACTTTGATAAACGGATAATTTTTACCCAAAATTAATTTCTTGTTTTATTTAAACAATGATTTAATATCTCTAATAGTTTCCATTTTATGAAGTTTTTTGCTTCTGAAAAGTGATGTTACGTTATGGCTTATGGCGTTTTCTTTTCTGGAAGAAACGTTACATATTTTTCCTCCATTAACTGTATAGTTTTGCGGTTCTTTTGTGGAATATCGCTGATAACTAAGTTTCTGATTTTTATGGCATAGGTCGTTTACAAGAATACTATTAAGACCGTGATACACAGTCGTACGAAAATCACTGGAAAATCGAATTGAATTCTGTTAAACCCAAAAAAAGCGCAACAAAATCTCTTATAGGTGCCACACTATTCCACAAAAGAGATGAAAAAACATTTAAAATAATTTTTATGTTTAATTATTTTGCATTTCTAAAGAAATAATAACGCAAAATGTAATTTTCAAAATGTATCTCTCTATCTTTAAATAAATGAAGCAGAATTTGCTGTTTTCTTATCAACTGCCTTACAAAATGCATCTCTGATCTAATAGAAATTATCATTTTATGAACATTTTCATAAACTTTGGAAATCGGACAGACTTGTCAAAAAATCTGTCACACATGTCAAATTTTAATCCACACTATCATACTTTATCACAGCCTTAAATAATATCATGGGCACATGACCGTGGTCACTCAGCCTATTTTCATGCAGCCATATTTTGCAATTTACTTTGTTAATGTGTTTTAAATAAATAGAAAGAAGACAACATTGTGAATCAGCATTTGTCTTAAAGTTTTTTTCCTTTCTTAATATGCTTCAACACAATTATAAAATCTGAAATTTTTTTCATACATACATATTTATTTCTAATTCTTTTCATAAATATATACAAATACCTTTAATTATATATTATTTATTTCAATACTCCATTTCAATTAGATAAAAATACACACATGGGAGTTATGTATGTTTACTACGAATAAAATGAAGGATGCATACATACATATCTACATAAATAAAATTATGCAATTTAAATTACTATGAAAATATAAGTATTTATATATGTGTATCTAAAGTATATTTCGTAATAAAATATTTTTTCTTTTTATTATTAATTTCATTAATAACACATTTCAAATTTATACAAAATTAAAATTTTGCAGGATTATAGCGGTAATCGGTAAAACTATTAAAATTTACAAATTTGGGTTAAATAAATTGAATACGTGTATGTTAAGGTTTTTGTTATCTTTATAGTATTATACATACATAAGAACGATTTGTAATGGAAACAAAGAAAGATTTATGAATTATCTAAAATTTGACCATTATGTTCATTAGTTTCCAAATAGACCAAGTTTGGATTTTCTCCTAATTCAAGGCGACCATAACGAGCTAACAACGGTTTGTTGTTTACTGGTCTAGGCCATTTACGTTTTGGCTTTGAATGAGTCAACATATGGCTCTTGAGATTAGTTGACTGAGCAAAGCATTTGTGACAACCTTCAACCGGGCAATGGTAGGGTCGATCGCCCGTGTGAATTCTAACGTGCGTACGTAAATTAAAGTCGAGGGAAAACCGTTTGCCACAACCTTCAAAAGTGCACTCGAAAGGCTTTTCTCCAGTGTGAACTAATTGATGTCGTTTTAATTTTGAACTTTCTACGAATGACTTGCCACACTCAGCACATACATGACCGCGGGGACCATGTGTGGCGGAGTGTTTACGCATGGCCGAATGGTTACGAAACTCTTTGTTGCAGTTCCGAAATGTGCAGCGAAATCCAGTTACATTTCCAGATGACGCAGATGTTGTATAGGGTGGGGTGGTAATTGATGCTGTTGTAGTAGTAGTTCTGGTAATTTGAACTTGTGATACCGAGTTAATCGATTTTTTTAAGGAACCCCCAATTGTTTTTTTCAGCTTGACTGTAGAATCTACGGTTTGAGACTGCTGGGAACAGGTTGAACTGCTGCAATTGTTATTGAAGGCATATGAAGACAGTGTTAAATTATCCGTTGTTTCTGTTTTTGTATATTCTTCGGATATCTGATCTTGGTCTTTATTTGAACTTAAATCATTTGCTCTGGTGTTAAGTATTGTGTCTTCAATTTTTATTTCTTGAATAGCACTCTCATTTACCGTTTCGACTTCTTCTTCGACAATATCGCCCGTAAAAGGATCTGGAACTATAACATATTCAGCTGGTGAAAGCCCTTCATGCACATGCAATTTACTGCTGGATTCAGTCATTAAAAATCTATTCACACATTGCTCCTCTTCTAATGAACTTGAATTAAGCAACAATTCCGTTGGTTCATTTTTCAGAGATATATTATCGAGTTCACTCCCGCTACTGTCTTCTTGATCTTCATCATCAGAATTAAGTGCTGACCACAATGTGACATTAAATTCATCTTGTGTAATGCGAATGGGAACTTTTGTTTGTTTCCAGCGTTTTGCGTTCTGCGATTTTTTTAACTTATCATTTAAACGCATTTTCTCTTTCATGTCTTTTTTGTTTTTACATGTAAATTCTGGATTTTCAAACGTTTCTTGTTTAATCATTAGCGGGCTACTGCTTTCAAAATGTTCCATTTTAATATGACTTGACGATATAAGATTATTGGACGATATATCAAATTGGCTGTTTTCCAAATTTAATTGATCTGTTACGTATTCATCAAATACTTCATTTGCATCTGAAGAATCTGGTAGAATTTCGCAAGCTCTCTGAACTACGCATTCGTCTGCATACGCAGCTAGTGAATCTGTTGATGATGAACTTGAGGGTTGCATAATAATTTGAGGTGGCATTGATTCTGGAACTGCATAATATTGTATACTATCGCCGGAAATAAAAAATTCTCCTGGGTCTATGACTATGTTACCTTCTTCATCGCGTTCGTCTATAATTTCTTCTATCAGAAAACTTTCACCCACAGGACAACTGCCAATTTGCTCATCTAGATCCGTGGAGTAAGGCTGCTCTATTATTGTGGTGTGGTTAGGTAAGATATGTGTAAAATACAAAGGAGACGTTGTAGCACTATGTGACACAGGCACTGCGGCCGATGCTAATGACAAATTATTCACAATTGGTGCTGAGCTACCAGAGCCCAAGGCAAAACTGTGGCCATTCATCATTGCTTCTATTATATATATATATAAATTAAACAATTTTACTCCTATACACTTTGCCAATTGTCTTTGCTGTTATTTAAAATCAGTTTTTCCTTTTTTTACACTTTTTTTGTTCGCAGACGCGTTGCTTAACCGTCTGTCTCTAAAATTTTCGAGACTGCTAATCAAGCAACCTTTCACTTAGTTTCTTGAATTTGCAACGATTTGTAATAATTAAACAATTATTTGCTTTGTTTACATTTTATAAAAACGTAAATATTTTGAAAAAAGCCGGTAAAATATGGCGGAATTGTATTTTCCAAAATGGCTCTTCAATATATTTTTTATTTTTTCCTGTATAGTATCCTCTTCTTCTTCACTAAATGCCAAAATTATTAATTGGTGGCAGACTTGCCAGATAAAATTATCTAAAAACCGTAGGAATGCTGATAAAAAAATCGCAGAAATCTGATTGTACATATTAACTACATATATAACGAGTCTTATTTTTGATTTTATCATAAGCGACATGTTATCGAAAATATAGCTTTTTATTGAAATAAAATTTTTATTAGCCTACCCATAGTTTAGAACTATCAAAAGCCAAAAACTGTTGATATCGTTTAAGATATGATATAATTGTACCATGAGAGGGTCCTCTTCAACAAACGTCGTCTGTCTGTCATTCAATTTCTCAAATGTAAAAGTTCACTAAGGGCAAGTTCCGGTCTATACACATAATAATGTACATATGTAAATCTTTACACAAAGCCATTCTTTTTATTTTTAGCCCTCTCGCAACTTTATGACCCATAGTGTTAAAATTATGGAAAATATTATTGCCAAGTCAGCACGTAATACGCAGCAGATTGCAATAATCGTACTTCGCTCAATTTACCGCTGGGCATATGTGTGTATGCATAACTTTTTATATTACTGTGAGTTGGGACAATTTTGTTGAAATTTAAATGAAATTAAAAATAATTTCAACAATACAAAAAAATTAAATAAAAGAGTTTGATAAAATTTTTATTTCAGTAAAGACAAACTCAAAATAATGTATTTTCCATTAAAATTTACGAAAAATTTTATAAATCTTTTTAAGTCACTAAAACATCATGAAAAAGGCCACAACCTGATCAAAAAACATACAGAAGTATCACGAGACGGAAGATAAGGGTATTTTTCTGTTTGTCTCGTTTTCCCTAAAATTTTGTCGGCGTTTTTGTTTTGATTCTTCTTTCTAGTGCAATAAAATTACAACGCTTTTTATTAGCTGTGTTAATTTGTAAGAAATAATAAACTACAGTACTTTTCTCTTTTTTCCACGAATTTTAAAAAACCTGATTGGAGTTTTTTCACCTGTCAATTTCTTCACTGCTGTGTACTCTGTGACCTGATTTTTCAGATATAAGAGAAGATGAACAGATACTAATGTTAATTAACTTTTCACAAAAAGTAAATATATGATCAAGAACGACCCGACCTCTAATAGCCGATTCTACGAAAAAATCGTCGATTCTAAGAAATATAAAACAAATCGTCTAAATGGCGATAATTCGTACAATCTGGCAGCCGCGTACTCACCATAATAAGAACCAAAGCCAGGTAGTAGCGGAAACGCAGCTGAGCTATTTTTTTTTCAAATTATAGTTCAACTGAAACTTCAAAAATTACAAACCCCCCGCCAAACACATATTCTGAAACCTTCGAACAAACACATATCGCTCATTTGCTTCAATAGTGGCATAACTCAATAAATGAGTTTTTTGAGTTAATAATGCAGAAAGATGCGGCATTTTGTATTTTATCTTGTGTAAAAATTTCATATAAATAGCTTGTACCATCACCTCCTGAGAGCAGAATTTTTTTTCATTTCTCCATTAAGTTGTATGCAAATTAAAAACTTAAAACGCGTTTTCTGCTAAACTGGTTTTTTTGAGTTGTGCCACTATTGAAGTAAGTGAGCGATATGATTAACCCCTCGCCAAACACATGTTCTGAAACCTTCGAACAAACACATATCGCTCATTTGCTTCAATAGTGGCATAACTCAAAAAATGAGTTTTTTGAGTTAATAATGCAGAAAGATGCTGCATTTTGTATTTTATCTTGTGTAAAAATTTCATATAAATAGCTTGTACCATCACCTCCTGAGAGAAGAATTTTTTTTCATTTCTCCATTGAGTTGTATGCAAAATAAAAACTTAAAACGCGTTTTCTGCAAAACTGGTTTTTTTGAGTTGTGCCACTATTGAAGTAAATGAGCGATATGTCTGGCCAGACCCCTATACGTTTTCATGCATTTGTATGGCAAAAAGGGTACCGTAACCTTGAATTGAATGAAGTATGCTCGTATATTGTTTTGATAAAAATGTACGAAATATTTTATTCATTTTGTCGAATGCATGAAAAACAGGTATAGTCAACTTTAGAATGTTGTTGGCATACAGGTTTAGTGCATTTGGTGCTGTAAAAACGTGTCTTCCTACGCAGCTTTTCCTCTTGCGTGATCCAAATTCTGCAATCTTTTCTGGAATTCAGTGTACTACGGCCGCTTTGTTGGTTAGGCAGCATGTTGCTGGGAATGTTCAGCGGCCTTCCAATGAAAGATTCACGGGCTTTCAGGGCTACTAGGGGGCTTATACGTCTGGGCAGGCATATGCGTTTGTTCGAGGGGTAACTTTTTCATTTGCAGTTTTCGTCGTGTTGGAACGATATTTTTTGATTTTTTTTTACAGAAAGAAAGCCAACAATATTTTAGGCGGCTACCGGGAAATACAGGTATCTTCCTAAACTAAAAGTATCTTAATTAACGCTCAAAAATAAAATATGCCTGGCCAGAACCATGTGTTTGTCCAAGGGTTAATAAAAATTTCAATTTGAAAAATATTTTATTAAAAAAAGTCTGAAACAAATTTAAATATATAAAAATAAACTATTAAATAATTGTGAAAAGTGCTAAACGTTGCAAATTTTGTTAGTGGTAGCTGCGCCGTGGAGAAATTTTTTCAACAAATTAAACAAAATTTTTAAAATTTTGGATAACCTAAAAGCTATGTTGTTTTTTTCATTGTTTTATTTTTTCATTGTTTTTGTAATTCTGATATTACCTGGAAAGAATTCGCCTTGAATCAGACCAAAGTGCATAAAACCAAGTGGCCTCATCGTTATAAAAACATCCATACAAATTTGTTGTAGGAATATTTCTATTTGTATGTTGACAGTTCGGTTATGATTTAATTCTATCTTATATGGAGTTTGACGGCTGAAGTAAGGTCAGTTGACGAGCAGTTGAGTGGTATTACTCACTTTGAATGAGACATATTTGAACGTGCATGGCCCTGAGACCGCATTTACGCAAAAACCATCAAAAAATCTAGATTTTTCCTTCTGATGATTTGTTGTGTTTTCATTTTTAAACTGTCAAAAGTTGTTTAGATATCTGGGCAGGTTTGTGTGTGCTTATTACAGCTTAAACATATTCATAGTCAGAAGAAAGTATACCTCAACTGCCTTATTCATAAAAAATATTTCAAGCTTATTAAACGCTTATTTGACATATTTCTATAGGAAATTTAAACTTCGCCTTTTTCAACTGACAGCTAAGTTGAAATACATGGTTTCTTATGAGGGCTGTTACATTCAGTACGTGTCCGTCAACGCAAAGTACAAAAACTGGTCAACTTTTAACTTTTTGCATACGTTGAGTAGTTTGACAGATATTGGTTGTTTGTTTGGTATGTTCTGAATTAGGTTTTTGTGTTTTGTGGAAGCAAAAATAAAATTAAACAAAAGAAATAAACGAGATAAATAAAAAAATTGAATTTAATAAATAAAATGGAGAATCAACCTATTCAAGCTGTTCAAATGCTTCCGTCAATAAAGTACTCATTGTGCCAACCTTCTCCGTCGTTGCGATAACGTCAGTTAAAAAAGGCGAAGTATAACGTATGACGGATTCATTGTGCCCCGGCCTTAAATCCGCAATTCTAACGAAATTCATTAGATTATTAAAAAGTATTTTAGCCCACTTACTTCTTAAAAGTTGTTTATTTTATATGCATGTTTTTTTTTATTAGATTCTGAGAAAAGTGATGAAAGAGATGCTGAATAACATTTGAAAATGTTACCTAACAGAAACAAGTAAGAGTGCTATATTCGGCTGTGCCGAATCTTATATACCCTTTACCAAAGTGCGTTTATGTAGTATAGAGATACATACTCAAGCACATACTTACTTTTATGTACAAAGAAAAAAATAATTTTCAAACCCTAGAATCATAATTTTAGATTTTTCTGATTACTTATACAAATTTAGTAGTTCTTAAAAAAATATAGAAAGTGTGTTAAGTGAAAAAAGGGAATTGAAAAAAAAAATGTTTTAATTAGTTACTTTAATGTCTAGAAAAAATCATAGTTTCCAGCTCTGGAGCTGTGGCTTTTATTTTTATAATTTTCTATACCAAACTTTTCTTTCCAAAACGTAAAATATATATAATTTATAAAGGAAAAAATAAAAATTAATTAGACTTAGTTACTTTTATATATCAAAAAAGTGTAAGTGTCCCAACCCTGAACTCATCTTTTTTGATTTTTCTGATTTCTTACACCAATTTCTTTCTTTTAAGAATTTAAGAAATGTTTAATTTATAGAAAAAAAAGGAAAAATTTGTTTTAGTAACTTACTTTTGTAGAAAAAATTAAAGTTTTCCAACCCTGGAATCGTCTTTTTAATTTTTTTAATTTTTTTTTTTTTATTTGAAATACCAATTTTATTCGTTATCAAGCATAAAATAATTTTATTTAATAAAAATAGATAAAAATTAGTTTTCGGTAGTTAATTTTTATATCACAAAGAATCCTCCTTTTTGTTTTTTTTTTGATTTCTAACACCATCTTTTTTTTAAGAATATAAGATATGTTTAATTTATAGTAAAAAGGAAAAAATTTGTTTTAGTAAGTTACTTTTGTATAAAAAATAAGATTTTCCAACCCTGGAAACGTCGTTTTAATTTTTTAAATTTTTTTTATTTTGAAATACTGAAGTATAAAATAAGTTTATTTTATAAAAAAAAATTAGTTTTCGGTAGCTAATTTTTTATATCACAAAAAGTGTGGATTTTCCAACCCTGAAATCAAACTTTTTAATTTTTCTGATTTCTTATACTAATCTATTTCTTTTAAGAATATAAGATATCTTTAATTTATAGAGAAAAAGTAAAATTTTGCTTTAGTAAGTTACTTTTGTATAAAAAAAGTTAAAGTTTTCCAACCCTGGAAACATCTTTTTAATTCTAGAAGGTTAATCTTTAATTTGAAATACCAATTTTATTCGTACTAAAGTATAAAATAAGTTCATTTAATAAAAATAAATAAAAATTAATTTTCGGTAGTTAATTTTTTATATCACAAAAAGTTTCAGTTACCCAACCCTGGAATCATCCTTTTTGATTTTTCTGATTTCTAAAATCAATTTCTTTCTTTTAAAAACATTAGATATGTTTAATTCATAATAAAAAAAGGAAAAATTTGTTTTAGTAAGTTACTTTTGGATAAGTAAAAAAGTTAAAGTTTTCCAACCCTGGAAACATCTTATTAATTTTTTGAAGTTTAATTTTTTATTTGAAATACCAATTTTATTCGTGGTGAAGTATAAAATAAGTTTATTTAATAAAAATAATTAAAAAATTAGTTTACGGTAGTTAATTGTATATATCACAAAAATCGTAGGTTTTCCAACCCTGGAATCATCCTTTTTGTTTTTCTGATTTCTTACATCAATCTCCTTCTTTTAAGAACATTCCATATGTTTAGTTTATAGAAAAAAAGGAAAAATTTGTTTTAGTAAGTTACTTTTGCATAACAAAAAAAGTTAAAGTTTTCCAACCCTGGAAACGTCTTTTTAAATTTTTTAATTTTTTTTTATTTGAAATGCCAAATTTATTCGTGGTGAAGTATAAAATAAGTTTATTTAATAAAAATAATTAAAAAATTAGTTTACGGTGGTTAATTGTATATATCACAAAAATCGTAGGTTTTCCAACCCTGGAATCATCCTTTTTGTTTTTCTGATTATTTACATCAATCTCTTCATTTTAAGAACATTAGATATGTTTAAGTTATAGAAAAAAGGAAAAATTTGTTTTAGTAAGTTACTTTTGTAAAAGAAAAAAGTTAAAGTTTTCCAACCCTGGAAACATCTTATTAATTTTTTGAAGTTTAATTTTTTATTTGAAATACCAATTTTATTCATGGTGAAGTATAAAATAAGTTTACTTAAGAAAAATAATTAAAAAAATTAGTTTACGGTAGTTAATTGTATATATCACAAAAATCGTAGGTTTTCCAACCCTGGAATCATCCTTTTTGTTTTTCTAATTTCTTACATCAATCTCCTTCTTTTAAGAGCATTACATATGTTTAGTTTACAGAAAAAAAGGAAAAATTTGTTTTAGTAAGTTACTTTTGCATAACAAAAAAAGTTAAGGTTTTCCAACCCTGGAAACGTATTTTTATTTTTTTTAATTTTTTAAATTTTTTTTTAATATTTTTCAGTTAGAAATACCAATTTTATTCATACTGAAGTATAAAATAAGTTTATTTAATAAAAAATTATTAAAAACTAGTTTTCGGTAGTTATTTTGTATTGCAAAATGAAGTTTAAGTCTCCCAGCTCTGAAACCGTCTGCTCGATTTTGCTGATAAGATTCAATACCAATCTTATTTCGACAATTTCTGATCCACCAGTCCAAGAACGAAGTCTCTAGCTTTTCTGGGAGCTTCGGAAAACCGATTTCACGTACAGACAGACGGACAGACGGACATCGCTTATTCGTATTCCCTATGTATAGGGAATACGAATAAGCGATGAGGATCCAGAATATATATACTTTATAGCTCGCTTATTAATATTCTAGAAATTACAAACGGAATGACAAACCTATATATACCCTTTTACCATTTTTTGGTAAAGGTTATAATAAACCAAAAATATTTTCTATGAATAAGCCAGTAATGTTATGGTGGGGGGGAGGTGGTCTTTGAAAATGTTCCGTAACAGAAAAAATTACTAATTTTGTACAAAAATACGTATGCGTTTCTCATTTATTTATTTAATTGATCATACGTGTTATGTACGTATAAATGATGTAACGAATATCAATTTTTGATATTCGCGAATACGAATACGAGTATTTAATGTAAAATTTATAGACATTCAATTACGGTTCTATTTACGGCTACAATATGAAATTTTAATGAATTGTTATGAAAAAGAACTTCATACTGATGTTGGCGCACTTTAAAGTTAATAAAAACTACTTAACATTTCAATGATCATCTTTAAATAATATTCTAAAATGATACAAAGCACACATATCTATAAAAACAAAATACAAATACAAACTAATATTTTTATCCATTTATTTAAATTTCGTTTAGGATTTATGCATATATTTATTTAATTTTGTTGGAAAAATATTCGTATTCGCCTAAATTTGAGGAATGCAAATACGAATATTTAAAAATGGCTGAATATTCGGCAATTCGAATACGAATACGAATATTCGTGCTTCACTAATTCGTACACATACATAGATCTGCCGAATGTCAACTTTTGATATTCGCGAATTCAAATTGGAATGCGCATCACTAATACATACATACAGTTTAGGAATAAGCTCTCGATAAAACTGCAATTTTTGGAGTTTGAGGACACTTGGAGAAATTTAAAAAAAAAGTTTTGCCAATATTTGGAGTACGTTCATACGTAAGCTTATTTAATTTTTGTCTACGCACTCATACGCACTGAATTTAATACAATGAATTAAAACTAATTTTTGAAACGTAAGTTTCTTATGGCGCGCCATGCATACAGGCGAATACTGGTAACAATTGTAATTTTATTATAAAATATACAATTCGGTCTGTGAAACTAAAATTAATATAAGTGTTCAAAAAGTTAAGTAAAAATCAATAGTGTATAAAAGAAATTTCAAAAGTTTAATTAAATATATATGTGTACATATGTATATATTTCTTTTTCAAATTTTAGATACGTATTTATAAAAATCAAAGTGCGTTGCAGGTTGAAGGAAGCGTGAAGAGGCTAGACCACCTACATTATTTTGTGCTTTTATTTGTTTTTAAATATTTTAATTATACATATCTTTATTTTTCTATAATAAAAAATAATTAAAACAATATGAAAATCATGTTTATTAATGTAATTATGTAGGTTTGACTAGTTTGCTATGACGATTATATACATCAAGTGTGATCAGTCAGACGTGACTACCACATGCATCATGAATGACAAGTAAAAATACGGCAGAGTAAGCAGGTTAGCTATATATGTTCCACAGTAGACATTTTTAATTAGACAAAGATGCAAAATCACACGTACACAAAAGTTTACATCACTTTTTCCACATTGCCCTTAACAAACTGCTAGAAACTTACCCTAGGTCTCCACTAGCCATCGACTTGGACATGACATGGACATGACGCCGGCAGAGCAACTGTGAAAAATTCATCAACCTTCTTGTTGTGGTGAAGACGTGCGATGTCGATGTTCAGGCATTTCAAAGTATTTTGCGGTAGTGCAATAGAGATGGAATATTTACCAATTTTGTTCTGTCTCTTTTCTTTCTATTGCAATTGGTTGCGGACGTCAAATCTCATGGCGAACATATTTGCTCAGACATATGCTCGGGCAATGATGTCAGATCATGGACGAAAGTTGGAAATGAGCGGTCTCCATTAGCCATTTGCGATGTCCAACATGATGCCCATACCAAGTTCATGGCTAGTGGAGACCGCTAGTTAGATGTATAAAGACATCAACACTCCCAGTCAAATGACCGGTCATTTGACTGGGAGTGTTCTTGCTGGGAACCATATACAATAACAGTGATGCCATTGCGGATGTTTTCCGTTTTCAGTGCTGCCGTAATTTTCCGGGGAACTCCTTTGATTTTCGGGATTTTAACCTAGTTTTTGAAATCTCCAATATGGCATGTGTCTTTGCTGACTTAAGCCTGGTACTCTGTTCACAATTTCGTGCGAAATGCTGTCAAACAACATATAAAAATATTTGGTATGAAATATTTGCGAAATAAATTCGCAAAAGTAGTACTCTGTTCTTGTTGTGAAAAACACGTAAATCATCAGTGTGCACACTTCTACCGATATTCGGTAGATTCTACCATAGATTCTACCGAATATGTTTGTGAATTATCTACCAAACAAGGCCTGAGATCTACTGAACATTGTTATTTAGTAATTCAAGTCGATATATGTGTAAATTGCCTATTTTGCCACATAGCAGTGCGGCCGCAGAGCGGTCATTTTCTGTCATGAAAATCATTAAAACAGAACAAAGAAATCGGTTAAAAAGTGAAACTATAAGTAACCTAATATTTGCCAAAGAATTGTGCCTTGGGGATGAAATATTTATTCCTACCAATGATTTAATAATTTTTGCACAAAAGTTTAAATTCATAAATGGATCTTACATATAATCTTTGTAGTTACAAATGTTTGTCAAATAAACGTTATTTTAGTAGCTTTATAAAACCTATATACAAAAACTGAATTCCTGTTATTGTTATGTTGATACTTACATCAACATAATTTCTTATTTTTTATTTTATTTAATTATCATTAAAAAACATTGCCTAATTTTGTTTTAAGTTCATTAAACATTATTGTTGATTAAACATTTTTATTATTTTAACATTTTATTTTGTTTTTAAGTTCATTAACCATTAAACATTTTATTATGACCTAATTTTGTTTTAACCATTATTGTTGATTAAACATTTTTATTTTTAAGTTCATTAACCATTAAACATGTTATTATGACGATTATTGTTGACAAGACATAAATTAATATTTTTAATTTTGTAATAAAAAAAGGGAATTATGCAAACGTTTTCAATTTATTGTAACACTATTTTAGTATATAAGAATGAAAAATAAAGAAATTAATCAATCATTTTTTAAGGCATTCAAAGTGTTTTTATTTAATTGATTCGTGTTCTTCAGGTTCAAGTGCTTGTAAGAACAATCAAGGTAAAAATAGTTTCAGTTCAGATTTATGTGTCTGAATTGAATTTAAACTATCGCCTTACCGCACAATGAATATTATTTTATATATGCATTATAGCATTGCACAGATACATCTGTTTGCACTAGTTTTGCGTGTTTTTTGGTTCTGGTATGAACAAATATGTTATTTATCGTTTTCTGTTACTAGTTGTAAATGTTGATTTTTAAAGCAATTATTGTATGGTTGGGCAATGAGCAAATGAAAACAACACATTTATTTTTTTGTTTTTCTAAGGCAAATAAGATACATAAAACTGCTTTTACCATAAGTGCCTTATGATGTGTTGAGAAAAAATGTAATTGGCTGATGAATGAATGAATGAAAGCAAAATTGCAAATACATATGTAAGTAAATGATACATGTACATGAAACACATGCATTTGTAATTACTCTCAGAGCAAAATTGTCTCTTTCTCTCTCTATACTTTGGCTGCGCCACAAAATAACATAACGAACGTCCGCACATACATCTGCACATCATGTATTTGTTTCAATAGTGGTTTTTTCATATATTTGTATTACAATATGTATTTTTTGAGCAAAAACAGATCAAACAGTTGCTCAGCAGCAATACAATAAGCAATTGTTATTTGTTTTCAATTGTATTTTAATTTGGAATAGCACGCACACACAATAACTCTTATACTAATTCTGTCGCTCACACTACAATTATATGGTACATACCATGGTATATTTGTTTTGGCTATACAAACGAGTATACAAATGCAACCCTTTAATATGCATATCATATCTATAGGGCAAGGGCAAATAACTGGGGATGACACTTTTTTTTATTGGAAATGCTTCATGGTTTATGGCAGTTTAATTTCCAATCACATGTGAAGTTTTAAATGCGCTTTTGGAACCTGTTTAGTTTGATACCCCTTGCACTTAACCTTTATATATAAGTACATATATTTTGTTATTTTGTATGTTTCTTTGAATTGTTATTTTTTATATTTCTCTGAATAAAAAAAATTTCTACCGAATTTCATTCAAATCTACCAATTTTTTTGGATGATTCTACCGAATTTAAAAAAAAAATTAAGTGTGCAAACTGAAAATCATGTCTTTCCATGCAAAATTAGTATGGCATCATTTTAGTTTAGCTGCGAAACAACATGAGCACTGCTTTTTTCGCACGGATTTTTAAAAATGTTGCATACTTTCAAGCAATAAAAGCGATAAATTTATCAAAAACCGCGAGTTGGGCTTCATTTAGTACATGTCAAATTTTTCATGGGAAATAATCAATGTTGCTGAAAATCAAGGCGCATTTATTAGGTGGCAGCACTACACCAGGTGACTAATGTCATTATACCAATCTAAATGTCAAATTTGGATTGTGTAGGCAAAAGCCTAAAATCATGCTTTTGTTTGGGTATCCATAAACACCTTTCGAATATTCAGTTTTGTATGGTGTT
This sequence comes from Tachina grossa, assembly GCA_949987645.1. Lineage (NCBI taxonomy): Eukaryota > Metazoa > Arthropoda > Insecta > Diptera > Tachinidae > Tachina > Tachina grossa. Next base: position 86,273,431 of record OX465276.1, on the reverse strand, counting down.
TGACATTTCCTATAAGAAAGATGCAATCTGACGATGCTACCCTGTTTTGAAAAGTAAGAAGGTAATTTATACCAACAAAGTACATGTGGTTGTTGCTGTTGTAATATTTGTTGTAGAATCGCGGGTACCTGATTGATGTGCCTTGCTGAAAATCTTTCACAACTTCGAACAGAGTACCAGGCTTTAGACAAGTGGTTCGTGGAAGTGATAGCTGAAGGTGTACCTGCTAACTAATTTGCTAAAGTAAATTTATTGTTTTTTACGCTTGGTTACGCTTTAAGCCTGGTACTCTGTTCAAAGTTGTGAAAAATTTTCAGCACCATTGATCATTTCGCGTGAAAAATTTGACATGTACTAAATGTAGCCCAACTCGTGGTTTTTAAGCTATTGCATAGCTTTTATCGCAGGCTTTGACCAAATCAAGAAATTCCGTAAGACGCAATTTACACTGTGCCTTTTCTACTTGACTGTGCAGGCAGGCTTTTTCAGTTTATTGGTGAGAGGGGGTGAGAAGCTTGCGGTGTAGAACAAAAGGCAAGAAATGAAAATTCGAGGGGATTTATGACATTTCTCTTTGCCTCTTTCGTATTCTCAGCATTAAACGTGCCAAAAAGACATGAATAAAAAAGGCTTAATGTAAATGTGTGTGACTTTTCGTAGGGGTTTCAAAAGAAAATTGTCAATACAAGGCAGGCTAAAAAGGCATAGTGTGAATAGCGACTAACGAAAAAAAACCTAAGACTATTTTTATTTTAATCGCCCAGTGTATGTTAACCCCTAAAGTATGCTATTGATTTCATTAACATACAGTATTGCTAGAACAGATTTTTACATGTAGGAAAATACAATGTGGCGTACTTAACTATTCCATCACAAAATGTTTCACCACCAAATAATTCAACAAATGCAAACTCGAGCTTTAATTTCAGTCGCCTTGAAACCACTATTGATAATCTGGTGCAAACTATAAACAACTTTACAACAAATATGACTAGCATGATGCAGAAAATGCTTCGAATGCAGAATACACTGCTTCAAGCATTAGTTAACAAACCATGAACATGTTAAAAATATGTTTCTGGAACGCAAACGGCATTCGCCAACATAAAAATGAACTTGAGCTCTTCCTCACGGAAAAAAATATTGATATAATGTTGGTCTCTGAGACTCATTTGACTTCGAGAAGCCTTTTTAACATTTATGGCTACACTATATATGATACAAAGGACCCCAGAGGAAGAGCTTGCGGTGGATCAGCTATTCTAATAAAGTCAAGACTCAAGCACTATATTCTTGACAACATATGTGAGAACATCTACAAGCAACAAATATTGGCATTGAACATTTTTGTACAAATTTCGTGATATCATCAATTTACTCCCCTCCCAAATTTTCAATCACTGAGGATCAATACGAGAATTCTACAAATCACTTGGACCTTGTTTTGTAGCAACTGGAGACTACAATGCAAAACATACGTTCTGAGGTTCGCGTCTTATTACACCTAGAGGTCGAGCGTTGTTCAACACAATTGCAAAAATGGACTTGGACGTCATTTCGAGTTAGGAGCCAATTATTGGCCTACTTACATACAAAAAATTCCGGATGTCATTGATTTTGGCGTCATGAAAATATCTCTAGGGATTTAGTTCAAATCGAAGCTTCTCTAGATCTCTCGTCCGATCACTCCCCCACGATCGTTACAATTTGTAGCCCAGTGTAAAGAGCTTTACTTCACCCATATGTAAAGATTATAAATCGTGTTAATTGGCTGGGATTCAAAAAATACCTTAGTAGTGATTGTACTGAAAATATTAAGCTAAGAACACCAGATGATATTGAATCAAACATTGCCAATCTTAACGAAAATATTAAACAGGCTGCTGAACATGCCGCTACCTCACATCCGCAGACTGGGTTTAACAGAATTTATTCTACAGACATTGAACGTCTCGTACGTGAAAAAAGAAGAGCTAGAAGGGAATGGCAACAGCGCAGATCACCCCAAAATAAAATTCGATTTAAAGAGTACACGAAACGGCTCCAAGAGTTGCTTGCATCTGAGAAAACTCCATCTCTTAAAAATTATCTTCAAAGTCTCGATGTCACACCAGCATCTAATTACTCCTTGTGGCGCGCTACTAAAAAGCTTAAAAGACCCGATGAGTTTAAACCACCTCTGCGCACTTCGACCGGTGATTGGGCAAGAAGCGATATTGAAAAAGGTAAAATATTTGCTGAGCATTTAAAATCCGTATTTACCCCAAACATATGTACTGGTGTTGCTGATTTGCCGAGTGTAGTTGCTCTACCCCCTCGACCCTTAAAGTTTAAGATGCGTGATGTACAAAAAGTAATTGCTGAACTCAACCCGAAGAAATCTCCAGGTATTGATGGAATTAGTAACAAGATGCTGATGAATCTGCCTCTCACTGCAACTAAAATCTTACTATTTATTTTTAATGCCATATTACGACTAGAGTATTATCCACACAGCTGGAAGCTTGCCAAGGTCAAAATGATTCCAAAATTCTTACAAAAGTCATACAGGCCAATAAGTTTACTATCAACAATATCAAAGCTTTTCGAAAAGCTGCTCATGACAAAATTGTCCCCAATTCTAACTGATACCGGGCCATCAATTTGGTTTTAGAAGCCAACATAGCACCATTGAACAAAGGCATAGATTGGTTCAAGTTATAAGAAGAACATTTGAAGAAAAAAAGTATTATTCTATTCTCTTTATTGATGTTTCTCAGGCATTTGATAAAGTATGGCATGAAGGCCTAATGCCTGTTAGCACTAAAATCCATACATCTACATTTTTCTGCAGAATTAAAGTAAGTGAACAGAAGTGAGCGCAGGTAATATTTACTCTACGAAAAGATACTTGTCCCCCCATTACAATCAACAATCAAATTGTTCCTCAGCATTCACATGTAAGATACCTTGGTATACACCTCGATCGACGGCTTACATGGAAACAACACATTTATTCTAAGCTAACACAAATGAAACTAAAATTAACTCAGGTACATTGGCTGATTGGTAGAAATTAAACTCTCAGTCTAGATTGCAAACTTTTGATATACAAGTCACTTTTGAAACCTATATGGTGCTACGGAATTCAACTACGGGGCACTGCTTCATCTTCCAATGTCGAGAGAATCCAACGAAGGCAAAACAAAATTTTACGTATGATAACATCGGCTCCATGGTACATCAAAAATTCAAATATACATCGTGATTTGAATATGCCACTAGTGATTAAAGAAATTGCAAAATACGCAGGCAAATATTTAACATAACTCGAATCACATTCTAATCCGCTTGCTCGTAATATTTTGAACTTTACTGGACACATCCGCCTGAAAACGAGAGACACAAGCTCTCTTATACTCAACACTCCAGATGAAGCTGCTTGAAAATCCTTTTTTTTCACTATCATTACTTATGTATGTATTATTTATAACTATCACTAAGTTTATGTCCGACAGTGGTCGGGCCTAATAATTATATTTTAGATTTAAGATTTGAATACTTATTGTTAGTTCATATTTGAAGATACAATAAATAAATACATGTAATTATTAAAAAAAATTCTTAACCCTAATTACTACACTCGAGTCTTGTATTCATTTGCAAATCTTCGGGTCCACGGAAAAGCGTTTTTAAAGAGGTAAAAACGTAACATTTGGTGTCAGAAGTGGGATTTGCAAATACAAGCGATACGTTTAAAAAGGGTTAAACGTAAAGTAAGAGTGATACGAAAAGGAGAACCTCGGACGTTTGAAAAGGTTAAACGTAGCAATTGGTTTTTGAGGAAAATGAAGTTTCAAGAGCTTAATGTATAGCAACTCAAGGAAGAGTTGAATAAATTGACGACAACTGGTGACAAGGTAATACTACAGGAGATATTACTGCAAGAGTTAGAGCGGCGCAATATCGAAATTGAAACTTATGAGTTCGAAGAGAAAGATTTACATATGTTCTCGTGCGGTGACAAACAGTGCAGACATCAGCGCAATGTTAGCTGCTATGATGAGGGAAATAAAAGACTTTAATAAGAAAATGGAGGCAAACATTCAGAAATTTCTAGGTTAAATGAAAGCAGAAGTTAACGCTAACAACGAGAAACTTCTAGGTCAGATGGATGAGGGGTTTGGCAAATGGAAATCGAAAACTGCCTAACTTTCCAGAATCACCTAGAGCCAGAAATAAAAAATTCAAGAAATGTCTGAAGCCACAGAAAGACGGGCCGATGGTGTAGAAATGCAAGTCAGTAAATCAGACGAAAAGAATACTGGCTTGGAGCAGGGTGATGATGACATTTCTGGTGCAGAGGAAAACTAAATCAATAGTAGTCAGTGTCAACAAGTTGGACGTAAGCCAGAAGTTGCCAGCGAAGTAAATGAAACTCGTGACATAGAAGTTTCCAACAAAGCAAAGAACGTTGGTGAAGTAGAATATAGTCAAACAGTTTGTGACACAGTGGAACTGCAAAGGAATTACAGGCTAATCCGATTAAACGATGTTACTAACTTGGTAATGACAAAAGAAAAAGTGTTTCCACTAAAACTAGGTACTTTTGCTTTATAGCGAATAAAATAATCATTTACCAATCGATTTTCATAAATGAGGGCTCATTTTATTTGTATTATATGTAGCTTTATGAATAAATAATAAAACTGATAAATATTTGCCGTTTTTGATTTTTCGTGAAATTTTTAAAATAAAAAATGTTATAATTTTTTCGAAAAAAAAAATTTTTTCAGACTTTTTTCTCAATAACTCCAGAAATAATAGTTATACAAAAAAATAATATTAGAACATTTTAACAAAGCGTCTACAACTGCGATTAACTTTGAGAACGTCGGCAGAATAACAAAAATAAAATGCCGATATTTCTCTTCATCTCATACAACAGGAACACGTAATTTCAGTTTTCTTATAACATTTCATTTAATGCAAATTCTCATTGAGTTAACATGTTTTATTTTTGTATAATTAGTTATTTTATTTTCGCATTTTCACACAAAATTTAATTTATGAATCAATTAAACATATTTAAACATATAAAATCCCAGAAATGTTGTCCAAAACATTGTTTTTCATTTATTTTAATAAACACTCACACATGCATACTAATTTACTTTCAAATACGTGTGTTTTTTTGACACTTCGTCTCATAGGATTGTTGTTATAGGATTTCTTATAACAATTCTCTTATAAAAAATCTTATAAGATTGAGATAACACTAATTTGAAGTCTACACGTAACATGATTCGCTCTGCGATTGAATTTGACGCTCTTATCTTACATATTATGTTAGGTGTAGACCCTATGTAAAGCAGGCATAATTTAAAATTTGTATACATATCGCATAATAAAATCGAGTGCGTTGTTTCAAAATACACCAACCTTTTAAAAAATCTCATATTTTAGAAAAAAAATTCTAAAAAAAAACTTATCCATAGAATCTGATATAATGATGATTTTTGTAGTTAGGTTACTATAGCGCATCAAAAAAATGTATTGGTGATCCAAGGTTTTTTTGCTTGTTGCATACAGTAATCGATGAAGACCATTTCTGGTTAAATTTGTAGGTAAATAAGCAGAATTGTCGCATTTGGAGTGAGGAGAATCCACAAGCTTTTGTCGAAACACCCTTACATCCACAGAAAATTACTGTTTGGTGCATATTATGGGCTGGCGGAATCATTGGCCCATATGTCTTCAAAAACGATGATGGTCAGAATGCGAAAAGTTGTTTAAAATTGGTGTTCCTGATTGCGCTTTTTACACGCCAGCTGTGGCGGCCAATATGACAGAAATCATATTTAAACATTAATTTCATAAAATTTTCTTTCTAATAAAGCCCGTTTCATTGATATTAAAAATACATTTCCTTGTTTTATTATGATTTAAACTTGTGTCATTCTGTGAAAAAACACGCTTTATAACTGGTTTTGATACTGAAGTGATTAAAAATCAATTACTTCTAACATATGCAGACATTTTTAACAGAGAATACTCAAAGCTGTGAGAAATTGATATTAAAGATGAATTGAATTCTATGAAAATTAATCATTAGGTGTGTTTTTTTACTCTACATTGGGATCACGCGGGATCCCAATTTGCACGAAAAGCATTCCCGTACTCGAAAATCGGGTAAATGAGATGTTTTGTGAGAGTAATGTTTTTCTTCTTCTTGCACAAAACAGCCCGTACTTTTTCTTCGTGCTAGTTTGGGCAAACACAAAATCAAGCAGCTGTTTGAAAAATAAACAATTACAAAGAAAAATTACATTTGCCTAAACACTAAAAAAAATTGAAAAATGTATGAAAAAATATTTAAAAACTAGTGGCAAACAAAATTTTATAAGTTTTTATATGAAATTGAGATAAAAAACCTATATAAGTACGCTGAATCCTGTAAGTAAATACGTGCGTGTGTATGTTCATAAGTATGTGTTTAGTTATGTGTATACGTATGTATATGCATACATGCATTGATGTTTATTTTCGTGTTGGTTTTTCTCGTTCCGGTACTTTTGTGCATTTTTGTATGTTATTGAGCGAAATTATGGTTTCCTCTCATTTTACCAAACTTTACCCAAAAAGTAAAGAAACAAAGCTATTTTTGAAGTTAAAGTTCCACCTAATGTCAAGTTGCTAGAATCGAAAAGGTTGTTTCGAATAAAAGAGGATCGTAATGAAAACCTTACAAAATATAAAGCACGATTGGTTGTAAAATGTTTTCTTCAAAATTATGGTACATACTACTGGCAGACATATACTCCTCTTGAGAAATTGAGCACAATAAGAATTTGTCTTCCACAAGATTTCGTGCAAGTTTGAAGTAATGAGAGAAAAAAGAAAATTACTCTCAGAATATGCAAAACCCAGTGGGAAAAGGCAATGAATAGTAAAGGAGAAGGTAATGCAGAGCATGTATAAATTTCATTCCAGAATTCATTACTGTTAACAGAGAACATGTCCCAGGAAAGTAATGAATTAATTTAATGCGTACATTCCTCCTTCTACAGATGTGGTAATGCATTGTCTTGCTTTGGAAAACAACACATTATTTCTCCCATTATTATGTAATTATTGATCACTTTTCCCTCTGCAAAGTTATCCAGCGCAAAAAATCATAATTGGACATATTGTTTACTTTTTACATTAAATATACGAGTAATTTAAGTGATTTTAGTCGCGTAAAACGCATAACATTATAAAAAAATTACATCGCTGGCGACAACTGTAAAAAGTAAATGAAAATAAGTTCCAACAAAGAAATGGAGAAATATTTACAAATCTACCTACAACTTCAACCTTGTTCAAAAAAACTTCCATTTCGCTTTTTAATAAGTGTGTATGTAAAATTTTTTTCCTATATTTGCAAATTTTCTGTTTCAATTTCATATGTAAAACAAACAGCTGATTACAGCTGTCCGAACTTACCCAGAAGAAAAAGATCGTACCAGTTTGTACAGGAATGAAAAAAAAATTACTCCCTCATTCGCTCTCAAAATTGCACAAAAATTGCTATCTGGAACTCTTTTGGATAACTTTGTATAAGTTCGGATTGTTTTGTTATGCATCTGGAACAGACCTAGAATCGTGCTTGCTGTTGGTTTTCATTATAGTTACAAATTTCACTAACTAGATGTTAAAACGGCATTCCTACATGGGAAATTAAAGGAAACTATTTACATAAGGTGCGTTTGAGTACTTTGCCAGTAAAATCCAGTAACTGAGTAAATACTGAGTAATTTAAAGAAATTACTCTCAATAAAAAAATTTGCATCTGAAAGTACGCGAACGGATAAATTGTAAAATCCAGTAAAATATATACAACAGCTGATTACCAATTTTGGCGCTAAAAAAATTATACATATGAAATACACTATAGAATATTTTATTTAATAATAAAAGCAATAGATATGGAAATATGTTTTTATTTAAACTTATTTGGCTGGTCCACTATGTCGACAAGATACTTTCTATAGCTCACTTATATTGAAAACAAAAATAAACTTTCTTATTTTGATTGCGTTTTAAATATAAGTATGCGATAGAAACTTTCTTGTCGACATTGCCGTTAAAGTTTCTAAGCTTTTTACCCTGAACGTGAGAAGTTATTAGCATGATATATTCAAGACAACGAAAAAGTATTTTTTAAATGTTCCATACGGTAAACCAGGAACCGTCCGCCCGACGATATGTATAAACAAAAATTTCAATATAATAATCTATTAACTTTATTCACGTTTAAAAACAATCGGTTATGTTCTGAATTCCATGTGATATTAAATCGTTCGGAAATGCAATAGCATTGTTATTATAAATACATGCATACATACATACATATTTCCAACAATTCTATGGAAATTCCGCACGTTTTAATTTCATGTGGAATACATAACATGCCCGAATATTTTTCTAGCATCAAACTCAAATAAATGTTATAATGCTTATAACTTAATGCATTTGTTTTTTGTTATTTTAAAAATTTTATCAAAAACTAAAAATGTTTGTTTCCCTTTACTTTTGTTTGTTTATATTTAAAAACATATGGTATCGTTTTACTGGAATTTACTGGCAAAAATTTGTCCAGTAAAAACTTGCATTTACTCAGTAAATGAACTGTAATTTTTCTCTCTCAATTCGCCCTCTCATTTACTGGATTTTGTGTATTCGAACGCAATCCAGTAAAAAATAGTAAAAATTTGTACAAATTTTTGAGTTCTCGAACGCACTTATAGCTTTGCCGAAAAGTGTAAAAGGAAATAATGAAGTGTGTTGCAAATTAGTGAAATCACTTTATGGTTTAAAGCAAGCTCCTACATAAATGCTGGAATGACAAATTTTACAACTTCATTGGATCGTTAGCGTTTACAAGACCAAAACATGATTGCTCCTTGTATGTTAAATTCGACAAATATAAAACGGCTATATTCGCGCATAATCATAGTCAAAACAAAGTATACTTTAAGAGTTTAAAACAAGCATTTTGTATGGTAATAATGGTTTTTAATTTTTAAAGTATCCCAGCAATAAATTACACATTACCATTAGAACTACTTGCCATATAATGACTTACTTTTCTGATTACCAAATTTCATTACACGCTTACAAATCACATTAAATAAAACTTAAAAATATGCTGTACAAGTTGATAAATGAGGAGAATGATGATTTTAGATTTAATAGATTACGTGAATATGTTGATAAATACAAAACAAGTAAGTACTTCTCAAGAATCGATTATTTTAAATTGCGTTCGCGTACTCAAAAGTTTTTACAAAATTTTTACTGAACTTTACCGCATTTTACTAAATTGCGCTCGTTTACCCAAAATATAGTAAATGAGAACACAAATTGAGAGAGTAAAGTGACAGTTCTTGACTGAGTGTTTTGCAAATTTTTACTGCAGAAATTTGTCGTAGTGAAGCTTAATAAGACAAAAACATATGAAAATGTAATACAAATGTAAACAAATGGAAGAGGTTAAATGAAAATCGTGAAAGTCATTAAAAAAATAATTAATTTATAAATCATAATAATAATAGCCGTTAATATACATATTTTGTAATTTATTTTATTAATCCTTTTGTTTTTCAAATTATTATAATTACTCAGAGTTGTAAAACTGTAAAGTATCTGGGTACTTAGTATCTCACTTGCTTTTAAGGTAATCAGTAACATTAACAAATAGTCATGTAATCTTTAGTAATTTAGCCAACAACAAAACAAGGAAATCGAAAAGAAAATTACAAATATTACGTGAAATAAATTACAGAATTTATTCTTAGATTGTCCGTGTTATAAAAATATTGCATCGAGTATCAATAATTAAAAGAGTTGCATAGTCAAATGGTTATATATTTTTCAACACTATGTGGAATTAGAGCCACCTGTTTCTTTAATCTTACTAATTTTTACTATTTTTCAGTTCGCGTACCATTTGTGGCTACCGCTCTTTTTGAGAGTAAATGTTAACATTTTCGCAGTAACTACTCATTTACTGCATTTTACTGCAAAAGTAAACGAACACACTTTTAGTGTCACGCCTTGTTAAAATCATTAAGTTGGAAGTGCTTCTAGCAAAAATGCTTAATTCCAAACCCGATTATTATGCTTTATAAATAAATTATTATTTTTTTAATGACTTTCACAACTTTTATTTAACCTTTTCTCAAATTTTTACACTTTTCGTTTGCTTACTTTTCATTTGTTTACATTTTGAATCACATATTTTTATCTTCCTAGACTTTACTATGACAAATTTCTTCAGTAAAAATTTGCAAAGCAATGAGTCAATAACTGTCACTACCCTCTCAATTTGTGGTCTCATTTACTATATTTTGGTTAAACTAACACAATTTAGTAAAATGCAGTAAATTTAAGTAAAAATTTGTAAAAATTATTATTTGACATATTGTCTACTGATGATTTAATAAAAAAAAACAGTGAAATGCTAAACTAAAACTAAATTTCATTTAAAATTAAGATAATGAGTAGTATGAATAAAAAAAAGTATTTGCTTTTTACTTAAAAAATTGGTTTAAAACCCCAAATATGTATGTGTTTCTTGTTTTTTAAACAAATTTTTAAGTAAAAAGCAAATACTTTTTTTCATTCATACTACCCAATATGTATTAAGAAAAATAATAAGTGTTAAAATATATACATATATGTAAATAATTAAAAATAAATTCACATACTTTCACCCTAAGTGGAAAATATTTTAGCACAAATCAAACACTTTGCCTATTCTTTTTAAAAAAATTAAAAAAATGTTTCCAAACATCGCTCAATTTAAGTTTCGTGTTGATATTTATGCCAACTTATTTATTTTGGGTGCCACACGTTAAATTTTTGCCTTTCAATTGCAATCAATCAAAAATTTTAGCTTTTAGTGTAGCCCACTTTCAATTTCTACCTTTCAAATCCATTCAATTTGCAATATGCTCACACTTTTTTCACTAACACAATCAAACTTTTTAAATTGAAATCTAGATTGATTTCAAATTCACCTATCCATTTATATGGCAATTTAATTTTCAATTTGAACGGCTGGTCACAGCACACATTGATTAAAGCTACTAATTGAATTGATTCTTCGTCGGCAGCATTTAACAAATGAAATTGATTAATTATTTGTGTCACACAAGGCACATCAATCAGGTACCAGCGAAATTTGAAAAAAATTAAATTGATTATCAATTTGTGTCACAGCTATCAATTTCAAGGAATTTTGACACACATTATGGGTGATGAAATTGAAAGCGATTTATTGAACGTGTGGCTGCAGCGTAAATTGACAACTAGATTGCTTCCAATTTCACCTATCCATTTATCTTGCAGTTTTATTTTCAATACGATTTGAATTGAGTGACGGCATCATTTTAAGTTTTTTCTACGTAGGAAGCATATACAACATTAAATTGCCTATCTACTTGTGTCACAGTTACTAATTTCAACCAATTTTGACACGCACTATTGAACGTGTCGCTGTTGCGTATAGAAGAGTTTTCCGGAAAAAATTTTAAAGCTTCGCTTAGAATGCTTTGTATTACTTTGTAGGCAAGACGAATGATACCAGGTGGTCTCGATTTGCAAGTCTGCATTACTAAAAATCATTTTTCATAATTTTCCTTGAGTAATATAATTTTAATGTTGTACTATGAATTTCCTAACATTTTGTTTTTTTTTTTGTTATCTATGCTTATATTAATATAATTTCATATATAAATATTTGCTCAATTAAAGACTCAATTTAAATAAAATGCTATAACTCCGTTTTAAAATACATTAAATACAATAGTGCCGCCAATTTAAATAAAACTAAATTTCGATGTTCCTTAGAACATGAAACTAGAAGAAGTTCTGTATTCTAAAGATTATTTGAAACTTAATAAATCCAACTGTTTCGACAATCATATTAAATACGATTTAGAAAAAAAAATTTAAATTTTAAAATGTATTCATAACTATATATGAAATATGTACTTTAGCTTGTAAAGTCCAGTTATAGGGCATTTACATTGTTTCGAAATCTATTACTTACGAAATTTAAAGATAAATCTAGCTGCTTTTAAAGGAGGTGATACATTATCATACACAGTCGTGCGTTTCATTCACTGGAAAATCGGATTGAATTCTGTCACACTCCAAAAAAATCGTAACAAAATCCCTTATAGGTGCCACACTATTCCACAAAAAAGATGCAAAAACATTTAAAATAATTTTTATGTTTGATTATTTTGCATTTCTAAAGAAATAATTTTTTTTTAAATACATATTTATTTATTGTATCTTCATATGTGAACTACATACATAAGTAATGATAGTGAAAAAAAGGATATTCAAGCAGCTTCATCTGGAGTGTTGAGTATAAGAGCACTTGTGTCTCTCTTTTTTAGGCGGATATGTCCAGTAAAGTTCAAAATATTACGAGTAAGCGGATTAAGATGTGACTCGAGTTTTGTTAAATATTTGCCTGCGTATTTTGCAATTTCTTCAGTCACTAGTGGCATATTTAAATCACGATGTATATTTGAAGTTTTTATGTACCATGGAGCCGATGTTATTAACCGTAAAATTTTGTTTTGCTTTCGTTGAATTTTCTCGATATTGGAAGCTGAAGCAGTGCCCCATAGTTGAATTCCGTAACACCATATTGGTTTCAAAATCGACTTGTACATTAAAAGCTTACAATCTAGACTGAGTGTTGAGTTTCTACCAATCAGCCAATGTATCTGAGTTATTTTAAGCTTCCTTTGTGTTAGCTTAGAATAAATGTGTTGTTTCCATGTAAGCCGACGATTAAGGTGTATACCAAGGTATTTCACATGTGAATGTTGAGGAACACTTTGACTGTTGATTCTTATGGGGGGACAAGTATCTTTTCGTATGGTAAAGGTTATATGTACGCACTTCTGTTCGTTTACTTTTATTCTCCATAATTTTAACCATAGCTCAAGCTGTGTTATATGTTCCTGAAGACATCGGGATGCCTCATGAGGGGTTTCGTGCATACTAAGGCAGGCTGTATCATCTGCAAATGTAGAAGTATGGATATTACTGCTCACAGGCATATCACAAGTATAAATCAAATACAAAACTGGCCCCAGTATACTCCCTTGTGGTACACCGGATGAGATAGTTTCGGGCGTAGTCATGAATTCTCCTTCCATAACAGAGAACTTCCGCCCTAAAATATAACTTTCCAAAAGTTTTAGAATGTTATTTGGTAGATATGTCTTCAATTTTAAAATTAGGCCATCATGCCAAACTTTATGAAATGCCTGAGAAACATCAATAAAAAGGGCAGAACAATACTTCTTTTTTTCGAATGTTTTCCTTATAAATTGAACCAATCTATGCGTTTGCTCAATGGTGCTATGCTGACTTCTAAAACCAAATTGATGGTCCGGTATGCACATATCTGTTAGACAAGGGGACAATTTTGTCATGAGCAGCTTTTCGAAGAGTTTTAACATAGTAGACAGCAAACTTATTGGCTTATATGACTCAGCTTTGGGATTGGATGTTACATTTGCCCGGCTTTGGAATCATTTTGACCTTGGCAAGCTTACAGTGTTGTGGAAATACTCCAGTCGTAATATGGCATTAAAAATAAGCAGCAGGATTATTATTACAATATGAGCATCTTGTTACTAATTCCATCAATACCGGGAGCTTTCTTTGGTTTGAGCTCAGCAATTACTTATTGTACATCACGCATCTTAAATTTTAAGGGTCGAGGGGGTAGAGCGAGTACACTTGGCAAATTAGAAACACCAGTACATGTGTTTGGCGTAAATACGGATTTTAACTGCTCAGCAGATATTTTACATTTTTCCGTATCGCTTCTTGCCCAACTAGATGTTCGCAGAGGTAGCTTAAACTCAACGGGTGTTTTAAGCTTTCTAGCAGCGCGCCACAAAGAGTAATTTGATGCTTGTGTGATATCAACACCTTCCAGATAATCTTTAAGAGATGCAGTTCTTTCAGATGCAAGCAACTCTTGGAGTCGTTTAGTACACTCTTTAAATCTGATTTTATTTTGGGGTGATCTGTGCTGTTGCCATTCCCTTCTAGCTCTTCTTTTTTCACGTACGAGACGTTCAATGTCTGTAGAATAAATTCTGTTAAACCCAGTCTGCGGATGTGAGGTAGCGGCATGTTCAGCAGCCTGTTTAAAATTTTCATTAATATAGGCAATGCTAGATTCAATATCGTTGGGTGTTCTTAGCGTAATATTTTCCGTGCAATGACCACTAAGATATTTTTTGAATCCCAGCTAATTAACACGATTGATCATCTTTATATATGGGTGAGGTGAGTCACTTCTTAGTGGGTTACAGATTGAAACGATAGTCGGAGAGTGATCGGAGGAGAGATCTAGAGAAGCTTCAACATGAATTAAATCCCTAGAAATATTTTTCATGACGCCAAAATCTATAACATATGGAATTTTTCGTACGTCAGTAGGCCAGTAAGTGGGCTCCCCACTCGAAATAACATCCAATCCCGTTTTTGAAATTGTATTAAACAAAGCTCAACCTCTAGGTGTTACAAGGCGCGATCCCCAGTACGTATGTTTTGCATTGTAGGCTCCAGCTGCCACGAAACAAGATCCAAGCGATTTGTAGAACTTTTCATACTGATCTTCGGTAACTGAAAATCTGGGAGGTGAATAAATTGATCATATAACAAAATTAGAACAAAAATTTTCTACAAAAATATTCGTAACTTGCATATAATCTTCACTAACGTTGTCAAGCATATAGTGCTTGAGTCTTGATTCAATTAAAATTGCAGATCCACCCCTGCTCTCCTTCTAGGAGAGCATAATAATAATTTCAATAATTTTGAAAAAGCTTCTCGAAGTCAAATGAATCGCAGAGACCAACATTATGTCAATATTTTTTTCCGTAAGGAAGTGCGATTAAAATTAAAGTTTGAGTTTGTATTTGTTGAATTATTTTGCGGTAAAACATTTTGTGTCGGAATAGAACTAGCCTTAGCAGCATCGGCATACTATAGACGTGACGTAACTGGTTGACTCATTTGAGGAAGATTGGCGGAGTAAGCGTTTACTGATTGGGAAGGAGCTGATTTTGGTTTTTGTCCCATAGTTTGTTTAACGAAAGAATATACAGAACATCCTCTGCAGTTAGGGGTGTGATTACCTCCACAGTTACTACATTTTTTATCACTTTGATTTTTTGGCTTATTGCAACTAGCAGTGCCGTGTAATTCGCCGCACACAACACAAACAGTAGGTCAATTGCAGTCAGTTTTTGTATGGCCATATTCTTGGCAATTATGGCACTGCACGGGACCTGAACGCTTAGTGGCTCTTCAACTGTGATTTTTCGGTACAAGAGGTATTTTAGGCTATAAATTGGATGTGTCTCGTTTTTTTTTCAACTGTATATCATTCGGCTCCAGTTCAACACGAAACAGAGGCTGGGGTATCTTCTCCCTATTGATTATATTTGTAACATTTTTTACCTTTAATTCCATGTTCGATAAGTGCTCATTTTACTTCTTCGGGGTCAACACATGAATCTATGCCCTTCAATACTATATGTAGGCCTTTAGCACTCTTAAGTTGCTATGTATAAAAACTGGTTTTATTTTTCTCAAATTCTGCCACAATTTTTCGGAAATCTTTTTCTGCATATATTTGTATTTTTGTTTCGTCAATATTTCGTCGTTTAATTGGAATTATATGAAAAGTATTATCACCAATGACCGACAGTAGTTTTTTAATAAGTGCGTTAGAATTTTTTTCTCTGAAATATATAGGTGGTGGCTTCAAAGACTTTTACGATGATGCATCGGGCTTGTCGTCTGTGTCTTGCAATATTGCAAAACGATTTTGACGATTGGTAGATGATGCGCTGTCATCCCTAGACATCTTTGGAGCAGATGAAATTTTTGAAGAATTCGGTCTTCGACCACCTTGTACCTTGGGTTTTGAGCTACTGTTATCTGTAGTGATAACTTTGTTAAGTGGTCAGCACGAGCCTGAAGGGGATGATATTGCTGACTTATATGAAGAAGTATTAGGCAACTGTAATGTCAATGAATCATTACTACGGCTATCTATAGTGATAACTTGGTTAAGTGATGAACACGAGCCCGAAGCGGATGACGCCGCTGACTTAAATGACGAAGTACTAGGCAACTGTAATGTTAACGAATCAGTAGTTGGCATTGGACAAATCGAAGTTGATCGCTGACGAAAAATTGGCTTTGCCGTTAAAAAAGGACGTTCATCAGATTTATTGTTTATATTGTTTTCACTGAGAGTTTCAGAACTCACAGTAAAATAAGCATTTCTGCCGTCAGAACTCACTTCAAAATTTTTTTGTATTTGAGGTACTCATTAGAGTATTCCTCAAGGGCACTTTATTTGTGTTTTTTGTTTGCGTTTTTTTTTTTGTTTTTGTTATTTCCACTATGTAAAAAAAAATATTAGCAAAGCAATAAAGCTTATTTATTAAAGTCAGTATGTGTTTTGATAAATACTAATAAGAAGAGCAGCAAGAACAAGCAATTACCAATCAACCCCTTTCAAATATTGAGAATAAATATAAAAAAATATTAGAGGCAGAGAGACAATAAAATTGCAAATATAAAAATGTGAATTGTACATAGTTACCAGAAAAGATGATTTGACACGATTTGACGGCTTTTTTCTTGACAAAAGCTGAAGGTATAAAAAAATTAATGTGGTAGCTTTATTTACTGTAACTTGGGGGCCACACGTTCAATTTTTGACTTTCAATTCCATTCAATTTGCAATACACTCACACTTTTTTCACTAACACAATCAAACTTTTTAAATTGAAAACTAGATTGATTTCAAATTCACCTATCCATATAAATGGCAATTTAGTTTTCAATTTGAACGGCTGGTAACAGCACACATTGATTGAAGCTACAAATTTGAGTTGTTTCTTGGTCGCTGGCATTTAAAAATGAAATTGATTATAAATTTGTGTCACAGCTTTCAATTTCAAGCAATTTTGATACACAATATGTGTAATGAAATTGAAAACCATTTATTGAACGTGTGGCTGCAGAGTTAGTGAAAAAATGTCGTTTGTGTTAGTTTCAGTCATTCATTTCTTGTAGGGTTGCTATCTGTGAATGATATTGCCATACATTGTTAAATTTGTATTACATTTTTTACAAAACAAAAATAATTGGCAACATTTTACTCCTTATTTTCAAATAGTGCGTTACTTGGAGGCTACACGTTCAATGTTTGCTTCAATTTTTGTTTCAAAGTTCAATACATTCACACTTTTTTACTACCACACTCATACATTTGGGAATTGAATACCAGGTGGCCTTCAATTTTTCTTTCAACGCTTCATTCAATTTGTCTTTTAATTTAACAGCTGTTTTAAAATAATTTTTGTGTTTGTAAAAAAACAGAAGTAATTTCCCTTGCTGAAATAAAATATGTAGGCGAAAAGTTTTAATTGTTTGCTCGACGACGGCACTTTGAACATAAAATTGGTAATCAAATTGCTTGCAGCCTACGTCACAACTTCAATTTTAGCAAATTTTGACTAATCATACGTGTGAAAAAATTGAAATGCAATAGCCTCAAGGTTATTTGCAAATAGTTTTCGTGAGTTATTAACTTACAATAAAAAAAGTTATACGGCAACGCTTTTCAGTTTTATTTGCAAATAAGAAGTGCGTATAATAATAATAGTGTATCACATACCTCGTTTATACGCAAATCTTATTTGCAAATAATACTGTTTGCAAATACTGAACTTACCGTTTATACCATGGTACAATTATACTAGGTACATGCACGACTACAACAAAATTACAACACCAAAAAACACATTCATTTTGTTGGTATAAACAAACGAATAATTGTCAGAAACACATGCCTTTTGTTTTTAAAAATAACAATTACAGCGTAATTAAAGTACAATTGCAGACGCGGCATTCATGAATGATTATAGTCATTCAGTGTTGCCAATAGGTGTGTAATTACACAGAGTGTGCAATTACTCTCATCTGTAGGCCATGTAATTACATTCATATATAATCTGTGTGTAATTCTACTTTATGTTTTATTTTTATTTATTTTTGTTTTCATTTCAACTTACAAAAAACATTTGTAGTGTAATTTTCTTCAATATGTAATTGGAAACACATCCATGTGTAATTTCATTGGCAACACTGTAATCATTTTATGCACACACATACACTAACATTTTTGCAGCTTGTAAACAAAGTTTGACAACTGTAGGTATTGTATACATTAACAGGCTGGGCTTGTGCATGTACCTGTTATAATTGTATCATGGTTTATACGTAGATAGAACCCATTGCTATCTGTGAATGATATTGCCACGCATTGTTAAATTTGTATTAAATTTTTTACAAAACAAAAATAATTGGCAACATTTTACACCTTATGCCGGCCATACACTACACAAGTTCAGTGCTCAAGTCTGTGACACACGCTATACAAGTAAACTGTGCAGTTTTTCTTTTAAAGCTATAAGTGAAGAAGTGCAAATACTGCTCTATTTTATTAATTGCTGTGGCAATAAAAACAGCCTAAATCCTAAATGTGTTAATCTTTTTAACAGCCATTTCTCTATTTGCATCGGGGTATTTTTCCTTTAGTTTATTTATTAATTTTTCGTAGGCTTCGATTTTCATAATTCTATTGCTATAATCACTACTTTTAATGCACCATAATGCAGGCGATTCTTTGTATAATTCTAGGAACTCTGTCCAGAATATTTTTTCTGCGCTCATTTTTTGTTTTTAACTCTTAAAAAATCACGACAAAACTGAGCGTTTGCAACATACACTACACAAGTTCACTGTACAGTTTTCAAACTTGAGCAAATATCAAAATCGTTTTGATATTTACTCAATTCACTACGTAAATAGCACAACCGCCCCCATACACTACACAAACGCACTGTACAGTGCCAGACTTGAGCACTGAACTTGTGTAGTGTATGGCCGGCATTATTTGCAAATAGTGCGTTATTTGCAAATAGTTTTCGTGAGTTATTAACTTACAATAAAAAAGTTATACGGCAACGCTTTTCAGTTTTATTTGCAAATAAGAAGTGCGTATAAACGGGATAACAGCCTTAAGGTAGAATTAGTAAAATCGTATCGTGATGTTGAGTGTCAGCTGACAAAATCCTTACAATATACAATGCATGTTACTAGTTATAAAATATGTGGTGGTAGCACTGCTGACGTAGCAATCTGCAGAAAACAGATTTTTCTGTAGCGAATGTCAAAAACGCCGCATTTAATGCCAGACAAAAAAAAATGTCCGGTGCAAACTGTTACATTTTCTATAACTTGAGCACAAAGTTGAACGATACGGCAAGCTGTAAAGTAGAATGATACGATTTTACTAATTCTACCTTTAATTAGATTTCCCATACAAAACAAAATCTAATTTGTTAGTAGATTTGCAGGAAATCTATTCAAAATCTAATATTTTAATTTTATTTTTACTGCCCTGAACCAGATATTTAAATAAAATATGAATGAATTAT
Source organism: Tachina grossa (assembly GCA_949987645.1). Lineage (NCBI taxonomy): Eukaryota > Metazoa > Arthropoda > Insecta > Diptera > Tachinidae > Tachina > Tachina grossa. The sequence goes on along the minus strand of OX465276.1, from coordinate 86,253,836 downwards.
CTACGGCAAATATTTGCTCAAAAAACGTAACTACAAAATATTAATGAAAAAGCTTTCAATTCAGATACGTGTTTATTAAGTTAAATAGTTTCCAATAATGTTGGAATCCATGACGTTGTCTATTAGTTGTTTGTGAAACTGTTTAACTTAAAAAACACATGTCTGAATCAAATGGTTTTTCACAAACATTTAGTGGTTACGCTTTTTTGGGAAAATTTTGCCAAGTGTGACCGTACCTTAAGAATTGGCTCCATTGTAGAACCTTAAGGTAGAATTAGTAAAATCGTATCATTCTACTTTACAGCTTGCCGTATCGTTCAACTTTGTGCACAAGTTATAGAAAATGTAACAGTTTGCATAGCACATTTTTTTGTCTGGCATTAAATACGGCGTTTTTGACATTCGCTACAGAAAAATCTGTTTTCTGCAGATTCCTACGTCAGCAGTGCTACCATCACATATTTTATAACTAGTAACATGCATTGTATATCGTACGGTTTTTGTCAGCTGACAGCAACATCACGATACGATTTTACTAATTCTACCTTTAATTGCACGTTTACACATGCAAGTGCCTTGCATGCAAGTTCTGTGTACATATTATCAACAAAAATTTCTCACAAATGCCCGACTGTCTTGCAACTTGCATGTTTGCCTTTTAGTGCAGAGTTGTCCATAACATAAAAAATTTTAATTTTAAGGGAACCAGATAGTGTTGAACTTTATTCGTATTGTTTCAATGTTATTTATGTATAAAAAATTAATAAACTGCTCGATTTATGAAATATTTAAGAAAAAAAATTATTAATGGCCTATTTCCCACCTGCGAAAGAAAACGTTCGACTTACAATTTATATTGAAAACAAAAACAAATTTTCTTATTTTATTGTTGTTTTCAATATAAATTGTAAGTCGCACGTTTTCTTACGCAGGTGGGAAATAGGCCATAAATTAGCTTTTAAATGTATTTAAAATGAGTAAAAACTCATATAACATTTCACTGAAATCCAGGTTATTTGTGCTAAACTATTAATAGGGCAACACTGTTAGCTAACTTTCCATTTACTTGCTACAAGTTCAACAAGTCACTGTCTTGTAAAATTCCTTGGCAGTTGAGTTGGAAGTAGGCTGCTAGTGTCGAAAGTGTAGATGGGTTAGTAAAAGAGTTTGAGTGTATTGAGTTTTTCGAACTTGCACTTGCACGTGTAAGCCCTAGGTTAATGGGTTTTGTTTTTGATAAAAAAGTCTTGATAAATATAAAAATAGTTGGTGTAAACACTTTAGATTTTCATAAAGATTTTAATTAAAATCTGCTAGATTTTGTGCAAATGTAAATTCCCTATTAAATTATTTTATAATCTACATATAACTACGTTTTGTGTTCATGTGTATAAAAAATTTAATTTATGCCTATCTCATTTTTATTATTTAATAAAATATATGAAATTACAGATGATTGCTCTTTTTTCTCATTAATGAAAAATTCGGTTTTTTATGCCGATATCCGAAATTAATGTGCAGAAAATACCAATGATTTTTCAAAAAAGTGTAGATTTTTATCAAAAACTTCTGGCAGCCCTGATTACAGCTGACTATTTCGTCTATCAATCACAATAAAAAATCTGACAGAGAACAAAAGACGCACATTTTTCAAAACGCTGCCAAATTGTTATTTCTGTTTGGAATTGTGTACCGATCGAGTATTTTGCAATAACATCAGGCTGCTGATCAATTTAATATTTTTTGTGTGTGTAAATCAATCCATATAAATTCTACAATGAGTTCGAAAACAGAACTGGATTTCAAGTGTTGGCAGGATATGGAGTAAGAATAATTTTCTATTTCGAACTGTGCTTATACATATACATTATGTATATAATGTATTTAATATGTATTGCTTATAAGGCCACTCCTCCGACATTTTCTAAATTGCGGTACACAGAAAGCAATACCTTTATTTCTTCTTCCATTTTGAAAAATGTTTTACTTTCATCAAAATTCCAAACGAATAAAGTTCTTTCTGGTGTTCTTAGGCTGAAGTTTCTGTATCGTGATCCTGGTTTTGTAAATGTGGTAAATTCCACTTAGGATTGGGGAATTATAACACATTCCATTCCGTATTTTTAACATTTAATTGTTTGGATATCCAAAGATAATAAAGTTATATATCGAGCCTAATTTTCGATTTAATCGTAAGCGGCATGTAGTAAATAATCACATTTTTACTGAAATTAAAATTTTATGTGCCTACACATAGGGCCTGGCCTGTTTGTCTAAATGCGAACGAACGTTTCTATCGAACATTTATATTAAAAACAAAAAACTTAAACTTGTTTTTGTTCCCAATACTAATATTTGATACAACCGTTCTGTTTCTACACGTTCGTTCGCATTTAGACAATTATCAAAATGACAAAAAAATAATTTTTGCCGCTTACGATTAAATCGAAAATAAGGCTCTTTACGTACGGGTCGATTGTAGTTGTGGCGAAATAGTTCTTCGAGCTGGCCGGCCAAGTAATTCTCCGATTGTAAAAAAACACGATTAATCGGGTATGATCTGCATTCCACGTGAAATTAAAACGAGTGGAATTGCCATAAAATTCTTGTTGGAAATATGTAATTATAACAACAACGCTATGATAATTCCACTCGTTTTGATTTCAGGTGGAATGCAGAACATACCCGAATATTTAAAAACAAAAGATTTAAAAAGTCGACACATACATACATAAGTATGTACTAGTGATGCACGAATATTCGTATTCGAATTGCCGAACATTCGGCCATTTTTAATGCGAATACGAATACGAATATTTTTCCAAAAAAAATAAACGAAATTTATTCAAAATAAACGAAATTTATTCAAATTAAAAAAAAAGATAAAAATATTAATTTGTACGAATCCATTAAATTTTTTTATAGAAATTTGTGCTTTGTATCATTTTCAAATATTATTTACTGACGATCATTAAAATTTTGGGTAGTTTTTATTAACTTTTATGTACGTCAACAGGAATATGAAGTTCTTTTTCATAATAATTTTTTAATATTTCATATTGCAGGCGTAAATAGAACCCTAATTTAATGTCTATAAATTTCACATGAAATATTCGTATTCGTATTCCCGAATATCGTTTAAAATATTCGTATTCGCATTCGTATTCGCGAATATCAAAAATTGACATTCGTTACAGCACTAGTATGTACATATGTGTGGATGTATGTACAGCGGGTCGAAAAACTCTACATTCGACTTAATATTTAACCGTTTCGATCCCAGTTGCTTTTAAGCAACTTTGATTTTTAACACCGTTTCATGTTAAACAATCTTAACGAATTAGTTTATTATAGTTCTTAAAACTGAAAAACAACAAAAAAGTATCAGCAGTAGGGATGATAATCCGAAAACCAATTTCGTATCAATTAGCTTTAAAAATTGTACTTTTTCGACCCCAATAGCAGTGTTGGTATCTCCACGAAGAGCAAAAGCACATTAAGCTGTTGCAAAATGGGTAAAAAGCGCAAAAACACTTCGAAAAAGCGGGTAAAAAAGCACGAAAATATTTTTTGGAACAAATCAAGTTTAGGGGCACCTCTCAGAAATTTAAAAACAGTATCCTATCCTAAAGAAAATTAAAAAATAAATTAAATAAATAAAAATAAAAATAAAGAAAATTAAAAAATAAAACGAATAAATTAAATAAAAAAATTGTCGGCGAGGTACAATATTGTGATTATACGGTGTTTTCCAACGAATATGACCAATATTGGTATCCCAAAAATAAAAAAAGTACCGTATCTTATAGAAAATTGAAAAATAAGAAGAAAAAATTAAACAAAAATACTGGCGGCGAGGCTTAATTCCCGAGTTATGGGCCTCTGAAATTGTAATTAAAATTATAATTTAATATATAATTATGGTGTTTCCCTAGACGGCGCAGCCTAGTAATGATTTTCTGGCTTGCAAAGTTTTCTTGCCTAATAACGTTTTTTTTTTTGCATTGCAGAAGTAATTTAGTTTTATAAATTAAAAATATTTTTATATAAAGAAAAAGCACCAAAAGCACTGTAAGAAATTGTAAAAAGCACTGTAAATACCCGCTTTTAAAAAAAGGGTATTGGCCAAAATTTCGCGTTTAAGAACAGGTAAAAAGCACCAAAAAATACCCGAAACGCACCAAAATACCATCACTGCCCAATAGTACTAAACTCTTTTTTTGTGCTTTAATATATATATATATATATATATATATATATATATATATTTATATATATTTAGAACATGTCGCTCATTTACTCAAATAACGTCATAACTCAAAAGAACTAGTTTGCCAGAACACAAATTTAAAGTTTTCAATTTACACACGACTTATGAAAAATAAAAATTTTGTTTGTTTTTAAAAAAAGAGCGATATAAAGACGAATGTACATCATTAAGTCAAAAATTAAAATTTATTAGAATTCGAGATACTAGTGTTCTTTCGAAGGGGTTTTCTTTCGACATAGTGGAAGAGTCAGTAAATACATATTCAAGGTTTCAAGTAGAAATGCCGTAACTAAAATAGTTCTTATTTTACAGGGGAAGATAAAAGCACAATATAAACTGTAATATTCTTTCTGTAATATTTTTGTACAACTATTGCAATACATTTGTGTGGCGAGGTGTATTTGTTTGAAATGTATTGGAATCACTGTAAAACTCAATTTCGTAAAAAAATGCGAGTTAGGGCCTTTCAATATTCTGCTGATAATTTTTGAAAGCTTCGGAAACATTAACTCATCCAATTAATTTTTCAAAACTCGAAATTCATTATTTATAGGAATATTTTTTAATAAGAAAGGTACGATACTACTAACATTTTCGGGAGTGAATTTTGTTAGCCAGGTTAAAATTTCGTCATGAAAACTAACTTTATTTAGTTTCGCAAAACTGTTTAAAATTTCTTTTAATATCCGTAACTATACAACTTTTAATTTTATTTCTAAATATACAAAGTTTTCCACTTCAAAGTAAATTTTAATCGTTTATATATGTATGTACCATACCTAGCTTCATTTAATTTCATCACTTAAACGATTGATGTGATATTATTATAGCAAGTTTTTTATTTCTTATACATTTTATAATAATAAAATATATCGAAAGCGTATATTCAAAACACGTCAACTCAAAAAAGCTAACTTTTCAGTAGAGCGAAAAAAACAAGTTAATTCGCTCAATATTGTAAAAATAAATGATATGCCTTCCATAATATGGTTTAAATATACTTACTAATTTATAGGTCTGCAAAAAATATTTTATTTTGCACTGGTTTGTGTATTTTTATGAGAGCATATTGTTACGAAAATAGCCGTCGACAGGTTTAAGCAGCATTACACAAAACTATTCCAACGATTAATGTAAGTGCTACGCGAAAATATTCCTACAGGGTCAAAGCAAAGAATAGTCTAGAATAGTAGCCAACAACTAAACAAGCATGCCTAGCTTGATTAAACGTAAACAAGCAAAAGCAACAACAACAAAAAGCGTCTGCTTATTAAGAAGATTCACATATTTACACACATACATACATGCTAATTCAAACGAAAGGAAAAAAAGAAACAACCACCGTGTATTGCTTAGTTAATGACGTACACACGTATGCATATACACATGTATGTACATAGTTACCACATGAACTTAATTAGGCAGCATAGCATATAAGATGGTAATGATCGTCTAGACATTGCTTGAAACTTCTAGTGGAATTTGTGTGAAATATAAAAAGAGGTGACGCATCCAATGAGTTAGTTAGTTGCAGTTGTGAACAAGTCAGTCGCGAACAAGTCAAGTCATTTCCAAGTAAACAAGTCAGTTGATAATTAAGTTGTGAATTAATAATAGTCTGTCGTGGAATTGAGATTATTGTGGAGTCTATCGTGTCGACTGGAGTAAAGGGAACAGCGCAGCGAATAGACGTGTATAAGGGTGTAAGTAAAGCCAGTGAGTCTTTATTGGTGTATCAACTGTGAGTGTCGGCAGAGTGAGTGCCGTGTGTGACAAGCAGCAGACAAAGAGGTATTGGTGTATCAACTGTGAGTGACGGCAGAGAGAGTCTCGTAAGTGACGGCAGCAGACAGAGAGGTGTCACGTGAATACTTGCGCAGCCAGATAAGAGACGTGTGTAAACTACAGCGAGGAAGGCGTAGTGGTAACCAGTTGTGAATATCTGTGTGTAATTTATTAGTTTAAGTTGTATTAGTATATTTAAGCTCTTGAGTAATTTAGTATAAGTGTATTTGTAAATAAAACTTGTATCATTCTTAACCCTATTTACTACACTCGGCTCTTGTATTCATTTGCAAATCTTCGGATCTACGGAAAAGCGTTTTTATAGAGAGAAAAACGTAACAATATTTTAGTCGATTAAAAAACAAATATTTTTTTAGAGTTAGCATACTTTGTCGGAAAAAATATATGATTTTTTTGAATATATATATTTTTAATCAATTTGTGAAATCTTTTACTCAATACTAGATATAAGAATTCAAAAGCTACAAGAAAAAACTTAAAATACCTTAAAAAAATAACATAAGCCTGACTGAAAGCCTCTTCAATCTCGAGGTGGTCAGCTTTAGCACTCTCTAACTCACTCTCTAGTGTAACAGGGTCACTAAAAATTATCAATTTCGAAAACTTATGTCATTGACTATAATCGGTCCATACCTATTGGGTCTAATTATTCATTCCGTTCCGCAAAATTTGCAATTCTTCATTCCGTTGCTGCGGTATTTTTTTCTATTTTGCTTACGCTCAAATTTCATGACGGAAAGCGTACGGAAAGAACAAAATTGTAGGGAAAATAATACAAATTACCAAAATTAAAGCTTATTTTAATTTAATTTGTTTGTTTAATTTTTATAAGAATATAAAAAAATTAAATAGAAGCAATTATTAATTTAATTAAACTTATGTATACTAAAATTTCTTTATTCCAACTTACTCTCTATGGTTAATCTGTAACTCTTCTTTCTATATTTTGTTGTTTTTACGTTTCAAAAATATGTATGTATGTAAAGGATGTCCCAACAAGAACGTAAGATTTAAATTTGGCGCCATTCGAAGTGTCATTGTTTGACATTTGAACAATTGTTATTGTTTGCTAGTAGAAGGTACGAGGTTAGTAAAAATGGAGCGCTACACGAATGAACAACGCATTCTCATTGTGAAATTGTTTTACCAAAATGGTGAAAGTTTTGCGGCTACAGTTCGCAAATTGCGATCAATTTGATGGCTTCGTCAATAGGCAGAATTGTCGCATTTGGGGTGAGGAAAATCCTCGAGTGATTCACGAGAAGCAAATGCATCCTCAACGTGTCGCTGTGTGGTGTGGATTTTGGGCTGGAGGAATCATTGGATCTTTTTTTATGAAAATGAGGCAGGTCAAGTTTTTTCGTGCCTAGAATTGAAGAAATGAATGTGGAGGGCATGTGGTTTCAACAAGACGGCGCCACATGCCATACAGCCAGAGAAACAATTCAACTGCTGCATCAGTCATTTCCCGGTCGTATTATTTCGCGTTTTGGATACCAGAATTGGCCGCCTAGATCGTGTGATTTAACACCATTAGACTTTTTTCTTTAGGGTTTTTTGAAGTCGATGGTTTACGCGAATAAGTCGACGACGACTCAAGCCTTAAAAGAGGAAATTGGACGCTGCATTAATGAAATACCGCAGCATTTATGCAAAACGGTCATTGAAAATTTCATTAAAAGATCGCGTGTTTGCCAGCAAAGCCGCGGCGGCCATCTGCCCGATATGTTGTTCCACACATAACCTCATTCTGTCTACCTTACGATATAATAAAGTTTCACGATTTTTTTTTTAAATATCTGTGTTTTATTTAAAATTTAAATCTTGCGTTCTTGTTGGGACACCCTTTATTTACATATGTATGTATGTATATATGTATATCTTTTAAAATGCTTTTTTTTAACAGCAGCCGATACTACACCACGTCAGAATTAATAAAAAACAGGGACGTTGACTCAATTTCACGGAAAGCGTATACCGCAGGAATGAATAATTGCAATTTGCATTTCGATCGATAGTTCCTTCCGTTGAATTTTCTTTTCCGTGCAGAATCAATAATACCACCCAATGTTTCTATTCGATTAACAGTTTAAAAGTTATACATGCATTACCAATTTTTTTTATCGGAACCCCTTCGTACTAAAGGCGGTTTCAGACTATAGTACAAGTATTAATACTTCTGTGGAAAATGCAACTCTGACATGTTGAGTTGTTATTGTTTTTTCAAAATTTTCAAACAGAAATTAGATCAGGGATGCATTTTCGTCAAAAGTATACTTGTATTATAGTCTGAAACCGCCTTAATATATTAAAAGTGACCATATCTCAAAAACTAGCCATATGATATCAAAATCCTTACCAGATTCCTGTTCAGCGTGCCAAATGCAATCAGATATGAGGTAGATTTATAATATGTCTAATTTTTCAAAAATATTAGAAATTTACATGGGAGTTAGCATTTATTTTCACCAAAAAAAACTATACTTTGAGATAGCAGAATAAGAAAAATTGATATAAAACGGGGGAAAAATTTGAGTTGACGTGTTTTGAATATAGGCTCTCGATATAAAATAAATGAAGACGACGTTATCATATTGAAAACGAAACACCGATGAAGCTAGATATAGTTCTTTATAATAAACCAAACAAGTGTAATGCATATCTAACAAGGTAGTTAATAATGAGAATTGTATTCTACAAATTGTTGAAAGTTTAACCGCAATCGTGGCACTTCTTTTATAAAAGTTTTTCTTTTCATCTCAAAACGTACATGGGGTGTAGCGAAGCACACAGGGTTTTGGCTAGTAAAGCAATAGCTACACTTGAAAAAATATTTGGAATGAATACGTTTTAAAAAAAATCGAATAAGAGATTGAAAATTTCAAATCTCTAAAAAGCGGGATAAAGCGGGATAGAAACCGAGGCGGGATCGACCAGTGAAAAGCGGGATAATTCCGCCTAAAGCGGGATGTCTGGTCAGGTTACACAAGGTAAGAGTGCTTTATGGTATCGATTATAGATTGAGTATTCATAAATAAGAAATAATTTATATATATGTACATATATATATATATATATATATATTTATATATATATATTTATATATATATTTATATATATATTTATATATATATTTATATATATATTTATATATATATTTATATATATATTTATATACATATTTATATAAAGTTCATACATTGACACATGTACATGCATTTAACACCGTATGAAGTTTGAATACGTGAGAGTAATGACAACTAATGAAAAAGAACCCGAGTTAGCATCGACTGACAAGTTATATGCCAGGCAATATGATCGTACCGACACGCTTCTTCAATGATACAAGGATTTTAAAAAGGAGTCAAGCAGTAGAAAAAACAGGTCTATTGTCAAATCCGGCTCGAAAAAATTGAAAGCTTATATAAAAATTTTGAACTTACGCACGAACAATAATTTACGCAGATGAGAAAGGAGCTTCAAAGTATTTTTCTACGCAGCTTTCAACGCAATTTGAAGACACGCATTTTGAATTTCGATGCGGGTTGTTAGAAATTCTTAACGATATACAACGAAATACAGCATCACCTGAGTCAGACCCTGTAAGCATTATAAATACCGTATCTCCTATTGAAATGCCTAAACTACCACTACCTTCGTTTTCCGGCAAATTTATTGATTGGCCCGTTTTTCATGATGCTTTTGTTCGTCTTGTTCACTCTAATGCAGACTTAAATGTAATTCAAAAGTTTCATTTCTTAAAAGAAGCATTGCCCGCATGTAGCGATAGTGACATCCAACAGATGGCACTTTCTTAAACAAACTACCCCGTTGCCTGGGCTCTAATTACAAAACTTATGACAATCCTCGTCTACTATTTATGCATCACATGAATAAATTATTTAGTTTGTCGCCTTTAATAAAAGAAAAGGCTGATGATATAAAATCATTGTTGAATACGTCAAAAGTCAAGGTCTCGGCCTGGGAATACCACCTGGTAAGCAGTACGAGTATTCCAAATTTTGAATCACTTGAGACCAAGGTTGGCAAACGGTATCGTAAAAATACCGATTCAAATACCGTTAAAATTAGATACCGGTATCATTACCGATACCGAAACTCATTTCGGTTAGAAAATACCGGTATCGACAATACCGTTTATGTCTATACCGGTACGTACCGGTATACCGATTTCCGTAAAAAAAAAATACAAAACTTAATTTCAATTAACTTTTTTTGAAATTAATTACAGAAACAAAATTTCCCCCTTTAGACGTTCTTTCTTACTACTTTTTATCGACATCAAAGTGTAAGCACACCATAATCAAACACATATGTATAAACTAGAGTTTTTCTTTTCCCGGACTTTTTCATTTCCCGGGAAAGCGGGAACGACTTTTCGGCTTCCCGGGAAATTCCCGCCCAGTGCAAAACAATACAAAATATGTTTAATTTAATTATTTCAACAAAAAAAATTATAATTCATGAGATCGATTAAATAAAACGTTTTATAAGCACATTAGTAAGAAAATAATACCATTTGAGTTCTTTAATTAATAGTAATGCATATTATATGTAAATGCCAAAAAAAAAAAAAAATATTTATTTATTGATACATATTATACAAAGTAAATTTGGATAATATGATGTTGAACAAACATGGGTGGAGTAACTAGACCATAGGCCCAGGATGTTATTAACAGTATTTTAAAAAAGTTTTGTGACTGACTGTACACGACGTATGCCTTCACATAGGAAGAGCAACGTGGTTGGTAAAGAAAAACCGCAAGATTATACGGACGAAAAACTCTCGAAGGCCAAACAATACACACAAGCCTGACCGCACTTAAAAAAAATATATTATTAAATAAATATTTCTTTGAAAATAGGACTTTAGTACAGAACAGCAATGTATCGAATGTCAATTTTTGATATTCGCGAATACGAATATTTGAAACGGTATTCGCGAATAAGAATACGAATATTTAATGTGAAATTTATAAACATTAAATTAGGGTTCTATTTACGCCTGCAATATGAAATATTAAAAAATTGTTATGAAAAAGAGCTTCATACTCCTCTTGGCACAATTTAGAGTTAATAAAAACTACCCAAAAATTTCAATGATCGTTAGTAAATAATATTTCAAAAAGAGCAAAAATTTCTATACAAAATTTAATGGATTCGTACAAACTAATATCTTTATCCATTTATTTAAATTTGGTTTAGGATTTATGCAGTTATTTATTTAATTTTTTGGAAAAATACTCGTATTCGCCTGAATTTGACAAATACGAACACGAATATATAAAAATGGCCGAATATTCGGCAATTCGAATACGAATATTCGTGCATCACTAGTACAGAATAAGCATTAATAGAATCGTTCTTTTTACCAAAGAGAATCTGAAAAAATTTTTTTAGCTATTGTGCTAGTGCCATGGCATTATTATTGCGCTATCGCATTCATAAAATGAATAACGACACTCATCAAGTTGCCATAATGTAAAAAAATCCCGGGAATTCCCGCACATTTTCCGGGAAATCCCGTTTGAAAAACACTAGTATAAACGTTTATAACCAGGCTGCCCAGAGAAGCGTCAGAGTGCCGAAAATCAATCGGCTTTTTATAGAAATGAATAAACATATGCTTATACATTTCTCTCGGTTTTCTCACTGTAGGCAGCTCTGATCTAAACATACTTATGCATGTTTATACAAACATACAAGTTTACACTACACTTGTGTAAATAATCTGTGCAAGATATAAAACTTAGTTTTTTTATGTTACTGTTTACTAAAGATTATGTAAAATTACTTACTATTAACTTAATAAAAAGAGGTTTTTGCTATATACACTGTATGAATTAATAAACTTAACAGTAATAGCGGTATACCGGTATTTTAAACTCGATAACGGTATGTACCGGTAATACCGATACCGAAATAAAAAAAATACCGTTACCGTTACCGATACCGAAATTTTTAAAATAATTGTACCGGTATCAATACCGATACCGTTATTTGTTTCGGTTTCCAACCTTGCTTGAGACATTCTTAAATAATCGCCTTGTGACAATTAATGTGATTGAGAATCGTACTATCACACATGATAATGCAATACCTGCAAAGCAAAGTCATAGTGACAAACATACATTTTCTCGCAACAACCATCAACGTTACGAAAATCAAATAAAAAAGAAATCATTTCACGTAGCAGCAATGCCCTTGCATGCCCTTTATGTAAATGCGCACACATTTTACGACGTTGTCCAACGTTTTTATCAAAGACTTGCTTTGATCGGAAAATCATTGTAGATCAATACAAACATTGTTTAACAACTCCAATATTTCAGCCCGGAAATACAAATACGGTTCAACCAAACATACCTTTATCTACACTAACAACTCACACTGCGCATTTTACGCCAAAAAAGAATCCGTTTACCCAACACAAAAAATTCAGCATTATTGTGGCTTATAAACGACCGCACCGGAGAACAAATCAAAGTAAAAGCCCTCATAGATCAAGGATCAGAAGGCACCCTCATATCTGAATCAGCCGTACAAGTCTTATCGTTACCTAGAACACGTACATTAGCAGAAATATTAGGAGTTGGAAATAACTCTGTGAATCAATGTAAATTTATTGTTCAACTAACCATTGTTTGTTGTATTAATCGCGAAACACATCTTCCTGTAAATACGGCCTATGTTTTAAAGAAACTCACCACCACTTTACCAACTCAAGCTATTGCACCACAAAATTGGGAGCATTTAAAAGATCTACCCTTAGCCGATCCCTTTTATTATAAGCAAGAAATTAGAATCTTTAGTTCAACGGCTCTATGAAGCCGAACCAATTCCTCTTTAAAGTCCATTAACAGACGAAGAGTTATGGTGTGAAAATCACTTCAAACAGATTCATCTACCGTTAAAATTCCTATTTGATGAAACAAAGACAATAGGCTATTCACGGCAAATAGCATTAAATCGTTTTTTCAGCTTAGAACATAAATTTCATCAGAATGATGCATTTAATAATCGTTATCATAAGGAGTATTTTCTCCTTAACCAAATAGCCGCCGTGAAAGACTGTGAAAATGAATATAGTGAAATGTCGACAAACACTAAATCTAAAATAACATCTTGTGTGCTACCTCATCACGCCGTTCAGAAGTTAGATAGTCTTAATACAAAATTCCGCATTGTATTTGATACTTCATGCAAAACCTCAAACGGTCGGTCCTTAAATGACATTCTGTGTGTTGGACCAAAATTGCAAAATGAGCTACCAGCAGTTATTATGAATTGGAGGAAGCATAAATATGCATTTACGACCGACATTCAAAAAATGTGTAGATGTATTGATATGCATCCTGAAGATGCCTAATACCAGCGCATATTATGGGGAGATTCTAACAATATTATACAACAATATTGTCTGACAACGGTGACTTTTGGTACTGCTTCAGCTCCATTTACAGCCATAAAAGTTTTACATCAACTTTCAGAAGATAAAAAAATTACATACCCCTTAGCAAAAACAGTTCTTAACCTTTAATTAGGCGCATGGGGTCAGGAGAAATTAAGATTGAAAAATTTATACGTTAAAATGTTCGGAGCGAACTTAACTTTTTTATAGCTTCATACATTTGAATTGAGAACATAAATTAGTTGCGATTATATCGTTAAAGCATACACACGTGTCACTTTACTAATACGTGTTGACCCCATGCGACTAATAGGGTAACTTTTTTTGATCGTGGTATATGTATATATTTGTGATTTTATTTACCCTTTTTATTTGTTTTTTCAAGTTTTTGTGTATTAATTATTATATTTGTGCACTTTTTGTGTTCCATTTTGAAAATGGATTCAGAAAAACATATACTACAATGTTTAGAAGTGTGCGATGATGAGTTGGATATTGCTGGTTCCGATTCAGAAAACGACATTGTAAGTGACATAGAGGAGATTATGTCACAAAATTCGGAGAGTGTAATAGAAGACATGGCAGAAAGGCATGTCAAGATTTATCAGATATCAACTATTTTTTATCCAATATAAAGTGGGTGGTGTTCTTTATGCCCAAGAAAAATCGACAAAAAAGTTTAAACAAAATGTAATAAACGTGCTAAATGTGTTCGTCAGCAAAATGTTCTATTATTCTGCGCAGGATGTAGAACATCACAACCTACTCATGAGTCTGACTAATTTTTAACCGACTTCTTTAATAAATAAGTGTTAAAATAGTTGTAAAAAAACAGTATTGAATTTTATTTATGTTTTTCAATGAAAGAAATTTTATTTTTGTTTTTTTTTTATACATTATTTAAATAAATAACTTTGAAAATTTAATATAATGTATTCGTTTGTATTTCTTTGTAATCCAACACTTGCAATACATTTTGGGGTCACGTGAGACCCCATGCGATTAATTGTGTAATTTCCTAAATGCGCCTAATTAAAGGTTAAAAACGAAATTTTCGTTGATGATGTTTTTTCGAGAAGTGATTCTCTTCATATGGCAAAGGAAATTCGTAATCAACTTATTGCCGCTTTACAATCAGCTGGAATGGAGCTTCGAAAATGGAGTAATAATTCAAATACCCTGATCCACGATATTCCAAAGGAGCATTTGCTAAATCAAAGTCAGTTTGATCTTACAAGCAAAGAAACTATCAAAACATTAGGTATATATTGGCAATCTAATGAAGACAATACTAAAAGATCCATTTTATCTATTACAATAGCAAAACTTTATGATCCATTAGGTTACATCGCACCAGTTCTTATTAGTGAAAAAATCAGTCTTAAAGCCTACAGTACACGGCATGTAAAAAACCACATACGCATGTGGTTCTGACGTAATTTTGACGTCATCACGATGCTACATGTGCTGCATGCCGTGTACTAGCAACATATGTACATGTATATATTAACATGCTTACAGATGAGCTGCCCAAAAAATGTCTTCGATTGCTACATGTGCCACATATGTATTTTTGAACAAAAATACTATAATAATTTTACGGGATATAGCCACTACTAGTAATTTAAAATAAATTCAGTAAAGTGCTACTCTGACTCGCGCACGAAGGGTTCCGTACGAACACTAGATATGTAATTTAATACAAACTTCATCCTATATAATAGATAGTTTTGGCATTTTTTTTCGTTTTTGGGGTCTTTTCGGTTTTTTTGTTTTGGCGTTTTTTCGGTTTTGGCGATTTTTTTAAGTTTTGACTCTTTTTTTAGTTTTGACACTTTATTTTCTTGTTTTGGCGATTTTTTTCGGTTTTTGGCGTTTTTTTAATTTTGGCGTTTTTTTATTTTTGGCGATTTTTTTAATTTTTGCGATTTTTTTTTATTTAAAATTTTTTTTAGTTTTGGCGACATTTTCGTGTTTTGGCGATTTTTTTCGATTTTTGTCGTTTTTTTTTTCATTTTGGAGTTTTTTTTTATTTTGGCGATTTTTTACGAATTTGGCGATTTATTTTAGTGTTAGAATTTTTTTTTAATTTTGGCGATTTTTTTTCGCTTTTGGCGATTTTTTTTAATTTTTGGCGATTTTTATTTTTTGGTTTGGCGATTTTATAATTTTCGGTTTTTTTAGTTTTACCGTTTTTGAAAATTTCAGGTGTTTGCCTCTTAGGGCGGCTTTTTGAGTTCAAGATTAGAGATTAAATTAACATTAATCTTCATTTGTGATTTTTGGGTAGTCGCTTATATGGTTTACTTGCTAGTTTAAGCGGGCAATCGTGGTGGTTTAATCATACATTAACATTGACAGCATACACTTGTGAAACTTATAACTATTTGTAAAAATTATATTATAAAATAATTTAAAAACACATAAATAAATATATATTTTATATTATTTATCTATTTCCTTTAACACGCGCAATATTTTACTTGTAAATAATAAAACATGGCAGTTTCTTCTTCTTTCCACAAAAAATCAAAATGTGTTGATAACATGTATGACTTTTACACAGAAAATGTTGCCACTATTTTGTTCCTCAGTATGGTAATACTACAAATAATAAGAAGTTTAAACTACCACTCAAAAATATCAAACTAATTAATTTAAGATTAAGTTAATTTTCGGATTAGCTAATTATAGAAATAAACTAATCTTAATCTCGTACCCAAAAAGTCGCCCTTACAGTTTCCAAGATATAGCAAATTGTCAAAATTACATAGTCAAAATTGCATTAACTGATGGACCACCCTTTAATTTAAATTTGTTTAAATTGTAGTGTTAATTGTTGTAGTCTGTATAAAAATACACTAATTTTACAAATTTCAAGTTTCAATATACATATGTTCATACAATTGTATGTATGGGATTTTAACATTTTTCGTTGCTCGTTTTGGAACACCCTTTAATTTTTAATTCTCATGCATTTGTTGTTGTAGCGGCCAAGGTTCTACATACTCTCTCCAAATTTCAGGTCCGTAGCTCTTATGGTTCCTGAGAAAATACCGTGTGACGGACAGCGTAGCGAAAACAATAGGGTTCGTTTTCACCTTTGGTGTACGGAACCCTAAAAAAGCAACGAACATGGTGAAAATTCTTTTGGCTTTTTACATGCCGTGTACTATAGGGTTAAGACACTTTGGACAATAAAATTATTAAGAAATGATAATAGCAACACTTCACTCGAATGGGACGAAAAACTACCATCTGAATTAAATACCAAATGGCATCGATTTGTTATAACATTATCAACGATTTCATGTATAAACATTCCGAGATGGATTAATTTTAAATCAACTAAAATTGAGTCCCTTCAACTTCATACATTTTGCGATGGTTCATTACATGCATATGCGGCGGCGGCTTATTTACATACGTGTCAAACTTACGGACGGTAGAGTATATATCAATCTTATAACAGCGAAAACTAAGATTACACCAACTAAAGCCTTAACGGTGCCACGCATCGAGCTGTGCGGAGCGGTTTTCGCAGCACAATTAGCAGATTGGATTCAACGATCAGTTTCAATACCTAATCTAACTTTAGCCAGATATTTTTTGACCGATGCTGCAATTGTTCTTTACTGATTACATGGAGATCCAAACAAATGGCAAACTTGGGTGTCTAATCGTGTGACTAAAATTCTAAACTTATCCACGATTACGCAATGGGATCATGTCGATACAACCCAAAATCCTGCCGGTTGTGCCACTCGTGGATTAACACCAATATGTCTTGCCTCATTTGTGTTGTGGTGGTTGGGTACCGAGTGGTTAAAGCACGAAAAATCTATGTGGCCCAAATTTGAGTTATATAACAAAAATTAAAAATTTTAAAAACCCCCGACTTTTTTCAGAAAAGATATTATATCTTCTAAACGGCTGGACCGATTTTCTTCAAACATAGCTAAGAACCCTCTCGATCAAGTCATCTTTCAAACAGAAAAAACTAAATCAAAATCGGTCCAGCCGTTTGGCCTGTACGTGGACACGGACAGACACACAGATACACAGACACACACTAAAAACTTATAACACCCCTTTTTTAGTCGGTGGTCAGGTCAATAAAATTAATATTGATGAGAGTGTAACTGAAATAAAACAACGCAGCGTCATAGTAAACGTCTCCACTTATCAAGATTCTTTTCTGCATCAGTATTCATCGTTCACAAAAACAATTAGAATCTGTTCCTATATATGGCGTTTTATAGAAAATTCTTGTAAACCAAAAACAATGAGAAAAATCGGATCTTTATCAGTACTCGAATTACAATTAGCCACGGAAAAGGTCATTTAAATTGTGCAACAGGAGGCCTTTCCAATAGAGATTAATTCCATAAAAAATGGTCAACCACTCCCACCTAAAAGCAAGTTGCGAAGCTTATCGCCATTTCTTGACGATCGACAATTATTAAGAGTGAGAGGTCGAATTCAACACGCATCATTGACCTCTGAGAGAAAACATCCAATCATTTTACCATAATTTCTCATAACTTCACAGATTTATTGATTAAAGACGCACACTTAAACACTTTGCATGGAAACATTCAACTCACTTCATCGTATTTACGTCAAAAGTATTGGATAGTTAACACACGAAGAACCGTTAAAAGTGAACTGCAAAAATGTGTAATATGTTTCCGAAATAATATGTTGGCCGATCGATGAGTAAAAGTGCGTGAGATTGTTGATGCCATAGGCATTTCATATAGTAGTGTGGTTTCGGTTTTAAATGATCAGCTGGGTTTAAGACAGTTGTCTGCAAGATGGGTGCCGCGTTTGGTCTCAATTGACCATAAACGTAAACGTGTGACAACTTTAAAGGATTGTTTGGAATTGTTTAACCGCAATCCGAGTGAGTTTTTGTGGTGTTTTCTAACTGTGGATGAAATATGGATCCATTACTGTACTCCAGAGACCAAGCAGTCTAAACCTGCTTCGAAGAAGGCCAAGGTGAGCTTGTCTGCCAATAAGGTGATGGCAACATTTTTTTGGGATGCACGCGGGATAATCCCCATCTATTACCTTCAAAAGGGAAAAAGAGGATTTAAAAAGATAATGCACGAGTGCACGCGTGTGCAGTCTCAATGGCAAAACTCTATGAATTAGGCTACGAATTGGTGCCCCTGACCTAAAGAAATTGCTCGGTGAAAAGAGATTTAGCTCCAACGACCAAACAAATGCCTCTTTTAAGGACCTCGAAAATGTATTGTATTAATAGGAGATTATGTTGAAAAATAAATTTTTGTTTTGCAAAAAACTGTGTTTCATTCAAAAAGTCACGGACTTATTGATCCGCCCTCGTAGAATGCGCTTAACTTTTCTCGCTTTTCACACATCAGGTATTTACAACTGTTGATTTCTAAACTTCCATTTCATTGTTGTATTTTTTCATTGTTTTTGTAATCTTGAACGAGTATTACCTGGAAGAGAATGTGCCTTGGGACTAACCATTTGTTAATTTCTCATTTAAAACATAAGTAAATAATTAAAATAAAAGATTATTAATTTACACAATATAAAGTCAAAATCTGAATTTTTGCTTCGTTATTTTTAGACGTCCTGATAAAATCAATGAACTGTTAAATGGTGGACTTTTAGCAGATTGTGAGTTCCTTGTAGGTCCAGAAGAATCAACAGCTGAATTAATACTTGGTCATAAACTAATGTTCGTATTAGAATCGCCCGTATTAGAAAAAATGCTGGTTGGCGATTTCATTGAAGCAGGAAAGAACTATAAAATACGAATTGATGATGTGCTTCCGCAAGACTTTAAAAACTTTCGCTACATGATTTACCACAACGATTATTCAAAATATTCAAAGCTTTCTTTGGAAGAAATATTTGAATTACACCGTATTGCTGATAAATACTTAGTGTCGTCTATATGCAGAGAATCGATGAGCTATTTGAAGTCTATTGTCACAAAAACACTTGATGTTGATCGGTTAATGATTTTATTTGAATATGCTTCTGAACAGAAAGATAAAAGTTTATTATCCACAATTGAGAAGGTAAGTGGGAAAATTTTTGTTTTAATTTTATCTATGGTCCTATTCCCGTTGGCGCTATCGTTTTAAATGTCGTTTCTATGTCGTTGTCGTTTTTATCGTCGCTTCGTTCCCAAATTAGAATTCTAGAAACATGTACATATGTATATTGAAAAGAATAAAGGCTCAGTTAGCCGACTGTAATGTAATGTAACTGTAACGTAGAAAAGAGCTGATCGATATTTTTATATGAAAAGTAGGTTACGTTACATTACATCCCTATAACCATTTTCATTACTTTTCACATAACAAAATCGATCAGCTGTTTCTTACTGTTGCAGTTACATTACATTACAGTCGGCTAAAGGCTAAGTTAGCCGACTGTAATGTAATGTAACTGTAACGTAGAAAACAGCTGATCGATATTTTTATATGAAAAGTAGATTACGTTACACTACATCTCTATAACCATTTTCATTACTTTTCACATAACAATATCGATCAGCTGTTTCCTACTGTTGCAGTTACATTACATTACAGTCGGCTAACTGAGCCTTAAGAGAAGTTATTGAAAACAAAATTGAAATAAAATAAAGGTTGGTAGCACTGCCATTGTTTACGTTGTTATATTTAATTTTTTTTTACTTTTTGAATAGTTTTGTTATTAAAAAATAAATAATGAAGGGCGAGTACTGAATTTTAATTTTCAATTTCAAGTGATCATGATGAATATACATACCCCTAGTCTTTAACTTAATAATTAAGTACGTAATTAGTTAATTTTTATTTAAAATTAAGTTGTAATTAAATACGATTTCATTTTTTCAGTGGTTAATTAAAGTTCTTATTAAATTACGTTGAAGTACGGCAGCACTAAAAAATTTCCAAATATTATGGAAAGCTTCCAAAGAACAGCTGTTTAACATAAACAAAAAATTTAGGTAATCAACATGTAGAAAATTAAAATTGTATAAAAACACATTTTATGAAACCACAAGAACATCGGAATGCATTTTTCTACTTATTTTTTCCATGATATGAAACTATGAATTGTATATGTTATATATTTGTGAAAACTAGATATACAAAACGGACGACACACTAGTATGTATTCTAGAATCAAAATGTAAATAATTTAAGATTCAAAGAAAATGTACCTATCTAAACGTCATAAAAAATTCATTAAAACACAGCCACACACAAACTTACATACATATGCAAGCATAATTAAATAATACATGAAATTAAAAAAAACATAAACAAAATCCCTTCAACCAAGCTAATTCACTTTATTTAATTCTCTTCCTTTAAGTATTATGGATTTCATACAACAACAAATAAGAGAAAAAAAAATTGTTGGATCAAGAGAAATACTGCAAACATACACTCATGTTTTGTTTCTTTTTTACTTGTAAGCTAATAAATGCGTGTGTAATATGTGTGCATGTAGTAGTAGCAACTTTAAACGCTTATAGCTCCCAAAATACTAAACAGATTTCAATAAAATATAGATTCTGCACATCTGTACAGAAAATCCTTTAACACAATATAAATCTTTTTAAAATCGGTGCAGTGGTACCAGCGTAAAAGGGATTACAAAAAACATGTTCGCCTATTAATTATATAGATTGTATCTACACGATTATGTCTCTCAAATACCGAGATGCAAAAATGATTGAAAAAAAATCAGGAAAAAAGACATGCTGCTCAAATATTGTTTATACAAAAATTTATCAAGAAAATTAAATTTCCTCATATAATGCTCGTAAGCCGCTTTATGGTTCAATTCACCAGTCTCTTTAAACTTATTGTAATACTTATTTCTAAGATTTTTTAATTTTTTTTTGTATACCAAGGAAGTCTATGAATCTTATTCGATGCAAGAGGAACAGAGCGTTTAAAAATATCAGTTAGAGTGTTAATAAATTTATCATAACATTCAGATGTGCCCTTTTTATTAAAAAGAAAATTCCAATTAACTGCACTAATTTCAGAACTTAAATTTACCCCAATAAGCACTCAAAAAATTAAAATTCAAGCACTTGAAATTGAACTGGAAACAAAGTTGAATTCAAGCATTTTTTCAAGTAATTTGTTAATAAGTTTGAAAATATTTTTAAATAAAAAATCAAACAACATACATATATGCTCAAACCTTGTCAAATACGTAATTTATTTATTATTAAAACTGAAAATGTGGTGAAAATATCAAAAACAAATAAATAAAAGTGAATTTAGAAAACAAAGGTGAGTAAAACGTGAAAACAATAGCGAAGGCAGATGTGCAGAAAATAATTATTAGAAAACAAAGGAATTGCATTTTGCTTTCCATTTTAAAAGCCTTGTTTTTGCAGCTTGAAATACACTTGAATTCAATTGTAATACAAGGTTGAATTAAAGTATAATTCAAGGCTTGAATTGAACTGTAATACAATTGAAATGTTCGAATTGAATTCAAGTTCCCATTTCACTGGAGAATGCTATTGAATTAAAGTGTGAATCAAGCATAATTCAACCCTTGACAATTGATTGTGTGGCTTGAATAACACTTGTTTTACACTTGATTTCAAGCAAAATTGCTTATTGGGACATAATCACATGCTTTGAAATTATAAAACATTTTATCTTTACCTCTAGTCGAAATATATTTAAACTGAGATAATGTTAAAATTAAGGGTACATGATGCATATCAGTCATACACATAGGAAACGGACAATCTGATAATGTATATTTTAAGGTATCAGATATAAATACTAAGTCAAGAATACGATTTAATTTATTTCTATACGAATGAATTTGTGTTAAGGCAAGACTTAAGAAAGAATCAACTAGATTTATTTCGTATGACATATTAACATTTGAGGGAGTCATAATACATTCATCAAATAAATTAGTCCAACTAATATCTTTATGATTATAATCACCAGAGCACAAAGATTATCCGCACCTACAGTATTTGAAAGGTGAACAACATTATCAACATGAGACGTATAAATATCATCGCCGCTGTTTGGTGGAATATAAAAAACACAAATATACAACTGATTGAGCCCAGTGATTGGTAGCACTTCTATAGAAATGTTGCTTACCCAATAAGCAATTTTGCTTGAAATCAAGTGTAAAATAAGTGTTATTCAAGCCACACAATCAATAGTCAAGGGCTGAATTATGCTTGACTTACACTTTAATTCAATAGCATTCTCCAGTGAAAAGGGAACTTGAATTCAATGCGGACAATTCAGTTGTAGTACAGTGTAATTCAAGCCTTGAATTATACTGTAATTCAACCTTGTATTACAATTGAATTCAAGTGTATTTCAAGCTGCAAAAACAAGTCTTTAAGAATAGAAAGCAAAATGCAATTCCTTTGTTTTTCTAATAATAATTTTCTGCACATCTGCCTTCGCTATTGTTTTCGCGATCTTAATCACCTTTGTTTTCGGAATTTACTTTTTTTATTTATTTCTTTTTGATATTTTCACCACAATTTCAGTTTTTTTTTAATGCATGTAATTTATTTATTGTATCTTCAAATATGAACTAACAATAAGTATTCAAATCTTAAATCTAAAGTATAATTATTAGGCCCAACCAATGTCGGACATAAGCTTAGTGATAGTTATTAATAATACATAAGTAGTGATAAGCAACAAAAAGAAAAAAAGTGTTTTCAAGCAGCTTCATCATCTGGAGTGTTGAATATTAGAGCCCGTGTATCTCTCTTTTTTAAGCGGATGTGTCCATTAAAGTTCAAAATATTACGAGCAAGCGGATTAGGATGTGACTCGAGTTTTGTTAGATATTTGCCTGCGTATTTTGCAATTTCTTCAGTCACTAGTGGCATATTCAAATCACGACGTATATTTGAATTTTTGATGTACCATGGAGCCGATATTATCATACGTAAAATTTTGTTTTGCCTTCGTTGAATTTTCTCTACACTTGAAGCTGAAGCAGTGCCCCATAGTTGAATTCCGTAGCACCATATTGGCTTTAAAAGCGACTCGTATATTAAAAGTTTACAGTCTAGGCTAAGCGTTGAATTTCTACCAATCAGCCAATGTACCTGAGTTAATTTAAGCTTCATTTGTGATAGCTTAGAATCAATGTGATGTTTCCATGTAAGTCATCGATCAAGGTGTTCACCAAGATATTTCACATGTGAATGTTGAGGAACAACTTGATTGTTAATCCGAATGGGGGAGCAAGTATCTCTTCGTAAGGTAAATGTTACTTGAACACACTTTTGTTCATTAACCTTGATTCTCCATAAGTTTAACCAAAGCTCCATCTGGCTAATGTGTTCCTGGAGTTTGCAGGATGCCTCATCAGGGTTTTCGTGCATACTAAGGCAGACTGTATCGTCGGCAAATGTGGAAGGATGGATACTACTGCTCACAGGCATATCACAAGTATAAATCAAATATAAAACTGGTCCCAGTATACTCCCCTGTGGCACACCGGATGAAATAGCTTCAGGCCTACTCGTAAAGTCTCCTTCCACAACAGTGAACATACGGGAAATAATGTAACTTTCCAAAAGATTTAAAATGTTTATTGGTAAGTAAGTCTTCAATTTTAAAATTAGGCCTTCATGCCACACTTTATCAAATGCCTGCGAAACGTCAATAAACAGCGCAAAACAATACTTTTTTTCTTCAAAACTTCTTATAAATTGAACCAATCTATGAGTTTGTTCACTGGTGCTATGCTGACTTCTAAAACAAAATTGATGGTCTGGTATGCACCCAGTACTAATTAGAATTGGGGACAATTTTGTTTTGAGCAGTTTTTCGAAAAGCTTTGACATAGTTGATAGTAGACTTATTGGCCTATATGACTCAGCCTTGGTTAGATCTTTGCCCGGCTTTGGAATCATTTTAACCTTGGCAAGCTTCCAGCTATGTGGATAATACTCCAATCGTAAAATGGCATTAAAAATGAATAACAGGATTCTCATTGCAATACGAGGCAAGTTCATCAGCATCTGGTTACTAATTCCATCAATACCCGGAGCTTGCTTCGGGTTGAGTTCGGCAATTAATTTTTGTAAATCACGCGTCTTAAACTTTATGTGTTGAGGGTGTAGAGCGACTACATTCGGCAAATCAGCAACACCAGTATATATGTTTGGCGTAAAAACGGATTTTAAGTGCTCAGCAAATATTTTACCTTTTTCAGTATCGCTTCTTGCCCAACTTCCGGTAGATGTGCGTAGAGGTGGCTTATACTCAATGGGTGTTTTAAGCTTTCTAGCAGCGCGCCACAAAGAGTAATTAGACGCTGGTGTGACATCAAGACCTTCCAGATAATTTTTAAGAGATGCAGTTTTTTCAGATGCAAGCAACTCTTGGAGTCGTTTAGTGCACTCTTTAAATCTGATTTTATTTTGTGGTGATCTGTGCTGTTGCCATTCCCTTCTAGCTCTTCTTTTTTCACGTACGAGACGTTCAATGTCTGTAGAATAAATTTTATTAAACCCAGTCTGCGGATGGAAGATGGTGGCATGTTCAGCAGCCTGTTTAATATTCTCGCTGAGATTGGCAATGTTAGATTCAATAAGCGTTATGTTTTCCGTACAATGACTACTGATATATTTTTTGAACCCCAACTAATTAACACGATTGATCGTCTTCACATATGGGTCAGGTAAGTTACTTCTTAATGGGCTACAAATTGTAATGATCGTCGCAGAGTGATCGGACGAGAGATCAAGAGAAGCTTGAACTTGAATTAAATCCCTAGAGATATTTTTTATGACGCCGAAATCTATAACATCCGGAATTTTTTGTATGTCAGTAGGCCAATAGGCTCCCCACTCGAAATGACATCCAAGCCCATTTTTGAAATAGTGTTGAACAATGCTCGACCTCTCGGTGTAATAAGACGCGAACCCCAGAACGTATGTTTTGCATTGTAGTCGCCAGCTGCTACAAAACAAGGTCCAAGAGATTTGAGAAATCCTCATATTCACCCTTATCGGGAATAAAAGTTCACGTGAAAAGTGTTCCCTAAAATTGTGATCGCCAATGTTTGCGTTGTTGTTGTGTTAGTATACTATTTTCTAATTTTGTTCACCATATTTTTGTTCACGGGAAATATTTCACGTGAACAAACTGTTCGCCTTTTATTCCCGATAAGGGTGATTGATTCTCAGTGATTGAAAATCTGGGACGGGTGTAAATTGATGATATAACAAAATTTGTACAAAAACTTTCAATGCCAATATTTGTTGCTTGCAGATGTTCCTCACATATGTTGTCAAGAAAATAGTGCTTGAGTCTTGACTTTATTAGAATAGCTGATCCACCGCAAGCTCTTCCTCTAGGGTCCTTTGTATCATATATAGTGTAGCCATAAATGTTAAAAAGGCTTCTCGAAGTCAAATGAGTCTCAGAGACCAACATTATATCAATATTTTTTTCCGTGAGGAAGAGCTCAAGTTCATTTTTATGATGTCGAATGCCGTTTGCGTTCCAGAAACATATTGTTAACGTGTTCATGGCTTATTAATTAATGCTTGAAGCAGAGTATTCTGCATTCGCAGCGTTTCTTGCATCATGCTAGTCATATTTGTTGTAAAATTGTTTATAGTTTGCACCAGATTATCAATAGTAGCTTCAAGGCGACTAAAGTTAAAGCTTGAGTTTTAATTCGTTGAATTATTTGGCGGTGGAACATTTTGTGTGGGAATTGAACTAGTCTTAGCAGCATCAGCATACGATACACATGAAGTAACTGCTTGGCTCATTTGCGCAAAAATGGCAGAGTAAGCGTTTGCTGATTGAGCTGGAGCTAATTTAGGTTTTTGCACCATAGTCTTCTTTACGAAAGAGTACACAGGACAACCTCTGTAGTTAGCGGTGTGATTACCTCCACAATTACTGCATTTTTTATCACTTTGATCTTTTGGCTCATTGCAACTAGCAGTGCCATGTAATTCGCCGCACACAACACAAACAGAGAGTAAATTGCAGTATGTTTTTGTATGGCCATATTCTTGACAATTATGGCACTGTACGGGCCCAGAACGCTTGTGTGGTTCTTCAACTGTGATTTTTCGGTATAACAGGTATTTTAAGTTATAAATTGGGTGCGTCTCATTTTTTTCAACTTTATATCATTAGGCTCAAGTTCAACACGAACTAGGGGTTGGGGAATCTTCTCCCTATTTATTATATTGGACACATTTTTTACCTTAAACCCCTGGAGGACGAGTGCATCTTTTATTTCTTCGGGAACAACATAAGATTAGTTGAGGCTGCGCTGTTATCCCTAGACATTTTTGGAGCAGATGAAATTTTTGAAGAATTCGGGCTTCGCCCACGCTGTTATCTGTAGTGATAAGTTTGTTAAGTGATGAACACGAGCCTGAAGGGGATGATATTACTGGCTTATATGAAGTAGTACTAGGAAACTGTAATTTTATTGAAGCACTACTATTTGACATTGGACAGAGAGAAACTGATCGCTGACGAAAAATTGGCTCTTCCGTTAAAAAAAAGACTTTCATCAGGTTTATTATTTTTATTGTTTTCATTAAGAGTTTCAGAAATCAGTAAAATAAACATTTCTGCCGTTAGAACTCACTTCAAAATTTTTTGTATTTGAGGCACTCATACATAGAATTCCTCAAGGGTACTTCGTTTGTGTTTTTTTTGTTTGTGTTATTTTTTTGTTTTTGTTATTTATGATTGTTTGTTTGTTTTTGAGGTACTCGTTAGAGTATTCCTCAATGTCACTTTGTTTAAGTTTTTTTTTTATTTGCGGTTTTTTAAACCCCGACTAAAAAAAGGGGTGTTATAAGTTTGTAGTGTGTGTCTGTGTGTCTGTCCGTGTCCACGTACAGGCCAAATGGCTGGACCGATTTTCATTTAGATTTTTTCTGTTTGAAAGATGACTTGACCGAGAGGGTTCTCAGCAATGTTTGAAGAAAATCGGTTCAGCCGTTTAGAAGATATAACATCTTTTCTGAAAAAAGTCGGGGGTTTTAAAAATTTTTAATATTTGTTAATTTTGGTTTTTGTTATTTCTACTATGTAAAAAATATTAGCAAAGCATAAAGCTTATATATTAAAGTCAGTATGTACCTATTACGAATAATATGTACTACGAATATTTTTTTGTATAATTTTTTGTTTGTTTGGTAAGTATGTAAGCAAAATTCCGCTAATCGACTGTTCGCTATGAAGGTACCACGAGAACTGAAAGTTTTGATAATAAATAAATTATGTATTTGACAAGGTTTAAACATATAATCTGTTTATTGATTTTTTATTTAAAAAGATATTCAAACTTAAAAATTACTTGCAAAAATTCTTGAATTCAGCTTTGTTTCCGGTTCAATTTCAAGTGCTTGAATTTTAATTTTTTGAGTGCTTATTGGGTATGTTGTGTAAATGTATAAAATAACAAATAATAATTTGTTTTTATTTTTTTTTTTTATTATTATTTTCTTCTACCAATGTATTTTTGTGTGTGCAATATTCTATCATTTTATTGCTTTTTGTTATCAAACATTTGTAAGTGTGGCTCCCTCAAGCCTTTTATTTGCTAATAGTGCGTTAATTGTGAATAGATTTCTGAATTAGTAAGTCGCAATAAAAACAATAATATGGCAACAATTTGAAGTATTATTTGCAAATAAGCCGTGCGTATAAACGTAGTAAGTAACTCTTATATTCAAAATAACGGCCAATTGAATTATCTACAAACACCTAGACACAGTAACATGAATTTTCAAGATTGTGTTAGAAGACTGTTGGATCACCTGGCTACCAATAGTAAATGACAACACAGATGGTAACGTGCATAGCAGCAAAATCGTTATGCAGTAGTACAGTTTCTTCCATTCGGCATTACTAAGTGCACATATTTCATTACGCCATCTATGAGCATATGGCAAACATTTTAGAACCGGTTCCTGTAGTATACAAAAGGTACCCTGTGTGAGAGACAGTCAGTTCTAATCAGGAAATAGTCGAGTCAACATCGTTGTAAGTAAAGACCTCGTGCGGTGGATAATAACGATAAGTAGTAATTAAGTAAAGGCAGTGAGTCTGTAGTTTTGTATAAACAGTGATCATCAGCGCAATAAGTGTTGTGTATGATAAATAGCTGAGAAGGATTTTTGCTACAAAACCAGTTCAGTCACTTGTGTGAGACCTGTATATACAAAAGCGTGGAAGACGTAGTGGTAACCAGTTGCGGTGTATTTCAGTAATCTATATGTGTGTATTTAATCTCTTGAATTGGATTGGTATAAGTGTATATATTGGTAAATAAAGTGTCATTCTTAGCCCTAATTGGTACACTGGAGTCTTTAATTGATTTTCAAATCTTCGAGTCCACGGAAAAGCGTTTTTAAAGGAATAAAAACGTATTAATATGAACATATATACATATGTATGCATTTTTATGTTTCTTAAATGATCCAAAAAATAAAACTGCAACTTCATGAAAAATCGCTGTCAAAATAAGAACGCCCATAATAAAATTTACGGCAGTAACCTCAATTGTTCTCTAATTTTAGTTTTATTTTTAATTTTTAATTTTTAATTTTTTCTGTCAATTTGTATGGAAAATGTGTTTATGCTTTTGTTTATGTTTTTGACTGAGATCAAGAAATTCTTGTGTTAATTTGGTCCCTAAACACGAATATGGGCCTTATTTTCAAGAAAAATTATCGGTTTTCGTGAAAAATTTAAAAAACCAACACTTTTTGAAAAATTAAAAAGGAGAAAAAAAACTATTTACAAAATTAAACTTGGTAAAATTTTATTAAAATTCGTTAAAATAGTGTCCCATATACAAATTGACACTAGTCTCCACAAAAATGGCACACACTAATTATTTATTCACTTTTGAAACTTTCTTCACAAACTGTGTTTGTTCAAAAATTTCATAATGGGTGTTTTTTATTGAGGTATAGAACTTTAAGTTGGCATCACTTTTTTAACTGGCGGCCATTTTGTCAGTTGTCAAGTGATTAATATTTAGTTTGGTTTGCCATTTCATCGTGAACAGGTTGACAAAAGAACAACGCTTGCAAATCGTGCAAATTTATTTCGAAATAATGGTTCAGTTCGCGAAGTTTACCGCAAGCTCCGTCCATTTTATGGTCGACATATTCGTCCATCAGAGCAATTAATTCGGTTAACCATGGATCGTTTTCGCACTACGTTTACTCTATGTGATAATACGCATCCGCAGTGACGTCGAACAGTGCGCACCGAAGAAACAATTGCCGCTGTAGAGCAAAGTGTTGAAGAGGACCCGAATGAATCGATTCGCCACCGTGCACAGCAATTGGAGCTTTGTCCATCAACTTTATGGAAGATTTTGCGCAAAGATCTTGGCTTGCGACCTTACAAGATCCAGCTTGTGCAAGAATTAAAGCCGCGAGACCATGCAATGCGTCGTGATTTTGGTGTATGGGCCGAAAATGAGATTGATCTCGATGCTGATTTTCATCGCAAAATTTTGTTCAGTGATGAGGCTCATTTTTGGTTGAATGGCTACGTCAACAAGCAAAATTGCCGCATTTGTAGTGAAGAAAATCCACATGAGACCCTTGAGACGCCATTACATCCACAAAAACTGACTGTTTGGTGTGCTCTATGGGCTGGTGGAGTCATTGGGCCATACTTCTTCCGAAATAATGCTGGAGAGTCAGTTACCGTTAATGGAGACCGGTATAAAGCCATGATAACCGACTATTTTGTTCCCGAATTGGATGGCATGAATATGGATGAGTTGTGGTTCCAACAAGACGGCGCTACATGCCACACAGCGCACGTCACAATCGATTTATTGAAGGAAACGTTCGATGAGCGCATAATTTCGCGGAATGGACCTGTCAATTGGCCACCAAGATCGTGTGATTTGACACCATTGGATTATTTTCTTTGGGGATATGTGAAGTCGCTCGTCTACGCCAACAAACCAGAAACGTTAGGGGACTTGGAAGCCAACATTCGTGGCGTTATTGCCAACATACGGCCCCATATGCTCGAAAAAGTGGTTGAAAATTGGACCTGTAGAATTGGCTTTATTCGAGCCAGTCCCGGCGGCCACATGCCCAAAATCATATTTAAACATTAATGGCATAAAATTATCCTTCCAATAAAGCCAAATTGATGGACATTAAAACGATTTTTTTGTGTTTTATTTCAATTTGAAGTTCTATACCTCTAAAAAAAACACCCTTTACGTCCACTTTGGTAGCTTGTTGATGACATAAACAAATTATGAGCAAACTTAAATGGCATTTATAAGAAGACTTATACATCATTCTTTGTTTTAAAATATTCTTTATTGAGTTTCAGTTACATTTGCTATATTTTTTTTTATAAAATAAGTAGTGTACCATTTATGGTACGGTATGCATTTAAGGTTAAGGTTTGTTAACAAATTCATGTCCTGAAATAAATGCAACTAATGCACTATGGTCTCACAGCCCACTCTTGGCCAAAATTAAAAAATAAATAAATAAAATAAATAAGTGGCTTATTTTATTTCGCTCACATACATATATCAGAAATTGATAAGCGTATTTTCTTGAACAATTAATTTGTGTTTTATTGTTATATTCTCTAAGTACCCATTCCAAGAAGAATGGACGGTTCTTAATCCCTGAACCGTAACCGGTTAAGAGACTTGGATCTAACGAAGACCTCTTATGGCAAACGGCACCGCAAAGAAAACGTTGGTTCTCTTCCGGAGTTTAAACAAAATGACGATCACATCCCACACTACATTATTGTATCATAGAGAACATTGAAAAAAGATGAAACACCGAAACCCATATCTGCCAACAATGTGTTCCAAATCGAAATGTATGATATGTATCAAAAGACTACTCGGATGTCATTGAAATGAAATCAGGTGACCTTTTAATTAGAACCCAAAATTTAAAAGTTGCTCAAAAATTATAAAAGCTAACTACGTAGACACAAAACCAGTTTCTATTGCGTTTCACAAAAGCTTAAATTATGTGCAAGGTATATTCTTTTCTACAAAAACAATCGATCTCTCCGAATAATAAATTCTTGAAGGTTTTAAAAGCCAAAAAGTAGTCGAAGTCAAGAAAATTATGAAAAAAGCTGAACACAAGTTAGTACCAATTAGTGCCGAAATCCTTACATTCGACTTAATTAGTCGTCCAGAACACATCAAACTCGGCTGGGAACGAGTTAAAGTAAACGAATTCATCGCGAATCAAATGCGGTGCAAAACCTGTTAAAAACTTGGACACACGAAGAACCGTTGCAAAAATGCAGAACTATGCAAAGAATGTGGTGAGTTGGTGCCTCATGTACCATGCAAAAGCAAATATTGTGAAAATTGTGATGTCAAAACTCAAAATCAAGGACATGCTCAAGACGGTAGTAATCGATATTGAATGTTGGACACAACTATCCGGAGCAAAAATTTCTCTTATAAAGTCATCTATTCTACACGTATGTCACAAACATAATTGCCAACCTGAAAGCTTAACAATAAACAACACAAGTATACCCAACGTGTCTAAGCAAAAGATGATAGGCATATTTAAAAAAAAATTATCGATGGCAAGAACATATTCTAACGCTTAAAAAATCCTTTATTCCCAAAGCAAACTTCCTAAGGTACCTGACCACTAGGAATTAAATTCACGTTAACGCTCTTAACAACCTAGTTAAAACACTTATCTTGAACAAGATCGACTATGGTCTATTTCTGTATGGCAATACGTCAAAAGCGAAGTTGAACATTATACAAAAATATACCACCAAACAATCAGAGCCAGCACATATGCATTCAGAACCACTCCTATACAAATTTTATTAATCGATTCAGGACTTTCATCGTTGGAACAAAAATCTCTAAATGTCTTAACAGATTGCTACCTAAAGTACTATCCATCAACAATTCTATCATAGATGCTGACGTCACATACATCATATCATCAACAAAAGACCCTAGAGTCCAATCATCAGTATAAGATCGTCAATAATAATATGTATACTTGCCTGTAGAGATAAGCTCTATAAATATAACTCCAAACACCTAACATCGCATTTGATAACAACTCATGCAATATGTCTCTCTCACACTTCAAGAAACAAAACACATTTAACGAAATATATATATACAACTCTATAAAGATCTTAAAGCAACCCAGACTTGGCACCATCTCTACACTGATAGAAAGATGATGAAAATGTTGCATACGCGATCGCCGATCAAAATGGTAATGTACTCATAATTAACCCCCTGTTTGTGCAAGACGTTTGAGTTAGAAATCTTGGCGTTTCTGTAATAGATTAAAGAAAAGTTGTACAAGTTTCCTTTAATATATTACAAAAACGCCATGATTTCTAACTCAAACGTCTTACACAAACAGGGGGTTAGTCACTTTCTAACGCGTCTTCCATCTGTACAGCAGAGGCTACCGGAATCGTCCAAGCGCTACATATAGCAATCAAAACAAGGAAAAATTGTATTATCTTTTCTGATAGCCGTTCAGTTTTAACAGCCATCAATAATCCATCTAATATCAAATGGCAAAGAGTAAAAAAAATTAGAGGCCTGATAATTAACTCTAAGAAAAAAATGAAAACAGCATGGATTCCTGATCACGTTGGTATAGTGGGTATGCTAATTCAGCAGCAAAAAAAAAGCTGCTATACAACTATTATCAGAGACCCAAAAACTGAAAAAATTGACCTCCGTAACATAATAATAAATAAATTCGCAACACAAAGAGAAACTAAGTTTAAAG
Organism: Tachina grossa; assembly: GCA_949987645.1. NCBI lineage: Eukaryota > Metazoa > Arthropoda > Insecta > Diptera > Tachinidae > Tachina > Tachina grossa. The sequence continues at coordinate 86,220,518 of OX465276.1, read as the reverse complement.
AATACCATCATCCCCACTTTCCACAAATTACAGCCTGTTTTTGGCAGACGACACAATTGAAACACGATCAGCCGATACATAGACGACTATGTAAGAAATAGCGTTCATAGGACACGATACGATTCTATCGCGCGACTTACGTTTCGTCACGTATATATCAACTCTGTGTCAAAATGTCATGTTGCCAACGTGTTCAAAAACTAACTATTCTCGTTGTACCTTCATAGTGAACAGACGATTAGCGGAGTTACTTACTAAACAAACAAAAAATTATAAAAAAAAAAAAATATTCGTTGTACATATAATTCGTAATAGGTACATACTGACTTTGATAAATAAGCTTTTTTTGCTTTGCTAATACTTTTTTACATAGTAGAAATAGCAAAAACATAAAAAACCACTAACAAAAACAAAGTGATATTGACGAATACTCTATATGAGAAACTCAAATACAAAAAATTGTGAAGTGAGTTCTAACGGCAGAAATGCCTATTTTAGTGTAAGTTCTGAAGCTCTTAATGAAAACAATAGAAATAAAAAATTTTATGAAAGTCTTTTTTTAACGGCAAAGCCAATTTTTCGTCAGCGATCAACTTCGCTTTGTCCAAATAGTAATGATTCATTAATATTACAGTTGCCTTGCCTAGTACTTCTTCATATAAGTCAGTAATATCATCCCCTTCAGGCTAGTGTTCATCACTGAACAAAAATATCACTAGAGATAACACTAGCCCAAAACTAAAGGTCCAAGTCTGAATTGACAGATATATAACTGTGGTAAGGCGTGGCCGAAGCCCAAATTCATCTTAAATTTCATCTGCTCCAAAGACATCTAGAGATAACAGCGCAACGACAAACACAATATATCCTCGAAAAAAGCCTCCAAGAAGCCACCAATCTATTTGAGAGAAAAAAAATTAATCTCGGACATTGGTGAGCAAAAATTTCACATTATTCCAATTGAACGTGGAAACATTGATGAAACGAAAATTCAAATTTATGAAGAAAAATATTTCCTCAAAATGTCTAATGAATTTGAAAAAAAAACAAATTTTCTACACATACCAGCTTAAGAGTGCTAAAGGCCTGCAGATCGTATTGAAGTGCATACTATATATTATTATGTTATTCCCTAAGAAATAAAAGATGCACTCGTCCTCCAGGGATTTAAGGTACAAAATGTATCGTAACATAATAAAAAGTGAAAAGGTACCACAACCCCTATTTTGGGTTGAACTGGAGCCGAATGACATACAATTGAAAAAAAATTAAACCCATCCAATTTAAAGCTTAAAATACCTCTTATACCGAAATATCACAGTTGAAGAGCCACATAAGCGTTCAGGTCCCGTACAGTGCCATAATTGCCAAGAATATCGAGCCATTACCGCCAAAGAAGCTTAACCAACATGATTTTCGAAATGCGTTTTTTTATAAAAATCATTTATTTTTTGTTTAAAGTTTTTGTAACAGCAACTTGTTACTTAATCTAAAATTTCCTTTTGAAAATAAGCAAGTATGATATAATATTCGGATTAGCCGTATATAATATGCCCTCCATCCACTTCGTATGAAGTATATGCATACATACGATAGGGTTGCCAGTTTTGAAATCGTAGAAATCAGTACATGAGAGAAAAAAAATCAGTACAATTGAAAAAAAATCAGTACATTAATTTTTTCAATATAAAAGGCTTTAACTAGGGATGTAACTAATACCAGTTTAGCGCATGCGAATGCGAATACTACTTTTAATTTTTGCGAAAGCGAATGCAAATATTAAACTACGTTAAAAAATCACATGAAAATAAATTTATATAAGAACATAAAGTTGTATTACATACATGGATGTACTACATATAGCATTTTATTTAAACTGAGTCTTGCATTGAGCAAATATGTATTAATTTATTAAAAACATGAATTCATAAAACAAAAGATACATACCCAGCAAAAAATTACACATTATCATCAGAACTACTTGCCATATAATGACTTACTTTTCTGATTGCCAATTTTCATTACTCGCTTACAAATCACATTACCTAAAATTTAAAAAAATGACGTGCAAGTTGCTAAATGAAGAAAATGAATTTTTTAGACGAAATAGATTACGTGAAATGTTGACAAATAAAAAAAAATTTAAGTACTTCTCAAGAATCGATTATTTTAGTCTCACGCCTTGTTAAAATCATTAAGTTGGCAATCCAGTAGGGAAGTGCATCAACCAAAAATGCTTAATTCCCAACTCGATTACCTTTTTTGAAATTTTTTGCTGGGTACATATGTTTGTATATGAAATTAATGAGTGACACTTGTTTCGCGTGGAATTTACTACAACAATGACTAGTTAATATTGTTTGCGATTCAAATTTGTTTGTACGAAGTAATGAATGGTGCTCAAAACATTTCTTAAAAGTTTTAACAGACTAGTCTTAAGTAGAAAATGCTGCTGCCGAAAATATGTACAATGCCTTTTCTTTTCAAAAAATGAAATAGGTATATTTCCAAACACCGCTGGACTTTAGTTTAATTTTGATGCTTATGAGAACTTTTTTATAGAAAAGCTTTCTGATAAAGCTTTGAAGAATGCCCTACTTATAAGTCAGCTACGTCCAAGCCATGTGCGCAATGTGCAAACTTTTATAAAGAGTTTTTTGTGCTTTCACATCGACGAGATGACAACTTTCTTAAATAAAATTACTTTCCGGGTTAAAAATTGTTTGCAGTTCGTTCAAAAATGCCAACTATGCACAGATATTGAGCAGTTGCAAAGCATGTGCAACAGTTGATCACGCATACGCAGAAAAAATTACCAGAACTTCTGCATAAATTTGCTGAATCTATGAACGTATCCTATATTTATCTTTTTCATGCTGGCTTAAAATAATTTTCGTGTTTTTGACGTTTGTTAATGGCATACTTTTTTCGTAAAAGAAGTACAAAATTTTTTTGTGTTAAAAATAAGCGAAAAATTTGCAAATGCGAACATTCGTTACATTCCTAGCTTTAACCATTCTTAAAACAAAACATGAATTCAATGTATACTTTGTACCAAGGAATATGTAATTAATAAAAATAATATTATCAAAAAAATTTTCGAAAAAGAAACTTTAAATTCATTATTTGCATGTATCAGAGATCACTTATAGCAAATCTTTCTTACAAATTTAAAAAAATCTCAATAAAATTAACATTAACATTAACTTAAACTAGAATTTATATGATCTCTGACTGCTTTGGCAGAATTTGCTTGAGCATTATATGGATACCACTTTGAAAATAAATTCGCCTTAAAGCGAACGTAAAGTAAAGATCACTGGTGATTCAAAGAAAATAAATAAACACTATGACAGGCTTTCTTATACATTGATCATAATTAATATATAAAAACAGTGCAAAAACAGTTCCATACATGAAAAAATCAGTACATTTGCGTACTGATTTTCTAGTTATGCATAAATCAGTACTTTAAACAAAAATCAGTACATGTACTGGCAAAATCAGTACGACTGGCAACCCTAACATACGATATTACATACTATTTTTAAAATAATTAACTAGATCAGCCTTTTCTGATAGCAATTTATTCACCCATACATAAAAAACTTGAATGCACATTATTAGACCATACAAATTGCGGAAAGTATTTATTTTATTCGCTTCACCGGCAGTTTCTGATAGACCGGCCATAAAAATCACATATGTGTAAAAATTGCACTAATAGCATGCATACCGATCATGCGCATTGCATTTTTCACCTAAAAAATAACATCTTGGATATAAACACTTTTGACATTAACTTTTAAATGCAGCGTTTTTCCGAAAAACTTTTGTATCCATTTTTGTTTAGAATAAATACCACAACATCTTTCCTCTAAATAATTTTCCCATAAAAATTACCTATCATGGCTCTTTAATGAGATGAAACTATGTTATGAAACTAATTTTTTTTGGAAATACTTTTTCAACGGCTTGCGCTAAAAAATGGGTAGTGATAATTATAATTCGTTTTTATAATTTTATAAGGTAAGATCTTTATACTATATATAGCCTCATTACATTTGGACAAAATATGAATCATCTAATAATATAAGAATGAAACATCACATACCAGTTTATTATAAGCTTTGTTATGTATTTGGAAATTATACTACAGCTCGTGACCCATTGAGAGTATATCTCAACAAAACTACACACAAATTTAGACGATAGAGGAAAACATATTTTCGCATAAAAAAATCTGCGTACATACATACATACTTGTATATATTATGTAACTTCACGAACAAATCATTATAATTCTTCCAAAAAAATAAAAATAAATAAATACAGTATTTTTAATCTAGAACCAACTTTTTGTAGTCGAAGTCAAAACACGCGAATCACGAAAAAGCCCATTCAATTCAATTCTACACCTAATCAAAAAAATATGATTGTATTGAAGTGAGTTGCCATTGTTTTAAAGGCTATGTTTCCCAAATTGAAAAAAATCACTTACAAGTCTTAAATATGGTTATTTGGATAACTCTGCCACAATTTATTATGATTTAAATTTGATTACGCGGTACTGGCGAAAAACTGAGATAGTCGCCAGTTCAGTTCTGGTACGTAGCAATTTATTAAAAATTTCTTCACAAAAGTATACGGACTTGGAAATACTTTCCGTCGGTAAAACCATACACAAAAAATTTAATATCGAACTCGTTAATTTGAAAAGTAATAAGTCCGTAGAAGATTCACTAAATGGAGCCGATCAAGAAGACAATAATTTTGCAATTTGGAGACAAGTTTAAGTAAAAAAACCGATATTTACTTTTTCTTAAATTTTTTTTTTAGCTTAACCAACACAAAAATATACGCAGGAGGTTATCAGGGAGACAGCAAAAAAAGCTTAAGGGACAAAAAATACCGTTATTATGCTAATATTTCGTTAAAATTCGATGCGTTACTTATATTTAGCACAATAACACCTAAATACTAAAATTCAATGAATTAACTTAAATAAGAGCGAAGATAATTAAAAAAAAACCTTCTCTTGTAAAATTTTGTTTTTGTTACTTAAGCTTTTTGTGCTTTTTATAGCTCGATATGGTCATACAAAAACTTACTGCAAATTACCTACAGTTTGTGTCATCTGCGATGAATTGCACGGTACTGCTAGTAGTACTAAATCAAGAAAAAAATTTAGTAATTGTGGAGGTAATCACACTGCTAACTACAGAGGATGTCTTGTATATTCTTTCGTTAAACAGACCATGGGACAAAAACCTAAGTTAGTTCCAGCTCAATCAGTAAACGTTTACTTCCTGCATGATGCAAGAAATGCTGAAGAACATTTGTGAAGAACATCTGAGCAACAAATATTGGCATTGAAAATTTTTGTGCAAATTTCGTTATATCATCAATTTACTCCCCTCCGAGATTCTCAATCACTGAGGATCAATATGAGGATTTCTACAAATCGCTTGGACGTTGTTTCGTAGCAGCTGGAGACTACAATGCAAAAATACGATCTGGCAATCGCGTCTTCTTACACCTAGAGGTCGAGCGTGGTTCAACACAATCTCTAAAATGGGCTTGGATGTCATTTCGAGTGAGGAGCCCACTTACTGACATACTGAGATACAAAAAATTCCGGATGTTATAGATTTTGGCGTCGTGAAAAATATCTCCAGGGATTTAATTCAAATTGAAGCCTCTCTAGATCTCGTCCCATCACTCTCCCAAGATCGTTACAATTTGTAGCCCATTAAGAAGTGAGTGGTGTTCAAAATATATCTCAGTAGTCATAGTACGGAAAACATTAAGCTAAGAGCACCCGATGATATTAAATTTAACATTGCCAATCTTAACGAAAATATTAAATAGGCTGCTAATCATGCCATTCCCTCCATTCCGCAGACTGGGTTTAATAGAATTTATTGTATGTATATTGAACGTCTCGTAAGAGATAAAAGAAGAGCTAGAAGGGAATGGCAACAGCACAGATCACCTTAAAATAAATCAGATTTAAAAAGTGCACTAAACGACTCCAAGAGTTGCTTGTTTACACCATCTCTGAGCACATGTACCTGAGGTTGGGAAAGAAGCTATACTAAAAAAGGTAACATATTTGCTGAGCATTTAAAATCCGTATTTAGCCCAAACGCATGTACTGGTGTTATTGTTTTGCCGAGTGTACGAATGTCCAGGAGCTGGTGGCCAGGAATGTAGCTGAAGATGAGAAGGTAACCTTCTACGTCGACAGCCAGGCAGCGCTAAAAGCTTTGAAGGGACACAATATCAAATCGAAAATTGTTAGTGACTGTAGGAAAGCCCTCAACTTGCTTATGGATAAGTATAGTGTCAGACTATGTTGGGTTCCTGGCCACAGCAGTGTTGAGGGAAATGAAATTGCCGATGAGTTGGCAAGAATAGGGTCGGCGTTAGATGACGGAATGTCGGGTAGATCGGTGAAATTACCGATAGGTAATCTAGGCGCACGGTAGTGCGCCAGACCAAGTTCCGGCCAATGCACGCAGTGTGTATATTTGCAGGAAGCCATTCGAGCTGTTTTCACCCCCCTCATAACTTTGTTCCCCTCGACCGTTAAATTATGAAATTTAAATCATAATTAGAATAAATTCATGTAACCTCACATGCAAAGTTTGAAAGGTTCCGGAGATATAAAGGTGCAAAAAGTGCATATTTTAAGACATACTCACTGACTCACTGATCACTCATCAAATTGATGAAGCAATTCCGCTATAGCTAGAGAGCTAAGATTTGGTACACGTGTAGATTTAGGTGAGCAATGAACTAAAAAAATATGAAAACCCGAAAATTTTAACCAAGGGGGTGGGGCTACGCCCATAAAAATTAAAATTTGTGCTAGTGAGCTGAAATTTGGTACAGAGCTAAGTCTAGGTGGGCAATAAACAAAAAAAAAATTAAAATCCAAAAATGTTGGCTAGGAGGGCGGGGCTACGCCCATAAAGGCTAGAATTAAAAAAACAAATTAAGGCGCTTAATGGAAGCTATTTTATTGAAATTCGGCATATATACTGCAATAGGGCAAGCGTAAAAATTTGCCATTAAAAAAGTGAGCGTTGACACGCCCAACCTCATTTTCGTGTTCTACGGCTCAGCATATTTAGATATACTATTTCTGTATGTATTATTATCCGTTTGCAACGAAACGACACAAATAATTAACAGCGACCGAAAAAAAATCTTAAGTTTGGAAAAGTGGGCGGGGTTACGCCCATTAAAATTATAAATGAAAAGTTGTGCTAAGGAGCTGAAATTTGATACACGAATAGGTATAGGGGAGAAAACAAGAAAAACCTGAAAACCCAGAAATTTTAGTCAGATGGGCAGGGCTGCGCCCATAAAAATTTAAAATTAAAAGTTGCCCTTATGAGCTGAAATTTGATACACAAGTAGGTATAGGTGAGAAACCAACTAGAAAAATCTGAAAAACCAAAAAATATTCTCAGAATGGGCGGGGCCACGCTACTATTGTTTGAACCTGAAAACTTACAGCCATATTAATAAAACTTATTAAAGCTTTTTAAGAATAATTTCTTATGAAAATTTGTGTTAAAACCCTCTTATAAAGCCTTAAAAAGTTATATTAATAAGGCTGTTAATATACAGCTTTTGACTTAAGCCATTTTAGTGAAACTGCATATACGTTGCACGTATACAATACTTTAAACTATCACCTAAAAAAGTGGGCGTGATCACTCCCATAAAATTTTACCCTTGTGTTTAATCTACTTCGGTCTAGCATATTTTAGAAGAAAATTATCATGAATTATAAGCGCTGCTCACAACAATATTGTGAGTTTAAAATAGTAGGAGGGGTAATACTCATAAAATTATAAGGTATAGTTCACGCTAAACAGCTGAAATTTTATATACAAGCAATTGTAGATGAGTAAGCCAGTGGGAAAATCTTAAAACCAAGAAGTTTTATCCGCTAAAACTCGTAATTTGCGCTAGAGAGCTGAAATTTGCTACACAAATTAATCTAGATCAGAGATCACTAAAAAAAATTAAGAAACCAGAAGTTTCAATCAGGGCTTGGGAACAAGCACTGTAAACACAAAATTAAGTTAAATTTTATTGAAACTTTTCATACACATTGCACTCGTCCAAAGTAAAAATTTCGTTTTGAAATTGGCCTTGACTACTTCCATAAATCTTAGCTTTTTCTTTCATGTACTTCGAGTTAGCAGTTTTTAGTCTATTATTCATGTATTTCTCAATAGCTTTTTCCTACAAAACTTTACATGAATCATAAGCACTAACCGATATGAAAGTCGGTGGGACCAGGCCCATAAAAATTTTACGTAATATTATAGTGTAGAAAGCTGACATTTTGTAAACAAATAGTCCTAATTGATTTACTCAATCGGAAAATCCAAAAATTAAAGCACCACCTACTCTATTGAAACTTTGCATGCAAATTGGGAATATCCTTTTGATTTATGTACTTCGGCTAAGCAGACTTTAATATGTAAATATATTGAGAAAATAGGCGGGATCAGTCCCACTAAAATTGACGCTGTATTTTACATGTTTCTTTCCAGACGACTCTTAACAAATTACGTACACACTGGCGACCCGTTGTAATAACACAATAATTAATTTTTAAGGTGTACAATCCAAAACTCATCACGCTCTAACCCATTATTTTATGTGACTATGAAATTTTTAACTGGCACAGTGGTCAAAAAAAGAAATAAAACTCCCTAGAAATTTTAAGTTTAAAAAATGTTATAGAAAATTATCTATATATTATTATATATTATATATTATCTAAAAATTATATGACACACTTACGATTACATATGTATATAATGCATAGCATATGTTAGTGAAAGGTTTTGTGCCAAACAAGAACTTGGTCAAAATTTATATCTCACTGCTTTTGATGGCCGAAATTTTTGATAGGAACTTGGCCTTTTTTCACATTTATGTTTTTGTGAAGATTACTATAAAGAACTCATTAATTGGGTAGGAAGCAGGACCAGCAGTTCATGGCGAAGTGGGGAGGATTGTAGAGTTTCGAGGGGTTTTTGGCTAGACTACTACTGGACATGAATAGGAAGGCGATGCGAATCATGATAGGCGTGTTGGCAGGTCACTGCTCGGTCAGAGCAAGAACCAGCATTTGGTGGCACTCCAGATTTTTGTAGGATGTGCGGGGATGAAGAGGAACCAAAAATCATTGAACATATCTGTCATTGCCCGAAGCAACGTTATAGGCTTAGGTGGGTGAGCAGACGTTTCCATGAAAGCAATGCTGATGTCGGGAAGTGTAAACTAGAGGACATCAGGGGCTTCATCATGGGAATTCGGTGGCTTAGTGATGGATAATAGGGTCACTTCTGGCTACAAATGGGAGGGTAAGTATTACTTTTTGGGCAACAGAAGGGAATCACAATGGACCCAATTGGGTCTCCGAGTGGACGTGCGGTAAAGCACCACCCTTCCTAACCTAACCTAACCTACACTCTCCAACGAGGTTGTTTTCTTACAGGCGCTTGATGACGACGACTGGAGCTTGTTTACAAACCAGCACTAGCCGCCGCCATTGAGTTACATATTTAAGCTCTGCACCGTAACTTCCTTTTTAATATATATTGTTTCCATGGTTTTTGGTTTTTATTGATTTCCACCAGAAAAATTAAAAATAATGTGAAAAACGTACCTCATGTAAAAATTAGTACAGGTTGTCTGGTGGCAAATTTATATTTTTAAATACGATTATTTCAAAAAGCAATAAACGGTGCTGTGAGAGGGTACCGCCGTTGAAATTATTGATTGTGCGGATTTGTTAGTCACGGTGTCGCAGTGGTCGAGTGAGCATCGCACGTTCGTTGTAGAGACATTTTTAAGAGTAACGATTCTTAGGTAATTGATCGTCAACAAGTTTGTTCAAAATTCGGTATTCGGCGAATACATGATGGACCGAGTGTAAATTGATTTCGTTCGTGGATGCAGAGATTTCGCGCAACTGCTTCGACTATGAGTGTCCCAGGGACAGGGCCCAGTCGATCTTCAAGGACTCCCGAAAACATTGAACTGTTTGAAAACAGTTTACATGAAAATCCGCGCCTTTAAATACGGAAAATAGCAGCCTCACTGGAGTTCCAATAGCGGTTATTCATGAAATTTTCAAAAAGTGTCTGAAGTTCCATTCTTTTAAAATTAAAATTGTTCAAGATCTGAAAGAAAGTGACTGATTTACCCAAAAATTTTGTGAAACGATGTTGGAGCGTTTTCACACTGTAAATCACATTTTCACTTAAACGGCTACGTCAACAAGCAAAACGGCAGTTAGTAATCTCAAAGAACCCGCAACCCTCGATTGAAACATAAAAAACCATTGCATTGCCTCAGGATTACTGTTTGGTGTGCCTTATCCAGGCATGAGATAATTGAACTATTTTTTTTTCAATATTCTCGAGGCCAGGCGACGAATGTCAACGACGAAAATTATCGACGCATGATTACGGAATTCTTTTTGCCAAACCTGCGAGCAAATCCATCGTACTCTTCACACACGTGGTTTCAACAGGATGGGGCGACTGCACACACAGCCAGAGCTTCGATGAATTTGCTTCGGGAAAATTTCCCCCAAAAACTGATCTGTCGCTTTAAGAACATCCCATGGCCACCGAGGTCGCCCGATCTAACTTCCATGGATTTTTTTATGGGGCTACCTCAAAGAGAGGGTTTATAATGACTATTCCCAATCACTTGTGGCTTTAAAGGAAAATATTCGTCGAGAAATCAGCTCAATTGAAGCTCCGTTTTAAACATTGTGTTCAACCCGACAGAAGACATCTGGATCACATACTCTTTAAAAAATAAAATCCGCATTTCCATTATATCATTCAATGCTCTTAATAAAACTATATGTCAATTATTTTGTTTTTTATTTAAGTTTGAAAATATAAATCTGCTACCAGACACCCTGTATATTCGATGCAGAAAAATAATGTTACAAACGTACCTCATATTAAAATGATTTCAGTTCTTGTATAAATTAAAAACATCTTTAACGATGTGACGATGACTTTTGGTCACAAGAAATATTGACTACGAATAGTAAACATTTGTTTGTGTAAATAAGGTTAAGGAGAAACGAGTTTTAAATTGCGAATAAAGGCGGAATTAGTTTTTACTTTCTCCATTCTGTTTTACTTTCCATTCAGCTGACTCTTTTGTTTATAGAAATGTTATACAAATTATGAAATAAACTGTTTTGTGCTTCTAGAATTTAAAAATTTACAGGAAAAGCATAAAATTATATTGAAACATAAGCATAAATGGACTATGCAAAACTCATCACTTTAGTGGAAAACTGTGACCTTTCTGGTCAGAAACAGCTGATAAGTTATTACAAAAAATAAAATTAACTATTAAAATTTAGAAACAGAACTGTACAGCACAGAACAGGAACAGAAAGTAAAAACTAATGAAGGCTGAAGATATATTTTTTGTTTCATATACTAAATTTCAGGTTCACCTATTTATTTACTAGTCATTTCAACTATTTCAAGTATTATAGAGACAAAGTGATTATGAATTTTGTCCGTGTGTGTATACAGTACATACAGAAGAAGTATACATACATACATACATAAGTATATATTTTTTATTCATTTTTTCTAGGAAATTTCTCAACGTGATATCGGTCATATACTGAATAGCAGCAGAGTAAATCTCTATTCTAAAAAAGCATTTTACGACTTAATTCTTTGTGCAACCAAATTACCTACGCCACCAACTTCCATAATAATTTTTAATGCCATTCAGTCTTATTTCAATCAAAATCATTTGATTGAAAATACTGTTAAGATATGCACAAGCAAGGATGTGAAGGAAAATAAACAAAGTACTTCAGTTGAAAGCAATCAAGTTCAGAAAACTGCGGAGTTGGAGAAATTCAAGAAGAAAAAGGAAGCGCAGAAATCATTGGACGTGGAAAAGCTTACAGACAAAGAAGTTCAAAAAGCCGAGGAGTTCGATGATATCTCTGTTTTCCAGAAATATCTTTTCCAGTTGGTAAAATTTGATAAAATGACTATTAATGAATTTATTAGTGGGCCAGGAAAATCTGATCTACTTGGAGTACAACGAAAGTATGAAATGCTTACATATTTGTGCAAACCACCAACTAATTTACAACAGCCATACACTTACGTGCGCTAAAAATGAATTTTTTAAAGTATGAGTAAAGAATTTAGAGTATATGCAATAAAATATCAATTTATCGTTGGCTTTAATAAAAATATTGTACACACATCGCTCATTTACTTAAAGAACGTCATAATTAAAAAAAATGGAATTAGGAATGGTGAAGAAATCCTCATTTCGTTTTTGATATTGTATACTCAACTCTTGAGAGAGAAATAATTTTCTTTTTCCGTTAAGTTGTGTGTAAATTGTAAACTTCAAACTCGTTTTCTGACAAATTGGTTTTTTTTAGTTATGACGTTGTTTGAGTAAATGAGCTATTTGTATGTATGTGTGAATTCAAAAATAAAATTAATATATTTATTTGTAAACTACAGTGCATTTATGATACTTAATGATCAAACAGAATAAATGATCAAACAGAATTGCGGCATAAACACATTTTCCATACAAATTGACACAAAAAATTAGTCACAGAAAGCAGTCGAGAGATAGAATCTTTTTATTTTGACAGCGTTTTTTCTTATACTCTCACATATACATATGTACTTATTCTCTCAAACATGTTGTCATACTTTCAATAAATTTCATACATTTTGTGAACAAAACTACAAAAAAAAAATAATAATAATAAGCACAAACGAAAATAAAACAAAAATTAGAGAGCGTTTGAAGTTTCATGTCGTAGATTTTATTATTGACTTTGTTAAATTGACAACGATTTTTCCTGAAGTTTCGGACTTATTCTGTTTGATCATTGAGTCCGTAAGGAAAAATCGCTGTCAAATTAACAAAGCCCATAATGAAGTCTACGACAGTAACTTTAAATGCTCTGTAATTTTTGTTTTATTTTCTTTTGTGCTTATTTTTCTTTGTAGTTTTGAATACAAAATGTATTGAAAGTATGGTAGGATTGTTGAGAGATTATTTATTTATATGTGAAAGCATAAGAAAAAACGTTGTCAAAATAAAAGACATTTTATCTCGACTGCTTTTTAGAACTGCTTTTTTGTGTCAATTTGTATGGAAAATGTGTTTATGCCGCAATTCTGTTTGATCATTTATAACATTAGCAAGTTTTGACACTATAATAACCCTAACACCTAACTTTCTCTCATTATAGACTCTCCCAGTGAAAATTTTGTCACACACATCTCCGATCTGAGACCAGTGACAATGTAAGCGCGACCCATCCAAAGCCTCTATACAATTTCTACTTACATTTATACAGCGTTGGCCTGGGCCATAAGTTGGGTCCAACACTGTATACATTGTAAGCGAAGGTTGGATGACTCCAACTATTATGATGATTTGGAGGGCATTAAGATCTGTCTGAATGCAATTACTCTTTATAAGCAGACATGATATTCATATTAGACGGCTCCGATTGAGATCGATTATGGCCTGGATTTAAACTATTAAACTAGAAATTCGATTCCATTTTCCTTAATATGTTTTTATTTATTTAATAATATATATTTGTTATTATTCTTAAGTAAAGCATTAAGGATTTTATTAAAGCTCCTTAAAATTAGCATTTTAGCAATTGGGCAAATTCGCGGGTCTTGTTTCATGAAGCCCCTTCCATCTTTTGCTCAAACAGTTAAGGTTAATTTAAAACAAACTGCCAAAAAAAAAACTAAGAAAAAGCACAAAAAATAAATAAAATTCATATTTCAAACTAATAATCAATAGGATACATTACTAATCCATCCAAATCAGATGCTAATGCAATGACTTAATTTTTATTACTGTCTATTTTGTTCTTTGCTTCTAATTAACATTTACGGCCTGTCCCACGATGTCACCCGAAATTGTTTGATCGAATATTTATATTGAAAACAACAACAAATTTTCTAATGTTATTGTTGTTTGCAATACAAATTGACGATCGAACGATTTCTGGTGACATCGTGAGACAGGCCGTTAATTTTACAATAGGAAAGCAGAAAGAAAAATCTGAATAGGATGTTAGTTGCATGCGCTTAAAATTTTATTTTCCATATTGCCATAATAGCTTACAATCGGATGGCTTTCAATTTGTAGTTTTTGGCTGATAAAATTCAAGTGCATTATTGGTTAGCTGCGAACTGACTAACTAATGGTTGGCCCGTAATGAGTTAGTTTGTGGTGCATAGAGATGGGAGCGTGTCAAATTTTTCGAACACGACTCGGACACGAATACCTAGACGCTCAACACGTACGAAACACGCACGCGAAAAATTTCGTCAACACGATACTGCACAACACGCACGAAATATTATAGGTATGGTGTTTGAAGATCAGAAAATTTAATTGATTTTGTTTTTCAAGAGTCGCTTTTTAAAATATGGTACCGGGTTGGCACATCCAGCTGATACTATCGGTTTAGGTACAGAACTTTAAGAACCAGAGAACCATACAATATCAATAAATATGCTGGAGTTGTGTGTTTGACGATACAAAATTATACATGTTTTCTCTACTGAAAATTCATTAATACATATTTTACATCTAAAATAGTTTCGTGATTTTCGTGTAAATTTTTCTCAACACGAAACGAACCGAACGCGCGAAATCAAATTTTTTGTCACGAACACTTCGTGTTGAGTCGTGCGTGTCCGTGACACGAAAAAAACACGACACGCGCCCATCTCTAGTGGCGCATCGCAAAAAGAGTGTTTTGAGCTAGCCATGATTTGATTTAACTTGGTAATGATTAACATTTTTAGTCATGTTAAATTTGAAACAACTTTAATTTTTTTTAGAGACGAGAATGGGTATCGAACCGTGATCACTTTGTTTGTCAGCCATCATACTTAACACTACTATTGCGCTATATAAAATATAGACGGGACAGATTTAACATAAACATGAATTTTATGCTGACATCTTCTCGATAAATTTTGACTCACCACTGCATCAGCTTCGAGTTATCTAAAAGTTAGTTCAAAACTTATCGACAGGAAGTTAGCTGTACAAAAACAACTCACTAATCGCTGCATCAGCTTTGAGTTAGCTTAAAGTTAGTTCAACACTTTTTGGGAAGAAGACAGTTGCACAAAAAACAACTCACTCACATCATTTATGACTTATTTCAGAAGCTAGTTGAAAATGAGTTAGCAAACATTCACCTATATTTTCAGCTAGCTAATAAAAATCCGACAGGGTAGTTTTCTCGGACACATACAATTTAAAAGAAAACACATGTCTTCTTCATAGAATCTGCATGATAAGCAGACGCTCTATTACTACTATGTCAAACAAAAAACTATTTTTGTTTATTTACTTGGCAGTTTTTACACAAATGCTGTAAAGTAATTCAGACGGTATGTAGTTTGTGTTGAAAAGTAAGTTTTTCTTAATGTAATTTATTACTAAGTTTTTGCCGGGCCTTTATACAAAGTGAAGAAGTGCTTGAAAATCAAGTTGCGAATTTTGAAAAAAAAAAATTATCTCTTGTTTAAAAAAGCAATGGATAATTTTGTAATTGCTAATGTAATTTGGTGTAGCAATAATGTTTGTAGTTGGGACATCTACTGTTTATGCCATTTTGCTTGAAGAGGTTTGGAGAGTACTTTGTCCACCTTGTATGAATTATTTTCTTCTTGATGGGAAAAATAATTGTATAATTGTTCTGTAAATGGTTTCTTGCAACTCGGACGTCCGCATTGCTTAGCAGCGATTCGTCATATTTAAATTTAAAACACACTCATATATACATTACAAATTATACCTTTTTCTTATCGGCAAATGGTTTTCAACCAATCCTCTATTTTCTCCTCCCAGAGTTCAATGAAAATATTTACTCCTGGGGTCTAACCGTCGCTTTCGATAACAAGGTAACTCGTTCACGTTTTTTAAGTTGGCGATTATGGCATTCGATATCGAGCCCTATTATTACATTATTCGAAAGCGAATGCCACAATCTCAAACTGAAAAACGTGATAGAATCAGCTCGTTATCGAAAGCGGCGATTAGGCGCCTGACTTTTTTGATTTTTGTTGCTACTGAATCTAATTTTTAAGTTGAAAATGTTTCAATCGGTGTCTATTGTTATTCAGGGCTATCATGAATAAAATTCCGCATGAAATTTTTCCCGGGGAACAATTCCAATTAATAACAAGTAATAGGGAAAACAAAAAATTCGAATTGGAAAAGGGAGAAATTTCACGCGGAATTTTGTTCATGATAGCCCTGATTAACTAGCAAATAAATTATCAGCTGCTTCTGGTAATTTTAACTTAGCAGCACTTATTTAAAACCAATTGAAAAAGTTTTAAGTTGGTTTAGCAAAATTATTTTGTATGGTAAAACCCGGCCTCAAATCGTAATATCCGTAATGGTATCGACAATCGTACGAAAATAAATTAAGTGGTACGTCAATCGTATAAGCTGAATTAATTTCAGTACGTTCACGTATATATGTCGTAATCCGAATATTTTGTTTTTACGTGACGAATTTAACGTTCACGGATGTGACGATTCGACCCCAGGTTTTAACGTTAAAACCAACTTTGTTTAAGACCAAATTAGTGTGCAGCCAGGAACCGCAACAGTTATAATTATTACTTTTTAATCGGTTAATATTAATTTTACCGCAGAAAATGCGCTTTCTACAGTTCAAAAATTACCTTTTTTAATCAAAAAATTTATATATCTGTGTATATATTTAAAAACGTAGTGTGTGTTTGTTCCTAACGCATGATCTCCGTAACTATAAGAGCTGTGGGGCCGACATTTTTAACACAGCTTTGGGTCAATACCCGGCAGGTTTTTGTTTTCTTTCTGACCTTACAAGTGACCAATGCATGCAGTAATTTCTAGTTTAAAAAAAATATAACACAATTGAGGTTAATACAACGTTTGCCGGGCTCAGCAACTTATTTTATGAGGAATAAATAAACCTCAAGAAATAATTTTTATTTTCTGAGGAATAAATAAAAATCAAGAAATAATGATTAAAACGTAAAAGGTAGTCAGTCCACTTAACAAGGGGTATCTTGGTGTATTCCTTGTGCACGTAGCACTTCTCTATTAGTTTGATTTTTTATTTTAAATTTTGAAAATAATCGTCATGTGGGGTCCATGGTGAAAACACTATATACATTTGCATGTGCTGTAGAGGTGTCTTGATTAAAATATTGCAAGTCGACGTGTGAATAATTTTTTGCGACTCTGTGTATTACTACATATGTATGTATTTTGCTAATTTTTTTTAGGAACTTTCTCAACGAGGAGCTGGTACTATACTAAATAGCAGCAGTGTAAATCAGTATTCTAAAAAAGTATTTTATAATTTAATACGTTTTGTAACGGAACTACCTACTACACCAACTTCCATAATGATTTTTGACGCAATTCAGTGCTACTTCAATCAAAATCATTTGCTTGAAAATAGTATCAAAGGAGGCAAAGATGTAAATGAAACCTATCAAAGTAGTTCAAAGGAAAATAAAGAAATTAAGAAAACATCGGATTTGGAGAAGCTTACAGAAAATAAGCAAGTACAGAAAACAGCGGACTTGAAGCAGCTTGTGGACGAAGATATTCATAAAACCGAGGAGTTTGATGATATATCTGTATTCCAAAGATGTCTTTTACAACTAGTAAAATTTGATAAAATATCTCCTAATGATTTTGTCAATGGGCCAGGAAAATCTGACTTACTTGGAATACAACGAAGCCTCGATATGCTTACTTATTCATGCTTGAAGAAGTAGAAGAATAATTAACTGCATATATTTATGTATGTATGTACAACTGCGAGCAGAAATTTAAGATACATATCGTTACCTTAATATAGAAAGGTCCTATATCATTATTGTTTGACATCGAGTTTTTTGCATATTTCAGTAGAAGAACATCTAATGTACCGAAAAATGCAAAAATTTCGATGTCAACTAAATAATGAGTTAGGGCTTTTCCATATATAGGTAACGATATGTATGTATGTATATGAGCTTTTTAAATAAAATATTCAATGAATAATAGTAATAAAAATTAAATCAATTTTCTTAATACATATGTACATACTTCATTTTAAAGTTTAGAAGAAGCAGACTATTGGAAAAACTTTTTTCTTGACTTAATGATGAAACAGAATAAATGATCACACAGAATTGCGGCATAAACACATTTTCCATACAAATTGCCGCAAAAAAAACCAGCCCAGAAAGCAGTCGAGAGATAGAATCTATTTTATTTTGACAGCGTTTTTTTCTTATGCTCTCAAATATAAATAAATATTCTCTCAGAAATGCTACCATACTTTCAAAAAATTGCATACATTTTGTATTGAAAACTACATAGAAAAATAAGCACAAAAGCAAATAAAACAAAAATGAGAGAGCATTTTTCGCGTGAATTATATTTGCCTTTTGTATTTATTTTGAAATAAAACTAAAGCAAACATTTGATTTCTAGTGACGGATGTTCTTTTGAACAACTGTCCTTTATTGAATGAATCTTAAGACTGATTATTAAAATATAGAAATATAATAATATAAAATATTTCCACCAAATGTGGGATTCCAAAAATGTAACTTTAAACTTATATTTAATTAAAGGTAAGCAACATAAACATATTTATATAAATGCTGATGTTACTGTCTGGCAAAGTGTGGGAACGGAATTTGATTGAAGCTATTAGGTTCACTACACTTTACCAGCAATTACTATTAGATATAGAGTGGGTACGTAACTCCTCCACCCCTTGTTTAAAACACTCCTGGGTTTTATATATCATATTTTTAGTTTTTTTTTTATTATTATTATATTTTCTTCAGATTTTTTTTTTTTTTTTTTTTTAATTTTGCTTCTTAGGCAAATTTATTTTTATTTAAATAGGAAACCAAGTGAAATACAATATTTTTCTTAAATTAAAAAGATTTCCAGTTTGTGTTTTTTTTTTTGTAATTTAATAAATCTATTTACAATTGCAAGTACAATTAAAGTTAAGTTATTTCTGCTTGGTTTAATTTCTTTAGTGGTTTTTAAATTTTTTCATGTTTTTTTTTTGTTTTTTTTTTTATTAATAAAAATTTAAAGGTTTACTTATTACTTAGGTCTGTATTTTTTTAAGATATCTTCTAATTCAATGTCTTTTATTTCTGGTTTAGTTATAATTTTTGTTTTATTAACTATATTACTATTTCTACTTTTTATTATGACAATTAATATAATTATAATTGCAAGCACAAATACTATGTTTATTCCGTAGGAAATATTTTTGTGGACTTTCAGTTCCTCTATTTCTTTTACATTCTCAAAGTTTCTTAGTTCTATTTGCTTAAAATTAATTGGTGTTATATTAGAAATTGAAAAGTTGTTATTCGGGTAAAAGTATCTGTCCTGAAAAGCTATTCTATTATTCTTGAAGATCTGGCTGTTAATTTTTAGTTCAGTTTCATAAAAGAAAAGTAAATAATTTTTATTAATTTTTAGCTTTCGATCGTCACAGTCCTGTATAATTTCTAAGCCGTTGGCATTTTTTATTAAAATCATATCGTCTTCAAACGTTTCTATGACAGTCGCATTATTATACTTAAAATTACAGTTATTTAACAGAGTGCAGTGTTTACTATGTTTTAAATTTTTGAGATATACATTCTCCTCATAAGTGAAAACATTGTGTTCAATTTCAATAATATAGCTATTTGGCTCGTTAATTTCCATATAATGTTTATTTGGTAAGGCTGTAATCATTTTTAGGTCAGTTTGAATGTAGTCAATTGGAATTTTTATTGCAATAATCAGAATTCCGTCTTTGTAGTTTAAAACGTCAGCTTTCATGGATTTCAATTTAAATAAATCAATTTGGAATTTATCAATTTCTTCTGATGTTAAGATGCTTGGGTGAAAAATGTGATTTTTAGCGGAAGCAATGTTATCTTGAATATGTTCAATTTTCCCTTTAAGGTAATTAAGTTTGAACATTTGGTCTGCATACAAAAGTCTTTGAATAATTTCGCTCTGTCTATTCTTAAAACTCATGAATGCATTTCTAATATTTGTTCTGTCCTCTTCTACTGCTGATTTTAAGGTTTGTATCGAATCATTAAACTGTGTGTTTATATAAATTTGTTTATTAACTGCGGCTATTGTATTATGATTATTTTCATCGATTACACCAAGATGCTCAAAAATTTCTTGGCGATCATCATCATCCATAACTCCAGCTAGCCACTTATAAGCATGTCCAACAAAATTAAACATTCCCCTTTTTCTCCTTATTTCTGACGGAGTGATTGATTTTATTTTAGATTTTATAATTTTTATTTCTGTTTCAATCATTTTCATATTATCAAGGTATAATTTTTTTATATTACTCTCGACCTGATTCAAAATCTGATATAATTCCTTGGTATCAACCAAGTGCAATACTGTAAACGTTTGGTTTATCACCTCAACTTTTCCTACCCTAATTTGTGCATAACCTGACTCCTCAGTGATTGGATTAATCCGCAGTGTTCCCTGTGTCTCAGTTGCTAGGATCATCATTACCATTACTATCAGGATCTGCAAATTTAAAAGGATTTTAATACTAACGATAAGAGCGTTTTTTTTTCTGGGCACTAGTCGTTTCTAAAACGTCTTTTAAGGTTTTTAAAACGTTCCAACAAATGCTCAAAGTCAATATCGTCTTCATCACTATTAGGATTCGTTTTGTCTATACGGTCAACTGCATATTTGCAAGGTCTTTTAATGTTGGATTCATGTACATTTTCCAAAACCTTTTTAATAAACTTTGGTTGTTCTTTATGCCTTAGGCTTTTATAGTTTTTTATAAAGCCTTCTTCTCTGTTTTCTATGTAGTTTTCACGGGATTTATTTATTTTTTGGATTTTTTTTAATTTTTGCATCTTTTAGTCTTTGTTTTATAATGGTATGGTCAATCAATTTATTTTGTACATCTATAGGACTACATTTAATTGCGCTATGATAAGTGCTATTATAGAATTTTCTTGCCTTAAGGATTTGAGTATTTATTGGAAGTTTTTCTTCCAAATTAAGGGCTCTAACTTTTTCTGTGACCGTATTGTTAAATCTTTCAATGTCAGAGTTACCGGTATGGCTATTCGGTTTCGTAAAATGATATTGAATTCCTTCTTGATCAAGGTAGCTCCTTACATTGACATTATTGAATTCATTGTCTAACACAAATTTGGTAACATTGCCTTTAATGGCTAAAAATGCTCTAATTTTTCTAACTAGGGTTTGACTATTTCTGTCGATCAAATGGAATGAAATTACGTGTTTTGAAAATTTGTCGATAAAAATTATGAATGAGTGCTTACTGTTTACGTAAGTATCGACGTGGATTATTTCGTTTGTAGTAGAAGGGGTTTCAGTTATTTTGAACTTATTTTTTATTGGGTTTCTGTCATACTTAGCTGACGAACAAATGTGACAGTTATTTATTATTTTATGTATTGATAATTTCAAATGTGGATTATATATCTTATGCTTGATGCTCTCATAGGTAGCTACAATACCTGAGTGTCCACTTTCGTATTTATGAAACAATGATATCTGTTTATTGAGTTCAATATCATCCTCAATATCTCTAGCAAAAAAAGAACACTTTATTAATTTAAAGTTGTTTCTATCTGGGAATTCCTCTATCAACTTTAGTTGAACCTCGTAATATTCGTGATCGTTTAATTTAGAGAAAATTCCTATTTTCCTTTAGCAACCTCCCTTCTTAAAATATTGGATATGTTAGTATTTGTAATGTCATGTCTGTCTATATAAACTCTTTTATTGCCAAAAACCGTTTCAATGTCTTTTTCTTTAATATCCACTACAATGATTTGAGTTTTAAAACGATTTACTACCGTATCCAGTATTGGAATGCCATCGTGGAGATCCTCCTCTTGAGAGTGTGCAGTCTCAACATCTAAAGAACCTTCAATATTGCTTGTTTCACTGCCGTCCATCAATTCCTCTGATGTATTTATCTCGTTTTCCTCGACATTGATTCTACTTAGGAAATCCGCGATGTAGTTGCACTTCCCTTTTATATATTCTATCTTAAAATTATATTCGCCTAAATCAATGAGGTATCTCTGTAGCCTAGGGCTTATATCTTTGCCCGCATATTTACTTATGAGCCACTTCAGTGGTTGATGGTCGCTTTCTAAGTCAAATTCTTTCCCATAAATATATGGCCTAAAATATTTAACACCCCAAACTATTGCCAACAATTCTTTATCAATTGTTGCATAGTTTGTTTCGTGTTTGTTCAACGTTCGCGAAGCATATGCTACTGGGTGACCATCTTGAGTCAAGACGGCTCCAATTGCATTATTGCTTGCATCAGTGACGATTTTGAAACGTTTTGTAAAATTTGGATATCTAAGTATGGGTGAACTCGTTATAAGCTCCTTAAGTTTTTCAAAAGCCACTATATAGCTAGGGTCATTCATATTAATTTTTGTGTTTTTCTGCAAATACTTGGTCATTGGGTATGCAATTTTGGCATAGTTGTTAATAAATTTCCTATAGAATCCGGTCATTCCTAAAAACGACTTAATTTGTTTTGCGTTACTTGGAAGTTTCAAATTCTGTATTATTGAGATTTTTTTAGGATCTGGTTTTATACCATTAATTTTAAATACGTGGCCCAAAAACTGTGTTTCTTTCTTGGGAAAGTCACACTTGTTAATTTGTATCTTTAACTTGGCCTTCCTTAAGGTTTTAAATATATCTTTTATATTATCGATATGTTCCACTAAATATTAAAATGTCATCCATATACACTACACATGTCCTGTTTATAAATTTTTTTGGTACAGAATTCATCAATCTCTGAAAGGTTGATGGTGCGTTACGAAGGCCAAAAGGCATTCGAATAAATTCGTAATGCCCATAGGGTGTAGAGAATGCCGTCTTCTTTCGATCTTCCTCCTTAAGGAGTATTTGATGGAAACCTTTTGCTAGGTCCACAGTCGAAAAATATTGGGCTCTGCCTAATTTGTCTAAAATATTGTTAAGGTTAGGTATAGGGTACCTATCTCCTACTGTGAATTCGTTTAGTTTGCGATAGTCTACTACTAATCGCCATTTTTTCTCTCCAGAATTATCGGCTTTTTTAGGTACAATCCATAGAGGACTGTTGTAAGCAGAATTGCTCTCTTGAATAATGTTTTGTTTTAACATATCTTTTATTTGTTTGTTTATTTCGTTTTCATGAATTTGTGGATATCTGTATGTTTTTGAATAAAGGGGTTTGTCAATTGTAGTAATGATTTGATGTTCTATTTGGGTTGTGGCTGAAAGATTATCGCCTTCTACATAAAATAAATCTTTAAACTCAGTAAGAAGATTTTTGATTTTTCTTCTTTCCTCTTCATTTAAGTGACAAAAATCAAGTTTGTCTACGACATTTGTTTTTGCAACTGGTTCTAATACGCTTATATTCTCATAAAAGAAAGAACAAAACATTTCCTCGAAAAATAATTTGTTGCCAAAAATTTCTATATAACCATGTTCATTATTTATTTTTGCCTTAAGGGGTATCAAAAAATTTTGTCCAATTATTCCATCATATTTATTATTACAGAAATTAATAATTTTCCAACTCAAAGTTCCCTGAGCAGAAAATTCTTTTGGAAAGGGAGTTACAACTTTAAATTTAATTATGTTTGTGCCGTTAATTGTTCTGTATTGAACGGGTTTCATTAATTCTTCTATTTGAAAATGTTCTTTTAAAACGTGAGGTTTAATAATACTAGTTGAAGAGCCAGTATCAATTAAAAATCGTATTTTTTGTTTCCCAATAGTAAGTATCACTATCGGTAATTGGATTGGGGAGGCTGTATTAAAAAATTTACCTCTTTTTCCTCTCCATTTCCTATGTCCATATGTGTAGTTTGCTTATCTACACTCATATGAGAGTTCCTTGTCCTATTCGAACACCTTTCGTTTATTTGGTGGTTTTGAAGTTATTTCCCTCATTATACCTATTAGTCTTATTTTGCCAGTTCCCTACATTATTATTCTGACGGTATCTATCCTGTTGATTTCTTCCAAAGTTTCCACTGCTTTTTTCCTGAAAATAATTTCTTTTAGAACTATAACTTGGCCCATATTGAGAGCTGTTTGTCACAGAGTTTTTCCAATTGTTATTAGGTTTTAACTCGGACTTTTGCCGGTTGTAGTTTTGATTAAAATTTTGATATCCGTTCACCTTGTTCCTATAGTAATTATTGCTGATATTTTTATTTGCCTTATGCCTACTGTCAATAGCCCTACTATCGTCTAGCAATCTAAGTTTAGTATATTTGTTTACTATGTCGTTCAGTGTCAAACTTTCGTCTAGTTGAACTCTGAGTGGTCCATCTATTTTTTCAATTAATATATTTACTAAGTCCCTGTCTACATTTTCTGACCTATATAACATAGATTTATTGTCATCCAGTTCGTAAATTTCACTTATTTCATTTTTAGCTAATTCGAAACACTCAAAAAGTTCTCTTAAATTACTTACTTTAATGTATCGACACCTGTTAAAAATTTCGGCATACGATGTCTTTGGCCTGGCTTGGGCCCTCAACTTTGCTTTTAATTGATCCCATGAGATGTCTCCAAGTTGCCTTATATATGTTGCGAAGTCTGCAGTGATTTTTTCGTTTATTATTATCTGGATCCCAAACTTAATTAATGCGGTGTTACCTCCACAAAGATCGATTAACATCTCGATGGATTTTATGAATCCATTGATGCTATGGTTGTTATTTAGCGGTCGAATTTGTCTAAACTGTTGAATTATGTCTTTCGGTTCCATTGGGATGTAATTCTGCTGATGAATCTGCTGTTGCTGTACCTGATGTAATTCCTGCTGTTGTTGTTGTTGCTGCTCTAAATGCAGTTGTTGTTGTACCTGATGTATTTGCTGCTGTTGTTGTTGTAGCTGTTCTCGTTGTTGCTGCTCTAAATGCAGTTGTTGTTGTACTTTAAGTTGTTCGGTCTGCTGCATAATTTTCTCTTCTTGCTGCCGCAGAACAACCTCCAACTCACTAATTCTGTGTTCTTTTAAATCTCTGTTGACGTCGAATTTATTCATTGTGTCTATATTTCAGATTTATTTTGAATATTTGTACAATTTAATATACGATTCTCACAATTCTTTTTATTTTATTTTTAGCAATTAACAGTTTTTGTTTACACACAATCAAGTCTGTATTGAAAATCACTTTTTAAATGAACTTTAGTTCAAAGAAGTCTACTATTCTTTTATTTTTGATTTTTTAATTTTTTAACTTTTTTAGCTTCTTAACTTTTTTAGCTTCTTAACTTTGACCGTTTACCGACTGCGCCAATTATATTTGCCTTTTGTATTTATTTTGAAATAAAACTAAAGCAAACATTTGATTTCTAGTGACGGATGTTCTTTTGAACAACTGTCCTTTATTGAATGAATCTTAAGACTGATTATTAAAATATAGAAATATAATAATATTAAATCATTCCACCAAATGTGGGATTCCAAAAATGTAACTTTAAACTTATATTTAATTAAAGGTAAGCAACATAAACATATTTATATAAATGCTGATGTTACTGTCTGGCAAAGTGTGGGAACGGAATTTGATTGAAGCTATTAGGTTCACTACACTTTACCAGCAATTACTATTAGATATAGAGTGGGTACGTAACTCGTGCTCAAAAGTTTTTACAAATTTTTACTGAACTTTACTGCATTTTACTAAATTGCGTTCGTTTACCCAAAATACAGTAAATGAGAACACAAATTGAGAGAGTAAAATGACAGTTCTTTACTGAGTGTTTGGCAAATTTTTACTGCAGAAATTTGTCGTCCTGATTCACACACATCAGGTTTACCTGATCAGTTTTTGTTAAATTTTCTTTTGAACCTGCATTTGCGTTCATACACACCGTCAAGTTTGTTTCATCAAGTCTCATCAATTTGTGTTGTAGTAGAATATTACGAATAACAAAACAAAACGAAAAAGCAAACTTGACTGGTACGGTCAAGTCTGTACACCTTTCCATTCTCTTTTCCTCTCTCTCTCTCTCTCTCTCTCTCAAAAACTCAAGACTTGACGACAGCGATGCCAACTATTTTATTAAACGCGCTACTACCCTCCTCAAAACGCGCTAGAACGCGCTAAGTTACAGCATTGTCAAATATTTATATCAAAAACGCCCTATTTTCTACGCGCTAAATTAAATTTCAATAAAAGTATATGTATGTTCATGTTCACGTTCACAATTAATTTTTCAGATTTTGCAATATTGCTTCCTCGACATTATGTTTATTAAACTAAAATCATTTAAACAGAATCAGAATCGCCTTCCAAATCATCGAAATACTTACCCTCATATTCATAAAAAAATAAAATGAATTTGAAATTCATTTTAGGAAAATTTTGTACTGAAAATTTTAAATAAATACATTTCAAATTCGTTTCAAATTTTATGAATATGGGGGTTAGTTTTTACTTCTAATTTATTTGTAAAACTTTGTAACAACATATAAATTGTCGAATAGTTTTGCGATTCAAACACTTTTTGTACTTCAGCTATAGTAGATGCTTTTTAAGTTATGTACATTTTTTGGGTCATTGTATGTAGTACATATTTTTAATTGTGAAATTTCAAAATATTTGTCATTACAGTATTAAAATGCGTTTTTAATTCTAACCCAAATCAAACGAATTTTGTTTGCGACAGCTGAATCATTAAGAGCCAGAGGGCAATTATGAATAAAATTCCGCGAGAAATTTTTCAAGGGGAATAATTCCAGCTAATGGCAAGTAATAGGGAAAACAAAAAATTCTAATTGGAAAATGGAGAAATTTCTCGCGGAATTTTATTCTCGTTGAATCTTCATAGTGAAGAGACATTAAAGCGGATTTTTTTTACGTACATACATCCGAAACAAATATAAAAAACAACAAAATCAAAAATCATACAAAAAATATTCGTAATACATATTCACCTTGATAAATAAGCTTATTGGCTTTACTAATATTTTTTACATAGCAA
Organism: Tachina grossa; assembly: GCA_949987645.1. Taxonomy (NCBI): domain Eukaryota; kingdom Metazoa; phylum Arthropoda; class Insecta; order Diptera; family Tachinidae; genus Tachina; species Tachina grossa. The sequence goes on along the minus strand of OX465276.1, from coordinate 86,193,326 downwards.
GAAATAGCAAAAACAAAAAAAAACCGTAAACACAAACAAAGTTCCCTTGAGGAATAATACTCTGTATGAGTACCTCAAAGAAAAAAAATTTTGAAGTGAGTTCTAACGGCAGAAATGCTTATTTTACAGTGAGTTCTGAAAATCTTAATGAAAACAATATAAATAATAAATCTGATGAAAATCTTTTTTTAACGGCAAAGCCAATTTTTCGTCAGCGATCAACTTCGCTTTGTCCAATGCCAACTAGTGAATCGTTAACATTACCATTGCCTAGTACTTCTTCATTTAAGTCTGCGATATCATCCGCATCGGGCTCGCCTTCATCACTAAATTAAGTTATCACTACAGATAACAGTAGCTCAAAACCCAAGGTACAAGTGGGAATGGACAGATATATAACAGTGGTAAAGCGTGGGCGAAGCCCAAATTCTTCAAAAATTTCATCTGCTCCAAAGATGTCTAGGGATAACAGCGCATCATCTACCAATCGTCAAAATCGTTTTTCATTATTGCAAGACACCGACGACAAGCCCTCTACATCATCGCAAAAGTCTTTTAGGCCACCACCTATTTATCTGAGAGAAAAAAAATTCTAACGCGCTTATAAAAAAACTACTGTCGACCATTGGTGAAAATACTTTTCACATCATTCCAATTAAACGAGGTAATATTGATGAAACTAAAATCCAAATATATAATGAAAAAGATTTCCGAAAAATTGTTAGTGAATTCGAAAAAAATAAAACAAATTTTTACACATACCAACTTAAGAGTGCTAAAGGCCTACAGATAGTATTAAAGGGCATAGATTCATATGTTGAACCCGAAGAAGTAAAATGTGCACTTGTCGACCAAGGATTCAAGGTAAAAAATGTTACCAACATATTTAATAGAGAAAAGGTCCCCCCAACCCCTATTTCGGGTTGAACTGGAGCCGAATGACATACAATTGAAAAAAAAATGAAACCCATCCAGTTTATAACGTAAAGTATCTCTTACATCGAAAAATCACAGTTGAAGAGCCACGTAAGCGTTCAGATTCCGTACAGTGCCATAATTGCCAAGAATATGACCATACGAAAACTTACTGCAAGTTACCTACAGTGTGTGTTATCTGCGGTGAATTGCATGGTACTGCTAGCTGCACTAAGCCAAAAGATCAAGCAGAAAAAAAAATTTAGTAATTGTGGAGGTAATCACACAGCTAACTATAAAGGCTGCCCTGTATATTCTTTGGTTAAACAGGCTATGGGTCAAAAACCCAAGTTAACTCCAGCTCTACAAGTAAACGCGAACTCCGACACTTTTGCTCAAATCAGCCAACCAGTTACTTCACGTTTATCGTATGCTGATGCTGCTAAGACTAGTTCAATTCCCACGCAAAATGTTCCACCGCCAAATAATTCAACGAATTCAAACTCAAGCCTTAACTTTAGTCGCCTTGAAGCTACTATTGAGAATCTGGTGCTAACTATAAACCACTTTACTACAAATATGACAAGTATGATGCAAGAAATGCTGCGAATGCAGAATACACTGCTTCAAGCATTAGTTAATAAACCATGAACACGTTAAAAATATGTTTCTGGAACGCAAACGGCATTCGCCAACATAAAAATGAACTTGAGCACTTCCTCATGGAAAAAAATATTGATATAATGTTGGTTTCTGAGACTCATTTGAGCTCAAGAAGCTTATTTAAAATAAATGGTTACACTTTATATGATACAAAGGACCCGAGAGAGAGAGCATGTGGTGCATCAGCAATTCTGATTAAGTTAAGACTCAAGCACTATATCCTTGACAACGTTAGTGAAGAATATTTGCAAACAACGAATATTTTAGTAGAAAATTTTTGTGCGAATTTCGTGATATCATCAATTTACTCACCTCCCAGATTTTCAGTTATCGAAGATCAGTATGAGAAGTTCTACAAATCGCTTGGATCTTGTTTCGCGGCAGCAAGTGACTACAATGCAAAACATACGTACTGAGGATCGCGTCTTCTTTTACACCTAGAGGTCGAGCCATTGGCGTAGACATTTTTTCTGGGGGGGGGGGCAAATAAAATTTTTTTTAATTAGTGTTTTTTATGGGAATTGTTGAAATTTAAGCTTAAAATTTTTTAAACGCAGTAATAATCCCAAATTAATATTTTACTTATTAAGTTAAATATATATTTTTTATTAAAAATACATTGAAATTGGAAATTAAAAAAATATATTTTACTTAATAAGTAAAATATTAATAAGTAAAATATTGGTTTAGGATTATTAGTGCGTTTAAAAAATTTTATACAGATTAGTGTTTTTTATGGGAATTGTTACAATTTAAGTTTAAAATTTTTAAACGCACTAATAATCCCAAATTTATATTTTACTTATTAAGTAAAATATTTTTTTTTATTAAAAATACATTGAAATTGATTATTGAGGGGCTTAGCTGGATCCTATGCGCATTTCACTGTTGCTAATGCAGATCAAATATAAAATAAATGTAAATAACAACAACAGCTATTTAAGAATAGAGTGTTGCCACACAAGTATTTTTTTGACCGGGTGCAGTCAAGTTAATAATTAGTGTTTTTTATGGGAATTGTTACAATTTAAGTTTAAAATTTTTAAACGCACTAATAATCCCAAATTTATATTTTACTTATTAAGTAAAATATTTTTTTTATTAAAAATACATTGAAATTGATTATTGAGGGGTTTAGCTGGATCCTATGCGCATTTCACTGTTGCTAATGCAGATCATCAGGGAACCTTTACCCAAAGCTTCTTAGACCAACTAGAGTTATTATATTATAAACTTTCATTTAAACAAATGAGAAGCTCAATAAGTTAAATTTACTGGGGATCGCGTCTTGTTACACCTAGAGGTCGAGCCTTGTTCAATACAATTTCAAAAATGGGCTTAGATGTCATTTCGAGTGGGGAGCCTACTTACTGGCCTATTGACGTAAGAAAAATTCCAGATGTTATAGATTTTGCTGTCACGAAAAATATTCATAGGGACTTAATTCATGTAGAGGCCTCTCTAGATCTGTCCTCCGATCACTCTCCAACAATAGTTACAATTTTCAACCCACTAAGGAGTGATTTAACTAACTCATATGTGAAGATGATTAATGGAATCAACTGGCTGGCATTCAAAAAATATCTTAGTAGTCACTGCGTAGAAAACTTTCAGCTTAGATGATGTGATGATATTGAATTTAACATTGCCAATCTTAACGAAAATATTAAACAGGCTGCTGGACACGCCACTACCTCCTATCCGCAGACCGGCTTTAACAGAATTTATTCTACGGAAATTGAACGTCTTGTATGTGAAAAAAGGAGAGCTAGAAGAGAATGGCAACAACACAGATCACCCCTAAATAAAATCAGACTTAAAGAATGTACTAAACGACTCAAAGAGCTGCTATCGTCAGAAAAAACTGCACTACTGGAAAAGTATTTAGAAGGTCTTGATGTAACGTCCGTATCTAATTACTCTTTATGGCGCGCTACTAGAAATCTTAAACGACCCGTTGATCTTAAATCACCATTGCGTACTGCGACCGGAGGCTGGGCAAGAAGTGATAGTGAGAAAGGTAACTTATTTTCTGAGCATTTAAAATCTGTATTCACTCCCAATTCATGTACGGGTGCTGCTGATTTACCGAGTGTAGTTTCTCTACCCCCTCGTCCCTTAAGGTTTAAGATGCGTGAAGTACAAAAAGTAATTGCTGAACTCAACCCGAAGAAAGCTCCAGGTATTGATGGCATTAGTAACAAAATGCTCATGAACTTGCCTCATATTGCAATAAGAATCCTGCTATTTACTTTTAATGCTATTTTAAGAATGCAGTATTTTCCACATAACTGGAAACTGGCCAAGATCAAAATGATTCCAAAGGCAGGCAAAGATCTTACTAAGACTGAGTCATATAGGCCTATAAGCTTACTATCTACAATCTCAAAGCTTTTCGAAAAGCTGCTCATGACTAAATTGTCCAAAATTTTAACTGATAATGGGTGCATCCCGGACCATCAATTTGGCTTTAGAAGTCAGCACAGCACGATTGAACAAACGCATAGACTGGTCCAAGTTGTATGAAGAACATTTGAAGAAAAGAAGTATTGTTCTGCTCTCTTTATTGATGTTTCTCAGGCGTTTGATAAAGTATGGCACGAAGGCCTAGTTTTAAAATTGAAGACATATCTGCCAATAAACATTCAAAAGCTTTTGGAAAGTTATATTATTGATAGGAAGTTCACTGTTGTGGAAGGAGAGTTCACGAGTGTGCCCGAATCTATATCTTCTGGTGTGCCCCAGGGTAGTATTCTGGGTCCTGTCTTGTATTTAATATATACTTGTGATATGCCTGTGAGCAATAATATCCATATTTCTACTTTTGCCGATGATACAGCCTGTATGAGTGTGCACGAAAACCCTTATGAGGCATCCCGCAATCTCCAGAAACATATCACTCAGCTGGAAATATGGTTGAACTTATGGAGAATTAAAGTCAATGAACAAAAGTGTGTCCATATAACGTTCACCCTAAGAAGAGATACTTGCTCCCCCATTCGAATCAACAATCAAAATATTCCTCAACACTCCCAAGTGAAATACCTTGGTATACACCTTGATCGAAGACTTACATGGAAACATCACATTGACTCTAAGTTAACTCAGATGAAACTTAAGTTAACTCAAATATATTGGTTGATTGGCAGAAGCTCAACACTCAGCCTAGACTGCAAACTTTTATTATACAAGTCGCTTTTGAAGCCAATATTGCGCTACGGAATTCAGTTATGGGGCACTGCTTCAGCTTCCAATGTCGAGAGAATCCAACGAAGGCAAAACAAAATTTTACGGTTAATAACATCGGCTCCATGGTACATCCAAAATTCTATTATACATCGTGATTTAAATATGCCACTAGTGACTGAAGAAATTGCAAAATACGCAGGCAAATATTTAACAAAACTCGAATCACATGCTAATCCGCTTGCTCGTAATATTTTGAACTTTACTGGACACATCCGCTTAAAAAATAGGGACACACGGGCTCTTATACCTAACACTCCAGATGGGACTACTTGAAAATACTTCCCCCCCCCCCCTTTTTTGATTATCACTACTAATGTATTATTTATAACTACCACTAAGTTTATATCCGACACTGGTCTGACCTAATAATTTTTTTTATAGATTTAAGATTTGAATACTTATTGTTAGTTCATATATGAAGATACACTAAATAAATACATGCAAAAAAAAAATTCACCAACTTATTTAAATATCAATTCATATTTAAAAGTCATTTTTCCTTACAAAAAATAATGAAAATCGACATTTAAATATCAGTTCATATTTAGATGTCGATTTTCATTTATTTTTGTATGGAAAAATCACATTTAAATATGAATTGATATTTAACTGCCAGTTTATAAAAGCCATGTAAAAATTCTCGGCTGTCTATTTATAATGAAAGCAAAAACAAATTTTGAGTGCTTTGTTTTCAATATAAATAGGCAGACGAGAATTTTCACATGGCTTCTATGAACTGGCAGTAAATAAGTTGGTGGAAATTGGCTCTAAGTAATTTAAAAAATTTTATCAGAGTTTTGGATATTAGAAAATTGTTAAATTTATACAAAAAAAGTTAAAAAATATTGAACTTAAATGGTATTATTGACTTTGTTCAAAACGCGCTAACTTAGCGCTTTTTTATTAAACGCGCTAAGACGAAAAAAGCGCGCTTGGATAGTTAAAACGCGCTAAATCTAGCGCGAAACGCGCTAAATTGGCATCGCTGCTTGACGACTCAGTAAACAAATGCAGTGTAAAAATTTTAAAAAAGGTTAAATAAAAATCGTGAAGGTCATTAAAAAATAATTAATTAATAAATAATAATAATAGCTGTTAATATATATATTTTGTAATTTATTAATCCTTTTGTTTTGAAAATTATTCTAATTACTCAGAGTTGTAAAACTGTAAAGTATCTGGGTACTTAGTATCTCACTTGCTTTTAAGGTAATCAGTAACATTAACAAATAGACATGTAATTTTTAGGCATTTAGCCAACAACAAAACAAGGAAATCAAAAAGAAATTAATTACAAATATTACATGAAATAAATTACAGATTTATTCTTAGATTGTCCGTGTTATAAAAATATTGTATCGAGTACCAATACTTAAAAAGAGTTAAGTGGAGTTAGAGTCAGCTGTTTTTTTAATCTTACTAATTTTTACTATTTTTCCGTTCGCGTTCTTTTGACTACCGCTCTTCTTGAAACTAAATCTTAAAATTTTTGCAGTAACTACTCATTTACTGCATTTTACTGCAAAAGTAAACGAACACACTTTTTATTATGGGCTTTGTTAATTTGACAGCGTTTTTCCCTGAAGTTACGGACTTATTCTGTTTGATCATTTACTTATAAAAATCACTCGGCGAATGAGACCACAAAGTATAAAATGAAAATATTTTAAATCAATGTCACTACGAACGAAGCATTAAAGACAGTCCGAAAACACAAATTTAGTAAAGGCATCTACCGGAAGAACTACTTTACGAATGCTGTTTCCGATCTGGGAGTCTACTATGTATTACGAATCGAAAGAAAATGTTTACAATTCCTTTCGTTTCGAATTCGAGAGTAGATCCCTTGGTGCGTAAATCGGAAGTATTGCTACATATATCAGCATGTGTTACTACTTTAACGACCATAAGTACCATTCTACCGGCCAGAAGTACCGTTCCATTGGCCGATTTCGCTCTGTTCGGCAGAACAGTTGATTTACTGTTCTGTCGAGTATATTTCTGGCGTGTTGTGCAAACCGGACGTTAATCTTTGTCGACAGCGAAAGTAGAGTTGACCCCTGTAATTTCAGTACGTCCACACACTACTTTATGCTTTGTGACCACTTGGGAAACACAACCAGCACTTTTTGTCACTATGGCAACCTTAATTGTATACCGGAGTTTGACCGGGTATTCACCTTCAAAGTGAGACACCTTGTCAGCGGGTCTCACGCATTCGCCACCAAATTTCCACCTTTCCACTATAAAAATCAATATAAAAGATGTACACGTAAATCGAACACTAAGATTAACTGCAAAGAAATGACAGATGTGCAATTGCTTTACGTGAGTACCTGCCATTACGGCCTAATCTCACGTGTGCCAAAGCGCTGGGTGTGGCTTAGACGCCAGACCAACGCCCCATGCACCCTTTTAGAATGAACCTATGGCCCACTCTATAAGGCACATAGGTTGCAATCTTTGAATATAGTTATCCCTGTTCTATATTCAAGTACCTTGCTGAGGTACTTTGAGCTATTTAAACTCTGCTGCTATGTCCGTGCCCATAGCAGCACTGTTGAATGGCAACAGCACCTAGAATAGTGTTTGGCTGACGGCGTCAGACCAACCACTAGCATTGATTTCACACTGGGCAGCCAAGACTATTCTCCCAGCGATTTTGGTAGCAACCACGGCCACCACGATAATTCTCCGGCTTCCACGCTATGGTGTTGTGTATACACCTTAGCGAGGTCCCCAAGAAAATTTCTCAACCATTGCCGGCACAGCTACCCACTCATCCGAAATGAAAGCATGCCTGTGTCGCCAAATAACTAGTGCCTACTCCACACATACCAAAATCATCCCTTTAACCCCGTGGGGTAGGACTAACTCGGCATTTTAGCAAAGGAAACTGACGACCGCTACATGCACTCAAAACTTCAGAGCAGCGAGAACCACTTACGCGAGAAGAACGCAAGCTCGCCGCCAAGATCTTGTGCCTACTACGATCGATCATGTTTGATAAACGCCCCTTGAACCCAGGAGGTAGGACGCACAACCATTTCAGCACAAAATCTTTACAACCGCAATGCATTTATATCTAAGCAGCTCAGCTGTCGGGCAACCGGCACCCGTGGCACCAGAAGTAGCCTCTGGTGAGACCTCGAAGTTCCACCACAATGGCTTCACCTCTATCGTCTTTTGAACTCAGGGGCAGTTCTAGGTGACGCTGCACCTAACTGGCAACAACGGGCGTACAATATTTGATTTCCTTTTATAAATATGTGCACATCCTTTGCTCTGTTTATTTTCAGAGATCGGGTAGTAACACATAAGTTTTACGGGTAATGAGCCAAAGGTCCGTCAGTGGAAAAAGCTACATTGCCCTAGCTGGGGCCCCGGGATTGCCACACCCGTAGTCTAAAATAGACTCCCCTGGGGGAGCAAAGAAATGACAGATGTGCAATCGCTTTACGTGAGTACCTGCCGTTACGGCCTTATCTCACGTGTGCCAAAGCACCGGGTGTGGGTTAGACGCCAGACCAACGCCCCCATGCACCCTTTTAGAATGAACCTATGGCCCACTCCATAAGGCACATAGGTTGCAATCTTTGAATATAGTTATCCCTGTATTATATTCAATTACCTTGCTGAGGTAATTTGAGCTATCTAAACTCTGCTGCTATGTCCGTGCCCATAGCAGCTCTGTTGAATGGCAACAGCACCTAGAACAGTGTCTGGCTGACCGCGTCACACCAACCACTAGCATTGATTTAACACTGGGAAGCCAAGACTATTCTCCCAGCGATTTTGGTAGCAACCACAACCACCACGATAATTCTCCGGCTTCCACGCTTATGTGTTGTGTATACACCTAAGCGAGGCCCGCAAGAAAATTCCTCAACCATTGCCGGTACAGCTAACCACTCATCCATAAGGAACGCATGCCTGTGTCGCCAAATAACCAGTGCCTACTCCACACATACCAAAATCATCCCTTTAACCCCGTGGGGTATAACCCAATGGGGTAGGACGAACTCGGCATTTTAGCAAAGGAAACTGACGACTGCTACATGTACTCAAAACTTCAGAGCAGCGAGGACCACTTACGCGAGAAGAATTTAACCTCGCCGCCAAGATCCTGTGCCTACTACAATCGATCATGCTTGATAAACGCCCCTTGAACCCAGGGGGTAGGACGCATAACTATTTTAGCACAGCATCTTGACAACCGCAATGCATTTATCTCTAAGCAGCCCAGCTGTCGGGCAACCGGCACCCGTGGTACCAGAAGTAGCCTCTGGTTAGACCTCGAAGTTCCACCACAAGGGCTTCACCTCTATCGTCTTTTGAACTCAGGGGCAGTCCTAGGTGACGCTGCACCTAGCTGACAACAACGGGCGTACAATATTTGTTTTCCTTTTATAAATATGTGCACATCCGTTACTCTGTTTATATTCAGAGATTGGGTAGTAACACATAAGTTTTACGGATAATGAGCCAAAGGTCCGTCAGCGGAAAAAGCTACATTACCCTAGCTGGGGCCCCGGGATTGCCACACCCGTAGTCAAAAATAGACTCCCCTGGGGGTGCAAAGAAATCACAATAGGGTGACAACCGATTTTAAAGTCTGCCGGGTTAAAATATTGTGACACTAGATCTAATAAAAGTAAAGTGCTAAAACTTTTAGCCAAATCGGTCAACGTTTTCGAGACGCAAATCGATGAACAATTTTACTGATGCGCAAATATTTGTATTCGAATTCCCGAATTCGCACGAATTCAGGCGAATGTGAATATTTTTAAATGGCAATAAAATATAATAAAACAACAATTTTTAATACCCCCAAATATATCTATCCCAGCTAAAAATATATGTATGGAGCATATATGATATCCCATATGTGGTTCGGATCCGAAAAATGAGGGTATATGGGCATATATGATTATATATATTCATACATGTATGCGTAAATATTCCCTCCACATTATGCAAAGTTCATATTCATACTCTCTTGATTCACAAAAGCGCACTGCTGTGCAATAAATTAATTAAATTACTAAAATTATTTTTTTTAGATTTTGAACAGGGAGGTTGTATTTAAGGTGTCTTTACATGGTAATACAAAGTATTACGACTTTGTAGAATCAAAATGTTATGAAATACTCTCCGTGTTGAAAAAAAGAAAACAATAGTCTGTTTTAGGTATTTTTCATGTTTACACTGATACCAGCTTTGTTTCTTTACTTTTTGGGTAAAGTTCGGAGAGGAAGCTATACTTTCGCTCAATAATATACAAAAATGCACAAAAGTACGGGAACGCGAAAAACCAACATTTTAACACGAAAATAAACGTCAATGAATGTATGCTTATACAAACGTATAAACATAACTAAACACATACTTATGAATATATACACGCACGTATTTACTTACAGGATTCAGCGTACTTATATAGGTTTTTTATCTTAATTTCATATAAAAACTTATTAAACTTTGTTTACCACTAGTTTTTAAAAAAATTTTCATACATTTTTCCATTTTTTTTATTGTTTAGGCAAATGTAATTTTTCTTTGTAATTGTTTATTTTTCAAACAGTTCCTTGATTTTGTGTTTGCCCAAACTAGCAAGAAGAAAAAGTACTGTTTAGGTCTGTTCCAGATGCATAACAAAACAGTCCGAACTTGTACACAGTTATCCAAAAGCGTTCCAGATAGCAAATTTCGTGCAGTTTTGAGAGCGAATGAGAGAGTAATTTTTTCCATTTCCTGTAAAAACTAGTACGAACTTTTTCTTCTGGGTAAGTTCGGACAAGAATTAAATAATCAGCTGTTTTTTGTTTACATATCGAACTGAAAAACTAACCAGAAAGTTTGCAAATATAGAAAAAAAGTATTTGCATACAAATTTATTAAAAATCAATATGGAAGGTTTTTTGAACAAAGTTGAAGTTGTGAGTACATTTGTACACATTTCCCTATTTATTTAATATAAAAAATGCTGTTTTTAAATAATTTACTTTTTAGAACTCATTTTCATTTGCTTTTTAAAGCTGTTGCCAATGATGCAAAACTTTTGTTTTTATAATGTTATGCGTTTTAAGCGACTAAAATCACTTAAATTAAATTTAATTTAAAAAGTAAGCAGCACTAGTATTTTAAGATGGGCAATTATGGTTGGCTTTCAAGGTCATTCAATTTCTTTAAAATGTAATAAAAGACATATTTTTATTGGTTGTCTAAGAGTAGACCAAACTTACACACGACCAAACTGTGTTTTAGTATTATGAACCACAACTGTTTTTTAGTTGAAATTGTCATCGCGTTGCCAACTTGAAATATCAGGTTTGACAGGAAAAAAAACAAAGTTTCAGAAAAAGTATCGTTTTTAGTGTTTTAGTTTAAAGAAATCATACCAAAAGGACAAAAATATGTGTAGATTTATTTAATTACAACGAAAACGAAGTCGCAATTGTAGATGTGCTACGTATCAGAAGAAAAATTCATGATGATTCCAACCCTCTTGAACTACCCAATGCAAGGTAAGGAATAAAATAGGGAACGAATTCTTTAAAAAATAATTTTTGAAGGTTTTTAGTTATTCCGGCAGAACAAAGAAACATTTCTAACATACATAGAACATACTTAATAGTAGAAAACCAAAAAAGTTTGTCTTAAGTAGAACAAAATAAGCAAATTAAGTAACATGTGTATAACACAGTACAACAGCCAATCTGGGGGGTGAGAAATTCCAAGTCAGGGTGATGGTACTAGGTCAGTATAGTAAAACCCTCAAAGGGTTTGGCGTTCGTATGTGTTAGTTTTTTTATGACCTTTTAAATTTTTTCCTTATCTTGATGTTTTTTCGCTTAGTTGTAACATTTTGGCAAAAACGTAGTTTAACATAACTCGAGAACCACTTGTCCGATTTTGATGAAACAAACTCAAAAAAATTTAGAATTACAATTTCTTTAATCCGTTCATATTACGTTTTTCTTTATAATCAACAGTTTTGCCGCTAAAAATAAATTTGTGGAGGCAAAAAAATATTTTTTTGCCTAAAAATTTAATTTTTTTTTTAAATTCATAAAAAATCCAAAACGGAAAAAAGGATCAAGTGTTATTAATTTCGTGTAAAGTCACATAACCTATAAACAAAATGCGACATAGATCATAGAAATCGATTAACGCGTTCTGCTTTTATTTACAATTAAGTGAAGGTATCCCATTTTGACAAGAATATTGATATTTGTTTTTATTCAAAAAAGTGTCATTTATCGCCTTTTTTATAAATTTTCCCCAATAACTCCAGACTTCTGGCCATAAACTACTAAAAAAATTAAGTAAACATTTTTATAATTTTTTATTTTTATTTTATTTATTTATTTTAATAAATATTGCTTAGACTTTTTCGATGGTGGTTGTTCGGGACTAGTGGCATCGCATTCATCGCTATCATCAGTTTCTGAACCACACATAATGTCAATGTGTGACTCCACTGTTGGCCCTTCTGCATCTCCTGAAAATTCTTTATCATCAAGATCATCCTTGTCTTGCCACACAAGCTTACTCCACCAGCAAATTTCCGCAATTATTGCACTCGGCGACTTTTTGCCTCTATATCTGTAAGTTTTTGTTTTATTAAAATGAGTTTGAAAAAATAAAAAATCAGTATTACCTCATTTCAAATGGCATAGCAACTTGATGATAGCGTTCACCTTGTTCATCAGATTCGGTAGCCAATTGTTTGCTGAAGTAGTCCAGATGATGATGTAATAATGGATTTTGAAGGACATGTGGACACCAATTTCCGGGAATGCTCTTAACATCCTTGCGACAGAAACATCGTAGTTGTTAGAACGATGCTTTCCCAACAAGCCTTCTATTACTTCTTTGATTGCCTGATATGCATTCAATTCAGCGTCAATCAAAATATTGTTGAATGCGTCACTTTTAATCAGCTTTCGTATATCTGGACCATTTAGTACGCCTGATTGGAAAAAATTAATTTGTTAAAATGGAAAATCATGGGAAATTAATGTGATATTATAACTTACCTTCTTTAATTTTACTTTCGCTGAGTCTCGGGTAAATTAGTTTCAAACACAAGAAAACTTCATCTCTTTTGGCGACAGTTTTGATAAAATTCTTAACAATTCCAAGTTTAATATGCAGTGGAGGCAGCAATATCTTCTCCTTCGGCACTAGAGGCTCACGAATAATATTGGCCGTTTGTAACCTGCTGTGCTCTCTGAGTTTCCATCTGTGGCATGCATATTGGTCACCGGAAAATCGTGTGTCGCAATCGCACAAAAAGCACATATATTTTATATAGCCGCTTTGAAGACCGCAATTGCTACAACTTTTAAATCGCAGCATATGCGCCACATATGTTTGGCGTATTTAACCATTTTTAAAATATTTTCCAGTGCATCATATGTTTCTTTCGTTTCTGTACGATTGGAACTGAAGGTTTTTTATTGGTCTTATGCAGTAAAACCGCCTTCAAGTTGAGTTTTGAACCGTCAATAAATAATCTCCAGTCATCTGCTTCATATTTTATTTCCATTGCGTCCATCAATTTTCCTACATCCGGGCAATATGCAGAAGTTTTTTCATCATTCACAAGGAATAAACTTTGGAGTGTTGCCTGACGACTTCGATAAGCTGTGACTTTCACACCGGGTGCCAACAAATTGTTTGATTTCAAAATGGAAGCCAGCTCTTCCGATTTATGCTGTGTTAATTCCAACTTGGCAACAATTGAATCAAGCTTATTTTGATTTATTAAAATTGGCACATTAGATACTGATGGCTCATATGGGGGATCATCACGTGCATGATATGTCGGAGCAGTCGTAGAAGAGAAAATATCTGGGCTAGAAGCTTTTGGCACAGGAATGTGGTCCGAATGAGGCAATGGTGTTGCGGCACTTGCAACACCAACGTAATTATACGATTTTCTTATAATTTTTGCGGCTCCTTTATTCGCACATGCATAGCAATTCAATGGATTGTGATACTTTCACGTCTTCTATTTTTCCAGTCCATTAGACGGTTGTAGCAGCTTTTACACACTATATTTGGTACCCAATTTTCGTTCACTATAACATTTTGGTTGAAGTACATCTCGTATGTTTGAACAAAATCAGTACTGAAATTTCCACTTTTTTTATGTGTTGAGACATATTGACCACAGCAGTAGCAAAAGCTATTTATATCTGGCTTGCACAGTTCCATATTCTGTTCTCTTTTGTTCACTTTTAAAAAACTGGAGAAAAATCACTTTTACTGTTCGCGTTCGTCGGCACTTGTTGAATGACAAAAATCACAGAACCAGTGTGAGAAAGAGAAAATGTATAATGACAATGCATGTTTTATGTGAACATTACAGAACCAGTGTTGCCACATCAATATTTATCTTTTAGTACAGTAGAAAAATATGAGAGAGTTCGGCTTGTGAGTGTCAATGTTTTCTCCAAATAATGTTGTGCATATCTGGAGCAAATTTTTGAAATTCATACATTTACCTAATTGTGAATAAATGAGAAACGCGTGCATAGATTTTCATGATCTATCCTTTTTTTGCTCATGAGTTATGTGACTTTACGCGAAAAAAATTAGTTTTGGCACTTTTTTCCATTTGGATTTTTTATGAATTTAAAAAAAAAATATTTAAATTTTTAGGCAAAAAATACTTCTTTCCCTTCATACATTCATTTTTAACTTCGAAAGTGTTGCAAATATAGGAAAACGGTATAGAAACAGATTAGAGAAATTGTAATTCTAAATTTTTTTGAGTTTGTTTCATCAAAATCGGACAAGTGGTTCTCGAGTTATGTTAAACTACGGTTTTGCCAAAATGTTACAACTAAGCGAAAAAACATCAAGATAAGGAAAAAATTTAAAAGGTCATAAAAAAAACTGACACATACGAACGCCAAACCCTTTGAGGGTTTTGCTATACTGACCTAGTACCATCACCCTGACTTGGAATTTCTCACCCCCCCCCCCCCCCCCCAGATTGGCTGTTGTACTGTGTAATCTGGTTGGGATTCAAAAAATATGTTAGTAGTTATTGCACGGAAAATATTAAAGCCTATACTACACGGCATGTAAAGAACCATATGCACAGAAAAAAATATCGTAGAAATGCAACCAACAAAAAAAAATTGTTAATATATAATTTAAATTCAAACAAATATTTAATTAATATAACAACTTAAGTTGTTGATATAATAAACAACGGGGTTTTTCAACAAACTGCTCAATTATATGTTTTGTTGTATATAAAGCCACAATTCAACAATTTGTATGATACATATGGTTGTGTATATATACTTTGTAGGTAAGTATATGATATTTACATACAAACGTGCTTATGTAGTTCTTGTGTGTCTATATTTTTCCATTTCATATTTTAAAGGAAGAGCATAAAGCTATGTACAGACGATTGTCAGATCTTACAATATTGTCAGATCTGGCCATGTGCTGACAATGTACTGGCAATCGAAAATTGCCAGCACAATATTTCTTGTCAGTTCACACGGATGTCAGAAAATCTTACAATTTATTGCTGGACGGTTGTATGACAATAAATTCATCTGACAAAATCGTCAGTAGAAAAATTGTCAGTTCATACGGTTGTCATATGCACAAATTGTTCGATCTGTTGTTATGCGTTGCCAGACTTAAACCATTTGTTGGCCATTGTTAAATATTTATCGTTTGTGTTTGTGTTAAATGTAAAAAGTGAAAGTATAAATTATTATGGACCATAAAGAAGCAATTGCAATGATTTTGTCTGCATATATTTTATTATAAACTTTTTCTTTAAAATCAAGCGTGTGCAGTGTTGCCCATAGAAAGAATTATCTTACAATGACGCCATTGTCAGATGCATGAACTTCGCACATCTGACAATATTAAAATGTCTGACAAATATCTGGCAATAATTTTACAATGTGTTCGCACGATTGTAAGATGTCTGACAATATGTTGTCAGTTGCTAGTCTTGCAATGGACTGACTGGCAACGTCGTCTGACAAAAATTGCCAGTTCACACGTTTGTAAGAAATTTTTAGCACATTTTACTGGCAATATTGTAAGATCTGACAACCGTCTGTACATAGCTTAAGTTAAACCTAGTAACATAAATGTTGAACTTTTTCCTTCTTATTGAGGTAGTTTAGACGAGAACAATTTTTAAGCCGCACAATTTTTGTTCTTTTTCCAATTACACGAGATTAATTCATCTGGCACAAAATGTATTCGTATACACAGCTGTGTGTGTGTTAGTGTTTTTAGTATTCATTTAACATTTGCTGTTTTATAAGTTGTGTGTGTATTGGTTTTATGCTGCTAATGCGGGGTTGAAGCTGGTTGAAAAGTTATGCCAACCGCAAAACCACTCTCTTTGCCTCTCACCCACAAACTAATTTGAAATCTCCAAAGGCAAACTTGATATTATTACGGTCAGAAGAAACATAAAATTTTTTTATATAAAGAAATGCATCTTTTGTTGTAATGTAATGGTGGATAAAAAGATGGGTTTTGTAGGACGGTTTCTTCAAATAATTTGTATGTATTTGATTTTTCGATAATTTGAATGCCCAGCATATCAGTGCATTCATCTTTTTAAATATCAAGAAATAATAAGAAAGAAATAAACGAAGGCACTGATGTAAACGACATAACTCGGTTAATTATTTGTATAAGAACTGTCAATAAAATTTTGACGTACACAAAGAATTTTTTCCCTATATGGCTTATACAACAATGCAAAATGAAAGCATATTTTCGATAAAAAAGAGGGTTTCGTAGGAAATTTGCTAAAACTAATTTAAATATATTTGTTTTTCATCGCAATATTCAACAACAGGCGTTATTTGAAAAAACTTTGAATGTAACGAGTACAATGAAAATAGTGGTTAAAATTTTGAAGAAAATAAATCATAGAGAGTTAAAAGATTTTTTTCATCTCGACTTTGCCGAATGTGGTGTATGAATTTGTTAATCAACTTAACATCTGGTTGCGAAGAAAAACGAAAAAAATTTGCGATTTTCTGCAATAAAACAATTTATTCGAATCTATTTACATCTTCAATATTAATTTCATACGGACAACATTTTATGCGTATTAAATTTTCTAAATGTTTATCTGTTAAACGGTTTCGGCTTTTAGTTTGAATATGCTTTAGTATGGAAAATGTTTACTCACAAATATAGGTAAGTAGATTGGTAATGGCGGAGATAGTCCTGTTTTGGGAATTCAAAACCGGGGAAAAATAAAAATGATGGCAACCCTATTACAAATTGGGGGATTTTGGGGATTTTCATGCTGATATTGTGTTTGTGTGTGTGTGTGTGTGTGTGTGCGCGTGTGTGTGTGTGTGAGTCTGATTCTTTGGTTATGTCTATGCATGTGTATGTGGGTGTTTGTATGTGTGTATGGGAGTGTGTGTGTGTGTGTGTGTGTGTTTGTGTATGTGTTTTTGTATTTACTTGTATGTTTGACGGTGTTCGATACGTTTGTTGTAGTGGCAGACAATCATTATACCCAGTAGGAAATGGCGATGGTGAAAATGTACTGAGTCGCTTTTGACTTGTCGCTTGTGCGACGTACATACAAATGTATTTATATTGACAAGTTATTGACAAGTCCACCACAAATACACCATATCTGTTTTCTTTACTTCCTTTATACTTATGGATATAACAAAACTTATTATAACAAAATTGTTACTAGAATTTTAGTGTTGACACAAAGACACTTGCTCCCAGTCTGACTGCAGGGTAGTTACAAGGGATCTGTGTATTTGTGTGCATATAGTGATTGTTATTTGATAGACTTTGGGCTGCTGTTTGGAGTTGTCCTTGGTATGCTCATGTAGGGTTATTGTGTATATATGTATGTATTTATGTTTGCGATCTGTGGGGAAATAATCTAATAGATGCAGAGATTGGCAACCCTATTGTGAATGGAAGTGAATGCCGAATATATTTATGGTAATGTATGTATATGTTGTTGTATTAATGTATGCGATCGTTTCTATTTTTGCTTTGAAAAATATCATTGCTTGTGTGAGTTACATCAACACTTTTTCATACATATTTACAAATGAATGTGTATAGGTTTTGTAGGCTATTGACGTTGATATTCTTATGGATAGAAAATATTGTGTTGGCATAGGTTTTATGTGTACAAGTGCAGTCCAGATATTAAATGTTTTGAATCCAATCAGGTTGATAAGTATAGTTTTTGATAGGGGTAGTGATATTTTTATTTCAATATATTTTACTTTAATGTAACAAAAATAGCTTTTGGAGAAATACAGCAAAAACTTATAGAAGCACCTACTTTCACGTGTCCCGATTTTTCTAGTACCTTTATATTGCAAACTGATGCTAGCGATTTTGTTCTGGGTGTTGCTGTTTATATGAATTTCATCATATATCGTAATACCAACAGAGAATTGTGGAAATGTGTGTGTGTGTGTGGGTATGTGTTTATGTGTGTGTGTGTATGTGTGTGTGTGTGTATGTTTGTAGGAATTTCAATGTGTGTATTTCTATAGGAGCTTAGGGCTGATTGTGATTTATGAGGGGTGAGGTGTTCTAGTAATATGTAACCGGGGGAATCTGTGTGTTTGTATGTCTGTAGGAGTTTAAGGCTGACCATGATTTGGGTGGGGCGGGTTGTTGACGTAATATGTATCCATGGGGATTTGTGGATGTGTCTGTCTATAGTAGTTTAAGGCTGATCGTGATTTGAGGTAGGTGAAGATGTTGTTGAGGTAAATTGGTTATGTGTATGTATGTATGTATGTATTTTTGTAAGAATTTAAGATGATTGTGATTTATTAGGGGCGAGGTGTTCTTGTAATATGTAGCCGTGAGAATCTATGTGTATAGACGTCTGCAGAAGTAATTTCAGGTAGGTGAGAGTGTTGTGTTGTTGAGATTAATCTTATATATTGTATATGTATGTATGTATGATCATGGGAATTTTTATATGTATATCTGGGGAGAATCTTAGGCCTGTCGTGATTTGTGAAAGGTGGGGTGTTGTTGAAATTTTCTTGGATATTTCTTATATGAATTCTGCTCTGTGTGTGTGTATTTGCGCTAATATTTATATGTAGATAGAAATAAATTGTTTTCAGTATCGACATTTGGTACTATAAAATAATATCATATGTCTATACTTCCCTAATCTTATTATGTTTTTATACTTACGCTTGTTTTATATTTTCTCATACTTAAATTTGTCTCGCGTTAAAGTCTGCCTATATGAAATTTGTTTATATTACAGATTTTGTTTATTTCAATCTTTGAATTCATTTTTTTTTTTTTGTCAGTAATGTGTTTTGTTCTTCTTGTTGTTGGTGTTGTTGTTGTAAATATTCGTCTGTGTATAGATGCGATATATTCAGTTTTTTTTTTTATTTGAAAATAAAAACATTTTAATTTTTATCTGCGTTTACTTAAAAGTTTGTGAAGATTTTCTGCTTTTAAGTAAAACTGAATTCCTGAAGATACATACGCTATAGTAATAGCAACTATGATAGAAATATTTCTTATACTTAATTTAAATTTTTTTAAAGTTGATGCAACGTTAGTAAGTTAACGTTAGAAATTTTTGGGGTACATAATTTTTTCTAACTATAGACTTTTTTCTTCACTTTCTACATTTGTTTTCGAAATCTTGCTTTGCTTTATGAAAATGTATAAACATTTTTAAATGAAACTGATCCGGCACTCCAGCTTATATACTGATAGTTTTTTTTTCTTTGGTAGTCAACTTACTTCTTTTTTTATTTTTATTGATAAACATTTAAAATCAAAAGGGAGCTTTATATTGAAATTATTATTTTCATAATTGTTGAAAACAATCACTAGTTTTTTTTTTTTTTTTTTTTTTTGATGAAATCATTTGAAGTTGAAGCTGATATCTTTGCTTACTGTTTTAAATTAAAATTTTATTCAATAGAATAAAAGGAACGTTTTTCTTAAATTCTGATGCAGTTAAGATCGGATATGAGACTGAATTTAAATGTAATTTTAAATTAGTCACAATGAACAAACTTATTTTCTTGCTGAAAAGCGATCATCAGAAAACGAAGTGGTTTTCAGAGACTTTAGGTATATCCTTTCGACGGTTCCTCTAGGATACAAGATGACTTTGTTTGACGAAATTTCTGTTGCTTTATACTGATAATATGTTTACATTAATAATGTACATATGTATATGTTTATTTTATGAAGGGCTATTACCTATGGCTTTCATTTGACGTTCTATATGATTTTTTTTTTCTCATTTTATTAAAGTTCAGCGTGTTGTGTATATATTTCTGAAATGTTTAAGTGTGCTTTGTGTGTCCATCGGGCAGAGTGTACGTTTTAGTTGGTCAGTCAGTCAATATATTTATTTATTTTTTTTTTCTTCTAATGTACCACACCTTTTTTTCACATTTTACTACTTGAAATATAGAATTTTGTCTAATTTTTTTCTGGGTATCTACATACATTAGTTAAATATGTGTATGAATTTTTAAGAAAAAATTTTAAATAAAATATTGGAAAAAGAATTAATTATGTGAATGGTTTTTATTTCTTTATTAGCTTTACTTCGCTAGATCAAAAAAATTTTTGTTTTTGCTTATTTGCAAATTCTTGTTTTCATGTCGCTTAAACATGTACAGTCTTGTTTTCATATCGCTTAGACATGCACAGTCTTGTTTTCATGATGCTTAGACATGCACAGTCTTGTTTTCATGATGCTTAAACATGTACAGTCTTGTTTTCTTTGAGAGGTTATGCACAAGACAAATTGAATTTCACAATATTATGAAATTCCATTAAAAGAGAAACAGTTTAGACAATCGGATAAGTCCTAATATTTTTCACTACATACAAGTTTCTGTTATTTTATATTCGAATAGATGAATCCTAACTTTCCTTTAAAAAATAACACAAAACAAGGATAAATTTAGTTTAATTTTATTTATATTAATAATAGATTTTAATTTAATTTTATTTATTTTTATTATAATGATGGAAACATTTCATAATATCCAATTATTAAATTTTCTAATATACTTTTACGCAAAAAATATATTGTACATCTGCAAGTATCTGGTCCTTCCTCACACTCAGGATTATACCAAGGACAGCTTCTGAAGTGGCCTTCTGTGTTGTCTTCATCTTCCATGATACCATATTCTTCGTTCTCATCCAGCATATTTTGAAAAAATTTGATCATCTCCCAATGATCGAAAAGCCTGAAGCTTTCAAAATCTCTTATAAATTGGTTTAGAGTACGTCTGATTTGACTCATTTTAGTTGCTTATAAGTTAATGAATGATGATTGTTTGAAGGTTCCTTTAAGACTAATTTCCTCTTTTAAATTTTTAAAGTAGTATCTCTTGATCTTTAAAATATCTATACCATCATCTATATTCCATACCTCTTTTTAAGCACTCTATCTCTCTCTACCCCTTTTCTCTCTATAACTGTCTCTTTCTGTCTATCACTACCCCTCCACTTATTCACTATTTCACCATATTTTCGATTAGCCTTCTTGAAGTCGTCATCGCTACTTTCAAGATCATTTTCAGTTAAACATTCAAAGTGCGGAGAAGTAAATGAAAAAAATAAATAAATAAATAAAACAAAAATGGAGTCTACAACAAATCTAACATCAAAATTTAATTCACTAAAAAATAAAACCTTAATCCACATAAAGGAGCTTGAGACATCAACTAAATACACCATTCGAAAAGTGTCAAGAGTAACAACAAAATATGGGCCAACACTAAAAGTTGAAATGGAAAACCACATAATGTTCCTCCCAAAGCGATATAATGATTTAACCGATGCTGAAATTAAAGAACTCTCGAGCGGATCATATTGCTTAAGTAGAGAAGGTGAACAAAGCTTAATTGTTGAAAGCGAGCTGAGTGAATTTCTAATTCAAAATTCCCAATTTCCAATTTGGCAATAATATATAATAATTTTGTATTTTAAATTATAAATAAAAATACATGAAAGAGTTTTGTAAAATATAAATGTTTGTGCTTTTTTATTTAATATTTTCAGTTATTTCATAAAGAAATTTAAGACATAAATGACCACAGGTAAATGTATTGAAATTCTAATGTTGATTATAGTTGTATTTTATATTTCTACCAAGATATTTGACTACTTTCGAAGGAGGTTGTAAGTTTCCAAAGCTGTCGAAATATTCTTTTTCATTGTTGTTTTTATAATATGCTACCCAATGTGTACCAGGTCCTGTTGATACGTCTAAATTGATTATTCCACATTCTATTTTCTTTGTTCGTTTTGGTAGAGTATTCAACATGAAAACTCCTCTAAAATATGGAATATTTATAGAGAAACGGTTTATGTCCACATCAGATAGTGGTCTGTTCGTAGCATCTCTAAGAGTTTTTTGATTTTTCTTTGTAAACTAAACCATAACCCTTTTTATATGGTTTTAAGTAAAGTCCCTTTCCAACTGCTATAGATTCCATCGCTCTATTATGTCTAATTTCTTCATCAAGTTGATTTTTTGCATTCTTTGTTGCATTAACAGCTTTAGCTATAGCAGCACCTCCAGTTGTTAGACTACCAATTGCACCCAGAGCAGTTAAAATCGGTATTAGAGGCAAAAACCCACCAATTTTTGGTACACGTATTACATGTGGTACTATAATTTGAGATTTTCTTCCTTTTAATGATTTGTTGATAGTTTTTCGGGCAATTTTAATTGCTGAGTTAATACTTAATGGTTTTTCCTTCTTTAGTATTTTTGTTGCAGCTCTAATTGATGTTCTAAACAGTTTTTTATCATTTATCTTGTTCTTTTTAACATTTTTCTTTTTCTCCACACCCATACCAAATTTTGTTTTGGCTTTCATTGCGTTAGTAACCATATAGGCAAATGATTTTTCAGCAATACTACTATTTTTTGATAAAACTCGATCCCAAGCTGAATTTTCAAGTATTTTATCAGCTTTATGTCTAATGCTTAAATCCTTATTTTTTGAATAAGCCATATTGTGATCTTTACAAGCAGAGTCCAATAAATTAATTCCTTTGTCACCTCAACTTAAACGTTTTTGTAGTTTTGTTTCAGGTCCACAATACTTATATCCAGGAAGATAAAGTTCACCAGTTAGAGAGTTTATTTTTTTTATCTACTATACCTCCTCCAACGAAGGTGTTTTTATGACTAAACGTTTTCTGATATTGTATAACTATATCATCTAATTTTGTCGATAATAACAGGTAACATTTATAAAATCTATTTAGTTCGTAATATTGTTCCTTCTACTATTTTTTTTTTTGTTTACTTGCCTCTATCTTGACTGATTGTTTCTCAGTCTTTAAACTTGTATATTCTCAACTTCTGTCTTGATGTTACTTTCTTCTTTCATGCGAATTCTTGTTTTTTCTTTTCATATCGCTTAAACATATACAGTCTTGTTATCTTTGAAAGGTTCTGCACAAAACAAATCGAATTTCACAATATTATGAAATTCCATTATATTTCATTAGGTATTTTCTTATCGACACCAACTGCTTTAACACCATCTCATTTACGTTTGCTAACAGCAAATAGTACAATAGGTGTCAGCTATTAGATCAGCTTATTAGCACCTGGTCTGTTCTTCAGATCAGCTTTTCAGGAGCTGGTCTGGTTTTCAGATCAGCTTATGAGGACCTGGTCTGGTTATCAGATCAGCTTATCAGGACCTGGTCTGGTTATCAGATCAGCTTATCAGAACCTGGTCTGGTTTTCAGATCAGCTTTTCAGGACCTGGTCTGGTTTTCAGATCAGCTTATCAGGACCTGGTCTGGTTTTCAGATCAGGCTATCAGGACCTGGTCTGGGTTTTCAGATCAGCTTATCAGGAGCTGGTCTGATTTTCAAGTCAGCTTATTAGGAGCTGGTGTGATTTTCAGGTCAGCTTATTAGGAGCTGGTCTGGTTTTCAGGTCAGATGAAATAACTAAAGTCTATCTTTTATTAGCAGTATTTTTTTTCTATAACGAAAATCGTTTAATTCAATATATTTGCTTATAAACAAAAATCCATATTTATCCTTCCAACACTCTACAAATTTTTTAAAACTTGTCAAAATTCATATTACTGCCAACATGAACCTTGTAAACATGCTTCATATTTTTCTCATCTTACTTAAACATTATAATTACATTTGCATTGTCTCTTATTAAATGCTTATAGCCATATTCATAAAAATTTTAAACAGCATTTCAAACGTTGTTTGAGCAAAATTCGCTAAAATTGTATTCATAATAGAATTTTAGCTTAAAAACGTTTTTTAACTTGCGTAACTCACCAAATCTTATAAATTAAATGCACCCATATCTAAAATAATTTTGAGTTTACGTCGTTGTAGTTTTGCTTCATGTTTATTTGTATTTTTAACTTTGCCTGTATGTATGTATGTATGTATGCATGTATTAAGAATTATGCTATAAGTTTGGCACAAGTAGAATGAGTCATCATTCTTCTGTCGCCCATACAAAAATATACACGTACATATGTATGTATATTATTCTGCTTTCCACATGCAACATCAGCAAATATCATAATTGAAATGTTTTAAGCTTCATTACCAGAAAAAAATAAATGTATAATAACCCATTCTTTTAATTATGAAATTATGTAATTTCCTTAAGTATTCATATTTGTAGTAGTATATAGATAATTTTAGTATAAATATATGTTTTGAAACGTGATATAGTAGTAGGGAACTGTTCATCCGGGGACAATTAAAATTGTTAAATTGTGGGTGAAATTGTTAAATTTGGGTAATTAAAATTTGAAAATTTTAAAATTCTTGAAATTTGATACCTTCGAGGGTGGTTCAATAAGTCCTTTAAATATTTTTCGAGGGTGGTTCAATAAGTCACTCTTATTTTTGTAACATAAGAAGTTTTTGTTTACATTAAGTCTATGTTTGTCTGTCTGGCTGACCGTGGAAATTTGAGTCTGTCAGTGATTTGGGTTGTGTAATAATTTCTGGGTGTCCTTTGTCGGAGTTATGGGTAATGAAACTTTAAAATTTTAATCTAAGCCAGATGAACAGTTCCCTACTACTATATCACGTTTCAAAACATATATTTATACTAAAATTATCTATATACTACTACAAATATGAATACTTAAGGAAATTACATAATTTCATAATTAAAAGAATGGGTTATTATACATTTATTTTTTTCTGGTAATGAAGCTTAAAACATTTCAATTAAATTCAATTAAATATTTCAATTCAGTTCTCGTGGTACCTTCATAGCGAACAGTCGATTAGCGGAATTTTTCTTACTTACAAAAAAATTAAACAAACAAAAAATATTCGTAGTACATATTATTCGTAATAGGTACATACTGTCTTTAATAAATAAGCTTTATGCTTTGCTGTTATTTTTACATAGTAAAAATAACAAAAACAAAAAAAACCGCAAGCAAAAAAAATTAAACAAATTGATATTGAGGAATACTATATATATGTGTACCTCTAAACAAATAAACAATCATAAATAACAAAAACAAAAAAAGACCGCAAACATAAAAAAACACAAACGAATACCCCTTGAGGAATTCTTTGTATGAGTGCCTCAAATACAAAAAAATTTGAAGTGAGTTCTAACGGCAGAAATGCTTATTTTACTGTGAGTTCTGAAACTCTTAATGAAAAAAAAATAAATAATAAATCTGATGAAAACCTTTTTTTACCGGCAAAGCCAATTTTTCGTCAGCGATCAACTTCGCTTTGTCCAATGCCAAATAGTAATGATGCATTAACATTACAGTTGCCTAGTACTTCTTCATATAAGCCAGTAATATCATCCCCTTCAGGCTCGTGTTCATCACTTAACAAAGTTATCACTACAGATAACAGCGGCTCGAAACTCAAGGTACAAGTCGGAATGGACAGATATATAACCGTGGTAAAGCGTGGGCGAAGCCCGAATTCTTCAAAAATTTCATCTGCTCCCAAAATGTCTAGGGATAACAGCGCAGCCTCAACTAATCGCCAAAATCGCTTCGAAATTTTGCAAGATGACAACGACAAACCCGAGGTATCCTCGAATAAAATATCCAAGCCGCCACCAATCTATTTGAGACAAAAAAATTCAAATGCCCTTATTAAAAAATTAATTTCGGTCATTGGTGAGAATAAATTTCACATTGTTCCAATAAAACGTGGAAACATAGATGAAACTAAAGTCCAAATTTATGACGAAAAAGATTTCCGCAAAATGGTTGCTGAATTTGAAAAAAATAAAACAAGCTTCTACACATACCAGCTTAAGAGCGCTAAAGGCATGCAGATCGTATTGAAGGGCATAGATTCTTATGTTGTTCCCGAAGAAATAAAAGATGCACTCGTCCTCCAGGGGTTTAAGGTAAAAAATGTGTCCAATATAATAAATAGAGAGAAGATTCCTCAACCCCTATTTCGTGTTGAACTTGAGCCTAATGATATAAAATTGAAAAAAAATGAAACGCATCCAATTTATAATTTGAAATACCTCTTGTACCGAAAAATCACAGTTGAAGAGCCACATAAGCGTTCAGGTCCTGTACAGTGCCATAATTGCCAAGAATATGGCCATACAAAAACATACTGCAATTTACCCTCTGTTTGTGTTGTGTGCGGCGAATTACACGGCACTGCTAGTTGCAATAAGCCAAAAGATCAAAGTGATAAAAAATGCAGTAATTGTGGAGGTAATCACACCGCTAACTACAGAGGTTGTCCTGTGTACTCTTTCGTAAAGAAGACTATGGTGCAAAAACCTAAATTAGCTCCAGCTCAATCAGCAAACGCTTACTCTGCCACTTTTGCGCAAATGAGCCAACCAGTTACTTCCCGTGTATCGTATGCAGATGCTGCTAAGTCAAATTCAATTCCCACACAAAATGTTTCCCCGCCAAATAATTCAAAAAATACTGACGCAAGCTTTAATTTTAATCGCCTTGAAGCTACTATTGAAAATCTGGTGCAAACTATAAACAATTTTACAACAAATATGACTAGCATGATGCAAGAAATGCTGCGAATGCAGAATACTCTGCTTCAAGCATTAATTAATAAGCCATGAACACGTTAACAATATGTTTCTGGAACGCAAACGGCATTCGCCAACATAAAAATGAACTTGAGCACTTCCTCACGGAAAAAAATATTGATGTAATGTTAGTATCTGAGACTCATTTGACTTCGAGAAGTCTTTTTAAAATTTATGGCTACACTATATATGATACAAAGGACCCTAGAGGAAGGGCTTGCGGTGGATCAGCAATTCTAATAAAGTCAAGACTCAAGCACTATGTTCTTGATAACATTTGTGAAGAACACCTACAAGCAACAAATATTGGCATTGAAAGTTTTTGTACAAATTTTGTTATATCATCAATTTACTCCCCTCCCAGATTTTCAATCACTGAGAATCAATATGAGGATTTCTACAAATCTCTTGGACCTTGTTTTGTAGCAGCTGGCGACTACAATGCTAAGCATACGTTCTGGGGTTCGCGTCTTATTACCCCCAGAGGTCGAGCATTGTTCAACACTATTTCAAAAATGGGCTTGGATGTCATTTCGAGTGGGGAGCCCACTTATTGGCCTACTGACATACAAAAAATTCCGGATGTTATAGATTTTGGCGTCATAAAAAATATCTCTAGGGATTTAATTCAAGTTCAAGCTTCTCTTGATCTTTCGTCCGATCACTCTCCGACGATCATTACAATTTGTAGTCCCTTAAGAAGTAACTTACCTGACCCATATGTGAAGATGATCAATCGTGTTAATTGGCTGGGGTTCAAAAAATATCTCAGTAGTCATTGTACGGAAAACATTACGCTTAGAACATCCGATGATATTGAATCTAACATTGCCAATCTCAGCGAGAATATTAAACAGGCTGCTGAACATGCCATTATCTCCCATCCGCAGACTGGGTTTAATAAAATTTATTCTACAGACATTGAACGTCTCGTACGTGAAAAAAGAAGAGCTAGAAGGGAATGGCAACAGCACAGATCACCACAAAATAAAATCAGATTTAAAGAGTGCACTAAACGACTCCAAGAGTTGCTTGCGTCTGAAAAAACTGCATCTCTTAAAAATTATCTGGAAGGTCTTGATGTCACACCAGCGTCTAATTACTCTTTGTGGCGCGCTGCTAGAAAGCTTAAAACACCCATTGAGTATAAGCCACCTCTACGCACATCTACCGGAAGTTGGGCAAGAAGCGATACTGAAAAAGGTAAAATATTTGCTGAGCACTTAAAATCCGTTTTTACGCCAAACATATATACTGGTGTTGCTGATTTGCCGAATGTAGTCGCTCTACCCCCTCAACACATAAAGTTTAAGACGCGTGATTTACAAAAATTAATTGCCGAACTCAACCCGAAGAAAGCTCCGGGTATTGATGGAATTAGTAACCAGATGCTTATGAACTTGCCTCGTATTGCAATGAGAATCCTATTATTCATATTTAATGCCATTTTACGACTGGAGTATTATCCACACAGCTGGAAGCTTGCCAAGGTTAAAATGATTCCAAAGCCGGGCAAAGATCTAACCAAGGCTGAGTCATATAGGCCAATAAGTCTACTATCAACTATGTCAAAGCTTTTCGAAAAACTGCTCAAAACAAAATTGTCCCCAATTCTAATTAGTAGTGGGTGCATACCAGACCATCAATTTGGTTTTAGAAGTCAGCATAGCACCATTGAACAAACTCACAGACTGGTTCAATTTATAAGAAGAACTTTTGAGGAAAAAAAGTATTGTTCTGCGCTCTTTATTGACGTTTCCCAGGCATTTGATAAAGTGTGGCATGAAGGCCTAATTTTAAAATTGAAGACTTACTTACCAATAAACATTTCAAATATTTTGGAAAGTTACATTATTTCCCGTAAGTTCACTGTTGTGGAAGGAGACTTTACGAGTAGGCCTGAAACTATTTCATTTGGTGTGCCACAGGGGAGCATACTGGGACCAGTTTTATACTTGATTTATACTTGCGATATGCCTGTGAGCAGTAGTATCCATACTTCCACATTTGCCGACGATACAGCCTGCCTTAGTATGCACGAAAACCCTGATGAGGCATCCCGCAAACTCCAGGAACACATTAGCCAGATGGAGCTTTGGTTAAACTTATGGAGAATTAAAGTCAACGAACAAAAGTGTGTCCATATAACGTTCACCCTAAGAAGAGATACTTGCTCCCCCATTCGGATTAACAATCAAGTTGTTCCTCAACATTCACATGTGAAATATCTAGGTATACACCTTGATCGACGACTTACATGGAAACATCACATTGACTCTAAGTTAACTCAAATGAAACTTAAATTAACTCAGGTACATTGGCTGATTGGTAGAAATTCAACACTTAGCCTAGACTGCAAACTTTTAATATACAAGTCGCTTTTAAAGCCAATATGGTGTTACGGAATTCAACTATGGGGCACTGCTTCAGCTTCAAATGTAGAGAAAATTCAACGAAGGCAAAATAAAATTTTACGCATGATAACATCGGCTCCATGGTACATCAAAAATTCAAATATACATCGCGATTTGAATATGCCACTAGTGACTGAAGAAATTGTAAAATACGCAGGCAAATATCTAACAAAACTCGAGTCACATCCTAATCCGCTTGCTCGTAATATTTTGAACTTTACTGGGCACATCCGCTTAAAAAAGAGAGATACACGGGCTCTAATATTCAACACTCTAGATGATGAAGCTGCTTGAAAACACTTTTTTCTTTTTGTTGCTTATCACTACTTATGTATTATTAATAACTATCACTAAGCTTATGTCCGACATTGGTCGGGCCTAATAATTTTTTTATAGACTTAAGATTTGAATACTTATTGTTAGTTCATATTTGAAGATACAATAAATAAAAAAACATGCATTAAAAAAAAAAAAAAAAAAAAAAAATTTCAATTATGATATTTGCTGATGTTGCATGTGGAAAGCAGAATAATATACATACATATGTACGTGTATATTTTTGTATGGGCGACAGAAGAATGATGACTCATTCTACTTGTGCCAAACTTATAGCATAATTCTTAATACATGCATACATACATACATACATACAGGCAAAGTTAAAAATACAAATAAACATGAAGCAAAACTACAACGACGTAAACTCAAAATTATTTTAGATATGGGTGCATTTAATTTATAAGATTTGGTGAGTTACGCAAGTTAAAAAACGTTTTTAAGCTAAAATTCTATTATGAATACAATTTTAGCGAATTTTGCTCAAACAACGTTTGAAATGCTGTTTAAAATTTTTATGAATATGGCTATAAGCATTTAATAAGAGACAATGCAAATGTAATTATAATGTTTAAGTAAGATGAGAAAAATATGAAGCATGTTTACAAGGTTCATGTTGGCAGTAATATGAATTTTGACAAGTTTTAAAAAATTTGTAGAGTGTTGGAAGGATAAATATGGATTTTTGTTTATAAGCAAATATATTGAATTAAACGATTTTCGTTATAGAAAAAAAATACTGCTAATAAAAGATAGACTTTAGTTATTTCATCTGACCTGAAAACCAGACCAGCTCCTAATAAGCTGACCTGAAAATCACACCAGCTCCTAATAAGCTGACTTGAAAATCAGACCAGCTCCTGATAAGCTGATCTGAAAACCCAGACCAGGTCCTGATAGCCTGATCTGAAAACCAGACCAGGTCCTGATAAGCTGATCTGAAACCAGACCAGGTCCTGAAAAGCTGATCTGAAAACCAGACCAGGTTCTGATAAGCTGATCTGATAACCAGACCAAGTCCTGATAAGCTGATCTGATAACCAGACCAGGTCCTGATAAGCTGATCTGAAAACCAGACCAGCTCCTGAAAAGCTGATCTGAAAAACAGACCAGGTGCTAATAAGCTGATCTAATAGCTGACACCTATTGTACTATTTGCTGTTAGCAAACGTAAATGAGATGGTGTTAAAGCAGTTGGTGTCAATAAGAAAATACCTAATGAAATATAATGGAATTTCATAATATTGTGAAATTCGATTTGTTTTGTGCAGAACCTTTCAAAGATAACAAGACTGTGTATGTTTAAGCGATATGAAAAGAAAAAACAAGAATTCGCATGAAAGAAGAAAGTAACATCAAGACAGAAGTTGAGAATATACAAGTTTAAAGACTGAGAAACAATCAGTCAAGATAGAGGCAAGTAAACAAAAAAAAAAAAAAAATAGTAGAAGGAACAATATTACGAACTAAATAGATTTTATAAATGTTACCTGTTATTATCGACAAAATTAGATGATATAGTTATACAATATCAGAAAACGTTTAGTCATAAAAACACCTTCGTTGGAGGAGGTATAGTAGATAAAAAAAAATAAACTCTCTAACTGGTGAACTTTATCTTCCTGGATATAAGTATTGTGGACCTGAAACAAAACTACAAAAACGTTTAAGTTGAGGTGACAAAGGAATTAATTTATTGGACTCTGCTTGTAAAGATCACGATATGGCTTATTCAAAAAATAAGGATTTAAGCATTAGACATAAAGCTGATAAAATACTTGAAAATTCAGCTTGGGATCGAGTTTTATCAAAAAATAGTAGTATTGCTGAAAAATCATTTGCCTATATGGTTACTAACGCAATGAAAGCCAAAACAAAATTTGGTATGGGTGTGGAGAAAAAGAAAAATGTTAAAAAGAACAAGATAAATGATAAAAAACTGTTTAGAACATCAATTAGAGCTGCAACAAAAATAATAAAGAAGGAAAAACCATTAGATATTAACTCAGCAATTAAAATTGCCCGAAAAACTATCAACAAATCATTAAAAGGAAGAAAATCTCAAATTATAGTACCACATGTAATACGTGTACCAAAAATTGGTGGGTTTTTGCATCTAATACCGATTTTAACTGCTCTGGGTGCAATTGGTAGTCTAACAACTGGAGGTGCTGCTATAGCTAAAGCTGTTAATGCAACAAAGAATGCAAAAAATCAACTTGATGAAGAAATTAGACATAATAGAGCGATGGAATCTATAGCAGTTGGAAAGGGACTTTACTTAAAACCATATAAAAAGGGTTATGGTTTAGTTTACAAAGAAAAATCAAAAAACTCTTAGAGATGCTACGAACAGACCACTATCTGATGTGGACATAAACCGTTTCTCTATAAATATTCCATATTTTAGAGGAGTTTTCATGTTGAATACTCTACCAAAACGAACAAAGAAAATAGAATGTGGAATAATCAATTTAGACGTATCAACAGGACCTGGTACACATTGGGTAGCATATTATAAAAACAACAATGAAAAAGAATATTTCGACAGCTTTGGAAACTTACAACCTCCTTCGAAAGTAGTCAAATATCTTGGTAGAAATATAAAATACAACTATAATCAACATTAGAATTTCAATACATTTACCTGTGGTCATTTATGTCTTAAATTTCTTTATGAAATAACTGAAAATATTAAATAAAAAAGCACAAACATTTATATTTTACAAAACTCTTTCATGTATTTTTATTTATAATTTAAAATACAAAATTATTATATATTATTGCCAAATTGGAAATTGGGAATTTTGAATTAGAAATTCACTCAGCTCGCTTTCAACAATTAAGCTTTGTTCACCTTCTCTACTTAAGCAATATGATCCGCTCGAGAGTTCTTTAATTTCAGCATCGGTTAAATCATTATATCGCTTTGGGAGGAACATTATGTGGTTTTCCATTTCAACTTTTAGTGTTGGCCCATATTTTGTTGTTACTCTTGACACTTTTCGAATGGTGTATTTAGTTGATGTCTCAAGCTCCTTTATGTGGATTAAGGTTTTATTTTTTAGTGAATTAAATTTTGATGTTAGATTTGTTGTAGACTCCATTTTTGTTTTATTTATTTATTTTTTTTTTTTCATTTACTTCTCCGCACTTTGAATGTTTAACTGAAAATGATCTTGAAAGTAGCGATGACGACTTCAAGAAGGCTAATCGAAAATATGGTGAAATAGTGAATAAGTGGAGGGGTAGTGATAGACAGAAAGAGACAGTTATAGAGAGAAAAGGGGTAGAGAGAGATAGAGTGCTTAAAAAGAGGTATGGAATATAGATGATGGTATAGATATTTTAAAGATCAAGAGATACTACTTTAAAAATTTAAAAGAGGAAATTAGTCTTAAAGGAACCTTCAAACAATCATCATTCATTAACTTATAAGCAACTAAAATGAGTCAAATCAGACGTACTCTAAACCAATTTATAAGAGATTTTGAAAGCTTCAGGCTTTTCGATCATTGGGAGATGATCAAATTTTTTCAAAATATGCTGGATGAGAACGAAGAATATGGTATCATGGAAGATGAAGACAACACAGAAGGCCACTTCAGAAGCTGTCCTTGGTATAATCCTGAGTGTGAGGAAGGACCAGATACTTGCAGATATACAATATATTTTTTGCGTAAAAGTATATTAGAAAATTTAATAATTGGATATTATGAAATGTTTCCATCATTATAATAAAAATAAATAAAATTAAATTAAAATGTATTATTAATATAAATAAAATTAAACTAAATTTATCCTTGTTTTGTGTTATTTTTTAAAGGAAAGTTAGGATTCATCTATTCGAATATAAAATAACAGAAACTTGTATGTAGTGAAAAATATAAGGACTTATCCGATTGTCTAAACTGTTTCTCTTTTAATGGAATTTCATAATATTGTGAAATTCAATTTGTCTTGTGCATAACCTCTCAAAGAAAACAAGACTGTACATGTTTAAGCATCATGAAAACAAGACTGTGCATGTCTAAGCATCATGAAAACAAGACTGTGCATGTCTAAGCGATATGAAAACAAGACTGTACATGTTTAAGCGACATGAAAACAAGAATTTGCAAATAAGCAAAAACAAAAATTTTTTTGATCTAGCGAAGTAAAGCTAATAAAGAAATAAAAACCATTCACATAATTAATTCTTTTTCCAATATTTTATTTAAAATTTTTTCTTAAAAATTCATACACATATTTAACTAATGTATGTAGATACCCAGAAAAAAATTAGACAAAATTCTATATTTCAAGTAGTAAAATGTGAAAAAAAGGTGTGGTACATTAGAAGAAAAAAAAAATAAATAAATATATTGACTGACTGACCAACTAAAACGTACACTCTGCCCGATGGACACACAAAGCACACTTAAACATTTCAGAAATATATACACAACACGCTGAACTTTAATAAAATGAGAAAAAAAAAATCATATAGAACGTCAAATGAAAGCCATAGGTAATAGCCCTTCATAAAATAAACATATACATATGTACATTATTAATGTAAACATATTATCAGTATAAAGCAACAGAAATTTCGTCAAACAAAGTCATCTTGTATCCTAGAGGAACCGTCGAAAGGATATACCTAAAGTCTCTGAAAACCACTTCGTTTTCTGATGATCGCTTTTCAACAAGAAAATAAGTTTGTTCATTGTGACTAATTTAAAATTACATTTAAATTCAGTCTCATATCCGATCTTAACTGCATCAGAATTTAAGAAAAACGTTCCTTTTATTCTATTGAATAAAATTTTAATTTAAAACAGTAAGCAAAGATATCAGCTTCAACTTCAAATGATTTCATCAAAAAAAAAAAAAAAAAAAAAACTAGTGATTGTTTTCAACAATTATGAAAATAATAATTTCAATATAAAGCTCCCTTTTGATTTTAAATGTTTATCAATAAAAATAAAAAAAGAAGTAAGTTGACTACCAAAGAAAAAAAACTATCAGTATATAAGCTGGAGTGCCGGATCAGTTTCATTTAAAAATGTTTATACATTTTCATAAAGCAAAGCAAGATTTCGAAAACAAATGTAGAAAGTGAAGAAAAAAGTCTATAGTTAGAAAAAATTATGTACCCCAAAAATTTCTAACGTTAACTTACTAACGTTGCATCAACTTTAAAAAAATTTAAATTAAGTATAAGAAATATTTCTATCATAGTTGCTATTACTATAGCGTATGTATCTTCAGGAATTCAGTTTTACTTAAAAGCAGAAAATCTTCACAAACTTTTAAGTAAACGCAGATAAAAATTAAAATGTTTTTATTTTCAAATAAAAAAAAAAACTGAATATATCGCATCTATACACAGACGAATATTTACAACAACAACACCAACAACAAGAAGAACAAAACACATTACTGACAAAAAAAAAATGAATTCAAAGATTGAAATAAACAAAATCTGTAATATAAACAAATTTCATATAGGCAGACTTTAACGCGAGACAAATTTAAGTATGAGAAAATATAAAACAAGCGTAAGTATAAAAACATAATAAGATTAGGGAAGTATAGACATATGATATTATTTTATAGTACCAAATGTCGATACTGAAAACAATTTATTTCTATCTACATATAAATATTAGCGCAAATACACACACACAGAGCAGAATTCATATAAGAAATATCCAAGAAAATTTCAACAACACCCCACCTTTCACAAATCACGACAGGCCTAAGATTCTCCCCAGATATACATATAAAAATTCCCATGATCATACATACATACATATACAATATATAAGATTAATCTCAACAACACAACACTCTCACCTACCTGAAATTACTTCTGCAGACGTCTATACACATAGATTCTCACGGCTACATATTACAAGAACACCTCGCCCCTAATAAATCACAATCATCTTAAATTCTTACAAAAATACATACATACATACATACACATAACCAATTTACCTCAACAACATCTTCACCTACCTCAAATCACGATCAGCCTTAAACTACTATAGACAGACACATCCACAAATCCCCATGGATACATATTACGTCAACAACCCGGCCCACCCAAATCATGGTCAGCCTTAAACTCCTACAGACATACAAACACACAGATTCCCCCGGTTACATATTACTAGAACACCTCACCCCTCATAAATCACAATCAGCCCTAAGCTCCTATAGAAATACACACATTGAAATTCCTACAAACATACACACACACACACATACACACACACACATAAACACATACCCACACACACACACACATTTCCACAATTCTCTGTTGGTATTACGATATATGATGAAATTCATATAAACAGCAACACCCAGAACAAAATCGCTAGCATCAGTTTGCAATATAAAGGTACTAGAAAAATCGGGACACGTGAAAGTAGGTGCTTCTATAAGTTTTTGCTGTATTTCTCCAAAAGCTATTTTTGTTACATTAAAGTAAAATATATTGAAATAAAAATATCACTACCCCTATCAAAAACTATACTTATCAACCTGATTGGATTCAAAACATTTAATATCTGGACTGCACTTGTACACATAAAACCTATGCCAACACAATATTTTCTATCCATAAGAATATCAACGTCAATAGCCTACAAAACCTATACACATTCATTTGTAAATATGTATGAAAAAGTGTTGATGTAACTCACACAAGCAATGATATTTTTCAAAGCAAAAATAGAAACGATCGCATACATTAATACAACAACATATACATACATTACCATAAATATATTCGGCATTCACTTCCATTCACAATAGGGTTGCCAATCTCTGCAGCTATTAGATTATTTCCCCACAGATCGCAAACATAAATACATACATATATACACAATAACCCTACATGAGCATACCAAGGACAACTCAAAACAGCAGCCCAAAGTCTATCAAATAACAATCACTATATGCACACAAATACACAGATCCCTTGTAACTACCCTGCAGTCAGACTGGGAGCAAGTGTCTTTGTGTCAACACTAAAATTCTAGTAACAATTTTGTTATAATAAGTTTTGTTATATCCATAAGTATAAAGGAAGTAAAGAAAACAGATATGGTGTATTTGTGGTGGACTTGTCAATAACTTGTCAATATAAATACATTTGTATGTACGTCGCACAAGCGACAAGTCAAAAGCGACTCAGTACATTTTCACCATCGCCATTTCCTACTGGGTATAATGATTGTCTGCCACTACAACAAACGTATCGAACACCGTCAAACATACAAGTAAATACAAAAACACATACACAAACACACACACACACACACACACACTCCCATACACACATACAAACACCCACATACACATGCATAGACATAACCAAAGAATCAGACTCACACACACACACACGCGCACACACACACACACACACACACAAACACAATATCAGCATGAAAATCCCCAAAATCCCCCAATTTGTAATAGGGTTGCCATCATTTTTATTTTTCCCCGGTTTTGAATTCCCAAAACAGGACTATCTCCGCCATTACCAATCTACTTAGGTAGCTCCAAACATTGAATATAATTTTAAAATTTCATTTTTTGCCTTGGGGTATACATCTGCAGAACTCTATCCCGCTAGTTAGTGGTAAAGGTAGATCTTCTCTCATTTTAATTAACTCTGCTTTAATATCCTGATTTTGGTGTTCTATATTACATAACAAAGGGTTGTTATGCATTTCAATCAAATTTTCAATATTTTTAAAGTCATGAAAACGATTGTTGTAATTAATTAGTAGAGTCTGAAGCACATTTAGATATTCCTGTAGTTTGCTATTGCTATTTGGAATTTTGCTATAAATTTCAAATGTCATTTTTAAGGTTATTACATTTTTATCTTTAAGGTTTTGTATCAAAATTTTAATTTTTCTAATAAATTGTTTTATTGCAGAAAATAGCTCAAAAGTTGTTTTGGTGTTTCCTTGTAGCTGTATGTTTAGTTGATTAACAAACTCAGTTATGTCTGTCAAAAACGCAAAATCTAATAAAAAAAACATCGTTCAAATGCTCCGACAATACTTTGGTATCAGGTGTTTTATTTTGATCCAAAAACGATACAACTTCCTCACGAAGACTGAAAAGCCTTTGAAGACAACGACCTTTGCTTAACCACCTTACTTCTGTATACAGAAGCAAATCACTATATTCGGCATGCACGAGATCAAGAAATTCTTTGAATTTTCTATGATTCAAGGTATTATGGCCAGCTCGTATTTTGTTAACAATTTGAATCACGATTTTAATTGTATTCATTACATTCAAACTTTTTGCAAATAATGCTTGTTGGTGAATAATGAACATGGCTACATGGAACAGGGCATGTACCAAATGTAGTCCATTTATGCAAGAGATTAATCCATAAGTATATAAATACAAGAAAAAACAAAAAAAAATGGCAAGTAATTCCATAAATTGTTTCATATGCAACAAGCTATTTATGTGTCCATGGGAATTATTTAAGCATTTAACCTCTTGCCGCTTTGTTAGGGACAGTGAGTTATATGAATGCACTTTTTCAAAATGTTTTCAAAAGTTTTCTTTTAAAAGTGCATTTAAAAGACACGTTTTCAAACATTTTGAAAATGTTAGTGAACCTATTGGAACACCCTCTAGCTCCAAAAAGAATATTACATACTCCGAAGTAGAGGATGAAAAAAGCTCTAATACGAAATTCGATTTTCCTGAATTCGCATCAAATGTGCAATATAGTAATTCCGATGATGTAGAAAACATTGATTTCGAGGGTATGGAAAACAATGGTTCCTACAATGATAGCTTTAAGACGTTGTGTGCTCATGCCAGCAAGTTAATTATAAAATTGCATTCCTTCAATAACATTTCCAAAGCAGATGTTAATAAAATTAAAATAGACATTGAAACTTATCTAGCACCATATGTTTCCCCCACCACTGTCAGTTGTAACAGAGCCAAATGGATCGAAGCAGCGAAAGAAATATACCATTTCTGACTCCCAAAAATCATTTGCCCTGATTGGCAAAACTGCTGAGGAAGTTGAAGCAAAGTTTAAGTTGCTCAGGCTGCAGTCAGTATCCATACAGCCACTCCTATTAAATTAAATCTATTAATGTTTATTTTGATGGAATACGCTACCCCACCATGAGTTCCCTGTCCGCCTTGGACATATTCACCCTTATTCTATTTGGCGTCGGCAACATAACACGACGTCGTTTTTAATGTTTTTTATCAAATCGGTATTCCCGTAGATAGTATTGCCATTTATCGATGACTGTCAGCATATGTTTGGTATTCTGAAAGAAAAATTGATGTTGATGTTGCCGTTCATTTTGTCGTCAGTGTTTTTGATGTCGTGTTCTGTTGTGTGCATGCCTCAACGAATTTGAAAAATAATTTAAATGGTAAAAAAGTGAAATATAAGTAGATATAAAAATGTACATATTTATTTGAAAAAAGTTCTTAAAAAAAGTGAAAAATATAATATGGACAAAATTAAAATTACCAACCCCAACCAATTTGAAAAGCTTGTGGAAGAGTTGGAAAAGTCCTTCTTTTGCTAGAGGATTCCTCAGGGGTAGTTTCCTAATAATTTCAAGGTGCAGTGAGAAAGTGAGACTGCACTAAATTCCCTCGGTCCACCAATTAGAACTAGTGGTGGATGGCAAAATGTAAGGTAAATAGTGTGTTGGGAAAGTATACTGAGGTTTAAATTAAAAAAAGGTTGCAAACAACAACAGCAAAGCAACTGAAGGCGGGGTATATAAACAATTAGCACTGAGTATCTTTGGAGGAAGCTCCAAGCTCCAATAAACGTTGATCTGATACCTTTTGTTTCAAAAGTTAGGCTCTATTGTATCCAATACATTCCTAAATGATGTTTTGTTCAGCCGGAAATATTTGTAAAATATTAAAAGGATGAACATTACCCATTATTTTCCAAAAACATGAGAGAACTTATCACTTACTTTTCCTTGGGTAACTGGCAAATGCATCACTTTTGTCTGAGAAATCTTATTTTCACTATTAATTTTTTTTTCATCGTCTCAATAGGAAAGAAAAACATTTTATTTTAATTTATTTACAAAGCTTTTACTTATTCAAAAATACTTTTACCAAAAATAGTAAACAAAATGAACCAGCTGACTCAAATATTGGATATGTGTATTGTATTTATCGATAAACAATCAACGTCGTCATAACACTGTTAGGGAATACAAAGTTAGCATTGATGTTGTGTTATATTGATGTTGTTTCAAAATTGATGACGATGTTGCCGACGCCAAATAGAATAAGGGTGATTATTTAAAATTATATTTCTATTTAATTTGGAATTTCCTAAACAGTCTGAACTTTTTTACTTGTTCATTCAAATTTTTTTCTATGAAATTCCAAATACCAAAAAAAAAAATGTAAACGTTTCCATATTTATAAGTGAACTAATAAATTGAATTAAAAAATATTAAACTTTTTACCTGTTCATGCAAGTTTTCTCTGTTTTCTCAAATACAAAAAAATTTCAAAGTTTCCGCATTTATAAATAAATTAATAAAATAAATTAAAAATATTAAAAAATAACACACAATTTTATTGGAATATTTACAAAAAGGTAACTATTAATAAAAATTAATACAAATTTTATTTTAAAATCCTCTATTTTCAACAATACAAATGGTTAATACAACAAAAAATTTAATTAAAAATAAAATTTTACTTAACAATTGTTGATATTACAAAATATTTAATTAAAAAATATGTTATTTCCAACAACATAAATTGTTGATGCAACAAAAAATTTAATGAAAAAGAAAATTTTATTCAACAATTAAAATTGTTGATACAACAAAAAATTTAATTAAAAACAAAATTTTAGTCAACAATTAAAATTGTTGATATAACAAAATAGTTAATTGAAAAAAAATTTAACAATATAAATTGTTGATATAACAATAAATTTAATTTAAAAAAAATTAGTCAACAAAACATATTGTTGATATAACAAAATATTTAATTGAAAAATTTTTGCTCTCATCTTACAATTTTGTTAATTGTATTTACAAATATCGTTGTAGGTTCAAAATCAATTAATGATTTAATTGATATAACAAAAAAATTAATTGTATTTACAAATCTTTTTTTTCTGTGTGCGTACGTGGTTCTAACGTACACGAAGCTACATTTGGTACATGCCGTGTGCTAGTAACATATACATATATGTACATGTACATAGATATTCACATGCTTACAGATGTGCTGCCTCAGAAAATGTGTTCGATTCGGCAACATGTGTCACATTTGTATTTTGGAACAAAATATATAAAAACTATGTGGAAGCTCTCGATGTCAGACCAGTATCTAATTACTCTGTGACGCGCTGTTAGAAATCTTAAAAGACACGTTGAGATTAAACCACCGCTGGGCACTTCGCTCGGAGGTTGGGCAAGAAGCAATATAGAAAAATGTAACGTATTAGCTGACCATTTAAAATCTTTATTTTCCCCAAACACATATAATGGTGTTGTTGATTTGCCGAGTGTAGGTACTCTACCCCCCTCTACCCTTAAAGTTTAAAA
The DNA here is from genome assembly GCA_949987645.1 of Tachina grossa. Lineage (NCBI taxonomy): Eukaryota > Metazoa > Arthropoda > Insecta > Diptera > Tachinidae > Tachina > Tachina grossa. The sequence goes on along the minus strand of OX465276.1, from coordinate 86,152,056 downwards.
TGCGTGATGTAGAAAAACCAATTGCTGAACTCAACCCGAAGAAAGCACCAGGTATTGATAGAATTATTAACCAGATGCTGATGAAGTTGCCTCGTATTGCAATTAGAATCCTGTTATGTTAATGCCATTTTACGGCTGGAGTATTATCCACACTGCTGGAAGCTTGCCAAGGTTTAAATGATTCCAAAGCCGGGCAAAAATTTTACCAATATATAGTCCAATAAGCTCACTGTCAACAATGTCAAAGATTTTCGAAAAGCTATTCATGACAAAATTATGTATATTTAATTATAACCGATAATGGGTGCATACCGGACCATAAATTTGGTTTTAGAAGTCAGAATAGCACCATTAAACAAGCGCATATATAAGTTCAAGTTATAAGATGAACATTTGAAGAAAATAAGTATTGTCATGCCCTCTTTATAGACGTTTCTCATGCATTTGATAAAGTGTGGCATGAATACCTAATTTTAAAGCTAAACACATCTACTAATAAACAATATAAAGCTCTTGGAAAGTTACATCGTTGCCCTGAAGTTCACTGTTGCAGAATTAGACTTAATGAGTTTTCCCAAATTTACCGCTTCCGGTGTGTCACAGGGCAGGAACAAACTTAGTGTGAAATCTTCTATATATATAAAATCGTAATGTGTGTTTGTTCCTAACGCATGATCTCTGGACTATAAGAGCTGTGGAGCTGAAATTTTCAACACAGGTTCTGTTGACTACCCAGTAGGTTTTCGTTTTGTTTTTGACCCAACAAGTGACCACAGTGTGGAATAATTTGTAGTTAACCCTAGAATATCGTACTTATTTTTATATCGCAAACGTCATACTTCGTCGAATCGACTACGAGCCAATAAAAAACGTCTTGAGCAAAAATAAGTACGAAAATAGATTTATTATTGATATTTAGCTAGTTTTTAATTATCATATAACGAAATTCATATATTTCTTTTAATCGTTTAACGTAAAATTAACATTTCACAGACTTCTATCAATTGGCATTTTTTCTTAAAATATAGCATTTATAGCATCAATTGTATGAAATATTACACATTTTTTTCCATTAAGTCTTGTAGTTTCTTATAATAAATTTATTAAACTATAAAAGCAACATTAGTTTCGAGTAACTGATATTAGCTGCTAACGCTATACGAAAAACGAAACAAAAACAATCACAAAAAATATGTTTTAAATCGAAAATAAAATCGCGCGTCGTCATATCGACGAAGTATGATAGTGCAGGGTTGAAAAAATAATTGATGGTAAGACAACGTTCGGGCTAAGCTAGTGTTTTTATAAAAACATTTGGTAAACAAAAGGAGTTATCCGGAGTTATTTAGCTAAATAACTAAATACACACACGTAAGTATGTATGTACTAGTCTCCTGCACAAGACATCTTATAAGAACTTTCAAGACATGAGGGATTTTTCAAATGCTTTACTACAGCGAAATCTAATATATAAAACAAACGTTAACAACATTGTTTGCAAGAAATTTTTTTGAGTATTGTAGGTATAAGAGTAAAGAAGAAAACACTTCGTAACGGAAGAATTTGTGATACTCGCTTCTTTCTACGCATGAGCGCGTGTACAAATGTCATGCATGTATGTGTGTATGATCTTTTATTTTTCTGCGCAGATGCAAAGGCACACACATGCATTAACATTAGTTGTATACGGTTAATCACATAATAGCTTGCCATCTACATATTACACACACACTCAACGTACAATGTGAAAAATAACAAGCATACACTAAACAGTACTTCTTTTGAGTGTTTCTTCTGTTTTGCTGTCTTGGCGACATGGCTTGTTAACACTGATATACACGTACACCAATACATCCATCGTGCTTCGCTTATAGTACGACAGCATTTATTATTGTTTTTTTTTTTAATAGGACCAGCACTCAGGGGATAACCCCTACTCATGCAGTGCATTGTGTTAGAACTAGGAAAATAGGTTATAGGGAAGGAGGATAGAGGGAGTAGTGTCTGTGTACATTTGATTTAAATCTTCCCACGCTGGTAGTGACAGGAAAGACCTCCGCAGGTAGTTGATTCCACATACGAACAGTGCGGCTAAAAAAGGAATTTTCTCTGTAATGCGTAGTGCGATGCATTGTCCAATCGACCACAAAAGGATGTGCTCTAAATGAGGCACGTGTTGTACGTACATATGTGCGGGTTTCAGGAACAAGTTCCCTAATTTCATTAGAACACATTCCGTTGTAGTAACGATAGAACAATGAAATGCACCCCACATTGCGTCGATGCTCCAATGAATCAATAGAGTTGGATACCCTACTGTCACCGATGAGCTTCTTCGCCCTCTCCTGTACGCGGTCGAGCAGCCCCAAAATAGACTTTGAAGCGCCGGCCCATACATTAGAGTTGTATTCCATTTTCGGACGGATATAGGTGGTATAAATAGTAAGGTCAGATGGGGGGAAATATTGTTTGCACCGTTTCAAAAAGCCGAGGCACTTGAATGCTTCTTTTGCAATTTGAAAAATGTGTTCAGCCCAACGAACATCACACTGTATTTTCATGCCAAGAACATCAAGAGCATCTGATTCCTTAATATTTATACCCCCCATAGTTACAGAGGCAACAGCATTTTCGGTCATACGTCTATGTGTAACCATGCAACATTGGGTCTTACGGGCGTTAAAGTCGACCCTGTTCACATGACCCCATTCAGAAATTTTTTCTAAATCATAGTTTATAGTCTCATTCATTATTTGACGCATGGCCTCAATCTGCGGCAGACTAGGTCTATTGCTAAATGAGAAAGAATGGCAAATGCTGCTGTCGTCCGCGAAAGAGTAGATAGGGTTGAAAGTTTTACATAGAAGGTCGTTTATAAAGATAAGGAATAGAGTTGGCGAAAGAACGGAACCTTGCGGTACCCCTGAATTTAACTTGAACTCATTTGATGAGATCCCATCTATAACAACTCTTATAGTGCGATCCCTGAGGAAACTCGATAAGAAACGAGAGAAATTATCACCGACACCAATTTTTTTTTTTTTTTTGTAATGCATGTATTTATTTATTGTATCTTCATATATGAACTAACAATAAGTATTCAAATCTTAAATCTATAAAAAAAGTTATTAGGCCCGACCAGTGTCGGACATAAGCTTAGTGGTAGTTATAAATAATACATTAGTAGTGATAATCAAAAAAAACAAAAAAGGGGGGGGGGGGGAAAGTATTTTCAAGTAGTCCCATCTGGATTGTTAGGTATAAGAGCCCGTGTGTCCCTCTTTTTTAAGCGGATGTGCACAGTAAAGTTCAAAATATTACGAGTAAGCGGATTAGGATGTGATTCGAGTTTTGTTAAATATTTGCCTGCGTATTTTGTAATTTCTTCAGTCACTTGTGGCATATTTAAATCACGATGTATAATAGAATTTTGGATGTACCATGGAGCCGATGTTATTAACCGTAAAATTTTGTTTTGCCTTCGTTGGATTCTCTCGACATTGGAAGCTGAAGCAGTGCCCCATAACTGAATTCCGTAGCGCCATATTGGCTTCAAAAGCGACTTGTATAATAAAAGTTTGCAGTCTAGGCTGAGTGTTGAGTTTCTGCCAATCAACCAATATATTTGAGTTAACTTAAGTTTCATCTGAGTTAACTTAGAGTCAATATGATGTTTCCATGTAAGTCTTCGATCAAGGTGTATACCAAGGTATTTCACTTGGGAATGTTGAGGAATATTTTGATTGTTGATTCGAATGGGGGAGCAAGTATCTCTTCTTAGGGTGAACGTTATATGGACACACTTTTGTTCATTGACTTTAATTCTCCATAAGTTCAACCATATTTCCAGCTGAGTGATATGTTTCTGGAGATTGCGGGATGCCTCATAAGGGTTTTCGTGCACACTCATACAGGCTGTATCATCGGCAAAAGTAGAAATATGGATATTATTGCTCACAGGCATATCACAAGTATATATTAAATACAAGACAGGACCCAGAATACTACCCTGGGGCACACCAGAAGATATAGATTCGGGCACACTCGTGAACTCTCCTTCCACAACAGTGAACTTTCTATCAATAATATAACTTTCCAAAAGCTTTTGAATGTTTATTGGCAGATATGTCTTCAATTTTAAAACTATGCCTTCGTGCCATACTTGAAACGAAACATCAATAAAGAGAGCAGAACAATACTTATTTTCTTCAAATGTTCTTCTTACAACTTGGACCAGTCTATGCGTTTGTTCAATCGTGCTGTGCTGACTTCTAAAGCCAAATTGATGGTCCGGGATGCACCCATTATCAGTTAAAATTTTGGACAATTTAGTCATAAGCAGCTTTTCGAAAAGCTTTGAGATTGTAGATAGTAAGCTTATAGGCCTATATGACTCAGTCTTGGTAAGATCTTTGCCCGCCTTTGGAATCATTTTGATCTTGGCCAGTTTCCAGTTATGTGGAAAATACTGCATTCTTAAAATAGCATTAAAAGTAAATAGCAGGATTCTTATTGCAATATGGGGCAAGTTCATGAGCATTTTGTTACTAATGCCATCAATACCTGGAGCTTTCTTGGGGTTGAGTTCAGCAATTACTTTTTGTACTTCACGCATCTTAAACCTTAAGGGACGAGGGGGTAGAGAAACTACACTCGGTAAATCAGCAGCACCCGTACATGAATTGGGAGTGAATACAGATTTTAAATGCTCAGAAAATAAGTTACCTTTCTCACTATCGCTTCTTGCCCAGCCTCCGGTCGCAGTACGCAGTGATGATTTAAGATCAACGGGTCGTTTAAGATTTCTAGTAGCGCGAGTTAAGATGTCGTATCTTATATACAACAAAATTATATTATATTTACAAACGTAATTACAAGACATAGACAGACGTACAAAGTCCAGCATTGAATCATAACTGATAACAATATATACTTTAAGGAAAATATCTAATTTTGTAGACAGTAAGTAAACAATAATACCCAAACACATGTGCTAACTGATAACAATATATACTTTAAGAAAAATATCTAATTTTGTAAACAGTAAGTAAGCAATTAGGAATAATAATACCCAAACACATGTGCTAACTGATAACAATATCTAATTTAAGAAAAATACCTAATTATAAATAAACACATTTTTGTAACAAAGAATCATTACTAACCGAAGGGTTACTAATACATAAATAAACACTCTTAAAGATAAGAATATGATAAGTACAAGTAGTATAAATAGTCCTTAAGAAACATTTAGCAATTCAGTAGTTTTTAAGAAAATATACCGAATAAAGACGAACGCTTGTCGTTCAAAAAAAGATATTTTTATTTTCTTTTTTTTTACTCAAGAAAGGTGTAAGAACCTTAACTGGCGATCCTGCCAGGAGACTAACATATTGTTATTCTCCGAAGAGCAAATCTGGGAAAGCTATCCCTAATAAGGACCACAAAATAACAAACACTGACTCTTGGAAAGTAACCCAAAGACTCTAGTGAAGCACAACTTAGGCAAAGGAAGGTCTAACTTGTGAACTCTGACCACGATAAAGAAAATTCGTGCTCTAGAAAAATAGAGAAGACTAAAATACTTATGTCGAAGAGAAGGCAAGCTAATTTCGATAACAACAGAATAAAATTGGAAAAGGAACCAACGACTAATCAAGTAAACAGTATGGAAGCACTAACACAACAAATTGCACTAATGCAATTGACCATAGAAAACTTGGTCTCAAAGAACCAGCAACTCGAAAATAAAGTGAGTCAACTGCCAACAAATCCTCTGGCTCCAGTCGCAATACAACCTCTGCATCCCATTGGTATGACGTATAACGCACCGGGTGAAATAAACTTGGATATATTCAAAGCACTGCCTGAATTCACGGGTAACCAGTTTGAATACAGATCATGGAGGGGGGATGTGTGTAGACTGATGGATAGTATTAAGCAGCACGAGGCATCAAACAGATATTGTGAGGCACTATCTATTGTAAAGACAAAAATTAGAGGTCCAGCCTCAGACGTCTTAATTAACCACAATACTATATTTAACTGGGAGGCCATAAAAAATCGTCTGGATTATACGTATGCAGACCAACGACCACTCTATGTTTTACAAGACGAACTAAGAAGAATAACACAAGGGAACAAAACCCTTTCGCAATATCATGATGATATAAATAAATCATTAACATTAATAACATCAAAGTTGTCAATGTCTGGTTATCCAGACACTACAGTTGAAATAATGATGAACGAAGCTGTTCAGGAAGCAGTTAGAGTATTTAAGGATGGAATAAAAAACTCTTATATAAGATCCACTCTATATGGTAATCAAATTAAAGATTTAGAACATGCTTATGCAATCGCAACGATAATTGAGCATGATAACGAACACAGGCGACTAAATCTAAGTTATGAAGAACCTAGGCAGGAAGGATATTCTCGTCCAAAGGATCAACCTAGACAAGAATTTCAAAGGCGTCCGAATATATATCATCAGGAAATACTCGACAGTTTGTATCAAAACCTTGGATCAACAACAGATCAACACAACAACAACGATATAACCATCAACAATCGAGCTTCAACCAACAAGGTACTTACAACTCCAATATAGCTAAAAGGCAACGAGAACCCAGTGGCAACTATCAGCAACGAAAAACTATGAGAACGAACAACCTATGCATGGAAGATGACAAAGATGACATGTATGTAGAAATCGGAAACTCATCAAATATTGTAAGTAATAAAGGAAAAAATCCTTTTAAGCATTTAAACTAAGATACGGGTTGCCTTGTCTCACCTTGTCAGATGGTAGTAGAGACTATCTTGTACTAGTTGACACAGGCGCAACCCATAATTATGTAAATTTAAATATTAAGTTAGGCGAATCAGAAAATTTAAAAGGAAATCTTAAGGTTTATTCAATTCACGGTACATCCATTTTGAAAAAGAAACAAGCTGCTAAAATATTTAACAAAGTATTAGATTTTTATGAAACAAATGAATTAAAAGATTTTGATATATTATTGGGTTACAAAGGATTAAGGACATTAAAAGGAAAAATAGATTTAGATAAAATGATACTTAAATTAGGGGCAGAAAAAACAGTTAAACTTAATTATTTAGTTAATGAAAAATATGAAAATTATAGAAGAAGAATAGATGAATTAATGGAAGAAAACAATGGCATTGGGCCATTACCTTTTACAAATCTGCTAGAGGCGACAATTAGAACTGTGACAGAAGATCCCATTTATACAAAACAGTACCCATACCCAATAGCTGACAATGAATTTGTCAATAAGGAAGTTAAAAGATTACTTGATGAGGGTATCATTTCAAAAAGTAATAGCCCTTTTAACTCACCGATTTGGACAGTCCCTAAAAAAGGTTTAGACGAATCTGGTCAACCCAAGCGTAGAATGGTCGTAGACTTTCAAAAGCTAAATAAAAACACAATTGCAGACAGATATCCTATACCAGATATTACTACAGTACTGCAAAATTTAGGACAGGCTTCGCTATTTACACTTGATTTGGAATCAGGATTCCATCAAATAAAAATTAAAGACTCTGATCAGGAAAAGACAGCTTTCTCTGTATTAGGTGGACATTATGAATACAAAAGAATGCTTTTCGGTTTAAAAAATGCACCTGCCATTTTTCAAAGATGCGTAGATGAAATACTTCGCGATTACATTGGAAAATTTGTCTATGTCTATATTGATGACGTTTTAATATATTCATCATCGGCTGATGAGCATATGAAACATATTGAAATTATCTTCGAAGCCCTAAATAAAGCAACTTTAAGAATATCCAGGGAGAAAAGTAAGTTTTTTCAAACAGAAGTAGAATACTTAGGACATGTAATTAAGAATGGAAAGATCTCAACAAATCCGGAAAAAAACGTAGCAATAGATAAGCTGCCCATTCCACAAAACTTAAAGGAACTTAGAGGTTTTCTAGGAATGACAGGTTACTACCGTAAGTTTGTAAGGAACTATGCAACAATAGCTAAGCCACTTACTGTTCATTTAAGAGGAGAAAATGGTAATGTTACAAAAAATCAAAGCAAAAATACTATAATAAAATTAGACCAACCAGCCATAGATGCGTTCAATAAACTAAAAAATTGTTTGAAGGAACAAGTGGAACTTCAACAACCCAGAGCTGATAAACCATTTGAACTCACTACAGATGCATCAAGCGTAGCCTTGGGTGCAGTATTAACGCAACTAGGTAAACCAATTGCTTTTATCAGCAGAACCTTGACAAGTACTGAGGAAAATTACAGTACTAACGAAAAGGAATTATTGGCCATAATTTGGGCTTAACAAAAATTCAGAAACTACGTTTACGGAAGTCCAGACTTAACAATATATACTGACCATCAGTCACTTACATTTTCCGTTTCGGACAGAAATCCGAACACAAAGCTAAAACGGTGGAAAAACATAATAGAAGAGTATGGTGCTAAACTTCAATATAAACCAGGTAAAGAAAATGTCGTAGCTGATGCATTGTCAAGACAGGTTATTAATGTACTAAGCACTACATCAGAAGATACAATACATTCAGCAGAATCATCAGCAGAAAATATTTTTAAAACCGTTAATACTCCACTTAACGCATACGGTGTACAAATTGAATTAGTACCAAATAAACATATTAACGAAGTTAGAACTCGTACAGTCTTCCCAAAGAGTCAGACACACAGTAAATTACACCAATGAACAGGAATTAATTAAACAATTAAAAAAGATAATCGTACCCAATCGAGCTACAGCCATACATACAACAGCCGAAACTTTATATTTAGTCGGCCCCATACTAAAAAATAGTTTCATAAATATACAATTTGTTTACACACCGATTAAATTAAAAGACATAATTGATAAACAACAGCAAAATAATATCGTCGAATTCACTCACAACCGCGCACACAGAGGTTATAAAAATAATATCAAGGAAATTTTGGAAACTTGTTACTGGCCTGATATGTCAAGACATTGCAAAGCATTTAACAAGAAATGTTCACCATGCTTGTTCGGTAAATATGAGAGACGTCCAACAAAAGAACCTTTGAGAGATGCTACAATACCACTACTTGAGAATAGGAGCACCAAATGTTCAGTAATTCAGGAATATAATGAAAACTTGTTAGAAATAGATGAAGGACACATATTAATTTATGGAAATCATACGGTTGAAAATAGATCAATGACAGGTACATTTCTAGTTTCTTTCACAGACCTAGTTAACATTGATGGAACAACATATAGAAATCTTCATGATAGATTAATTGAGGCTATACATACCAAACACAACGAAAACTTTGAAATAGAGAAAATAATACAATCAGACAAGGAAAATGCATTCACTAACATAGACTCATTACAGAGATTTCTTATACCATATGAAGAACATCCCTTCAGAACAGTTTCTTACTCTTTGCTTATAATAGCAACGACAATAGGTACAATTATATTAGGACTGAAAACATTTAAATACATTATTGCTTATAGACAAACCAAACAAACAGAAGCTTACAACGTCTATTATAAATCAGTTTTAGAAAAAGCTAGGAAAGAGTGGGACGCTCTTGTTTAAGAAGGAGGAGAGTTAAGATGTCGTATCTTATATACAACAACAAAATTATATTATATTTACAAACGTAATTACAAGACATAGACAGACGTACAAAGTCCAGCATTGAATCATAACTGATAACAATATATACTTTAAGGAAAATATCTAATTTTGTAGACAGTAAGTAAACAATAATACCCAAACACATGTGCTAACTGATAACAATATATACTTTAAGAAAAATATCTAATTTTGTAAACAGTAAGTAAGCAATTAGGAATAATAATACCCAAACACATGTGCTAACTGATAACAATATCTAATTTAAGAAAAATACCTAATTATAAATAAACACATTTTTGTAACAAAGAATCATTACTAACCGAAGGGTTACTAATACATAAATAAACACTCTTAAAGATAAGAATATGATAAGTACAAGTAGTATAAATAGTCCTTAAGAAACATTTAGCAATTCAGTAGTTTTTAAGAAAATATACCGAATAAAGACGAACGCTTGTCGTTCAAAAAAGATATTTTTATTTTCTTATTTTTTGCTCAAGAAAGGTGTAAGAACTTTAACTCGCGCCATAAAGAGTAATTAGATGCGGACGTTACATCAAGACCTTCTAAATACTTTTCCAGTAGTGCAGTTTTTTCCGACGATAGCAGCTCTTTGAGTCGTTTAGTACATTCTTTAAGTCTGATTTTATTTAGGGGTGATCTGTGTTGTTGCCATTCTCTTCTAGCTCTCCTTTTTTCACATACAAGACGTTCAATTTCCGTAGAATAAATTCTGTTAAAGCCGGTCTGCGGATAGGAGGTAGTGGCGTGTTCAGCAGCCTGTTTAATATTTTCGTTAAGATTGGCAATGTTAAATTCAATATCATCGCATGATCTAAGCTGAATGTTTTCTACGCAGTGACTACTAAGATATTTTTTGAATGCCAGCCAGTTGATTCCATTAATCATCTTCACATATGAGTTAGTTAAATCACTCCTTAGTGGGTTGAAAATTGTAACTATTGTTGGAGAGTGATCGGAGGACAGATCTAGAGAGGCCTCTACATGAATTAAGTCCCTATGAATATTTTTCGTGACGGCAAAATCTATAACATCTGGAATTTTTCTTACGTCAATAGGCCAGTAAGTTGGCTTCCCACTCGAAATGACATCTAAGCCCATTTTTGAAATTGAATTGAACAAGGCTCGACCCATAGGCGTAGCTAGGCCTTTCTGGGGGGGGCAATGCCCCCAGACTTGATTTTGCCCCCCAGGATTTATTACAAATTCTTTTTAAAACATATTCTTTTGCCTGTAATATTAAAAAATTCTATTTTTTATTTATTTTAAAATTACTCATGAAAATCACCAGCAATTTTTATACAAACTTTTCGAATAATCGCTAAATATGCATACTTTTATTAGATAACAAATACGCAAAAAACTATAAGTTTACAGCACTTCAAAACATCACAAATAGTACACTCCATGGGAGTTTATAATGCATGTGTGTAGATATGTATGTGTGTATGTAGCTTTCAACAAATTCTTAATAAAATTGTATTAGTGTACGTAGTTAGTAGCAAGGCAAGTTGTTTTAAGGTGTTCTTAAGATTTTCTACTGTCAGATTGTTTGTAACGATAGCCACCAATTTTTATTTAGAGTAAAATTAAAAATAGCGAAAAATTATGATCTGCAAATACCTTGTATATATTCATATACCAAGGCGAATTGATATAAGGTGGTCTTGATTTGCAACTCTGCGTATTCGCCTTGTATATTTGTTAGTGTAAAATTTCCTGCTGTCAAAATATTTCTTAACGTTTTGGTTCATTTGACAGCAGGAAATTTATGTCAGCTGGCGAATTAAGATCACCTTATGTGAATTCGCCTTGTTCATATACTATATATACTCGTACACACACATGTATGTATGCACATTTATGGTTCAATCCAGGGCTGCCAGATAAAATGATGGAAAAATCGCCGAAATCCCGATAAAATATAAAATAATCGTCATTTCATGTCCGAAAAATCGTCAGAAAATCGAACAAATCAAAATTTCCTCTTTAAACATGTATACATATGTTTTATTTTTATTAGAAAACAAAACAAAACAATTCCTGTTCATATACAACTTGGTTAGACTAGTGGAAAACTTGTGAAAAATATTCCTAAGTTAGCAGGTCCAAATTTTGGTATCAGTACTTTTGATGACCGAAATTTTTGATAGGATATCAACTTACACAGGCCAATATATCGTTGGTCTCAAATGGAAAGGCCCTAACGAAAATAATTGTGACTATACAGGAGAAGGTAAAACATAATAGAAAGTGTAATATTCAAAATGTAACTTTTTTGTACAACTGCTTGTAAAAGCGCTATTTTTTACACTATTGCAATAAATTTTTGTGATGAGGTTTATTAGTGTGAAATTTATTGAAATCACTGAAAAACTCAACTATCGATATGTATGCATGTATATATATGCACATAAAATTTTTTTCAATTGAACACATATACATACATGCTTGCATACATATGTTTGTACTTATTTATGTATGTATGTTCATTCATCGCAACAATATAGTATTGATTCAGAACTTCAATATTGGAAGGGTAACTAAATAATAAATGGCAATTTTCTATTTTTATTTATGCACCAACAGATAAATTTTTTTTAAATTAAATAATAAATTATTAAGAAAGAGTCTGCAAAAATTCACCAAAATCTTTTATTGTTATGCATATATGAATTCTAACAGCAGATTTTTCATAAATAGCTGCCCTTTTTAGACTATTGAAAAATCGTCAATTTTACTTAGGGTTTACACATGCAAGTGCAAGTTCGAAAAACTCAATACACTCAAACTCTTTTACTAACACAACTACACTTTCGGCACTTGCAGTCTACTTCCAACTCAACTGCAAAGGAATTTTACAAGACAGTGACTTGTTTCACTTGTAGCAAGTAAATGAAAAGTTAGATAACAGTGTTGCCCTATTCATACTTTAGTACAAATTAACTGGAATTCAGTGTAATGTTATATGGGTTTTACTAATTTGAAATACATTTAAAAACTTAATTTACAGCCTGTTTGTAGAACGCGACAAAGGCGACTCGCGAAGAGCCAGTTCATGGACGATTACGTAATGAAAAGCGTTTGTATAACGCGACTCGACTTTGTCGTGCAGCTTACGTTAATTCGCCCATATGTCAAGTATGTACTAAATCTTACTGTTGCCAACATGTTAAAAAAAAAGCTTTTGTCTAAATTTTTTCATATGAAATTGTTATTTTAACTTAAAAAAACGGCAACCCTATTCATGTGCATTAATGAAAACACAATTGACAAATGAATTAAAAATTATTTTGTTTTTGGCTCTTCTGTAGCTTCGTTTTTTTTTTAATTAAATTTAATTCTATTCTTTCGAAAATACAAAAAATATCCTCGCGTTTTGGTCGGTGTTAAACGTCTAGTGGATTATGCCATTAAGGTACCTAAGGATTCACACGTATCCTGAAAAAGCTGGTGTTAAACACTCTGTGGAAGAAACTGTGAAAATGATAGAAAAAGAGTTGGCAAATGAAGCTGTTGGTGTTTTCATTAGACAAATTCAGTCTCCGGATTGGTCCTACATTTGCCATGGGCCCTGATTGCAGCATTCATGTCAAGATTTTTGGCAAGGATTGCAATTTACTGTTGAACACTACACACCAAGAAAGATTTTCAGTTTTGGTAATTTTAAATATTGAAAACGATTTGGTTAAAAACGAAATATCTGCTGATATTATATTAAACACTTTTCTTAAGAAAAATAGAAAATTTTTATAAAAAAATATGTAAATAATAAGGAATTTGGGCTTTTTTTAAGCAATATCTATATGCATTTCTTTCCTGCTTGTGTAACTCATCAGTAGACTTCAACCCAAAAGTTTTAGAAATATGCTGAAAACCTGTATATGCTTATAGTAAGACTCTTAGGGCTAATAAATCAGTTAAAGTTTAAACGGTGGTTTAGTTGAACTAAATTTTAATTCATATGTGGTTTAAACTCAACAGGAGTAAATCAGTGAACCATACCTCATGTGTAGTTAAAAGCATTCAAATTTTACTGAGAAAGAAATTATATATATTCTTTGCAAAGTAGAATAGTATAAAGGAACAATAGAGTGTAAGAAAGCAAATCGAATCGAATCTGAAGAAAAAGTAGAAGCTTGGAAAAAAGTTGAATGCTTTTTAAATGCAAAACATATGGTCTGTAAGTAATAAAATCATATAGCCTGTATTGGTAGTTTAAACGCCCAATTTTATGCGTTTACAGATGGTTTAAATACTGCATTGATTTATATGTTTGCTGGTTTAAACACATTTTAAATCAAAAACAGAGATTAACTTGAACTGATTTATTAGCCCTTAATATGTTGAGAATTATAATATAAAAACATAATGATTCTTGAGGCCTCCATAAGCTTTTTTTTAGCTTTTTTCAAAAACTATTCGGGTGAAGTCTACTGGCGAGTTCCATAAGAAGGATCGAAATTCATATAGACATTGCTGAACCAAACGTTGCTTTAGCAAAAATTCCTAATAAATTAAAGACTATTTAATTAATTATTATTTATTTTGATATTAACACTTCTCAAGAATTTTAAACTTTTTATGAAATCATTTCTTGCTTCTATCTTTTCGAAATATTGTATTCAAATATAGTATATACATAAATAATTTTTCCATATGAACATATAAACTTGTTGCAAATGAACATTAATTTTATTATTATTTAGTTTATTATTATTAGATTATTATTATTATTATTTAGTTTTTTTCTAATACATACTTTACTTTTTGTCTATATATTGCTTTTGTTTTGAATGTTTTGTTTTTTTAGTTTTAATTATAACTTAATTTTTGTTATTGAAACTGGACTGTTAATTTATGTTTTAACTTAAATGAAAAAATGTTAAATAAAAAAAATCTGTATAAATTTAAAATTTTTAAACGCACTAATAATCCCAAATTTATATTTTACTTATTAAGTAAAATATTTTTTTTATTAAAAATACATTGAAATTGATTATTGAGGGGTTTAGCTGGATCCTATGCGCATTTCACTGTTGCTAATGCAGATCATCAGGGAACCTTTACCCAAAGCTTCTTAGACCAACTAGAGTTATTATATTATAAACTTTCATTTAAACAAATGAGAAGCTCAATAACAAATAACAAAGTTGAAACAAGACATCAATAATCAACATGTTTTTTATTTTCTTACTTTACTATTGCTACATTGGCTAACTTTTTTTCAGCTTCAAATTGTAGTCGTAAGAGTATGTAAAAGAAAATAAATGTAAATAACAACAACAGCTATTTAAGAGTACAGTGTTGCCACACAAGTATTTTTTTGACCGGGTGCAGTCAAGTTAATAATTAGTATTTATTATGGGAATTGTTACAATTTAAGTTTAAAATTTTTAAACGCACTAATAATCCCAAATTTATATTTTACTTATTAAGTAAAATATTTTTTTTTATTAAATTTAACTTATTGAGCTTCTCATTTGTTTAAATGAAAGTTTATAATATAATAACTCTAGTTGGTCTAAGAAGCTTTGGGTAAAGGTTCCCTGATGATCTGCATTAGCAACAGTGAAATGCGCATAGGATCCAGCTAAACCCCTCAATAATCAATTTCAATGTATTTTTAATAAAAAAAATATTTTACTTAATAAGTAAAATATAAATTTGGGATTATTAGTGCGTTTAAAAATTTTAAACTTAAATTGTAACAATTCCCATAAAAAACACTAATTATTAACTTGACTGCACCCGGTCAAAAAAATACTTGTGTGGCAACACTCTATTCTTAAATAGCTGTTGTTGTTATTTACATTTATTTTATATTTGATCTGCATTAGCAACAGTGAAATGCGCATAGGATCCAGCTAAACCCCTCAATAATCAATTTCAATGTATTTTTAATAAAAAAAAATATTTTACTTAATAAGTAAAATATAAATTTGGGATTATTAGTGCGTTTAAAAATTTTAAACTTAAATTGTAACAATTCCCATAAAAAACACTAATCTGTATAAAATTTTTTAAACGCACTAATAATCCTAAACCAATATTTTACTTATTAATATTTTACTTATTAAGTAAAATATATTTTTTTAATTTCCAATTTCAATGTATTTTTAATAAAAAATATATATTTAACTTAATAAGTAAAATATTAATTTGGGATTATTACTGCGTTTAAAAAATTTTAAGCTTAAATTTCAACAATTCCCATAAAAAACACTGATTAAAAAAAATTTTATTTGCCCCCCCCCCCAGAAAAAATGTCTACGCCAATGGCTCGACCTCTAGGTGTAAAAGAAGACGCGATCCCCAGTACGTATGTTTTGCATTGTAGTCACTTGCTGCCGCGAAACAAGATCCAAGCGATTTGTAGAACTTCTCATACTGATCTTCGATAACTGAAAATCTGGGAGGTGAGTAAATTGATGATATCACGAAATTCGCACAAAAATTTTCTACTAAAATATTCGTTGTTTGCAAATATTCTTCACTAACGTTGTCAAGGATATAGTGCTTGAGTCTTAACTTAATCAGAATTGCTGATGCACCACATGCTCTCTCTCTCGGGTCCTTTGTATCATATAAAGTGTAACCATTTATTTTAAATAAGCTTCTTGAGCTCAAATGAGTCTCAGAAACCAACATTATATCAATATTTTTTTCCATGAGGAAGTGCTCAAGTTCATTTTTATGTTGGCGAATGCCGTTTGCGTTCCAGAAACATATTTTTAACGTGTTCATGGTTTATTAACTAATGCTTGAAGCAGTGTATTCTGCATTCGCAGCATTTCTTGCATCATACTTGTCATATTTGTAGTAAAGTGGTTTATAGTTAGCACCAGATTCTCAATAGTAGCTTCAAGGCGACTAAAGTTAAGGCTTGAGTTTGAATTCGTTGAATTATTTGGCGGTGGAACATTTTGCGTGGGAATTGAACTAGTCTTAGCAGCATCAGCATACGATAAACGTGAAGTAACTGGTTGGCTGATTTGAGCAAAAGTGTCGGAGTTCGCGTTTACTTGTAGAGCTGGAGTTAACTTGGGTTTTTGACCCATAGCCTGTTTAACCAAAGAATATACAGGGCAGCCTTTATAGTTAGCTGTGTGATTACCTCCACAATTACTAAATTTTTTTTTCTGCTTGATCTTTTGGCTTAGTGCAGCTAGCAGTACCATGCAATTCACCGCAGATAACACACACTGTAGGTAACTTGCAGTAAGTTTTCGTATGGTCATATTCTTGGCAATTATGGCACTGTACGGAATCTGAACGCTTACGTGGCTCTTCAACTGTGATTTTTCGATGTAAGAGATACTTTACGTTATAAACTGGATGGGTTTCATTTTTTTTCAATTGTATGTCATTCGGCTCCAGTTCAACCCGAAATAGGGGTTGGGGGGACCTTTTCTCTATTAAATATGTTGGTAACATTTTTTACCTTGAATCCTTGGTCGACAAGTGCACATTTTACTTCTTCGGGTTCAACATATGAATCTATGCCCTTTAATACTATCTGTAGGCCTTTAGCACTCTTAAGTTGGTATGTGTAAAAATTTGTTTTATTTTTTTCGAATTCACTAACAATTTTTCGGAAATCTTTTTCATTATATATTTGGATTTTAGTTTCATCAATATTACCTCGTTTAATTGGAATGATGTGAAAAGTATTTTCACCAATGGTCGACAGTAGTTTTTTTATAAGCGCGTTAGAATTTTTTTTCTCTCAGATAAATAGGTGGTGGCCTAAAAGACTTTTGCGATGATGTAGAGGGCTTGTCGTCGGTGTCTTGCAATAATGAAAAACGATTTTGACGATTGGTAGATGATGCGCTGTTATCCCTAGACATCTTTGGAGCAGATGAAATTTTTGAAGAATTTGGGCTTCGCCCACGCTTTACCACTGTTATATATCTGTCCATTCCCACTTGTACCTTGGGTTTTGAGCTACTGTTATCTGTAGTGATAACTTGGTTTAGTGATGAAGGCGAGCCCGATGCGGATGATATCGCAGACTTAAATGAAGAAGTACTAGGCAATGGTAATGTTAACGATTCACTAGTTGGCATTGGATAAAGCGAAGTTGATCGCTGACGAAAAATTGGCTTTGCCGTTAAAAAAAGATTTTCATCAGATTTATTATTTATATTGTTTTCATTAAGAGTTTCAGAACTCACTGTAAAATAAGCATTTCTGATGTTAGAACTCACTTCAAAATTTTTTTTCTTTGAGGTACTCATACAGAGTATTATTCCTCAAGGGAACTTTGTTTGTGTTTACGGTTTTTTTTTGTTTTTGCTATTTCTTGCTATGTAAAAAATATTAGTAAAGCCAATAAGCTTATTTATCAAGGTGAATATGTATTACGAATATTTTTTGTATGATTTTTGATTTTGTTGTTTTTTTATATTTAAAAATCCGCTTTAATGTCTCTTCACTATGAAGGTTCAACGAGAACTGAAACCAATGGCAATACATTTTGACAAAAGTGCACCATGCCACACTCTATCAAACGCCTTGGAGCTATCTAGAGCCACCACCTTACTTTCGCCAAAATTGTGGACTGAATTACACCATTTCTCCGAGAGGAGGGCTAGTAGGTCTCCCGTAGAGCGGCCTCTACGAAATCCATACTGCCGGTCGTTGAGTAAGCTGTTGGACTCCAAATACCTTACAAGATGGAAATTTACCATACTTTCCATCACTGGAAAGTGCAGAGCATATTGCGATTGGGCGATAATTTTCAGGGTTAGTAGCTTCTCCTTTTTTAAGGTTTGGCGTAACATTAGTAATCTTCCAACACACTGGGAACTCACCAACATGGTACAACGTGCGGAAGAGATTAGCTAATGGACGTGCTAGCGTCGAAGAGCACTGTTTCAAGACCAGTGCTGGAATGCCATCCGGCCTAGGAGACTTGTTTATGTTGAGTTCCGACAAAACCCTTTTTACTGCCCGAGCTCGAAAGAATATCTTAGGCATAGTAGTGGATACTCTCTCTAGTATAGGCAGAGGCTGATTGCTTTCCGGCAAGTACGAATTACTTGCAAATATTTCAGCTAGTAGGTTAGCTTTATCGGCCGGGTCAGTGAATATTAAGTCATCCTTTAAAAGAGTCGGAATTGAAGAACTAGGATTATTCTTTACTCCTTTAACGAATGACCAGAAGCTCTTACTACCCTGAGGGACAGCAAGAACTTTAGCACGGAGACGATTCTCGTAAGGAGCTTTTTCACGCCTCAGTACTTTTGCACACGAAGATCTCGCCCTTTTACGTAGCAAATCAGTATCGGCATTTTGATTACTTCGCCAAATACTGAATGCTTCCTCTCTAGATCTGACTGCGTTTTTGCATGTCTGATTAAACCATAGTTTCTCTTTGGGCTTAATCGGAATTTTTTTTGATGGTATGAAAGCTTTCATGCCCATCAAAATTATACTTTCGACCATTTTGGCCATGGCATTGACATCATTGTCTAGGAAACATAGCTTCCAATTAAAATGCCGAAAAAATTCGTTGAGCTGAGCCCAACGAGCCTTTTCGTATATGTATTTAAGTCGTTTCGTAGCTGTAGGTGAAACGCTATGAAGTGCTGAGAACGAAAAGGAGGCCGAAATGGTACAGTGATCTGAATTGCCGAGAGGTGCATTAAACTTACTTCATACTTATCAGGGTGTGAAGTGAGAAAGAGGTCGAGTGTATTTTGTTGGTGCCCTTCAACACACGGAATGTGTGTTGGTTTATTCACAAGTTGCACTAGGTGGTTATGCGCTGCGAATAACTCAACATATTGGCCTTCCGTAGTTGTACGGCTCGAATGGCGAAGCCAGTTGAATTGTGAACATTGAAATCACCAGCAATAACGATTTCACTGTTCGGACAACTCTCTAGGATCTTCGATATGGAGTCAGAAAGGGCATCGAAGCCGGAAATGGTAGTATCCCTTTCTGCGTTTGGACTTCTGTAGACAAATCCGAAATGCAAACAGTGTGCCCTGATTTGGAACTTAACCCAGAGACAGCTAAATTCAGCATCAGATATGCCTAGTGATTGCTGGCATTGGTACACAACTGTATTCCGAATGTACATTGCAAGTCCCCGATGAAAGTTAAAAAGCGATAGAAGTTGATAACCAGGTATCTGAAAATCCTGTGGATCAGCATTCTCAGACACCTGGGTCTCACATAAGACGAAAACATCCGGTCGATGGAAACAAATGTGTGCATATACAGAGAAAAAAATTCGATCTTAGGCCCCGTATGTTGCAGAAGTCAATTTTGAATTTGTCAGACATAGCAACGTGAGAAAATTCAAATCAAATGTTTAATCTGCGGTATTGAATTCAGTCACGTTAACCACTGCTTAATTGATGACTGCTTAGTGATCAGTGTTATACCTTCATCACTAAACAGTCCACCAGCAGCTAACGGAAAGGCGTCAGTACCACAGAGTTAGATTGCGTTAGGATATGAGGGGGAATGGGAGAGGAAAACACAATGACTTAAAAAGGTTATAAAAGCCCTGATCTGGTCATCCCAGCGGGAACGGCAACACTGTGCCACCACTGATACATAGTGCCAACAACAACGTATAATACATGCGACGTGAATACATTTAAAAATCATGACGTTTTTATACAACCATTCAATGCTACACGATAAGTGTGTGTTTAAACGATTATGATCGTTCTTCTGAGGCACTTACAAATTGTATGCGAGTAGTCTGTAACTATTCCATATGGCGTAGTTTTGGGGTTAGTCCGATAAGTCTCGGCTCATTATCAGTGTTGCCAAAACCTGTTGAGGAAAAAAGGCTAGACTTTGTTGAAAAAATGCTGAAAAAATGCCAAAAAAAATGTATAAAAAATTTATTAGAAATAAAGCAAGGTTGTATATTTTTTACCAGTCTTTCATGTAGTTTATTGATTTGCTTTATCACATATGGTGCTAAAAAAGATTGTTTTCTTGTATATAATATAAAAATAACAACAAAAATATAATATGCTAGAAAATGCCAGAAATTTTTTAAAAATGCTGGAAGACATGCTAGATAGTTAGGTTAGGTTAGGTTAGCTGGCTGCTGGTAAGGAAAAGTAAAAAGAATCTAGCTCACTTGATTGATGATCCCTTTGTGCTACCTGTAAGGTGAAACAAGAAAGAAAGAGAGAGAGAGAACAATGGGAGGGTAGAGGTAGAAGAGAGATAGAAGATTGTTTTCGGGGGGTGTGAGGTGCGAGTGGGTCAAGAAGTTAGGGTAGGTGGGGTCAGCGATTATACCAACCACTGTTCCTAATATAGAGGCTTAGGTTTTTGAGTCCGATTTCCGATAACTCGGATAAAATTTCGAAGGATATTCTGCCAAGGAGGTGTAGACGGAGATCCTCTGGAGTGGGACAAAGACACAGGAGATGTAGGATACTTTCTTCCTCGTCATTGCAACTGTAGCAGTAGTCATTATACGGGAGACCCATACGTTTAGCATGGGTTCCGAAGGTACATTGACCGGTCAATGTGGCCACGATGTTCCTCAAGTGTTTCCTATTGAAGTTCATGAGATTTTCGGTTCTACGGGAGTCCAGGCGAGGCCAGAGGGTTCTCGCTATTACACATGTGGACTCATTTCGCCATCTGTTTTGAGCTAATTCCAGAAAGGTAGCATCGAAACGTCTCCAGCAGGATGAGAGTGGGAGTCCACAAAGATTGTCGATATCGACCTCTCTTAGTGATCCCCTCTTTGCCAGCTCATCCGCAACTATCTTTCCTGAAATAGTCCCGTGTCCATGCACCCAGTTTAACGAGATATTTGATTGCTACGCAATTGCATCCAGGGCCTTACGACATTCTTGGACAAGAAAGGATGTTGTATACACCCCTGTGAGGGACTTAATAGCTGATTTGCTGTCAGTTATAATATGGATATCTCTATTTGAAATCCGATAGAACTTTAGCCATTGTGTCGCTCTCTTGATGGCAGATAACTCTGCCTGTAGTATAGTACAGGGTGTGCCAAAAGAAACCAAGGGGTGTAAAAGTTTAATAACTTTTTTGTTTATTAATTTTTTTTTTATTTTTTCTTTCAGATTATATAGACAACACTTGGAGAATTTATAATGGAGAGGTTCACAACTGAACAGAGAACCAGAACAATAGAATTTTATTATTTAAACCAGAAATCAACTTTATTGAAAATTTGATTATGAGTGATGAAGCTCATTTTCATTTGAATGGCTTTGTTAATAAGCAGAACTGTAGGTTCTGGGGTTCTCAAAATCCAAGAGCCATTCATCAACGCCAATTGCACCCCATCAGGTGTACTGTATGGTGTGGGATCACATCTGAAAATGTCATTGGGCCCTACTTCTTCGAGAATGAAGATGGAAGTGATGTAACCGTAAATGGAGAGCGGTATCGGTTTATGATAGAAAATTTTTTACGTCCTGCTCTTGAAAACAGACCTGGTATGTGGTTTCAGCAGGACGGAGCCACTGCCCATACTGCCCGAGACACAATGGCACTTTTAAGTCAAATTTTTGGAGAGCGAATAATTTCTCGAAATTCGGAAATTATTTGGCCAGCGCGATCGCCAGATTTGACAGCACCCGACTATTTTCTTTGGGATTTTTTGAAGGAGCGAGTGTATGTGAACAAGCCAGAG
Organism: Tachina grossa; assembly: GCA_949987645.1. Lineage (NCBI taxonomy): Eukaryota > Metazoa > Arthropoda > Insecta > Diptera > Tachinidae > Tachina > Tachina grossa. Next base: position 86,129,723 of record OX465276.1, on the reverse strand, counting down.
ACAATCCTTGAACTCAAGACAAACATTGTTGCAGAAATTCGAACGCTACAGCCACAAGTTTTGAAAGATGTTATGGAAAATGCTCTAAAAAGAGCCCATCAGTGCGAAGCTGAAAACGGTGGTCATTTAAGAGAGATCATTTTTCATACTTAGTGTAAAAAAATTTCCATTTTGTATATTATATAATCTGAAAGAAAAAATAAAAAAAGTTAATAAACAAAAAGTTATTAAACTTTTACACCCCTTGGTTTCTTTTGGCCCACCCTGTACATTCGTTCGGGAGTCTGAAGGACATTTCCATTTCGTATTCTGGAATGAAAACGCCTCCTCCAACCTTCCCCCTTTTTTGAACCGTCCGTGAAGACCTGTATGGCTCAGTGGGGAACCCCCTTTTATCAATGAAATTTGGAAATTCCTATTCAAGTAGGGTTTCGGATTGCGTTCAGTCTGACGGCGGTACGTAGAGCTAGCTTTCTAGCCGTTAAGTCCAATGGAAGGGAACCCAACATAACGAAGAGCGCTTTTGTTGCCGTTGATCTTAGAGCACCTGTTGTCATAAGTGCCATTTTTCGGAGAATTCCGTCTATACGGGACTGATTACTTACTGAGTCCAGTGCTTTCCACCAAACCAAAATTCCATAAAATAATATAAGTTTTATAACCATCTCTAGTATCCAACCGACTCCCTTAGGATTTATTCCCCATGTAGGACCGATTGCATTTCTACAGACGTACATTGCCATTGTAGCTTTCGCTACTCTTGCCTGAAGATTTTCTCCCCAGGAAAGCTTACTATCGAGGACAAAGCCCAGATATTTGGCTTTATCCGGCAGGTAATACCATTTAGCTTAGGGTGGTTGAAGTTGGGAATTTTGTATCTCCTAGAAAATAGTATTAGTTCCGTTTTGTCCGGGTTAACAATGAGACCGCTCAGTGAGCACCAAGCACTAACCTCGTTTAGTGCATATTCCAGTCTCTGTAATATACTATCTAGGTGGAACCCTGATGCTAGATGCTATTAGTTAAGCAAGCTGACAATCATGCGGATGTACTTATTGTTGAAACTGTAATCAATAAATTTAATCCAGCCAATATAAATGTTTTCGATGGTGAAGACGTTTATCTCTTGGTATTAATTTTTTTTAAACAAACACAACCCCCGAAGCGATAAGCTTGTCTGCGTAAAAAACACTCAGGGTCTATGGCGGTAACCAAAGCCATGACCTCTGAACTGACAGGCTACCCAGCCACACGGTCTCGAACTTCAAGTGACAAAATCTTCAGAATTTATTTGGAAATTTTAGTAAGTTTTGCGAATCAGGTAATTTTTAATAATAATTGCATAATTCTAACAAATAAGGGATGACTCAAGCCATTTGCACCATTGTCTAATAGAAGTATATTTTTTTTGCAGTTTTTGTCCTTTTTAGGGTTCCGTATACCAAAGGTGAAAAGGAACCCTATGGTTTTCGCTACGCGGTCCGTCTGTCTGTTACAGGCTTTTTTCTCGAGAACCGCAAAAGCTACGGACCTGAAATTTGGACAGAATATGTAGAACTTTGGCGGCTAGAAAAACAAATGCATGCGAGTTAAAAATTAAAGGGTGTGTCGAAACAAGCAACGAAAAATTTTAAAATCCCATGTAATATACATACATATAATTGAAATTTGTAGTCAGACCAACAATTAACACTAAAATTAAAAAATTAAATTAAAGGGTGTTCTATCAGTTCATGTAATTTTGACAACTTGCTGTATCTTGGAAATCGTAAGAGGCAAACTCCTGAAATTTTCAAAAACGATAAAACAAAAAAGTAACATAATTATGTATATAAAATTGGCAAACCGAAAAAAAATCGCCTAAACCGAAAAAAATCGCCAAAACGAAAAAAAGCACCTAGTTACAACCAACAGTCATTAAATAAATACGCCACGCATTTTTGTGATGTAGTATCCCTTTGTATCAGTTGTAAGAAAGTTGAAGTGATGAAGGCATAGTCACTGATCACTGAACTATACCGACGTCAGCATATACTAATCCTAATGGCCGATTAGAGCACCCTCCTTCGTTGTGTAGCAGAATCATCGGCGAAGTAAAATAACCGATAAAATGGGTACTAACCACAGCTTCAAAAAAAAGTTAATACGCCTCATTTAACACCAGAGGCGCTGCAACACTGCATTATTAAAAATGTGCAAAAAACAGTTGTAAAATAATGAAGCTATTCTCTGTCTCTTCGTTCACCGCCTGTCTTCTCATTTCTATCACTAACCCTTTCCTAAAGAAGGTATGTAATACCTAGTAATAGTAGTAGGCATTCATTGCCTGAGTGTGACTTCTCTTTATAGAAAAAACCGCCATGCTTTGCAAATTTTGGCGAATTTTTCCAAGTTTTTGGCATTCCTTCTAATTTTACGTATTTATATATATATATCCTTATTTACAAAACAAACAAAAATACAAATTGTTTATTGCATATTTTAGTAAATGTTCATGAAGAAAAAAAGCGCGTCAACGAACTCTCGCCTTGTGGGTTCCACTAGAGCACTTGTCTTGCAATCTCATCAGGAGGTCTTCTTAACATATGGCCAATCCAAGTCCATTTACGCCTGCAGATTTCATATTCAATGGATTTACAGTTTGCTAACAAGATCAATTGATCATTTGTGACCCAATTCGGCCAGAAAATGCGTAGAATTTGTTTTAAGCATTTGTTGTAAAATGCTTGTAGTCTCTCGAGAAGCTTGGGAGGAGCTCCAGTAGGTACAACCATATAGCAAAATAGATTTGACACTACAATTAAAGATCCTAAGTTTCGTGCCGATCGAGATGTTGTTTGCGCGTCATATTCTGTGTAGGGAGTGGAATGCTATTCCCTCTGTTGATTCTGTCAATTATATCAGCATAGGAACCACCATCTTTACTGATGGTGCTGCCGAGATATGGGAAGGACTCTACATCCTCGACTATCTGGCCATGAAATGCTAATTGTGATGTGTTTCTAGTACCAATACGCATTAATTTAGTTTTCTTTACGCTCATTTTTAGCCCAACTTTACTGGCGTTCTCTGAGAGGACGAGTAGTTTTTTGCTGAATGTCCTCAAAACGATGTGCGAGAGTAGTAGGGGAATGTTCATCCGGGGACAATTAAAATTGTTAAATTGTGGCTGAAATTGTTAAATTTGGGTAATTAAAATTTGAAAATTGTTAAATTCTTAGAAATTTGTGAAATTTGATACCTACGAGGGTGGTTCGATAAGTCCTTTAAATATTTTTCGAGGGTGGTTCAATAAGTCCGTCTTTTTCCTAATGCCTACGGCAATGCATGATATTTTTTTCAAATGCCGACGGCAAAACATGATTATTATTTTTTTCAAATGCCGACGTCAAAACATGATTATTATTTTTTTCAAATGCCGACGGCAAAACATGATTATTATTTTTTTCAAATGCCGACGGGAAAATCATGCAAATGATTTTTCCTAATACCAATATTGAAATAGTGATTATTAATTTTTCCTAATGCCGACGGCAATGCATGATAATTTTTCCTAATGCCTACGAAAATGCATGATAATTTTTCCTAATGCCTACGGCAATGCATGATAATTTTTCCTAATGCCTACGGCAAAACATGATTATTATTTTTTTCAAATGCCGATGGCAAAACATGATTATTATTTTCTAATGCTCCCAGTGTTGCCAGACTGTAGAAATTTGTTATCGTAATACTATATCAGTAATATCAGAGAAAGTAGATTTGATGACTACTAGTTCCTATGGTCTCATATGAATCATGGGAATGTGCTTGTGTGATTTCCTCACGCTAATAAATTGTTTATAAATAAACAATAAATAAATTGGTATAAAATAAAATAATTAAATAAATTATTTTATTTATTTATAAAACGATCTCATGTATGTGAACACTCCTAATGCTTGTGTGTGGGGGGTCCAGCTTGTTTGTCGCTGGTAAGCTTATATTCTGTTTATTTGTTTAAGAAATATATTTGTATGTATGTATGTATGTATGTATGTATGTGTGTATGTATGTGTGTATGATGTATGTATGTATGTATGTGCGATCGAAAGAACTTGTGCGTGGAATATTTTGTGGCTGTGTAGAATACATTTATATTTTGCAACGTAATCATTTTCTTTGTCTGCGATTATTTTAAAGCAGCAAGTTTCAACTAACTACAGTCATAAGCAGAGAAACAAAAAGTAAAAATTTGCAAGTTAGCAAAAATGCTAACTTCTCCTCCTCCTTCCCACTTCCTTCTCTTTCCTTTATGTAGTTTGTTTTTGAAATAAGAAAACACTTGTAGATTTTTTATATTTCTATACATTTATTGCTTAAAGTTTTTTAAAATTTTATAATAATACATACATTAATATTTTAAAGAGTGAAAAAATTCATTTAAAGCAAGATATTTCTTTTGTTAGTAAAATAGCATTTTTTAATGCGCAAACACCAAGTTTATGATAATTACAATAAAAAGATTCTGGATACTTAATCTCCATTTGTTTAAAGTTGATACAGCCTATATCCTCAACGTTAAAAATTTTTCGGCATAAGATTTTTTCCAACCATCGTCTTTTCTCTTCACCTTTTACATAAATTTTAGAACATCTTGCGTTGGTTTTTAAAAAATTGCAAACGCTTTGAAAAGAAACTGATCCAGCAGTCCAGCTGAGGTGATGATAGTTTTTCGGTAGCCACTTTGCTTCTCTTTGCCTTTTTATTGATAAGCATTTAAAATCAAATGGTGGTTTTATAATGAAATTGTTGTATTCATAATTGTCGAAAACAATCGCTACTTCTTTTGCGATGAAATCATTTGAATTACTTTTGAAACCTTGTACGTCTATAAAAATTGTGTTATTTTCCATATTATTCAATTTATAAGACTTTTCGAACTTGTCCTTTGATGGGTATATATTCTATTATGCGATCATGAATAAGAATGCAGTAAGCTGATGTCTTTGCTGCAATATTAGTTGCTGTTTCAAATGTTATTTTTATATCAATCGGTCCATTATTGAGTGATTCATTCTGATGACTGACATCTACTACAATAATAGGAGCTTTTGTCTTAAACTCTGATGCAGATAGAAGCGGTTGAGATTCTTTCATATAGTAGCTTTGTTGGAATCTTAGATACATATCATATAGAATTGCATATCGTTCATTTTTGAACTTTATGTTAAGATCATCATATGGATATGAGACTGAATTTAAATGTACTTTTAAATTAGTCAAATCACAATGAACAAACTTATTTTCTTGTTCAAAAGCAATCAATACAAAACGGGGGCGTTCTCTATTTGCAGCCAGTTTAACATTCCAAATATGGCTAGTACCTGTGTTTAATTGTGGATTAACATGACAATCCCAACTGCGAAATGCCATAGGTATTGAAGAACCATTGTTAATAATTTTTATCATATTCAATTTGCTAAAGTCGGATAATTGTACATGTGGGATTCTCCATGAGATGAGTGAAATTGTAAGTTTAGCTTTTTCAGTAGAAACACTCGAGCGTACAAGATCTTCATCATTTTTATTGCGCAAGAGTATCAATTCATGTTTTCCATTTAGTATAACTTTGTTGTAGTCTTCGGCGAATCCTAGAAGCATTTTTAGAGGTACATAAAAATTGAAAAATCCATTTTCAAGAGTAACATCGTCAATTTTGTTCCATCCAGCATTTTGCATCACATTGCTTTCTGTTGGTGACAGAGAAACCAAATTTTTTATAGTGCTTGTGGCTCCTAAATATCTTGTATGGTCAATTTCAATTCCATTGAGCTCATAGCGAATTTCATCAAATAGATATGACACAAAGTTGTTTTTTAATAAAAAGTTCTCCGAAGAAGAAGAAGAAGAAGATTTGGCCTTATTATCATCGGCAACAAACCACTCTACATAAATGTAGCTCTCACTGGGTAGCACATACAAATCTTGATTTTGTATTGAAATTCTAATTTCATCATTATTGTTGTAAGATTGTAAGTATGGTACATATGTATGATAGTCCTTTTTGATTATATTCTCATCAGACAAGGGTTTATCTAAGACATCTATTATTGAACTCATTTTGTCTTCAATTTAAAATTCAACGACTTAAGAAAATTTTTATTTGATGTTGTTAGAGCTTTTTGTTGAGCTGGTCGCTTTAATGTTGTTGTTGTTGTTCTTGCTGCTATATTTTTCAATGTATTTGTGTTGTATATTAGCATTATTTAGTTGGCCTTAAATGTATTCGTATTGGAATTTCCTCTCCTCGGAAATTAATTAAATCACCGTGTTGATCCAGTACGCGCAGCGCTAGTGAACTTATCTCTCTGGTGTTAACAGGTAAATAGATAAGATTTCTTGGAACCTCATCTATTTTATAGCCTGCAGGCACATTAATCGGAAATTCATGAAGTGTATGCGATTTCGAGTTATTCATATATGTGTTTATAGCGATACTACTTTCAATTCGCAAGAGATTCACTTTAAATATATTAACTGGAAGATCTGAATAATAATATTTGTTTGGTGTTAGGATTTTGCTATTGAATCCTAAAAGTTTTCCAATTGTATTGTCTTTATTAAAATATACAGGATCCTTGGAACTATTAACTTTAACTTGCATTGTATTGTTATTGGCTTCAATAAAAATCTTATTTGCTGGGCAGAGTCGTTTGTATTCCTCAGTAGATTAGTAATGGGGAACTGAGTCCTGTTTTGGGAATTCAAAACCGGGAAAAAACAAAAACGATGGTAACCCTGTTACAAATGGGAGGATTTCGGGGATTTTCATGCTGATATGGTGTGTGTGTGTGAGTCTGATTCCTTGGTTATGTCTATGCATGTGTATGGGGGTGTTTGTATGTGTGTATGGGAGTGTGTGTGTGTGTGTGTTTGTGTATGTGTTTTTGTATTTACTTGTATGTTTGACGGTGTCCGATACTTTTGTTGTAGTGGCAAACAATCATTATACCCAGTAGGAAATGTCGATGGTGAAAATGTACTGAGTCGCTTTTGACTTGTCGCTTGTGCGATGTACATACAAATGTATGTATACTGACAAGTTATTGACAAGTCCACCACAAATACACCATATCTGTTTCCTCTTCTTCTTTTATACTGACGGATAGAAGAAAACTTATTATTCCAAAATTGTTACTAGAATTTTAGTGTTGACACAAAGACACTTGCTCCCATTCTGACTGCAGGGTAGTTACAAGGGATCTGTGTATTTGTGTGCATATAGTGATTGTTATTTGATAGACTTTCTGCAGCTGTTTTGAGCTATCGTTGGTATGCTTATGTAGGGTTATTGTGTATATATGTACGCATTTATGTTTGCGATCTGTGGGGAAATAATCTAATAGCTGCAGAGATTGGCAACCCTATGGTTGAATGGAAGTGAATGCGGAATGTATTTGGTAATGGATGTATATGTTGTTGTATTAATGTATGCGATCGTTTCTATTTTTGCTTTGAAAAATATCATTGCTTGTGTGAGTTACATCAACACTTTTTCATACATATTTATAAATGAATGTGTATAGGTTTTCTAAGCTATTGACGTTGATATTCTTATTGATATAAAATGTTGTGTTGGCATAGGTTTTATGTGTACAAGTGCAGTTCAGATATTAAATGTTTAGAATCCAATCAGGTTGATAAGTAGAGTTTTTGATAGGGGTAGTGATATTTTTATTTCAATATATTTTACTTTAATGTAACAATTATAGGAAATAGCTTTCGGAGAAATACAGCAAAAACTTATAGAAGCACCTATATTCACGTGTCCCCGATTTTTATCGTACCTTTGTATTGCAAACTGATGTTAGCGATTTTGGTATGGGTGTTGCTAGACTGTGGGAATTTCATCATATCTCGTAATACCAACAGAGAAATTAGATTTGACGACTACTACACGATTCTCATATGAATTGGGGGGAATGTGTATATATATATATGTGTGTGTGTGTGTGTGTGTGTGTGTGTGTGTGTATGTAGTGTGTGTGTGTGTGTGTGTGTGTGCAGTGTTTGTGTATATGAATTTCATCATATGTCATAATACCGTCAGATAAATTAGATTTGATAACTACAACGCGATTCTCATATAAAGTATATAAGAAGAAGAAATAATGTAGATTGTCATCAGTCTGCTCTGATATCTCAACAAGTGACAACCTATTTTCCCAACAAAAATTTCTAAAGTGTTTGAAATCCAAAAACTATAAAAGTGCTAAAACTAATTATTGTTTGCTAAACAAGTTTATAGTGCATAAAAAATAATTAAATAAATTGTTTATAACTGAAATAAATTGTTTATTAATAAAATAATTAAATAAATTGTTTATAAATATAATAATTAAATTAATTAATAAACGAATAAATAATTAAATAAAATGAATACTACAAGTTGTACCATCTGCAATAAAGTCTTTCTGACTCAAACAAAACTAAATCAGCATATTGAAACGCACTCATATGCTAACCAATCGAAGGCTATGGTTGGAACTAGTAAGCTAAATCTTCACAACAAATATTGTGGGGATTGTGATGAGATGATCCCATCAAATGGTTATATGGCTCATGTCAGAACCACAAAACATAAAAACAGTTGTCAACAAGAACGGATTGGAGATTTTCTCACAAAAAGAGCAAGCAACTTCAATGGGAGGATCGAGACATATATTGTCCTAAACAAAAATGTGGGTGTCTTGTTTCCGGAGGAGTTTCTGAAATCTGCCAAGAGCTCCATAGTACAACAAATCAATGAACGTAGTAGGGTACATACTACATTTAAATTTAATATGGAGCTCACGTGTGATTATATGAAGATGGTGAATGATGAGATTAATGTTTCCCAACTTGTTCATATTTCGAAAATGATGATGGTTACTTTATCTGATGACATAGAGGATATGTATAAGAAACAAACCGAGGAGCTAAGAGCCAAAATGGAAGAATTTCAAGAGAGGGATAGCGGATGGACCTTGATTTCAATAAATTCCCTTGAAGTTAATATAAACAAGGCGTCCATAATAAGAGGATCGAGCTTTATCCCTCTTCCAAAAAATATTGCAATGAAACGTGCATGCATAAATGTCGAGAACTGTGATGTTTATTGCTTTAAATGGTGTCTTATTGCGGCTTTGAATGTAAACAGTGGTCTGAGTCCTAAACAACGGAAAAACTGTAGAAATTTCAATATTGCAAACATTTCCGATGAGAATATTAATAGAGGGGAAGTTGTTTTAAATTTTAAAGACCTAGAGTTTCCACTCCCATTGAAGCAGATACAAAAATTTGAAAGTCAAAATTATGTGAGCATCAATGTATTTGGTCACAATGGAACATCGCTTATAGGACCATACTACATAACAAAAGGAGAAAAACATGTTCATATTAATCTCTTATTGCTCCAGTCCAATGAAAACTTCCACTATGTACTCATCAATGATATATCAAAGTAAGTTTCATTTGTGCATTTAAGCGAAATATGTTTTCATATCTATTTAAACAGTTACTTATTATTGTTATATTAATTTACATACTATTTTATTTTGTATATTTTCTTCAGACTTCTTCGTTCCAACATGACGTCACACAGAAGTAAGATTCTGATATGCAACACCTGCCTATATTATACACATGATGATTATGTGTATAATCATCACAAAAACGTTTGCGGCAAAAAAGTCATCAGAATGCCAGAAGTTGGATCTATTATCAAGTTTACGAAGCACTACAAACAGTTAAATGTACCATTTGTAATATACGCAGACTTTGAGTCCATTTTAGAAAAAGTCAATGATCCTGTAAGTAAAAGCACTACAAATGTACAGAAACACCATGCGTGTGCATTCGGGTATTTTATTAATTGTAGTTTTAAGAGAGAAAATAATTTATATAGGAATTATTTTGGTGAAGATTCGGCAAATGTATTTATTAAAAAAATAGTTGAAGATTGTACAGATATTTATCTAAATTATTTAATTAAAGTTAAGAAAATGTTCATAACCCCAATAGAAATAGCTCAATATAATAATGCAAAAAATTGTTATATATGTAAGAAAATATTAAATAACGATAAAGTTAGAGATCATTGTCATCTTACGGGCAATTATCGTGGGGCAGCTCATAGCGAATGTAATTTGAATTATAAAACACCTCAGTTTATACCGGTTATCCTGCATAATCTTTCTGCATATGATATACACCTATTTTTCAAAGAACTTTCTACTATAAAATACTCAAAAAATACAATAAAAGTGATTCCCCAGAACACAGAGCGTTATATTTCTCTTTCAATTTTCATCAGATTAGATGAAAAATATGGATTCGAAATAAGATTTATAGACTCGTTTAGATTTATGGCTTCGAGCTTAGATACGTTAGCGAAAAATCTTGATAGAAATGATTTCAATACTATTCGATCATGTTTCGTTGATGAAGATCATTTCAACCTGATTAGAAGAAGGGGTGTATTTCCGTACTCTTACATGGATTCCATGACTAAGTTTAAGGAAACTAAGCTCCCTAGTAGAGACGAGTTCTTCAATATTCTAACGAATGAAGAATGTGATGTATTCGAGTATGAACATGCTCAAAAAATATGGAGGGTGTTTAACTGTAAAACCCTCCTTGACTATACTGAGCTCTACTTAAAGACAGATGTTCTACTTCTAGCCGATGTGTTTGAAAATTTTAGGAAAATTTGTAGAGATATATACGATTTGGACCCCCCCCCCCCACTATTATACAGCACCAGGCTTATCCTGGGATGCAATGTTGAAAACCACAGAAGTTTCACTGGAACAGTTCACTGATTCCGAAATGTATATGTTTATGCAAAACGGAATTAGAGGTGGACTAGTTCAATGCTCGCAAAGATATTCCAAAGCAAATAACAAATATTTGGAAGATTTTGATCCATCAAAGCCATCAGAATTTCTTGTATATTTAGACGCTAACAATTTGTATGGTTGGGCGATGTCGGAATATCTTCCTTGCGGTGAATTTGAGTGGGTATGTGATACTGATTTTGATGTTAAAAAAATTTCTGATACTGCAGAGTATGGGTACATTTTGGAAGTGGATATAGATTATCCGGATTCAGTGCATGATCTTCATAATGATTTGCCATTTTGTCCCCAAAATAAGACCGTGGGGGGATCCAAAATCAAAAAATTAGTTGCAGACTTACACTCAAAAACAAATTACACCATACACTATAGAGTTTTAAAACAAGCCATTTCAAATGGCATCATTTTAAAACAAATCCATAGAATACTCAGATTTAAGCAATCCCCATGGCTTAAAAAATATATTGACTTAAACACATTTCATAGGACAAATGCTAAAAATAACTTTGAAAAAGATTTCTTCAAACTTTTAAACAATGTTGTTTACGGGAAGACAATGGAAAACATTGAAAAACGTAGGGACATTAGAATTACTTCATCCTGGGAAACAACAAATAGGAATCATTTAGGTCTCAGAGCATTAATTGCGAAACCAAATTTTAAGCAGTTGACAAAATTTTCTGATGATATGTATGCGGTAGAGTTAGAAAAAATGGAACCACTATATGATAAACCCATATATGTTGGTTTTACAGTACTGGAGTTATCCAAGTGGAGAATGTATGACTTCCATTATGGCTTCATGAAGCCTAAATTTGGAGACAACATTTCTATCAACTATATGGATACTGACTCATTTATTTATTCAATTAAAACTGATGATTTTTACGATGACATCCGTAATGACATTAGTTTGAATTTTGATACGTCAGAATATCCTATAGATAATCAATTTCGTTTGCCGCTACTAAATAAGAAGGTTTTAGGAATGATGAAAGATGAAAACCATGGGGATATAATGACAGAGTTTGTTGGTTTAAGAGCAAAAATGTATTCTCTGTCGACTCTTCGCTCGGAAGCTGTTAAAAAATCAAAAGGGATCAAAAAGTCTGTAATTAAAAAGTTGTCCATTAATGATTACAAAAGTTGCTTATTCGAATCCAAAATCATCTCGGATGAAATGTTTTTGTTTAGATCTAAAACACATCAACTATATACACAAAAACTGCATAAAATAGCACTTAGCTTTTCTGATGATAAAAGAAATATAATGAAAGATAAAATAAAAACGCGTGCTTGGGGACATTACATAGACCGAAATAATGATGCAATGGATGTAGAATAGAATGATTCCTACTAAATTGCATGTAAGATGTCAATGAAAATTTAATTTTGTACTAATTGTATTTATTTATTAATGTATTTCTTTAATTATTTATTAATTTATTTATTATTCACTTATTTGTTTATTAATTAATTTATGTATTTATTATTTATTTGCTTATTAATTTATTAATTAGTTTATTCCTTTATTTCTTTATTAATTTACTTATTTATTAATTTATTTATTGTTTATATATTTGTTTATAAATTTATCTATTAATTTTAGTATTTTATTCACACAAAAGTATGTAAAAATTTAATGCTTTAAAGCTTTTGTCTTTTTACCTATACCTAAGTTACCTTTAAATAAAAATTAAATATTAGATTAATGATCTTTTTTCTTTTTATATCTGTATATTTTTATTTATAAATATAGTTAAATTTGTATTGGTACTAAGATTTTTAAGAAAAAATGTTAAATAAAATATGGAAAAAATAATAATATATATAAATGGTTTTTATTTCAACTTAAATTTACTTAATAGAAATTTTAACTACAAATGTCCACATCTTTATATTTTGTTTCTTTATGGGTTTTACTTAAAAAATTTTTTCTTTCATGCGAATTCTTGTTTTTTCTTGTTTCATATCGCTTAAACATGCACAGTCTTGTTATCTTTGAAAGGTTCTGCACAAAACAAATCGAATTTCACAATATTATGAAATTCCATTATATTTCATTATGTATTTTCTTATCGACACCAACTGCTTCAACACCATCTCATTTACGTTTGCTAACAGCAAATAGTACAATAGGTGTCAGCTATTAGATCAGCTATTAGACCAGCTTATTAGCACCTGGTCTGTTTTTCAGATCAGCTTTTCAGGAGCTGGTCTGGTTTTCAGATCAGCTTTTCAGGACCTGGTCTGGTTTTCAGATCAGCTTATCAGGACCTGGTCTGGTTTTCAGATCAGCTTTTCAGGACCTGGTCTGGTTTTCAGATCAGCTTTTCAGGACCTGGTCTGGTTTTCAGATCAGCTTTTCAGGACCTGGTCTGGTTTTCAGATCAGCTTTTCAGGACCTGGTCTGGTTTTCAGATCAGCTTTTCAGGACCTGGTCTGGTTTTCAGATCAGGCTATCAGGACCTGATCTGGTTTTCAGGTCAGCTTATTAGGAGCTGGTCTGATTTTCAGGTCAGCTTATTAGGAGCTGGTCTGGTTTTCAGGTCAGATGAAATAACTAAAGTCTATCTTTTATTAGCAGTATTTTTTTTCTATAACGAAAATCGTTTAATTCAATATATTTGCTTATAAACAAAAATCCATATTTATCCTTCCAACACTCTACAAATTTTTTAAAACTTGTCAAAATTCATATTACTGCCAACATGAACCTTGTAAACATGCTTCATATTTTTCTCATCTTACTTAAACATTATAATTACATATGCATTGTCTCTTATTAAATGCTTATAGCCATATTCATAAAAATTTTAAACAGCATTTCAAATGTTCTTTGAGCAAAATTCGCTAAAATTGTATTCATAATAGAATATTAGCTTAAAAACGTTTTTTAACTTGCGTAAATCAACAAATCTTATAAATTAAATGCACCCATACTTAAAATAATTTTGAACTGACGTCGTTCTAGTTTTGCTTCTTGTTTATTTATATTTTTAACTTTGTCTGTATGTATGTATGTAGGCCTGTATTAAGAATTATGCTTATGTTTGGCACAAGTAGAATGAGTCATCATTCTTCTGTCGCCCCATACAAAAATATACACGTACACGTACATATGTATGTATATTATTCTGCTTTCCACATGCAACATCAGCAAATATCATAATTGAAATGTATTAAGCTTCATTACCAGAAAAAAATAAATGTATAATAACCCATTCTTTTAATTATGAAATTATGTAATTTCTTTAACTATTCATATTTGTAGTAGTATATAGATAATTTTAGTATAAATATATGTTTTTAAACCTCAGATAGTAGTAGTGAAATCCCACTCCTGTGGCAATTAAAATTGTTAAATTGTTGCTGAAATTGTTAAATTTGGGTAATTAAAATTTGAAAATTTTAAAATTCTTGAAATTTGATACCTACGAGGGTGGTTCAATAAGTCCTTTAAATATTTTTCGAGGGTGGTTCAATAAGTCACTCTTATTTTTTTAACATAAGGAGTTTTTGTTTACATTAAGTGTATGTCTGTCTCTCTCTCTGTCTGTCTGCATGACCGTGGAAATTTGAATCTTTCAGTGATTTGGGTTGTGTAATAATTTCTGGGTGTCCTTTGTCGGGGTTATGGGTAATTAAACTTAAAAATTTTAATCTACGCCGGAGTGGGATTTCACTACTACTATCTGAGGTTTAAAAACATATATTTATACTAAAATTATCTATATACTACTACAAATATGAATAGTTAAAGAAATTACATAATTTCATAATTAAAAGAATGGGTTATTATACATTTATTTTTTTCTGGTAATGAAGCTTAATACATTTCAATTATGATATTTGCTGATGTTGCATGTGGAAAGCAGAATAATATACATACATATGTACGTGTACGTGTATATTTTTGTATGGGGCGACAGAAGAATGATGACTCATTCTACTTGTGCCAAACATAAGCATAATTCTTAATACAGGCCTACATACATACATACAGACAAAGTTAAAAATATAAATAAACAAGAAGCAAAACTAGAACGACGTCAGTTCAAAATTATTTTAAGTATGGGTGCATTTAATTTATAAGATTTGTTGATTTACGCAAGTTAAAAAACGTTTTTAAGCTAATATTCTATTATGAATACAATTTTAGCGAATTTTGCTCAAAGAACATTTGAAATGCTGTTTAAAATTTTTATGAATATGGCTATAAGCATTTAATAAGAGACAATGCATATGTAATTATAATGTTTAAGTAAGATGAGAAAAATATGAAGCATGTTTACAAGGTTCATGTTGGCAGTAATATGAATTTTGACAAGTTTTAAAAAATTTGTAGAGTGTTGGAAGGATAAATATGGATTTTTGATTATAAGTAAATATATTGAATTAAACGATTTTCGTTATAGAAAAAAAAAAAATACTGCTAATAAAAGATAGACTTTAGTTATTTCATCTGACCTGAAAACCAGACCAGCTCCTAATAAGCTGACCTGAAAATCAGACCAGCTCCTAATAAGCTGACCTGAAAACCAGATCAGGTCCTGATAGCCTGATCTGAAAACCAGACCAGGTCCTGAAAAGCTGATCTGAAAACCAGACCAGGTCCTGAAAAGCTGATCTGAAAACCAGACCAGGTCCTGAAAAGCTGATCTGAAAACCAGACCAGGTCCTGAAAAGCTGATCTGAAAACCAGACCAGGTCCTGAAAAGCTGATCTGAAAACCAGACCAGGTCCTGATAAGCTGATCTGAAAACCAGACCAGGTCCTGATAAGCTGATCTGAAAACCAGACCAGGTCCTGAAAAGCTGATCTGAAAACCAGACCAGCTCCTGAAAAGCTGATCTGAAAAACAGACCAGGTGCTAATAAGCTGGTCTAATAGCTGATCTAATAGCTGACACCTATTGTACTATTTGCTGTTAGCAAACGTAAATGAGATGGTGTTGAAGCAGTTGGTGTCGATAAGAAAATACATAATGAAATATAATGGAATTTCATAATATTGTGAAATTCGATTTGTTTTGTGCAGAACCTTTCAAAGATAACAAGACTGTGCATGTTTAAGCGATATGAAACAAGAAAAAACAAGAATTCGCATGAAAGAAAAAATTTTTTAAGTAAAACCCATAAAGAAACAAAATATAAAGATGTGGACATTTGTAGTTAAAATTTCTATTAAGTAAATTTAAGTTGAAATAAAAACCATTTATATATATTATTATTTTTTCCATATTTTATTTAACATTTTTTCTTAAAAATCTTAGTACCAATACAAATTTAACTATATTTATAAATAAAAATATACAGATATAAAAAGAAAAAAGATCATTAATCTAATATTTAATTTTTATTTAAAGGTAACTTAGGTATAGGTAAAAAGACAAAAGCTTTAAAGCATTAAATTTTTACATACTTTTGTGTGAATAAAATACTAAAATTAATAGATAAATTTATAAACAAATATATAAACAATAAATAAATTAATAAATAAGTAAATTAATAAAGAAATAAAGGAATAAACTAATTAATAAATTAATAAGCAAATAAATAATAAATACATAAATTAATTAATAAACAAATAAGTGAATAATAAATAAATTAATAAATAATTAAAGAAATACATTAATAAATAAATACAATTAGTACAAAATTAAATTTTCATTGACATCTTACATGCAATTTAGTAGGAATCATTCTATTCTACATCCATTGCATCATTATTTCGGTCTATGTAATGTCCCCAAGCACGCGTTTTTATTTTATCTTTCATTATATTTCTTTTATCATCAGAAAAGCTAAGTGCTATTTTATGCAGTTTTTGTGTATATAGTTGATGTGTTTTAGATCTAAACAAAAACATTTCATCCGAGATGATTTTGGATTCGAATAAGCAACTTTTGTAATCATTAATGGACAACTTTTTAATTACAGACTTTTTGATCCCTTTTGATTTTTTAACAGCTTCCGAGCGAAGAGTCGACAGAGAATACATTTTTGCTCTTAAACCAACAAACTCTGTCATTATATCCCCATGGTTTTCATCTTTCATCATTCCTAAAACCTTCTTATTTAGTAGCGGCAAACGAAATTGATTATCTATAGGATATTCTGACGTATCAAAATTCAAACTAATGTCATTACGGATGTCATCGTAAAAATCATCAGTTTTAATTGAATAAATAAATGAGTCAGTATCCATATAGTTGATAGAAATGTTGTCTCCAAATTTAGGCTTCATGAAGCCATAATGGAAGTCATACATTCTCCACTTGGATAACTCCAGTACTGTAAAACCAACATATATGGGTTTATCATATAGTGGTTCCATTTTTTCTAACTCTACCGCATACATATCATCAGAAAATTTTGTCAACTGCTTAAAATTTGGTTTCGCAATTAATGCTCTGAGACCTAAATGATTCCTATTTGTTGTTTCCCAGGATGAAGTAATTCTAATGTCCCTACGTTTTTCAATGTTTTCCATTGTCTTCCCGTAAACAACATTGTTTAAAAGTTTGAAGAAATCTTTTTCAAAGTTATTTTTAGCATTTGTCCTATGAAATGTGTTTAAGTCAATATATTTTTTAAGCCATGGGGATTGCTTAAATCTGAGTATTCTATGGATTTGTTTTAAAATGATGCCATTTGAAATGGCTTGTTTTAAAACTCTATAGTGTATGGTGTAATTTGTTTTTGAGTGTAAGTCTGCAACTAATTTTTTGATTTTGGATCCCCCCACGGTCTTATTTTGGGGACAAAATGGCAAATCATTATGAAGATCATGCACTGAATCCGGATAATCTATATCCACTTCCAAAATGTACCCATACTCTGCAGTATCAGAAATTTTTTTAACATCAAAATCAGTATCACATACCCACTCAAATTCACCGCAAGGAAGATATTCCGACATCGCCCAACCATACAAATTGTTAGCGTCTAAATATACAAGAAATTCTGATGGCTTTGATGGATCAAAATCTTCCAAATATTTGTTATTTGCTTTGGAATATCTTTGCGAGCATTGAACTAGTCCACCTCTAATTCCGTTTTGCATAAACATATACATTTCGGAATCAGTGAACTGTTCCAGTGAAACTTCTGTGGTTTTCAACATTGCATCCCAGGATAAGCCTGGTGCTGTATAATAGTGGGGGGGGGGGGTCCAAATCGTATATATCTCTACAAATTTTCCTAAAATTTTCAAACACATCGGCTAGAAGTAGAACATCTGTCTTTAAGTAGAGCTCAGTATAGTCAAGGAGGGTTTTACAGTTAAACACCCTCCATATTTTTTGAGCATGTTCATACTCGAATACATCACATTCTTCATTCGTTAGAATATTGAAGAACTCGTCTCTACTAGGGAGCTTAGTTTCCTTAAACTTAGTCATGGAATCCATGTAAGAGTACGGAAATACACCCCTTCTTCTAATCAGGTTGAAATGATCTTCATCAACGAAACATGATCGAATAGTATTGAAATCATTTCTATCAAGATTTTTCGCTAACGTATCTAAGCTCGAAGCCATAAATCTAAACGAGTCTATAAATCTTATTTCGAATCCATATTTTTCATCTAATCTGATGAAAATTGAAAGAGAAATATAACGCTCTGTGTTCTGGGGAATCACTTTTATTGTATTTTTTGAGTATTTTATAGTAGAAAGTTCTTTGAAAAATAGGTGTATATCATATGCAGAAAGATTATGCAGGATAACCGGTATAAACTGAGGTGTTTTATAATTCAAATTACATTCGCTATGAGCTGCCCCACGATAATTGCCCGTAAGATGACAATGATCTCTAACTTTATCGTTATTTAATATTTTCTTACATATATAACAATTTTTTGCATTATTATATTGAGCTATTTCTATTGGGGTTATGAACATTTTCTTAACTTTAATTAAATAATTTAGATAAATATCTGTACAATCTTCAACTATTTTTTTAATAAATACATTTGCCGAATCTTCACCAAAATAATTCCTATATAAATTATTTTCTCTCTTAAAACTACAATTAATAAAATACCCGAATGCACACGCATGGTGTTTCTGTACATTTGTAGTGCTTTTACTTACAGGATCATTGACTTTTTCTAAAATGGACTCAAAGTCTGCGTATATTACAAATGGTACATTTAACTGTTTGTAGTGCTTCGTAAACTTGATAATAGATCCAACTTCTGGCATTCTGATGACTTTTTTGCCGCAAACGTTTTTGTGATGATTATACACATAATCATCATGTGTATAATATAGGCAGGTGTTGCATATCAGAATCTTACTTCTGTGTGACGTCATGTTGGAACGAAGAAGTCTGAAGAAAATATACAAAATAAAATAGTATGTAAATTAATATAACAATAATAAGTAACTGTTTAAATAGATATGAAAACATATTTCGCTTAAATGCACAAATGAAACTTACTTTGATATATCCTTGATGAGTACATAGTGGAAGTTTTCATTGGACTGGAGCAATAAGAGATTAATATGAACATGTTTTTCTCCTTTTGTTATGTAGTATGGTCCTATAAGCGATGTTCCATTGTGACCAAATACATTGATGCTCACATAATTTTGACTTTCAAATTTTTGTATCTGCTTCAATGGGAGTGGAAACTCTAGGTCTTTAAAATTTAATACAACTTCCCCTCTATTAATATTCTCATCAGAAATGTTTGCAATATTGAAATTTCTACAGTTTTTCCGTTGTTTAGGACTCAGACCACTGTTTACATTCAAAGCCGCAATAAGACACCATTTAAAGCAATAAACATCACAGTTCTCGACATTTATGCATGCACGTTTCATTGCAATATTTTTTGGAAGAGGGATAAAGCTCGATCCTCTTATTATGGACGCCTTGTTTATATTAACTTCAAGGGAATTTATTGAAATCAAGGTCCATCCGCTATCCCTCTCTTGAAATTCTTCCATTTTGGCTCTTAGCTCCTCGGTTTGTTTCTTATACATATCCTCTATGTCATCAGATAAAGTAACCATCATCATTTTCGAAATATGAACAAGTTGGGAAACATTAATCTCATCATTCACCATCTTCATATAATCACACGTGAGCTCCATATTAAATTTAAATGTAGTATGTACCCTACTACGTTCATTGATTTGTTGTACTATGGAGCTCTTGGCAGATTTCAGAAACTCCTCCGGAAACAAGACACCCACATTTTTGTTTAGGACAATATATGTCTCGATCCTCCCATTGAAGTTGCTTGCTCTTTTTGTGAGAAAATCTCCAATCCGTTCTTGTTGACAACTGTTTTTATGTTTTGTGGTTCTGACATGAGCCATATAACCATTTGATGGGATCATCTCATCACAATCCCCACAATATTTGTTGTGAAGATTTAGCTTACTAGTTCCAACCATAGCCTTCGATTGGTTAGCATATGAGTGCGTTTCAATATGCTGATTTAGTTTTGTTTGAGTCAGAAAGACTTTATTGCAGATGGTACAACTTGTAGTATTCATTTTATTTAATTATTTATTCGTTTATTAATTAATTTAATTATTATATTTATAAACAATTTATTTAATTATTTTATTAATAAACAATTTATTTCAGTTATAAACAATTTATTTAATTATTTTTTATGCACTATAAACTTGTTTAGCAAACAATAATTAGTTTTAGCACTTTTATAGTTTTTGGATTTCAAACACTTTAGAAATTTTTGTTGGGAAAATAGGTTGTCACTTGTTGAGATATCAGAGCAGACTGATGACAATCTACATTATTTCTTCTTCTTATATACTTTATATGAGAATCGCGTTGTAGTTATCAAATCTAATTTATCTGACGGTATTATGACATATGATGAAATTCATATACACAAACACTGCACACACACACACACACACACACACAGTACATACACACACACACACACACACACACACACACATATATATATATACACATTCCCCCCAATTCATATGAGAATCGTGTAGTAGTCGTCAAATCTAATTTCTCTGTTGGTATTACGAGATATGATGAAATTCCCACAGTCTAGCAACACCCATACCAAAATCGCTAACATCAGTTTGCAATACAAAGGTACGATAAAAATCGGGGACACGTGAATATAGGTGCTTCTATAAGTTTTTGCTGTATTTCTCCGAAAGCTATTTCCTATAATTGTTACATTAAAGTAAAATATATTGAAATAAAAATATCACTACCCCTATCAAAAACTCTACTTATCAACCTGATTGGATTCTAAACATTTAATATCTGAACTGCACTTGTACACATAAAACCTATGCCAACACAACATTTTATATCAATAAGAATATCAACGTCAATAGCTTAGAAAACCTATACACATTCATTTATAAATATGTATGAAAAAGTGTTGATGTAACTCACACAAGCAATGATATTTTTCAAAGCAAAAATAGAAACGATCGCATACATTAATACAACAACATATACATCCATTACCAAATACATTCCGCATTCACTTCCATTCAACCATAGGGTTGCCAATCTCTGCAGCTATTAGATTATTTCCCCACAGATCGCAAACATAAATGCGTACATATATACACAATAACCCTACATAAGCATACCAACGATAGCTCAAAACAGCTGCAGAAAGTCTATCAAATAACAATCACTATATGCACACAAATACACAGATCCCTTGTAACTACCCTGCAGTCAGAATGGGAGCAAGTGTCTTTGTGTCAACACTAAAATTCTAGTAACAATTTTGGTATAATAAGTTTTCTTCTATCCGTCAGTATAAAAGAAGAAGAGGAAACAGATATGGTGTATTTGTGGTGGACTTGTCAATAACTTGTCAGTATACATACATTTGTATGTACATCGCACAAGCGACAAGTCAAAAGCGACTCAGTACATTTTCACCATCGACATTTCCTACTGGGTATAATGATTGTTTGCCACTACAACAAAAGTATCGGACACCGTCAAACATACAAGTAAATACAAAAACACATACACAAACACACACACACACACACTCCCATACACACATACAAACACCCCCATACACATGCATAGACATAACCAAGGAATCAGACTCACACACACACACCATATCAGCATGAAAATCCCCGAAATCCCCCCATTTGTAACAGGGTTACCATCGTTTTTGTTTTTTCCCGGTTTTGAATTCCCAAAACAGGACTCAGGTCCCCATTACTAATCTACTTTCCTCTTCTATAAAATCAACTATGTATATCATTTAATTCGTAAGATCCAATTGGTATTTCAATTATATGTTCCCCTATATGAAACATATTGTTGTAGGTGTCTACATTTGGAATACTGTTGTATGAATGAAAATCAGTTAGAGCACACTCATATGCACCATGTAATTCAATAGGAGGAAAGTAACTAGCAGATAGTTCTGATGAGTTAGAGCTCAGAGTAAGTGTTATTGACATTATAACAGTCTGATTACAATTAAATAATGTTTAGTACACAGTATGGTTTATAAGTATGATTTACATATTTATTTCATTTTCTTATTTTAAAATTAACATTAGGTTCTTAATATTAATGCTATTGTTGTTGTTGCTATTGATGTTGTTGTTGTTTCTAATTTAGTTTTTCTTCCAACTATAATATTTCATCTTTACTTATCCAAGAATTGTGTTGATTAGAAAATCCCAGCCATTTAACATATACCTCCTTCCCTTTAATTTTAAGAACCTTTTCAACTAGATATGTATTTGGAAATCTAGTTTTTGAAAGTTCCTCAGTATAGAAGCCACCTTTAATAGGATTGCCAAGATAGTCTTCTAATATGTATGTTGCAGGATTTGTATTTTGAACTCTTGTAATTTTGAAAATTTCTGTAGTCCAATTTGGAGTATAACCTTTTTCAAATGTGTGCTTATATTTGCTTATGCGAACATGATCTCCCACATTAAATTTTGACATTTTATACATTTTCAAATGACTGTATACTGTATTTAGCAGCTTTTCCTCATTTGTTGAGTTGACTTTAATAGGAGACATTTTAATGGTACGATGAACTTTTCTATTGTATGCATTGAGTAAATCTTTGTATATATCAATCCACTTATATGAACCATTATAACTAAATTCTTTCCACATCATTCCTTTCAATGTTCTATTAAATCGTTCTACTATTGATGCTTTCATAATGCTATATGTTAAGCTGATCTGAAAACCAGACCAGGTCTTGAAAAGCTGATCTGAAAACCAGACCAGCTCCTAATAAGCTGATCTGATTGCTGATACCTGTTATTTGCCCTTAGCAAACATGGATGAGAAAATTTTAAAACAGTTGGTGTTGACAAGAAATGTGTTGAAGAAAAAGCTTCGTAGTATAAAAACTGATGAAATAGATACACGTGAACAATTAAGGGATACATTTAAACCTATAACAGAACCTCTTAAAGAATTCATAAATAGTTCTAAAAATATTAAAAGAATTCGCATGAAAGAAGAAAGTAACATCAAGACAGAAGTTGAAAATAATACAAGTTTAAAGCCAGAAAGTACACCAAAAAAACTAGTAGAAGGGACAATTTTTGATAATGCCATCTTACTTAATGATGTTAATACTGAAAATGATGATGAAGATGATTTTTACTCACAGACTTCCAATACAGAATATACTTATACTGATTTATCAGTTTTGGAAGGAAGAAATGAATTATGTACAAACTATGGCCCACATAAAGATTACAATAATGAATGGAAATTTGGTGATAGTAGCCTAAAACTGAATGAAGATAAAATACAAGTTGGTGGTCAAATATGGGCTCTAACACCAGGACTATTTTCTCTAATGTTTCATAAAATACCAAAAAATTACGATAAATTTGAACTTGAAATCTATAAAAAGATTTTAATTACTACTAATGCATATAGAAGAGACTTTAAACCTGATGGTCAAATTAAGGATACTAGAGGATATAAATATAAACATATTATTAAGAAATTTATTGATGAGAAAAACCAGAAGAATTTACCTGAATCAACAGGATCTAAGCCCAAAGGTAGCTATTTAGGTGAGGGAATGATGCAAGTTAACATCAATAAGCCCAACTATATATACTGGGACGATCCAAATGAGTTAGTAGATAGACTTCGACTACTGCTCGTATCACAAGGTGCAGGTCATACTAATCACAATAACGAAATTGTATCAATTATTGAAGAACTACGTGAAGCGAATATAATACACTAACTTTAATAAACTAAATAGAGTATGTCTGTTGATAAATTTGGACACTATTTAAACGATACTAGCAGCACAATTTCTTTGAAAAATGCACCTAAACTGCTGGGGTTCTTTGTGGATACGAACAACAACATTGATGTCCAAAACAAAAGGATCAAAAATGTTGCAAAAGCTCTGGAGGAAAACGATGTTATCAATAAATTGTTTTTGCAAACTCAAATCGAAAAATTAGAAGAGAAATTATTAGCATACTTTAAGGGGGATAATATTATAATACGAGAAGATATTCAAATGCAAATTGAGGAACTACAACGCGAAATAAAATTAGATATAGAAGAAAATTATAAAATTGAAAAAGATATTCTACAAATTAAAACATCCTTTGAAGAACAAATTGAACAGCTTAATGAAAAAATTTATAGATTAGAAAATTACATGTTTGTATCAATAGCTGAAAGTGCGTCAAGCAGATCACAACACTCTGCAAAAAATCTTTAAAAACAACTTAATGTCTTCAAAAAGAAATTTAGTAAATGAACTCCATAAGCAATCACGAAAACAATTTGTGCGTCGCAGAATTATAATGAAAGGAATAGATGATCTTTGGCAAGCTGATTTAGTTGAAATGGGGAACTATTCTAAAGAAAATAGAAATTATCGATTTTTGTTGACTGTAATTGACACATTCTCAAAATTTGCATGGGCAGTACCGCTAAAAACAAAAACAGCACTCGAAACAACCAAGGCAATGGAAGATACTTTTGAATTGGGACGAGTACCAAAAAACTTACAAACAGATGATGGCAAAGAATTTTTCAACAAACACTTTGAAAAATTAATGCATAAATACAACATTAATCACTACTCAACATATAGCATTATGAAAGCATCAATAGCAGAACGATTTAATAGAACATTGAAAGGAATGATGTGGAAAGAATTTAGTTATAATGGTTCATATAAGTGGATTGATATATACAAAGATTTACTCAATGCATACAATAGAAAAGTTCATCGTACCATTAAAATGTCTCCTATTAAAGTCAACTCAACAAATGAGGAAAAGCTGCTAAATACAGTATACAGTCATTTGAAAATGTATAAAATGTCAAAATTTAATGTGGGAGATCATGTTCGCATAAGCAAATATAAGCACACATTTGAAAAAGGTTATACTCCAAATTGGACTACAGAAATTTTCAAAATTACATGAGTTCAAAATACAAATCCTGCAACATACATATTAGAAGACTATCTTGGCAATCCTATTAAAGGTGGCTTATATACTGAGGAACTTTCAAAAACTAGATTTCCAAATACATATCTAGTTGAAAAGGTTCTTAAAATTAAAGGGAAGGAGGTATATGTTAAATGGCTGGGATTTTCTAATCAACACAATTCTTGGATAAGTAAAGATGAAATATTATAGTTGGAAGAAAAACTAAATTAGAAACAACAACAACATCAATAGCAACAACAACAATAGCATTAATATTAAGAACCTAATGTTAATTTTAAAATAAGAAAATGAAATAAATATGTAAATCATACTTATAAACCATACTGTGTACTAAACATTATTTAATTGTAATCAGACTGTTATAATGTCAATAACACTTACTCTGAGCTCTAACTCATCAGAACTATCTGCTAGTTACTTTCCTCCTATTGAATTACATGGTGCATATGAGTGTGCTCTAACTGATTTTCATTCATACAACAGTATTCCAAATGTAGACACCTACAACAATATGTTTCATATAGGGGAACATATAATTGAAATACCAATTGGATCTTACGAATTAAATGATATAGTTGATTTTATAGAAGAGGAATACAAACGACTCTGCCCAGCAAATAAGATTTTTATTGAAGCCAATAACAATACAATGCAAGTTAAAGTTAATAGTTCCAAGGATCCTGTATATTTTAATAAAGACAATACAATTGGAAAACTTTTAGGATTCAATAGCAAAATCCTAACACCAAACAAATATTATTATTCAGATCTTCCAGTTAATATATTTAAAGTGAATCTCTTGCGAATTGAAAGTAGTATCGCTATAAACACATATATGAATAACTCGAAATCGCATACACTTCATGAATTTCCGATTAATGTGCCTGCAGGCTATAAAATAGATGAGGTTCCAAGAAATCTTATCTATTTACCTGTTAACACCAGAGAGATAAGTTCACTAGCGCTGCGCGTACTGGATCAACACGGTGATTTAATTAATTTCCGAGGAGAGGAAATTCCAATACGAATACATTTAAGGCCAACTAAATAATGCTAATATACAACACAAATACATTGAAAAATATAGCAGCAAGAACAACAACAACAACATTAAAGCGACCAGCTCAACAAAAAGCTCTAACAACATCAAATAAAAATTTTCTTAAGTCCTTGAATTTTAAATTGAAGACAAAATGAGTTCAATAATAGATGTCTTAGATAAACCCTTGTCTGATGAGAATATAATCAAAAAGGACTATCATACATATGTACCATACTTACAATCTTACAACAATAATGATGAAATTAGAATTTCAATACAAAATCAAGATTTGTATGTGCTACCCAGTGAGAGCTACATTTATGTAGAGTGGTTTGTTGCCGATGATAATAAGGCCAAATCTTCTTCTTCTTCTTCTTCGGAGAACTTTTTATTAAAAAACAACTTTGTGTCATATCTATTTGATGAAATTCGCTATGAGCTCAATGGAATTGAAATTGACCATACAAGATATTTAGGAGCCACAAGCACTATAAAAAATTTGGTTTCTCTGTCACCAACAGAAAGCAATGTGATGCAAAATGCTGGATGGAACAAAATTGACGATGTCACTCTTGAAAATGGATTTTTCAATTTTTATGTACCTCTAAAAATGCTTCTAGGATTCGCCGAAGACTACAACAAAGTTATGCTAAATGGAAAACATGAATTGATACTCTTGCGCAATAAGAATGATGAAGATCTTGTACACTCGAGTGTTTCTACTGAAAAAGCTAAACTTACAATTTCACTCATCTCATGGAGAATCCCACATGTACAATTATTCGACTTTAGCAAATTGAATATGATAAAAATTATTAACAATGGTGCTTCAATACCTATGGCATTTCGCAGTTGGGATTGTCATGTTAATCCACAATTAAACACAGGTACTAGCCATATTTGGAATGTTAAACTGGCTGCAAATAGAGAACGCCCCCGTTTTGTATTGATTGCTTTTGAACAAGAAAATAAGTTTGTTCATTGTGATTTGACTAATTTAAAAGTACATTTAAATTCAGTCTCATATCCATATGATGATCTTAACATAAAGTTCAAAAATGAACGATATGCAATTCTATATGATATGTATCTAAGATTCCAACAAAGCTACTATATGAAAGAATCTCAACCGCTTCTATCTGCATCAGAGTTTAAGACAAAAGCTCCTATTATTGTAGTAGATGTCAGTCATCAGAATGAATCACTCAATAATGGACCGATTGATATAAAAATAACATTTGAAACAGCAACTAATATTGCAGCAAAGACATCAGCTTACTGCATTCTTATTCATGATCGCATAATAGAATATATACCCATCAAAGGACAAGTTCGAAAAGTCTTATAAATTGAATAATATGGAAAATAACACAATTTTTATAGACGTACAAGGTTTCAAAAGTAATTCAAATGATTTCATCGCAAAAGAAGTAGCGATTGTTTTCGACAATTATGAATACAACAATTTCATTATAAAACCACCATTTGATTTTAAATGCTTATCAATAAAAAGGCAAAGAGAAGCAAAGTGGCTACCGAAAAACTATCATCACCTCAGCTGGACTGCTGGATCAGTTTCTTTTCAAAGCGTTTGCAATTTTTTAAAAACCAACGCAAGATGTTCTAAAATTTATGTAAAAGGTGAAGAGAAAAGACGATGGTTGGAAAAAATCTTATGCCGAAAAATTTTTAACGTTGAGGATATAGGCTGTATCAACTTTAAACAAATGGAGATTAAGTATCCAGAATCTTTTTATTGTAATTATCATAAACTTGGTGTTTGCGCATTAAAAAATGCTATTTTACTAACAAAAGAAATATCTTGCTTTAAATGAATTTTTTCACTCTTTAAAATATTAATGTATGTATTATTATAAAATTTTAAAAAACTTTAAACAATAAATGTATAGAAAAATAAAAAATCTACAAGTGTTTTCTTATTTCAAAAACAAACTACATAAAGGAAAGAGAAGGAAGTGGGAAGGAGGAGGAGAAGTTAGCATTTTTGCTAACTTGCAAATTTTTACTTTTTGTTTCTCTGCTTATGACTGTAGTTAGTTGAAACTTGCTGCTTTAAAATAATCGCAGACAAAGAAAATGATTACGTTGCAAAATATAAATGTATTCTACACAGCCACAAAATATTCCACGCACAAGTTCTTTCGATCGCACATACATACATACATACATCATACACACATACATACACACATACATACAGACATACATACATACATACATACATACAAATATATTTCTTAAACAAATAAACAGAATATAAGCTTACCAGCAACAAACAAGCTGGACCCCCAACACACAAGCATTAGGAGTGTTCACATACATGAGAACGTTTTATAAATAAATAAAATAATTTATTTAATTATTTTATTCATTTATTTAATTATTTTATTCATTTATTTAATTATTTTATTTTATAACAATTTATTAGCGTGAGGAAATCACACAAGCACATTCCCACGATTCATATGAGAATCGCCTAGTAGTCATCAAACCTTCTTTCTCTGATATTACTGATATAGTATTACGATATCAAATTTCTACAGTCTGGCAACACTGGGAGCATTTGAAAAAAATAATAATCATGTTTTGCCGTCGGCATTTGAAAAAAAGAATAATCATGCATTGCCGTAGGCATTAGGAAAAATTAATAATCACTATTTCACCATTGGTATTAGGAAAAATCATTTTCATGATTTTCCTCGTCTGTATATACACTCATAAAAAACCGCCAAACTATGAACCGCCTTAATACATTCACACAAAATATTCCACACACAAACATCCACGCTCAGGCAGACCGACAGACGGACAGACAGACATACACTTAATGTAAACAAAAACTCCTAATGTAAACAAAAAACATCAAAGCGCTGCCGAAAACATAAATTTCCAAGAATTTAACAATTTTCAAATTTTAATTACCCAAATTTAACAATTTCAGCCACAATTTAACAATTTTAATTGTCCCCGGATGAACATTCCCCTACTACTTGCGAGGAGACAAATATCGTCTGCGTAGTCGATGTCGTGTAGCAGCTCTATCATGTTCCACCGGATGTCATAAGGTGCTTCAGAGTTTGATCGCTGGATTACGCAATTTACCAGAAGTAAGAAGAGTGTGGGGGACAACACAACCCTGCTTCACGCCAGCGCTGGTCATGAGGGGTAAACTTTTTTCACCTTTGTAGCGTACTCTGCATTCTGCATCTGCATATAGTTCACGTATTAGCCCTATGCCCTTAGCACTGAGTGCATCCCAAAGGGCCGGCCGTATCAAATGCACACTCGAAATCAACAAGCAGAAGGTATTGACTGCTGTTATACTCAATAGACTGCTCTATAATAATACGCCCAGTATTTATGTGTTCTGCGCAAGATCTTCTCGGCCTGAATCCTGCTTGTTCTCTTCGGAGAATAGATTCTACAACTGGTGAGATCCGATTTAGGATCAGAGTTGACAACAGTTTGTTGACAGCGTTCAGCAGAGTTATACCCCTCCAGTTGTTACATAATCTAAGATCACCTTCGGTATGGACTCCTGTTCCCTCGCCTTTCTGATTATGGGTGTCAACGCTTCCGCAATTGGTTCTTCACCATATTTTAGTAACTCTGAGGGTATGCTGTCTGGTCCAGGAGCTTTCGAGTTCTTAAGGTTTGATAGTTCGCTCAGTATTTCGGAAAAAGTTGGGACTGCTGTTGTGATTTCCCTTCTTGTGATACGTCTACTTTCCGGCCACAGATCGTTCGGAGTTTGAGGTGGCGTCGGCAGGTGGGACGGTGTGCTGAAAAAATCAAGCCATCGTGTTAGTTGTTCGCTGGTAGAGGTGAGATCGGTGCCATTTTCGTCTTTGATTACATTGGTGGTACGTGCTTGCCTTCCACCCAACTGTTTAAAGGCATTGTATGCACTACTGTCCTGCACAAGACCATTTATAAGTCCTTTCAAGACATGAGATTTTTCAAATGCTTTACTACAGCGAAATATTCTAAAACAAACGCTATATTTCAAAAAGAAAACGAAAATTTTAAATACTTGAATATTTGAAAAAAAAAATTCCTTTCATTATAAAATAAAACATATCATTAACTTCAATAGTGTCACAACTCAAAAAAACTAGTTTTGCAGAAAACGCGTTTTTAGTTTTTAATTTACATACAACTCAGTGAAGATATGAAAAAATATTCTGCTTTCAGGAGGTGGCAGTGCAAGCTATTTATATGAAGTTTTTACACAAGATAAAATACGAAATGCCGAATTATTCTGCATTATTAACTCAAAAAACGAAGTTTTGGAGTTATGACACTATTGAAGTAAATGAGCGATATGTATGTATACATGTTGAAAGTACATTTTGATTTGTCCGGTTTTCGGAGTATGAAATGATTATCTTATATTTTATCGGGATTTTCACAATTTTTCGATAACTATCTGGCAGCGCTGCATACATGACACGAATAACCAGACGCTAAACACGTACGAAACACGCACGCGAAAAATTGTGTCAACACGATACTGCACGACACGTAAAAATGGCACCAAGTTCGCACTGCCATGTGATACTATTTGCCACCATAGCTGACACTATCGCTTTACGTACAGAACTTGTAAGCTTCAGAGGCCCATACAATATCAACAAATATGCTGCTGTTGTGTGTTTGACGATACAAAATATTAAATTTTTTCTCTACTGGAAATTCATTCATACATGTTTTACATCTAAAGTCGGATTTGCTGTCACGAACACTTCGTGTTGAGCAGTGCGTGTTCGTGTCACGAAAAAATACGACACGCGCCCATCTCTATTACAGAGTACTCAAAAGAATTAGAAACTGTATGACTAACTCCTAGTTTTAACTTAAAAATTAAGTACGTAATTAGCTAATTTTTATTTAAAATTAAGTTGTAATTAAATACGATTTAATTTTTTCAGTAGTTAATTAAAGTTATTATTAAATTACACAGTTTATGAAACCAAAGGAGCATCAGAATCCATTTTTCTATTTATTTTTTCCATGATATGAAACTATTAATTGTATATATTATCAGTCTTATTCATAAAAAATATTTTAGGTTTATTACAGGTTTATTTGACAAATTTCCCATAGAAATATGTCAAATAAGCGCTTAATAAACACGAATTATTTTTTATGAATAAGGCAGCATGTATTTATGCAAATTAAACGAAATTCGTCCTAATACGACCACATGATGTTCATGTGTATGTTTGCAATAAACACACACACGCATAAAAACATATGGTGAGCTCATAAAACTTAAATACTACAGTTGTATGCAAAAAATAATAATATAAAAGAATAAATGTTCACATTTCAGCAAACTAAAACTAAAATATTTACACTGAGCTACAAAATTTGGGATGCTTGAGTACAATTTTTTTCAATTGAGTATGTTAGTAGTTGTGAACTGCCAATTCGGCCCCAATTAAAATTGTTAAATTGTTGCTGAAATTGTTAAATTTGGGTAATTAAAATTTGAAAATTTTAAAATTCTTGAAATTTGATACCTACGAGGGTGGTTCGATAAGTCCTTTAAATATTTTTCGAGGGTGGTTCAATAAGTCTGTCTTTTTCCTAATGCCTACGGCAATGCATGATAATTTTTTCAAATGCCGACGGCAATACATGATTATTTTTTTTTTTCCTAATGCCGACGGCAATACATAATTATTTTCAAATGCCGACGGGAAAATCATGAAAAGATTTTTCCTAATACCAATGCTGAAATAGTGATTATTAATTTTTCCTAATGCCGACGGCAATACATGATAATTTTTCCTAATGCCGACGGCAATACATGATAATTTTTCCTAATGCCTACGTCAATGCATGATAATTTTTCCTAATGCCTACGTCAATGCATGATAATTTTTCCTAATGCCGACGGCAAAACATGATTATTATTTTTTTCAAATGCCGACGGCAAAACATGATTATTATTTTCTAATGCTCCCAGTGTTGCCATACTGTAGAAATTTGTTATCGTAATACTATATCAGTAATATCAGAGAAAGAAGGTTTTATGACTACTAGGTCATATGGTTTCATATGAATCATGGGAATGTGCTTGTGTGATTTCCTCACGCTAATAAATTCTTATAAAATAAAATAATTAAATAAATGAATAAAATAATTACATAAATTATTTTATTTATTTATAAAACGTTCTCATGTATGTGAACACCCCTAATGCTTGTGTGTGGGGGGTCCAGCTTGTTTGTCGCTGGTAAGCTTATATTCTGTTTATTTGTTTAAGAAATATATTTGTATGTAGGTATGTATGTGTGTATGATGCATGCATGCATGTATGTATGTATGTATGTATGTATGTGTGTATTATGTTTGCATGTATGTATGTATGTATGTGTGTATGATGTATGTATGTATGTATGTATGTATGTACGATCGAAAGAACTTGTGCGTGGAATATTTTGTGGCTGCGTAGAATACATTTATATTTTGCAACATAATCATCTTCTTTGTCTACGATTATTTTAAAGCAGCAAAGTTTCAACTAAGTACAGTCATCAGCAGAGAAACAAAAAGTTAAAACTGTGAATGCTGCAAGGATACTGCTACTAATTTTCGTATAAATACGCCAACTTTTCTAACTAACACATCAGTACTTTATTATATTTACAAGTAGTATCATCAGCAATTGTGTTAAAGTTTTATAATAATAAAATAATTAAAAATGAGTTATACAGGTTATCAGTGTAATAGATGCCATAAGGTATACAAATACCAAAAGTCCTTTTTGGATCATGTGAAAAGTCATAGCGTGCAGGATCAAATGGTCGTAAGTCGGGGTACAAATCAAGAGGAACCGCAGACATTTGTTCAAAATCCTCAACAGCAGATAAATTCATTTCATCACCAGCAGCACCCTTCTCTACAGTATCCCCAATATCAACAATACGGTATGCCTAACTGTTACCCTACACCAATGTCATGGAGTAATCAGTTTTTGGCATCAGGAGTACCAATGCAATATGAGTATCCAAGTTACAATTATAATCCCGTCACACCAGTTAATCAAATGGAGCAGTATTCCAATTTGATGCAATGGCAACCTCTTACTTATCATCAACAAGAGCAGCAGCTACAACAACAAGCTCATCAACAAGGTGTGGATATCCTTGGAGGGACTTTATACAACGATACTATGGACATAAGTTTACCGGAAAGTGATGGAGAAGTAGAAGAAAAAAGAGAAGAAACTCTGCCAGCTGCAATGAGTACTTCGCATGCTAGGAGAGAAGAAGAAGTCGAAGAGAATGTGAGATATTACAAAATATCGAAAGCCTTCAAAAACCATATCGCCACATATGTAATACTAAATAAAAAGGACCAACTTCTCTTGGAAGAATTTATTAAAGAAAACATGAATATTTTTATTGAGAGACTTCAAATGTCTTTGTCTAAGCATACAATAATTAAATTTCATGTGAGTATTGTGGCGGAGTACATCAAAATTGTAGAAGAAGAATTGGAGTTGTGTATTATAACACATGTAGCCAAAATGAGTTTGCTGACGAAGGCAGATAACATTGAAGAATTATTCCGTAAACAGGTTGAGGAGATTTTAACCAAAATGTCCGAATTTGAAGAGCGAGATTCTGGTTGGACTTTGTCACGCATAGTTCGAGCAGAAATCAACATCAACAAATCTTCGCTAGTCAAAGGATCAAGTTGGATATCCACACCTGAAAAATTAGTAAGAAAATTTGCATGCATCAATATTGAAAACAGTGATGAATACTGCTTCAAGTGGTGTATAATCGCTGCCATGGATACTACCAAATACAACCATATAGAACGTTGCAGTACTTATAATATTCAGGATATTTCTGCAGACATTATTTCTACGCGAAATGGTGTAGCATTAAATTTCAAAAACTTAACTTACCCATTAGCACTAAACAAAATTAAGGAGTTCGAAGTAAATAATCCAGCAATAAGTGTTAATGTGTTTGGGTACGATGAGGGAGCAGATCAAATCATCGGTCCCTATTATGTCACCAAGGATGAGAAAGTAAAGCATGTCAACTTGTTGCTTTTGGAGAATGGTGAAGTTCATCACTACATATTGATAAAAGACATATCAAGGTAAGTTAGAAAATTATTCAACACTTTAATTTAATGAAACATATACTTGTTTTATATATTTTATACTATGTACATTTTGCTTATAAACTTTTATATATTTTTTATTATTCACAGACTTTTACGAAGTCAGATAACACAGAATGGACACAAATTACATTTCTGCAACACCTGTCTCCAATACACACATAACGAAAATGGTATGAGTAGCCATAAGGCGGAATGCGGCAAAATAG
This sequence comes from Tachina grossa, assembly GCA_949987645.1. Taxonomy (NCBI): domain Eukaryota; kingdom Metazoa; phylum Arthropoda; class Insecta; order Diptera; family Tachinidae; genus Tachina; species Tachina grossa. The sequence goes on along the minus strand of OX465276.1, from coordinate 86,094,950 downwards.
TGACAACTATGCCGTCAGGTCCAGATGCAGTTCTAAGTTTTAAGGGGCATCAGAGGAAAATGGATGTCCCCTTCGTAGTGTACGCAGATTTTGAATGCATCCTGGAAGACATTAGTAATAACGTGAGTAGTAAAACCAGTCTTGTCAAAAAGCACACTCCTTGTGCTTTTAGTTACTACATTAAGTGTCTCCATAACAATAAGTTAGATAAATTAAGGGTTTATACAGGGAAAGATGCTTCACAAAAATTTGTTTCATTTTTAATTAAAGATTGTGAGGATATTTATAATAATCATTTAGTAAATAATAGGCAAATGGATACTTTATCCCCTTCTGATATTTATAATTTTTATAGTGCGCTGAATTGTCATATTTGTCAAAAATTTCTAGGTAAAGATCGCGTTAGAGATCATTGTCACATTAGCGGTAAATATAGAGGTGCAGCCCACAATAACTGTAATTTGAATTACCAAATTCCCAAGTTTATACCAGTTTACTTTCACAATTACTCAAATTATGACTCACATCTTTTTATTAAAGAACTAGGTGAAATTTCTATGCAACTGAAAGTACTCCCTCTCAATAAGGAGCTTTATATATCACTCTCGCAATTTACAGAAATGAGCGATGGTCATAATCTTGAAATAAGATTTCTTGATACATTACGCTTTATGGCTGAGAGTTTAGAATCATTAGCCTGCAATTTGTCGGATAATGATTTTAACACTATAAGGTCCTTATTTCAATCAGAAAAAGAATTTCAGCTTATTAAGAAGAAAGGCATTTTCCCCTATGAGTACCTAAATTCATTTCAAAAATTAGACGAGTGCCAGCTGCCTTCACGCAGTGATTTCTTTAATAAGTTGAACAATAAAGAGTGTTCTTTAGAGGAATACTCACATGCTGTAGAGGTATGGAATACTTTTGGTTGCAAAACAATGAAAGATTACATGGAACTTTACTTAAAAACAGATGTCCTCTTACTGACAGATATTTTCGAGAACTTTAGAAAAGTTTGTAAAGGTATTTATGAGCTGGATCCATGTCAATACTATACCGCACCTGGACTTTCCTGGGATGCAATGTTAAAATACACAAAAATTGAACTAGAATTATTTACGGACATAGACATGTACAATTTTATGAAAAAAGGAATACGTGGGGGAATCGTACAGTGTAGCCAAAGATATTCGAAAGCGAATAACAAATATTTGGAAGATTTCGATAAAGAAAAGCCCTCGGAGTTTCTTGTCTATTTAGACGCAAATAACCTTTACGGTTGGGCAATGTCGGAATATCTTCCTCATGGTGGGTTCAGATGGTTAGCGCAAGACGAGCTGAATCTGGATCCAAACAGCATATCTGACAATGGATCAGACGGTTATGTATATGAGGTCACTTTAGATTATCCTTCTCACTTACATGACTTGCATAATGACCTACCTTTTTGCGCTGAAAATAAAAAACCACTGCAAGCGAAGTATAACAAGTTGATAACCGATTTCTCTACAAAGCAATCATACGTGATACACTTTAGAGTTCTTAAACAATGCTTAGAAAATGGCTTAGTTTTAAAGAAAACTCATCGTATTCTAGCATTTAAACAATCTCCATGGTTAAAAGGCTATATTGACCTAAATACCAGACATAGAGCCACTGCTAAAAATGCTTTTGAAAAAAACTTTTTCAAGCTACTTAATAATGCAGTCTATGGTAAAACCATGGAAAATGTGGATAAGAGGAGAGATGTTAAAATTGTCAATAATTGGGAGAGAACGAATTGTAATCGTTTGGGGGCTCAAGATTGGATATCAAAACCAAATTTTCATAGTTTATCTATATTTTCCGAAGATCTGGTAGCAATCGAAATGACTAGAGTCAAAACCTGCTACAATAAACCAATTTACTTAGGATTTTGTGTACTTGAATTGTCCAAATGGAAAATGTATAATTTTCATTACGGGTACATGCAACCTAAGTTTAAGACAAAACTCTCATTGAACTATATGGACACGGACTCTTTTATATATTCAATAAAGACGGATGACTTTTACGCTGACATAAAAAATGACATAGAAGAACATTTTGATACATCGGACTATCCCACGGACAATAGTTATAATTTCCCATTAATAAATAAAAAAGTTTTAGGCATGATGAAAGATGAAAACTGCGGTAGGATAGTGACAGAATTTGTTGGGCTGCGATCAAAAATGTACTCATTCAGTGTACAAAATCAAAATGACGTTAAAAAATCAAAGGGGGTAAAAAGATCCATATTAGATAAATATAGTTTAGCTACTTATAGAAACTGTTTATTTAATAAGACTAATGTATACGATAATATGTTAACATTTAAATCTAAGCTTCACCATATATATACTAGTAAATTAAATAAGGTAGTCTTAAGTTATGGAGACGATAAGAGAAAAATTAGGTCAAATAATATTAACACATATGCATGGTATCATTTTCGTATTAAGGAAACTAACCCTGAATACGAACTTGATATGTTGCTAGATGAAATTGCTAGAATGCAAGAAAATAGCTAAAATTAGTTAATTTTTAGTTAAGTAGTTAATTTTTAAATTGTATATAAAATCTTAGTTATTAAGAAACATTATTGTAAATAAAATCCTATTTATTGTTGTTAAAATGATTTTAAATAAAATCCTATTTATTAAGAAAAATTATTGTACATAAAATCCTATTTATTAAGAAAAATTATTGTAAATAAAATCCTATTTATTAAGAAAAACTATTGTACATATGTATATGAGTTTTTAAGAAAAAATTTGAAATAAAATATTGAAAAAAGAATTAAATGTGTGAATGACTTTTATTTCTTTATTGGCTTTACTTCGTTGGATAAAAAAAAATGATATCTTCCATATCGCTTAAACATGCACAGTCTTGATTTCTTTAAGAGGATCTGCACAAGACAAATTGAATTTCACAATATTATGAAATTCCATTAAATTTCATTAGATATTTTCATAAAGAGAAACAATTAAGATAATCGGATAAGTCCTTATATTTTTCACTACATACAAGTTTCTCTTATTTTCTAATCGAAAAAGCTTAATCGGTGAGAGCGAGCTGAGTGAATTTCTAATTCCAAATTCCCAATTTTCTATTTGCCAATGATATGTACTAATTATGTATTTTAAATTATAAATAAAAAGACATTAAAGAGTTTGTAAAATATAAATGTTTGTGTTTTTTTATTTAATATTTTCAGTTATTTCATACAGAAATTGAAGACATAAATGACCACAGGTAAATGTATTGAAATTCTGATGTTGATTATAGTTGTATTTTATATTTGTACCAAGATATTTGACTACTTCCGAAGGAGGTTGTAAGTTTCCAAAGCTGTCGAAATATTCTTTTTCATTGTTGTTTTTATAATATGCTACCCAATGTGTACCAGGTCCTGTTGATATGTCTAAATTGATTATTCCACATTCTATTTTCTTTGTTCGTTTTGGTAGAGTATTCAACATGAAAACTCCTCTAAAATATGGAATATTTATAGAGAAACGGTTTAGGTCCTCATCAGATAGTGGTCTGTTGGGTAGCATCTCTAATAGTTTTTTGATTCCTCTTTGAAAACTAAACCATAACCCTTTTTATATGGTTTTAAGTAAAGTCCCTTTCCAACTGCAATAGATTCCATCGCTTTATTATGTCTGGTTGCTTCATCAAGTTGATTTTTTGCATTCTTTGTTGCATTTACAGCTTTAGCTATAGCAGCACCTCCAGTTGTTAGACTACCAATTGCACCCAGAGCAGTTAAAATCGGTATTAGAGGCAAAAACCCACCAATTTTTGGGACACGTATTACACGTGGTACTATAATTTGAGATTTTCTTCCTTTTAATGATTTGTTGATAGTTTTTCGGGCAATTTTAATTGCTGAGTTAATATCTAATGGTTTTTCCTTCTTTAGTATTTTTGTTGCAGCTCTAATTGATGTTCTAAACAGTTTTTTATCATTTAGCTTGTTCTTTTTAACATTTTTCTTTTTCTCCACACCCATACCAAATTTTGTTTTGGCTTTCATTGCGTTAGTAACCATATAGGCAAATGATTTTTCAGCAATACTACTATCTTTTGACAAAACTCGATCCCAAGCTGAATTTTCAAGTATTTTATCAGCCTTGTGTCTAGTGCTTAAATCCTTATTTTTCGAATAAGCTATATCGTGATCTTTACAAGCAGAGTCCAATAAATTAATTCCTTTATCACCTCGATTTAAACGTTTTTGTAGTTTTGTTCCAGGTCCACAGTACTGATATCCAGGAAGATGAAGTTCAAAAGGTAGAGAGTTTATTATTTTATCTACTATACCTCCTCCAACGAAGGTGTTTTTATGACTAAACGTTTTCTGATATCGTATAACCATATTATCTGATTTTTTCTATAATAAGAGGTAACATTTATGAAATGTATTTAGTTACAAAAATGCAGTTAGTGAAACAACATAAAAATATTTTAGTTCGTAATATTGATGAATCATCGAACATCACTTCAAAAATAAAGCATAGCCCCCTCTTACCAAATTCTATTCGTGCTCTAATAGTGGGACCATCAAATTGTGGAAAGACTAATGTTATGATCGGCTTACTAGAAAGTCCTAATGGACTCAAGTTTGAAAACATCTATTTATACTCAAAATCTCTTTATCAACCCAAATATGAGTACTTGAAGAAACTAATTTCACCAATTAAAGGAATGGGATATTATACATTCACCGATAATGAATCAGTTATTCCACCTGACGAAGCTAAAACTAATTCAATTATGATATTTGATGATGTTGCATGTGAAAAGCAGAATAATATACGTACATATTTTTGTATGGGGCGACATAGGGATATTGATTCATTCTACTTGTGTCAAACTTATACTAGAATTCCCAAGCATTTAATAAGAGACAATGCAAATGTTATTATAATGTTTAAGCAAGATGATACAAATATGAAGCATGTTTATAGGGATCATGTTGGCAGCGATATGAGTTATGAAAAGTTCCAAGAAATTTGTAGAGAATGTTGGAAGGATAAATATGGCTTTTTAGTGATAAGCAAAGATAATGAATTAAATGATGGTCGCTACAGAAAGCAATTTGACTTTTTCATAACTATATAAACTACTTCTCATAAAAGATTGACTTTAGTTATTAATCTAACTTTAAACTTGATACATCTATTTGCTATAACCTCATCCGATACCTGATAAGCTGATCTCCAAACTATACCAGCTACCTGAAAACCAGACCAGCTCCTGATAAGCTGATCTAAAAACCAGACCAGGTCCTGATAAGCTGATCTAAAAACCAGACCAGGTCCTGATAAGCTGATCTGAAAACCAGACCAGGTCCTGATAAGCTGATCTGAAAACCAGACCAGGTCCTGAAAAGCTGATCTGAAAACCAGACCAGGTCCTGAAAAGCTGATCTGAAAACCAGACCAGGTCCTGAAAAGCTGATCTGAAAACCAGACCAGGTCCTGAAAAGCTGATCTGAAAACCAGACCAGGTTCTGATAAGCTGATCTAAAAACCAGACCAGGTTCTGATAAGCTGATCTAAAAACCAGACCAGGTCCTGATAAGCTGATCTGAAAACCAGACCAGGTCCTGAAAAGCTGATCTGAAAACCAGACCAGGTCCTGATAAGCTGATCTGAAAACCAGACCAGGTCCTGAAAAGCTGATCTGAAAACCAGACCAGGTCCTGATAAGCTGATCTGAAAACCAGACCAGGTCCTGAAAAGCTGATCTCATTGCTGATACCTGTTATTTGCCCTTAGCAAACATGGATGAGAAAATTTTAAAACAGTTGGTGTTGACAAGGAATGTGTTGAAGAAAAAGCTTCGTAGTATAAAAACTGGTGAAATAGATACACGTGAACAATTAAGAGATACATTCAAACCTATAACAGAACCTCTTAAAGAATTCATAAATAGTTCTAAAAATTTTAAAAGAATTCGTATAAAAGAAGAAAGTAACATCAAGACAGAAGTTGAAAATAATACAAGTTTAAAGCCTGAAAACCCATCAGTCAAGATAGAGACAAGTACACCAAAAAAACTAGTAGAAGGGACAATTTTTGATAATACCATCTTATTTAATGATGTTAATACTGAAAATGATGATGATGATGATGATGATGAAGATGATTTTTACTCACAGACTTCCAATACAGAATATACTTATACTGATTTATCAGTTTTGGAAGGAAGAAATCAGTTAGATACAAACTATGGCCCACATAAAGATTACAATAATGAATGGAAATTTGGTGATAGTAGCCTAAAACTGAATGAAGATAAAATACAAGTTGGTGGTCAAATATGGGCTCTAACACCAGGACTATTTTCTCTAATGTTTCATAAAATACCAAAAAATTACGATAAATTTGAACTTGAAATCTATAAAAAGATTTTAATTACTACTAATGCATATAGAAGAGACTTTAAACCTGATGGTCAAATTAAGGGTACTAGAGGATATAAATATAAATATATTATTAAGAAATTTATTGATGAGAAAAACCAGAAGAATTTACCTGAATCAACAGGGTCTAAGCCCAAAGGTAGCTATTTAGGTGAGGGAATGATGCAAGTTAACATCAATAATCCCAACTATATATACTGGGACGATCCAAATGAGTTAGTAGATAGACTTCGACTACTGCTCGCATCACAAGGTGCAGGTCATACTAATCACAATAACGAAATTGTATCAATTATTGAAGAACTACGTGAAGCGAATATAATACACTAACTTTAATAAACTAAATAGAGTATGTCTGTTGATAAATTTGGACACTATTTAAACGATACTAGCAGCACAATTTCTTTGAAAAATGCACCTAAACTGCTGGGGTTCTTTGTGGATACGAACAACAACATTGATGTCCAAAACAAAAGGATCAAAAATGTTGCAAAAGCTCTGGAGGAAAACGATGTTATCAATAAATTGTTTTTGCAAACTCAAATCGAAAAATTAGAAGAGAAATTATTAGCATACTTTAAGGGGGATAATATTATAATACGAGAAGATATTCAAATGCAAATTGAGGAACTACAACGCGAAATAAAATTAGATATAGAAGAAAATTATAAAATTGAAAAAGATATTCTACAAATTAAAACATCCTTTGAAGAACAAATTGAACAGCTTAATGAAAAAATTTATAGATTAGAAAATTATATATTTGTATCAATAGCTGAAAGTGCGTCAAGCAGATCACAACACTCTGAAAAAAATCTTTAAAAAACAACTTAATGTCTTCAAAAAGAAATTTAGTAAATGAACTCCATAAGCAAGCACGAAAACAATTTGTGCGTCGCAGAGTTGTAATGAAAGGAATAGATGATCTTTGGCAAGCTGATTTAGTTGAAATGGGGAACTATTCTAAAGAAAATAGAAATTATCGATTTTTGTTGACTGTAATTGACACATTCTCAAAATTTGCATGGGCAGTACCGCTAAAAACAAAAACAGCACTCGAAACAACCAAGGCAATGGAAGATATTTTTGAATTGGGACGAGTACCAAAAAACTTACAAACAGATGATGGAAAATAATTTTTCAACAAACACTTTGGAAAATTAATGCATAAATACAACATTAATCACTACTCAACATATAGCATTATGAAAGCATCAATAGTAGAACGATTTAATAGAACATTGAAAGGAATGATGTGGAAAGAATTTAGTTATAATGGTTCATATAAGTGGATTGATATATACAAAGATTTACTCAATGCATACAATAGAAAAGTTCATCGTACCATTAAAATGGCTCCTATTAAAGTCAATTCAACAAATGAGGAAAAGCTGTTAAATACAGTATACAGTCATTTGAAAATGTATAAAATGTCAAAATTTAATGTGGGAGATCATGTTCGCATAAGCAAATATAAGCACACATTTGAAAAAGGTTATACTCCAAATTGGACTACAGAAATTTTCACAATTACAAGAGTTCAAAATACAAATCCTGCAACATACATATTAGAAGACTATCTTGGCAATCCTATTAAAGGTGGCTTCTATACTGAGGAACTTTCAAAAACTAGATTTCCAAATACATATCTAGTTGAAAAGGTTCTTAAAATTAAAGGGAAGGAGGTATATGTTAAATGGCTGGGATTTTCTAATCAACACAATTCTTGGATAAGTAAAGATGAAATATTATAGTTGGAAGAAAAACTAAATTAGAAACAACAACAACATCAATAGCAACAACAACAATAGCATTAATATTAAGAAACTAATGTTAATTTTAAAATGAGAAAAAGTTTTAAATAAAATATGTAAATCATACTTATAAACCATACTGTGTACTAAACATTATTTAATTGTAATCAGACTGTTATAATGTCAATAACACTTACTCTGAACTCTAACTCATCAGAACTATCTGCTAGTTACTTTCCTCCTATTGAATTACATGGTGCATATGAGTGTGCTCTAACTGATTTTCATTCATACAACAGTATTCCAAATGTAGACACCTACAACAATATGTTTCATATAGGGGAACATATAATTGAAATACCAATTGGATCTTACGAATTAAATAATATAGTCGATTTTATAGAAGAGGAATACAAACGACTCTGCCCAGCAAATAAGATTTTTATTGAAGCCAATAACAATACAATGCAAGTTAAAGTTAATAGTTCCAAGGATCTTGTATATTTTAATAAAGACAATACAATTGGAAAACTTTTAGGATTCAATAGCAAAATCCTAACACCAAACAAATATTATTATTCAGATCTTCCAGTTAATATATTTAAAGTAAATCTCTTGCGAATTGAAAGTAGTATCGCTATAAACACATATATGAATAACTCGAAATCGCATACACTTCATGAATTTCCGATTAATGTGCCTCCAGGCTATAAAATAGATGAGGTTCCAAGAAATCTTATCTATTTACCTGTAAACACCAGAGAGATAAGTTCACTAGCGCTGCGCGTACTGGATCAACACGGTGATTTAATTAATTTCCGAGGAGAGGAAATTACAATACGAATACATTTAAGGCCAACTAAATAATGCTAATATACAACACAAATACATTGAAAAATATAGCAGCAGCAAGAACAACAACAACAACATTAAAGCGACCAGCTCAACAAAAAGCTCTAACAACATCAAATAAAAATTTTCTAAAGTCCTTGAATTTTAAATTGAAGACAAAATGAGTTCAATAATAGATGTCTTAGATAAACCCTTGTCTGATGAGAATATAATCAAAAAGGACTATCATACATATGTACCATACTTACAATCTTACAACAATAATGATGAAATTAGAATTTCAATACAAAATCAAGATTTGTATGTGCTACCCAGTGAGAGCTACATTTATGTAGAGGGGCTTGTTGCCGATGATAGTAAGGCCAAATCTTCTTCTTCTTCTTCGGAGAACTTTTTATTAAAAAACAACTTTGTGGGATATCTATTTGATGAAATTCGCTATGAGCTCAATGGAATTGAAATTGACCATACAAGATATTTAGGAGCCACAAGCACTATAAAAAATTTGGTTTCTCTGTCACCAACAGAAAGCAATGTGATGCAAAATGCTGGATGGAACAAAATTGACGATGTCACTCTTGAAAATGGATTTTTCAATTTTTATGTACCTCTAAAAATGCTTCTAGGATTCGCCGAAGACTACAACAAAGTTATACTAAATGGAAAACATGAATTGATACTCTTGCGCAATAAGAATGATGAAGATCTTGTACGCTCGAGTGTTTCTACTGAAAAAGCTAAACTTACAATTTCACTCATCTCATGGAGAATCCCACATGTACAATTATCCGACTTTAGCAAATTGAATATGATAAAAATTATTAACAATGGTGCTTCTATACCTATGGCATTTCGCAGTTGGGATTGTCATGTTAATCCACAATTAAACACAGGTACTAGCCATATCTGGAATGTTAAACTGGCTGCCAATAGAGAACGCCCCCGTTTTGTATTGATTGCTTTTCAACAAGAAAATAAGTTTGTTCATTGTGATTTGACTAATTTAAAAGTACATTTAAATTCAGTCTCATATCCATATGATGATCTTAACATAAAGTTCAGAAATGAACGATATGCAATTCTATATGATATGTATCTAAGATTCCAACAAAGTTACTATATGAGGGAATCTCAACCGCTTCTATCTGCATCAGAGTTTAAGACAAAAGCTCCTATTATTGTAGTAGATGTCAGTCATCAGAATGAATCACTCAATAATGGACCGATTGATATAAAAATAGCATTTGAAACAGCAACTAATATTGCAGCAAAGACATCAGCTTACTGCATTCTTATTCATGATCGCATAATAGAATATATACCCATCAAAGGACAAGTTCGAAAAGTCTTATAAATTGAGTAATATGGAAAATAACACAATTTTTATAGACGTACAAGGTTTCAAAAGTAATTCAAATGATTTCATCGCAAAAGAAGTAGCGATTGTTTTCAACAATTATGAATATAACAATTTCATTATAAAACCACCATTTGATTTTAAATGCTTATCAATAAAAAAGCAAAGAGAAGCAAAGTGGCTAACGAAAAACTATCATCACCTCAGCTGGACTGCTGGATCAGTTTCTTTTGAAAGCGTTTGCAATTTTTTAAAAGCCAACGCAAGATGTTCTAAAATTTATGTAAAAGGTGAAGAGAAAAGACGATGGTTGGAAAAAATTTTATGCCGAAAAATTTTTAACGTTGAGGATATAGGCTGTATCAACTTTAAACAAATGGAGATTAAGTATCCAGAATATTTTTATTGTAATTATCATAAACTTGGTGTTTGCGCATTAAAAAATGCTATTTTACTAACAAAAGAAATATCTTGCTTTAAATGAATTTTTACACTCTTTAAAATATTAATGTATGTATTATTATAAAATTTTAAAAAACTTTAAACAATAAATGTATAGAAAAATAAAAAATCTACAAGTGTTTTCTTATTTCAAAAACAAACTACATAAAGGAAAGAGAAGGAAGTTTGAAGGAGGAGGAGAAGTTAGCATTTTTGCTAACTTGCAAATTTTTACTTTTTGTTTCTCTGCTTATGACTGTAGTTAGTTGAAACTTGCTGCTTTAAAATAATCGCAGCCAAAGAAAATGATTACGTTGCAAAATATAAATGTATTCTACACAGCCACAAAATATTCCACGCACAAGTTCTTTCGATCGCACATACATACATACATACATACAAACATAATACACACATACATACATACATACATACATACATGCATGCATGCATCATACACACATACATACCTACATACAAATATATTTCTTAAACAAATAAACAGAATATAAGCTTACCAGCGACAAACAAGCTGGACCCCCCACACACAAGCATTAGGGGTGTTCACATACATGAGAACGTTTTATAAATAAATAAAATAATTTATGTAATTATTTTATTCATTTATTTAATTATTTTATTTTATAAGAATTTATTAGCGTGAGGAAATCACACAAGCACATTCCCATGATTCATATGAAACCATATGACCTAGTAGTCATAAAACCTTCTTTCTCTGATATTACTGATATAGTATTACGATAACAAATTTCTACAGTATGGCAACACTGGGAGCATTAGAAAATAATAATCATGTTTTGCCGTCGGCATTTGAAAAAAATAATAATCATGTTTTGCCGTCGGCATTAGGAAAAATTATCATGCATTGACGTAGGCATTAGGAAAAATTATCATGTATTGCCGTCGGCATTAGGAAAAATTAATAATCACTATTTCAGCATTGGTATTAGGAAAAATCTTTTCATGATTTTCCCGTCGGCATTTGAAAATAATTATGTATTGCCGTCGGCATTAGGAAAAAAAAAATAATCATGTATTGCCGTCGGCATTTGAAAAAATTATCATGCATTGCCGTAGGCATTAGGAAAAAGACAGACTTATTGAACCACCCTCGAAAAATATTTAAAGGACTTATCGAACCACCCTCGTAGGTATCAAATTTCAAGAATTTTAAAATTTTCAAATTTTAATTACCCAAATTTAACAATTTCAGCAACAATTTAACAATTTTAATTGGGGCCGAATTGGCAGTTCACTACTACTTATGTTTTAAGCTACAAAAATTAATATCTAACAGGCTTGTTTATAAAAATTATTAAGGCTTTATAAAGGCTTTTTAAGAAATATTTAGCATGAAAATTTATTTTAAAAACCGTTTATAAAGCCTTAGGGCCAATTTCACCAACTTATTTAAATATCAATTCATATTTAAACGTAATTTTTCCATACAAAAATTTACGAAACTCGATATTTAAATATGAATTGATATTTAAATAGAGTTGGTGAAACTGGCCCTTAATAAGTCTTATAAATAAGACTGTAAATTTTTATAGCTATGCTATTTATTGCGCGATTCAGGAGTTAGGACGTGATTTTCGTAACAAAAATTGCAAGTTACAAAATTGCAGTTATAGATTTATATGTTTGTTTTACTAATTTAAACAAATGCAATTTTCCACCATTTAAAATAAATTTTTATGTTTAATTATTTTGCATTTGTAGAGAAATAATAACGCAAAATGGATATCTCTCTCTCTCTCTCTCTCTCTCTTTAAATAAATGAAGCAGACATTGCAGTTTTCTTATCAGCTGGTTTAGAAAATGCATCTCTGATCTAATAGAAATTATCATTTTATGAAAATTTTCATAAAGTTTGGGAAATCGGTCACACTTGCCAAAAAATCGGTCACACATATCGCATTTTAAATCTTTCATACTTTTTGAGCACACACAATTTTTTTGACAGATCGAACGACTGTGTATGATAGTGTATCACAGCCTTAACAAAACTGCTGCTGTTTTTGTAAAACGTTTGTTTTACTATTTCATATTGTACTGAGGTTCAGTCACTTTGATTAATTTTCGGCAAAATTTAGTTCAGATTGAAGAAAATGTGGCTATCACTAATTGAACAATAACAAATTTGTTTTTTTTATTTTAAATTTTTTTCATTAATAAAACTTCTGGTAAATAAATATTTTTAAATTTAACATCAACATAATATTCGTGTTTGCATTTAGAAATAGTTATCTTGGAATTAAAATCACTTTTTTGAAAATGTAACGCCCGTTTATCACTCAAAACTGCAATATTATAATATTTACAATCTTCATACAGTTCATGGCAGTTGGCGTGAGCTGTAAGACGTAGGACAAAATCTGACGGAACAGAAAGTTGTTTGCTGCTGTAAGCATTTGAAAAGATCTCATAAAGATTTCTGAAAATAAGAAAGACAGTTTTATTTAATTAATTAATTACGACATTTATAAAAAGAGATAATTCGTGTGTGTATTTACATATTTATATGTAACTATGTACCTTCTTAAGCTGGATATTTTCAAACAGCCAACCGCACAGATTATATGGGGAAGATTTTGGAGACCGGATAAAACACGATAATAATTTCCTTGCAGATAACTAATGCATATTTTAAATGTCAAGGAAAACAAATCGTTAGATCTGTAAAAATAATTGAGTTCGTAAGTATATTTTAAAAAGTAATATAAAGTACGAGTATATATTTATTTTATAACCAACCTTATTTCGATAGGCAATATTAGGCATCTCTTCAAAGCATCCAATGAACCTAAATTAAAAATTTGATAAAGAGATTCTAAATAAATACGATTCTGTACATCAATTGGTTTTAAGCCCTTAAGTGGTATTTCATCGTAACATACTAATGCTCTCTTGAGACACTCTTGTAAATGTTGTTCGCATATCTTGGGATCAAAATTATCTACGGTTTCTTCACATAGCTTATATCGGCTATAGCTTAAGAACATAATTATAGGTTGCAACAGTATAATTGTCTGTTGTGCATTAAAATTTTGCATGACAATCTCTTGCCTTATAGCACGCAATCGATCAAATATGAAGTCATAGGCGAAATTGAAGGGCTTCCGCTTATCCAATAAAATGCTTTTAAATTTAAAGAACAAGAAAATAAATACATACATAAATACTTACATATCTATATTGTATCTTCATATCGCTCCATTTAATCAAACAATGTCATAACTAAAAAAAATAATTTGCCAGAAAACTAGTAAAGTTGTCAATTTACTTGTTAAATGGAAAAAGAAAGTTTTATTTTGCTTTCAAGGTCAACTCAACAAGGTAATTGTATGAAGTTTTTACAAAAAATGAAGAACGATTGATAGGAGGACAAATTAATGCTGCATCATAAACTCCAAAATTCAATTTTCTGAGTTATGAAGTTGTTTGAGTAAATGAGCGATATGTGCATATTTATTTATTTATCCGGTTATGCTCTGTATTCGATGTGAAATCGGAGTATTTATATAGCAATTGTTTCACAATTCCAAATTTTTGGAATACAAAACATACCCGATAAATTCAGTATGAGTTACATAATAAAAACCCTTGAGTTTTTAAATTTAATTTGTTATATAAATGTGGCTGTGTATAAAAATTTTTGCGAGGAATTTGTTTATTAACCAGCTAGTAGTGTTGTCATTCGAACAATAATTATTTGAATAATCTACAAAAAATTTAATTTTTTTTTCGAACGAGCATAAATTTTTCCGTCTAGAATGAAGATTTATAATTTCCTAAGGGGCCGTTCACATATTAAGTAACGCTGTTTTCCCAATTTTCGACCCCTCTCCTACCAGTAACAGATCGTAACAAAACTAAGAATTCCCTCTCCTCGACCCAGGAATAACGTAACAATAAGTTAAAAAACATTTTTTAAATATTTTAGAAAGTTTTTATTAAAAAAAACTACGTTTAATTCATTGTATTAATTAAATTCATTTGTTATACTAGCACTGTGCGTAGACATAAATTAAAGAAGCTTACATATGAATGTATTTCTGCACATGTACCCCAAATATTGGTAAAACTATTTTTTAATTTCTTCCCAAGTGTCTTCAAACTCCAAATATTATTGTTTTATGGAGAGCTTATTCCTAAACTTTATGCATGTATTAGTGATGCGCGAACATGCGTATGTATTCGAATTTCCAAATTTTGTTTGTAATAATTAAAAATAAATATTGAATATATTATATTATTATTATAATATATATTGAATTATATTATTATATATTATAATCAGGGCTAATTTTTCTGGATTTTTGCCAGAAAAAGCATTTTTTGCATATTTTAATTTTTTTGTAGAAAAATGCTTATTTTGGATCACCTTACATAAAAAAGCTTATTTTTCACTCTGGCAACGCGAATAATATATAACGACTCATATAACTCAAACTGGTGTAAAAGAAATTCACATAAAATATATTTCTTTCCTCTTGCACATGTATGTCTGCATGTTATTAATTTTTTTCTTTACTTTTCTATAACTTCTACCACCACCACTTACAATATCCACCAGCATTTTAAAACCTCGAAACATAACCAGGCAATGGAAAAGACTTCATCGGCTCCAAAACAATCGTTTTTAAAAAACCTTACCAGCGACTTAAACACATATCATTTGGATTTGTGCAGAACATTTTTAAGGGCAAATATACCACTACACAAAATTAGCGATCCAGGCGTGAGGTCTTTTTTAGAAATATACCATAAAAACTCTTTGCCATCTGAATCAACATTGCGAACAAAGTATCTGCCGACAATTTATGAAACCTATCTTAAGGAGCTTCAAACCAAACCAGAATCCAAAAAGATTTGGGTATTTTAGATTTGGGAAAATTTAAAAAAACACATGATTGTTCATTGTAATAAAGATCTCTTTGAATAAAAATACTTTGAAGTAACAAAATTGTTGATTTTATTCTTGCATATTTTGCATATTTGTGCATATAACCGTGCATATTTTGAAATTTTTTCGTGCTATTTCTGGCGCATATTTTGATTTTTTTTGCATATTTTAATTAGCCCTAATTATAATATATGTATATTGAATAGTGAATATTCTTGTAGCAAACTTAAAAACAAACAAAACAAACTTCTTGTACAACTAACATTGAAAAAAGTACTTTTCTTCACTTCAAGAGAGGAATGTTTAACTTCAAAACTAAACATTTAGAAG
Organism: Tachina grossa; assembly: GCA_949987645.1. Classification (NCBI taxonomy): domain Eukaryota; kingdom Metazoa; phylum Arthropoda; class Insecta; order Diptera; family Tachinidae; genus Tachina; species Tachina grossa. Next base: position 86,078,826 of record OX465276.1, on the reverse strand, counting down.
CTTTTTCTGCATTAACCTATGGCTGAGTTTACATCTAACATTTCTTGTGTGTCATTTGCCTAAAAAAGCGTAACCAACTAATTACTAATGAAAAACTGTTCGATTCAGACATTTACATATTTATTGATTTAAAAAGTTTCCAATCATGTTGGATTCTATAAAATTGTCTATTAGTTATGTATGAAACTGTTTAACTTAATAAATATGTGTCTGAATCAAACTGTTTTTCATTAGTAATTAGTGGTTATGCTTTTTTTACGCTTGTGTGGCACATGACACATTACGATGCGGTGTGTAAACAAAACCAACAGCAACACTGACTAGATATTTCCTAGCTACAGGTATAATATCCTGTACTTTTGTTTATTTGTTTGAACTATGTTAGATGATCGACGTCATTTGCTATTTCCACCAAATAGTCTGCTATAAGGCTCAATCAGACGTGACATAACCATAGCCATAGAGAGCAGCCCTTCGAACCAAACTAATGAGCAACACTGCATTCGATTATACGTGACTCGCCATAACGCCATAACTCTCACCATAGAAATCAATTGAATTTTGGTTTGGTTATGGCTATGACATTATGGCTATGTCACGTATAATTTAAGCTATAGTTTGCCGTATTGATGACTGAGCAGTATTTGAAAAACTAAGATGAGAATTGGCATAAGCCTCACGGTCGCATTCACTAGTGTCTATAAGTGAAGTCATCGTGTCGTTCAGAGATGCACATTTCTTTAATTTCGGGTTCTTCACTTTCATATTATCTTGCGCGTTTCGGATTTTGATTAAGAGAGCTTGAAGACGACCCGTTTGTTCTTTTTTTAAAAAATGTGAAATGTGCGTGAAACTTAAAAAAAAAATAATTTTATATATTGGATCAATAAAGGTTGGCGTGGTGAAAAATATTTTAATTTTCTAAAATTGAAATTTTTTTAACCAGTGCACTTAGCTGGTGGGCTTCAAAAATACACATTGTTGGGGGTGTTTTGGGAGATGAAATGACTCAAAAAAATATTATTTTCTTAATTTTTATCCCTTTTACATAATTACATTTTTAACAGATAATATTTGCATTTTTTATTTATTTATTTATTTTTTATTTTATGCACAAGACTTAAGGTCTTATATTACAGCATAGAATCTACATGTTTGATTGAACTTAATTACATCAGGACTAGGGATGCCAATAGGGATCGATTTTTGGAAATCCCGGGATTTTCGGGATCTTCGGGATCCCGGGATTTTTCGGGATCACGGGATTTTCGAGATTTCGGGATCTAAATATTTTTCGTAAAATAAATTATTTTTTTAAATAAATATTACTTTAATAACAATTTAATGCATTTTAAACCTTTTATGTTCATAATTTATCATTGCACAATTGCCTTTAAAGTGAACAATTTTCTAATACGAGTATGAAATAAAAATCAAAAGAATTTTTCTCATCTATTTTTAAGTTGATTAATCACATTTGATGTTAGAGAATTTATAGTGAAAACAATAACTAAATATGAAAACTTGTTTTTGTTTTCAATATATGTAAATGTTTTTCTATTATCTAAACCAAAACGAATATACATATCGGTAGACTTTTAGCACTACCGCTTAAGTTGACTTACGAAAACTTTAAGATTCACTTTCATACAAATAAGTTGCAAAAAAAAATATTGTTTTGTTAAAAATATATCTACTAACGTTTTTTTTTGTTGCGATTGATCAACAACAAGTATAACGGTTGTTACATATGTATGTATACCAAGCATTATCTAATTTTTTATCGATTTCGTTACGACTATGACGATAATAAGGCTGAACATGTCGAAAAATTAAAAGAAATGTATACACTATTCTAATCAAATTCGATTAATTACGTCTAAAGATCACATTTTTATAGGCAGATAGATTAAAAGTTTGCCTGAGCACTTGAACAGTATTTTTGCTCTACTGAAGTTTTTTTCTACAAGTTCAACAGATACATATGTGTGTATTCATACGTTCGCTAAGAGGAGTATGGTTTATTAGTGGCCTGGCCTTCTACTCTGCAACTCGAATACAACTATAATTGAGTCGAACTCATTCAGTCGGTCGTTTTTGACTAAAACTATTTATCAAATCCAAGTAATTTAAATGGGTTTAATCTTAGGTTTGTATCAAAAACGACCTAAACGGTCTAAATAAAAAACAAAATAATTTTGAACTGCAATGTAAAACAATGTAAAACGACAACAAAAAGTTTTCACTTGCTTTGTATTGTATTCTACTCCAATTGTAAGGAGGTGTCAATAGTACTCAATTGTTACCGACAAGTAGATAAGTGCTAATTTTTTTTAGCGTTGATGAGTCGACATACAGATAGTTATACACTGCAATTATAAATAAATTTCCGCAAGAAATTTCTCCCTTTTCCAATTAGATTATTTTGTTTTCCCTACTACTGTTTTGCTACTGTTTGAAAATATTCTCCGGGAAAAATTTCTCGTGGAATTTGAATTATAATTGCCCTCATAATATAGAATGAGACGAAATAAATTTGTCAAACTTATGAATTTTTCAAATGTTATTTTCCTTCCAAAGGTAATATGTTTCTTTTGTTTTCAAAATAGTTCTAAAATGTACATACATATATTGTAGCACCTTTGATGAAAATAACCGTAAGAAAGTAGTTTATTTATTTTGCTCTTGTTGTTAATTTATAAAAAATATGTCACGAATAGTCATTAAATTGTTAACACTGTACGTATAAAATTGTATGGGACTTTTAAATATTATAAAAAATCAGAAATAATTTTTAGTCAGGCTTAAGTTCAGTAATTTCAATTCTTTTATTGAATGAAATATTTTTATTAATTAATGTGAGTTTCTAAAGAAGAGAAGAAAAATTAAATTAGACTTTTAAGCTGGGGGGAATACCGATATTTTTCTGTGCAGCAACACACTTCATCAGCACCCTAGTCTATCTACTTGGGTAGAGATCAGCGTGACCATTTTAGCATTTTTGCAGCTAAATTTAGCATTTTTTTTGTTGATTTAGCAGCAAAATTTTCGATTTAGCAGTTAGCATTTTCTTTAGCATTTTTCAATTATTTATTTAGCATTTTCTAGCATTTTTTCATAATATAATCAACGTAACTTGTAACAATTTCGGTTATACGTAAAAAAGGCTGAGTTCCAAAGCGTCAACTGCCTTGCCTTCCAACAGAGTGTAGTATTTGATAATACAGCAGAACAAAACATTGACAATGCATACCCTTTCAAAACGTCCTTGACAAGTATAAAGAACACCGCAAACAATCAAGAGCGCATCGGTTGCAAAGTTGGTGCTCATACTTACAATGTTATGCAACTTCTGATCTGTGCTCGTAGTAAATACCGTATCCGAAGACTGTACAAACTTTTAACTTTTTACGTAAAAGTGGAATAGACAAAAGATTTTGAGTATTTTAAAAAAACCAGTTTTTAAACGTTGTTTATAAATGAAACGTAAGTGAGAAAAGGCTTCTTCTAGAAGAACCGTGCGTGAATTAATGTTTTTAGTTTGCCTTAAATACTTTTTCGGCATTTTGTATAGTGAAAAACTGGTATGCAGTTATCATAACCCAGCAAAAATTACTGCTTCCTAGAAGCGTATTTGTAAGGGGCAAAATGTTACAGAATCACTTTCTGTTGCGCATGAATAAGGCATTATTTTTTTTTTTTTTGTTCGAGATGAGCCAGCTAGAATTTATACCTTTAGCTTCATAAAAGCCATGAATTTTTTGCCTTACTAAAGGGCTTCATAGAAGTAATACTCAGATCCAAAAGTTGCTGGTTTTTTTTTTTGTAATAATTTTCTATTTTGTTAGAGAGATTGCCTCACGTTAGTGCTTTTCAAAAGCATTTTTCGAAGCTTTTGTTATCAAGTAAGCAATACATAGCTTCACTCAATTTTTAGTGCTTCCAAATCACATTTTTTGCTGGGAAGTCACGAATTTACTCGTAACTAAGTTTTAACGAGTTGCACCATACAATTTGTCATTAAAAATCGACGCATGTAGTTTTCACCGACTATTAAATCCTAGCGTGAAGAGTAATGTAATCAAACTATAGGCGAAAAATCCTTAAGCGTATGCTTCATTTTGCCACTTACATAATGCAGTTTATGTTCAAGAAAAAATTTGTAATTTAAAACAAAATTCTGTTTCATTCAAAGGAAATAAATATAAGTAAGGCAATGTAAGCAGAAATTAAAAAATAACAACTATAAAAGAAACAATTTGATTAAAAAAGTACATATTAAGTTTTAGCATTACGTTTTAGCACTTTAATTATTTTTTAGAATTTTTTAGCTTTATTTTGAAGTCAATTTAGCCGCAAATTTTTTTTGGATCTGGTCACACTGGTAGAGATTGTTATCAACATCAGCTATTTAACGTAAATTTTAATGAAACGGAATGTGAGAAATGATTGTTGTGTACAATTATTGATTTACCTTTGGTAAATACATATGTAAGTATCACTATTTATTTCCCCTGTTTTTCCATTTTTTTATTTTTCTATTTAGGTTAGCACGAAGTTATATTACTCTACCTACGTATGTTTAACTATTCTTGCTTATCTTTTACGATCATCACATTAATTATTTTTACTTATTCGATGTACCGATGTAATTAATAAAAATATTTCATTCAATAAAAGAATTGAAATTACTGAACTTAAGCCTGACTAAAAATTATTTCTGATTAAAAATTCACTATAGTTCAATTAAAATCTAAAAATATTATAAAAAATACCTTAAAATCAACGAAAATTTGAATTTATAAAGTTTTTATATAAAAATTGCTAAGAAATCCCGAAAATGAAATCCCGGGATTGAATTTTACAAATCCCGGGATTCGGGACTTGCTAAATCCCGGGGTTCGGGATTTACCAAATCCCGAAAATCCCGGGATTTCCGGGTTCGGGATTTCCCGTTTGGCATCCCTAATCAGGACATAGGAGTATTTATCATAAAATAAATAATAATAAAATTAATAAACTAATAATAAAAATCAATTTGAATTAAATTGATTAGAAATTTTAAAAATTGGGACAAATAAAAGAGCATTATTTTTAAAGCTAATATCAAGTTGTATCTAACTAGGTGGCAGCGCAACTTCAGCTGATAATTTTTTGCTTTATGTGCTTTGTAGCTGAAGAATGTCAAAAACTTCGATTTTGTTTTGGTTTTAGTACAATTAATTTTGTGCTTTTGACATTCTTCAGTTCTTTACATATCTATGGTTGCCGTATTTTTGTATAAGAAATCCTTACGCAGTCACCTGTATAATTACACCATGGCTAATATGAATTTTTTTGACGTTTTTTTTATTTATTGTATCTTCATATATGAACTAACAATAAGTATTCAAATCTTAAATCTAAAATATAATTAGTAGGCCCGACCAATGTCGGACATAAATTAAGTGATAGTTATTAATAATACATAAGTAGTGATAAGCACAAAAAAAATATGAATATAATTCGATTATTTTTCTTTTAACGGTTGTTACATTGGTTACAGTTTTTACGCTATAAGGTAAGCTGTTCCAAAGACGGATAGCATTAATGAAGAACTGTCATTCAGATATTAGGCTACTGTGGTGAAAAAGAGTGAGTCTTCTGCCTCTGTTTGACCTTTAGAAGTTTATGCGTTTAAAAAGGTGTTCAGGCTGTTTGTTGAAAAATATTTTATGGAGCATGATTAAAACTTTAGTATTTAGCAGGTTTTGAAATGACATCCCAAAAATTTGTATCGATCTAGAAGATACATTAGTACGACCTCTTAAGTTAAATACGTATCTGGTAATATTATTAAAAAGGACTTTTAGTTTCGAGATGTTAGAAGCGTCACACCTAGCAAATAACTCATATCCATAAAGAATTGTTGGTAACAAATAGTTTTTTGCTAGAAGCATTCTTATACGAAAAGGAGTGCAGTTTTGTGTTTTCCAGAGATTTCTAAGCATAGAATACGTACAGAAAATACAGAAAGAAAAAAGCCGTACTAAATTTAAGTTTTTTCTACTTGCTTTTAGTACGAATCATACTTAAAAATTTAAGTACGAATAGCACTAACATTTACTTAAAACAAACCGAAAACAGGATTACTTTAGAAAACCAATCCTGGAGTTTCTTAAATTGAGTATGAAGAGCTTAAATTATGTAAAAAAAAATTAAACCAAGTACAAAGTTCTTAAATTGAGTAAAAAACTTATTTAAAGTACGATTTTGTGTACTTACTACACATATGAAAAGAAGAATAAAAAACCTTTTAACCAAAAAATTTCAAGTTCGTTAGTGCGCTTGTGATTGTAATTCAATAAAATGAAAAAATTAATATATTAAAATAAAAATAATAATTGTACTTTTTAACGGAAAATGTTTTATTTAAAAGTGACTAGGCGTGGTTGATTTTTCTCGTGCGCAAAAGTGTTTTTAATAATATAAAAGTGAGCAAAATAAAACTATAATATCAATATTAAAATGTAAATAAATAAATAAATAAATAAATAAGACAAAAAGTGAAAAAGGACGACTCCAAACTGCTAAATTTTCTGAGGGACTTAGTAAGTAAAAATATGAGTTTTTGTTATTGATTGTGCGTATTGTTTTTAGCAAGTCGCGTTTCAAACACGGCAATTTTAGTTGAGCCACTTTTTAGTTCATAAGCGGGAGAGAAAAATATGATAGTTCCCATTTTCATTATCTTCTCTTTCATCTTTAATAAGATTATAAGTTGCTCAACAGAAATTGTTAAATAATTAAAATTAACAGAAATTGATGTCTATGAACCCAGTATAATAATTGCTTCTGCTCACGTCTTTGCAAATAATAAAAAATACACACTTTGTCAACATTATGAAAATGTTAGTGAAAGATTTATATATAGAAGTATATTTTAATCTGTAGTTTTTTATACTATATATTTTATATTATACTATATTTATTTTATACTATAATATATAATATTATTAGGTAAAAAATAGTAATAGGTACGAAAACTTTCTGCACCGCATGCCTCATAAGTTCTCATTGATAAATATTTTATTTTGCTCAACTCGCTGTAAGACCGGACTCAGAAATATGTTATAGCTCTAGGTGACCAAGAACCCCTAGCTTCTTAATGACATAGTTTCGCTTAGAGCACTGATGGGGTTGCATTTTTGGAGCGATGACGATTATAAATGTAATCAGCTTAGAAACGTGGGCTATAGTTGAGAGCAAAACAGATAATTTATTCATTGATGATAAAGAGGCAGTATTGTGCAGGCCAAGGCCTATTATTATTTAGTAAAAAAGCATTCAACAAATAACATATAATTTAAAATCTAGTATTTTTTCTTCCATAGAACAGACATCTTGGACTCACTTAGCATTCTTCCGTCATAATTTTTTGGGAACACTGTTAGCGATGCATGTAACAGAGCGACGTAAAGGAAACAATACCCGCTTTTGGTCTTTTGCATTAAATTTAATTGTTATTACCATAGAAATTCAATAAAAAGCTATTTAAAAATTATATTAAATCTTTTTATTCAAAAAATCAAGTTAGCATTTCTTAAAACAGGTGCATTTTGAGAATAATTCAATCTAATTGCTTCTTAAATGAATCTCGTTTTTGGATTATTTCAAGTACGGATTCGGGATTATATATGGATAGAATTAAGTATTTAGTTCTTGAAAAGTCCGTACTTGAATTAAGTCTTTTGTCCTTGATTTGAGTAAATCCGTACTTACCGTACTTATGACACCGCTTTTGATTGATTTAAGTACGGATGGATTGATTTTTATTTTGACTCAAATTATTATTAAGAATAATGCCAAGATTTTTTGTTGTGTTAACAATGACAATGGGCTGGTTATTTAAAATAACAAAAATTAAAAATTTTAAAAACCCCCGTCTTTTTTCAGAAAAGATGTTATATCTTCCAAACGGCTGGACCGATTTCCTTCAAACATAGCTCTCGATCAAGTCATCTTTCAAACAGAAAAAACTAAATGAAAATCGGTCCACCCGTTTGGCCTGTACGTGGACACGGACAGACACACAGATAGACAGATACACAGACACACACTAAAAACTTATATACTTTTTTTAGTCGGGGGTTAGTAGTAGTGAAATCCCACTCCTGTGGCAATTAAAATTGTTAAATTGTTGGTGAAATTGTTAAATTTGGGTAATTAAAATTTGAAGATTGTTAAATTCTTGGAAATTTGTGTTTTTTTGTTTACATAAGGAGTTTTTTGTTTACATTAGGAGTTTTTGTTTACATTAAGTGTATGTCTGTCTGTCGGTCTGTCTGTCTGCCTGCCTGACCGTGGGAAGTTTGTGTGTGGAATATTTTGTGTGAATGTATTAAGGCGGTTCATAGTTTGCCGGTTTTTATGTGTGTATGTGACGACGGGGAAAATCATGAAAATGGTTTTTCCTAATGCTGACGGAAAATCATCTAATGATTTTTCGTAATTCCGAAGGCAAAACATGATAATTTTTCGTAATACCGAAGGCAAAACATGATAATTTTTCCTAATGCCTACGGCAATGCATGATCATTTTTCCTAATACCTACGGCAATGCATGATATTTTTTTCAAATGCCGACGGCAAAACATGATTATTATTTTTTCCTAATGCCGACGGCAAAACGTGAAAGTTATTTTTTCTAATGCTAATGTAGGTGTTGCTAGACTGTGGGAATTTAAGGCTGACCGTGATTTGAGTGGGCGGCGTTGTTGCCGTAATATGTAACCATAGGAATTTGTGGATGTGTCTGTCTGTCTGTGAGAATTTAGGTGAAGGTTTGATTGGAAGGGGGGGCGGGGTGTAGTAGAGCTAGATCGATTGCATGTATATATATGTGTGTGTGTGTGTGTGTGTGTGTACGTTTGTAGGAATTTCTATAGGAGCTTAAGGCTGATTGCGATTTATGAGGGGCGAGGTGTACTAGTAATATGTAACCGAGGGAGTCTGTCTGTTTGTATTTCTGTAGGAGTTTAAGGCTGACCATGATTTGGGTGGGCATGGTTGTTGACGTAATATGTAGCCATGGAGATTTGTGGGTGTGTCTGTCTGTAGGAGTTTAAGACTGATCGTGATTTGAGGTGGGTGAGGATGTTATTGAGGTAAATTGGTTATGTGTATGTATGTATGTATGGCCAGGGGAATTTGTGTATGCATATCTGGGGGAGAATTTAAGGCTAGTCGTGATTTGTGAAAGGTGGGGTGTTGTTGAAATTTTCTTGGATATTTCTTATATGAATTCTGCTATGTGTGTGTATTTGCGCTGGTATTTATATGTAGGTGGAAATAAATTGTTTTCAGTATCGATATTTGGTACTATAAAATAATATCATATGTCTGGACTTCCCTAATCCTAGTATGCTTTTATACTTACTATTGCTTTATATTTTCTCATGCTTAAATTTGTCTAGCGTTGAAGTCGGTCTGTGTGAAATTTGTTTATATTACAGATTTTGTTTATTTAACTACATTCGTCTTCTTTGACTGAAAGAGTTTTCTACACACAGAGAAAACCCAACTTGAAATCAGTAAGAACCATGCTGAATTAATAAGAACCATTAGCGAAGGTTTAGTCATATTGAAATTTCTTATTTCAATATGGACAAAATATTAATTTACAGTATCCATTTAACTCATTAACTCATTAGTTTGTGGATATCTCAATAGACATTTTCTATTATACTAAAAATTATTGAATTAATGTCAAGCATGCTTATTTTTAAGCTGCAAATTTTTTCTAGTGTATAGATCATTTATATTTGCATTGTGCTTTAACTAAACGACGCTTCATATACATATGTACATATTTTCATTAGGTATATCTGATAAATACTTCAACATTGATAAAAAATTTGATATGTATACATACATATCTACAAATTGATTTTATGTATGTATGTATGTATGTATGTACAAATAAGTGTTTATTTCAATCTTTGAATACATTTTTTTTGTCATTGATGTCTTTTGTTCTTCTTGTTGTTGGTGTTGTTGTTGTAAATATTCGTCTGTGTATAGATGCGATATATTCAGTTTTTTTTTTCTGCGTTTACTTAAAAGTTTGTGAGGATTTTCTGTTTTTAAGTAAAACTGAATTCCTGAAGATACATACTCTATAGTAATAGCAACTATAATAGAAATATTTCTTATACTTAATTTAAATTTTTTTAAAGTTGATGCAACGTTAGTAAGTTAACGTTAGAAATTTTTGGGGTACATAATTTTTTCTAACTATAGACTTTTTTCTTCACTTTCTACATTTGTTTTAGAAATCTTGCTTTGCTTTATGAAAATGTATAAACATTTTTAAATGAAACTGATCCGGCACTCCAGCTTATATACTGATAGTTTTTTTTTTCTTTGGTAGTCAACTTACTTCTTTTTTTATTTTTATTGATAAACATTTAAAATCAAAAGGGAGCTTTATATTGAAATTATTATTTTCATAATTGTTGAAAACAATCACTAGTTTTTTTTTTTTTTTTTTTTTTTTTTTTTTTTTTTTGTGATAAAATCATTTGAAGTTGAAGCTGATATCTTTGCTTACTGTTTTAAATTAAAATTTTATTCAATAGAATAAAAGGAGCTTTTTTCTTAAAGTCTGATGTACGTAGTCATAGAATTTTAGATGCATATAATATAGAATTGGATAATATTTATTTTTAATTTTTATGTTAAAAAGTACGGATATGAGTCTGAATTTAAATATACTTTTAAATTAGTTAAATCATAATGAACAATCATATTTTCTTCTTGGATAGCGATCAACAGAAAACGAACTCGTTTTCATATAATTTAGGTATACCCTCTCGACGGCTCCTCTAGGATACAAATTGACTTTGTGACGAAATATCTGTTGCTTTATACTGATAATATGTTTACATTAATAAGATACATATACAGATGTTTATTTTATGAAGGGTGATTACCTATGGCTTTTATTTGATGTTCTATATGACTTTTACTCATTTTATTAAAGTTCAGTGTATTGTGTATATATTTCTGAAATGTTTAAGTGTGCTTTGTGTGCCTATCGGACAGAGTGTACGTATTAGTTGGTCAGTCAGGCTCTATTTTTATTTATTTTCTTCTTCTAATGTACCACTCCTTTTTTCAGATTTTACTACTTGAAATAGAGAATTTTATCTAATTTTTTGTTGGGTATATACATTAGGTAAATGTGTGTGATGTATGTAGAAATTGGTTTACATACAAAGAAATGGATGCTTAATAAACAACTATTGTAACAAATCGTTCTCAAATAACTCAGTTACCTCTACAAGCAATTCAAGTCGGTGTTTTCATAAAGTGTTAGAAACATTGTAATATATATGTTTGGGAGAATTTTTCCCTCAAGTATTTCTACATGAGATTTGCTGATTGATCCCTATCGCATTCATATATAATGATTTCTCACTTAAAAAAGGTCATCACCACCATCATTCATACCCGTATATAACACAGTCATGAGTTGGGTTGATCTAGATACAATTGCTCTCTCATCACCTTCTAACAGATTTATATATTTTACTAGTATGCATGCCTTAGCATGCTTCTATCGATAGTGACGTAAGAGTGCAATTTCCGTAGTTTATCTATATTTTCTAAAGATCTGATAGCTATAGAAATAAACAGAGTGAAGATCTATTATAATAGTCATTACCATATTTTAAAATTTGGCGTACTAGACCTTTCGAAATGGAAAAATATTCAGCTTTCACTATTAAAGTTATAATATGATGATGTTGCTGAATATTGCAGTTGGTCATTTATTGTTATTGGTCATTTCGAACGCTTCAGTTTTTACAATATTTCATACTTACATACCATCAAGTTTAGAGAATACAATACATTAAGGTAATTCTTTTCCAAGACTTAACATTCCCATTCAATCCTTCAGAAAAATAAATAAATAATAAAAACAAAACAAAGCAGACTTTTTTCCTTTTTTAATTTTATATTTTATTTTAGTATTTTTACATTTTTTTATAATAAATAGCTATTACACCTTCTACAATTGCTTTCCGCAAATAGTAGACTTTACAACGGCACACTTCTTCTTCTTCTTCTACTTCTTTATAAGTTGTAATGGACTGAAGACAACATGCAAAATGTCCATCACTTGCATCCTCGCCTTCTACTGTACCAAACAGCTCGTTCTCCTCGAGCATGTTTATGAAGAACGTAATGAGTTCTTTGTGCTCCCACATCATCTTTTTACCAAAATCCTCAATGAATTTAGCAACTTTGATCCTTATTGCAGTCATGGCTGTTTGAATACCGATATGTGAGTGAATAAACTTCGTTCTTTTAAAGAGCTTACTAGCATTTTTGAAAATATATCTTAGGGGTGCTGACTGTGAAACAGTAAGCTCAATATTCCAAGCTTTGTGAAAACAGTATTATGCGGCTGATAGTTTGATATATCAATATTTTTGTTTATACTCATCATCGATTTTTTGTTTAGAATTATTTTTGTTATTTGCTAAGACCCATTTTTAGCTGTGTGGGAAAAATATGAATTATATTTATATGATCATGTTGACAGCGATATAAATTTTCTGAAATTTTAAGAAATTTGTGGATTGATCGATTTTCGATTTTCTCATTAGTTTTATTTTTGTTATTTACTTATGTTTATTATTACAAAGTCAATGGAACTTTAGCTAAAGCAGTTTTAAAACCCAAAGAATATTTAAGTAAGACCAATTTTTAGCAGTGTGGGAAAAATATGAATTATATTTATATAATCATGTTGAAAGCGATATAAATTTTGTGAAATTTTAAGAAATTTATGGATTGTTCGAAGGTTAAATATGATTTTGTTAATGATAAACAAAAGTTTGTTGTATTATTATTATTTCTGTTTATACTAATTTTCGATTTTTGGCTTAGATTTATTTTTTGTTCTTTGCTAAAGCAGTTGTAAAACGAATACATATTTAAGTAAGACTCATTTTTAGCAGCGTGAGAAAAATTTGAATTATGTTTATAGTGATCATGTTGTCAGTGATATAAATTTCGAAAAATGTCAAGCAATTTGTAGGATGTTGGAATTGACTCCTAGCTCTAATTTTATTTCACGTTGTAGTTCCTCAATTTGCATTTAAATGAATATTAATACATTAAGCTACATTATTAATTTGTCTTGTATTTTATCTTCATTCAGTTTGAGGTAACTATCAACAATAGTTTGTATATATTTAATTTCTTCCTTCCAATACTGGTAAGTTATAGGAATTGGAAGTCTTTGAGTACAAATCATCGTCATCATCATTATCAGTATTAGCATCATTAAATAAGATGATATTATCAAATATTGTTCCTTCTGCTAGTTTCTTTGGTGTACTTGTCTCTATCTTGACTGATGGTTTCTCATGCTTTAAACTTGTATATTTTCAACTTCGGTCTTGATTTTACTTTTTTCTTTCATAAGAATTCTTTTAATATTTTTAGAACTATTTATGAATTCTTCTGTTATAGGTTTAAATGCATCTCTTAGTTGTTCATTTGTATCTATTTTACTAGTTTTTATACTACGAAGCTTTTTCTTAATCACATTTGTTGTCAACACCAAATGCTTTAAAACTTTCTCATCCATGTTTGCTAACAGCAAATTCAGGTATCGGCTACTAGATCAGCTTATTAGGAGCTGATCTGGTTTTCAGATCAGCTTATCAGGAGCTGGTCTAGTTATCAGATCAGCTTATCAGGAGCTGGTCTGGTTATCAGATCAGCTTATCAGGAGCTGGTCTGGTTATGAGATCAGCTTATCAGGAGCTGGTCTGGTTATCAGATCAGCTTATCAGGAGCTGGTCTGGTTATCAGATCAGCTTATCAGGATCTGGTCTGGTTATCAGATCAGCTTATCAGGATCTGGTCTGGTTATCAGACCAGCTTATCAGGACCTGATCTGTTTATCAGATCAGCTTATCAGGAGCTGATCTGATTTTCAGATCAGCTTATCAGGAGCTGGTCTGGTTTTCAGATCAGCTTATCAGGTAACAGATCAGGCTATCAGATCAGCTTATCAGGAGCTGATCTGATTTTCAGATCAGCTTATCAGGAGCTGGTCTGGTTTTCAGATCAGCTTATCAGGTAACAGATCAGGCTATCAGGAGCTGTTCAGATTTTCATTTCAAGATATCTAAGTCAGATTTAGTTATCAGTGTACAAGTAGCTAGCCATTTAGAACATTTATATACATGAAGTTTAAGGTCAAATGAAATACGAAAAAGTAAAGTTTTATGTAGTAAAATTATTTTCTATAACGATCATCGTTTAATTCAATATCTTTGCTTATAATCAAAAATTCATATTTAGCCTTTTAACATACTTTATATTTTTCTCACCTTACTTAAACATTAAAATTACATTATGATGATCTCTTATTAAATGTTTGGTGATTCTGATGTAAGTTTTACAGAAGTAGAATGAATCAACATTCTTATCTCTCCCCATACAAAAATATGCTTCCCATACGCATCATCGTTAAATATCATATTGGAATTACTTTGGACTGAAATAACAGATTCACTATCGGTAAACTTTGTAATATATTATTATTTTAATTGATGTAATTAATTTCTTCAGATATTTATATCTGGGGTGATATAAAGATTTTGAGTATAAATAAATGTTACCTGTTATTATCGACAAAATTAGATGATATAGTTATACAATATCAGAAAACGTTTAGTCATAAAAACACCTTCGTTGGAGGAGGTATAGTAGATAAAAAAAATAAACTCTCTAACTGGTGAACTTTATCTTCCTGGATATAAGTATTGTGGACCTGAAACAAAACTACAAAAACGTTTAAGTTGAGGTGACAAAGGAATTAATTTATTGGACTCTGCTTGTAAAGATCACGATATGGCTTATTCAAAAAATAAGGATTTAAGCATTAGACATAAAGCTGATAAAATACTTGAAAATTCAGCTTGGGATCGAGTTTTATCAAAAAATAGTAGTATTGCTGAAAAATCATTTGCCTATATGGTTACTAACGCAATGAAAGCCAAAACAAAATTTGGTATGGGTGTGGAGAAAAAGAAAAATGTTAAAAAGAACAAGATAAATGATAAAAAACTGTTTAGAACATCAATTAGAGCTGCAACAAAAATAATAAAGAAGGAAAAACCATTAGATATTAACTCAGCAATTAAAATTGCCCGAAAAACTATCAACAAATCATTAAAAGGAAGAAAATCTCAAATTATAGTACCACATGTAATACGTGTACCAAAAATTGGTGGGTTTTTGCATCTAATACCGATTTTAACTGCTCTGGGTGCAATTGGTAGTCTAACAACTGGAGGTGCTGCTATAGCTAAAGCTGTTAATGCAACAAAGAATGCAAAAAATCAACTTGATGAAGCAATTAGACATAATAGAGCGATGGAATCTATAGCAGTTGGAAAGGGACTTTACTTAAAACCATATAAAAAGGGTTATGGTTTAGTTTACAAAGAGGAATCAAAAAACTCTTAGAGATGCTACGAACAGACCACTATCTTATGTGGACATAAACCGTTTCTCTATAAATATTCCATATTTTAGAGGAGTTTTCATATTGAATACTCTACCAAAACGAACAAAGAAAATAGAATGTGGAATAATCAATTTAGACGTATCAACAGGACCTGGTACACATGGGTAGCATATTATAAAAACAACAATGAAAAAGAATATTTCGACAGCTTTGGAAACTTACAACCTCCTTCTTAAGTAGTCAAATATCTTGGTAGAAATATAAAATACAACTATAATCAACATCAGAATTTCAATACATTTAGCTGTGGTCATTTATGTCTTAAATTTCTTTATGAAATAACTGAAAATATTAAATAAAAAAGCACAAACATTTATATTTTACAAAACTCTTTCATGTATTTTTATTTATAATTTAAAATACAAAATTATTATATATTATTGCCAAATTGGAAATTGGGAATTTTGAATTAGAAATTCACTCAGCTCGCTTTCAACAATTAAGCTTTGTTCAACCTTCTCTACTTAAGCAATATGATCCGCTCGAGAGTTCTTTAATTTCAGCATCGGTTAAAGCATTATATCGTTTTGGGAGGAACATTATGTGGTTTTCCATTTCAACTTTTAGTGTTGGCCCATATTTTGTTGTTACTCTTGATACTTTTCGAATGGTGTATTTAGTTGATGTCTCAAGCTCCTTTATGTGGATTAAGGTTTTATTTTTTAGTGAATTAAATTTTGATGTTAGATTTGTTGTAGACTCCATTTTTGTTTTATTTATTTATTTTTTTATTTACTTCTCCGCACTTTGAATGTTTAACTGAAAATGATCTTAAAAGTAGCGATGACGACTTCAAGAAGGCTAATCGAAAATATGGTGAAATAGTGAATAAGTGGAGGGGTAGTGATAGACAGAAAGAAATAGTTATAGAGAGAAAAGGGATAGAGAGAGATAGAGTGCTAAAAAAGAAGTATGGAATATAGATGATGGTATAGATATTTTAAATATCAAAAGATAGTACTTTAAAAATTTAAAGAGCAAATTAGTCTTAAAGAAACCTTCAAACAATCATCATTCATTAATTTATCGGCAAATATAATGAGCCAAATTAGACGTACTCTAAACCAATTTATAAGATATTTTGAAAGCTTCAGTCTTTTTGATCATTGGGAGATGATCAAATTTTTTCAAAATATGCTGGATGAGAACGAAGAATATGGTATCATGGAAGATGAAGACAACACAGAAGGACACTTCAAAAGCTGTCCTTGGTATAATCCTGAGTGTGAGGAAGGACCAGATACTTGCAGATGTACAATATAGTTTTTGCGTAAAAGTATATTAGAAAATTTAATAATTGGATATTATTAAATGTTTCCATCATTATAATAAAAATAAATAAAATTAAATTAAAATGTATTATTAATATAAATAAAATTAAATTAAATTATTCCTTGTTGTGTGTTATTTTTTAAAGGAAATTTAGGATTCATCTATTCGAATATAAAATAACAGAAACTTGTATGTAGTGAAAAATATAAGGACTTATCCGATTGTCTAAATTGTTTCTCTTTATGAAAATATCTAATGAAATTTAATGGAATTTCATAACATTGTGAAATTTAATTTGTCATGTGCATAACTTTTCAAAGAAAACAAGACTGTACATGTTTAAGCGACATGAAAACAAGACTGTGCATGCTTAAACGATATGGAAACAAGACTGTGCATGTTTAAGCGTCATGAAAACAAGACTGTACATGTTTAAGCGACATGAAAACAAGAATTTGCAAATAAGCAAAAACAAAAATTTTTTTGATCTAGCGAAGTAAAGCTAATAAAGAAATAAAAACCATTCACATAATTAATTCTTTTTCCAATATTTTATTTAAAATTTTTTCTTAAAAATTCATACACATATTTAACTAATGTATGTAGATACCCAGAAAAAAATTAGACAAAAATTCTCTATTTCAAGTAGTAAAATGTGAAAAAAAGGTGTGGTACATTAGAAGAAAAAAAAATAAATATATAGACTAACTGGCCAA
Organism: Tachina grossa; assembly: GCA_949987645.1. NCBI lineage: Eukaryota > Metazoa > Arthropoda > Insecta > Diptera > Tachinidae > Tachina > Tachina grossa. The sequence continues at coordinate 86,061,240 of OX465276.1, read as the reverse complement.
CTAAAACGTACACTCTGTCCGATGGACACACAAAGCACACTTAAACATTTCAGAAATATATACACAACACGCTGAACTTTAATAAAATGAGAAAAAAAATCATATAGAACGTCAAATGAAAGCCATGGGTAATAGCCCTTCATAAAATAAACATATACATATGTACCTTATTAATGTAAACATATTATCAGTATAAAGCAACAGAAATTTCGTGAAACAAAGTCATCTTGTATCCTAGAGGAACCATCGAAAGGGTATACCTAAAGTCTCTGAAAACCACTTCGTTTTCTGATGATTGCTTTTCAACAAGAAAATAAGTTTGTTCATTGTGACTAATTTAAAAGTACATTTAAATTCAGTCTCATATCCGATCTTAACTGCATCAGAATTTAAGAAAAAAGCTCCTTTTATTCTATTGAATAAAATTTTAATTTAAAACAGTAAGCAAAGATATCAGCTTCAACTTCAAATGATTTCATCACAAAAAAAAAATTTTGTGATTGTTTTCAACAATTCTGAAAATAAAAATTTCAATATAAAGCTCCCTTTTGATTTTAAATGTTTATCAATAAAAATAAAAAAAGAAGTAAGTTGACTACCAAAGAAAAAAAAACTATCAGTATATAAGCTGGAGTGCCGGATCAGTTTCATTTAAAAATGTTTATACATTTTCATAAAGCAAAGCAAGATTTCTAAAACAAATGTAGAAAGTGAAGAAAAAAGTCTATAGTTAGAAAAAATTATGTACCCCAAAAATTTCTAACGTTAACTTACTAACGTTGCATCAACTTTAAAAAAATTTAAATTAAGTATAAGAAATATTTCTATTATAGTTGCTATTACTATAGAGTATGTATCTTCAGGAATTCAGTTTTACTTAAAAACAGAAAATCCTCACAAACTTTTAAGTAAACGCAGAAAAAAAAACTGAATATATCGCATCTATACACAGACGAATATTTACAACAACAACACCAACAACAAGAAGAACAAAAGACATCAATGACAAAAAAAAATGTATTCAAAGATTGAAATAAACACTTATTTGTACATACATACATACATACATACATAAAATCAATTTGTAGATATGTATGTATACATATCAAATTTTTTATCAATGTTGAAGTATTTATCAGATATACCTAATGAAAATATGTACATATGTATATGAAGCGTCGTTTAGTTAAAGCACAATGCAAATATAAATGATCTATACACTAGAAAAAATTTGCAGCTTAAAAATAAGCATGCTTGACATTAATTCAATAATTTTTAGTATAATAGAAAATGTCTATTGAGATATCCACAAACTAATGAGTTAATGAGTTAAATGGATACTGTAAATTAATATTTTGTCCATATTGAAATAAGAAATTTCAATATGACTAAACCTTCGCTAATGGTTCTTATTAATTCAGCATGGTTCTTACTGATTTCAAGTTGGGTTTTCTTTGTGTGTAGAAAACTCTTTCAGTCAAAGAAGACGAATGTAGTTAAATAAACTAATCTGTAATATAAACAAATTTCACACAGACCGACTTCAACGCGAGACAAATTTAAGCATGAGAAAATATAAAGCAATAGTAAGTATAAAAGCATACTAGGATTAGGGAAGTCCAGACATATGATATTATTTTATAGTACCAAATATCGATACTGAAAACAATTTATTTCCACCTACATATAAATACCAGCGCAAATACACACACATAGCAGAATTCATATAAGAAATATCCAAGAAAATTTCAACAACACCCCACCTTTCACAAATCACGACTAGCCTTAAATTCTCCCCCAGATATGCATACACAAATTCCCCTGGCCATACATACATACATACACATAACCAATTTACCTCAATAACATCCTCACCCACCTCAAATCACGATCAGTCTTAAACTCCTACAGACAGACACACCCACAAATCTCCATGGCTACATATTACGTCAACAACCATGCCCACCCAAATCATGGTCAGCCTTAAACTCCTACAGAAATACAAACAGACAGACTCCCTCGGTTACATATTACTAGTACACCTCGCCCCTCATAAATCGCAATCAGCCTTAAGCTCCTATATAAATTCCTACAAACGTACACACACACACACACATACACACATACACACACACACACACACATATATATACAAGCAATCGATCTAGCTCTACTACACCCCGCCCCCCTTCCAATCAAACCTTCACCTAAATTCTCACAGACAGACAGACACATCCACAAATTCCTATGGTTACATATTACGGCAACAACGCCGCCCACTCAAATCACGGTCAGCCTTAAATTCCCACAGTCTAGCAACACCTACATTAGCATTAGAAAAAATAACTTTCACGTTTTGCCGTCGGCATTAGGAAAAAATAATAATCACGTTTTGCCGTCGGCATTTGAAAAAAATAATTATCATGTTTTGCCTTCGGCATTAGGAAAAATTATCATGCATTGCCGTCGGCATTAGGAAAAATTATCATGTTTTGCCTTCGGCATTAGGAAAAATCATTAGATGATTTTCCGTCAGCATTAGGAAAAATTATCATGCATGCCGTAGGCATTACGAAAAATAATAATCATGTTTTGCCGTCGACATTTGAAAAAAATAATAATCATGTTTTGCCGTCGGCATTTGAAAAAAATATCATGCATTGCCGTAGGTATTAGGAAAAATGATCATGCATTGCCGTAGGCATTAGGAAAAATTATCATGTTTTGCCTTCGGTATTACGAAAAATTATCATGTTTTGCCTTCGGAATTACGAAAAATCATTAGATGATTTTCCGTCAGCATTAGGAAAAACCATTTTCATGATTTTCCCCGTCGTCACATACACACATAAAAACCGCCAAACTATGAACCGCCTTAATACATTCACACAAAATATTCCACACACAAACTTCCCACGGTCAGGCAGGCAGACAGACAGACCGACAGACAGACATACACTTAATGTAAACAAAAACTCCTAATGTAAACAAAAAACTCCTTATGTAAACAAAAAAAAACACAAATTTCCAAGAATTTAACAATTTTCAAATTTTAATTACCCAAATTTAACAATTTCACCAACAATTTAACAATTTTAATTGCCACAGGAGTGGAATTTCACTACTACTGGGGTTAATAACATTTCAAGCATTTTCAATTCTGGTTAATCTCTTTTTAATAATAATACATTTAGATTTCGTAGAATTTATGGCTAGGCCCATAAATATATACCTTGTAAATCTTCATTTAATTTTAGAACACACTCGTCCACTGAAGCGACTTTAGGGCTGATATAGATCTGGATGTCTTCAGCATACATTCTAACTTCGCAGTATTTAAGTTGATTTGGCAGGTCGTTTGCATAAAGAGAAAAAAGAAAGTGGTACTAGAATTGATCCCTGTGGAATGACTCTTGTTATGACCAAACATTTGGAATCTATTGCAGAAGTATGAACAAACTGATTTCTGTTCTCAAGATACAATGATATAAAGCGAGTAGAGGTAGTGGAGAAATTAAACATGTTTCGAAGATTATATTCAAGTATTTTATGATTCACTGTGTCGAATGCTTTGGAATGGTACAGAAGTACGAGAACTGTAATATTATTATTATCGATTTCAGTTCTTATATCTTCGGTGACATCAATCATAGCAGTTAGACAACTGTGATTAGCACGAAAACCAGATTGCCGATCTGTAATCAGTTTGTTTTTATTTATAAATAATAACATTTGACTATGAAAATTTTTTTCAAAAACTTTGAAAGAAATGGCAAAATAGCCATGGGCTTATAATCGGAATTAGTTTTTGGGATTGGTATTTCTTTGGCTGTTTTCCATTTGGGAGGGTAGTCACACGATGTGATGATTCGATTAAATATGTGAGTAATCATAGGTAGTAACGGTGGCAAAAACATTTTCAGGAATTTCGGGTGGATTTTGTCAGAACCGATCGCATTTGAAAATTAAATATTAAAATATAATTAAATATTCTTTAAAAATATCTTAAAATTATCGAACTAGTTCCTATGCGCATTTCACCGTTCTTTTATAAATATTTTTTCTTAGGTTACGTTCTATGACCAACCTGTTATTTTATTTCATATGTTATTTCAGCGGGCTATTTGTGGTCAACAATCTGTCTCCAAATTACAATAAAAATTACATAATTTTTATTTTGTTTTACCCAACGTTTAACAAAAGCAAAATTTGCGCATTCTGGCCCATCGCTGTAGAAGACTAACTTCATGCCAATATTTTCTTATACATGAGGTCGTATATGTATGTAGTTGATCTTTGCGCCTTTTGTTCAAAACATTGAAGTGCAAATTTGTATATATTTTAATTACATACTTATTTTAATGCCTAAATTTTATAATGGCAGAAAGTGAGTCAACTTTTTTAAGTTTATTCTATTAAATTTTAGTTTTTTCAAGACACCAAGTGGCGTTGCTGAGACTGAAAAGAAGTGCAAGTCATAGTATTAAAAATGTATCAAAAATTGAACCAAATATAATGTTTTTTATTTTTATGTATAAAAGGTATCTAGGCGCACGGTAGTGCGCCAGGCCAAGTTCTGGCCAATGCACGCAGTGTGTATATTTACACGAAGCCATTCGAGCTGTTTTTACCCCCCTCATAACTTTGTTCCCCGCGACCGTAAAATTATGACATTTAAATCATAATTAGAATAAATTCATATAACCTCATATGCGAAGTTTGAAAGTTTTACAATGAAAGCTTCCGGAGATATAGAGGTGCAAAAAGTGCATATTTTAAGACATACTCACTGACCACTGACACACTCATCAAATTGATGAAGTACTTCCGCTATCGCTAGAGAGCTAAAATTTAGTACACGAGAAGATCTAGGTGAGCAATGAACCAGAAAAATCTGAAAATACCAAAATTTTAACCAGGAGGGCGGGGCTACGCCCATAAAAATTAAAATTTGGCTATTGAGCTGAAATTCGATACAGAGCTAGGTCTAGGTAAGAAATAAAATAAAAATTTTTAAAACCCGGAAATTTTAGCCAGGAGGGTGGGGTTACGCCCATAAAAGGTCAGAATTAAAAATGCTAATCTAAGGCGCTTCATGGAAGCTATTTTATTGAAACTCGGCATATATACTGCGGTAATTCAAGGCTATAAATTTTTCATTAAAAAAGTGGGCGTTGACACGTCCATACGATTTTAACCTCATTTTAATGCCCTGCGGCTCAGCATATTTAGATATACTATTTATCTAGCTATTATTATCCGTTTGTAATGAAACTCGACACGAATAATAAGCACTGACCCAAAAACATTTTGACTTTAGAAAAGTGGGCGGCGTTACGCCCATAAAAATTTAAAATTAAAAGTTGCGCTAAGGAGCTGAAATTTGATATACAAGTAGGTCTAAGTGAGAAACAAACTAGAAAAATTTGAAAACAGTAGATTGTTAATGGCGGAGATAGTCCTGTTTTGGGAATTCAAAACCGGGAAAAAATAAAAATGATGGCAACCCTGTTACAAATCGGGGGATTTTGGGGATTTTCATGCTGATATTGTGTGTGTGTGTGTGTGTGTGTGTGTGAGTCTGATTCTTTGGTTATGTCTGTGCATGTGTATGTGGGTGTTTGTATGTGTGTATGGGAGTGTGTGTGTGTGTGTGTTTGTGTATGTGTTTTTGTATTTACTTGTATGTTTGACGGTGTCCGATACTTTTGTTGTAGTGGCAGACAATCATTATATCCAGTAGGAAATGGCGATGGTGAAAATGTACTGAGTCGCTTTTGACTTGTCGCTTGTGCGACGTACATACAAATGTATGTATATTGACAAGTTATTGACAAGTCCACCACAAATACACCATATCTGTTTTCTTTACTTCCTTTATACTTATGGATATAAGAAAACTTATTATAACAAAATTGTTACTAGAATTTAGTGTTGACACAAAGACACTTGCTCCCAGTCTGACTGCAGGGTAGTTACAAGGGATCTGTGTATTTGTGTGCATATAGTGATTGTTATTTGATAGACTTTGGGCTGCTGTTTTGAGTTGTCCTTGGTATGCTTATGTAGGGTTATTGTGTATATATGTATGCATTTATGTTTGCGATCTGTGGGGAAATAATCTAATAGCTGCAGAGATTGGCAACCCTATTGTGAATGGAAGTGAATGCCGAATATATTTATGGTAATGTATGTATATGTTGTTGTATTAATGTATGCGATCGTTTCTATTTTTGCTTTGAAAAATATCATTGCTTGTGTGAGTTACATCAACACTTTTTCATACATATTTACAAATGAATGTGTATAGGGGTTTCTAGGCTATTGACGTTGATATTCTTATGGATAGAAAATATTGTGTTGGCATAGGTTTTATGTGTACAAGTGCAGTCCAGATATTAAATGTTTTGAATCCAATCAGGTTGATAAGTAGAGTTTTTGATAGGGGTAGTGATATTTTTATTTCAATATATTTTACTTTAATGTAACAATTATAGGAAATAGCTTTCGGAGAAATACAGCAAAAACTTATAGAAGCACCTACTTTCACGTGTCCCGATTTTTCTCGTACCTTTATATTGCAAACTGATGCTAGCGATTTTGGTATGGGTGTTGCTAGACTGTGGGAATTTCATCATATCTCGTAATACCAACAGAGAAATTAGATTTGACGACTACTACACGATTCTCATATGAATTGGGGGAATGTATATATATATATATATATATATATATATATGTGTGTGTGTGTGTTTGTGTGTGTATGTATGTAGTGTGTGTGTATGTATGTATGCAGTGTGTGTGTGTGTGTGTATATGAATTTCATCATATGTCGTAATACCATCAGATAAATTAGATTTGATGACTACTACGCGATTCTCATATAAAGTATATAAGAAGAAGAAATAATGTAGATTGTCATCAGTCTGCTCTGATATCTCAACAAGTGGCAATTTATTTTCCCAACCAAAATTTCTAAGGTGTTTGAAATCCAAAAACTATAAAAGTGCTATAACTAATTATTGTTTACTAAACAAGTTTATAGTGCATAAAAGATAATTAAATAAATTGTTTATAACTAAAATAAATTGTTTATAACTAAAATAAATTGTTTCTAAATAAAATAATTAAATTAATTAATAAACAAATAAATAACTAAATATAATGAATACAACAAGTTGTACCATCTGCAATAAAGTCTTTATGACGCAAACAAAACTAAATCAGCATATTGGAACGCACTCATATGCTAGCCAATCGAAGGCTGCCCTTGGAACTAGTAAGCTAAATCTTCAAAACAAATATTGTGAGGATTGTGACGAGATGATCCCATCAAATGGTTATATGGCTCATGTCAGAACCACAAAACACAAAAACAGTTGTCAGCAAGAACGGATTGGAGATTTTTTCACTAAGAGAGCAAGCAACTTCAATGGAAGGAGGATCGAGACATATATCCTCCTCAACAAAAATGTGGGTGTCTTGTTTCCGGAGGAGTTTTTGAAATCTGGCAAGAGCTCCATAGTACAACAACTCTATGAACGTAGTAGGGTACATACTACATTTAAATTTAATATGGAGCTCACGTGTGAATATATGAAGATGGTGAATGATGAGATGAATGTTTCCCAACTTGTTCATATTTCGAAAATGATGTTGGTGACTTTGCCTGATGACATAGATTATATGTACAAGAAACAAGCCGAGGAGCTGAAAGCCAAAATGGAAGAATTTCAGGAGAGGGATAGCGGATGGACCTTGATTTCAATAAATTCCCTTGAAGTTAATATAAACAAGGCGTCCATAATAAGAGGGTCGAGCTTTATCCCTCTCCCAAAAATTATTGCAATGAAACGTGCATGCATAAATGTCGAGAACTGTGATGTTTATTGCTTTAAATGGTGTCTTATTGCGGCTTTGAATGTAAACAGTGGTCTGAGTCCTAAACAACGGAAAAACTGTAGAAATTTCAATATTGCAAACATTTCTGATGAGAATATTAATATAGGGGAAGTTGTATTAAATTTTAAAGACCTAGAGTTTCCACTCCCATTGAAGCAGATACAAAAATTTGAAAGTCAAAATTATGTGAGCATCAATGTATTTGGTCACAATGGAACATCGCTTATAGGACCATACTGCATAACAAAAGGAGAAAAACATCTTCATATTAATCTCTTATTGCTCCAGTCTAATGAAAACTTCCACTATGTACTCATCAAGGATATATCAAAGTAAGTTTCATTTGTGCATTTATGCTAAATTTGTTTTCATCTCTATTTAAACAGTTACTTCTTATTGTTATATTTACTCATATCGTATTGTTATTTTCTATATTTTCTTCAGACTCCTTCGTTCCAGCATAACTTCGCATGATCATAAGATCCTAATATGCAACACCTGCCTATATCATACACATGATGATTATATGTATAATCATCATAAAAACGTTTGAGGGCAAAAAATCATCAGAATGCCAGAAGATGGATCTATTATCAAGTTTACGAAGCACTACAAACAGTTAGATGTACCATTTGTAATCTACGCAGACTTTGAGTCCATTTTAGAAAAAGTCAATGATCCTGTAAGTAAAAGCACTACAAATGTACAGAAACACCATGCGTGTGCATTCGGGTATTTTATTAATTGTAGTTTTAAGAGAAAAAATAATTTATATAGGAATTATTCTGGTGAAGATTCGGCAAATGTATTTATTAAAAAAATAGTTGAAGATTGTACAGATATTTATCTAAATTATTTACTTAAAGTTAAGAAAATGTTCATAACCCCAATAGAAATAGCTCAATATAATAATGCAAAAAATTGTTATATATGTAAGAAAATATTAAATAACGATAAAGTTAGAGATCATTGTCATCTTACGGGCAATTATCGTGGGGCAGCTCATAGCGAATGTAATTTGAATTATAAAACACCTCAGTTTATACCGGTTATCCTGCATAATCTCTCTGCATATGATATACACCTGTTTTTTCAAAGAACTTTCTACTATAAAATACTCCACAATAAAAGTGATTCCCCAGAACACAGAGCGTTATATTTCTCTTTCAATTTTCATCAGATTAGATGAAAAATATGGATTCGAAATAAGATTTATAGACTCGTTTAGATTTATGGCTTCGAGCTTAGATACGTTAGCGAAAAATCTTGATAGCAATGATTTCAATACTATTCGATCATGTTTCGTTGATGAAGATCATTTCAACCTGATTAGAAGAAAGGGTGTATTTCCGTACTCTTACATGGATTCCATGACTAAGTTTAAGGAAACTAAGCTCCCTAGTAGAGACGAGTTCTTCAATATTCTAACGAATGAAGAATGTGATGTATTCGAGTATGAACATGCTCAAAAAATATGGAGGGTGTTTAACTGTAAAACCCTCCTTGACTATACTGAGCTCTACTTAAAGACAGATGTTCTACTTCTAGCCGATGTGTTTGAAAATTTTAGGAAAATTTGTAGAGATATATACGATTTGGACCCCTGCCACTATTATACAGCACCAGGCTTATCCTGGGATGCAATGTTGAAAACCACAGAAGTTTCACTGGAACAGTTCACTGATTCCGAAATGTATATGTTTATGCAAAACGGAGTTAGAGGTGGACTAGTTCAATGCTCGCAAAGATATTCCAAAGCAAATAACAAATATTTTGAAGATTTTGATCCATCAAAGACATCAGAATTTCTTGTATATTTAGACGCTAACAATTTGTATGATTGGGCGATGTCGGAATATCTTCCTTGCGGTGAATTTGAGTGGGTATGTGATACTGATTTTGATGTTAAAAAAATTTCTGATACTGCAGAGTATGGGTACATTTTGGCAGTGGATATAGATTATCCGGATTCAGTGCATGATCTTCATAATGATTTGCCATTTTGTCCCCAAAATAAGACCGTGGGGGGATCCAAAATCAAAAAATTAGTTGCAGACTTACACTCAAAAACAAATTACACCATACACTATAGAGTTTTAAAACAAGCCATTTCAAATGGCATCATTTTAAAACAAATCCATAGAATACTCAGATTTAAGCAATCCCCATGGCTTAAAAAATATATTGACTTAAACACATTTCATAGGACAAATGCTAAAAATAACTTTGAAAAAGATTTCTTCAAACTTTTAAACAATGTTGTTTACGGGAAGACAATGGAAAACATTGAAAAACGTAGGGACATTAGAATTACTTCATCCTGGGAAACAACAAATAGGAATCATTTAGGTCTCAGAGCATTAATTGCGAAACCAAATTTTAAGCAGTTGACAAAATTTTCTGATGATATGTATGCGGTAGAGTTAGAAAAAATGGAACCACTATATGATAAACCCATATATGTTGGTTTTACAGTACTGGAGTTATCCAAGTGGAGAATGTATGACTTCCATTATGGCTTCATGAAGCCTAAATTTGGAGACAACATTTCTATCAACTATATGGATACTGACTCATTTATTTATTCAATTAAAACTGATGATTTTTACGATGACATCCGTAATGACATTAGTTTGAATTTTGATACGTCAGAATATCCTATAGATAATCAATTTCGTTTGCCGCTACTAAATAAGAAGGTTTTAGGAATGATGAAAGATGAAAACCATGGGGATATAATGACAGAGTTTGTTGGTTTAAGAACAAAAATGTATTCTCATGTCGACTCTTCGCTCGGAAGCTATTAAAAAATCAAAAGGGGTCAAAAAGTCTGTAATTAAAAAGTTGTCCATTAATGATTACAAAAGTTGCTTATTCGAATCCAAAATTATCTCGGATGAAATGTTTTTGTTTAGATCTAAAACACATCAACTATATACCCAAAAACTACATAAAATAGCACTTAGCTTTTCTGATGATAAAAGAAATATAATGAAAGATAAAATAAAAACGCGCGCTTTGGGGACATTACATAGACCGAAATAATGATGCAATGGATGTAGAATAGAATGATTCCTACTAAATTGCATGTAAGATGTCAATGAAAATTTAATTTTGTACTAATTGTATTTATTTATTAATGTATTTCTTTAATTATTTATTAATTTATTTATTATTCACTTATTTGTTTATTAATAAATTTATGTATTTATTATTTATTTGTTTATTAATTTATTAATTAGTTTATTCCTTTATTTCTTTATTAATTTACTTATCTATTAATTTATTTATTGTTTATATATTTGTTTATGAATTTATCTATTAATTTTAGTATTTTATTCACACAAAAGTATGTAAAAATTTAATGCTTTAAAGCTTTTATCTTTTTACCTATACCTAAGTTATCTTTAAATAAAAATTAAATATTAGATTAATGATCTTTTTTCTTTTTATATCTGTATATTTTTATTTATAAATAGAGTTAAATTTGTATTGGTACTAAGATTTTTAAGAAAAAATGTTAAATAAAATATTGAAAAAATAATAATATATATAAATGGTTTTTATTTCAACTTAAATTTACTTAATAGAAATTTTAACTACAAATGTCCACATTTTTATATTTTGTTTCTTTACGGGCTTTACTTCGCTGGATCAAAAAATTTTTCTTTTTGCTTATTTACAAATTCTTGTTTTTTTCTTTTCATATCGCTTAAACATGCACAGTCTTGTTATCTTTGAAAGGTTCTACACAAGAGGAATTGAGTTTCACAATATTATGAAATTCCATTATATTTCATTAGATATTCTCTTATCGACACCAACTGTTTTAACACCATCTCATCCACGTTTGCTAACAGCAAATAGCAGAACAGATATCAGCTATTACATCAGCTTATCAGATCAGCTTTTCAGGACCTGGTCTGGTTTTCAGATCAGCTTATCAGGACCTGGTCTGGTTTTCAGATCAGCTTTTCAAGACCTGGTCTGGTTTTCAGATCAGCTTATCAGGACCTGGTCTGGTTTTCAGATCAGCTTATCAGGACCTGGTCTGGTTATCAGATCAGCTTATCAGAACCTGGTCTGGTTTTCAGATCAGATTATCAGGACCTGTTAAATTGTAGCTGAAATCGTTAAATTTGGGTAATTAAAATTTAAAAATTTTAAAATTCTTGAAATTTGATACCTACGAGGGTGGTTCAATAAGTCTTTTAAATATTTTTCGAGGGTGGTTCAATAAGTCCGTCTTTTTTCTAATGCCTACGGGAAAAACGTGAAAATTAATTGTTTCTAAAGCCTACGAAAAATGTGTTGTCTGTCTGTGGGAATTTGAGTCTGTCAGTGATTTGAGGCGTGTAATAATTTGTGGGTGTCCCTTGTCGGAGTAATGGGTAATTAAACTTTAAAATTTTACCCTACGCCGAAATGCCCAATTCCCTACTACTATCTCAAGTTTAAAACATACATTTATACTAAAATATGAATATATACTACTACAAATATGAATAGTTAAAGAAATTACATTATTTCATAATTAAAAGAATGGGTTATTATACATTTATTTTTTTCTGGTAATGAAGCTTAATACATTTCAATTATGATATTTGCTGATGTTGTATGTGGAAAGCAGAATAATATACATACATATGTACGTGTACGTGTATATTTTTGTATGGGGCGACAGAAGAATGATGACTCATTCTACTTGTGCCAAACATAAGCATAACTCCTAATACATACATACATACATACATACGGGCAAAGTTAAAAATATAAATAAACATGAAGCAAAACTACAACGACGTCAATTCAAAATTATTTTAAATATGGGTGCATTTAATTTTTAAGATTTGGTGATTTACTCAAGTTATAAAACGTTTTTACGCTAATATTCTATTATGAATTCAATTTTAACGAATTTTTGCTCAAACAACATTTGAAATGCTGTTTAAAATTTTTATGAATATGGCTGTAAGCATTTAACAAGAGAATATGTAAATATTATTATAATGTTTAAGTAAGATGAGAAAAATGTGAAGCATGTTTATAAGGTTTATGTTGGCAGTAATATGAATTTTGAAAAGTTTTAAGAAATTTATAGAGTGTTGGATGGATAAATATAGATTTTGGTTATAAGCAAAGATATTGAATTAAACGATTTTCGTTATAGAAAAAAATACTACTCATAAAAGATTGACTTTAGTTATTTCATGTGACCTGAAACTTTATTCCTATAAATTATATAAATGGCCAGCTACTTGTATTCTGACTTGAAAATCAGGTCAGCTTATTAGGAGCTGGTCTGATTTTCAAGTCAGCTTATTTATTCCATTATATGAAGCTATGAATTGTTTACGTTATGTATTTATGCAAATTAAACGAAATTCGCCCTAATACGACCACATGATGTTTTCAACCCAACCACATGATGTTAATGTGTATGTTTTCAATAAACACACACACGCATAAAAACAAATGGCACGCTCATAAAACTTAAGTATTACACAAGGTTGGGAATTTAATTATTTTTTAAATATGCACTCAAAAACACAATTTCGTATTTAAATATAACTTAAAAGTAATTACGATTTAGTTACAAACTCAAAATATGGGCTAGATTTAACCCGATTTCAGACACTCAAAACGCGAAATCAAATGTTTGGTCCCAAAAAACGCGCAAATTAGCACTTTTTAATATTATCTTTCAGAACTTTTTTAATTTTTGTTCAATATGTATATAAGTTATAATCTTTGTGCACTTTTTCTTCCTTTAATCGAATAATATCGACTTTTTACTCATTTAATTTTGCTAGTTTGCTTTGTTAATTTAAAAAAGAAGAAGTCTATAGAATAATATTTAATTTATTCCAAATTTTTTGAGCTTTGATAAAAACAGATAATTTATGTTTTAGGAAGAGCGAGAAATCGAAATTTTATTTTAAAAATACCAAATTTATACCAACCCGAAACCCACCCGCTGGTGGTTCAGCGTTGTCTATATATTTCACATATTGTCAGAAGTTCACCCCAACCCGAAACCCACCCGCTGGTGGTTCAGCGTTGTCTATATATTTCATATTGAACTTCTGACAATATGTCGAACAATAGATTTCTTAAACGCAATTTACAATGTGCCTTTTCTGCTTGCGTGTGCAGGCAGGCTTTTTTAGTTTGTTGGTGAGAGGGGTTGAGAAGCTTGCGGGGTAGAACAAAAGGCACAAAATGAAAATTCGAGGGGATTTATGACATTTCTCTTTGCCTTTTTCGTACTCTCAGCACTAAACATGTATATAAATGCTAAAAAGGCATGAATAAAAAAGGCTTAATGTAAACGTGTGTGACTTTTTGTAGGGGGTTTAGAAGAAAATTGTAAATACAAGGCAGGCTAAAAAGGCATAGTGTGAAATGGCTCTTAGGTGTACCAAATTTATTTGTATGTACTTTTGTAAACGTAGATACATACATACATATGTATATATACATACTAGTGATGTAACGAATGTCAATTTTTGATATTCGCGATTACGAATATTTGAAACGATATTCGCGAATACGAATATTATATGCAATATGAAATATTAAAAAATTGTTATGAAAAAGGACTTCACACTCTTGTTGGCGTACTTTAAAGTTAATAAAAAGTACCCAAAATTTTAATGATCGTCATTAAGCAATATTTGAAAATGATACAAAGCACAAATTTCTATAAAAAATTAATGTATTTGTACAAAGTAAAATTTTTAGTAATTTATTTAAATTTCGTTTAGGATTTATGCATTTATTTATTTAATTTCTTTGGAAAAATATTCGTATTCGCCTGAAAATGGCCGAATATTCGAAAATTCGAATACGAATATTCGTGCATCACTAATACATACTATATATGTATGTACACTGTTTGTAGGTATCTTATTGAAATGTAATATGATATGTAATATCTCAAGCTAAGTATGTGTTGATCTCATAATTTTCTAATAAATAACTGTACAAAAATGTTTTTGATATTTACAACAGAAACATTTTAATACTAGCCCCTTTTTGCGATTATTCGAAAAATTTTACTTTATTTAGCGGTAAACCTATATTTTTTCAATTTAACCCTTTTTCAAATTTTTTTACGCTTTTTGAGTATCAAGAGTTGGCATCACTGTTCTCATTTATATATATACATACATGCACACATACATACATACGTGAATAGTTGGCAGGAGTTTTATTTTCTGTGTTATTTGCTTTTTTACAGTAGATAAGCAAATTAAGTAAAAAAAATAATGAATAAAATGTGTTCTATTTTTTTAAATTCATACACGCATCCATTTTTTTGGTTTGTTTTTTGTTTACTCATGTGTATGTGTATGTGTGTTGTACTCATTTTGTTTTGATAGCTAGTTCAGATAAATTAGCGATAATGGGTCTCATGCATAAAACGTGAGCTTGAGCTCGGACTCGATTGTTTGAGTAAAAGGTGCTTGTCGTATGCATAACAAAATTTGATGTATTTGCTTTTACTCACTGCTCACGTTTGATCTCGTGTTGCTCAGTTTGAACTAAGTTAGATGAGCTTGTGCTCATTTTCATATGCATAAAAACAAGCTTTTGCTTTCTTTTGTGAGCTCTTGTTCAAATTTTGTTGAGCCTGTCTCATAGTTGACTCACGTACACTAAAAAGGAATCATGGCTGAAAATTTTGTGCCACAAAGAAACACAAAATGTTATCAACAGCGTAAAAAAATTTAACAAGTGAGGATAAAAAATTATACAGGTTTGTATTCTTAATTATTATTTTTTTTATATAATTCATAATAAAATGATAAATACATAGGTTTGATGATAGTAGCATCTGCTGGTTGGCTAATTATTTTTTTGAGGAGTCAGAAGAAACACGTGGTGGTGCCCTCAGCAACATTGATAAAATTCGACTGTATTTAAGACTGTGCAGATCCTGGATTCCAAAACTTTATAGCCACATATATTGGTGTCCATTAATCCACTGTGTCGCGAACTATTGCAGAAGTTGCGAAACTTATATCTGCCAAAACAAGCGAGTGGATAAAATTCCCGAAAGATGCA
This sequence comes from Tachina grossa, assembly GCA_949987645.1. Taxonomy (NCBI): domain Eukaryota; kingdom Metazoa; phylum Arthropoda; class Insecta; order Diptera; family Tachinidae; genus Tachina; species Tachina grossa. Next base: position 86,045,268 of record OX465276.1, on the reverse strand, counting down.
TATGAAATAAAAGATGCTTAAATGACGCAAGTTTCTTTCCACAAGTTTTTCTTGCAAAATCTGCATTTTTGTAGGAATCACCTTGTTTCGCTTTAAGAAAACAATCCTCTGCAGACTTTGAAAATTCAACTCTTTTGTCTCATCAGTTTCATAACGACTCAAAACTGCTGTTGACTTTTTGTTAACCTTCAAATGTAAATGTCGTAAATGCTTGGTAATTGACTTTTTTCTAGTAAATATTTATTTTATTTGTTGCTGTTTGATCGAACTCAACTTACGAGCAATTGCTCACCTGACTCAACTCAGCGCTTTTACTCGTTTTTATGCATGAGACCCAATGTGTTATCAAAACTAGCGATGATAGCAAATTCTTCATGGTTCGCAACTAGGTTCAAAATGAACCAAGTTGGTTCGCTCTCAAAAATTTGTATGGCGAACCATCTTGATTCAATCAAGATTCGACCGCGAACCTCGAATGAGAGAGCGAACCTCGATAATTGCTGTCCGTGTGAACATGCTATAAGCGAAAGGGTTTTAAATGGCATTTTACTTGTTCCAAATAATTTTTCATTTGAATTTACCTACTATATAATATTATGAGTGCAGGATTCTAATTCCAATACGAGGCAACTTCACCAGCATCTTGTTACTAATTCTTCGGCTTGAGTTCAGCAATTAGTTTTTGTACATCACGCTTCTTAAACTTTAAGGGACGGAGGAGTAGAGCAACTACACTCGGCAAATCAGCAACACCAATAAATGTGTTTGGAGTAAATACGGGTTTTAAATGGTTAGCAAATATGTTAAATTTTTCAGTATTGCTTCTTGCCAAATTTTATTTTCGGGTGATTGGTGTTGTTGCCATTCCCTTCTACATTTTCTTTTTTCACAAACAAGCAGGGTTGTCAGATTTTTTCCGACCTATTTCTCCAAATTGATTTTAAAAATCGCAAAAAGTCGCCAAAAATTAGTTTTATGTAGTTTTTCTTAGTAAATATTTAATAATAAATTTGTTTTTATATTACACTTTTTTAATACAAATTTTTATAAAATGATCGTATCAAAATTTATCAGAAAATTTGCAAAATTAGAAATAAAATCGCCAAAAAATATTTCTTGTAAATTTTTGTCATTCAAATTCATTGATTATAATTAATAACTATTTATAAGAAAAATCTTGCAAAAAATCTTGCAGACGAGTTTTGGTAGGATTTATTTTGTAACTACTCCTTCAACAAACTAATTTTCCTGAATTATAATAATTTTGAAGTTCAATTTTGTTTAAAAAAATAGCCATAATAATCGCCAAAAAAATTTATTTATCGCAAGAAAAATCGCCATGTCGCCAAACCAAAAATTTGGACGCCAAACAAGTGGAAAAATCGCCCTGCAAACGAGGCGTTAAATATCAGTGGAATAAATTCAGTTAAACCCCGTCTGCGGATGAGAGGTAGTGGCATGTTTAGCAGCCTATTTCATCCTTTCGTTAAGGTTGGCAATGCAAGATTCAATATCACCGGATGTTCTTAGCTTAATGTTTTCCATACAATGGCTACTAAGATATTTTTTGAATCCCAGTTAATTAACGCGATTGATCATCTTCATCTTCGCTTCTTACTGGGTCACAGATTGTAACAATTGGGGGAGAGTGGTCGGAGGAAAGATCTGGTGAAGCTTCAACTTGAATTAAACGCCTGTAAATATTTTTCATGACGCCAAAATCTATAACATCCGGAATTTTGTGTATATCAGTAGGCCATTGAGTGGGCTCCCCACTCGAAATGACCTCCAATCCCATTTTTGAAATTGTGTTGAACAACGCTCTAACTCTTTGTGTAATAATGCGCGAAACCCAGAACGTATGTTTTGCATTGTAGTCGCCAGCTGCTACGAAACAAGGTCCAAGCTATTTGTAGAAATCCTCGTATTGATCCTTAGTGATTGAGAATCTGGGAGGGGAGTAAATTGATGATATAACGGAATTTGTACAAAAATTTTCGACACAAATATTCGTTGCTTGTAGATGTTCTGCACAAATGTTATCAAGGACATATTGATTGAGCCTTAACTTTATTAGAATTGCTGATCCACCGCATGCTCTTCCTCTTGGGTCCTTTGAATCATATAAGGTGTAGCCATACATTTTAAAAAGGCTTCTCGAAGTCAAATGAGTCTCAGAGACCGACATTATATCATTATATATTTTTTTCCGTGAGGAAGTGCTCAAGTTCATTTTTATGTTGGCGAATGCCGTTTGCGTTCCAGAAACATATTTTTAACGAGTTCATGGCTTGTTAATTAAGGCTTGAAGCAGTGTATTCTACATTCGTAGCATTGCTTGCATCATGCTAGTCATATTTGTTGTCGCTTCAAGGCGATTGCAATTAAAGATTGAGTTTGTATTTGTTGAAGTATTTGGCAGTGAAACATTGTGTGTGGGAATAGAATTTGTCTTAATTGCATCTGTATACGATACACGGGAAGTAATTGTTTGGCTCATTTGCGCAAAAGTGTCGGAGTAAGCGTTTCCCTCCAAGAAAAATAAACGTAACGCATTTCGCGAAGCGAAAACGAACCGCATACGGACCGCCATTTCACTAACACTTGCATAGTTTTTCATATAAAAATAAGAAGAAATTAATTCTGCGTAAAACTCTCCGTAAACGTGCCGTTTTTTACGGTACGAAACGGAAGTGATTTTTCGTAATGGAAACGAACTGCTTTAAACCTATAACCCTCCAAGAAAAATAAACGTAACGCATTTTGCGAAGCGAAAACGAACCGCATACGGACCGCCATTTCACTAACACTTGCATAGTTTTTCATATAAAAATAAGAAGAAATTAATTCTGCGTAAAACTCTCCGTAAACGTGCCGTTTTTTACGATACGAAACGGAAGTGATTTTTCGTAATGGAAACGAACTGCTTTAAACCTATAAGTACCTAAAACAGTCCGTTTACGTGCCGCTTTTGCGATACGAAAACGAAATGATTTTTCTTAATGGGAACGGACTGCATTAACTGTTTTTGCTTATTGGGGCAGCCATGTTGACAGAACACTGGAATTGTTTTAGTTGATGTTTGAAGTGTGCTAGTCTGATTGTTGTTAAATCAAATCAGCTTTTGTAAGTATTAATATAATTTCAAAGTTAAAAATGGACAAAAAAGGATACTATGAAGTAAGGCAGGAAATTAGAAGTATTTGTGAAATTAGTGGTTGTGTAAAAACAACAACAAAGAATTCATAATCATTGACAATATATGTAACATTAATTCTTCAGTCTAAAAAAGCTTATATTAGGTGCGTTTGAGTACTTTTCCAGTAAAATCCAGTAACTGAGTAAATACTGAGTAATTTAAAGAAATTACTCTCAATAAAAAAGTTTGCAGCTAAAAGTACGCGAATGGAAAAATTGTAAAATCCAGTAAAATATACACAACAGCTGATAGATAATTTGGCGCTAAAAAAATTATACATAAGTATGTACATATGTATATGCAAAAAAACCTGAATATAATATTGTACTACGTGGTCCAAACGAGATGAAACAGACTAGTTACATCATGGACCATTTAATGCATTCATGGATCATGTCGTTTTCACACAATGCAATATGGAGTAGTTTTGGGGTTAGGCCGATGTAATGCAAATTTGGACCATTTAGTCCAAACCCTAGAACATAAACCTCATTTTTTCACATATTTGGAGTAGTTTTGGCGTATTCCTACTCCTCTTTGGAGTATTTACATACATGTATGGAATAGTCGCATTATCTGCAGACAATATACAAAACTATACATACATAAGTATATAGTATTGCTTCTGTGAAGCACTTTGGTAAGGCAAAAAATTATGGCTTTTTGGAAGCTGAATAAATTGCTTATAGCTGGCTCATCTCGCACAAAAAAATCTCCTTATTCATACGCAACACCAAGTGATTCTCTAACATTATCTCCCTTACTCGCGGTCTCCACATGACATAAAATAACTAACTTTAACATTAACTTCTAAGAATTGTTAAGTGGTGAGTATCAATATACTATAAAATCTTGTGCAAGACCATTTGCACAATATTGTGAATTGGGCTATAGTTTTTATGTACTCAGATGCAAAAGTTACTAGCTTGCAAATTTTTTTTTTTTTACTTTTTCTCTATTTTGTTAGAGAGCCTGCCTTATGTTAGTGCTTTTCAGAAGCAGTTTTCGAAGCTTTTGTGATCAAGTAAACAGTACATTGCTTCCCTCGGTTGTTAGTGCTTCCAAATCAGATTTTTTTTGCTGGGTAGTTACTGGCTAGTCGCATGGAAAAATTATATGGTTTTGAGAAAATCGATGAAGAATGTTTTTTCATTTGTTTTATAAAAATACACCATAGTATATTTTCTTTAATAATAAAAGTAATAGATACATATGTTTTTATTAGAACTTACGGGCTTGGCCCACGATGTCGACAAGAAACTTTCTGTAGCTTACTTGCCGACATCGCGCGTCAGGCCGTTAAAGTTTCTAAACTTTTTACCCTCGACGTGAATAATTAGGATGTACAGAAAAAGACAAAAATGCTTGTTTTCGCTTATACCAATCATCACAACAATATTGTTCACTTCCTTTCAAGTAGTTCCAATGAATGCATTTATTAAGAGAAATACACAATGGGAAAAGAACTTTATATATCCTAATATATTCAAGATATCGAAAAACTGAAAACAAATTTAAGAAATGTACACATTAATCATATTTAATAGATCAATAACTAAATTTTTTCAATGTTCCATGCGGGGAACCAGTAACCGTCCGACTATATGCATAAACAAAAATTAAACTATAAAAATCTATTAACTTTATTCACGTTTAAAAACAATCGGTTATGTTCTGCATTTCACTTGAAATTACATCGTTGGGAAATTGTTGTTATAAATACATATTTCCAACAATTATATGAAAATTACACACGTTTCAATTTCCCGTGGAATACATAAAGCACACCCTTATATTTTTCTGGCATCAAACTTAAATAAATGCAATATTGTTCATAACTTAATACATTTGTTTTTTGTTATTTTTAAAATTTCATCAAAAACCAAAAACTTTTGTTTCCCTTTGCTACTGTTTGTTTATATTTAAAAACATATGGTTTCATTTTACTGGATTTTACTGGCAAAAATTTGTCCAGTAAAAACTTGCATTTACTCAGTAAATGAACTGTCATTTTTCTCTCTCAATTCGCCCTCTCATTTACTGGATTTTGTGTACTCGAACGCACTTATTATTTCGATAGAGAAATTCAGTACGGAAACAGAACGTTTTGCGGATACAAAAACGTACCGCATCAGCGTTACGTACACGTGCCGCTTTGTGCTTTACAAAAACGTACCGCTGCACTGTTACGTAAACGCAACACTCTGGTATTACGAAAACGGACCGCTTTAGTGTTACGTAAAAGTACTACTTTAGCTAAGCCTTGGCGAACTACCAATACATTCAAATTACTACGTTTTTTTTTTAATTCTCTTATTCCGAACAACGTTTACGGTGCATTTAAGTATCGCAAAATCGGTTCGTTTTCGTAGTCTTGTATGAAAAAATTACTTCGCCAGCGGTTCGTTTTCATGCCGTTTTTCTTAGAGGGTTGCTGATTGAGCTGGAGCTAATTTAGGTTTTTGCACCATTATCTGCTTTACGAAAGAGTACACAGGACGACCTCTGTAGTTAGCGGTGTGATTACCTCCACAATACTACATTTTTTATCACTTTGATATTTTGTCTTATTGCAACTGTGTAATTCGCCGCACATAACACAAACAGTAGTAAATTACAGTAAGTTTTTGTATGGCCATATTCTTGACAATTCGTAGCTAACTAACCGACCTAACTGACATTTTTTTGAATAATGAGTTAAGTCCTCTACTAGACTTTATAAATCATAATACACATTGACTACACAGTACTTACCCAGGCAGAAATTGTGAGTTTGCCAAAAAATATGTACCACCAGAACACTGTAAATACAAAATTACGACTCTTCCAAAATTTTTGTACCACCACAGTACTCTAAACACAAAAACATGATTCAACGTTTACAAATACCGCGTTCTTAGTAATGCTATACCACAACAACACTGTATATACAAAATTTCGACGTTAGTTTCCCAATACCCCGTTTACAATAATTCTATACCGCTACAACATCGTAAATACAAAAATTTGACTTTAGTTCCCCAAGTACCCCGTTGACAATAATTCTTTACCGCTGCAACACTGTAAATACAAAAATTTGACTTAAGTTGGGAAATTTACATTGTGACGACCTTATAAATGTGTATTTAGAGTATTGTGACAATATTGAAAACAAGAGTCGGAGGACGGTTATTCGGCGTTATCATTTTAATGTTATGAGTACATTAAAATCTTCGTAAACGAATGTTGTACTGATGTTAGTTGTACCCAGAGACAATCGTAGCAAAGTCGTGCTGATTGTCTTTTTCTGCCTGGGTAGCGTTAAATAAATATATTTTGGAACTAATAAAATAATAAATAAAAAGTATAATGATCTGTTGCGGTTTATAGACCTATATATAGAAGCCATGAAGTTGTGTTGTTTGAAGCTGTTTTCTTATTTGGGAGCGAAACGTTCATTGTTTGACTTTCAATTCCATTCAATTTGCAATAAACTCAAAATTTTTTCACTTATCCCGTTTATACGCACTTCTTATTTGCAAATAAAACTGGAAAGCGTTGCGGTATAACTTTTTTATTGTAAGTTAATAACTCACGACAACTATTACCCTTGTGGCACACCTATTGCTATCTGTGAATGATATTGCCACACATTGGTAAATTTGTATTACAGTTTTACAAAATAAAAATAATTGGCAACATTTTACACCTTATTTGCACATAGTGCGTTATTTGCAAATATACCCCTTTTAGGCAAGGAAAGTTTACTTTGCAAAGTCTTAATTCAGCTGCGTGAGAGACAGAGGGAGGAAAACTATCTCTTTCAGTCTTTCTCCTAGCTGAATTAAGACTTTGCAAAGTAAACTTTCCTTGCCTAAAAGGGGTATATTTGCAAAATAACGCACTATGTGCAAATAAGGTGTAAAATGTTGCCAATTATTTTTATTTTGTAAAACTGTAATACAAATTTACCAATGTGTGGCAATACCATTCACAGATAGCATAGGTGTGCCACAAGATTTTGTACAAGTTCGGACTAATGAGAGAAAAAAGAAAATTACTCTCTGAATAGGCAAAAGTTATCCAAAATTGCTGGAACGCAAAAAACCATAATTGCACATCTTGAAATATTAATGTTGCTTACTTTTTACATTAAATTTAATTCAAGTGATTTTAGTCGCTTAAAACGCATAACATTATATAAACAAAAAATTTGCATCATGGGCAACAGCTGTAAAAAGTAAATGAAAATGAGTTCCAAAAAAGTGAATTATTTAAAAAGAGCATTTTTTATATTAAAGAAATGGAGAAATATGCACAAATACACTTAGAACTTCAACTTTGTTCAAAAAACCTTCCATTTTGCTTTTTAATAAATTTGTGTGTAAAAACTTTTTACCTATATTTCCAAATTTTCTGAATAATTTTTCAGTTTCATATGTAAACAAAAAACAGCTGATTATTTAATTCTTGTCCGAACTTACCCAGAAGAAAAAGTTCGTACTAGTTGGTAAAGGAAATGTAAAAAATTACTCTCTCATTCGCTCTCAAAATTGCACAAAAATTGCTATCTGGAACGCTTTCGGATAACTTTGTACAAGTTCGGACTGTTTTGTTATGCATCTGGAACAGACCTATTAGGTATTCTATATACTTATAAACGGTGAGTTCAGTACAAGGCATATCAAACAGGTACACGTATGAGGCATATTGCTCATCCGCTGATTTTTTGTTTATAAGTTTATAACGAAGAATTTGTTTGACAATTATATCCCTTTTCCACACGCTAAGTTTACTTTGGAAAGTCTTAATTCAGCTGTGAGAAAGACAGAAAGATACTGTACTACTAACTCTGTCATTCACACAGCTGAATTAAGACTTTGCAAAGTAAACTTTGCGTGTGGAAAAGGGGTATTACTTTTGTGCCTTTTTTGATGCATACAATTTTTTGACAATTACTTTGTAAAACTATGTGAGAAGCACAGAGGGGTTGTGCCTAATGCATGTACCTTAAATGTGCCTTGGTTCAGTATTTGCAAATAGTTTTATTTGCAAATAAGATTTGCGTATAAACGAGGTAACTAACATGCACAAACTTTTTAAGTTGAAAACTAGATTGCTTTCAAATTCACCTATCCATTTATATGACAATTTAGTTTTCAGCACACATTGATTGAAGCTACAAATTTGAGTTGTTTCTTCGCCGGTGGCATTTAAAAAATGAAGTTGACTATCAATTTGCGCCACAGCTTTCAATTTTCAGGAATTTTGACTTGTGGCAAAAATTAAATAAATATACTTAATAGTAACGAACCAAAAAAGTTTGTCTTAAGTAGAACAAAAATAAGCAAATTAACTAACATATGTATAATTAGTAAATAACAAACGACAATGGTAAGACTTGTAAATTTAGAGATGGTAAAGTGAGCTTTCATTACAAAACATCTTTCAGCAAATTAAAATACGATGAATCAAAAACAATTCATATATTACATTTGCAAAAAAGTTTCGTATATAAAGCAGAAATCTACATCAAGTGGCACCACACACAGTGTAGCCTTCGAAAACGGCTAGCTGTTCCGTTCAACTATGTGTTGTCAGAATATTTACAACTAACTTTGGTGTTATTTGTTCATTAATAATTATCACATGTAATTTGGCTTAAAAAGCGATACGAACTTTAGCCTGTTGAAATCATAAATATAGAGAATCTATTTTATTTTGACAACGTTTTTTCTAATGCTTTCATACATATATACATACTCATTCTCTCAATAATGCTACCATACTTTGTTGAGAGAATGAGTATGTATATATGTATGAAAGCATTAGAAAAAACGTTGTCAAAATATATAGCCTGGAAATTTTTTTGCCCATACAAATGTTCAGGTCTTATGTATATGGAAAAAAAATTTCTACACGTCCAGAGCGTTAAATCACTTTACTTTTCATCAGTTCATACAAAACTTTGTTAAAAGAAATAAGACAAATCTTGCATCACATATGATGATGCGCAAGCGTATCAATCATGACGCCTGTGCATCATATGTGATACATTGGACAATGAAAGGGTTAAAAATAAACCCGAAATTTCTGATTGAAACGTTTCGTTCTGTCTTACAAAATTAGGCCATTATGTAGTCAGTTTATATATGTATGTATGTTACATCCCAGTAAAAAAAAAATGGAAGTCAATCTGAAGGCACCACATTTTCATTGCTTCCATAAAATCGATATTTTTAATTTGCCGATAGTTAGCAGAAAACCAAGTAGAAGTTTATTTTAATCACACAAAACCTTGTAGCTTTTCCATAGTTTTAGTAAATACTCACCAAAATTTTCAAAAAATCGATTTCTTTAAAGAAATTTATGAACTAATTTTGGCCTAAAATTTAGAAGTTATTTGCTTAAATTTACATGAAAACACTGTTTCGCGTTTAAATTCGTATAAAAAGAAACGGATTGTTAAAATATGTAACTTTTTAAAGTTTTTCCTACATGAAAATATTACCATAGAACACAAAAACGGAAATTTTTCTTAAAATCGCTTCTAATTCGGTGACTAGGCATCGAAAAAGAGAACTTCTTGCAATGACAACCCTATGTAAAAATCATTAGATCGGATCGAAATTTGAACTACTTCCAGACTGCAAACTCTACATTTTCATGACTTCTTTGGAGTGTCTTTTTGACTGGGATGTCAATGTAAGTAGAAAATAAATTTATTAGACCTTGTAATACGATATTGTGGAATTTTGAGTTCGGAAACGATGATTCTGTACTAGACTAAATAAACATTGCACCATTTTTTCTTTAATTTAGTACAAAATCGAAATACGACAACCGTAGTTAGACCCATTATTTTGCATATCATTATCGATGGTCACAAGTAGTAAAGCCCTAACTCGTATTTTTACGGAATTGAGTTTTTCAATGATTCCAATACATTTCACACAGATACCACAAAAATTGATTGCAATAGTGTAAAAAAACGCTTTTATAAGCAGTTATACAAGCAGTTGTACTGTTTACTATTATGTTTTTACTTTCTGCTGCAATATTAGTTATTTGAGTTAGGGCCTTTCTACTTGTGACCAACGATATATAAAAATGGCAAATTCCGTTTAATTGCTGTGTATTGATAATAGGGTTTGGGATTTCCCGGACTTTTACACTTCTCGGGAAACGGGAAATTAAAAATCGTGTTCCCGGGAATTCCTGGGAAAAACTAATTTTATAAATTTAGTACATTTAATTGCCAACTTTCATTGGCAAAATTTCGAGTTTTATTAACCTACCATTTACACATGAAACTAATTGCAAGAAAGTAGCAATACAATCACATTTTTTCACTAACACACTTACATTGTTTTTAATTTCCAGTCAGCTTTCAACGATTTTTTCAAGAAAGGAAATTTTTGATGTTTTCAGAAAGTAAAATGAAAAAATGTTAACAGTGTTACCCCCTTAAAAGTTTTGTACAAATATACAGGATTTTGATAAATAGAAATTATAAATTATATTAGTATTTATAAATATTTAAAGAATTATAATATCTCATGTTCAAATATACATGGAGAAGACACTTCATGCCTTTTGAAAACAATAATACTATTACAATATTAACAGTAATAGTTATTCCCAATTAATTGCCTTATAAATTTGTGTAGGTGATATTCTGGGTAACTCTAATTAAATAGTAAAAAAAACAATTTTTCCAACTTTACTTTTCGACGACATTTTTAACCTACCATTTACACATGAAACTAATTTCATGAAAATCGTAATACATTCAAATTTTATCACTACCACACTCACATCGTTTTTAATTTCCAGTCAGCTTTCAACGATTTTTTCAAGAAAGTAAATTTTTGATGTTTTCAGAAAGTAAAATGAAAAAAGGTTAACAGTGTTACCCCCTTTAAAGTTTTGTACAAATATACAGGATTGTGGTAAATAGTTATTATAAATTATCCTTATTTTGTATGAATATTTAAAGAATTATAATATCTTACGTTCAAATGTACATGAAGAAGACAATGCATGCCTTTTGAAAACAATAATATTATTAAAATATTAACAATAATATTTATTCCCAATTCATTGCCTTATGTATTTGTATAAGTGACATTCTTGGTAACTCTAATTAAGAACTGAACAAAACAATTTTTTTCAACTTTACTTTTCATCGACATTTTTAAAATGAACTTTCACTTTCCTATGAAAATTAACAAGAAATTTTCATAAAGGTCATTTATTTCATTAAAATTTTTATTCATAATACGTATACAGAAATTTCAAGAATGTACTTTCATGCGTAAATGTAGCGTAAAATGAACTTTCACTTTCCTATGAAAATTAACAAGAAATTTTCATGAATGTCATTTATTTTATTAGAATTTTTATTCATAATACGTATACAGAAATTTCAAGAATGTACTTTCATGCGTAAATGTAGCGTAAAATTAACTTTCACTTTCCTATGAAAATTAACAAGAAATTTTCATGAATGTCATTTATTTTATTAGAATTTTTATTCATAATACGTATACAGAAATTTCAAGAAAGTACTTTCATGTGTAAATTTAGCGTAATGTAAACATTCTTTTTAAATACAAGTTAATAGAAAAACAGTTCTAAGACAAATTTTTAAGTGACTTCATGCAAATATAATATATGTAGCTTATTCTTAGTAATTAGCAAGTAATATAAAGACTAATTGACGACTGTTACTGCAATTAGTAAATAATTTTATAATTAGACTTCGAAGTAATTTTATTAAGAATTTGCTTTGATTGTTTCTCATTCTTTTTGAAAATTTTCTAGGAGGATTCTTATCGTTAAGTACACGCAAGTTACATTACAATATTCAGCTGCGCCAAATCTTACATAGCCTGAGCCAAAGTCTGAATGTTTTTCATTCATCACTTAATTTTCGCTTAACACCGAATAATTTAGGAAACAATTACATATATCATTGCTATCATTAATATTTATACAATGTATTCCACTTTCTTATGTTAGTGATTAAACGACAGTCATTAATGCTGTTTCAGACTATAATATAACTATTAATACTTTTGACTAAAATGCCACGCTGATCTAATTTCAATTTCAAAAAACAATAATAACTATGCATGTCAAGAGTTTCATTTTCCATAAAAGTAATATAGTTTGAAACCGCTTTTACGAAATTCATCGCTCATGTAGCCTTCGAGTCAAGCTATAATTTTTCTATCATGACTTCAATTTATAGAATGTTTATGAAATTTCTGTAGAGATTTGAACAGATCATATTTTTATTTTATATTAAAAAACAAATTTATGGGCATTTTACTACTTTACTTGATTATCGGAGTCCAAGGAATTATTTCTTTCCTACAGTTAAATTTGGAACAAAAACAAAATTTTAGAATTTGTTTCTGTTTTAAATAAAATTGTTAGAATGAAAAATTTCCTTTGAACGGGGAATTCGTATTGAAACAGACGATGGAAAACGTATCAACTTTAAAAGAGAACTTAAACAATTTCATCGTGTGAATATATACAAAAAAACTGAAAGTTTCAATTTAAGAAATTTATTATTCGACATATTGTCAGAAGTTTATTTTAATTTGAAATTTATTTGCTGGTGGTTCAGCGTTGTCTATATATTTCATTGTTGCTGTAACAAATCATCAGTAGACTTCAACCACACGTTTTGAATAGTCACAAACCTCTTATCTTAGGTACAGACTTTCAAGAACTATTTGAGAATTCACAAATAATAATATTTTTGAAAATCACAAAAGAAAAATAACAGTAGTAGGCTTAAATGTTAAATTTAGATTTTATTTTTCATTTTGCCTTATAATTACTTTTATTGTTATCCAATGGATTTCTAATTGTATAAAGGTGTAGAAAAATAAAATAGATTCAAATCGAATATAAATTATCTGCTGGGTTTTTTGTATTAGTTTATAAGCCTACTACTCTTATTTTTCTTTTGTGATTTTCAAAAATATTATTATTTGTGAATTCTCAAATAGTTCTTGAAAGTCTGTGCATAAGATAAGAGGTTTGTGACTATTCAAAACGTGTGGTTGAAGTATACTGATGATTTGTTACAGCAACAATGAAATATATAGACAACGCTCAACCACCAGCAAATAAATTTCAAATTGAAAGTTTCAATATTAAAGTTAAACATGATTATAATACAAATTTCTTATATGAATGAAAATAAATGTCACTGTCACGTACGCCGTTTTATAAATATGTATGAGTGCCAAAAAAGCCTATATATTTATGAAATAACGTGTACTTTTAATTTCCGTTTTTCCGGGAATATAAGGTAGACATTTCCCGGGAATTCCCGTTTCCCAAACCCTAACTGATAACAAATATTAAAAAAAGTCGGAAAATTCAAATTAGTAAATAGAAATGTTAAAAATTTCCAATGTATGAAAATTTAATGTGAATGCAATGCAGGTAAGATGTTAGGACGTAAACCAATTTATAACTGGAACTGGATATTTGCCCTCCTTTGTAATATTAGCACAGAATAATCGAGATCCGCATCCTGAATAAGAACAATCAGTTAAAAACTTGTGCTGTTTGTCGGCAAGCAAACGAAATAAGATTATAGTATTTCAAGACTTGCAGGCCAATAGAATAATATTTCGTTATGCTTTAAGCTGGCAGAAATAAAAGAAGATATTGCTGAGGCTTTAGAGTCAATATAACTTAAACTATACTTCAGCAAAGTTGGATTCTATTAACGACTGCGATGGATCAATAATAATTTATGATGACAGTACTGGTTCTCAGAATTCTTCCAAAATCCCGTGGGTGTACTCTGTATTTTGAAACGAAAGAAAATGCTTTCGAATTTGTATGTAATTAACCTTCGTTTCGAATTAGAGAGTAGAGCACCAGTACTTCATTGGAGACTTAAAAATATGCAGTACACGAAATCCTCATATTAAAACATCAAATACTTACGTATTTATATTTAGTTTTTTATGTACTTACTCTGTTAATAAGTATTCTACGCAGCGCTGAAGACATTTTTCGGTTCTCATATCCTTTGGCTTTGGTGTTTTAACACCCGCTGCTGATCGAGCAAAACACTTGATCAACGTGCCAGCTTTATTTTTCTGACCATCCTTATATTCGAAGAAATTTAATAGTTTCTCACGGGTCCTCCTTTGTATATGAAAAAATTGTCCAAACAAATGTTGCGTTAAATAATTATTAAACTTACAATTTAAACTCGGCTTCCGGACAGAAATTTTCACAAACACCTTGCACAAAATTTGGCATTGTTATCAAAACAATGTTGTTACCAGGGTTACCGTTAGGAATTTTTGAAAAGTCGCACAAAAGGTCGTTTTATAAAAATAAAGTGGCACAAAAAATTCGTTTGAGTCGTTGCACACCTTTTTGAACGGTTTTGTTATTAATAAAAACTGTAACACAACAAAAAAATAAGTTGAAACAATGCATATAACGTATACAGTTCCATTAGATGTGCTTCAATACATGTTTTCGTGTATATATAATGAACAAATTTACTTAAGTTTAATAAATTTGGCTGTCATATGCTTCCGAGGTCAAAAGAATAGGATTCATTAAAAAAACAAGCTAAAAAATTAAACTTAAGATATTTTTGACAAACATTTCAAAATAAAGCCCCGTGAACTTTTTACTTTAATTCTATTCGTTTGATCTTGGCTCCATATAGCTTGGGTGAATGTGTGTGTACTTCAACAATATTTTCTTAACATAAATATTACTTTTTTTAAATTTCATTTCTGTATTTAAAAGTAAGTTCACCAAAAGAAATTCAGTCTTCTATATGTTTGTCTATTAAATTTAAGCCTGACTGCATTGAGTTGCATGTTTTTACTCTTAATTTATTAGTTAATTTTTTATTAAGCAAAGTTAATTACAAAATGTTCACATGTTCGTACACACTTATATATACTTTACGACAACTTCTGTCATTGACTCGGCGGGTAAAAATAATTTTGTACAAAAAGCACTCCAAAAACCGCAATTGTTATTTATTTAATTTTTTTTGCTAAAATTATTCTTTGAAAGTTTTATTGAAAATTTGCGAAAAATTTCTTAAATACATTGTACACGTGACAAGGTTATTATAATTGATAAAAGTGCTTCCAATAAACAATAATCTGTGAAATGCTTTTAAATTTTGACAATTTTTTTATCAAAATAAGGATATTTGTAATTTACTGCAATTTAAATGTTTTCTGAGAACCTTTACAAAAAAGGGTAAAAAGTCCCAACAAAATTAAAAAAGTCGCAAAAGTCGGTGATAAAGAAAAGTCTCACAAAAAGACACACCGCTAAAAAAGGGTCAAATTCGACTTTAGTCGGATGAACGGTAACCCTGGTTGTTACAGAGCAAAACGTCATTACAAAAGCATGCGTTTGCAAATGCAATTCGATTACTACATCTTGTTTACTCATGTTTTAAACTCGGCAGTTTTTCTTGAAGCAAGTCCGTGTTTATTGAAGAGTGTGGAAAGAAGAAAGAAGAGCGATACTGACTTGCTTGTACAGAAAAGTTACTTCAATTCTCTTTTGTTATTTCATTCGCAGCATTAAAACAATAATAAAATTGAACAAGAAACCGTCTGAGTGTAAACAAGCGAGCAGTTTTAAAAGAGAATTGAAGATAACTGCTTCAAGAAAAACTGCCAAGTCTAAAACATGACTTAACGCTGCAACCACACGTTCAATAAATGGCTTTCAATTTCATTACACTTATTGTACGTCAAAATTCTTTGAAATTGATCGAAGAAGAAAAAGTCAAATTTGTAGCTTCAATCAATGTGTACTGTGACCAGGGATGATTAAGTTGGTACATTTGTACTTTTTTTGGTACAATTCAAACCCTAAATGTACGTTGGTACCCCCGTACTCATTTAGTACTATTTGAAAAATTTGCGTGACTATCCCTTGTTTTTTTCACACCAAAAAGATATGCGGATCATTTAAAGTTTATCCAATTTGAGGGAAAAGTAGCGAATTTGGTTTGTTGTTGAGAGCGACTGCCTTGTTAGATATGCATTACACTTGTTTGGTTTTTTATAAAGAACTACATCTATCTTTACGAGTGTTTCGTTTTCAATATGATAGAATCGTTTTCATTTATTTTATCTATTGTATTATTATAAAATTTATTATCTTTTGCGAAACTAAATAAAGACAAATTTCATGCCGAAATTTTAACCCGGCTAACGAAATTCACTGGTACCCTTCTTATTAAAACATATTCCCGAAAGAAAATGGAAATTATCATGGTATAAATAACAAGTTTTTAAAAGCTAATTGGTACGAAATTTGTTTTCTCATTTATCATCCCTGACTGTGACTAGCTGTTCAAATTGAAAATTAAATTGCTATATAAATTGATAGGTGAATTTGAAAGCAATCTAGTTTTCAATTTAAAAAGTTTCTGTTAAAAAGTACTGTAGAAAAAGTCGTATGCAAAAAAACTTAACAAAGCTTTGCAAAACAATATTAAGTAAAGTTGTATTCTACAAAAAAAATCAAAATTCTAAAGTAGGCACCCACGTTTGTTAAGAGTACTTTAAGCTGATATTTCTAAAATGTATATTTTGTACCCTAAATAGTTTTGTTAATATAGCACATATTGATTGATGTTACATATGAAAATGAAGCTAGAAGTGCTAGCTTTTAGCTTCAATTTATTATTTATCTCATGT
Organism: Tachina grossa; assembly: GCA_949987645.1. Lineage (NCBI taxonomy): Eukaryota > Metazoa > Arthropoda > Insecta > Diptera > Tachinidae > Tachina > Tachina grossa. The sequence goes on along the minus strand of OX465276.1, from coordinate 86,028,354 downwards.
AATGGAAAACATCACCAAATTATCCAACTGATTAGAAATACATAGCAAAATCCATAAAAAAATATTAAAATAAATTCAAATATACAAAAATGTTTTAGTGATGTACATACAATTAAAACGAATTGAAAAAAGATGGATATCCGAGTACTCATTTCATTCGAATAAAAGAAATTGTGATAATTCTTCTTTGTTCATCATATTTTTTTGTTTTTACCTCATAGAAATGTTTATCTGTTTTCCTACCATGTCAGAAGCTCATATTTTTTAAATTAGGTTGATTTAGTTCAAGATCATAAGAAGTTATTTAATAAATACAAATTTTTTTGAATACTCGAATAAAATTGTATTTGATTTTGTACATCATAAGCTGTGAAGTGGTTGTTGAACACGGTGGTGTTACCAGTATTTATTATTAAATCACAAAATAATTAAAGTTGTCTTTTGCATATGATTTCTTAGACGCAATATACACTGTGCCTTTTCTGCTTGCCTGTGCAGGCAGTCTTTTTCAGTTTATTGGTGAGAGGGGGTGAGAAGCTTGCGGTGTAGAACAAAAGGCACAAAATGAAAATTCGAGGGGATTTATGACGTTTCTCTGCCTTTTTCGTATTCTCAGCATTAAACGTGTATATAAATGCCAAAAAGGCTTAATGTAAATGTGTGTGACTTTTCGTAGGGGGCTCAAAAGAAAATTGTCAATACAAGGCAGGCTAAAAAGGCATAGTGTGAATAGACTTAACAAAGCTATGTTAGCCTTAAAGTGCTTGGCAACTACTATTAACTTTAAAGCTAAAGTAAAATATTTTTTTGCATAAAGGCTGGTACTCTGTTCAAAGTTGTGAAAAATGTACATCGCCATTGGTTATTTCGCGTGAAAATTTGACATGTACTAAATGTAGCCCAACTCGCGGTTTTCTTTATAAATTTCTCGCTTTTATTGCGTGAAAGTATGCAACATTGTCAAAATTCCGTGCGAAAAAAGCACTGCTCATGTTGTTTCGCAGCTAAACTAAAATGATGCTTGACTAATTTTGCATGGAAAGACATGATTTTTCGTGTTTTTCACAACATGAACAGAGTACTACTATTGCGAATTTATTTCGCAAATATTTCACACCAAATACTTTTATATGTAGTTTGACATCATTTCGCACGAAATTGTGAACAGAGTACCAGGCTTAAGGCCGTAAGTGTATTGCAAATTGAATGGAATTGAAAGACAAAAATTAAACGTGTGGCCTCCAAGTAAGTACATGGGTCAACACAATGGGTCAATGCGAAAAAATTTGTTTATTTTTAAGTTAATAGTTAAACGTCACTTCAGAGTGCTGTCAAGGAGCTGTTTTTGCTGAAGTCTATACGAAAATTACCTGATTTACATTAGGCATTTATTTCATGAAATTAGTTGCATGAAAATTTTTTATTTGTCAATAGGAGGCCTGGAGGAGCAACTTATGTAAAAAAGTCACCAAAAATGCATTAGTGATTTATTCTACGTCCTTTTATGTAATGTCTCATTCATTTGTCCATTCTTTGCTAAGCCAGCCTTCAAAAACGGTCTTATATTGTATTACAATGATACGAGAGTTGTTATGCAACCCACAGCTATTTTCCAATTGATCTTTATTATAAGTTTTATAAATTTTGTAAGTAGTATATATTGATTTTTTTGATAAAAAGAAACTATGAAAGAGTTCCTATAAACTAGAAATCTCGGTATACCTTTAGCCGATTTTATATCAAAACCGTCTGGCAAGAACAGTTTTTTGATAATTGACAGCTGACAAGTACTTCATCTTTATTATATTGTTGTAAACAACATGCACACACACTAATGTATAGACTTTGTTTATAATTATTCTGTGGTTTTGATAAAAATATTTCATTGCTTAAAATTGTACAATACAATTAAAAAGAAATTAATAAATCCGTGTTCATAAACATAAAAACAAAGTATTTAAAGGTAATTTAAAGACTGATCACTCAAATATTCTCAGAAGGAGTTATTTAAGCTTATATAATTCTTTCTTTTGTTAGGATGCTATTGAAAAATTTTTGTGCAAATGTCCCAAAGATTCCTTCACTACATTTATTGCAGAAATCAATGGTTTTATCGAACTTATTATCATCACGCCATTTGAGTACTGAACTGGCTGCTGCATTGAGACCATTTTATTTTGCCGTTCATCCGGACCTCTTTGGGCAGTACCCAGAACAGCGTTCTGTCAACGAAGACTCACTGAAACAATTAAGTGCACACATGCAAATGCTATATGAACGTAAATATAATCCATTGCGAGAAGAGAAAATATTGCCGTTCTATATACGCGAAGATAATGCTGAGAAACGAAATAAGTTTAAACTAATAAAAATTACTTTGGACAATCGTTCAAATGATCCTAAAAAAATTATTCAAGAACTACTTGAATTGTGTAATCTATCAACAGACTATATAAAAAATGTAAAAACTGCAAATATTACACCAGATAGAGAACAAAGTAGTAGAGGAGGTGGCACTATGGGATTTAAGCCTTCGCAAGACTATACATATGGATCGGAATTTGCTGGGTTCGAATATGCATATTATAAGGTAAATAATTATATACACATTAGACCGCCTCACTTTTCATTTTTTTCGAAATTCCTTCATGAACATCGATATTTTTAATATACTTTAAAAACCAAGAATTTTGGTGTATAACACTTAAATATTGATAACGGGAAGTAGTCTCTCAAATCGTTTTCTTGTTTTTTTTTTGAAGAAAAATGAATTTTTTCTAAAAAATGAAAAAATCTTTCTTTAGTAATTAGCCTCTAACTCAAGAGTTCTTACGGATTTCAACCTAATTACATGCATTAGAAAGCTCATTAAATTTACTAACTATTTCTTAAAACAACATTGCAATTTTGTCGATGGTTTTTTATTCATAGCATTACAAATTCAGATTTTCCATTGTCCACTTTTATTTTTTTAATTTTTGTTTACCTTAAAATTTCCTACCATACTGAATTTACAGGATATACAAATTTTGCCTCGTTCAATTTTTATATAGGAAAATGTATTATATAGCATTACAACTGAAAACACTGTAATAAAAAAGTCCTTACTCCCAGAATACACATCCATCTTCTCCGTAGAATTAATTGCCATATTTGAAGCTATAAAACATATAGGTCATAAACCCATAAAAACCTTGATTTGCACTGACTCCCTTTCATCTATTTATGCAATACGAAACTTACACAACGATAATTATTACGCCAATTAAATTAGAAATTACCTTATTAACAATTATCCTAGAACCATAATACTTTGGACTCCAGGGCACTCCCTTATCACTGGCAATGAATTCGCCGATAAATCCGCTAAAGAAGCCCAAAAATGTCCACTTATACTTACCGATAAATATCAATTCTAACGATATACTCGCATACGTTTGCAAAAAATTTACCCTCCTAAATAACACAATGGTACAAAGAAATCAATAAAAATAAAATTAACAGAAAAAATTACCTAAACTTAAATATAATTCTATTTTTTAACAGCACAGACTGCAAGAAGTACGTAAGACTCAGACTTGGTCATACGTTTATAACAAAAAAAATTCTTAATAGACTCAAACAATTCAAATATATTTCCCTACTGCGAGATAAATACATTATCTATTAAATAGTGTTTTCACACTGAAAGTTAAAACCTGGTTTTAACGTTAAAACCATAAACAGCTGATTTTGCATTCACACTGCAAGTTTGTTAAATTCATGTTTTAACTCACAGGCTGTCTAATAACTTTGCGCAAACTAAAATGCATCTCCTACTGAAATGCGTGTATTTGTTGTTGCATTTTTCTGATTTTTAATAATACTTGTGGAACAAACTGTACAACAACAGTTTTTGTTAATGTGAAAAACATATTTCACAATGCGCTGTAAAATGTAAATTATTTTAAATTTTGTCAATAAAATTTTTTTAAATTATGGAACTTTTTATACAGAATGAAGAAGTGCTTGGAAATAAAGTTATTGTATATAAAAAATGCACAAATACATTATATGATAAACCTTTTTTATAAGCAGATTAATGGTATTCATATTGTCTATTTTCACTTTCCAGAGTTCAATGAAAATATTTTCTTTGTTTTTTCTTATAAAAACTCCTTTTTTCCATAATTTTTTTATTATTGTTGCTGCTGCATCCATTTTAAGTTGAAAATCTTCCAAGCTCCACCTATTGTTATTCACTGGCATAAACATTATCAACCGATGTCGGTCATTTCAACTTAGCAGTACTGAATTTATCACAGCGAAAACAAGGTTGCATTTCATAAAACCAACTTAAAAGCAATTCAACAATGCTTTTAATTCGGTTTTAACAAAAACAATTTGTATGGTAAAACCAGGTTTTAACAGGTGGTTTTAACGTTAAAACCAACTTTAATTAAAACCATGTCAGTGTGAAAACACTAAAACATATTCTAATACATTGCAAAAAACTCAGCACAAACCGAAATCGTTTCCTTCTGATGATTCCTACCATATACCCCACTAATCCTTATATCCACAACATTCAAACTATCATAGCATTTCTAAAAGTCAGCAATATATACAAAGACATCTAAAATCACACACATTCATAAAAACTTATTAGCACATCCTTTGAATCAAATTTATCAGCAATATTTTGATATACAACAACCCTTTCCTTTTTTTTCATTTAAAAAGCTGAAGGCCTTAGTAGCCATTGCTTTCAAATATAAAATATATTAACTTGTTTTTCATTATAGCTTATAATGTAAATAAATAAATGAATAATACTTCAGCCAACGCCACCCTCATATAACATAATAGGATTAAAAAAAACTACTTTTATAGCTCAGGAAGAGGAATTAAATATTTATGTCGAGAGGTGCAGCATAGGGTTTGATTTTAGACTATTCAAAATGTGTGGTTGAAGTCTACTGATGATTTGTTACAGCAACAATGAAATATGTATATAGACAACGCTGAACCACTAGCAAATATTTTTTTTTTTTTAAATGCATGTTTATTATTTATTGTATCTTCAAATATGAACTAACAATAAGTATTCAAATCTTAAATCTATAAAAAAAAATTATTAGGCCCGACCAATGTCGGACATAAGCTTAGTGATAGTTATTAATAATACATAAGTAGTGATAAGCAACAAAAAGAAAAAGGTGTTTTCAAGCAGCTTCATCATCTAGAGTGTTGAATATTAGAGCCCGTGTATCTCTCTTTTTTAAGCGGATGTGTCCAGTAAAGTTCAAAATATTACGAGCAAGCGGATTAGGATGTGACTCGAGTTTTGTTAGGTATTTGCCTGCGTATTTTGCAATTTCTTCAGTCACTAGTGGCATATTCAAATCGCGATGTGTATTTGAATTTTTGATGTACCATGGAGCCGATGTTATCATGCGTAAAATTTTATTTTGCCTTCGTTGAATTTTCTCTACATTTGAAGCTGAAGCAGTGCCCCATAGTTGAATTCCGTAACACCATATTGGCTTTAAAAGCGACTTGTATATTAAAAGTTTGCAGTCTAGGCTAAGTGTTGAATTTCTACCAATCAGCCAATGTACCTGAGTTAATTTAAGTTTCATTTGAGTTAACTTAGAGTCAATGTGATGTTTCCATGTAAGTCGTCGATCAAGGTGTATGCCAAGATATTTCACATGTGAATGTTGAGGAACAACTTGATTGTTAATCCGAATGGTGGAGCAAGTATCTCTTCTTAGGGTGAACGTTATATGGACACACTTTTGTTCATTGACTTTAATTCTCCATAAGTTTAACCAAAGCTCCATCTGGCTAATGTGTTCCTGGAGTTTGCGGGATGCCTCATCAGGGTTTTCGTGCATACTAAGGCAGGCTGTATCGTCGGCAAATGTGGAAGTATGGATACTACTGCTCACAGGCATATCACAAGTATAAATCAAATATAAAACTGGTCCCAGTATGCTCCCCTGTGGCACACCGGATGAAATAGTTTCAGGCCTACTCGTAAAGTCTCCTTCCACAACAGTGAACTTACGGGAAATAATGTAACTTTCCAAAAGATTTAAAATGTTTATTGGTAAGTAAGTCTTCAATTTTAAAATTAGGCCTTCATGCCACACTTTATCAAATGCCTGGGAAACGTCAATAAAGAGCGCAGAGCAATACTTTTTTTCCTCAAAAGTTCTTCTTATAAATTGAACCAGTCTGTGAGTTTGTTCAATGGTGCTATGCTGACTTCTAAAACCAAATTGATGGTCTGGTATGTACCCACTACTAATTAGAATTTGGGGCAATTTTGTTTTGAGCAGTTTTTCGAAAAGCTTTGACATAGTTGATAGTAGACTTATTGGCCTATATGACTCAGCCTTGGTTAGATCTTTGCCCGGCTTTGGAATCATTTTAACCTTGGCAAGCTTCCAGCTGTGTGGATAATACTCCAGTCGTAAAATGGCATTAAATATGAATAATAGGATTCTCATTGCAATACGAGGCAAGTTCATAAGCATCTGGTTACTAATTCCATCAATACCCGGAGCTTTCTTCGGGTTGAGTTCGGCAATTAATTTTTGTAAATCACGCGTCTTAAACTTTATGTGTTGAGGGGGTAGAGCGACTACATTCGGCAAATCAGCAACACCAGTACATATGTTTGGCGTAAAAACGGATTTTAAGTGCTCAGCAAATATTTTACCTTTTTCAGTATCGCTTCTTGCCCAACTTCCGGTAGATGTGCGTAGAGGTGGCTTATACTCAACGGGTGTTTTAAGCTTTCTAGCAGCGCGCCACAAAGAGTAATTAGACGCTGGTGTGACATCAAGACCTTCCAGATAATTTTTAAGAGATGCAGTTTTTTCAGATGCAAGCAACTCTTGGAGTCGTTTAGTGCACTCTTTAAATCTGATTTTATTTTGTGGTGATCTGTGCTGTTGCCATTCCCTTCTAGCTCTTCTTTTTTCACGTACGAGACGTTCAATGTCTGTAGAATAAATTTTATTAAACCCAGTCTGCGGATGGGAGTTAGTGGCATGTTCAGCAGCCTGTTTAATATTCTCGCTGAGATTGGCAATGTTAGATTCAATATCATCGGATGTTCTAAGCGTAATGTTTTCCGTACAATGACTACTGAGATATTTTTTGAACCCCAGCCAATTAACACGATTGATCATCTTCACATATGGGTCAGGTAAGTTACTTCTTAATGGACTACAAATTGTAATGATCGTCGGAGAGTGATCGGACGAAAGATCAATAGAAGCTTGAACTTGAATTAAATCCCTAGAGATATTTTTTATGACGCCAAAATCTATAACATCCGGAATTTTTTGTATGTCAGTAGGCCAGTAAGTGGGCTCCCCACTCGAAATGACATCCAAGCCCATTTTTGAAATAGTGTTGAACAATGCTCGACCTCTGGGGGTAATAAGACGCGAACCCCAGAACGTATGCTTAGCATTGTAGTCGCCAGCTGCTACTAAACAAGGTCCAAGAGATTTGTAGAAATCCTCATATTGATTCTCAGTGATTGAAAATCTGGGAGGGGAGTAAATTGATGATATAACAAAATTTGTACAAAAACTTTCAATGCCAATATTTGTTGCTTGTAGGTGTTCTTCACAAATGTTATCAAGAACATAGTGCTTGAGTCTTGACTTTATTAGAATTGCTGATCCACCGCAAGCCCTTCCTCTAGGGTCCTTTGTATCATATATAGTGTAGCCATAAATTTTAAAAAGACTTCTCGAAGTCAAATGAGTCTCAGATACTAACATTACATCAATATTTTTTTCCATGAGGAAGTGCTCAAGTTCATTTTTATGTTGGCGAATGCCGTTTGCGTTCCAGAAACATATTGTTAACGTGTTCATGGCTTATTAATTAATGCTTGAAGCAGAGTATTCTGCATTCGCAGCATTTCTTGCATCATGCTAGTCATATTTGTTGTAAAATTGTTTATAGTTTGCACCAGATTTTCAATAGTAGCTTCAAGGCGATTAAAATTAAAGCTTGCGTCAGTATTTTTTGAATTATTTGGCGAGGAAACATTTTGTGTGGGAATTGAACTAGTCTTAGCAGCATCAGCATACGATACACATGAAGTAACTGCTTGGCTCATTTGCGCAAAAATGGCAGAGTAAGCGTTTGCTGATTGAGCTGGAGCTAATTTAGGTTTTTGCACCATAGTCTTCTTTACGAAAGAGTACACAGGACAACCTCTGTAGTTAGCGGTGTGATTACCTCCACAATTACTGCATTTTTTATCACTTTGATCTTTTGGCTTATTGCAACTAGCAGTGCCGTGTAATTCGCCGCACACAACACAAACAGAGGGTAAATTGCAGTATGTTTTTGTATGGCCATATTCTTGGCAATTATGGCACTGTACGGAATCTGAACGCTTACGTGGCTCTTCAACTGTGATTTTTCGGTACAAGAGGTATTTCAAATTATAAATTGGATGCGTTTCATTTTTTTCAATTTTATATCATTAGGCTCAAGCTCAACACGAAATAGGGGTTGAGGAATCTTCTCTCTATTTATTATATTGGACACATTTTTTACCTTAAACCCCTGGAGGACGAGTGCATCTTTTATTTCTTCGGGAACAACATAAGAATCTATGCCCTTCAATACGATCTGCATGCCTTTAGCGCTCTTAAGCTGGTATGTGTAGAAGCTTGTTTTATTTTTTTCAAATTCAGCAACCATTTTGCGGAAATCTTTTTCGTCATAAATTTGGACTTTAGTTTCATCGATGTTGCCACGTTTTATTGGAACAACGTGAAATTTATTCTCACCAATGACCGAAATTAATTTTTTAATAAGGGCATTTGAATTTTTTTGTCTCAAATATATTGGTGGCGGCTTGGATATTTTATTCGAGGCTACCTCGGGTTTGTCGTTGTCATCTTGCAAAATTTCGAAGCGGTTTTGGCGATTAGTTGAGGCTGCGCTGTTATCCCTAGACATTTTTGGAGCAGATGAAATTTTTGAAGAATTCGGGCTTCGCCCACGCTTTACCACGGTTATATATCTGTCCGTTCCGACTTGTACCTTGAGTTAAGTACTAGCAAATAAATTTCAAATTAAAATAAATTTGTGCCCCGGCCTTAAATGAAAGAGATTTTAGATATGAAACTGGCATCAATTTTTTAGACCAGGGAAGGGAAATGATTTCTTGGATTTTGTAACAACTATGAAAATAAAATGCACTTTTTAGACCATGACGGTACCAATTTTTAATATGTATTAATAAAAAAAACAGAAACGTAAAAAATGAGTAAAAATTCTGAAGTTTACAATAAAAAACAGAAACTTAACACAAATGTGTGTAAAAATTCAGTATACATTAAAAAATAACAAAAAATATTAAATATAACATTCATAAAGGTACATTCGTAGATTCGAATATTATATTCGAGATTAAAATAAACACACACAAAAAAATTAAAGAGAACATAGGCAAAATTAATGTTATGCAAGCCACAGACCTTGCGACCCCGTTGGTACAACACGTTGGTTTATCAGGTTGTGTGTTTTGGACACAAACTATACAACAACGTGTGCAACATTAGCGCACAACTTCATTTCACAAAAAACAATTTTGAGTAAACATGACATCGGGTACTACTGCGCATATTGTAGTCGATGATTTTTACCGTGCAAAACTAAGAAGAAGAATGTAAAAAAGTGAAGAAAAAAATTTGGTAAAAAAAAATTTGATTTATATAAAAAGAAACATATTCTAACAAACTTTTAAAAACACTAAAAGAAAGTGAGCCAAAAGACCATAAAAATTACATTTGCATAACATTTTAAACGCACATTTGAATTCGTGCGTGAAGTTTTTTTATATGACACTACGAAAATAAAAACAAAATGAAATGAAGTTGTACAACATACTCCTAAATTATACAACCTGTATATACAACTTGCCAAAAAATCAAATCTTTTTAATCTTTTATACAACCGAGACACAACTTCATACAACGACCCCACACACTTTAAAAATTTACCATAAAAAGTACAATTGTACCATGATTTCCATCCGTGTTTTAGACCAGAGCTGCCACCAGAGAGAAAACCGAGAGATATGTATAAGCTTATGCATGATACAATAATATAAAGGTACAACCACATTTGACGTATAAAATTAATTCTGACTTTTGTCAGAACAGGCTTGCCATTTTAGCACTTTTAGTGCTAGATTTAGCACTTTTTTTCTTCGTTTAGCACTAAAGATTTTAAAAATAATGCTAAATGCTAGTTTAGAACTTTCTTAAAACTATTTGGCATTTTTTGCACTTTTTTATTTCATTAAATTTATAAATTTTTCTGATAATTCCTTAAGAAAAATTGTGAGCCAATTAATATTATGTTTATCAAATTTATGTATCTTCATTAAGTGTTTAATTTAACATGAGTCATATACACGTAACTGAACCGCTCCGAGATACACATATGGGTACAAATATATTAAAGTACACCATATGAAATACTAAATTAACAAAACTTGTAAGTTTTATTCTTTTTAAGAGGTTGTAGTATTAATTATTGGTTAGCTTAACAAACAGCACAGTCAAAGCTAAAACGAGCCCAAGACTTTAGTTGTCTGTTATACGATTATGTTTCAGTAAAACTATACAACGTGTGCAATTGGTATATCTGTTAATTAAATCGGTTCATCTGATTTATCTATGTACAATATATATATATATATATATATATATATATATATATATATATATATATATATATATATATATATATATATATATATAAAGGGTCCGCCATCTAACGCTTTTTTTCAACTAGTGCTTATTTCGTGAATGGTAACAATTAGCTCATGTCTGATTTGACAGATAATTAGTTTTATCCTTCCGCTGAACGAGCCAACTGACCATCCAATGCGTTTTCGCTTCGCTAAGTGGGCCTGCGATCGACTTACAGAAGATGCCGATTTTGCCAAGAAAAAAAATCATCTTTTCAGATGAAGCTCATTTTGATCTTGGCGGATATGTAAACAAGCAAAATTGTCGCATTTGGGGCACAGAAAACCTGCACGCATACATTGAAAATCCGACGCACCCAAAACGAGTCACTGTTTGGTCCGGATTTTGGTCCAGAGGCATAATTGGGCCATTTTTTTTTTTTTTGTTCACAAACATTGAAGGAGGATATTGGCAACATTTGGTTTCAACAGGACGGCGCTACGTGCCGCACAGCTGAAGCTTCAGTAGTTTTTTTATAGCATTTTCAAAAAAAAAAGTTATCTGGTTATAAATATATATATATATATATATATATATATATATATATATATATATATATAAGTTCCTTTAACTCGCATTGGAGCATAGGGCGCCAATAACAGCCGATCGCCATCGAACCCGATTTTGTGGGATTAATCTTAATTCGTTCCAGGAAACGCCAAGGGTGTTCATTTCACTTTCAGTGGAGCGCCGCCATGTTATACGTGGCCTTCCAGCTCGTCCTCCTGACTGATGAAAGGGGTTCCAACGTATAGCTTGTTTAGCCACGTTATTATCGTTACATCGTAGCGTATGTCCAATCCACTGCCACTCGTTTACGAATTTCTACTGCCAGGGGTACTTGATTTGATTTCGACAATAGTTCGGTATTTGAAATTGTTTGTGGCCAGAATATACGAAGTATTCTTCTAAGGCAGCGGTTGACGAAGGTTTACAGGCGGTGTGTGATGCTACTGGTGACTTTCCATGTCGTGCATCCATATAACAGAACCGATTTTACAGTAGCTTCAAAAATTCGTAGTTTGGTACGCAAACTGATTTTGTTGCTTTGCCATACTGGTGCTAACATACCATAGGCCGCTCTTGCCTTATTTATTCTGCCATCTACATCTAAGTCACAACCCAGGTAGCAAAAACGGGGAGTACGGCTATATATTTTTTCCCCTATAGTTAGTGACATTGGGCCATCCGTTCCTACACTTAGTGATCTTGTTTTGCCGGTTTTTATTCTCAAGCCCGTATGTTGGAGTTTGTTTTGGAGGTCCACTGTGATACGCTTAAGATCGCAGAGTCTGTGCGAAAGCAAGCATATATCGTCTGCATATGCCAGATAGTTTAAGTATTTCTGGTTTATTTGCCATTGTATTCCTTCTCTTCTGTTCTCTATGGCATAAATTTATTTATAAATTTATGGATATAAATTTTTCGGGTACGCCTCTTCTTCTTAATAGAGCTGCAAAACTATCGATAGTACTATCGATAGTATCGATAGTTTTGTTGCAAATGAAATATCGATAGTTTTTTCCACTATCGATACTATCGGTAAAAAAAACAAGTAATTAAAAGAGTAAAAATAATCGAAGTCAGTAAACAGTAGCCGGCAGCTTTGAAGCAAATTATCCGTCGTTGACTTAAGTTTTTGTACAGCGATGCAAAAGTTGGTACAATTGTATAATTTTGGCGCTATTTGAATATCAAAAGTACCGTAGCACCGCAATGACCCATTTAGCACTACTGGAATCTCTTTATATTTTTTACATGCCAAAAATAGCATTAAAATATATTAACCCCCTTATGCAAAAAATAATGCGTGCTTGAAGTGTACATTAAAAAAAATTTCCATAGAAAAACCGGTTTTAACGTTCACTTATTTTTTTGCACAAGGGGGTTAATCTTTAGCTCGAAGGTATTAGAAAATTATGTAAATCAAATGATGTTTTCCGGTACTTAAAGAATTGCTGGAGGAATGTTATTTATTTCAAATTCATCTGCAAATGTGGAAATTTTATTTTCGTACCAAAGGGAGAAGCCGACTATTTGCATCGACTGTGAACAATCGAATAAAAAAAGGTTATAAACGTAGTATATCGTAAATGTTACTTTTATATTCAGATCCCAGCAACTAATATTCTTTGTGCACTTTCTGGCGTTTTGTTAATTGATTTTTAGTTAATTACAAAGTACAAGTATTAAAAAAATATAAATAAAGAATTAGGTACAATCGTACTGAAAAAAATAAATTTTTTTTTTTGAAAGTTAGTACAATTTGTAAATATGACATCGCATCCCTGCTTCTGTGTACATAAGTACTTAAATACATACATATGTATGTATATGAATTTATTTATAAATCCAAGTGTTATTCGACAAATAGTAGTCACAAGTATCTTAATAAATTCAACATCGTCGACATAAAAAAAAATTAAATTGGGGTGGTACTGATATCGCGACGGCCGCCAATCGTCGGATTTATTTTGACATACCCTAGCGTGTTTCCCTTCAAACATTTTTTTTAATTGTACCTACATACCGACATATCCAGCCTAATCTTCGATGTAATCGTATGCGATAAAAATTAAATTTTTAGAAGAAGGTTAAAATTGTCGCTTACGATAAAACTTTACAGTTAGTGTCTTAAAAGTTATCAACAATTTTCGCATTTTGATAATTCTAAACCATGGGTAGGCCCATAAAATTATAAGTTCAATAAAAAAGTATTTTCGATAATGTGCCGCTTACGATAAAATCGAAAAAAAGGCTTGATATATTTTTATATACTAATGAAAATGTTGAGGACTCTGGATTTTTTTTCGAGTCAAATGTAGTTTATGTGGCAACTTTTATAAAACTATTCGATACTATCGATAGTATCGATAGTTTTACATAAAACTATCGAAACTATCGAGTGGAGCGACTATCGATAGTTTTGCAGCTCTACTTCTTAATGCTGACCATCTGTACTCCCGGTTGATGCTGTCAAAAGCTTTTTCAAAGCCTATAAACAGAATATGGAGTGTGGAGTTGAACTCCGCGCACTGTTCAATAATTAAGCGCAATGTGATGGTTTCTTCCAGATGCTCCTTTATGCGATTGAATATTATTTTTGCGATTATCTTTGCAATGGTTGGTATGACACAGATACCCCGCCAGTTGTTGCAATCTTTCAAATCACCTTTCTTCGCAATTTTCACTATAATACCATCCTTCCACTCTTCCGGGAAATATTCGCCTTTCCACACCTCCGTTATAAGTGGGTGTAGGAGTTCAGCAGTGAGTTTTGGGTCGCATTTGTATATTTCAGCTGGTATACCATCTGTACCAGCGGCTTTACCATTTGGGAGTTGTTTTATAGCTGCTGTGATTTCTGTAAGACTGGGAGGAGCAGTTCTTATACCAGATTTTGAAACGTTATTCGCAAGCATTGGCATGGGTGGCTCTTTCCATCTTTTTATTTGTGCATCATCAGTGCAGAGAAGATTTCCACTCAGATCGCGCACAGGATGTTCCGTATGTATTCTTTGGTCCGCAAGCTTTCTTGTGACTTTGAAAACTGTTCGAGTGTCTCCGGAATTTGCTGCGTTTTCGGCCTCTTGTGCTATAGAGTCAATGCTTTTGCGTTTATCTCTTTGCACTGCACGCTGTACTATTTTCTGGAGATTATGATATTGAGCTTCTAGTATGGTCCTCTCATCAAGATTTTTACAGGCGTTAAATCTCTCTTTTAACTCTCTACGTTCTAATTATTTTCCAAGTATCATCAGACATCTATATTTGTCTTCCTTTTGGGGCTGGTCCAATTGTGCTGTCAGCACACACTCTGATGGTGTTTTTAATGTAATGCCACTTGGAATTAATCGAGCCTTGCAGATCAATGTTTCTATCATCCATGGTATGGCGCAATTTTCTGTATAACTGTTCTGCACGCTTACGTTCTGTAGGCGACCTACGTCGTATTTTCTGAGCCGAAAATTCGGGCTGTTTTTTTCAATTGCTGCAGTACATAGTCGCACTTTGGCTACATCTAGAGATTGACCAACGTCTGCTCCTCTCTTGCTCCGAACATCTAGTAGACATTTTTTAAAGCGGTGACTAATAGCACAGTGGTCAATTTGGTTAGCCGTTCTATATCGGTCAGAAGATTGCCAAGTTACCTTATGACAATCTTTGTCTTCGAATAGGGTTCCGCCGATTACAAGCTTTCTGGCATTGCATAAGTCAATAAAACGTTCACCGTTGTCATTTCGTGCTCCCAGGACATGCCTGCCCATGTCTCAGCGATTCATTATCAGAACCAACTTTAGCGTTTAGATCACCCATTACTATAACGATATCCCCTCGCGGTATTGTGTCATATATTGCGTTAAGCTGACTATAAAATGAGTTCTTAACATCATTTGTAGCACCTTGAGTAGGGGCATAATAAGTCTATCCGGCACAGGTTTCCATTCAATCAGGCTTTTACGTGCATCTGTTGTCAACAACAGACATATATTCACCAGAGCCGGTCCACCGGACTTCACTCAATCCCAGGATAGAAAGACCATATCGCAACATTTCCCGTTCGGTTTGCATATACTTAGCGTTCATACCATAGGAAATACTACTATCAGGGTGTCTAAGCATTCTTACGTTCCAGTATCCAATCAAAGTCCTAGTTCGATATGCAAAAGTCGTCACCGAGTATTTCGGGTTTTCATGTAGAGCCTGTTTGTATAGCGATTCGTTAGCAAAATTGGGGTTTCGGGAGACGTGGCATGCTAGCCCTCGTCCCCTAGATTGGTGATAGGGCTGCTATCTTCGCGTCCAATCACACGATGCAAGCATGTTTCAGTGGTTTACCGCCTACTTTCCTGAGACATCTCAGACACTCAGGATACATGGTTGTTGCACCTTCTAACTTTAGCTAGCTTTAAATCGGTTGCCTTAAAGCCATTGCCCGGGGGATACTTGTTCGAAGACCGGAATTAGTTATCTGCTTGGACAATTCAGCAAAGGAATCGTTCTGGCCACTCCCAAGTGAGTGGCAATCAGTAACTTTCCACCTCTGAGAAGAGCCCCATCCCCCCACAAAATATATTATTAATTAACTATTCTTTATTATTACTTAACTATTCTATTAAATCTTAAGGAGTGTTAAGTACTCGTTAAAATTTTTTTCTTTCTTGGTATTCCATTTGCAGCTGGATTCAAAATTTATAAATTAAATATTTCAAGCGGCCTATACATACATACAATATTATTGTTCACATCGTTGGTGTTACGTAAAAAGTTCAAATCTCGCACAATTTACGCAACACCATCGATATTATTGTCGGTTTTACCTATACTATTGAATGATTCATGCAAAAATTTCAAAAAATATGGCGAAATTTTTCTCACAGTAAAAAAATTAACATAATACTATATAAATTTGGCAAAAATATTACACAATACAGTTCTATTTTCTGTGTTATAAAAAAATGTATTGTGCCACCTATGAATATGATATAGAATACAAAAAATTCGCAATTTCGTTGCAATTGCATGAACCGCTTAAAAAATAAGAAAAACTAAAAATGATAACTGATTTTAGCACTTTGATGTGTGTGTTGTAGAACACTTTATCACTTTTATTTCTGCAATCTAGCATTTTTCCTTTACAACTTATGGCAACACTGTGTCAGAATTATTTGATTAGTCCCCTTTTACAATGGAGAAATTGAAAGGCAGACAGACGAAGTTTGTAGGCGAGGGGTTGAAGAGGTAGAGTGTGTAGTACACGAACCTCTGTACCGGACATTTTTTGTTTCTCTTTTCTACTTTTCGTAATTTATTCTTGTTGCTTCACATGCTTTTTCTCCTTTCAGGGGTTGTATGCATACCAGAGTAGCAAGTCGCGACGGCGCGGTCGGCGGCGGGCCGAGCCGCCGGTAAATATTCATGAGCCGACGATGTCATTGGCTTGTCGGCGGCTTGATGCAAGCCGATGCTACATTGCATTGAAAGTGTATGTATATGCCTGTCATTTGAATTTAACGTTTATGACAATTTTTTATATGGATAGGGATGAAACGATACCACCAAGGTATCGATACTTTTACTTGATACGGTATCGGTTCACAAGTATCGATACCTACTCAGTATCGAATAAAAAGTATCGATACTTACTTGTATCGGTCAAGTTCTTCACATGATTTAAAGTAGTGAAACAAAAGCAAATACAATAAGGAAAAAGTGCTTAAGTCATATTTTAATGCTCTTCTACTGCAAGAGCACTTTTAAACTTTCAATTCTATTTTCGGAAATCTACGAGTATTTCGTTCACAGTTAAATTAGGAAATTCTTTTAGAAAATTTCGTTCTACACACTATAAATAATACATTCGATTTGAAATATACCAAAGTATAAGCTAAAGTAAGGTAATATTCCATATGAGATTATAAAACGAAAAAAGATAAGAAGTAAGTCATCGCGCTATAACTTCCTAAAAAATCGCATAAAATTAATACAATTTTGCCCAGGGGTACTTTCTAATATGGAGATTACATGGGTACCGTCAACTTAAAAACAGCTTATCTCGACTTAAGCACTTTTTCTTTTTTCCCACAGATATATTCTAAACATAAATTTAGATTTAATACGAACAAATGAAATTTTGTTAAACTGATAAGAAACGAGTATTTTTGACCGATACGAGTACATTTTACCGATACCTACTTGGTACTCGGTAGTAAAGTATCGATACCAAAAGTACTTGGTTTCTGAGAAAAAGTATCGAGTACTTGCTTGTAAAGGGTGTTTTTTATTGAGGTATAGAACTTTAAGTTGGCATCACTTTTTTAACTGGCGGCCATTTTGTCAGCTGTCAAGTGATTAATATTTAGTTTGGTTTGCCATTTCATCATGAACACGTTGACAAAAGAACCACGCTTGCAAATCGTGCAAATTTATTTCGAAAATAATGGTTCAGTTCGCGAAGTTTACCGCAAGCTCCGTCCATTTTATGGTCGACCTAATCGTCCATCAGAGCAATTAATTCGGTTAACCATGGATCGTTTTCGCACTACGTTTACTCTATGTGATAATACGCATCCGCAGAGACGTCGAACAGTGCGCACCGAAGAAACAATTGCCGCTGTAGAGCAAAGTGTTGAAGAGGACCCGAATGAATCGATTCGCCACCGTGCACAGCAATTGGAGCCGACTAACCGACTATTTTGTTCCCGAATTGGATGGCATGAATGAGGATGAGTTGTGGTTCCAACAAGACGGCGCTACATGCCACACAGCGCACGTCACAATCGATTTATTGAAGGAAACATTCGATGAGCGCATAATTTCGCGGAATGGACCTGTCAATTGGTCACCAAGATCGTGTGATTTGACACCATTGGATTATTTTCTTTGGGGATATGTAAAGTCGCTCGTCTACGCCAACAAACCAGAAACGTTAGGGGACTTGGAAGCCAACATTCGTGGCGTTATTGCCAACATACGGCCCCATATGCTCGAAAAAGTGGTTGAAAATTGGACCTGTAGAATTGGCTTTATTCGAGCCAGCCGCGGCGGCCACATGTCCGAAATCATATTTAAACATTAATGGCATAAAATTATCCTTCCAATAAAGCCAAATTGATGGACATTAAAACGATTTTCTTGTGTTTTATTTCAATTCGAAGTTCTATACCTCTGAAAAAAACACCCTATATTTACTCGTATCGTTTCATCCCTATATATGGAAATACAACAGGTCGTTCACAACGGTGCTATTTGGTCTTAAATAGTAATTTATCACATGACTTTAGAAGACTTTGTGAATTGGCTAATTAAATAATTTAAAATTCTCTATTTTTTATTTCAAAAATTATTTTGATTTCAAGACAAATTGCTGTGTAATGTATGTATGTAGTATATATACATATATGTTTGCATATTACATAATGTTTTGAAGTATTTTTAAGTGTTATAAATGATCTCTTTTTCGTGCTTTAATGTAGTACAAATTAAATATGTATCAATATTAATTTATGTTTATGTTTATTAATGTTTTTTCATGTACACCTACATATGTACCTATTTATAGGAAATTTATTTTTTTTCATGTAAACCAATTATTAATAATTATAAATGAACAGAAGTTTAATTATTCCTTTTGATTAAATTGCAATGAATTTTATTTAAAACATTGGTTTAGATTCAAATGTACATTAGCTACCGTATTCAGAAAAAATAATTTAGGTTTCCTAAAGGTTTACGAAACAAATTTTGTATGGGAATTAGTTTGGTAAACATTCAGTAAACATAAATTATTTTTTTCTGCATAAGGCCTTAGGAATTTACAAAATCACAATTAAATTATTACACTTTGAAATTATGAATATACAGTCATCGGCGCGCTGATATAAATGTGGCGAGCCGGTAAAACCACGGCGTAAGAGGCTAAGCCGCCGCCGCCGACCAATTATACACCCTAAGCCGCCGCCGATAAAAACCCATCGACTTGCTTCTCTGAATACCATGGTGTAATTATACAGATGACTGCGTAAGGATTTGTTATACAAAAATACGGGCAACCATAGCTGTGTAAAGAACCGAAGAATGTCAAAAGCACAAAAATAATTGTACTAAAACCAAAACAAAATCGAAGTTTTTGAGATTCTTCAGCTACAAAGCACATAGAGCAAAAAAATTATCAGCTGAAGTAGCGCTGCCAGCTAGTTAGATACACCTTGTACATATTACTAAAACAAGTGACTAATGTAAATTAAAAATAAAAATAAAAAAATAAATAAAGCAGCTCTGGGCGAGT
Organism: Tachina grossa; assembly: GCA_949987645.1. Classification (NCBI taxonomy): domain Eukaryota; kingdom Metazoa; phylum Arthropoda; class Insecta; order Diptera; family Tachinidae; genus Tachina; species Tachina grossa. The sequence goes on along the minus strand of OX465276.1, from coordinate 86,008,779 downwards.
CATCATCAGAGAACGAAGCCGACGAAAAAAAGTCGTCGGCGGCGGCTGAGCACAAAATGAACCGGCGGTGGCTAAAAATCGGCTTGTCATATTGTATCATATATGTATGTCCGATTAATTTTTATTTGAAATATTAGAAAAAGGTTTTTTTTATTCTTTTAAGATATGCTCACGAATTATATTCACCTTAATTTATTTTTACACAGTTTATATGTTTGATACATCTTAGAATGACACGTGTTATATATACCGGAATGGTCTAGAAATGCTATGAAACACTGATACCAGCTTCGTCCATTAAGCACTAGTTTTTTGGCTTTTTAAATTTTAAAGTTGTATATCATAGCCGGCCAAAGAGTACAGAACTTCAATCGGCTTCCCATAGAAATGAATACACATACACGAATATACATATGTATTTCTCTCGTTGGCTAGCACTGCTGTATAGTGGAATATGATGAAGTCGGAAAGTAGTCGGCTCATTTTTTTTAGCCGAAAGCAGCCGCGAAAACCGGTGGCGGCTGAAATACCTGTAAATAGGTCGGCGGCGGCTTAGCCGCGGCTGAAAACCGGTCGGCTTCGTTCTCTGGTCAATTTCACGCGTCGTTGGCAATTATTTCTTAAATGCAACCAGGCCACTGTTGTTTATTGGCCTTCGAGAGTTTTGCGTCTTACTCGCACTGGCTGACTGATCTGCCACGGATTACCGTTTAATCTTGCAGTTCTGTTATGTTCTCGCTGGGTTGCTTATATGAAACTTTAACATTTTCAAATTGCCAAATTTTCAAACTGAATTTTGGGTCACCATATGAAGCTTACGCACGTACTGGCTAGCTAGCTAGATCGGGAGATAGGAGCAGGGATCGTGTTCCATGGGACTTAACATGAACAAAACAAAAAAAAAAAAAAAAAAATTACGTGCGTTTTCTATGCCCTGTAGGTAAAAAAAAAATACAAATATCACAAATAAATCGAACTTCTCTTATCCATTTCGACGGAATTAATTAGCCCAGCTGTTGAAGACTAAGAACACTATGTTAATTTATATGTTTGATAACAGAGAAATCTTAAAGCATTACATATATGAAATAAAAGCCATATACTTACATATATACATTCAATGGTATGTATGTACATAAGTATGTACATATGTATCTATTTATGAACTTTCACAGCACCATTATGCAATAAAATTTCTGGGTTTCAAAAATCAGTAGCAAGACCAAAACAAAACAAACAAATTATGAATGAAAAGTCTCAATGAAATTATCGGCTCCATGAAAAATCGCCCAAAAATAAAAATCAAAAATCGCCCAAAAATAAAAATCGCCCCAAATTTTTCCATACAAAATTTGGGTGATTTTTCATATGAAAAAACGCCCAAAAATTTTGGGCAGTTTTTCATATGAAAATTTTTTCCATGAAAAATCACCCAAAACCAAAGTCCCAAATCACACTGTGCAAGCCTTATTGCTAAGCTGATTAGTTTCAGGGAGAGAGAGACGAGGGAAACAGCAACGTTTCTTTTCCCCCCGTCTCTCTCTCCTAATAAACTAATCAGCTTAGCAATAAGACTTGCAAATCGCCCAAAAAAATTTTCATACAAATTTTAAGTAATTTTTCATATGAAAAATCGCCCAAAATTGTTCAAACGTTTAAAAATTAAAGGGAAAAATACACCCAAATACCATGGTGGAGAAAATTCTTGAGGCCGGCAGTGCAGGAAAATATTATTAAACAAAAAAACTTGGCAAAGCAGAAAATCGTTATTAATCAGCGCCGTGTGGGGAAATACCATGGTGGAGAAAATCCTTAAGCCCGGCCGAAGGCCGGTAGTGCAAGAAAACGTTCTTACGCAGGAAAACTTTGCAAGGCAGAAAATATTTTAGGCAGCGCCGTGTCGGGATACACCATGGTGGAGAAAATCCTTAAGCCCGGCCGAAGGCCGGCAGTGCAAGAAAACGTTCTTAAGCAGGAAAACTTTGCAAGGCAGAAAATATTTTAGGCAGCGCCATGTCGGGAAACACCATGGTGGAGAAAATCTTTGAGCCCGGCCAAAGGCCGGCACTGCAAAAAACAGTTCTTAAGCAGGAAAACTTTGCAAGGCAGAAAATATTTATTAGGCAACGCCCTGTCGGGAAACACCATGGTGGAGAAAATCTTTGAAAAACTTTCTTAAGCAGGAAAACTTTGTAAGGCAGAAAAATTTTATTAGGCAGCGCCGTGTCGAGGAACGCTATGGTGTAGAAATTTCGTTCGTTTCTCTATAACTTTTCTTTTTTCATTTTAATATAAAAATGAAATTACTATAATTTTAATTTTTTTCTGGTGTTTTGTAATTTTGGGCGATATTTCATTTTTTTGGGCGATTTTTGATTTTTTTTTTGGTGATTTTTCATATTGAAAATTTTGGGCAATTTTTCATTTTTTTTTTGGTGATTTTTCGTTTTGAAATTTTGGGGCGATTTTTCATTTTCATTTTTGGGCGATTTTTAATGGAGCCGAAATTATCAATGAAATAGCAAGTACATATTTATGTATGTATATATGTATATAATAAAAAAACGAGTAAAAAGAACAAAAAAAATTTTAGTATGACTTACAGTAGAGTCTCGATTCGAACGATGCTGAAGGCCTTCTGCTTGTTGTCTTTGGATTCGATTTACAAATTGTTTTAATGTATAATATTAGTTTTATAATTTGTTGAAAAGGTATTAAGGATTATAAATTTCGGTTAGGTTAAGAGTAGTATTAGTAAAAAAAAATTAAACGTTTAGATTTGAATGAGTTAGTTAATATAAGTATGTATGTAGTATAAAATTAGTTATGGGTGAAAGAAATTCACTGAGGTAAATTAATTTTTTTTGGGTTGGTTTGTTTTTAGATTTAATACTGGTTCTATATATCTTTAACAATTTAGTTTTAAGCGACTTTTAGAAAGTGGTTAAATGGTATTAAAGCTGAGAAGAAAGTATAATCTGGTTAGACAATTTTATTAATTAAGATGTTTAAGATTTTCTTTGTCCAATTTGTAAAGAAGGCGTAATGCGTGATTTGTTTGGAGTTGATTAGCTGGTTTATGGAGTCGTGACTGTTCACTTGAATTAGGGTAGTTGATTGCGGTGCTCTGATGGGCTGACGATAAGACTTCGTACAGTAATAAAACTATCGTTGACCTGATTCTCTTGATAGCAGGATAATACCACCAAAGACTTTTGGCGAAGATCTAGCCTCAGTCGGAACACACAGACTGTCCTCGTATAGACGATTCCCTTTTTTTTCTTTATCTCTTGTTTTGCTTATGCCAGAGCAAGAAAAAAAAACGTGTGCCTCTCGAGCGAATTGTCGGTCGTTTAGGTCATGAACGTGTTCCCCAAATCTCAGCGCACGAGGTTAACGTCACTCGAAAAAAACGGAATTTCTGAATTTAAAGAAAAATGACCACTTATTGTCAAGAAATCCTGATTTTGTTTTTTCTTTCCCCCTTTTTTTTATTAAAATACTTTACCTTTAGCGGACGTGGCTGTGTATTTTTATATTTATAAAAATGTATGATTACACACTTGAAAATTGTTTATTCTTCTTATTTCAAAAAAAAAAAAAAAAAAAAAAAAAATGTTTTATTGCCTAAATGTCGACTGATCTATATCGCTGCCAAAGTTGAAAAGACCGTAGCGTGGTATTTAACAAAAGATAAAGCTCACTTTGCAAACTCGGTAAATCATTCAGTAGACTTGTGCCATTTAGTTCATTTCAGTGACCGGCCATTTTAGTTCATTATTTATAAATGAACTAGTTCGTTCATTTAGTTCAATCGCTCTTTTTAGTTCAATGAACTAGTTAGGTCTTTTTAATTCAATGATTTTACATCTGCATGCATATGTATGTATGTAGATATGTTGTGGTTTTTGACAGTATTAAAAACACAGATCTGTGATTAAAAAACTTTACGAAAGCTAATATTAATTAATTAATAAATAAATAAATTTGCTTTAAAAGGGGTTTATAAAACAAATTTAGTGTGAAAATCATTTTCAAAAATCTCATAAATACAAAATATTTTTGTGAATAGGTTAGTATAAGTGTTTGCTTGTTTATTGCATTTGTGGTAGTAGCCAGCGATGAACAAGAACAAAATATACATACATACATACATATGGATGAGTATAGAAGCAAAGCACACAAACAGAAAGAAGTAAGCAAACTGTTGAAAACATTTAGTTCATTTTGTGTCTTAGTTCTTAGTTCAAAAAATGAACTAGTTCAAAAATTGAACTAGTGAGCGTAAAACAATTGAACTAGTTCACTTAGTTCAAAGTACTGAATCGTTCATTGGAACTAGTTCGTTCATGAACTACACAAGACTATCATTCAGTTATATCATGTATGCTTATATATTTCTTGCTTGTTATTGTAAAGCTTTTATTGGTCTCATAGGTAAAACGTAAATGCCAAAAAGAAACAACGTTATGAAATGTATTAAACACTTTCTTCTTCATCATGTATTTATATTGATGATAAAGTATACATGATCGAATTTGCTGAATAGAGCAAAGAAGAATAAAAACTCGAAACAAAAAAAATTTTGCGAACTGGTGTAAAAAAAAAATTAAATTATCGAGCCATTACCGCCAAAGAAGCTTAACCAACATGATTTTCGAAATGCGTTTTTTTTATAAAAATCATTAATTTGTTATCGTTGCCATTATCTATCAAAATTTTACAACCATAGGATATACCGTTTCAATTTTATAGCAAAAATAATTTAAGCTTAAGTACAAAAAATTTTTTGTTAACAGTTCTTGTAACAGCAACTTGTTACTTAAGCTAAAATTTCTTTTTGAAAATAAGTAAGTAAGATATAATATTCGGATTAGCCGTATATTATATACCCTTCACCGACGTCGTATGAAGTATATTCATACATACGGTATTACATAAATGATCTATTTTTAAAATAATTAACTAGATCAGCCTTTTCTGATGGCAATTTATTCACCCACATATAAAAAACTTGAATACACATTCGACCACACAAATTGCGTAAAATATTTATTTTATTCACTCCACCGGCAGTTTCTGATAGACCGGCCACAAAAAATCACATGTGTGTAAAAATTGCACTATAGTGTGGATACCGGTCATGCGCATTGCACTTTTCATCTAAAAAATAACCTATCTTGGATAGAAACACTTTTAGCACCATAACTTTTAAATGCGGCGTTTTTGGAAACAAAATTTTATAACCCATTTTTGTTTAGAATAAATACCACAATATCTTTCTTCTACATAATTTTCTCCTAAATATGACCTATGGTCCTTTAATGGAATGAAACTAAGTTTTTTTTTGGAAATATTTTTTCAACGGCTCTCGCATAAAAATGGAGTGATAATTATAATTCGTTTTAATTTTTTTTTTAATGTAAGATCTGTTTACTATATAGCCTCATTATATTTGGATCCAATATGTATCATCTAATAATATAAGGATAAAAACATCACATGCCAGCTTATTATAAGCTTAGTTATGTATTTGGAAATTATCCTACAGCTCGTGATCCATTGAATATACTTCAACCAAGCTAACACCAACAAAAAAACAATAAAAAAATAAATAAATACAGCGTTTTTAATCTAGAACCAAATTTTTGTAATCGAAGCCGAAATACGCGAATCACGATAAAGCCCATTATTCAATTCTACACCTAGCCCTGATTGTTTGAAGTGAGTTACCATTGTTTTAAAGGCTATGTTCTCCAACTTAAAAAAATCATCTATGTCTTAAATATGGTTATTTGGATAACTCTGCAACAACTTATTATGATATAAATTTGATAACGCGGTCCAAGTGAAAAACTGACATAGTCGCCAGTTCAGTTTCGGTACGTACTACGTAGCAATTTATTAAAAATTTCTTCACAAAAGTAAATGTAAATGCTTTCCGTCGGTTAAACTATACACAACAAATTTAACAGCGAACTCGTTAATTTGAAAAGTAATAAGTCCGTAGAAGATTCACTACATGGAGCCGATCAAGAAGACAATAATTTAGCAATTTGGAGACCAGTTTGGGTAAAAAAACTGATCTTTAATTTTTCTTAAAAAATTTTTTAGCTTAACCAACACAAAAATATACACAGAAGGTTATCAGGGAGACAGCAAAAAAGCTTAAGGGACAAAAATACCCTTATTATGCTAACATTTAGTTAAAATTCATTGCGTTACTTATATTTTGCATAATAACACTTAAATACTAAAATCCAATGAATTAACTGTAATAACAGCGAAGATAATTAAAAAAACCTTCTCCTGTAAAGTTTTGTTTTGGTTACTTAAGCTTTTTGTGCGGTTATGGCTCGTTATGTTAACTGGTGTAGCGTTGTACTCGTTGGTATCATAGGGAAGTATCCTCGTTGTCAAATGCAGTTCTTATTTGTAGGAGGTGTTTTGACGCACATAATATATGTATAAGATTTTTCAGGAAAAGTTTGAATAATTTATAAATCCATATACATATACATATATATGTATATATATATCTACATATATATACATATATACATATACATACATTATAATTTAGAAAAAAACTACTGCACATTAATGCATTACAATTCTTTTGTGGAATTTCCTTAACAACCACGTTGCTACTTCCTATGTGAAGGCATAGGTCGTGAACAGTCAGTCACAAAAACATTTTTAAGAATACTTTTAACAACATCATGAACACAACATCGCACATTCAGTTCAATAGTGACATAATTCAAAAATTTCGTTTTTTGAGTTAATAATGCAGAATAATAATGCATTTCGTATTTTATCTTGCATACAAATTTCATATAAATAGCTTTTACTATCACCTCCTGAGAGAAGAATATTTGTTCATGCCTTCATTGAGTTGTATGTAAATTGAAAACTTTAAACGTGTTTTCTGCAAAAGTAGTTTTTTTGAGTTATGACACTTTTGAACTGGATGTGCGATATGGTCTTAGTCACCTGTCCATTTTTGTGCAACCATATTCTGCAAATTTACTTTGCAGAATATGTACTAAATAGATAAATAAATAAATAAATATATCTCTCTCGTTTGTTTCTAAGGCTAAAGAAGAAATCAAAAAACCTCTGGAAACATGGATTAACGATAATGCAATATTAGCAAAAACTCGTTCCAAAGAATTAGAATCGCTGAAGGCGGATGTGTTAAAACTGCAAAAAACTGTTATCGAGAACTTGGGCTTGAAAGATGCGCGCTACGATTGCGGCTGGAATTTTGAACACTATCGTGGTTGTCTTAAAACACTTGAAAGACTCGCTTCACTGCATAGACAACACATGGATCATTTAAAAGGCCGCGTTGTCGTTTTTGCACCATTTACAGGAATTAGTTTAGAAGGACATGTGATGTTATTTACTGGTGATGTTTTAAATAACTGGATAGAGTTTATCAAAAACATTCCCAAACACGATAGTTTTCTCAAAAAAGTGCCGATCTGCGAAAATACGCTTTCGCAGGTTTTGAGGAAGATTAAAATTGGTCGACGTAAGTTTATGCCTAAACAACAGGCTGTTGAATATGCGGGACATTTAATGAAAGTCACCACGAATCTTGGCGATTATTTAAGTGTAAAAAAATTTCCAAAATCTTGGCCGAATTCTTTACATGAATACGAAATTGTTGTCGAATCTGAAGCTGGCCCTCTAATGGTAAGTCCAACGGGACAATTGATAATTCCTGCTACATGTCCCGGTTTTATGTTAGTTGATTTTATAACTTCTAATCTATCAGAGGCAAAAGAACGCAATAAAAAATATCAAGAAGAGAAACATATAGAAAGAGATTTAACAAAGAAATGCATCCAACAATTAAATTTGAAATCATTAACAAAAGACGATTCTGTCACACCTGAAAAAATGATTGAAACATTAAAAGATCTACTTAAATACAATAACGAATCATTTAAAGATTTAGATTTGCACATAACAAATTTTTATACCGTTTTAACAGATGGTATAGTTTGTATACCTTGGGACTTTGATAAGCGGTAGCATTTAGTTTATAATTACATACTGTGTACATATATATATATTCACAGATATTACGGAAATTATATTCAAATTAATCTTAAAATATAAAAAAATTGTTGCTAATGCCTTGTACCGTGTTATCGAAATGTGCAATTTTTTATAAAACTTTAACTATTTGTTTAATTGTGATATAAGCCTTTTGGCTATAAATAGGCTTTCGGTTAAAACTCTATTAAAATTCGTAAATTTTGTAGTTTTATTTAAATTAATATTTATTATATTTGTTTTACAAAGAATAATTGTTACAAGTTTTAAAATTGTTTATATGTACATATGTATATCTAAATTTTTAAATAATTTTAGAATATAGAGACAATTATATATATGCATGTGTATAAGTAATTTTAATTATTTGTATGCTTAAATATCCTTATATTGAAATTTATAAATATACGTAAAAATCGAATACTTTCTAAAAACTTTCGTTTCCGTCTAAATATGTGGTTATTAGTAGTTTTATGTTCTGAATTTAGTAAATAATAAAATCTTCCTCATTTCGATTGTTGTGTAAGGTTGCTAAAACTGCTCCAATTAGTCCTTGTTTACACTATGCAAGTCTTATTGCTAGCCTGATTACTTTGTAGGAGTGAGAGAGAGAGAGAGAGAGAGAGAGAAAATAAACGAGTATTCAGCTTCATGTACTGTCAATACGTTTTGCTTTCTCATTCTTAATGTTAAAAAACTATGCATAAAAAATATGAGTTGAAAAATAAGACTTGCATTGTTTGAACGCCCATGAAAGTTCAAAGAAGAAAAACTGATAAGCTTAGAAATAAGACTTGACTAGTGTGAACTGGGACTTAATAAGAATAATAGTGTTGTCATATCGCGCATTTACTTCAATAGTGGCATAACTCAAAAAAACCAGTTTTGCAGAAAACGCGTTTTAATTTTTCAATTTGCATACAACTCAATGGAGAAATGAAAAAAAAAATCTTCCCTCAGGAGGTGATGGCACAAGCTATTTATATGAAATTTTTACACAAGATAAAATACAAAATGCTGCATCTTTCTGCATTATTAACTCAAAAAACTCATTTTTATGTGACTCAAATGCTAGGAACACAACTGGGACGAACGATGAAAAAGGCGAATCATAACGTATGACGGATTCATTGTGCCCCGGCCTTTATGGTCTTGAACGTGTTTAAGGCAAGTGTTTTAAAAAACTAAACACAACCGTTCACATTACATTTGAGATGTTTAAGGATGATGTTTTGTAAATAAATTATTGTATTTGTAAAAAATTTCGAACAATGTTTTTGTAAATATTTGAGTATTTTTTAACTAATTACTTGTTTACCAAATAATTTTTGACGAAACGCCATTTAATGACAACACAAAGTTGCCAGAGTTATAAAAATTCCGGACTGAACATACTACATTTGCGTGTTTAAGGAAGTGTTTTAAGGCCTTCGTCTTTTTCAACTGACAGCTAAGTTGAAATACATGGTTTCTTATGAGGTTTGTTTCATTCAGTACGTGTGCGTTAACGCAAAGTGCAAAATTTTGTCAACTTTTAACTTTTAGCGTACGTTGAGTAGTTTGACAGATATTGGTTGGTGTTTTTGGTATGTTCTGATTTATAATATTAATCAAAGGAAATAATCGAAATAAATAAAAAAAAACAATGAGTGTTCGAACTCACGGGCGATGTGTTAACACCTTTTTGTTACACGGTACCTGTTCGATTTCTACGAACACAGACGCACAAACCCGGAGGTAGAGTTAATATAAAGTATTTAATGAAAAAGAATAGTTTATTGAATTTAATTTTACTTTGTATAATTTATTAATGTTATGTTTTCAGCACAGTTAATATATAATATATATATATATATATATATATAATATATATATATATATATATATATATATATATATATATAAATTTAGTAGATGCACTCAAAATGAAAAAAATTAAACAGAAGTGCTAATGATTTCATTATTTTCTTGCTTAATACTTTTTATTTATTTTATATTAAACCCACAAAAAACAAAGAGAATGCAAAGCAACAGACAAATGTACATACATACATTGTTATGTTTGCTGTCTTGCTATCTCATTTTTATATATGTACGTATAACCACGTCACTATTCTCTTTGCTATGCATAAGACAAAACCGAAGATCAACATAAAACACTTTTTTAATATTACTCCAAATTAATACTCCAAATTAAAACACTTAAATCTCGGCTCGCCGATATCGGATCGCCTTAATTTTTGGCCTAAACTCTTCGTCGAAACCTGCACTAGCTTTTTAATCCAAAAATTAATAAAATCGGCTATGAATTTCTGGAGAAAATCGCGTGGGAAAATTATATGAAAATCGCCCAATAATCATTTTCAATACCGACTGCCAAGCAACGAACAAACAAACGATGATTTACTCTTACATACCTAACACTTGCGTATGTATTGAAACTGATAGTTTACTGCCCTAGAGGCGCGCGCATAGATGTTAACACATCAAAAAGTGAAGTTTAATATGTAAAATGGAGAATCAACCTATTGAAGCTATTGAAAAAGGCGAAGTTTAACGTATGACGCATTCATTGATTCCCGGCCTTTAATCTTAAACACTTCATTTGAGATGTTTAATAAAACAAGTCAATGTATGGTAAAACATCTCAAAATCATCATGTTTAAGCTCTTAAACACGAAAACACGCGTTAAACACGTTTAAAACCCTAAGAGCCATTTTCACAACTTACCTTTAGCTAAAGGTAGGATTTTACCTGCCCAATAAATATTTTTGCATTGTTACAACTTAAATTTTTAAATGGTATTATTATCAATAATTATGATATTTAATGGATAAAATAATAAGAAATTAAGGTATTGTAATGCAAAGTCATTTATCGCACAGACAAAATCCTACCTTTAGCTAAAGGGAAGTTGTGAAATTGGCCCTAAGTGTGAACATAGTATAACACTCATAGCGTACGGTTGTTTTTTCTTTTTCTCTTGTCACTGCAAAATAATAATTATAAAGCACTATAACAAAATAAAGGTCGTTACCTTTTATTTTGTGATTTGTCTCTCTTTTCTTACAACACCTAATTTCGTTATAACGTATTTACAATCGTAATTAATTGTAAATCGATTTAATCATGGCTCCGGGCACTCCGGACAAGTTTCTAACAACAGGTTCCACATTCTTGGGGATTTAATATAAAATCCCTCCAAGGAGAAAAAAGTTCTTGAATTTCAAGATCTGCCTAGTCCAATAAATAACAACAAAAACATTCCTAAATATGTAGTAATAACTTCCAACGACAGTAACAAACAGTTATCAAAACTTAGCCCTTTTGCTATTAAAAAAGGAATAGAAAGCATTACTACTGAGATTAACTGGATATCGTCCCTCCGTGATGGAAGTATACTAGTCCTCGCCCGTAATGAACGCACTGCTGACAAGTTTTTCAAAATTAAAAACCTAGCAAACCTATGCCCAATATCATGTAAGCTTCACGAAACACTCAAATCTGTAAAATATATGCACCGTGTTGAATACATGTTACAGAAAGTTAAATTATACAAGAGATGAAAGATCAAGAATTAACCGATGTTTACAAATTTACTAAACCCAGGGAAGATGGAAACTCACGTATACTGGCAAAATGATCTTAACGTTCGATTTTTACCGCTTACCCACATACGTTTACGTTGTGTGGTATAAATATAAAGTGGACCACTACATCCCAAACCCGATGAGATATAAAAACTGTCAGCTACTCGGACACACAAAAAACCGATGGACCTAGCAAGTACGTAACCAGGAAACTTAATACAACACCAACCGTTTACTAGAACCAGGGGACTGCTCTGTGATCTGATCTGGGACGGCTCCTCGAGTTTTTGTGTAACACGCTGGCTCGGGAGAGTTTTTCTCGGGTCCGGATAGTGGAAAAGCCCCTTAGCTCAGTACAATACGATAAACAACAACCAGCACAGATTACCGGTATTTCATTAATAACACTTCTTAATATAGATTTGGACTTCTTCAATGTTATATAAATGGTCTAATGAACAATTATACTGAGCTTCAAATACTCATAAAAGATTTAAATCCCAGGATCATTTCTCTTCAAGAAACACACTGTGCTTTCAACACTACACCAATCCCCCCAAAAAACTAAACTCGTCCCAAAACATCTCATTAAAGCAAGGCACGGAAATTTTCATTGCATCGAATATTCCTCACAAACAAATCCACTCAAATTCCGTGTACCAAATCGTAGCTATTAAAATAAACCTCAATATAAAATTATCCATTCTGTCCTTTTTATATTCCTCCCTTTCAGGACATATCCGTTCAAGAACTATCTAATATCCTTGCATCATTCACCACCCCTTTTCTAGTCGTCGGGGACTTCAACGGCTGGAACACTGCTTGGGGATCCACTTCCAACAATAACAGAGGGACACTACTGGAAAATATAATAGCACGCGCGGAGTTTAGTGTGCTAAATGACAGTAGTTCCACCCACTGCTTAACACATAGCACTTTTCCCCATATAGATGTAACATTCTGCTCAATAAATACACCGCGTTACACACATTCTGTCCTATGAACCAAATATACTTTTTCGGAAAGGGGAGAAAAAATAAAAATACACGTGTATCGGCGATTTTCATGTACACGTCAGAATTTTTTTTTGTATACAATATAAAGCTCGTAGTGTCCGTCTGTCTGAAAAACTTTGGATAAGTTTTTAACCCTTTTTCCGTGATCCAATCGAGCTGAGTTTTTGCAGGCAGACTCGTGGAAATGTCTGTATCATGTCAAATTTAAAAAAAAATAGATTTTTATAAATTCTCAGATTTTTTTTAAAATTTTTTTTCTTTTTTCAGCATAACTTGAATGGACTCCAAATTTTTAAACTACCAAAGCGTTCCGGAAAAAAAAAGATTTGTTTTTCGACCCATCCTACTCCATGTATTTGCAGTTTATCAATGCAGTGCCCGACTCGAAATAACTTTTGTTACATTTTAGTTAATTTTAATTATTATTCGAACTCCATTTGTTTCTATATTTGTGATTTGAACGGGCTAATGTTCGTATTGCTTTTTTTTAATTTTTTTAAGCCAAATTACATGTGATAATTATTAATGAACAAATAAAAACAAAGTCTGTTGTAAATATTCTGACTAACAACACATAGTTGAACGGAACAGCCAGTCGTTTTCGAAGGCCACCTTCATTATCAGCGTTCTTTTGTGTTTGGTCCACTGTGTGTGGTGTCAGTTGATGTAGATTTCTGCTTTATATACTTAGCATTATTGCAAATGGAATATGTGAATTGTTTTGATTCATCGTATTTCAATTTGCTGAAAGCTTTTTTTGTATTGTAAGCTCAATTTTACCATCTCTATATTTACAACAGTCTTACCATTGTCGTTTGTTCTTTACTAAATATGCACATGTTAGTTTTGTTTCGTTTGTGGCTTATACGCACCAAGTAAAAATTTGAGAAATATTACGAAAACAGTGGTTAATTCGTTTCAGAAAATATTCAAGACTGCTTATGTTCCTTACTTGTGGTATACTCCGGAAGTCGTGTGCGACTATTGCTATAGAAATTTATGCAAGTTTACTGATGGAAGGTCAACAATAAAGTATGCTGTACCAACAATTTGGCTACCACGTACGGAGCACTGCAATGAATTGTGCTACTTTTGCGTAACTTTTCCTCAAACGAAAGGGTACCAATACTTTCGCCGCAACAAAGTTCGCTACGCTAATGTGGAATCGGTTATTCTAGCGGTTCTGTACTCACCAGAAGAACGTATAGCGGCTTCAGTGGAGAATTTTGATGATGTTCCCGAAATAAGCGATGGAAAATCAACAGTAGTTCCAACAATGCTATCAACATTTCTTGCATCGAATGCGAAGTATTGGAATATTTACCAACATCCAGTGAACTTGGGACTTGGGAAAGGTTCCATCAGAACATTGCGGCTATTGAAAAGCGCTTTAAAGGGCAAGATATTACGCATATGCTTGGCGAATACTGTTGGTCTATTTGTCGCGATGGTGACACAAATGCTTACAAACGCAAGAATAAAAGGCCGAAGTTTCTTTAAAAGCATTAAAATTTTTAATGTAACAATTTTCAATGTTAATATAACAAAATTAATAAAAAATCGGGTTTTTAAGGAGCTGAAACCGTTACAAAAAAAACGATAACAAATTTTTCAAAAAAATTTGAGAATTGATAAAAATCAATTTTTTTAAAATTTGACATGATACAGACATTTCCACGAGTCTGCCTGCAAAAACTCAGCTCGATTGGATCACAGAAAAAGGGTTAAAAACTTATCCAAAGTTTTTCAGACAGACGGACACTACGAGCTTTATATTTTATATAAAAAAAAATTCTGACGTGTACATGAAAATCGCCGATACACGTGTATTTTTATTTTTTCTCCCCTTTCCGAAAAAGTATATTTGGTTCATAGGACAGAAAAAAAGTTCGTTTTTGTAACGCGGTGATATACTCCCCCTAGCCTCCTGGAACACTCTCAACGACTTACACGGCATTAATTACTTACCCAATCAAAATAACAATAAAACTATCGGATAAATACAACCCCTCAAAGAAAACAAATAGATTTCTAATTCAATTAGCTGACTGGACTAACTATTATCGTAAAGACGCGGCCACAATAACAAAATCGATATGCACAGCAGCAAATCTTTATATACCCGAATCGAAAAGCAGCATAAGAAATGCCCGACCTCCGATTCCTTGGTGGAACTCAAAATTAGCAAGCCTGCGCAACCTGAAAATGGAAAAGTGGAAAACATATAAATCCAACCCTAGTCAAGATAACTTCGTTGCTTACAAACAACAAAATGCAAAATTCAGGTATGAAATGAAAAAGGCCAAATACCTATGCTTTGAAAACTTAAAAAAATCAACAAAATTTCCCGGAAGCACTGCCACACCAACATAAAAAGCCATCAATACAAATAACGATACCCTAACTGACCCACTTCAAATCGCGAATCACTTTGGAAAAGAATGAACCAAATACGCCTCGATGAAAATTTCGCAGCATCATTGAAAACAGCAAAAAACTCACTCATAACAACCGTAGATGACACTAAAGACAAATATGGCTGCCTTATGGACGTGCCAATTACCATGCTAAAGCTTTGCAACTGCTTAAGTAAAGTTAAAGGTACTTCGCCGGTTTCGACAACATCCCCTAGCACATGATAAAAAAATCTCTCTAGTCTTAGTAAAACTAAACTACTGAACACTTATAACACTATTTTTAACAACGGGGTAATACCACATTCTTGGGAACTCGCGATTATAGTACCAATTTCAAAAAATAAAAACGCAACTTCGGTTGGAGAATACAGGCTATCATGTCCATCGAAGATCATTAAGCAAATTATAGCCACTAGATTGTCTTGGTTCATGGCAAAGAAAAAACTGATCGCAATCGAACAAGTCGCCTTTAAAGAAAATAAGGGTTATGAAGACGCGCTACTACACACGGACTATTATGTAACAAAAGCCCTGTCAACAAAAAACCATGTTACCATTTTATCAATCGACTTTGAAAACGTTTTTGACGGAATCGGTCTCCATGTTATTTAAACAGTTTAAAATCTTGGTCAGTTTGCCCAAAAATCTTCAACTACGTAAAATCATTTTTATCGTACAATCAATTCATGCTTCAAAACCATTTCCTCTCAAAAACGGTATTCCTCAGGTGTTACAATTTTCAGTGATCTTGTTCCAAATTTCCTTCAATGAAATCAGAAAAACTGTAAAAAACAACGTTTCGTAGACCACTGCCTTTACGCGGATGACTTATACCTCCTTTGTAAAAGGAACAACAATAAAGAAATCACAAAAATTCTAGAAAAGGCCCTACAACATCGACAAATTAACCAAATATTCCAGTGCCAAAATATCTATCGAAAAAACAAAAATACACATCTGTAGAAAGCACCTATGTGACTCTGATTCTCACAAGAATCAGATCAATAAAATCAATAACCGTATTGAAAAAATAAAAAAACTGAAAATTTTAGGATTAACATTGTCATCAAATTATACCTGGAAAGATCACATATTTGCGTTAAAAATTTCACTAACTTCCAGAGTCAACATAATTCGATACTTGGCAAATAAGAGTTTCGTCCACATTAATACATTGCCTTACCTTACTAAAACCCTAGTACTTAGCAAAATCGACTATATAATATTAATATATGGAACGAGCAGTAAGACTAGTGTCAATATCATCCAGCCCACCTACTACCAAGCCGCTAGGGCTTTGGCCTACCCTACATCACCCATCAACAATATACTTGAGGAAATTAATCTTCCATCAATAGAAAATAGAATCTTTCACTCCAATGCTAGAATTCTACCAAAACTACTTAACAGCACTAACTCCATAATAGACCAAGAATACTCTCTATTATAAACGACAAACGCTCTGAGAGATTCAAATCTGTAATAGCACAGTCACTCGCATTAACTATAAAAAGGCGAATAAGTAAAGTACCATGAAAATTTAGCACTTCCTGCCTAGACCTGTCACACACCAAATTCATTAAAAATGATTCCCCAAAAATGCATTCCACAGTATAATGTCTGAACTGAAGTCGAGATTCAATAATAGTGGCTGGAGACTCTTAAGTATTTACAGATGGTGCTAAATCCCAAAGCCACCTTCCAGCTTACGCAGTAGTAGACGAAATATGAAACAATTTAATCCTAGGGGTACCACACGAACACCCATCAGTTTTTACAGCTTAAAAAAATAAATATAAAACTGCAATCTTTACAGACAGCTAGCTTATCAGTTCTAAAAGCCATAAGCAAAGCATAAAACAGCAACAAGTGGAATATAATAACAAATACCAGAAATGACCTCATAGGAATCGAAAATAACATTAAACTATATAGGATAACTAGCCATACCGGAATCGCAGGAAACGAAGCTACAGGCGACGCAGCTAAATACTCCTCTTTTGCACCAATCATAATGAATAGTACAGTAGAAAAAACATACACAAAGAAAGACCTATCAATCACTATCATTACTCAACAATAAATCCGCAACATAGCCCACCTTTATACCCAACCAACATATCAAAAAACAAAATTAAAACATATTTTTAGAAAAAGAAGAAGAAGAAGAAAATTAAAACATATTCAAGACTGCGTCTGGTTCATACCAGCTTTTCATACTTACAAAAGCAACACGTCCTAGTTGCAACAGATGTAACTGCTTTTAACAATAAAACACGTCTTGTTGGAATGTCCACTATTTGAAAATCACAGAAATGCAATACTCAACACGTCTGCCACTAATCTTCTCATGGATCCTCCACCCAATAACATTAATAAAATATACGATTTTATTAAAACAACTAATTTAAAAATTTAATAAACATTCTTTCATAAACACTAGGTTGATCGATTATTCGACTTTTTCCAGAAACCAGTTTTTTAATAGTTCGAATATTTGAAATTATGAAAAACCCGGTTTCGGTTTTTGCAATTCAGGTAAAACCGGTCAACCGGTTTTTTAAGTAAGAAAATTATTGTACAAAAGTTTTGATTTTAAATTGCTTTATTAAAAAAAAGAATTAACAGTTCGTGTAAATACTATAAAACAATACAAACCTTAAAGGTAAAACATAAAAATTAACTTCATATATCATATATGTATACCACGTCAAACTATCCAATATGCAAAATTGGTTTTTTTGATTCGTTATCTTGGTACCCTAATTTTAACGATATGCCTCGTTTCAAAATGCTGAAATTCTGACGGACGATAGATAACTCAATAAGAAATATTTTAAGCGTGGCACTTTTCAGAATTTGATGACCTTAAATTTATAATTGACGAGTCTTCGCGATCTTCTGAAAATTTCAAATTTGCATATTGGATAGTTTGACGTGGTAGGGACGATATATACTTATGTATAGTACATATACATACTTACATATATAATATGCATACATATGAATGTATATACAAAGTGGATATCTACCTCTATATAAAATATGAAGGAAAATGTCAACAAAACTAAAAAAACCCTTTTTGCAAATGGATTTTGACATCCACATTGCACACCATAAGGCCAATTTATTTCGCCTCTACTAACACCTCATAAAACACATTCGCTTGAATTTCATGTTTCAGTAAGTGTTGTCATGCTCAACAAAATACTTAAGAAAATCAACAGAATACGTTGGTCTAAATTTTAACCGACAACCGTATTGTAAAAAAACTGGGTTTTAAAACCGGTAGAAAAACTGAGTAAATCACCCTACACATAAGCACAATAGGTTTGTTTCTTTACTTTTTGGGTAAAGTTCGGTAAAATGAGAGTAAACTATAGATTCGCTCAATAATATACAAAAATGCACAAAAGCACGGAAATGCGAAAAACCATATATTTACATACTTATACACATAACTAAACACATACTTATGTACATACACACGCACGTATTTACTTACATGATTCAGCATACTTATGTACATATATAGGTTTTTTTATCTTAATTTCATATAAAAACTTATAAAACTTTGTTTACCACTAGTTTTTAAAAATTTTTTCATACATTTTCCATTTTTAACCCCCGACTAAAAAAATTTGTGTTATAAGTTTGTAGTGTGTTGTGAATCTGTGTGTCTGTCCGTGTCCACGTACAGGCCAAACGACTGGACTGATTTTCATTTAGTTTTTTCTGTTTGAAAGATGACTTGATCGAGAGGGTTCTTAGCTATGTTTGAAGAAAATCGGTCCAGTTGTTTGGAAGATATAACATCTTTTCTCAAAAAAGTCGGGGGTTTTTAAAATTTTTAATTTTTGTTATTTTTAGTGTTTAGGCAAATGTAATTTTTCTTTGTAATTATTTATTTTTCAAACAGCTGCTTGATTTTGTGTTTGCTCGGACTCTCTCTCATTTACCCAATTTTCGAGTACGGGATCGCTCGCTTTTCGTGCATATGTAGAGTAAAGAAAAACATCTAATATTGTAAATAAGGGCTGATGGCCACAGCAGCCAATGGCCATATATATATATATACATATATATATATATATATATATATATATATATATATATATATATATATATATATATATATATATATATATATTTAGTCTTAGAATTTATTCTGCAGATTAAATAATTGAATAGTAATAATAATTAATTATTTCAATTAGTATAAAGAAGTCGTCACATCACTGCAATCTTCTATTAACCATAAGCATTCTTGCTGTATTCCATAAAAACTCATTGATTGCCTTATATACGTATATTTTGCTGTATTGCTCCAATAAGCTGGATTGCCGCCACAAACATAAAAGTCTTCCGTTGGATCCTGAATAATAGCATAATCGCCTTGAAATCGTATAAACCAAGAGGTTGCCTCAGCGCTGCTATAAAGATTTTTTGTTATTTTTGAAACTGTTGTACTATTTGTGTCATTAATTGTTGAGGAGAGGTTTTTTGAATTATTTATTTGTAAATGTAAATAACGAAGCCAATATGGACTGTGCAATGTGTACTGATTATTACCAATACGTTGAATCTCAAAGGCGGCCTTCTTTCTATTTACGGGATTAAAATTATTTGCAATCAGATTTGTGCACATTAAGTACGTTTGAGAACATTCATATAAGTACAAATCTGTTGTTGCATTTCGAATGCAAATCTTTTGGGCAGCAAATAGATTAGCCATAGATTCCGGCAATACTTCAGCCGACAATTGACGTTACGTTACAGAAATATTTACAAAGTCTGGTCGAGCAATTAATAACTCCAGATTCTTGTAAAGCCTATAAGGTATAGATTGTAAACGAGATTGTAAATATTTTATGTGGGTAATGTGATTAAAAACAGCGTCTTGTGTATGCGACTCGAACTCCAACAGGTTTTCCGCTATGAGCCATGGATCTTCAATGCTATTGAGATTTTCAAAAATAAGTGGAATTGTAATATAATACAAACTATCCATACTTTTTAAATGCGTTAGTAATTGCCTTATTGTTGGCTTTTGTATGAAATAACTTTGTAATACTTGAGCAGTGCATTTCACTAAATCCATTTGTATCTCGTAGTGCAGCATTTGTAACTTGTCACTTGTAGCGTTGGTTAAAACACTTCCCAAATCTCTATATAATTCAATGTATACAAATGGATTTGTCTTGTTGTGATCGCTTTTTAATTCTTGCCATAGTATTTCATGAAGAACTTCGTAAACTGTTATATTATTTGCTGCTGTAGCTATTTCTTGCAGAGCATACTTCATTTGCCAATTTGTTGAAATGGTTCTTTGGAATAAAGATGACAAGGATTTTTTAAATTCTTGTAAATCAACACTTTTATGATTGTTAGTGTTTCCTTGATAGTCCTCTAAGCGCTGCAAAATAATATTAACTTCGATATCGTTCAAGTTTAATGAGTTTAAAAAGCCATTTATAAAATTTGCAACGTCATTAATGTTATTACTCGTATAGGTTCCATTGAAATTATTCATCACAACTGCTGCAATATCCGTTGGAACAGATACCGCCGATGATGCTGCACTTGATATTGTAAGAACTAAACTGAACAAAAAATTATTAAACCACATCTTTAAAAAATTTGTAGATCAATGTCTTGATATTTTGAATGGTCTGAATTTTATATAGCAATTTTGTACGAGGGCTGCTAGTTATATGCTGCAAACTATCAGCACCTAACTAAATAAGTATTTATGTGTGTGTGTGTGTGTGTGTGTGTGCGATATCATAATAATAAAAGTTAATTTATTTAGGACCATTATTACAACTTAAAGATAGTTAAAAGTAGGATTTTGTCGGACGTATAAAAAGCTTTCCATTATTACAAATTGGATTTAACTTACCAGGTCGGATAAACTTGCCTGTAATTTATCGCTCACTTTAGGTTAAAGTAAAATTTTGCAAATGATAAAGCTTTTGAAAGCCCGATAAAATCCTACTTTTAAATATCTTTTCAGTTGTAATAATGGCCCTTAGAGTCATATCCTCAGAAAGTGGTTTTATATAATTGCTAATTATATTTTAATTTCATAAAAAATTTATTGATTTTCGCCATGTGTTCAGTTACAATACATTAAATGAGAACACAAATTTAGAGAGTAATGTGACAGTTCTTGACTCAGTAGGTGCATTTGAGTACTTTTCCAGTAAAATTTAGTAACTGAGTAAATATTGAGTAATTTAAAGAAATTACTTTCAATAAAAAAGTTTGCATCTAAAAGTACGCGAACGGAAAATTTGTAAAATCCAGTAAAATATATACAACAGTTGATTGACAATTTTGGTGCTAAAAAATTATACATATGTATGTATATGCAAAAAAAAAAAACCTGCATATAATATTGGGATTACGTGGTCCAATCTAGATGAGACAGACTAGTTACATCATGGTCGCATGTAATGCAATCATGGATCATGTCGTTTTCACACAAGCATTCAATGCTGCACGATAAGTATTCCTGTTTAAACGATTATGATCGTAGTCTTTAACTATTTTATTTGGAGTAGTTTTGGGGTTAGTCAGATGTAATGCAAAGTTGGACCATTTGGTCCAACCCTATGACATCAACCTCCTTTTTTCATATATTTGGAGTAGTTTTGGAGTATTCCTACTCCTCTTTGGAGTATTTACATACTCGCATTATCTGCAGGGAATGTACAAAACTATACATACATATATATTATTGCTTCTGTGAAGCACTTTGGTAAGGCAAAAAATTATGGATTTTTGGAAGCTGAATATATTGCTTCTAGCTGGCTCATCTCGCACAAAAAATCTCCTTATTCATGCGCAACAGCAAGTGATTCTCTAACATTGTCTCCCTTACCCGCGGTCTACACCTGACATAAAATGGCTAACTTTAACATTAATTGCGTTCGCGTACTCAAAAGTTTTTACAAATTTTTACTTAACTTTACTGCATTTTACTAAATTGCGTTCGTTTACCCAAAATACAGTAAATGAGAACACAAATTGAGAGAGTAAAGTGACAGTTCTTGACTGAGTGTTTGACAAATTTTTACTTCAGAAATTTGTCGTAGTAAAGTTTAGTAAAATAAAAACATATGATTCTAAATGCAAACAAATGAAAAATAAGCACACGAAAAGTGTAAAAATTTGAGAAAAGGTTAAATAAAAATTGTGAAAGTCATTAAAAAAATCATTTATTTATAAAGCATAATACATATACATACGTATTCTGTAATTTATTTTATTATTATTAATCCTTTTGTTTTGCAAATTATTCTAATTACTCAAAGTTGTAAAACTAAAAAGTATCTGGTTAACTAGTATTGCACTTGATTTTAAGGTAATCAGTAACGAAATTAATTACAAATATTACATGAAACAAATTACAAAATTTATTCTTAAATTGTTCGTGTTATAAAAATATTGCATCGAGTACCAATAATTAAGAGTTGAATAGTCAAAAGTTTATATATTTTTCAACACTATCAACACTCTGTGGAGTTGGAGTCAGCTGTTTCTTTAATTTTATTTATTTTTACTATTTTTTCGTTCGCGTACTTTTTTCGGCAACAGCTCTTTTTGAGAGTAAATTTTAAAATTTTTGCAGTAACTGCTCATTTACTGCATTTTACCGCAAAAGTAAAAAAAAACACACCCAGTATCCCTCGTACTCGCACAATGTTATCATCTCGTAGATGCTGTTTACACAATTTAGCAATTTTAAGTCCGAAATTCTTTTGTTAAAAAGAGAAAAAAAATGTTTGTCCAATATAATTTTGTATGCAATCGTTGCAAATTATGCGGTTTATTTGAACTCTTTTAAAAACTTCCGAAGGTAAATTTTATTACAACAGTAATAACAAAAAAATTTCTACAATTAAACTATCTGTATACATACAAAAATATAAGAGGTAATATCAACTAAGCTCGCATAAGTAAGTTTTTTTTATATGAAAGTAAAAAACTTGAAATTTATTAACTATGCTGTTAGGTAATTTATACCTAAAATCCATGTTAATATATGTATGTCAATATTACAATAAGGCATCTTCTTCCAAATTGTTATTATTGTAATAATTTCTCTTTTATTGTCAAAAAAAAATTTTTTTTTTAGTAAGAAGGTATGTAGAGTTTGCAGTTCAGTTCTAACCGAAATCGAAACCGCGTTTTTTTATGCCAAATATTTGAAACCGGAAACCGACAAGAAAACCGGTCGACATACAGAGAGGAGAAAACTCCTAAGTCCGGCCGAAAATCTTTACATACTGAGAGGAAAAAATCTTTGAAATTAAAGAAAAATTAATCTACTATGTCCTTAAAGTTTATCAATAAAGAACAAATGAATAAAAAATAAAATTTAAATTGTTTACACCGGACGTTACTGCGTGCAACCTAAGAATGATCATAACTCAAAAGCTTTGCCGTTGGATGTTAAAATCATGCCAACTTCAATAATGAAATAGATTTATAATAAAACTTTTTTTTTTAATTTTGGGAATTAACTTTGGGAGCTAGAATTTATTTTTACCAAAAATTTTCTTTGAGATAATAACCAAAAAATTATATACATAAATCGACAGAGAGAGTACACACTATAAATAATACATTCAATTTGAAATATACAAAAAAGGTACAATCTTAACTTAAATGTTCCACCGCCAAATAATTCAACGAATTCAAACTCAAGCCTTAACTTTAGTCGCCTTGAAGCTACTATTGAGAATCTGGTGCTAACTATAAACAACTTTACTACAAATATGACAAGTATGATGCAAGAAATGCTGCGAATGCAGAATACACTGCTTCAAGCATTAGTTAATAAACCATGAACACGTTAAAAATATGTTTCTGGAACGCAAACGGCATTCGCCAACATAAAAATGAACTTGAGCACTTCCTCATGGAAAAAAATATTGATATAATGTTGGTTCCTGAGACTCATTTGACCTCAAGAAGCTTATTTAAAATAAATGGTTACACTTTATATGATACAAAGGACCCGAGAGAGAGAGAGCATGTGGTGGATCAGCAATTCTGATTAAGTCAAGACTCAAGCACTATGTCCTTGACAACGTTAGTGAAGAATATTTGCAAGCAACGAATATTTTCGTAGAAAATTTTTGTGCGAATTTCGTGATATCATCAATTTACTCACCTCCCAGATTTTCAGTTACCGAAGATCAGTATGAGAAGTTCTACAAATCGCTTGGATCTTGTTTCGTGGCAGCTGGTGACTACAATGCAAAACATACGTACTGGGGATCGCGTCTTGTTACACCTAGAGGTCGAGCCTTGTTCAATACAATTTCAAAAATGGGCTTAGATTTCATTTCGAGTGGGGAGCCTACTTACTGGCCTACTGACGTAAGAAAAATTCCAGATGTTATAGATTTTGCCGTCACGAAAAATATTCATAGGGACTTAATTCATGTAGAGGCCTCTCTAGATCTGTCCTCCGATCACTCTCCAACAATAGTTAAAATTTTCAACCCACTAAGGAGTGATTTAACTAACTCATATGTGAAGATGATTAATGGAATCAACTGGCTGGCATTCAAAAAATATCTTAGTAGTCACTGCGTAGAAAACTTTCAGCTTAGATCATGTGATGATATTGAATTTAACATTGCCAATCTTAACGAAAATATTAAACAGGCTGCTGAACACGCCACTACCTTCTATCCGCAGACCGGCTTTAACAGAATTTATTCTACGGAAATTGAACGTCTTGTATGTGAAAAAAGGAGAGCTAGAAGAGAATGGCAACAACACAGATCACCCCTAAATAAAATCAGACTTAAAGAATGTACTAAACGATTCAAAGAGCTGCTATCGTCGGAAAAAACTGCACTACTGGAAAAGTATTTAGAAGGTCTAAATTTAATTACTCTTTATGGCGAGCTACTAGAAATCTTAAACGACCCGTTGATCTTAAATCATCACTGCGTACTGCGACCGGAGGCTGGGCAAGAAGCGATAGTGAGAAAGGTAACTTATTTTCTGAGCATTTAAAATCTGTATTCACTCCCAATTCATGTACGGGTGCTGCTGATTTACCGGGTGCAGTTTCTCTACCCCCTCGTCCCTTAAGGTTTAAGATGCGTGAAGTAAAAAAAGTAATTGCTGAACTCAACCCGAAGAAAGCTCCAGGTATTGATGGCATTAGTAACAAAATGCTCATGAACTTGCCTCATATTGCAATAAGAATCCTGCTATTTACTTTTAATGCTATTTTAAGAATGCAGTATTTTCCACATAACTGGAAACTGGCCAAGATCAAAATGATTCCAAAGGCGGGCAAAGATCTTACCAAGACTGAGGCATATAGGCCTATAAGCTTACTATCTACAATCTCAAAGCTTTTCGAAAAGCTGCTCATGACTAAATTGTCCAAAATTTTAACTGATAATGGGTGCATCCCGGACCATCAATTTGGCTTTAGAAGTCAGCACAGCACGATTGAACAAACGCATAGACTGGTCCAAGTTGTAAGAAGAACATTTGAAGAAAAGAAGTATTGTTCTGCTCTCTTTATTGATGTTTCTCAGGCGTTTGATAAAGTATGGCACGAAGGCCTAGTTTTAAAATTGAAGACATATCTGCCAATAAACATTCAAAAGCTTTTGAAAAGTTATATTATTGATAGGAAGTTCACTGTTGTGGAAGGAGAGTTCACGAGTGTGCCGGAATCTATATCTTCTGGTGTGCCACAGGGTAGTATTCTGGGTCCTGTCTTGTATTTAATATATACTTGTGATATGCCTGTGAGCAATAATATCCATATTTCTACTTTTGCCGATGATACAGCCTGTATGAGTGTGCACGAAAACCCTTATGAGGCATCCCGCAATCTCCAGGAACATATTACCCAGCTGGAAATATGGTTGAACTTATGGAGAATTAAAGTCAATGAACAAAAGTGTGTCCATACAACGTTCACCCTAAGAAGAGATACTTGCTCCCCCATTCGAATCAACAATCAAAATATTCCTCAACATTCCCAAGTGAAATACCTTGGTATACACCTTGATCGAAGACTTACATGGAAACATCATATTGACTCTAAGTTAACTCAGATGAAACTTAAGTTAACTCAAATATATTGGTTGATTGGCAGAAGCTCAACACTCAGCCTAGACTGCAAACTTTTATTATACAAGTCGCTTTTGAAGCCAATATGGCGCTACGGAATTCAGTTATGGGGCACTGCTTCAGCTTCCAATGTCGAGAGAATCCAACGAAGGCAAAACAAAATTTTACTGTTAATAACATCGGCTCCATGGTACATCCAAAATTCTATTATACATCGTGATTTAAATATGCCACTAGTGACTGAAGAAATTGCAAAATACGCAGGCAAATATTTAACAAAACTCGAATCACATCCTAATCCGCTTGCTCGTAATATTTTGAACTTTACTGGACACATCCGCTTAAAAAAGAGGGACACACGGGCTCTTATACCTAACACTCCAGATGGGACTACTTGAAAATACTTTTTCCCCCTTTTTTGATTATCACTACTAATGTATTATTTATAACTATCACTAAGTTTATGTCCGACACTGGTCGGGCCTAATAAAATTTTTTTTATAGATTTAAGATTTGAATACTTATTGTTAGTTTATATATGAAGATACAATAAATAAATACATGCATTAAAAAAAAAATGTTAACTAATTTATTATTCCATACGAGATTATAAAAAAGAGAAGCAGCAAGTCATTGCGCTATAACTTTTTGAAAAATCGCACAAGATAATAGAGGTTTCGTCCGGACGTACTTTTGAATATGCTACTAACTCAAAATTAGCTTATCTCGAATTAAGCAGTTTTTCCTGCTGGGGTGATAAGCAAAAATGAAAACTTTATTGATCAGTCCTGTTCTGTAAATGAAAAATCTTTATCTTTAAAATACATACATATGTATATGACTTTTAAGTTTCAAAAGTAAAGACGCGAAGAGTTATTTTTCCTGAGTTGTGAATAACTAATCTGATCGCCTTAGGCGGGACTATTCCGCTTTTAATAGGTCGATCCCACCTCGAATTTCTATCCCGCTTTATCACGATTTTTAGAGTTTTGACAAAAATAAAGTCTAAATATTTTTTTAGGTGTAGTTATTTTTTAACTATTCAAAACCGTGTTTCTTCCGATACATCCCATATACGTTTTCAGATGAAAATATTTTTTGTTTATTAGTGCCACGCTTGCAGTTCAACTTTTATAATTTTTTAAAATAAAAATTATCATTATTAACATAAATAGTGATAAAGAGTTTAAAAATTCTCACTGCATTAGTTACCAATATATTTTTTTAAGTAAACATTTTCTCTATTTAAGAGGATTCACGCTAACTTGTCCAATAACTTTTATTTTCTATCATCGGCAGACTTAACAGAATTTCAAGTATGTGTTTGTAGCATATACCAAGACATTAAAAAATTTATATTTAATCTACTAAGGGCCATTATTACAACTTAAAGATAGTTAAAAGTAGGATTTTATCGGACGTATAAAAACTTTATCATTTGCAAAATTTTACTTTAACATAAAGTGAGCGATAAATTACAGGCAAGTTTATCCTACCTGGTAAGTTAAATCCAATTTGCAATAATGGAAAGCTTTTTATACGTCCGACAAAATCCTACTTTTAACTATCTTTAAGTTGTAATAATGGCCCTAAGGATATATATAACTACTAAGGATATTATAACATTATTCTCGTTATTGGCGTTACTTCTTACGAAAAAATTTAAAAATTTTTTCAGTTTTGGCTTCCGAAGATATCTTGAAGTAAATATTGCTTCCTATGTGGGAAGTGCCACGACAACTAAAAGCCTATTGCTCCTTCGATACCATCAGAAAATCAGCAAGGTCGATACACTGCTATTATTTTTTAAGACAAACAAAAGTTTGCACTTTACGAGAGGCACAACATTTAATTTTTCAATTCCGACATTGTTTCCAGAGGCAATGTATATTTTTTTTTTTTTTGATTATAACTACTTATGTATTATTAATAACTATCACTAAGTTTATGTCCGACATTGGTCGGGTATAATAATTATATTCTAGAATTAAGATTTGAATATTTATTGTTAGTTCATATTTGAAGATGCAATAAATAAAAGAACATGTAAAAAAATTATCAACATAGTTATCCCTACAGAATTTCAACGTTCTTCCTATATTAGTTTTCCAGCACCCGTATTCTGTAACTCGCTAAAGCTAAATCTAAATTCGATCGCTAAAATGCTGAACAAAGAAAAAATTAAACATTTTTGGCAACGACATAAAAAACTAAAATTTCGGTGCAATAAATTTATGAGCCAATGCCTGATTTAGCCATATAAGTTTAAAAGTTGCATTCGTGGCCGAAAATCAATAAATCGACTTTATAAATTTTTAGCGATAGAGATTTAGCTTTAGCGAGTTACAGAATACGGGGGCAGATATCTCAAATTAAATATGTTTTCTTTACGGAAGGTGTCACACCCACATGTATAACCCACTTACACAAAATGTCAAGTTTCTTGCTGCATTCATTAGCTGCAAATATATTCCAAAAACTATACGGGAGGTGCCACATTAAAAAAAAAGAACGAAATTGGATTTTTATTTCTATAGATAAATATTTTTTATACTTTTGTTTGTTTAAAAGCGTTTCTGTTTTTCCTAAGTACATACGAAACTGTGTACGTGCATATACGCATCCCGCTTTTTGGCGGTATTTTAGATAATTTTTCCGCTTTTTGCAATACCAATCTGGTCACGTTATTTATAACGGATAAAATTTACAAGCGCGACTGAATAAAAAAACATTAATAATAGTTGCCTTAAGGTATGCAATAGTTTTCACAAACTCTTTAGAAACAACAGGGTGCAACAAGTAATGTTACTTAAATTACCTTTCGCTATGTTAAGTGCGTTTCGTATTAAGAAAATTTTGTTTATGAAAAGTCCTTGTAAACACACACACACACACACACACACACACACACACACACACACACACACACACACACACACACACACACACACATGTGGAAAAAAGCTACTTAGTAAATCACTAAGGCCCAATAATCAACTTCTCAATTAAGTGTCATTTAGCTAATATCCACTTAATTTTAAGTTACACTTAATTGCAGTTTCATTTTTTCAGTCGTAATATTAAATGATCACTTAAATACTGTGAAAGTGTGGTAGCACTATGAAATGTTGATAGTTCTAAAAGAAAACAGATGTTTAATGTAAATAAGAAAGTTAGGTTATCTACATTTAGAAAATCAAAATGTCATAAAAACACATTTAATGAAACCAAAAGAGCATTATAACACATTTTTCTATTTATTTATTCCATGATATGATACTATGCATTGTATATGTTATATATTTATGAAAATTAAACGAAATTCTTTTTAATACGACCACATGATGTTTATGTACATGTTTTCGATGAACACACACAAGCACAATAACATATGGTATGCTCGTAAGACTTAAGTGTGCTTTAAATAGACAAGGTTGAGCATTTAAATGGCTCACAACTTTATACTGAAAAAATGAATTCGGTACTTAAGAGGCACTTAAAGATAAATGACACATAATTTAGAAGTTAATTATTGGGCCTAAGAGCCTTATATGTATATTAGAGACCTGCGTAAACAGTCTTGAAATGTAAATACGTCATGTTTTTTAAATGTATTCACGTCGCATGTATTATACTAAACCAATAATAAATGCTGTCGTACTATAAGTCCCAAATCACACTGTGCAAGTCTTATTGCTAAGCTGATTAGTTTCAGGGAGAGAGACGAGGGGAACAGCAACGTTTCTTTCCCCCCGTCTCTCTAAACTAATCATAATAAACTAATCAGCTTAGTAATAAGACTTGCATAGTGTAAATAGGGACTAAGCGAAGCACGATGGGTATATTGGTGCATGTGTATATCAGTGTTAACAAGCGATGTCGGCTTGTTTGTAACAAACACTCAAAAGAAGTAGTGTTGATTTGTGTATGCTTGTTATTTTGCATACTGTACGTTTGAGTATGTGTGTGTAAGATGTAGATGGTAAGCTATTATGTGATTAACCGCATACAACTAATGTTAATGCATGTGTGTGCGTTTTCATGTGCGTAGAAAAATAAAAGATCATACACACATACATGCATGACGTTTGTACACTCGCTCATGCGTAGAAAGAAGCAAGCATCACAAATTCTTCCGTCACGAAGTGTTTTCTTCTTTACTCCTATACCTACAATACTGAAACAAATGTCTTGTCTTGGCACATAATGTAGTTTTACTCACAGTTTTTCGTTATACATAAGGCTATAAGTAATTAAAAAAAATCCTGGATTTAAAATTTTCAAAATGTATACATACATATATTTTTATTGTATTTTGTTGATGTTTTAAAATTATTTTATAAACATAAATAATAAACATTTATTAAATTATACTTAATTAAGAATTTATTAGAAATTGTGTAAATCTTTAATAAGAAGACAAGGATAGATGAAACAAAAAACAAGTGTACTAAATGTTATTACCAATTTTTAAACAAAGTTTGCCATAAGAATTTAATTTAATTTTAAGTGATATACACAAGGTTAAGTAAATTGTATGCATGTTCCACCATATTCATAAAATTTTAAATGAATATTTTACAAATTTAAAAAGTTTCATTTTAATTATTTATAAATATGGGGGATAGTATATAAAAAGATTAGAACAACTGACTTAAATTCTACATATTTTTGTTAATTTTTTTTTTTATTTTAATTAATTATTTATTTATGTATATGTATATAATAACAATGTGTAAATACAAGAAGGGAAGTTATAAAACCTTTTCAATAAAATAACTGATTTAAGAAATTTTGTTTTTTTTACATTTATCATTTTTTGCGTAAAAGTTTAAAAATACTAAAAATAAATAAGTTAAATTAATCGGCACTAAACGTTATTTTAGTTTGCTTTTAGCAACAATGATATAGTATATTACTTATAAAAAAAATAAAATATTTAAAATTGCTTGAAAAGTAATTAGCGAAAAAATTAATAATATAAAGCAAAACAAAGAGTTAATTATTTTCAATGCCTGAAAATTTTTATTGATTTGAAACAATACTCATAATTATATTATACGATGCTTCTCTTGCAAATAAAAAGTCGTAAGCGTTCGTTCATAGTTACTATTGAGGTGCTTGACTTGATCTGCGTTTATCTTTTTCCTTCTCTTTATCGCCACCTTTGCGACCAAATATTCTAAATACGCCGCTGCGACGGTCTTCTTTAGATTTACTGCCCTTAACGCCCGATACAGATGATATAGATTGAGCCTCACTTTCACTGGAGCTTTCGGCGGAAACACGTGATAAATTAATAGAATCGGGTTGTAATGATACGGGTCGGCTTGATTCAAAGCGGCTTGTACCCCAACCTGTGATTGTATTAAAAAAAATTTATTTTTTTATATTTATTTACTTTGTAAGCCAAGTGCTTCAAAAATATTTTAACATGCAACTAGTTTTTAGTTTATTTAAGAAAGAAAAAAATACATACATAAATATGCTCTAAATTTATACAGGATTATTATATGAGTAGTATATTTATAATGTCAACATCTAAGTTCTGTGGATTCTGTTCTGCAGTGGCACCTATGATAACGATATTATGCATTAGAGACTAATCATACGCCATAACCTGAACTAGTAAAATATTGGACAAAAAAAATATTAATTAAATAAAAAGTATAATTGTAAGGGTAATAATTGAAAGTGCTGCAGAAACAGGAAATAAGCTCGGTGGTACTCGTATATTTGAACGACTTTACAATACGCTTTAGAAAGCTCCAATTTCATAAAAAAAACTTAAATTCGTATAAATTGAGAGCACATACATACATACATACACACATACATACATACATGTGTGTGTACATATATGTACATACCCTGCAGGAGAATAGGCGATAATTTTCTAAAAGCTACTAGTGTAATTACTAGAATAGCAAGAACTAGTGCAAAATGGGTTAAAGTTGTTGTGTAAAATTACTAGTGCTGATAAGTACTAGTATATGAAGTAGTTCCAAGGCACCACATTGCAAAATAAATTTTAACTAACAGAGCTCTTTCACTCTATGAAAATTGGTATCAGATAATTACTAAAATTTTAGCTTGATCTAAAAATAATTATAATTAAATAATTATAACTACCCTTTTGTATTTCTGAATTTTGATAAATGATTGCAAATTTTAACTAGCGTTGTCACTGGGTAACAAAGGAATAAACCACCAATTTTATAGAATTTTTCTTTACAAAAGAACTGGTAATAAACTAGTCCTAAACTAGTACCAATGGTACTAGTAGTTTTCTAAACACACTCAATGCTAATTTGGGCATTACGATAGTATAGGAAGGTTTACAGTTGGGAAATAGTGGTGGTGATATCTGTACTACTAAAATACTAGTTGGACACTAGTTCGTTCTCCTGCAGGGTATGTATATACACACAGCCATATATAGATACATATACATACTTATACAGTGTTGCCAGTATATTTCTTGAAGAAATACCTACCTACACATTTAAAAAAAATACGATTTTTTCCTACACGTTGAAAACATTTCCCCTACAAAAATCCCTACGTCATTCATAAAATAGAATAGAAGAAAACCATTAGTTATAAAAAAATATTTATGTTTATTAAAGCTTTGGTAAAAAAATAAGTAAAAAAAAACAAAAAAATAATGCATAGGTATGTACTTTCAATTAAATTCAATTAAAAAACAAAGTTTTTTTTTTAAATTAATATGAAGTTTTTTTTTAATGCATGTATATATTTATTTATTGTATCTTCAAATATGTTCCAATATGTTTTTTCAAATATAATTTTAAAGTGTAAATTCGAGCATTGAATAATATCTTAGAAAAAGCATATACCTACCAAGGCGAACTCATGTGTCAGGTGGTGCCAAGTTAATAGCTGCTTTTTGAAGGAAGTTTGGCTTCTCAAATTTCATTGCAATAAAATTTGTAGGAAGTTTGATTTCTCAATTTTCATTGCAATAAAGTACTAGGCAGATTTTGTTGTTGCAGGCTTTACACCACCAGATATATGAATTCGCCTTGGCATATACATACATACATACATATTTATTTATTAAGGAAAAGAACATGTTTAAACCCTTTCGAAAAAGCTTATATTACTAAAAAAATTTATGCTTGCATTTATTTCACAAATAATGCGACATGATGAAAAAATCCCTACATTTTGGAGAATATAAAATATCTGTCCGATTTTCCCTACGCTTCTATTTTAGTATCAAAAATACCTATGTACATGTAAGGATTTTCCCCTACTGCTGGCAACACAGTACTTATATATGTATGTGTATATATTTTTTCTTTCTTTTTTTTAATAAACTGTTTTTGTTAGTGAAGAATAATTACTTTGTAAACTTGTACGCAAATAAGATTTGTTAATTTTAGAAGGCTTTATGTACGACACTAAAAACCATTTTTCCAACCAAAACCAAAGAAAGCATGCGTAAAATTAAAAGAAAATTGTAATAGAATTAAATCAACATATCATTAAAAATAATAGGTCTGTTTCTTTCCTCTATATTGGGATGCCGCGGGGTTACCTAATTTGCACGAAAAGCGTTCCCTTACCAGGGTTGTCAGATATGGCAATTTCTCGCCAAACGTGGCTTTTTTCAACTTATTTAGGGTGTAAATTTTGATTTGGCGACATGGCGATTTTTCTGACGCTATATACATTTGTTAGGGATTTTTATTGCTATTTTTTTTTAAAAATTGAATTTAATTTTTTTTTATTCAAGAAAACTACTTTGTTGAAGCAGTAGTTTCAAAAGTAATTCCTACCAAAACTCCCCTGAAAGATATTAAAAAAATTTGGTTTTGATGATTTTTCTTATGTTACTTATAGTAATTAATGCCTTTTGAAGTTACGATTAGAAAAATTTTCAATAGCGGAGTTTGGTGTTTGATGCAAATTGTTTTGCGTGAGTGCAAATGCAAAATATCGTAGCTTTTCTTTCAAATCCAACAACAAAATACAAACACATTCCAAAGAAAAGCTACGATATTTTGCATTTGCACTTACGCACGACAATTTGCATCAAACACTGAAATTCGCTAATAAATAATTTTTGGCGATTTTTTGATAAATTTCTATACGATTATTTTGTAAAAAATTTTATTAAAATAAATTAATTATCAAATATATATTGGGTGTTTTTTATTGAGGTATATAACTTTAAGTTGGCATCACTTTTTTAACTGGCGGCCATTTTGTCAGCTGTCAAGTGATTAATATTTAGTTTGGTTTGCCATTTCATCATGAACAGGTTGACAAAAGAACAACGCTTGCAAATCGTGCAAATTTATTTCGAAAATAATGGTTCAGTTCGCGAAGTTTACCGCAAGCTCCGTCCATTTTATGGTCGACATAATCGTCCATCAGAGCAATTAATTCGGTTAACCATGGATCGTTTTCGCACTACGTTTACTCTATGTGATAATACGCATCCGCAGAGACGTCGAACAGTGCGCACCGAAGAAACAATTGCCGCTGTAGAGCAAAGTGTTGAAGACGACCCGAATGAATCGATTCGCCACCGTGCACAGCAATTGGAGCTTTGTCCATCAACTTTATGGAAGATTTTGCGCAAAGATCTTGGCTTGCGACCTTACAAGATCCAGCTTGTGCAAGAATTAAAGCCGCGAGACCATGCAATGCGTCGTGATTTTGGTGTATGGGCCGAAAATGAGATTGATCTCGATGCTGATTTTCATCGCAAAATTTTGTTCAGTGATGAGGCTCATTTTTGGTTGAATGGCTACGTCAACAAGCAAAATTGCCGCATTTGGAGTGAAGAGAATCCACATGAGACCCTTGAGACGCCATTACATCCACAAAAACTGACTGTTTGGTGTGCTCTATGGGCTGGTGGAGTCATTGGGCCATACTTCTTCCGAAATAATGCTGGAGAGTCAGTTACCGTTAATGGAGACCGGTATAGAGCCATGATAACCGACTATTTTGTTCCCGAATTGGATGGCATGAATGTGGATGAGTTGTGGTTCCAACAAGACGGCGCTACATGCCACACAGCGCACGTCACAATCGATTTATTGAAGGAAACATTCGATGAGCGCATAATTTCGCGGAATGGACCTGTCAATTGGCCACCAAGATCGTGTGATTTTACACCATTGGATTATTTTCTTTGGGGATATGTGAAGTCGCTCGTCTACGCCAACAAACCAGAAACGTTAGGGGACTTGGAAGCCAACATTCGTGGCGTTATTGCCAACATACGGCCCCATATGCTCGAAAAAGTGGTTGAAAATTGGACCTGTAGAATTGGCTTTATTCGAGCCAGCCGCGGCGGCCACATGCCCGAAATCATATTTAAACATTAATGGCATAAAATTATCCTTCCAATAAAGCCAAATTGATGGACATTAAAACGATTTTCTTGTGTTTTATTTCAATTCGAAGTTCTATACCTCTAAAAAAAACACCCAATATTAAGAAAAATGAATCGAAAAATGCAAAAATCTCGATTTAAAAAAAAAACAATGAGTTAGGGCCTTTCTATATTAAGGTACCGATATATTTATTATAACTAGATATACCAAACGGACGACACACTCGTCCGTATTCATAAAATTCATTAAAAAACAGCCACACACAAACTTACATACATACATATGCAAGCATAATTAAATAATACATGAAATTAAAAAAAACATAAACAAAATCCCTTCAACCAAGCTAATTCACTTTATTCAATTTTCTTCCTTTAAGTAATTATTATGGCTTTCATACAACAACAAATAAGAGAAAAAAATTGTTGGATCAAGACAAATACTACAAACACACACACACTCATGTTTTGTTTCTTTTTTACTTGTAAGCTAATAAATGCGTGTGTAATATGTGTGCATGTAGTAGTAGCAACTTTAAACGCTTATAGCTCCCACAATACTAAACCGATTTCAATATATGCATTTCGTTTCTACTTAGGAAACTCATCAGTAGATTGCAACGCAAAGTTTTTTAAATAAAATAAAAATATTCAATGTATATAGTAAAAACTATTTTCACATTTTAAAAATATATGTAGATGCTGAATCGAATAAAGATGTTTGTTTTTTTTTAAAGATTTTCGTTCGAGGCTTTTAAACTCATTATGTTTGTATATGTGATTCTCAATAACGTATTAACAGCCTTAAGGCCGGAGCACAATGAATCCGTCATACGCTAAACTTCGCCTTTTTCAACTGACAGCTAAGTTGAAATACATGTGTTCTTATGAGGTCTGTTACATTCAGTACATGCCGGCCAACGCAAAGTACAAAATTTGGTCAACTTTTAACTTTTTGCTTACGTTGAGTAGTTTGACAGATATTGGTTGGTTTTTTTGATATGATCTGATTTAGATTTTTGTGTTTTGTGGCAGCAAAAATAAAATTAAACAATAGAAATAAACGAAGTAAATACAAAAATTTGAATTTAATAAATAAAATGGAGAATCGATCTATTGAAGCTGTTCAAATGCTTCCGTCAATAAAGTACTAATTGTGCCAACCTTCTCCGTCGTTGCGTTAATGTCAGTTGAAAAATACGAAGTTTAACGTATGACGGATTCATTGTGCCCCGGCCTTTAGGTATAAGGAAAAACTTTATGCCAGTTAGCATAAGTGGCAAAATTGAACACTGTCTTAACGAGTTTTGTTATACAATTATACATTAAAACTCATACTAGGATTTACTAGTGCGTTAAAACTACATTATACGCCAATTTTTTATGTTAGGACCATATTCAATTTTGCCATTCATGCTAGCTGGCATAAGGCTAAGGCTGTTAAACAAGTTTGGGTCGAAGTCTATTAATGACAAAATATTCTCCATGTTTATTTATATGTATGTTTCCTTCTATGTCAAAATATTTGGCTTTCTCGTACTTTTGTACATTTTTGAGTCTTATTGAGAGAAATTGCAATTTGATCTGGAACCGAACTTTACCCAAAAAAAGTAAAGCAACAGACCTAATAAAAAAACTTTTATGTATGTATATAAAAAGAGAAAAAATAAATTATAAATTAAATAAAAACAGTCGTATCAAAAAAATTTAGCAAATGTGTGGATCGAGACAGTCTGTAAATAATTTCTGAAGACTTTCAACAAAACATCCATGAAGAAAACACTTGCACTCGATAAATGACTTTTTGTCAAAACTTATTAAAAATGGGGTTTATTATATATGTATACCGGTACGAACCGAACTAAGTTACTTTGTACACTTTTTTTTATAGAGAAGTAACACTCACGCAATGAATGTCTACTACTATTACTAAGTGTTACCTTCTTTAGGAAAGGGATAGTGATAGAGAAGACAGGCGGTGAAGGAAGAGATAGAGGAAAGCTTAATTAATTTACAACTCTGCTTTTGGCAGACGTTTTTTTTAATAATGCAGTTTTGCAGAGCGTTTGGTGTTAAATGAGGCGTACTAAATTTTTTTATTAGTAGCCATTTTATCGGTTATTGTACTTCGCCGATGATTGTGCTACACAACAGAGGAGGTCGCTGTGATATTACATTAGGATTAGCATCTGCTGAAGTCGGTATAGTTCAGTGACCAGTGACTATGCCTTTATCACTTAAACTTTCTTACAACTACTGACACAAAGGGACACTAATGCACATCAGAAAAGTGCGTTTTGTTATTTAATCATTAAATTTTAATGACTGTTGGCTACAGGGATTGGATCCAGTACCTTCGGTTTTGTAGTCAACGTGCTAACTACTTCATGCAAAAGGATTTGTTCAAATTGACTGATGTTTTGGTACTTTTGAGTACTTTCAGCAATTTTTATTCTTTAAAATTCTTCAAATGGAAAAAAACATTTTCTTATACAAAAACTATAAAAAAGTATTTAGAATTACTAATACAACGGAAAATTCATGTAAGAAGTTTGAAAAAAAAAATAAGAAATTCAAAGTTAAACAAAAATGTTTGCTGTGATTTCAAAGTTTTCTATAGGCTTTTTAGTTTTTTATGTTTGTATATTTAGTAATTCTCAATTAAAAAAAAAAAAAACAATAACTATGTCGAGAGCCTATATTCAAAATACGTCAACTCAAAAAAGCTAACTTTTCACAAGAGCGAAAAAACTGGATAATTCGCTCATTATTGTAAAAATAAATAATGGGCTTTCCATAATATGGTTTAAATATGCTTACTAATTTATAGGTCTGCAAAAAATATTTTATTTTGCACTGGTTTGCGTATTTTTTATGAGATATCATGTTTTAGTCGATCAAAAAATAAATATTTTCTTAGAGTTAGCATATTTTGTCGGAAAAAATATAATTTTTTTTAAATATATTTATTTTTTTATCAATTTGTGAAATCTTTTACTCAATACTGGATATAAGAATTGAAAAGCTACAATAAAAAACTTAAATACAATAAAAAAAAATAACTTAAGCCTGACTGAAAGCCTCTTCCATCTCGAGGTGGTCAGTTTCAGCACTCCCTAACTCACTCTCTAGTGTAGCAGGGTCACTCCAATCAATTTCGAAAGCTTATGTCATTGACTATAATCGGTCCATGCATAATGTTTCTATTCGATTAACAGTTTAAAAGTTATACATACATTACCAATTTTTTTTTATTGGAACCCCTCTGTACTAATATTTTAAAAACTAGCCATAGGATATCATAATCCTTACCAGATTCGTATTCAGCATGCCAAATGCAATAAGATATGAAGTAGATTTATAATAAATTACTAATTTTTTTAAAATATTGGAAATTTTCACCAAAAAAAAATTATACTTTGAGATAGCAGAATAAGAAAAATTGATATACAATGAGGAAAAAATAATTTTTTTGATTCGAAATTGATACTACAGATGAATATTGATTTTTGATATTTTTGATGTAGTAATAGTGATTTTCAATAATTTTTTTTTATTTCTGTATAAAGAAACGATATTTGTCTTTATCTTCTTCTGGACTTCTTGGGTTCACACGCACCAATTTTTGTTCAGCAACTTTTGAATTAACTTGGGAAAGAGAGAGAGAGAGAGAGAGAGACAGAGAGAGAGAGGGAGTGAAATAGAGAAAGGAAAAGGCAACAAAGAAGGAAGCCGTCAGATGTGCCTCTCTCGCCCATAAGCGCAAAAGCTGTTCAGCAAGCACTGCTGTGTGTGAACCTATAGTCTTTACACTATACACTTTTTTAAATGATACCACAAAACATGTTTTTAGCATAAACTGGAAAAATGTAGCACTTCTTTCAGAAAAGAAAACGTTATGTCACTTGGAAAGTGTTCCCTGTTTTCTTTTACGGAGTTTTGTTGAAAAAAAAAAAAGAAATTATCACAAATAATAATATGTATGTACATATTTAGATTAATATTTATCCAATACCCTCAATATTATGATGATGATTATTGTTATTGATGACACTCATGTAACTTGGATTATTAATGGAGTTATTTTCAATGCTATTCGAGTTGGTTGTAAAATGCCACACTGTACGACTGTGATGCGCAGATGGTGATGATGATGCTGATGCCGATGATGCTGATATTGTTGTTGATGTTGTGGTAGAACTTTCTTGATTATATGTTGTTGTAAGGCTATTGTTATTACTATTAAAGATATTGACTTGCTGTTGCAGATGTTTACCATTGTTGCTAGTTTGATTGCTGTTACTACGGGTAATGAGTACATTGTTTGTAGCGGAACTATTGCTGCTGCCCATGCTTGAATTCGAACTAGCCGAGGCTGTAGCGTGTACGGTACGCTTTGTTGTAGTTACTGCCGGTGACGGTGACTGTTGTTGTAGGCCTGCAGTTGCCTCCATTTCAATGAATTTTGTCACCAAATCAGGTCGACTTGTGGTTGTATTATTAGCCGTTATATTATTGGGTCCCAAACTGGATCTGGGAGCTGCACTTATTTTGTGCTGTTGCTGTGCTCTCATAAAATTTCCTTGTGATTCATTTGCCAACATGGTTGTAGCTGCAGCAGCCGCATTGAAAGCATTTATACGTTGCTGGACTTGAGCCTGATGGTGTGGATTTGTATGATGCTGACCAGCAGGAGCTGTGAGATCAGCTCTGGCTAATGGTGGCCTTGTCGTTGGTAAAGGTGGAGGATTTTCTATACAGGAGGTTGTTAAGTAACATGATATTTTGTTTTTGGACATTGAAATGTATAAAATGAATGTTCTTTTTGTTAAATTTTAAATGTTTTATACGTATGTATGTATGTATGTAGTATGTGTATGTGTATTAAAAAGGAATGCAGGGAAGGACATGATATGGTTTTTCTTTGATACAAAACGTGACTACATTTTCGGACATTGTACAACATACATATACAATACTTATTAAAAAAAGTGAATTTAATGAACAAAATCTTACCGGATTGTCTAGCCTCACTATTGCGTTTCAAAACAACGACACTGTCATCATTGGAACCGTTCGGCAGTCGGGGCAAACTACCTCCTTTAATCTCTGAACCATATTCTATTAATTAAGCAGCGACTATAAGTTTTTAAGACTTTTTGAAATCATAAAAATCTTACCAGTATTTGCATTGAGAGGATTGCGCATGACAACAAAATGTTCGGTACTTTGCCGATTTGGTACTGGTGGTGGCGCGCCTCTAGGTGGTATGGGTGGTTTGTGTTCAGATTCGGTTGGCGAAGATGGTGAGGAAGGTTGCTAAACAGAGATAATGAAAATAAAAAAATAAAAATAAATAAATTTAATAGTTAAATTCATAATCTGTTGCAAATTGTACGTTGCTTGAAATGAAATTACAGTAGTTGTGAATATTTGAATATAGTCATGGCGTAAAATCGGGTAAAATCGTTTCTATAATAATTTACAATACAAAAAACACAAACTCACGCACTGCAAATTTTTTTGGACCATGATGAATAAAGATAATATACAAAAACAACAGAAAAACCACAAAAGGAATATTTCCTTGGGTCCAAGATTGTTTAAATATACTCAAAAGCTCTAAATACTCTATTCCAACTAACTTGAAACTTGCAAATCAGCAAAAAATTACTTTTCAGTTCACAACCTATTGTCGGAGTCGTAGGTCGTCCATGAATTGTTTTTTTTTTAATTTTAAATATTAATGGCTAGCATACGTTTAATTCCAAGGTAAGTCATCCAAATAGGAGCGTCCTCCAGAAACTGCAACAGGACCTAAACTTCGCATAGGAAGAAGGAGTCCTGAAATCTTCTCCCAGAGTATGGGCTTCACCAGATCAAATAAAATCACCGAGTTGAGTTTAGGGTGCCCCCGTGGCTGCGCATAGAATCCAGCTAAACCCCTCAATAATCAATTTCAATGTATTTTTAATAAAAAAATATTTTACTAAAGTTAAATAATAATTTGTGATTTTTAGTGCGTTAACAAACGTTAAACTTAAATTGTAACAATTCCCATAAAAAATACTAATAATGGTTTTTGTTTTGTTTTTTTTTTAACAAAAATTTTAAAACATTAGGACACTTAAGACTATAGCTTGAGTCCCCCAATTGTTTATTTAATTTAATTTTAATTTATTCATTCATAAAACGAAAACCTAGCCTTAAGGCCACAATCGGTTTTCACTAATACTACTACAGGGTGGCGCAGATAGAGCACTTTTTTCAGCATTTTGTGAAAAAGACTTGAGGAATTAATTATGAATCATTACACGATCGAACAACGTACAGAAATAAGTGAATTTTCAATGGCTTTGTTAAGGGACATATTCGGCGAACACATTATTTAGCGCACAAGCGATTTTAACTGGCCTCCACGTTTACCAGATTTAATAGGTCCTACCAGTTTTTTTTTTTTTTGATATTTGAAAGAAAGAGTGTACGTTAACAAACCAAGAACCATACTGCAACTAAAAACCAACATTTGAAATGATATCATGGCCATTACACCCGAAATTTTGCGAAAAGTTATATAAAATATGCTAAAAAGAGCATGTATGTGCAAAGCAGAAAATGGACATCACTTTCAGGATATCATTTTTCAAAGCTAATTGCAAAAACTTCCCCAATAATATACTGTATTTAAAAAAAATTATAATAATCGCATAAATAAGAGAGTTATAAGCCATTTAAATCATACAGCTCTTTGTGCACCACCCTGTACAATAGGTATGTATATACAAACGGTCTAATTCATAAGAAATATTTTAGGTTTATTACAGGTTTATTTGACAAATTTCCCATAGAAATATGTCAAATAAGCGCTTAATAAACCTGAAATATTTTTTATGAATAAAGCAGAAAGTCTATAAATGTTTAACATATTTAAAAATATAATAAAAAATTATAACAGTAGTAACCAAATTTTGTAAGTGTACATACTAAGCAAATTGTAAAAAAATAAATTAATAAATGCGTACTTATAATAATAATAAGAGCGTTTGTGTGACTTACGACTCCGACGATAGGTTGCGAATTGAGCTATTGTATTTTACACATATGTGTAACATATACATATATGTAACTCCCTATTTTGAGAGTGTAATTGAATTTCTAGAAATGAAAAGATTATCTACTCAAGTAGGCCGACACCATACGACGGGCCTTTTACTATTTTGAAAGGAAGTTCACAGTATTAGAATTCTAAGCCGAACTCGTGTAATAACAAAAAGTGAAAGTTCATATCAAGCGAATCTAAAAGAACTAATATCCTATCTATACTCTTATAATTAATGAGCAAACACGTTTTTTGTAATCCCTTTTACGGCGGTACTACTGCACCAATTTTTAAAAGATTTATATTCTTTTAAGGCTTTTTCTGAACAGATGTGCACTATTCATATTTTATTGAAATCGGTTCAGTATTTTGGGATCTATAAGCATTTAAAGTTGCTACTAATCTTAAAATGATGATAGTGCTGGAGGGCTATGAAAGAAACGTTTTCTAAGATTTTTCATGACTTCCATCATGGATTGGTTCAACAATAACAATATAGTCAAGTTGCATCAAATGTTGTTAATAACACGAGGTGATCGTGTACTGCTGGTAATCGGAATTCAGTTATGGGCGACATACGGGCAATATAGAAATCAGTGCCATAAAACGATAGTATATATATGCATATAACGATAGTAAGGTATTTCTGGGCATTAATTCAAAAAGGTT
Source organism: Tachina grossa (assembly GCA_949987645.1). NCBI lineage: Eukaryota > Metazoa > Arthropoda > Insecta > Diptera > Tachinidae > Tachina > Tachina grossa. The sequence goes on along the minus strand of OX465276.1, from coordinate 85,965,420 downwards.
TGTTCATATTCTAACCAAAATGATAAATTGGCAATGGTGCTTCAAAAGACATCTCACAGCAGACCAGATTTTGGAGTTTTCATCTCTCTTTTTCTCTCACATTATTGAGTGTGTTAAAACACATTTGCATAGAAATTACCCATAAAAAAACTATTGCAGAGTCATTCAGGCTACTTACAACATATATAACAATACTTGCGGTACTCTTCGGATATTTGTTGTATTTCAATCTTACCTGATGTTGTTGTTGTTGCATTTGTTTTTGTAAAAAATTCATTTGTGGCGTAGCAGTTGAGGTTATTGAAATGCTGCTAATGGTAGAATTAGTACGAGATGCGGCTCGTCTTTGCGAATCTGGCGATGAGGTGCGAGAACTTACTGGCGACTCTACATTTTGACCACTGACTACTTTAATATCGGGAAAGCTGTTCGATTGTTGCTGTACAAATTAAATTCAATTATTAATGCAGAAAAACATATGTATTGAAAAAGAAAACGAGAAATATTACCTTCATGGATTCGTCATAGCTTAATAGTTGTAGATTTGGTGGCAGACTAGCGTGGAATGATATTTTGCGTACCCAGTCATTCATTATTTCTAGCGAAGGAGCTTCGAACAAGAATTCTGAACCATCAGGCAGTTTTAATCTAAATACGTATTTCTTCTTTGTATAATCTTCAGCGCGCTCGCACTTTGCTCCCAAAATGTTGACAGGTGCATTGGCGGTCTTTTGCTGAAGGAAATCATTTTCATCTTTGAAGAAACATAATAGCTGTCCACATAATACAGTATGGAATTGTTTCCAGGAACGCACAGGTGCTTTCTTGCCTCCAGACTGCAAACCGTGCTTTCTTTCAAGCATACCTTGAATTTCTACGGGTGGTAAATCAAAACCTTCACCTTTTTGATTTTTGCGGAAGGACTGAGCACGGCGACGTGTTGTGAACGACGGTGTACGTTTGGGTTGTTTTTGTTGTACCTTCATGGATTCGGCTCGTTTGACATTTTGATCGGAGCCACGTCGCAAACGATCGCCGAATATATTGGAGGAAGAACTCTTTTGTAAACCATATTGATCCTCCTCATATACAGAAGCGGGCCTCAAAGGCAATTGTGTGTTTTTACCGGTTGTACTGTTGCCTGCACCACCAGCAGCTGTTACCATAGGGCCGGAAAATATGGGAGTCTTTTCTTGGCCATTGGTATTATTTCTGTGTTCCATTTGTTTTTCAGCGCGCCTTCTTTCATCATTGAGACGTTGTAATTCTTTTTGCTTCAACATTTCCAAGCGTTCCTTTTCCAATCGTTCCTTTTCTTTTAGCTTTGCTAATTTTTCACTTTCAACTTGTTTGCGGAATCTTTGCTCTAACAGCGTAATTCGTCTGATAGCTTGGAACTTTTCTTCTTGGGCTTCAACAGTCTTTTCGAAATCTGAATGACGTCTCAGTAAGTCCTCTACCTGTGGTATAGAATCCCCGACTTTGGTATCTTTAAGCAAAGGTTCTCTGCTGACGATCCAATTTTCTAAAATATCAGCATCTTTTAAGAACATTTGAGTATCCAAATTAAGTTCATAGATTTCCTTGCGCTGCTGCAATGTATTTTCAAGTAATTCGTGTCTTTGTTTCAGGACTTGTATTTTATCTTCGATTTCATGAGCTAAGAAATGTTTCTCTCTGATCAGCTTTTCGCCCTTGGCTTTAAATTTGGTAAAGGTCTCATCTCTTGCCCGTATCTCAGCATGATGTTCTTTGACACTTCCTAGTAGAGACTCTGCTCCAGCGACAGTATTAGCCAAATCTGGAGCTGTTATTTTGGCCAACATTTCATTGATCCAAGCTATCAAATCCCGATACTCGTCAAAGTATGACTGCAACTGTTCAGCTTGCTGAAGTTTCTCTTTGCGTACATTTGATTTTTCTGTAATATCTGCCCAAGCTTCAATGGTTTCATCGCGCTTAACTTCAATATGTTCTTTAGCATCAGGATAGATCTCAGCTAAGTTGTTGGCTTCGTTCATTACTGAATTTACTTGTTCTCGTATGGCCTCCAGCTCAGTTTCAAATACCAAATGCTTTCGATTTAAGGCCTGGATACTTTCCAAGTCTTGGCCATAATCTTCAGATATCAAATTGGCTTCTTTTTCATTTATGAGTGAGATGGTTTCATCAGCTACACGATCGTAAACATGAACTTGCTTGGCACCATCTAATGCATCTTTACGTGCAGATACAAGATCTTTAAGTTCATCCCATAGTTGTTTAGTCTCATCTCTTTTAGTTTTTATCGACGTTCTATAGGGGTTGTTTTCCCTAATCAACTCATCACCCTTCTCCAAATGTGCTTTAACTCTGCCCTCGTTGGCTGTCAGATTGGAAACAAAAGTTTCAAAGACCAATATCAATTGCTCCACATGTTCAACATCTTCACCATAATCCTCTGAAGCTGTAACAGCCATTTGATCATTGATCCATTCGTGTATATCTTCAGTTTCGCGTAGGTACTCAAATAACAACTTACTTTCCTGCAGACGAATTTCGCGGTCCTTGGCCAAGCGTTGAAGTTCTGCGTATTGACTACAAACAGATTCTTGTTTAGACTTTATGTTGGCACTATCAAAGTGATTACGCTCGACTAAGTTGGAAGAAAGTTTATTGACCTTCTCAATAGAGGGCTTAAATGACTGCAGTTCTCTTTGTAGAACTTCAAGTTTCTTCTGATGTGACTGGACAGATAATTCATCTTTACCATAGTCAGACGATACAACAATTGGTCTCTTCTCTCTTATCCAAGATTCGGCCTCATTTGCTTCTACATAGAACATTTGTGATTCCACGGCATCCAAAAGCCTCAGACGACGTATGCTGCAAAGTTCACGAAGATTTACCAACTTATTTTTAATGCGATCACACTTGTATTGAATCTGTTCAGAAGCGAAATGGTTATCGCGTATCATGTGGTCTCCTCTTTGAAGCAAGGATTGTATTAATGGTTCTTGAGATATAAGCTCAGCTTCCAAGGATTGATGTTTCTTTTGCAGTGTTTGAACAGCAGTTAAAGAGTTGCCCAAATCTTCAGAGCCAGCAATGGCTTCCTTCTCCGACAACCACTGTAGTTCGTCCTCAGCATCGCGCAGAAATTGTTGCAAACTGAATGAGTCTTCCAAGTTTTCCCTTCTAATTCCCAATGGTTCATGGAGGGTGTGATAGCGCTTTATAGTTGACATAGCGCGTTCATGAATATCATCTTTAAGGAAATGATCAGCTTGAAAGAATTGCTCGTCCTGCTGTTTAATCTGTTCAGCTAATTCAGCGTGATGAGCTACATCGGCCTCAAGGCGTTCATGCTTCTTAATTAGGTTTGTGACTGCGGCCAAATCTTTGCCGTAATCTTCGTTGGATAAATGCGACTCAACTTCGTCCATCCAATTGTTGAATTCGTCAACGCTACGATTGAAGGAAAGAGATTCATAGGCTTGGTTTAATTTCTCCTTCTTTTCTTTCGAGGCTGACTTTAGTTTCAACCAATCTGCTTCTAGCATTTCTAATTGTTGGGCGATTTCATCCTTGGCATAGTGTTCGTTTTTAATTAAGCGTTCGCCTTCGTTGATAACATCCTGAACTCTTGAAGCATTATTGAGCAGTTCACTATCGAAAGCATTGTGCTTCTGTTGTTTGCTCTGCAAATTGCTGGGCTCTCTATAGTTTTCATCCATTGCAACTTGCATTTTTTGCACCAACCAACGATCGATTTCATAAAGGCTTCTTAAGAACTCTTGCAGCTGTAAGGACTGTATTAATCTTTGCTTACGTTCTTGCGCAGAGTTATTTAGTCGTTCCTTCCTTTTAACAATGTAGTTCAACTTTTCTCTTATAACATCGGCACCGTTAGGATTACCTTCAAGTATGCACTTGGCAAACTTTTCTAAGTCCGATACATTGTCAGAATCCAACAGTTTTTCGAAGGCTTCATGCTTCTTTAAGAGTCTTTCGACAGCCGTATATGAATCACCTAAATCGTCATTGTTAAGGAAAGCCTCCTTGTTGGCCAACCATATTTCAACTTGTTCCACTTGAGCCTTGAACAATTGCAATTGATGGGCTTCAGTTAAATCCTTAGCTCTTTCACTCCAAGCTTCTCGGAGATTTTCATGCAAGTCTTCCAAAATTTTCAAATGTTGTTTGGCTCTATCGCTTTTATCGTTGTCCGATAATTGTTCGCCTTGGAATTTTAAATCTTTGAAAGCCTTGTCGCGACCATCAATCTCCACTTTTCTCTCTTGATGCAGTTCCAATTGCGTTTCGCAATCACTAATGGTCATAGGTGTAGGAGCAGCATTCATTTTCTTAATCATGTCATTGACCCAAAGTTCTAGTTCACGAACATCTGATACGAATTTGTGTACCAAGTAGGCTTCGTTGAGAAGTTTACGCCTTTTCACTGCCAAATCTTGCAATTGCTTCCAAGATAATGAGAGTTCGTCTAATTTTTTAGCAATATCTATAGCTCTCTCAGGATATTTATTTTGTAGAGTACGGGCGTTTTCTTCGTGTTCAGAAATTTTTTGTTTAACAGCGGACATATCACGCTCTAGTGCGTCTTCTCGACGAATTAAAGTCTCGACAGCAGCTAAATCCCGTCCAGTATCTTCAGAGCTCATGGCTAATGTTTTTTCAGCAATTCGTTCAGAGGCATCTTCGACATCTCTATTAAAAACATGAATTTCATTGGCTCCGCCCAATAAAGCACGATAGGCATTTAAAGCTCCTTGCAGCTGACGCCATTTATTGTTGAAATCACGTCTACGTTTGTCAATATTCGCTGATTCAGCAGGTACTTGGCCTTGGTTTATCAATTTATCTGCCAACGTATTGATGTGTTTCACTCTCTGATCATCTACTCTCATATCGGAGTCAACATCATCTAATTTGCGCATTAGAGCATTGCAGTGTTCTAAATCACGGCCAGTATCACTAGCTTGAACCATCATTTCCTTGTCTCTAATCCAGGCTTCAATTTTGTCTAACTGATTGTTAAATTCTAAAATATCTTGTGCTTCTTCTAAGCCACGGCCACGGTTATCAAGCTCATCCAGAAGACTCTTCCAGGCCGAAAGCACTCGATCAATAGCCTGTTTGATTTCCGAGGATGATTCATGTTGTTTGGAGAGTAAGATTAATCCTTTCTCTTGAATTTCTCTGATACGTCCCTGATTGGCAGCTACTTCAGCCTGGAAGGCTTGATGTTTTTGTAATTTCTTTATTTTTTCGTCTAACTTCGAGACTTCGTTGTAGCTGCCTGCATCTGCTTCTAGTTTCTTCTTCTTTTCGTTGATCCAAGACTCTGCTTCAGCACAATCTCTCACAAATTGAGCATAGAGTAGAGCATCTTCAAGTTTGTAGCGTCTGACGGCACAAAGATCTTTAACTTTTTGGCGTCTAGCTAAGACACCCTGTAGAATAGTTTGAATGTTCGCACTGTCATAGTGTCTTTGCTCGATAAGTTTACGACCATGTTCTTGCAGCAAAGCCACCTTATCTTCTTGGGTTTGTATGAGCCTTTCGAATTCGTCATGTTGCTTTATTTGATTTTGTACGTCTTCGACGGTCTGACCAAAGTCAGAGCTGGACAAAGCAGCCTGTTGGGAGCTCGAAAGATTATCTATTTGCTTGGCATCGCGTAGGAAGCAGAACAGATCGATTTTCTGCTCCAACATAATTTTCTTTTTATTCCAAGCTGTATGCAATTTAGCCCGTTCATCCAACATGGCTGAACATTTTTCCTCAACTTCTGCAGCAGCATAGTGTCCGGTTTGTACCATAGAATCACTCAACTCGTTAAGTAAGCGGAATTTATCTTCGCGTGCTTCTATTTCACCGTAAATGGCATCATGTTGAATTTTAAGAGCCGTAGCTCCAGCTGCGTCACTAACGTGTTCTTCGGCCTGTAAAGCTGCGCGCAAATTAGATGACCATGACATAATATCTCTTACGTCTGTTAGGAATGTTTGAAGGTCATAACTGGCTGCTAAACGATCACCTCTGGCACCGGAACGTTCTTTCAAATCATTCCAGGCAGCCACCACCTTGTCTTGTTTTTGGGCAATAGCAGCAGCATTGGAGGGATATTTCGCCTGCAGACGTACGGAATCTTCAACCAACACTTGCAATTGAGCTTCCAAGGCAACTAAATCATTTTCAAATCCTTCATGTTTTCGTGTCAATGCTAACGCAGAATTTAAATCTTTACCCAATTCGGTAGAAAGTGCAGCATTTTTATCTTGAATACGGAACAAAGCTTCTGCTACATCACGATGAAAACGATGGATTTCACCAGCGGCATGCAATTTCTGTTCTCTTAAATTCAATAACTTCAATAGATTTTCCCAAGACTTGCGCAACTGTTCTTGTCTCTTTTCAACCTCAGGAGCATATGGACTCTCTGTATCAATAAGTTTCTTGGCTAAAACTTCACACTGCACCACACGATCAGCTCCTACTTCTACGCGATGTTTCAGATCATCGAATTTGTTTTGCAACAATTGCAAATGCTCATAGTCTTGACCATAATCCTCAGAAGAAGCCACCTGTTCCTGTTCTTTAATCCACTGTTCAACTTCATCCGATTCAATGAAATATTCATGCATATACAAGCTCTCCATTAGACGTAGCTGCCTCTGAGAAGCCAGTTTGTGCAACGATTTTAACATTTTCTCAATTAATTGCTGCTTGGCAGATAGAATTTTACTATCTGGATGTTGCGATGCAACCATAGCAGCACAATTGTGGCCCATCTCAGTAACAATACCAGTGTAGGTGTCCAGTTCCAATTCAATCGTCTTATGCTTAGTTAAGAGTTTAGCAGCAGAATCACGATCTCTGCCATACTCTGTGGACCTAAGAGCATTCTGTTTTTCTCCTAACCAGGCCTCAATTTCACTAGCATCATACAAATATTGTTGAGCTTTCAATGACATCTCCAATTTTTTACCACGTTCGTTAGCGTTGTATTCCAAATCATTCCAGGAATCTTCAAGCTTTGTGCACAAATCTTTTACATTCTCTTCTTCGGGATGGTTTTGTTGTACCAGGGCCTGTCCAGCCAGTAGAGCTTTGTTGATCATTGGCTTATGACCTTTAATTTCAGCCTCTAGCTTCTTGTGCTTCTTGGATAAAGTTTGAGCTTGATGAAGATTTTGTCCGAATTCTTTTGACTTGGCAGCTGGCAAATGATCGTTTATCCATTGGAATTCATTGTCCAATTCAAAGACAAATTTGTGGTAGTTAAGGCTTTCTTCAAGTTCGTCTCGTCTCTTTTGCATGGGTTCACGTAGTAGTTTGAACCTATTTTGTATATTCTTGGACTCATCTTTTATGTTATCGGCATTAAAGTGACCTTCATGAGCCATTTCTTCACCTGAGTTGACTAATTCATCGATTTTTTGCTCCCATACGGTTATTTCAGATTCCAGCAGTTGTTGCTTATTGATGAGATCCTTGCAGCTTCTTAAATCATTACCTACGTCCTTGCTCTTTAGGGCGGCATCCAATTCTCCCACTTTCTTTTTGGCATCTTCTATAGCTCTGTTATGTTCGCGCTGTAGGGCCGCCTGTTCCAATTTGCGGCCCTTATCTTCTGACAAGACTAACAGATCTTTCCATTTCTTGTTTAATTTGCTCACTCGATTTTCAACTTCAGGTCTACGGTTGTTAGCAGCAACCAGTTGCTCACTGTCCTTATTTATGTTACGTAACTGGCCTTCGTTGGCTCTTAGTTCGCGTTCAAAAGCTTTATGTTTTTGTAACTTGCGTGGCAGATTGCTTAGGTCACGATAATTTTCGTCTCCAGCTATTTTAGTTTTATCTTTAAGCCAAGCCTCCAAATCATCGGCCTCAGCTGCGAACTTATGGAAGTCCTTAGAGGCTTGCAAGGAGCGTTTGCGCTCAAAGGCTTTATCTTTAACAGCCTTCCTTTTGGCCAAAACCTGATTACGACGATCATCAATGCTGAAATATAAAAAGGATGTTAAACTCTCTTAAATTCATTAAATGAGCTAAAATATGTATGCATGTATATGATGAGTATTTACTATTTGTCATCATAATGCTTGTTGGCAATTAATTTATCAGCATTATCAGAAAAGACTTTTAGAATTTTGTCCTGGGCCATTATACTTTTTTCAAAGTCCAAATGGCGTTTCAAAATTGCTTCTACTTCATCTAAGGAGTTCTGTAATAGTTACAAAATATACTTAATATAGCTCAATTTATATAGTGTAGGCACAAACTTACTCCTAAGTTATTGTATTCCAAGAAAGCTTCGTGACTCTTAGTAGTGGCATCAATTTTATCAGCTTCACGATTGAAAATTTGCAATTCTACGCACTGCTGCAGCCACTTTTGTTTCTCCAGCCAACCGCGGTGAATAGCATCTTGTTCAGCCTTCAGGCGTTCAATGATCTTCACAGTTTCATGCATGTTGGGTTTACCATCCGACAACTGTTTTCCCAAATTTATGACTTCGGCAAACTCATTGTCATGTGCTCTAATGTCATCACCCAAATCGTTATGTTGTTTCAACAGCTTGTTTGCAGTCTCGACATCCCTGGCAGGCTCATCAGAGTTTAATTGATCCTTAACAGAATCAATCCAGGCTAATAATGTCTTTGCACTATTGTTGAAAATTTGTTGACCTACAGCACTCTCTATACGAGTCCTTAGTTCACTGCTCTTGTTATGAACTTGACCCCACATGTCTTGCACATCTTGCTGACGTGCAGTCACATTATCTCTTTCAGTCGGATAAGCATTTTTCACCGAATTACCTAGATAATTTACCCGATTTACTTTTTCTTCGATGGGTGCCAATTCACGCTCCATATTTTGATGGCGTCTTTGCAAAGCTTGAACGGTTTTCAGATCCGGACTTATCACGGCTGTATCCAGCTGTAACATTTTTTCACTCATCCATACTTTGGCTTCATCACAGGTGCGATTAAATAATTCTACGCTATATGCTCCTTCCAGACTCTTCTCTTTTTGTACCTTGGCGTTATTAAGTCTCTGCCAGATTTGATGTATTTGCTTTTGGCGTGCTATTATCTTGTCCAGTTGTGAATGACCTTGTCTACGGAATGTGTCCACCGCAGAATCGATTTCTTCAATACGCTTTGAAGCCGCCGAGAGATCAGTCAGGAACTTTTCAAATTTGCGTTTTGCATTTTCAACACCTTCACCACCCTCGTCGGATTTGATCACACGTTCTTTTTCTTTCATCCACTTCTCAAAGTCGTCGCATTCACGATAGAAACCAAAGAGATGTATAGAATCTTCCAAAAGAGCATGACGTTTTTGAGCCATATCTTGCAGTTCATCGTATGTAGAGTTGATGCGTTTTTGTCTCTTCTCCACACTGTCAGAATTTTCATTAATACTGTTAACCGAAGTGCGGCGCTTGACCACAGGCTTGGGTACTATGACAGCTGCTTTGACACGTTTCACCGGCACTACTTGGCGTACCAATATTGTCTTCTTCACTTTTTGCAAAGCTTTGACTTTCTCAGCCTTGGGAACAATGCAGGTTACGGGACGGGGTTCTATTTCACGCACATAATTAGCGGGCACAAAGCCTTCATGCCCATTTTCTTTTCGCACACACCACCAATCATCATTAGTTTTTGACTTCAAAAGCATCACTTCGCCCTTATCCATTTTCATGCCTTGCCCCTCGAATGGAAACATGGCTCTTACATGGGGTAGCATTTTCGTTTCGGTTACCTTACGATGTTCCAATTTTTCCACCAATTCGTCTTCCCAGACTTCTTTAGGCACCAATCGTGTTTCATTTACCCATTCCTCTTGCTGTTGTTGTTCAACTTCGGGCATTTCTGGTTCGTTAGCCGATAATTCCAAAGTACAAATGCCAGCTTTGATAAGTTTATCGGCTTGTTGATTTAGATTCAGTATATCTCCGGAATAGGCATTTAATTCTCCCTGAAGATCACGATGCCTTTGTAGTAAAGCCTGGGCTGAAGGTTCATCATTGCCATAGTCTTTTGAGTTAACCAAAGCCATTTTCTCATTAAGCCACGATTCGGCTTCATTGGCATCTGTATAGAATTGATAAGCTTCGGCAGCATCTTCTAGTTGTCTTCGACGCATTTCTACTAAATCTTCCAACGCCTTCCAGTGTTCATCTAGACTATCAATTCTCGATTTGATTTCCAATGATCTGGGATGCTTGTCAGCTATCAGTCGCTTACCAGCATCAGACATTTGTTGTGATTTAGATTTGCGGGATTTGATTTCGTCTTCTAAAGCCTTGTGTTTTTGTTGCAAAGACAAAACAGCTCTCAAGTCTTTGGCGGTGATTCCAGTTTTACATATACGTTGTTTGTCCACCAGCCAACTTTCTTCGTTATCGTAATCTTCCATGAAATGATGGAAATTGCGAGCTTCCTCCAAGCAGTCTCTGCGCTTGGAGCACAATTCTTGCAAAACTTTAAGGGCCTCTTCCAGTTCAGCCAACCTTTTAGCAAGTATGGCAGCATCTTTATGTTCAGAGTTCTTAAATGGTAACGCCTGCCTGGTGAAACGTTTAATCGTTTCACCATATGTATTAACTTGCAATTCCTGCAATGAATGGGCCTGCAATAATTCTTCAACACCCAGCAAATGTGGACCCACATCTTCGGATCTAAATTGTACTTGCAATTCTTTTATGGACTCTGTAGTACTGGTGATTTCTCTCAAAAGATTCATTAAAGTGCTCATTTGTGATAAATTCAAACGTTGATTCTCAAGGAGCTCTAATAATTTTCGCCATTTCTCCATGACCTCGTTTTCTCTTTTTTTAACTCTCTCCTTGCCATGATAGTTTTCACGGTCCAATTCATCAGCCATGGCAGTCAGGTCATTAAAGCGTTCAACTCTGGCCAATATATCGGCCGAAATGGCTTCATGTTTTTTGAGCGTAGCATCAACTTGTTTCAAATAGCGCGGATCTGAAAGGACTTGAATCATTTCCTTTAAATAACCTTCGCGCAATACTGACTTTTTCTCGAATTTATAATTCAATTGCTCCAATTTCTCTTGACGTAAAAGTTCTTCTCTCAGCGCTACTTCACGATGATGTTCGGCATATTCCAGTAATTGCCACGCCTTTTCAATATCATTTACTAACTGACCATCTTGAGGATTGTACGGAGGTTGATTTAAAGCTTTTAACAAGGTGTTTATAGTGAAGTACAAAGCTTCTATTTCACTGCGCTCTTTGTACCTGTAAATAAAATCGCATGAAATAGAAAATTAATAAAACAAAATAAAATAAACTTTTGCAGAAAAATAAGTTTATTGATCAACTATGTCGAAAGAATATGTTCGTTTGAAGATTTGTATTGGAAACAACAATTATATATAATTATATATATATAATTATTTATTTATTAATACATATTCTAAAAAGTAAATTTTGCATAATATGGTTGCACAAATATGGACAGGATAACTAGACCACATGCTCAAGATGGTATTAACAGTATTTTAAAAAAGTTTATGTGACTGACTGTACACGACCTATGCCTTCACATAAGAAGTAGCAACGTGGTTGTTAACAAAATTCCACAAAAGAACCGCAAGATTATATGGTTATCAGTAGCAGATCTGTCAACCATTGCGAGCGAGACGAAAAACTCTCGAAGGCCAATTGCACACATACAAGCCTGACCGCACTTAAGAAATAATAATAAAAATTAAGTATAAAACTAAATTATTCTTTCGAGTTTTCTGAGCAGGCGATATATTAAAAATTTTGCAAACTAGAATACATATTTTACTTTCTGTTCTGTTACGAATCAGCTGACTCTTTTTTGTTTACAGAAATTTTCTACAAGTCGTTAGTTTTTCTATTCCGTTCTGTTCTGTTTCGGTTCAATCTATGAAAATAAAAAAATTGTTAAGTAAGTGTAATTGACAGCAAAAAAACGCTTTGAAATAATCTGTGATTATCAGGTATGTGATGGAAATCGGTTCGATTTGAAATTAAATCGTGAGCTCAAAACGTAGAAAATTTTGTTTAATTTTCAGTTGTTTACAAAAAAATTAACTTGTTCCTTTATATTTTTTTGCTGCTAAGGCCCAATTCATACGATGATTTAAAAATCTTGTTTTATTTTTGATTCTCTTTAAAAGTTGCTTCCAAAAACATTTTACATTCATACGATGATTTTTTCCATGTTTCTAGTTTTTATTATTTTTCTTCCAAAAATTGTATCAATGTTGCAAGTAGATTTAAAAAAACCGTTTTTTCTTTCCCTACATGTTAAAAAAATTTACCCCATACGAAAATCTACAAATTTTAGCAATTTAATTTAAAGAAAGATAAATTAAAATCATTTCAGGCCTCAATGATCAAACAGAATTGCGGCATAAACACATTTTCCATACAAATTAACACAAAAAGTGGCGCCAGAAAGCAGTCGAAAGATAGAATCTATTTTATTTTGACAGCGTTTTTTCTTATCCACTCACATATAAATAAATATTCTATCAACAATGCTACCAAAGACAGGCACTGTGACACCAAAATAATATGTAATTTCGAGCAAAAACAAATTTTGAAACGGGGTATGAGCAAAAATATATTTTTAATATAGTTATTTTTACATTTATGCACAAAAAATGCAATATGAGAATAAAAATACCTACATTTTGTCCAAAATAAAATATTTGTCCGATATTCCCTATACTCATATATTAGTGACAAAAATACCTACAGGTAACACTGTTCTGTATTTAAAAAAGCTGTTGTTGCATTCAATGAAAAAATAAAATAAAGCAACATAAAAAAAATTAAAATATATGTAAAGAAAATTTAAAAAAAAACTCGTAGAACGGAAAATGTGATTTTTTTTCTTCCCCTTTTGCTTTTCTATACCCTTCGCCTACAAACTCTAAAAATCGTGTTTCAAAAAATCATTGAAAAATCAACGTGTGAATTACGTGTAACTGAAATTGAAGCCAATAATACAGAAGCCGGCTGCAGGTTGCCAAGGATGTTTTCGGTGACGATGAAACGAAAGTCGTTGGATCGCGGTCTGCGATCCAACCTGTCAGTTTTTGTTAAATTTTCTTTTGAACCTGCATTTGCGCTCATAAACAGGTTCAAGTGTGCTCCACCAAATTTCATCAACTTGCGTTGTCGTAGAGTTTTACGAATGACAAAACAAAACGAAAATAAAACTTGACTGGAACGATCAAGTCTGTGCCCCTCACCTTTTTTTTTGACGAAACAGACCAGGACTAAGGAATGACACATTTTTTCTTAATTTCAAACACCAAGTTTTATAATGGAACAACTTTTATTTTTAAAACCATGGACAAGCCTTGCAAACAAATTGGCCACGTCGTAGACCGTTAAGTGTTTTCAATACATGTCGGCGGCAGATTTTAGCTGATCGGCTTCAAACTACATACAATTAAATTGTTTCAAACTAAAATAAAAAAATAAAAATAAAATTATATAAAATATTCCCCAATCGTAAAGCAGCTCTGGGCGAATCAACATCACGCGAATTAAAGTTTTACTACTTTCTTGAATTAAAAAAAATTTATTTATTTTTCTTAACTCGGGTGAGTTATTCTTAGTACTTATGCTAATAATAAAACTAAACTTACAATTTTGAAATGTCAGTCTTATATACTAAAAATACATGTCTGTTTCTTTGTTTCTTACTAATAAAACATATCTTGTAATTTCTTTGTGCTTCATTTTTTATCTTACAATTTTGTATCTTAAATACTAAATGAATATCATTCTTATCTTATTCTAACTTCTTTGTTCTAAGACGAACTCAAACCATTATGTTTGATTTCGTACTTTCTCTGACCTTGATTATTTACAATATTTTTATGATACTTATGACCTATAGAATATTTACTTATTTAATATATTTGTTATGATCTTTTATGATCTTTGCATTTAGGGATATTTTATGATCTTGTTTACATTCTTAATTTAATTGTTTGTATATTTTGTAATTCTTATCATCTATGGAAAGTTACTTATTTATTATCTTATAATATAAACATGTCCATGCATGTGTGTCAACTATGCGTGGGCGTCATTAACTATGCATGAGCGTCGTTAACTCTCCCCTGGGTTAAACGAGAGCGTTCCGATCTCTGCTAATTCCTTCAACTTGTTGATTATAGTAAATTCTAAAATTCTGTTCTTTATGTTTTCTTTTATATATTAGTACATATTTGAATATTTTGAGTCCAACATAAATTGTACTGAATATAATTATTATGAAAATTAATGTATAAAAAATTGAACGTATAGGATGTTCTTCATATGGTATTATTAATTTTTTTAGTGAGTCAATATTATTAAATGCATTATTACGGTTCGACATTAATATTTTCATGATCTCAAAATCCTCATCATGTTTTTTATGAATCGCTTCTATAAGTCTGTCGTTTATATTCCTATAGGTATTATTGTCTATCCTAACTTCATCAGTATACGTTACTAATGTTATACCCGTTGTTGTGGTATTGTCAACTTGATGAGTGCCATCCAATAATATGGATCCTTCGTCAATTTTAAGTAAGTTCTGGTTATATTCTTGAATAACTATGCATTTACTATTTCTATTGTTGAGAAGTGGAAGTATACATGTGTCCGTTTCGTTGTTTGTCCTGCAAATATTTTTTCCTAGAAAGTTCTTGCAGTGATTTACCCTGACATAGTCTTTTCGACATTGGGCAATTTGGTCGTCTGTTTGTATTTTTCCGTGCTTAAAGCTTATGGGTGTGATTTTAAAGAGTTTGCATTCATTATTTAATATAGGATACTTATAGATGGCTATAAATAAGTCTGATGTCCTAGCTATGTGTATGTCTGCGTATTCTAAAATATTTATTATAGGTGCTGATCTTAATTCATGTTCTACAATTTCCTTTACATCATCTAAATTTAAGGATTCAGTTAAATATTCGTTGTTTTTTGCGGCATTAATTGTTCTTGCTAGTAATAGTAGTTGATCATGTACCTGTTCTATGATTAGATTGTTTTCTAACGTATGGTCTTGTAGTGTGTCGATTAATTTTTCAAACCTTGAATTTATCCATTTTTGTTTTTCATTATTATTTATTAATTCTTTATTTTTGTTTCCATTAAAATTAAATCGTCATGGTCTGGAACGCCTGTAATAAATTTCAATGCTGATCCTAGAAAATTTAGGGATCTCGTGTGTCGTTTATATTCATTAAGTTGGTTTATCAATGCTTCAATTTTGTTGACTAAAACTTGGAGTTCTAAATTTTCTTTCATATCGTATACATATTTCATTATATTTGTGTATGGTTCTAATATTTTTGTAATATTTGTGACGTGAAAAAGGTATGAATACTCATCATAAAGAAAAACATCATTAGTCCTGGTTAGGACGTATTTTCGATTTTCCAGATTTTCAATTTTCAGTTCTGCTTCTGTTTTTGGCATGACCACTGCGAGTAATATCAGGCAGATGATCATCTTTATTAATTGTGTAGTTTTTGATATTATCTTTATGCACAATCTTCCCCCTTGTAGTTAAGACAGTGTCCTCACGGTCTTCCTTTACAATATATTTAATATATCTTGCGTCGTTCTTTTTTCTTAATCCTTTTATTTTCACTAAAATTTGTTCGTTTTTAGAGAAAGTTCGGTGTCTTGTGCCTTGATTTAGTCTTCCAAGTGTTTTTTCTGATGCCTTTTTTAGTTTTTCGTATATATCCTTCTTATTATATTTTATTTTATTAAATAGGATGTCAACCGGTTTTTGTCCTGTGACCGTATGTATGGTGTTATTTAATTCCCTTGTGGTTTTGTAGATTTCTTCAGCTATTGTTGTTTCATTCTGTATTTTAAATATTCTGCTTAATTCCGATATTGTGCTATGAGCGCGTTCGACTTGTCCGTTCGAAGTCGATCTATAGACTGGAGTCTCTATCTTTCTTATTCCATATTTTTCACACATTATCTTTATTGATGGTGTATTAAGGCATTTTTCATTATCAGTCATTAATCGGGTGCAGTTCGGATAATTATTCGTGATAATTTCTTCAATTTTTTCAGACATGCGTTCTCTTGAATCTATTTCTCTGAGAGTTATATACTTTGAAAATTTATCAATGGCAACTAAAAACGTTTTTCCTTCATTGAAATAAATGTCCATATGTATATATTCGCCTGGTTCTGTTGGTACGTCTGAATCTTTCAATGGTTCTCGTGTGGGATTTCTTTCATACTTGCCGTATAAACAGGCTGTACATTGTTTGTTAAATGCCTTACATTGTTGTTTTATCTCTGGCCAATAGTGAGTTTCGAGTATTTCTTTCATATTATTTTTGTAACCTCTGTGTGCTCTGTTATGTGTTTTTTTTATTATTTCAGTTTGTTCATTTTTTTCTCGAACGTCGATCAATTTTATTGGTGTATATACAAGATTTGTATCGGTAAATGTATTGACTATAATGGGGCTAAATGCGTAAATATTATTCCTTGAAGTGTGTATTGCCGTCACTTTACTGGGATTTATTATCTTTTTTAATTCTATTATTAAGTTTCCTTCATTAGTGAAATTTACTGTATGTCTAACCTTGTTCTCGAATATCGTACGTGTTCTTGTTTCGTTAATTCTTTTGTTTGGTACAAGTTCAATTTGAGTGGCGTATGCATTCATTGGTCGTGCTACTTGTTTAATTTGTTCTGTATACGAACTCTCGGCTGAATGTGTTGTGTCAATGGATGAGGTATTTATTTGTTGTCTAGATAAAGCATCGGCTACCACATTCTGATGGCCTGGCTTATAAACTAATTTTGCTCCAAAATCTTCGATTATTGCCTTCCAACGTTTTAATTTTGGGTTTGGGTTTTTCTCGGATATAGAGTGAGTTAAAGATTGATGATCAGTATAAATGGTAAGATCAGTTGTACCATAAATATAATTCCGAAGTTTTTGTAGTGCCCAAATTATTGCTAGTAATTCCTTCTCATTTGTACTATAGTTTTCTTCTGTTTTGCTTAGTGTTCTGCTAAGAAAAAATATGGGTTTTTTCATTTGACTAAGTACGGCTCCAATAGCTATGTTGGATGCATCAATCGTTAATTCAAATGGTTTATCATAATTCGGTTGGAAGAGTTCAACCTGTTCTTTTAAACAGCTTTTTAATTTCTTAAATGCTTGTATGGCAGCTTCGTCCAAATTGATTTTTGTTGTGGCACTTTTATTTTTTCCTATTTGTCCGTTAACTCCTCGTAAGTGAACTGTAAGGGGCTTAGCTATGCTGGCGTATCCTTGTATAAATTTTCTATAATACCCTGTCATACCCAAAAATCCTCTTAGGTCTTTGAGCGTTTCTGGTAAGGGATATTTTTCAATTGTTTCCACTTTTTCTGGATTTGTCGAGATTCTGTTATGTTTAATAATGTGTCCCAAGTATTCAACTTCTGTTTGGAAAAACTTGGATTTTTCATTTGATACCCTAAGTGTGGCTTGATTCAAAGCATTGAATATGATATTGATATGTTCCATATGCTCTTCTGGTGTTGAAGAATATATTAATACATCATCAATGTAAACGTATGCGAACTTGCCAATATATTCTCTCAAGATATCATCAACACATCTTTGAAATATTGAAGGAGCATTCTTTAGTCCGAACGGCATACGCACAAATTCGTACTTGCCACCATTCACACAAAATGCGGTTTTTTCCCTATCTTCCTTTTTAATCTTAACCTGGTGGAATCCTGATTCTAAATCTAAAGTTGTAAAATATTTGGCTTTTCCTAAGTTCTGTATAGTCATGTTTACGTCAGGAATAATATATCTATCTGTTATTGTATTTGAATTTAGTTTTTGAAAATCAACTACCATACGTCGTTTTGGTCGACCTGTTTCATCTACACCCTTCTTAGGAACAGTCCAAATGGGTGAATTATATGGGCTATTACTACGTTGGATTATACCGTCTCGTAATAACTTTTTAATTTCTTTATTTACGAAGTCGTTATCCGCTATGGGATATGGGCACTGCTTCGTCCAAATGGGTTCGTCTGTTCTTGTCCTAATCGTGGCTTCAACAGTTGTAGTGAAGGGTAATGATCCTATGCCATTGTTGTCCTTCATTAACCTATCTATATTCTCTTTATATAATTCGTTACCTATTGTATAGTTTATATTACTAATTTCATTTTTATTTACTGTGAACGTCATGTTTTGTATATTTACTATGGCATTTAGGGCAACTATTCCCTGCCATCCTAATATTAAGTCGCTTCCTTTAATATTATCTAATTCGAAAAAGTCTATGTCTTTGTCGAGAAATTTAATGGTTTGTTTGGTATTAACTAATGACGTCCCGTGCATTGAAATGACTTGCATAGGTTGTATTCTTTGTGGGTAATTTAATTTTAATGATTTCTTTATGTAATTATGGGTTGCTCCAGTGTCTATTAATACATCGTATGATATTTTTTCACCGTCAATCAAGGTTATGTGGGGCAACCCGTTTTTTAGTTTAAATTCTTAATAACTAGCTTATTTACAGTACCTGGTTCTTCAATAATGCTGCTAGCGTCATCTTCAGTGGTGATGTTGTTATTCCTCATAAATTTGTTCTGTTGGAAATTTCCACTGGATTCTCGGTGTCGTTTCCATGGTTGGTTGTTTGAGTTGAAGTGTGTGGGTCGTCGCTGAATTGTATTGCCGGAACTTACATCCATAGGTTCTGGTCGTGGTTGTAAATTGTTGGATTGTTGTCTTGCTGGGAACTGTTGCCGTGGTTGTTGGAGAAAATGTTGCCGTGGCTGTTGGAAAAAATGTTGTTGTGATTGTTGGAAAAACTGTTGCCGGGGTTGTTGAGGAAACTGTTGTCTGTGTGTTTCATGCGCTTTCTGTGGGTGTTTGCATATAACGTGGATTGTACAAACGTGTTGTTAACTCCTGCTATAAATACTCTGACGGAGTCTTGTTTGACTTGGTCTGTCATCGCATTTACGGTTTCTTGTCCATATCCGGACATTGATATTTTTGAAATTATCAGGCTCAAGCTTTTATTTATTTCGTCGTGGAATTCTTCTAGGGTTTTTTTACCTTGATAACACCTTTTCATTTCCTCTTGTAAAACGTATAGAGGACGTGTATCTGCATAAGTGTAGTCGAGTCTGTTTCTAATGGCATCAAAGTTGAAGATAGTACCACGATTTGCCAAGACCTGTGCAGCTGCTCCTTGTATTTTTGTTTTTACTATCTGTAACGCCTGGGAATAAATACTTGTGCCCTTGAGAGGTTCTATACTCTCCATCATGCGAGATGTGTCTTCTCTCCATACTCGGTATTTCGTGATTTCACCATCGAATACGGGGAGTGACTTAAAAACTTCCAGTTTGACTTCATTGGGGTTTGTTATACTTGTTTCTACTGCTTCCAGGGGTGCTGGTCGAGGTTGGTTTATAAGAGGATTTACTCTTACTTGTTGTAGTTGGTGTTTCAGTGCATTTATTTCCGTTGTATGTTGTTGTACTAAACTCTGAAGTGTGGCTTGTAGTGTCGCCAATTGTTGTGTTAGTACATTGATTTCTGCGTTGCTTGTCATTATGTTGTTTGGTTCTTCTTCAACTAATTCCAAAGGACGTGTACTGTCAAAAATTATTTTTCTCTTCATAAATTTCTTTTGTTTTTTTTCTCTTAATGTTTTTTATTAAATATTTGGCACTATCAGTTTTATTCTTCTATCTTCATATGAAGATTGTATTTTTTCTTTATACAAAGAATTTTTTAGAATATATGTTTATATTTTATATAAACCTATTCTATTATTTATTAGATTTTTCTTTATGAAAAATTTCACTTCCTTGCTCCGACAAGGATAACTTTTGGTCCGCTCACTAGAGAACAATTTTAATTGATCTCCTGGCAGGATCGCCAATTAAAGTTTTACTACTTTCTTGAATTAAAAAAAATTTATTTATTTTTCTTAACTCGGGTGAGTTATTCTTAGTACTTATGCTAATAATAAAACTAAACTTACAATTTTGAAATGTCAGTCTTATATACTAAAAATACATGTCTGTTTCTTTGTTTCTTACTAATAAAACATATCTTGTAATTTCTTTGTGCTTCATTTTTTATCTTACAATTTTGTATCTTAAATACTAAATGAATATCATTCTTATCTTATTCTAACTTCTTTGTTCTAAGACGAACTCAAACCATTATGTTTGATTTCGTACTTTCTCTGACCTTGATTATTTACAATATTTTTATGATACTTATGACCTATAGAATATTTACTTATTTAATATATTTGTTAGGATCTTTTATGATCTTTGCATTTAGGGATATTTTATGATCTTGTTTACATTCTTAATTTAATTGTTTGTATATTTTGTAATTCTTATCATCTATGGAAAGTTACTTATTTATTATCTTATAATATAAACATGTCCATGCATGTGTGTCAACTATGCGTGGGCGTCATTAACTATGCATGAGCGTCGTTAACTCGCGTCGTTGGCAATTATTTATTAAATGCAATCAGGCCACTGTTGTTTATTGGTCTTCGAGAGTTTTGCGTCTCACTTGCACTGGTTGACTGATCTGCCACAGACTACCGTATAATCTTGCGGTGCTTTTGTGGAATTTCCTTAACAGCCACGTTGCTACTTCTTATGTGAAGGCATAGGTCGTGTATAGTCAGTCACAAAAACATTTTTAAGAATACTGTTAATAACATCATTGACATATGGTCTTAGTCACCCGTCCATATTCTGCAAATTTACTTTGTAAATAAATAAATAAAATATTCCTTTTATTGTGGTATCATCTGTCTTTAATTATTTTAAAGCATTTTACTTACATTGTTACAAGTTATTGCAGGCAAATTTTGCTTAGATATAAAATAGGGCCTGTTCGTAAATGCATCACTGCGCTGCAAGTTGAAATTTAAATGTTCTAAACTGGTTCACTGAAGTAGATAATGAACAAATAAATGTCAAATATGGTGTACAAACATAATTACTACTAAAACAGATAATCAGCGAACTTGTATTGCATTTTAAATAAAAGTTTGCACGTATGATGCAGAGAGGTGATGCATTTACCAACGCACCCATAATTCCTAAATTGTAAACTCCCACTTACTTGATTTAAAAACGCAAAAACAACACAATATTCCGTTTTCTATCACATTTTTTTCATAATGGGGTGGGAGGGAAATGAAATCGATTTCGATTTAAAACAAAACCAGAATGAAATCGAAATAATCGCGTTTTTCATTCGTTTTCAATCGAAAACGATTTACATTACATACCTGCATGCTTTTAGAATTCAAAAAATTTAATCTTTACAACAAAAAAAAAAAAAAACCAAACATAAAATTGTATTAAAACATAACAATGGTCGATATAAAAGTCATCACCTTTTCTATGTTTGCCAGAAACAGCTGATACGATATTACAGAAAAACTAACCTTTAAAATTTAGCAACAGAACGCACAGCACAGAAAAGCAACAGAAAATAAAGACTAATGAGGCCTTTAATCCTGCTCAAGTTCAGCATTTTCACTTGGCAATCAAAGCTTAATGTACGAGTACTGGAAAGTAAGACAAGCTGTTGAAAGCAATAACAATATAATATGTGGAGGTCCATAATAAAACACTATAATTCCACTTTTCGAGTTTTCTGATTTTTTTGCTCAATACATATCTACATCTTAAAATCTATGAAATCATTTTTATTAAACATACCAAAGGTAGATAGTTTTGTTGTGACTCAATACCTAATCTAGAGATTTAGAACAAAATGAAACAATTGCAATATACGCCCAGCAAAAAATTACACATTACCATTAGAACTACTTGCCATATAATGACTTACTTTTCTGATTGCCAATTTTCATTACTCGTTTACAAATCACATTACCTAAAATTACAAAAAATGACGTACAAGTTGCTAAATGAAGAGAATGATTTTTTTAGACGAAATAGATTACGTGAAATGTTGACAAATAAAAAAAAATGTAAGTACTTCTCAAGAATCGATTATTTTAGTCTCACGCCTTGTTAAAATCATTAAGTTGGTAATCCAGTAGGGAAGTGCTTCCACCAAAAATGCTTAATTCCAAACTCGATTACCTTTTTTGAGGTATGAGATTATTCAAATGCCGAATTTTTTCATTTCAATAAAAATAATTCTAAACTACTTACAGAGTACTAGATATAAAAAAAACTTTAAAACATTGTAAAATATTATTCAAAACAATTTTTAAAATAGAGAAAGAAAACAAAAGTAACATATTTTAATTGAAATGCATAATTCAGTTTTAATACTTGAAAGCAAAACCTTTTGCTTACAATTACAAAATGTAATTGAAATTGAAAACTTTGTAAATTGTAATTGGATATGTTTCAACTACAAATTACATCTAATTGAAATAGTTTTTTTGCAATTGCAATTAAGCAAAGAATGATTACTTTTATTTAAACAAATTTAATTAATTAAACTAACTTGTTTAAATGTTAAGTAAACTAAAAATTCTTTATATACGAGTAATTTGAGAAAAAGGTAAACCAAAAAAAAAAAAAAAAAAATTTGTTTTGTTTTTAATAATAAAGGTGTATATATGTATATGATTACTTTAGAAATACCAATTATATTGGTTATATCAATTAATTATTTCTATAGTCACAATTAAAATTTTCTGTTGCAATAACCATTTCATTTTAAAAATTCACGTATCGCTAAAGGCCGTGATACACTATCATAGAAAGTCGTGCGATCTGCGAAAATATACAACCCTGGTGTGATGAATTGTTATTGTCTTTTGAAAATTTTCATAAACTCTTATTCGGGCTTAAGTTCAGTAATTTCAATTCTTATTGAATGAAATATTTTTATTAATTAATATGAGTTTCTAAAGAAGAGAAGAAAAATTAAATTAGACTTTTAAGCTGTGGGAAATACCGATATTTTTCTATGCAGCAACGCACTTCATCAGCACCCTAGTCTATCTACTTGGGTAGAGATTGTTATTAACATCAGCTATTTAACGTAAATTCTAATGAAACGGAATGTGAGAAATGATTGTTGTGTACAATTATTGATTTACCTTTGGTAAATACATATGTAAGTATCACTATTCATTTCCACTGTTTTTCCATTTTTGCATTTTTCTATTTAGGTTAGCACGAAGTTATATTACTCTACCTACGTATGTTTAACTATTCTTGGTTATCTTCATTTCATTTCATTTATTCATTCATTTGCAATACATATAGCCTATTGGCCAATTACCTTTTACGATCATCACATTAATTATCTTTTTACTTATTCGATGTACCGTCGGTATTTCCCCCAGCAAAAAAGTCTAGTTGTATTTTTCTTCTCTTCTTTAGAAACTCATATTAATTAATAAAAATATTTCATTCGATAAGAATTGAAATTACTGAACTTAAGCCCGAATAAGAAATTATTTCTGATTAAAATTCACTACAGTTCAACTAAATCTAAAAATGTCTCAATTTTCATAAACTCCATCATACCAGCGTTGTACTTTTCGTAGATCGCACGACTTTGTATGATAGTGTATCATGACCTTAATGAAAAACTTGTGCTTACAAAAGCTATATTCGTTGATTACAACAGAATTGTGTGTTAGTTGTTGAAACCGATAAAATTCGATTGGCTACAAATTCGGTTATCACAACAAATCTGTTTTCTATATGTAAACAAAAATAACTGGATGACGGGAAAATGTTTTCAACAGATCTCACTTATTTATTTTTCATACAATTATTTCAGTTTTCAGCGGACTTCAAAAAGGAGCAGGTTAACAATTCCTCTCTTCATAACTCGTTACATTTTTGAGCGATTGCAAAAATTCTATTTTTGTCTGAAAGGGTATTAGCTTCCCATTGGTCCTATTGTAAAAAAAGTGGCGGGGACATGTCCACAAATTTTTTAATTTTAATTTTATGATATTCTACTTATTTGATTGCTGCTAAACCTCACAAACATCTTTGGTTCTTGTAATTACACAATTTCTTATTTGGACATATTTGAGTGCTTTGTAAACTGCCAGTTAATAGGTTTGTTCATTTACTAAAATTTTTTACGAATTTGTAACAATTGGTCCTGGAAAGTGTTCATTAACTCAAAGTTTGCAAGGAGAGAGCGTTAAAATAGAGAAAAAAATTGAGAGACAAAAACATTCCTACAAATTATTACTAGTAAAATTTTTACTTGCAAGAATTATCGATTTGTTGTCAAATTAATTATTTTAAAAATATCTGAAGAAGTAAAACTGAAAAATGTGCATTTATTTATTAAAAAAATATGTATGTATACGTATGAAAAAAGAAAGCATATTTTCTTAATTTATTAGCCCAATTCACAATCTTGTGTAAATGGTCTTGCATCGTAGCATGTGCAAAATGGTATAGTATATTGATACTCACCACTGAACAATTCTTAGTGGTGAGTATCAATATACTTTACCGTTTTGCAAATGCTATGATGCAAGACCATTTGCACAAGATTGTGAATTGGGCTATTGTTTTTCTTTCATTAAGCCACATAAATTAAATTTCATTGTCAAAGAATTTTGTTTGCTTCTCATATCTGATCAGAGATGGAAAGTCGCATTTTTGTATTTGTTAATGGAATAAAATTAAAAAATGCATAAAAATAGTAATAACACATGAAACTGTGTAAATAATTTCATATTATATGTCAATTTGTAAAAAAATTGCATTTTAAAATATTATCGAACAAAATACAACAGAAAAAGTACAATTGTATCATGATTTCCATCTATGGTTTTGATATGAACAAAATTTTCTTGGAAGTTTTTATGAGTAAAGCGTTCATTTACTTTTTCATATTTAGGAGAGTAATTTTTTAAGCTTCTGCCTTACTCTCTCATTACTAGTTTCTGCTGGGAAAGTAAATGAACAGACTTAATGTGTATTTTCAGCAATGCAAGCAAGCAACTTCTCTAGAAAAAATATATGAAAAGCACTCAAATTTTTGAGTGATTCCTATAATCATTTTCTAGACAAGTCGATTGCTTGCATTGTAAAATCTGCAAATGATTTTGTATAAATTGCTTGATTCGACTAAACAGTTTCCAAAATATGTGTAAACAATTAACTTTTAACTTACTTTGGAGGCTTTTCTATAGTTCTATATTCCTTAAACGCCAAAAGTTCCCTTTGAATACCTTCCAACGAATTGGGAAAATCACGTTGCTGCAATTCCAGTGTCTTCTGTCTAATCCAACTTAATAAATTTGTGGTCAGACGTTCATAGTAAACCTTTTTACGATCTGCGTCCATTAGTTGACCCACAATCTGCAATTAAATATATTGCTTGGTAAGTTCGTTTTTATTTTTAAATAAAACTAATTTATTATTTTTATTTAATAATGGTAAAATTCAATAAAACAAGAGAAATATATTGTTTCGTAAATAGACCGAAACTATAAATGCAAATTATGTATGTACATATTTTATGATACGAAGTATGTATACAATGTTACTTTTTATATTAAAAAAAATATGTAAATGATTTACATCGCGTGGAAAATAAAACCACTCTGTAAATGATTTTCAAAGTAACACAAATCTTCAAAAGTATTTCAAGACAAATATGTGTGTATCTATATAAAAAAAGTGAAACTGACTTACGTTTGCAATACGTTTTCCACTCTTCTGTTCATTTTTCATACGTGCAAAGGTGTGATAATAGGACGCCACATATGTTAAGATCGACTTCTCATCAGGACGTGCTGAATCAATATCTTCAGCATCCAACAAACTGTTGATGAAATAGAATTATTAAATAGCAATAACTTAATATGCGAGTATAAATGCATATTTTCAACTCGAAAACTATGCAGCTACATTCACATGTTGTGGCACAGACTGAATTTACGTTATAAAATTTGTCATGAAATTAGTTGCCAAGGCGAATTGATATAGGTGGTCTTGATTTGCAACTCTGCGTATTCGCATTGTATATTTGTTAGTGTAAAATTTCCTGTTGTCAAAATATTTCTTAACGTTTTGGTTCATTTGACAGCAGGGAATTTATGTCAGCTGGCGAATTAAGATCTCCTTATGTGAATTCGCCTTGTTAGTTGCTAAAGACGTTTTTACTCGTATTTGTCAACAGGGGGCGCTGAGACGACAATCCAAAACAAAATGTGCATGAAGATTAAATTAAAAATTTATAACTGTAAACACAGGTCACCATATTTAACAGATGGTCACCGTACAAGCAAAAAATTAAAAATATGGCAACATTACAAAACTTACCTTGGTATACCCAAATCATTGGCAGCCAGATCAAAAGCATGATTCAAATTATCAATATTTGTATTTTTCGAATTAACAATTGTGCTATATTCAAACAGATCGGGACGATGTGAATGTATTAAAGCATTGAAACCTAAGCCGGAACGCCATGATGAAGTGAAATCTTGTATATTAACACCTGGATAGCCGTGTGTTTTACGTTGACACCACAATAATAAAGCATCTTTGGCAGAACGTTTTTCGGATGACTCATTTTCTTCGTCAACATCAATTTCAATTTCTTGAATTTGAAATCGTAAAATGATTGTCCAAATAAGACCTAATATTAAGCGCGGATTACCATCGACTATATCTTCGGCGCCAATGGATTCTAAACGCACCTAAAAGAAAAAACAAAAACAAAAGGTATATGATAACATATGATACATATTAAATCGAATAAAAAAAATAAAAAAGTTGAGATAAGATTTGCAACCTATTTATAAAATTGTGAATTTATTTAAAATGAAATTTATTTATTATAGAAATTTCTTTGGTTCGTGGTTAAGCATGTCTTTATGCATTTCATTGATGATTTACCGAATCGTCAGTAGATTTCAACTACACTTTTGAACAGTCACAAAGCTCTTTTTCTTATGCACAGACTTTCAAATAATAATATTTTTGAAAATCACAAAAGTATAAAAAAGCGTATTAGACTTAGAATTTTATATAAATAATAATAATAATCTATGCATATTGGATATGAATCCCTTTTTATTTTTCTACACCTTTATACAATTAGAAATTCAATGGATAACAAAATGAAAAAATAAATCAAAATTTAGAAAAATAAAATAGATTCATATCGAATAGAAATTATGTGTTGGGTTTTGTCATTGCCATTCTCAACTAAATTATGAGTTGACGTTTTAGTTGTGTTTTGGTATTGTCATTTACAACTCTGAGTAAATGGTCAACAGAATAAGTCCACAACTTCAGGAAAAAATCGCTGTCAAATTAAAAAATCCCATAATAAAATCTACACGCAAAGAAAAGATATGGTTGTAGAATGGTTGAGAAAACAATATTATGTTATCTGAAGCAAATGTGTGGTCGTTGAAAACTAGTTATTGTTCCTTTAAACATTTATGTATTTCGTTACGATAAACAGAGTAATTTTTGAATTTAATAATTACATTATTATATTCATAGAAAGTGCGATATGGTTAGAGTTTAACAATATAGTTTTGTTAAAAATTTATGACTACAACACAATCTTCTATATAATTAATAGGCGAACATGTTTTTTGTAATCTCTTTTACGCTGGTACCACTACACCGATTTTAAAAAGATTTATATGGTTTTAAAAGATTTCCTGTACAGATGTGCAGAATCTATATTTTATTCAAATCGGTTTAGTATTTTGGGAGCTATAAGCGTTTAAAGTTTCTACTACTACATGCACACATATTACACACGCATTTATTAGCTTACAAGTAAAAAAGAAACAAAACATGAGTGTGTGTGTGTGTTTGTAGTATTTCTCTTGATCTAACAATTTTTTTCTCTTGTTTGTTGTTGTATGAAAGCCATAATAATTACTTAAAGGAAGAAAATTGAATAAAGTGAATTAGCTTGGTTGAAGGGATTTCGTTTATGTTTTTTTTAATTTCATGTATTATTTAATTATTCTTGCATATGTATGTATGTAAGTTTGTGTGTGGCTGTGTTTTAATGAATTTTTTATGACGTTCTAGAATACGGACGAGTGTGTCGTCCGTTTGGTATATCTAGTTTGTATTTATTATTATTTAAAAATAATATGATGTAAATAACAATATAATATTATCCAAAACCATACTATGTTAAGTTTTTAAAAAAGTATTTTCCAGAAACATCTGTCAGTTCAGTATTTCCTTTGTAAGCTATCGGAAGTGCACGGGTGTTGTTAAATAAATAAATAAAGTATAAACAAAAGGGTAGGTCAATAAAAATATATAAGCATATGTGTATTATACAGACATGTCTGTATGTCTGTATGTCGTGTAAGGCCCAATTCATACGATGATTTAAAAATCTTGTTTTATTTTTAATTCTCTTTAAAAGTTGCTTCCAAAAACATTTTACATTCATACGATGATTTTTTTCCATGTTTCTAGTCATGGTGTATAATTAATTATAATTCTTCCAAAAATTTTATCAGTGTTGCCAGTAGATTTTTAAAAAATCCGTTTTTTCGTTTCCCTACATGTTAAAAAATTTACCCCATACGAAAATCTACAAATTTTAGTAATTTAATTTACAGAAAGATAAATTAAAAACATTTAAGGCCTTAATGATCAAACAGAATTGCGGCGTAAACACATTTTCCATACAAATTGACACAGTCGAGAGATAGAATCTATTTTATTTTGATAGCGTTTTTTCTTATCCTCTCACATATAAATAAATATTCTCTCAGCAATGCTACCAAAGACAGGTACTGCGACACCAAAATAATTAGATAAAAGTCCATGTAATTTCGAGCAAAAACAAATTTTGGAACGGTTTATGAGCAAAAATATATTTTTAGTATAGTTATTTTTACATTTATGCACAAAAAATGCAATATGAGAATAAAAAATACCTACATTTTGTTCAAAATAAAATATTTTTCCGATATTCCCTATACTCATATATTAGTGACAAAAATACCTACAGGTAACACTATTTTGTATTAAAAAAAGCTGTAGTCGCATTCAATGCAAGTCAAGTTCATATAAGGTATACTCAGCTCAATTCGCATTGAGAAATTTATACTTGAAATGTCAGAAAAATGTACTGAAAAATGTATTTTGACATCCCACGTATATTCAAATTATGAAAATAGTCACCTGATCCCTTGCGACTACCTAGTATGAATTTGCCTTGCATTCAATGATAAAATAAAATAAAGCAACATAAAACAATTAAAATATGTGTAAAGAAAATTAAAAAAAAACTCGTAGAACGGAAAATGTAATTTTTTTCTACCCCTTTTGCTTTTCTATACCGTTCGCCTACAATCGAAATAGTATTTAAAAAAATTATTGAAAAATCAACGTGTCCATATATTACGTAACGCTCTAGGGGGAGGGGGGGGGGGTTCGAGTTTTGTTACGATTTGTTATGGTGGGGGGGGGGAGGGGGTCTTTGAAAATGTCACGTAACAGAAAAAATACTAATTTTGTACAAAAATACGTATGTTTTTCTCATTTATTTATTTAATTGATCATATGTGTTGCCTACATATATTATGTACGAGTATGTGTACTACATACATCTGCCGAATGTCAACTTTTGATATTCGCGAATTCGAATTCGAATATTTAAAACTTACCTTAAAGTTTATGAAAACTATCCCAAAATTTAGTAGTTGTTAAATAACATTTGAAAATTTTACAAAGTTTTTATAATAAATTAAATAAATTGTAGTCAAACTGAATTGAACTGGTTCTGAATTCCTCATCTTTCTTTATCCATTTACATTCTGAAATATTCTTAATATATGTATGTACATAAAAACTTCTTTTTATATTAAACTGCAACATATATTAACATTAAATCCATAAAATACATAGAAGGAAATGGTAGTTGCAGAAGTTTAGGAAAAGATTTCTTGCAATTCTCATAGACAAAAAAGTGTCCTTTCAAAAAATATATTCTTCCATATATGTACATGACAATATCAAATTATTAAGTTTTAACATTTTTGTTGGTCAACTTGAGGCTACAATGCTTAAGTTTTGAGAGATGTGTTAATGGAAACATGCATACATAGACGTATTTTCATAAGGATATTATTTTAAATTTTTATGCAACAGAACTCAAAAAAAAAAAAATATGAAAACAACAGTGAAATGCGTCTAGGAACTAGATTGTGTGCCCCTCTAATTTTAGGTATTTTTACGGTATATTTTTTTTAATAGGCAAATATCTATTGAAAATGTAATGTTGTAGAAGGGACAAAAATTAAGAAAAGAAAAATTGCATATCTTTGGTAATTGACATCATTTTGACTCATTTGATATCCCAACAATCTGTACGTTTAAGGCGGGTTAAAAATGTTCTCTTTTAGAAAATGAAATATAATTCACCATGGCAACCTTTATTGATCCTAGATATAATTTTTTTTGTTTCACGCACGTTTTAGATTGATTTGAAGATGGCCAAACAGAGTCATCTTTAAGCTCTCTGAAATACACGACGACTTCACTTATAGAAACTAGTGAAAGCGACCGCAAGGCTAATGCCAATTCTCGTCTTGATGTTTGAAATACTGCTCAGTCATCAATACGGATAAATATAGCAGATTATTTGGCAAAAAAAAAAACGCATAGCAAAAAAATATAAAAAATAAATTTTTTTTTAATTATTACAAACTAATATTTGTGCCATTCATTTAAATTTCGTTTAGGATTTGTGAATTTCCTTATATATTTTTTTAAACGAATACGACTATCTAGAAACGGCCGAATGTTTTGGAATGCCAATACACATCACTAACACTGCAATTACACATGCCACTAGTGGCATGCCAGTGTTGTGTACGTATTGTCAACGAACAATTGTTCGAAAAAGTTGAATCTCTTGCCATTTGCTTTGCTGTTTACACATGCCATTGCCACTTCATTTTAAAAATGTCGTCGAAGCGAGCTTCCATTTTTACTTTTCCTTTTGTTTATAGAATAGTTACCTAGTACGTCAAAAAAGCACATTCTTGAGGAAACTATTAACACTATTACTATTTTAATAATATTAGTTCTTTATAATTAAAAAACTTCAGTTTTTCCCACACAAATCAAGTAATAAATCATAATAACGTATTTAACAAGCTAAAATATTAATTTATTTTCACAGTAATCCAATAAATTTGCATCAAATGTTTAACAGGATAACACTTTTCTTCGTTTTGACATTCAATGGCATGCAACTGCCAAATTTTCACTCGCATGCAAATTTTGGTGCCACTGGGGCTGCCATTGCGAAAAATTTGAGTGTGTTAGTGAAAAGTCGTGAGTGTATTGAGTTTTTCGAAATGGCATGCATAAATGGTGCGTAATGCATACATACAGTCTAGGAATAAGCTCTCTATAAAACCATAATTTTTGGAGTTTGAGGATTCTTGAGAAGAAATTTAAAAAATAGTTTCGCCAATATATGGAGTACGTTCATATGTAAGCTTATTTAATTTTTGTCTACGCACTGTGCTAGTCCAACAAATGAATTTAAAACAATGAATTAAATTTAATTTTTTTTAAATAAAAACTTTTAACTATTTAATTTATTTTTTATCTCATTGTTACGTTATTCCTGGGGCGGTTCACAGTTTTGTTACGATCTGTTACTAGGGGGAGGGGGGGGGGGTCAAAAATCAGGGAAAATAACGTTACGTAATATATGGACAACCCCTAAGTAGGTACACATTTCTATATATTCATTTTATTTCAACAATATTAGTTTATTTTTATTTCGAATTTAACGCACATCTGTTTCTACAATAAATATATGATTAAAAAACAAAATAGTATTATTATATTAAATAATACTGTGCTCGTATTTAACAATATTAATTTAATATAAGAACATGGTATGGTAAGTCTCAATTATATTTTTGTCTCATCTAACAATAGTGTTGTCATATTTACAATACTAAGATTAGGTGTAACAAAGTTCATTGTTTTTGTAGATAATATTATTATTAATTCAGATAATAATATTATTAAAGTTTTTTTTTTCTATTAACCATGATACAATAATACAAAGGTACAAACATATTTGACGTATAAAATTAATTCTGGCTTGTGTCCCAATTATTTGATTACTGTTTTTTTGTAAAGAGAGAGGAAAACGTTCCACACAAAATTACGGGGAACTTTTTTTTAGAAATGTTTTTTGGGAAATGTGTAATTTGTGGTTTTGAATAATATATATAATGGTTTATGCTCTGAAGATATGTATATTAAAAATTGTTCAAACATGAATTTTGAACAATGAATCGCATGTGCTTATTTTAAACGGCTTGGCTCTAATAATTCTCTTCTTCACAGCCTTAATTAGCACAAAATAGCATTGTTTTTATACGGTTTGTCTTTCACTTTCTTTTTTGATACCCTTGGTATCTGTGTGTCTGTTTGCCATCGTAGAATCTCATGTTTGTAAAAAATCTGTACACCTATTTTGAAAATACATATCATCCATTTTCTTCTGAGGTTTTGAAAATGTTTGACCTTATGTTTTAAATCTTTAAAATCCCAAACATACAGAGTAGACTTCCTGAATGTGAAACTATACGTGTGGACAACACTGCTTTAAAGCAATAATGTAATGGATGTATTTAATATGGCAGTTACCTTTGAAGAGGAATTTCACTTAGGATCAAACGGGTGCAATGATGATTTACATTCATATGCTCTTCACGGAAGTGCACAGAACAAACCAAAGGATTTTTTTGGTAGCAAACCATCATCTATATTGCATGCTTCTATCCATTTGTGCCGCATATATGGAATTGAAGGAAATTGAAAAAAAACTTGACATTCGTGCCTTTGCTGAAATGCTTGGTATTACTGCAATTGTGGTATATGAAGCTCATTGCTCAACATTTATTTTTTTTTAACAAATCACAATTATTTATTATATATATTAATATCTATTTAATAACTTTTAATATAAAAGTGATGAATTTTTCAATATTTTTATTATAAAACATTTTTTTTTAAATAAAAAAACCTTACCAGTCAACAAAAGTAATCAAAAAACTCGGATTTTCCAAATGAATACGGTAGCATTAATTTGGAGAGTAAAAAATTATCGGGTTAAACGTCAGAAGGTTAATATGGCGACGAAAAGAGAGAATAGTTTTACCTTTATATTATTGTATCATGCTATTAACAATAATATGATTTGACTGAACCATAAAATTCAATGTTGCTGTTTGATTATGGTTACCTCAACCATATTTTTTCTTTGCGTGTACGGCAGTAACTTCAAATGCTCTCTAATTTTTGTTTCATTTTCTTTTGTGCTTATTTTTCATTGTAGTTTTTTTTTCACAAAATGTATAAAACTTATTGAAAGTATTGTTGAGAGAATGTGTAATTATGTATATGTGAGAGAAAAAACGCTGTCAAAATAAAATAAACATATTCTATATGATCAATATCATGGTGTAATTATACAGGTGACTGCGTAAGGATTTGTTATACAAAACTACGGCAACCATATCTGTGTAAAGAACCGAAGAATGTCAAAAGCAGAAAAATAATTGTACTAAAACCAAAACAAAATCGAAGTTTTTGGCATTCTTCAGCTACAAAGCACATAGAGCAAAAAATTATCAGCTGAAGTAGCGCTGCCACCTAGTTAGATACACCTTGATCAATATGAATAAGTCAGCAGCTTCAGGAAAAATCACTGTCAGATTAACAAAGGCCATAATAAAATCTACAGCAGGAACTTCAAATGTTCTCTTATTTTGTTTTATTTTCTTTTGTGCTTATTTTTTTTGTAGTTTTGTTCACAAAATGTATGAAATTTATTGAAGGTATGGTAGCATTGTTGAGAAAATATTTTTTTATATGTGAGAGCATAGGAAAAAACGCTGTCAAAATAAAATAGATTCTATGGCCGGGTTTACATCTGTGTGCCATGTGCCACACAAGCGTAAAAAAAGTGTAACCACTCTAATGAAAAAAACTTTGATTCAGACACGTATTTATTAAGTTAAACGGTTTCCTACATAACTAATAGACAGTTTTATAGAATCTAACATGATTGGAAACAGTTTAAATCAATAAACACATGTCTGAATCAAACAGTTTTTCATTAGTAATTAGTGGTTACGTTTTTTTGGGAACATGGCACAAAAAAAATGCCAGATGTAAGCTCAGCCTATCTTTCGAAAATGAATAACAGCCTGTTTTTCGAAAATGAATAAGTGTATACGTTCTTTAAAATAACGAATGAAACCATGTTTTCGTTTTTAAAACATTTATTTATTTTCATGTGTGTGACAACAAAAGAACTTTCAGTTTGCCACACTCATAAAATTTTTCATGTAAAATTAATTAAAAATCAGTCTACATATTTTTCATTTGACTTTAACGAAACTGTTATTTAATTTTTAATGTTAGAATGTGAACTGGCTTAAAACAGCGAAAAACTATTTTTTCCTTTTATTTTTACTATAAATTACAAAAAATTAAATAAACGAAAAAAATCTAAATGGTTTTTTCTATAAGCGGATTGATTTAACTTTCACAAGAGCGAATCTTGACTTCCGTACAAAGCAAAGATGTTCCCCTTGCTTGTCTAATTTTTCTATTGAGTCAAAATAAAGTAAAGGTTATAAAAAAAAACATAGTTCTAATAAACAACGGAAAATACGAAATGCAATGAAAATCTGTTTTAATGGGTAAATGTATTTCTAATTGAATGCTAAAATCAATTAAAAATTAAATTGCTTACCCTCTTATTTATAAAATTTAAAATTAATTTGAAAGAATTTTATTTAAAACTTTTCATAGAATTGTTTTTAATAGATATTATTTTTTGTATTACTTCACTGTAATAATTATGTGAACTGACAGATGTTTCTGAAAAAGATTTTTTTTTTTAAACTTAAAATAGTATGGTTTTGGATAACATTATATTGTTATTTACATCATATTATTTTTAAATAATAATACAAATTATGTTGTAGTCATAAATTTTTAACAAAACTGTATTGTTAAACTCTAACCATATCACACTTTTTTATGGATGTGATAATGTCATTATTAAATTCAAGCATGACTCTGTTTATCGTAACGAAATAAATGTTTAAAATAACAATAACTAGTTTTCAACGACCACACATTTGTTTCAGAGAACATAATATTGTTTTCTCAACCATTCTGCAACCATATATTTTCTTTGCGTGTGGCTCCATTCGATAGTTTCGATAGTATTTTTTGATGCCATCGATACTATCGATAGTTTTTGATTCTTAGAAACACACGGAAAGTTTACTTTGCAAAGTCTTAATTCAGCTGTGTGAAAGACAGAGTGATAAATACTATCTCTTTCTGTCTTTCTTCCTGCTGAATTAAGGCTTTGCAAATTAAAGTTTCCATGTCTATAAGGGCTGAAACTTATCAATTGTGTATTTTTAACCCCAGACTAAAAAAATGGGTGTTATAAGTTTGTAGTGTGTGTCTGTGTAGCTGTGTGTCTGACCGTGTCCACGTACAGGCCAAACGGCTGGACCGATTTTCATTTAGTTTTTTCTGTTTGAAAGATGACTGGATCGAGAAGGTTATGCTATGTTTGAAGAAAATCGGTCCAGCCGTTTAGAATATATAACATCTTTTCTGAAAAAAGTCGGCTGTTTTTAAAATTTTTAATTTTTGTTATGCTTTATTG
Source organism: Tachina grossa (assembly GCA_949987645.1). Classification (NCBI taxonomy): domain Eukaryota; kingdom Metazoa; phylum Arthropoda; class Insecta; order Diptera; family Tachinidae; genus Tachina; species Tachina grossa. Next base: position 85,929,649 of record OX465276.1, on the reverse strand, counting down.
TTATTCTAATATAAAATCTTGCATTTTTTAATCATTCCATAAATTAATAACAACAAACATATATACACAGTTCTATAAAAAAAAATAAACGAAAAAGCAAACAGATAGATAGATGGATCAATAAAAAATAAATTAAAAAGGAATAAAATAAAAAAAGCTTTCATTATTACTTAAACTATTGCAGTTAGCTAAAAAGTATTCATTTAAAAGAAGGAGAAGCAAACTATTTAGCGTCACCTTTTATTTAAAAGTAAAGAGCATAGACAGTAGTGTTGTTAATTATTCGTCTTTTATGTTTGTTCGAATGAAATTTCATAATTTTTTTCTTGTTCGAACAGACGAATAATTTTGAACTTCTGTTCGAATATTCGAACGAACAAAGAATAAAAAATATATTCGAATGATCTTAAAAAAGTTTGCAAAAAACGACACGTATGTGTATTAGATTAATTTTTATACCCTTTACCAAAAAATGGTAAAAGGGTATATATAGGTTTGTCATTCCGTTTCTAATTTCTAGAATATTAATAAGCGAGCTATAAAGTATATATATTCTGGATCCTTGTGTATAGGGAATACGAATAAGCGATGTCCGTCTGTCTGTACGTGAAATCGGTTTTCCGAAGCTCCAAGAAAAGCTATAGACTTCGTTCTTGGACTGGTGGATCAGAAATTGTCGAAATAAGATTGGTATTGAAAATCAGCAAAATCGAGCAGACGGTTTCAGAGCTGGGAGACTTAAACTTCATTTTGCAATACAAAATAACTACCGAAAACTAGTTTTTAATAATTTTTTATTAAATAAACTTATTTTATACTTCAGTATGAATAAAATTGGTATTTCTAACTAAAAAAAATTAAAAAAAAAATTAAAAATACGTGTCCAGGGTTGAAAAACCTTAACTTTTTTTGTTATGCAAAAGTAACTTACTAAAACAAATTTTTCCTTTTTTTCTATAACTTAAACATATCTAATGTTCTTAAAAGGAAGAGATTGATGTAAATAATCAGAAAAACAAAAAGGATGATTCCAGGGTTGGAAAACCTACGATTTTTGTGATATATACAATTAACTACCGTAAACTAATTTTTTAATTATTTTTATTAAATAAACTTATTTCATACTTCACCACGAATAAAATTGGTATTTCAAATAAAAAAAAAAATTAAAAAATTTAAAAAGGCGTTTCCAGGGTTGGAAAATTTTACCTTTTTTTGTTATGCAAAAGTAACTTACTAAAACAAATTTTTCCTTTTTTTCTATAAACTAAACATATGGAATGTTCTTAAAAGAAGGAGATTGATGTAAGAAATCAGAAAAACAAAAAGGATGATTCCAGGGTTGGAAAACTTTAACTTTTTTTCTTATCCAAAAGTAACTTACTAAAACAAATTTTTCCTCTTTTTCCTATCAATTAAACATATCTAATGTTTTTAAAAGAAAGAAATTGATGTTAGAAATCAGAAAACTCAAAAAGGATGATTCCAGGGTTGGGAAACTGAAACTTTTTGTGATATAAAAAATTAACTACCGAAAATTAATTTTTATTTTTTTTATTAAATGAACTTATTTTATACTTTAGTACGGTATTTCAAATTAAATATTAACCTTCTAGAATTAAAAAGATGTTTCCAGGGTTGGAAAACTTTAACTTTTTTTATACAAAAGTAACTTACTAAAGCAAAATTTTCCTTTTTCTCTATAAATTAAAGATATCTTATATTCTTAAAAGAAATAGATTAGTATAAGAAATCAGAAAAATTAAAAAGTTTGGATTTCAGGGTTGGAAAATCCACACTTTTTGTGATATAAAAAATTAGCTACCGAAAACTAATTTTTTTTTATAAAATAAACTTATTTTATACTTCAGTATTTCAAAATAAAAAAAATTAAAAAAATTAAAACGACGTTTACAGGGTTGGAAAATCTAATTTTTTATACAAAAGTAACTTACTAAAACAAATTTTTTCTTTTTACTATAAATTAAACATATCTTATATTCTTAAAAAAAAAGATGGTGTAAGAAATCAAAAAAAAAAAAAACCAAAAAGGAGGATTCTTTGTGATATAAAAAATTAACTACCGAAAACTAATTTTTATCTATTTTTATTAAATAAAATTATTTTATGCTTGATAACGAATAAAATTGGTATTTCAAATAAAAAAAAAACAATTAAAAAAATTAAAAAGACGATTCCAGGGTTGGAAAACTTTAACTTTTTCTACAAAAGTAAGTTACTAAAACAAATTTTTCCTTTTTTTTTATAAATTAAACATTTCTTAAATTCTTAAAAGAAAGAGATTGGTGTTAGAATTCAGAAAAATCAAAAAAGATGAGTTCAGGGTTGGGACACATACACTTTTTTGATATATAAAAGTAACTAAGTCTAATTAATTTTTATCTTTTCCTTTATAAATTATATATATTTTACGTTTTGGAAAGAAAAGTTTGGTATAGAAAATTATAAAAATAAAAGCCACAGCTCCAGAGCTGGAAACTATGATTTTTTTTCTAGACATTAAAGTAACTAATTAAAACATTTTTTTTTTAATTTCCTTTTTTTTACTTAACACACTTTCTATATTTTTTTAAGAACTACTAGATTGGTATAAGTAATCAGAAAAATCTAAAATTATGATTCTAGGGTTTGAAAATTATTATTTTTTTCTTTGTTCATAAAAGTAAGTATGTGCTTGAGTATGTATCTCTATACTACATAAACGCACTTTGGTAAAGGGTATATAAGATTCGGCACAGCCGAATATAGCACTCTTACTTGTTTTATTAACAAACGAAAAATATTTCCTTACACAAGAAAAACAAATAATTTTAAGAACCTTTGCCGCAGTTGACGATTTGGCATAGATAAGAACTCTATGTTCCACTTATACTATTGAAGTAACAGAATCGCAAAAAATAAAAGATTAAATAAAAAAATTATGATAACTTCCAATCGACTACACCGATTTTTTTCAAGTATAAATTAGAAGATATACGATCATGTCGCCATTCAAACGAAAACAAAGCAAAATTAAAATCGGTCACGACGTTGGGGAGCTACGTCGTCAAAGACAGGCAGATCAACAGAATATATCTAAAATATGTGATATATTCTAAACGGCTGTACAGATTTTCTTTAAATATAGCTAAGAACACCCTCGAACAAGTCATTTTTTATTTTATTTTTAAAGACAAGTAACAATCAGACAATGAATGCCTACTACTATTATAAGGAAAGGGATAGTAACAGAAAAGATAGGTGGTGAAGGAATAGATAGAGGAATGCTTCATTTTTTTACGGATAAGGATTAGTATCTCTTGAAGTCGGTATAGTTCAGTGACCAGTGACTATGCCTTCATCATTTGAACTTTTCTACAACAACTGAAATAAAGGGACAGTAATGCACATCAGAAAAATACGTGGTGTTGTTGTTTAATGACTGTCAGATAGCGGGCTCAATCCTAAAACCTTCGGTTTTGTAGTCAACGTGCCAACTTCTTCAGCCAATGCCACCCTCAACAAGGAAAACTAAATCAAAATCGGTCCAACCGTTTGGTCTGTACGTCGACTCGTACATACAAATAGATACACAGACACAAACTACAGACAAACTTATAACACCCCTTTTTTGTCAGGAGTTAAAAACTGAAACGAAATTAGTTAAAAAGTATAGTTATTTATACACATTTACAAACATTTTTAATATGTTATTTTTTTTTTTTTTTGAAAAAATCATTTAAAAACCGAAGATAACCCAAAAAATCTGTTTATACAAGTAGTTAAGGAAATTCTTCGAATATTAGACAAAAATTATTCGAATAATTTTTTATTCTAAATTGAAAATTTTTGTTCGTTCGAACAAATATGATAAAAAGTTGTTCGAATATTCGAATAATTTTTGTTCGAATGACAACACTAATAGACAGTCCAGTAGTCGTCAAATTTAGCGCCGTCAAGTTTCTTCAAGTATCAAAGCCGTTGGTACATAATAGTAGATAAAAACTGACATCTTATGTTGAAACAAATCAAAACTAATTAATTTGTTTTCACATTTATATATGTAATGATAACCATTACCAAACCAGGCGGCGAAATTTGAATGTTGCATTTTTTATTACACAGTCGCCATCATTCCGTTTTTATTGACTGATTTTTTCTCTTTTAGTAGAGTGTTTTTGTCGATAGTATCGCTATCGAAAAAAAATATCGATAGTCCACTTAAAATAAAACTATCGATACTATCGATAGTACCATCGATAGTTTTGCAGTTCTACAATGTAAGGCAACCACTCTTTCACTAGTTAAGAAGAATTGCTTAGGATCATTACCCTACACAAAAAATTGCATTATGCTCGAGACCAAGCTTTTGCATGCTGGGAAAATAACTTTCCTTCTGGATTTCAATATACTTGGTCCTATCAATTTTTCCTTCTGTAAATTGAAGACTACCAACGCCTCTTCCATCTGAACAACAGCATAAAATCTTTAATGGTTGGATTGATATGAAGGGGCGAGTTGTGTGTTTGCTTTTCTCCATACTTAAAATGTTGAATTACTTATGTATGTATGTGGACGCATGAACCACCCACTTTGTAAAATTTCTGTCTATCACTAGAGGTTCTTTTTTGCAACTCTACTGACAAATCCAAACTACCAACTTCTGGTATTTAATTTGGACCGCACTTAGCTTTTTATTTTCTTTCAGCAATCGAATAATTGACCTTTGCACTCTGTCGGTGAGCTATGGAAGGCGATGCTAACGTGTTTTTTTTATATATTTTACATTTTTCTAAGTTTTATGGCAGAAGGTAAAATAAACCGATCGAAATGAAAATTCGTAATCAAAACAATTTCGATTGATTTCTGTGACAGACCTGATAAACTGTTATAAAAATAATATTTAAGCAAATAATTATAAATTAAGATTGAAAGAAGTAAAAAAGATATAATAATTTTTAATGAAAACGCGAAGAGGTAACCGTACGTATACTTTAGTAACTATGTGTACATACTATTCAGTTATTTGTGTTATCTTGAGATTAAAGTTATTTATTGCGATATGTTCAAAAGGAATTTCTTAAATAAACCATGACTGACGTACAATATATACATATTTTAATACTCGTACTTTGTTCAAATCATAGAAATGGCAATATTTTTATACAATAGATTATTATCAATACGGATTCGGAAAGTTTGCTTTTTGTGGCTTAAACAAGTCTAGATCAGTGGAGCTCGTTTCCTAGGTCAGTTGAGCAGCTACATATCGTCATGTGAGAACTTAAGTGTCCAATACGCCATTATAAGCTTTTGGATATTGGACACTTAAGTTCTCACATGACGATATGTCTTAGCATATTGCAGCTAAATTTAGCACGTTTTATTTTGGTCTAGTCGTAAATTTTTAACATTTACCATTCTGTCTGGAATATTAGGCGTTTTGATTTTATCTCATGTTTTCAAAAACACAGCATTACTAACCCTTATTCAGTATTCATATTACGCATTTCATAGAGCTTTTAAAAATGTTTGGATTTATAAAAGAAATATTAAAAGAAAACGAAAGCTTTTCGATACTCATTAAAAACGGGACTGAAAGTTGAACTATGAAAACTACATGTTCAATTTATTTTATTTTGGAAATTAAAAATTGTATATATTGCTAAAATGCAAAAAGGCGTACAATTAAGTTTTATTAGATTCTTCAAAAATGTAAACACGTTTTTAAAACAAATAAAACAACTAAAAAATTTCACTTTCACTGTTTATTGTCTCTCTTTAACTTACTTATCACTTATACTCTTATTAAGTTTTTTATTAATTATTTCTTTTTAAGTCCCTTTTCACTTTCAACTTTTTCTGCATACAAGTCAGCTGTTTTCAATGTTGTTGATGTTTTTATAAGAAATTGCAAAAAACCGATTACTGAAAACGATATTTCTTCGCACGTCTTTTAGATCTGTTGACGTCGAACTGTCGGAAATGAACGTTCGACGACGAAGAAATGAAGTGCGTATTCTCGAATAGCCCTGATTACCTCCACCATGCTTTATAGTTTTTAAAGTTTAGCCAGGATTTATTTCTCGGTTTAGTAAACATACTTTTGTGCATTCATAAGACGTAACTGTTGCGCAACCGTTGAGTGTTTGTCTTAGAAACTTTGTTAGGTGGCAGAAGCAAATATTTGTTAAATTTTACATTACAAATACGATGAAGTAACGAAATAAAGATATAAAACTAAATTATATCCATCAAGTCGCTTCTAAGACCTAACTGTTTGTTGGTGCCAACAGTTTCACAACTGTTGAGTTCAACAGCTACGTCTTATGAATGAGAACATTGTTTCCAAAAGTCCTACGTTTATGGTATCTTTAAAATTTTGTTCTTTATTCATTATTTAGACATGTAGTACATAGTTTTCTTCTAGCAATACATCTTCGCAATCCGTTTTGAAGAAGGAAGTCGTTGTCGTATATTACGATCGGAATTTTTTGGGCATAGTTGACCATATACTTCATTATGTCTTTCTTTTGATCTGATAAATGAATTCAATTGGCTAGTTTTGCTTATTAGACGCTCATAACGTGAAGTTTTGATACTATCTCTCGGTTTTTTTTTCAAAGGTTTTCTTTTGTCTATAATGCTTACAAAATTATCAAATGAATTCTTTCGCTTTATCACTAACAAAAAATTCAAAATCGAGATTTTAATTGATTATTATGATTTTTTTTCCTTTTTGATTATCACTACTTATGTATTATTTATAACTATCACTAAGTTTATATGTCCGACAGTGGTCGGGCCTAATAATTATATTCTAGATTTAAGATTTGAATACTTATTGTTAGTTCATATTTGAAGATGCAATAAATAAATACATGTATTAAAAAATAAAAAATAAATAAATTATACAAACTGTTTTTGAGATATGCTAATTAATAGTGTATATATATGTATGTCTTATACCTTAGAAGTAATTTAAAAAGGTTTTCTTGAACCAAGTCTCCTCAATTCTCTTTTAAAACTACCCGTTTGTTTACGCAAAGACAGTCGTCTCTTGAATTTGAAGTAACTTTTCGGTACAAGCAAATCTGTACCGCCCCTTTTTTACTCTCTGTTCCATAAACTCAAACTTGCTTCAAGAAGAACTGATGTGTGAGAAAGTAAAACGTATTAACAGTACATGAAGCTGAGTGCCAATTTCTTTTTCCCTCAGTTCTCTTGCTTATAATCTTATAGTTATCTTATCCATAAGAATCGCATTTTGTGAGCACGGAATTAAGAAAAACATATACTGGGCTAAAATCGTCATATCGGTGATCGTATCGGCAATCGTAAGGAAACAAATTAAGTGATACGTCAATCGTATAAATTGAATAGGATTTCAGTACATTCACGTATATCATAATCCGAAAATGGTGTTTTTAGGTGACTACTTGCACGTTCACGGATGTGACGATTCGACCCCTGGTAACTTAGCATTTACAGGTAAAAGTGTAAGTTCGAAAAACTCAATTCACTCAAACTTTTTTACTAATACACTTACACTTGCGGCATTTTCAGCCAATCGGCGTTTTTTTTCGAAATTCGTGTTGATCATATTTACACACAGAACTTACATGAAAGTACTTGCATGTTTAAGCACAAGATAATTTTTCATGCATTTACATATTTTTTTTCGAAATAATAATCATAGTTTTAAATTATAAGGGATTTACAAACTATAATCTATCCAAAGTTCTTACATTGTTTACTTATGGATCTTGCTTTTTAAAAAAATTTATATTTTATACATGAACAGATGTGCATACACACATAGTGTTATAATTAAACATTAAATGATCTAGTCTTACAAAAAGTGCATTGCATGTTTTGAAAACATTGAATCTCAAAAATAAAATAAGCAAGTGATCATTATATATCTACGAGTATCTATCATTATTCCATGGAAACAGCCACATTAGACTGTCTGTTTAGTCGTTTAGTTTTTACAATCGACACACATAAATAAATATACGTTGAGATTTGCTGAGTCTTCAAGTCAAACTTTCACTTTTCATTTTCATTACAGGAAAAATTGCAATTTATTACTTATGCATACATACATAAGTTTACACATACATACATATGTACTAGATTATTATTTTTTTATTTTCGATGTGTCAGAAACAGAGAAGCCAGAAATATTCTAAATAAATATATTTTATGCACAGAACAAGGTGTATCTAACTAGGTGGCAGCGCTAGCTACTTCAGCTGATAATTTTTTGCTCTATGTGCTTTGTAGCTGAAGAATGTCAAAAACTTCGTTTTGTTTTGGTTTTAGTACTATTATTTTTGTGCTTTTGACATTCTTCGGTTCTTTACACAGCTATGGTTGCCGTATTTTTTTATAACAAATCCTTACGCAGTCACCTGTATAATTACACCATGGCACAGAATATGTTGATGATAAAATATTTATATTTATTAGAGACCTGCGTAAACATTCTTGAAATGTAAATATGTACGTCTTGTTTTTTAAATATATTCTCGTGGCATGTATTATACTCAACCAATAATAAATGCTGTGATAGAATAAGCGAAGCACGATGGGTGTATTGATGTTCGTGTACATTAGTGTTTCCAAGCGATGCCGCGAAGTATTCTTGTTCATAACAAACAATCAAAAGAAGTAGTGTTGATGCGTGTATGCTTGTTAGTTTGCATATTGTACGTTTGAGTGTGTACGTAAGATGTAGATGCAAAGCTATTATGTGTTTAAGGGTGATTTTTTAAAGCAAGCACACCAGCTAAATGTCAATGCATGTGTGCACAGCCAAATAAAAGAGTATACACACAATGTGTGTGTGTAGGTACTAGGGTTTGGGATTTCCCAGACTTTTGCACTTCCCGGGAACGGGAAAAACTAATTTTCTAAATTAGGTACATTTATTAAATGAAAGTTGGCGAAATTTCGATAGTTTTATTAATGTAAGCATTCTTTTTAAATACAAGTTAATACAAAAACAGTTCTAAGACAAATTTTTAAGTGACTTCAAGCAAATAGAATATTCATATGTAGTTTATTCTCAGTAATTAGTAAGAGATCATATAAAGACCAATTGACGACTGTTACCGCAATTAGTAAATAATTTCATAATTAGACTTCGAAGTCATTATATTAAGAATTTGCCTTGCTTGTTTCTCATTCTTTTTGAAAATTTTCCAGGATGATTCTTATCGTTAAGTACACGCAAGTTTCATTACAATACACAGCTGCCCCAAATTTTACATAGCCTGAGCCACAGTCTGAATGTCTTTCATTCATCACTTCAAGTTCGCTTAACACCGAATAATTATTTAATTTAGGAAACAATTATATCAATGCAATCATTGATATTTATACAATGTATTCAACTTTCTTATGTTATGGTGATTAAACGACAATCATTCAGACTATAATACAACTATTAGGACTTTTGACTAAAATGCCTCGCTGATCTAATTTCAGTTTCAAAAATTTCAAAAAACAATAACATCTCTGAATTTCAGAGTTTTATTTTCCATAAAAGTATTATCTAATACTTGTAATATAGTTTGAAACGGTCTTTACAATAATATGTATGACTTCAATTTATAGAAAGCTTATGAAATTTTCGTAGAGATTTGAACAGACCATATTTTTATTTTATATTAAAATAAACATTTATGGGCATTTTACTACTTGTTTATCGGTGTCCAAGTAATTATTTCTTTCCTACAGTTAAATTTGAAACAAAAAACAAAATTTTAGAATTTGTTTTTGTTTTAAATAAAATTGTTATGCAGGGTATACACGCCCAGCAAAAAATTAGACATTACCATCTGAACTACTTGCCATACAATGACTTACTTTTTAGATTGCTAAATTGAAGTACTTGCTTACAAAACACATTACGCAAAATTTTAAAAACAGGAAGCAGAAGTTAAACATATTCTATGGGTTTTAAAAGAAGACGTGAAAATATTGCCAAAATAAGTAGTTATTTTAAATAAATTATAAATATTTCTAAATTGCCTACTTATTTATTTTAAACTAAAAAAAATAAGTACTTACATTTTGGAAAATAATTATTTAAATATAAGTATGTATGTAGTTCTAAATAATTTTTTTCATTTACGGTTTTAATAAAAGTTCATCAATGAAAGCAATTGAAATTTTTCTAAATATAGTACATATTTATAAGTAACAATAGAGGCACTGATACGAATAAAATATAACCCACTTCAATTGAGTTTATAAAAGAAATTTTACAAAACAATAAGTTTTTTTTTTAAATTATTTAAATTTTTCTTAAAGGTTATTATATGTATATTAATTCAAACTGAGTTTGTAACCAAGACCTTCCATTTACTCAAACAACGGCATATTTAAAAAAAAGTAGTTCAATCAAGAAAAAAACTATTTCCCACAACGGAAAATATAATTAATTCGTACAATAAATAACATAACTACTTCTCAAGAATCGATTATTTTAGTCTCACGCCTTGTTAAAATCATTAAGTTGGTAATCCAGTAAGGAACAGCTTCCACCAAAAATGATTAATTCCAAACTCTGATTACCTTTTTTGAAATTTTTTGCTGGGCGATACTTAATTACGTAATTAGCGTAGCACGCTTTTTAAGATACACGTTACTACAAATCATACTAATTCATTTGAAAGAAAATATTTAAGGCAATACCCACGCGGATAAATGAATAATGTGGTGGATTTATTAATTAAAAGTGAACTGCAGTGGAAAAGAATGAAAAAAATAATGCAAAAAGAAGAAAATTGGCATGTTGTAGAGAATGATTAAAATAATATTTTATTTTCTTTTTTTAATTAAAATATCCTGTACATAAACCTAATTTTAAAATTGAGACGCAGAAACACTGCGTTTTCTAAATCATTTCCTCATAAAACTAATTTTGCTGTACAACAGCATGATACACAATACTTATTATCGTACTTATCGAAGCTCCGCCTACAAAAATAAAATATGTTTGATTTTCGTACTACAAAGTATACTTCATAAGTACGACAGCATGATACACTTTACTAATTTCATACTTATACGATTTATCGTACGATTTGTATTGAAAATGGAAAACGTATCAACTTTAAAAGAGAACTTAAACAATTTCATCGTGTGAATTTAGTCATATCATCATTCAAACGACCTTTTGTAATATATACAAAAAAACACTGAAAGTTTTAATATTAAAGTTAAACAGGATTATAATACAAATTTCTTATATGAATGAAAATAAATGTCACTGTCACTTACGCCATTATAAAAATATGTGTGCCAAAAAAGGTTTTTTTATACTTATGAAATAACGTGTACTTTGAATTTCCCGTTTTCCCGCGAAAATCTCAAAAATTTCTTGGGATTAGGTAGACATTTCCCGGGATTTCCCGCCTGGGAATTACCAAACCCTAGTAGGTACATACATAATATTTGTATACGCGCCTATGCGTATATAGAAGCAAGCCTGACAAATTCTTCCGGCACGAAGTAACGGGTGTTTTTTTAGAGGTATAGAACTTCGAATTGAAATAAAACACAAGAAAATCGTTTTAATGTCCATCAATTTGGCTTTATTGGAAGGATAATTTTATGCCATTAATGTTTAAATAAGATTTCGGCATGTGGCCGCCGCGGCTGGCTCGAATAAAGCCAATTCTACAGGTCCAATTTTCAACCACTTTTTCGAGCATATGGGGCCGTATGTTGGCAATAACGCCACGAATGTTGGCTTCCAAGTCCCCTAACGTTTCTGGTTTGTTGGCGGAGACGAGCGACTTCACATATCCCCAAAGAAAATAATCCAATGGTGTCAAATCACACGATCTTGGTGGCCAATTGACAGGTCCATTCCGCGAAATTATGCGCTCATCGAATGTTTCCTTCAATAAATCGATTGTGACGTGCGCTGTGTGGCATGTAGCGCCGTCTTGTTGGAACCACAACTCATCCACATTCATGCCATCCAATTCGGGAACAAAATAGTCGGTTATCATGGCTCTATACCGGTCTCCATTAACGGTAACTGACTCTCCAGCATTATTTCGGAAGAAGTATGGCCCAATGACTCCACCAGCCCATAGAGCACACCAAACAGTCAGTTTTTGTGGATATAATGGCGTCTCAAGGGTCTCATGTGGATTCTCTTCACTCCAAATGCGGCAATTTTGCTTGTTGACGTAGCCATTCAACCAAAAATGAGCCTCATCACTGAACAAAATTTTGCGATGAAAATCAGCATCGAGATCAATCTCATTTTCGGCCCATACACCAAAATCACGACGCATTGCATGGTCTCGCGGCTTTAATTCTTGCACAAGCTGGATCTTGTAAGGTCGCAAGCCAAGATCTTTGCGCAAAATCTTCCATAAAGTTGATGGACAAAGCTCCAATTGCTGTGCACGGTGGCGAATCGATTCATTCGGGTCCTCTTCAACACTTTGCTCTACAGTGGCAATTGTTTCTTCGGTGCGCACTGTTCGACGTCTCTGCGGATGCGTATTATCACATAGAGTAAACGTAGTGCGAAAACGATCCATGGTTAACCGAATTAATTGCTCTGATGGACGATTATGTCGACCATAAAATGGACGGAGCTTGCGGTAAACTTCGCGAACTGAACCATTATTTTCGAAATAAATTTGCACGATTTGCAAGCGTTGTTCTTTTGTCAACCTGTTCATGATGAAATGGCAAACCAAACTAAATATTAATCACTTGACAGCTGACAAAATGGCCGCCAGTTAAAAAGTGATGCCAACTTAAAGTTCTATACCTCAATAAAAAACACCCATTATTTTCTTCTTTACTTATACACATACAATAACTGAAACAAATGTCTTGCCAACAGTTTTGTTTATCGTTTGTTTTATAAGATTTCGCTATAGTACAGCATTTGAAAAATTCCTCATGTCTTAAATGTACTTGCAAGTGGTCTTGTGCAGGACGTTAATATATGTGCAATTTATGTTCTGCGCTATTTATTGATGTTTCTCATGCATTTGATAAAGTATGGCACGAATGCCTATTTTTAAAATTGAAGACGTATCTGCCAATAAACGTACAAAAACTTTTGAAAAAATACATAATTGATAGAAAGTTCACTGTTCTGGAAGGAGAGTTCACGAGTGTGCCCGAATCTATATCTTCTGGTGTGCCACAGGGTAGTATTCTGGGTCCTGTCTTGTATTTAATATATATGTACTTGTGATATGCCTGTGAGCAATAATATCCATATTTCTACATTTGCCGATGATACAGCCTGTATGAGTGTGCACGAAAACCCTTATGAGGCATCACGCAACCTCCAGGAACATATTTCTCAGCTGGAAACATGGTTGAACTTATGGAGAATTAAAGTAAATGAACCAGAGTATTCATATAACGTTTACCCTAAGAAAAGGTACTTCGAATCAACAATCAAAATATTTCTCAACATTCTCAAGTGAAATACCTTGGTATACATCTTGATCAAAGGCTTACATGGAAACATCACATTGACTCTAAGTTAACTTAAATGAATACGAGTATATTGGTTGATTGGCAGAAACTTAACACTCAGCCTAGACTGCAAACTTTTAATATACAAGTAGCTTTTGAAGCCAATGTGGTGCTGCGGAATTCAGTTATGGAGCACTGCTTCAGCTTCCAATGTCGAGAGAATCCAACGAAGGCAAAACAAAATTTTACGGTTAATAACATCGGCTCCATGGTACATCCAAAATTCTATTATACATCGTGATTTAAATATGCCACTAGTGACTGAAGAAATTACAAAATACGCAGGCAAATATTTAACAAAACTCGAGTCACATCCTAATCCGCTTGCTCGTAATACCTAATTACCCCTGGTCAAAATCTCAATTATTTTTTGCGAATAACTAGCGGCTTATATTTTTTAGCCTTCTAATTTCATTTGGAATAGCTTAATTTAGGTTATACTTTGGAATATTTCAACTTAAATGTATTATTTAGTGTGTAGAACGTAGTTTGCTTAAAAAATAAAAGTTAACAGAAAATTTCCCAATTTAACTGTAAAAGAAATAAATTTCTGAAAATCGAATTGAACACTTAAAAGTGCTCTCCTGCAAAACAGTAAAATGTGAGTTAAGCACTTTTTCCTTATTGCCACAGATTTTTCGGGTCCCAACCAAATATGGGATATCATATCTGCGCATAATAATACCAAATGAAAATTTGTTCGATCAGAAGTTTATGGCGAATAACTTTCCAATACATTTTAGTCCCGTTTAAAGGTAGTTACTTATCATGTTTTTGGTTTCCCTGACTATAACAAACAACCACATTGAAGAGGCGTAGTTTAAAAAACTATAACAATTGGCAAATAAAAAATAAATGCTATTATAATTAAAAATATTCTTTGTTATTTTTTGCCACAGTTTTCAGTTTAATTAATTACGTGAATTTAATGTGAAAATATTAAAACATTAGAAAAAATCTTAAATTTAGCTAAAGGCATTGTGCTTTTTTAATTAATTATATTTTAACAGCAGGTTTACTGATGTCATTTTTCTTACACTCATCGAAAAAAAGTTGTTTTTAATTTCATAAACAATACAACAACATCAGACTTTTACCGAAAAAAAAAAAATTGCAACTACTGACTGATTTTAGCAAAGGAGCTCAAAAAATATCTCTGACCCTATTTATTATAGAGTGAAGTTTGAGTTTCCCCTAGAGTTTCTACGCGGTAAAAAAATTCTTATTTTCTTACAAAACCCGGGACATTTTCAACGGGAATTTAAGATACACGTTTTTTTGAATTGGCTTTTTTTAAATTGCTGTTCGTTGTTTTATTACTTAAAAATACAATTTTTTAACGATGGAAGCAGATGTAATAGAAGTTTCCAAGGTGACTCCAACAACTTCAAGCGTTACGAAATATTTTCAATCTTAAAACTCTTTATAGGAAATAGTATTTAGATTGGCAGATGTAGATGGAGTTTCCATCCACTATAACTCAAAGCATATGAATTTATTTATTTTTGAAATATTGTTGTTCTTGAAATTAACGAATGAACCCTACAAAAATAGTATCAGTCAATTGACTATTCATTTGATCGGAAGTCATACAGGATATATTCATCATTAAGGCTGGTACTCTGTTCAAAGTTGTGAAAAATTTTCAGCACCATTGATTATTTCGCGTGAAAAATTTGACATGTACTAAATGTAGCCCAACTCGCGATTTTTTTTTTATAAATTTCTCGCTTTTATTGCTTGAAAGTATGCAACATTGTTAAAATTCTGTGCGAAAAAAGCACTGCTCATGTTCATGGTACAATTATACTAGGTACATGCACGACTACAACAAAATTACAACACCAAAAAACACATTCATTTTGTTGGTATAAACAAACGTGTAATTGTCAGAAACAGATGCCTTTTGTTTTTAAAACTAACAATTACAGGGTAACTAAAGTACAATTGCAGACGCGGCATTCATGAATGATTATAGTCATTCAGTGTTGCCAATAGGTGTGTAATTACACAGAGTGTGCAATTACTCTCATATGTAGGCCATGTAATTACATTCATATATAATCTGTGTGTAATTCTACTTTATGTTTTATTTTTATTTATTTTTGTTTTCATTTCAACTTACAAAAAACATTTGTAGTGTAATTTTCTTCAATATGTAATTGGAAACACATCCATGTGTAATTTCATTGGCAACACTGTAATCATTTTATGCACACACATACACTAACATTTTTGCAGCTTGTAAACAAAGTTTGACAACTGTAGGTATTGTATACATTAACAGGCTGGGCTTGTGCATGTACCTGTTATAATTGTATCATGCTCATGTTGTTTCGCAGCTATACTAAAATGATACCAGACTAATTTTGCATGGAAAGACATGATTTGACGTGTTTTTCACAGCAAGAACAGAGTAGTACTTTTGCGAATTTAAGGTGGAAGTATATACTACGCGTTACGCGGCAACGCTTTTCTGGCTTGTTAAACGTTTAACGCTATACAAATGGAAAGTTACACAACACGCTTTTGAGGTTTTTTTAGTTGTAAAATTTAAAGCCTTTGCTGGCTTTAGTTTTCTTTATATATTTATTGCATTTTTCTATCCATTGTTTAATAAACAATTTAATTTCTTATCATTTTTGTGTATTTTAGCTTATGAATCTGGCAGCACTAGCTGTCAGTTTGTATACAACGCGTGAAAGTTGTAGAATGTTCAACTTTTTGCGAGGTACGCGCGAACTATGTAACTCTATGTAACTTGCCTTACGAAAACACACTATTTCAACTTTTTTGACAGCCGCGTGTATCGCATTAGCGCATTGAACGCGTGTTATGTACTTCCACCTTTATTTCGTAAATATTTCATACCAAATACTTTTATATTTAGTTTGACAGCATTTCGTACGAAATTGTGATCAGAGTACCAGGCTTTATTACGTAGAAAAAAGTTTCAATTCAATTTTTTTCAATTCAATTTCAATTTATTATTCAACTTTGAGTAACTGAGCCCAATGGGCCATAAATAGTTAATATTAAGGGCAAAATTAAAAATGTGATGGAAACTTTTGTGTACGTGTGATATTGCATCTCACTCTAACGACTATAAAACATATATGTAGTTGCACTGCTCCCTCTACTTCTCTTTCAATGATAGCATAAATATTACTCAAGTTTGACTGATCATAATTGACTGGATATATTAGTCACAATTGAGTAATCATACATAATTGATATACTGACAACAAATATAATTTTTATATTATTTTATTTGTTTTTTTTTTAAATAACATATTTAAAACAAATAAACAAAACACCAAATAACTTAAGCGCTATCTATCCCTCCTCACACCTTTTCATCACCAACGCCATACTTTTTACATACATATATCTAAAATTTTCAAGAGAAATATACATATTAAATTAAACTTTGTGAATTTCTTTTATTGACTATTTTAGTTAACTTTTTTTTAACATTTTTTAAACTATAATTTTCACAGACTGAATGAATTGTATTTTTTTTAATAAAACTCGATATTAACAAGTTTTGACATATATACATATATACTTTAGAAGTTCCACTCTAACATATATGCTAGAGTAGATCAACTATAATTAATAAATAAATCAATCATCGCTTCCGATCAACCCAGTCAGCATGTGGAAGATTGTTTCACCAAACTGAGTCTCTTTCGACTGCCTTAAATGATCAAAAACTGATTAATCACTTCTGCGCTTAAAATATGATTCGAAAATGAATCCCAGAAACTCTTAGAAAGTGATTTGTTTAAAAAACAAAAACAAACAGCAAGCTCGTGCAATAAAATCAAGAAAATATAAAAATATAAAAATTTAAAACAAAAAAAAAACTGAATGTAAATACTCACAAACTGTCTCGAAAGTGAATCGAAATTGATCAGAAATGCGAGTCATAAAAGACTCTTTTAGAAGACTCGCGGCTAGGGTACCATTTTCTCCCGAATGAATAGTCATTTTCGACTCGAAAACGAGCGCATAAATGCTTATTTTAATCGTGCGGAGGAGTCGAAAAAGACTCGAATATGATCATTAATTTCATAAAATGCTGACTGGGAAATGACTAGTCAATTGACTGTCACTATTGAATTCAATGTAAAATTGATGCAAATGTGTTAGTGAAAAAACTTTGTTTGTATTAGTTTCCGTCATTCATTTCTTGCAGGGAAGTTGTTTTGTTTTTAATTTAAATGTTGTATGTTTTTTTTTTCATAAAGTTATATTTTTATTGAGGCCATTTAATTAAATTCATATGTTTTAGAAATTCACGGAATAGAAAATTTTTTCTCTATTCCCGCGAATTGAAAAAGTCCGGAAAATTAGAAACCATAGTTTCTCCTTTTTGGTACATTCTCTGTCGGGGAATGTGTGGTTGACTACAAAAATAATTAACTTATAGTTAACTTTTCTTAGACTAACTACAAGCTAACTGCAATGTCATCCAGAACAGATCCAAAATTAATACATAAAGCACCCCATACACGTTTCAATTCAATTGTGAATTGAGTCTTTCAATTGAATTGATTCTTGGCCACACACTTCATAAACTGAATAGAAAGATTTTCATTCAACTGTCAAATTTATATTTTTTTCACAATTACAAATTTAAAAATTTAAAACTTCTATTGCATTCATTCATTAATTTATATATTTTTTATTTAAAATTCAATGAAATTAAATACAATTTTAAAAATACACAACTTTTTCTATACAAAATAAAGCTACAAACATAAATTTTGACAACTAATCAAGAGACTCGAGCACACACAGCACAATCGAATTGAAAAATTTACTAGTCAACATGAAAAATCAAAATTTTTTGATTTTTCTTCAACCAACTCGACAACTGCCAAACTAATCAATTGATAGAGCCACACACGCTTTGATTTGGACAACAACCGACTCAATTGAAAATTGAATTGAATCGTGTATGGGGCGCTTAAGTTGAGTATGTAACACACGAAAAAATATAAAGATATGCGGACACCACTACATGATGAAAGACTAAAAAAAAAGACCCGTGTCTCCCAGTTTTGTCCCAAGTCATCTACTTTTGTTATGGGCCCTCAAAGATTTGGGCCATTGCATTTTCTCAGGATCATATCTTGCAAACCGTACGGAATTTTGATTTACTGTCTGAGACAAAGTTGTAGCTCTTGTCACAAAGAACAAAAATTGTGAACAAATAAAATCAGAAAGACTTCATCTTCAGGATCAAAATCGCAAAAATTTAAAAAAATTCGATTTTTTTACCTTTTCCCCTGTTCAGGTCCATAGGTGGCACCGTTCAAAATTCAAGGAAACAATCAACTAATTAAGATCTCAATAAATATATGAACTTCCTAGGAATGATTCTTAACACCACCTAGGTAGCCGAAAAAATTAAAAATTTCCACACTTATTTCAACTGCTTATTTGCTTATTTTAACTGCTTCACTAACTAGAATTGAACTGATTTTGTTAGCTGGCTGCACTTAATCGTCGAAATTTTCTCTATTTACCTATATGTAATATAATTTCTATGTAGAACCTTGTTCTTGTGTAAAAAGTTTGATTTTGTTCTACAGTCTTATCTTCCGCAACGATATACAATTTATTATTTTTTTATATTGAAGAAAGAAATATCTAGAGCTACTTTGCAAACCAAAAAACTCCAATAAATTTACAATCATGTATGTAATCATGCACTAGAGCCGCTTACGTAAAAAAAACATCGATGTTTTTCCTCATTCGATTCATTATTAATTCACATCGATGTTATTCGATGTATCGATTTAAAAAAAACACCGATGTTTACGATGCATGTTATTGATTAATTGGAACCAAGAAAATTTATTAAATAAATAAAAGTCGATTTTAAAATTTCAAAAGTTAAGAAAAGGATGTGCGCAAAGCACGGTATGTGCTTCTCTTTTCAAAGGCCAGTTCTACAACTTTGCAACTCGGACCAAATGTCAGTTGTCAAAGTAATATTTTCCATTGTGTGTAATTTAGTTTTCAATGTTCCTGACAAAGCATCATATTTTTTATCAACCCAACGAGTCACAGTAGCTCTACTTGGAACTTTAAAATGCGGTGATACAACTTTCACTAGGTGTCTAAAACCTTCTGTAACAGGAATTTTAAGCCAAATATATTATTGTTTTTAATATCAAATATGGAAAAAGAACTTACATTGCTGATTATTACCATAGAATACCAAGAAAATTTTGAAAATTTTTTCACAATAAAAATATATATTTGGATGCTGTAAAATAACGCTGTTGCTTCGATGAAGCTTTGTAAATTGACAAGAAATACCTTTAGTATTGTGTTGTTACATCAAGCGATTTTAAAACAATTTTAAAATTTAAAAAAACGTTTTAAGTCATTCTTGGAGTTGAGTTGCAAGCATCAATATATTCAAAGTGGTCTTTTCGATACATCGAATAAAAACATCGATGTATCGATTAACATCGTATGATACAATACATCGGCATTTATTCGATGTATCACAACCAAAACATCGATGTTTGCGATGCATCGATTAACATCGAGCGGCTCTATCATGCACTAGTGCATTTTTTAATGTTATATTTGCATTAAATTTTCGAGTGTAAAATAAATTAAGCTACTAGACAACAACTTAAACAACGAGACTAAAAAAAAAACAAAAATACAACAGTAAGTAATGAAAGTAGCAATGCTGCACATGAGTTCAAATGCAGTTACAGACAATCTAACATATATTATTATTATTAAAATTACTACAATCAAGTGAGAAAATGAAGAGGAAAAGGAAATCAAATTAAGAGTTAGAGAAAATGGTAAGGAAAAATTGAAAACTATGTCACACGCCAACCTATAGAAATGCAAAAAATAAAACAATACAAAATATAAGTAAAACAAACACCTTACACGATACATTTAAATGAAAAACAAGAGGGAAAAGTTTTTCATTTTGAGATTTTTCATTTGAGTTTTCGCATAAAAATAAACTCCTGAAGCCTCTAAAGTGTTATTGTTTGCTATTTGCCATAATCAGTTTAAGTTTGGTTTTGTCGACTGAATTAAAAGCAAAACGTTATAGTGTTTTATTTCATTTTATTTTTTACTCTGAATTTAAATTATTTAACTACAAATCTTTACAGAAGACACATACATATACATACATATGTACATATAAAATAAATTACGATTATTTGTACACGGTGACTGAACTCTTGACAATTAATGCGTTACATTCAGGTAAGTCCATCCAGCTGGTATTATTTTTATTATCTTCTCTAATATTTCTTCTTAATTCTTTGCTATTTTCTATTTTGCATTCCGTTTTAAGTACTTATACTTGTATTCAATTGTTTTTAGTCTCAATAACGGACGGTGACATATAAACCAAGAAATGTATATGCGCCATGTACGCATGCGCAGTTAATGAAACTCAATACTCACGTTTGTACACACGTATGAAAGTATGTATGTGCCAGGTCTTTCCTTTACTTGAAATGCAAGAAATGTTTCTAAAACACAAGAGTTCAGTTGCAACTATACTGCTAAGATGGCCGTTATACATATTTTGTTTTTCAATATATAATTGCAAATATTGTGGAAATATAGAATTTTCTGTTAGAAAATATAAAAAGTTTAATATGCAGTTCTCTTTTAATTCACAAGTTGCAATAAGAAAAAAAAAAAGAAAAAAAGAGAGGTGTCTTATGACACCCGGTTATAGCAATTACTACTTAGCTATATAAAACACACTTAATGTGTTAAATAACAATGCAATACAATTATATCATATGATGATGTCAAATTCACCGTAAATACATATTTCAAAACGTTTCCATTTATTTCCCACTATTATCGTTTCTAGCGGCGCACGATTAAATGAATGTATTGTTTGTGGCCGGTGACGGCTATTAGACGGCTTACAGCCGATCGGCTGCGTTCTCTGGTTTGTGCTCATAGCAAAAACAATACAACAACAAATTGAGCAATGACCTCCCTGAAGTAAACGTGGGGTTAAGTGTCCCCAAGTCCCCACTTTTGTCAAATATTTTGGTGACATTGTCAACGGAGCGTCTACGTATTAATATTATTTTTGATGCGTAGAAAATATTTTTTCAGATACACACAACTATGCTTTTAATGTTTTATTGGTTTGTTGAAAATAAAAGTGGCATCATGCAAAATTTAAATGTTTATAAAAATTAGTTTAAGAAATCAAATTAAAAGGTTAATATGTATCTATAAATATATTGAACAATTTATGTTATTTTTAGAACACACGAGACTAACAGCCTAACCCACGATGTCGATCGACAACTCGATCGACTGACGACAAGTCACTCATTATAGTTCGTTTGAGCGACCCACTAACTATCGACTTGTCGGTCGTCAAGCTTTACGTTGTTAACGTAATGCATTTACTCATTGTCAAATTAGAATATTGCCACATCAAAAATTTCACAAATAAAACGCTACTTTACAAATAAAAAGTGTTTAAATGTAAAAAGTATTCCATAAAAAATGCAACTCTATGCTACTTAAAGATTCTACAGATAAATAATAAAAATATCAACAATAATAAACATATGACAATACAAAAAAATTAAAAAGTTATTTTCAAAATTTTGTGTGTGAAATATAAATAAATATATCAGTTGAAATGTGTAGATACTCCTAAAATGATTCAAGCGGATTGTAATGAAGAATGGACGGGAGTAGCACCAATGGGACAAGCAATCTATGTAAGTGGAAAGAGTAATGTGCCCAAGAGAGTGTTTTAGAAGAATTGGTTAGATAAATTGCAAGTATACACATTCATACATACATATATGTGTATGTGTGTAATTCAAAAAGAATTATTTGACAAATATGCATGTTAGTGAGTTAAATAAATAAAATAAACGCAAAAAAAAGTTAACATTTTTATTTTTGATTTTCATAAATGTAAATTTGTTTAAAAATTTGGTATTTATGTGTAGTTTTTTGTTTTGTCGACAAGCACAAACCAAGTGACTGATTTTGACATTTGTTATCGTTTGTATTTTCATAGTGGGTACCAAATTTGTATGAAAATGGTTACGTCATCGTTCGCATGCATTGTCGATCGACTTGTCGTGCTGAACAAGTTTAGTGGGTCCCAAATCAGCTGTTTTGTCGTTAAAACTGATTGCGAACGACAACGTTCGATATCGTGGGTTTGGCTGTAAAGCTTAAATTAGACGTGACATAGCCATAACCAAACCAAAATTCAATTGGTTTCTATGGTGAGAGTTATGGCGTTATGGCGTTATGGCGAGTCACCTATAATTAAATACAGTGTTGCCCATTACCTTGGTTCGAACGGCTGTTCTCTATGGCTATGGTTATGTCACGTCTGATTGAGCCTTAATTCATCTGGCATATAAATGTATACGTGCACATATCATTGTGTGTATTAGTGTTTTTTGTATTCTTTTAAGATTTGCTGTTTTTTAAGTTTTGTGTGTATTGGTTTTGTGCTGCTGATGCGGGGTTCTGCCCAGGGTTGTCAGATTTTTCAGACCTTTTTCGACAAATTGATTTTAAAAATCGCCAAAATCAGTTTTATGTAGTTTTTCTTAATAAATATTTGATAATAAATTTGTTTTTATATAACACTTTTTTAATATAAATTTTTATAAACTGATCGTATCAAAATTTATCAGAAAATCGCCAAAATTAGAAAAAAAATCGCCAAAAATTATTTCTTGTAATTTTTTTCTCATCCAAATTCAGAACGCATTAATGACTATAATTAATATAAGAAAAATCATAAAAACCAAAACGTTTTAACTTCTTGTAGACGATGTTTGGTAGGATTTATTTTTGAAACTACTCCTTCAACAAACTAATTTTCCTGAATTATAAAAATTTTGATGTTCAATTTTGTTAAAAAATAGCCATAATAATCGCCAACAAATTTATTTATCGCCAGAAAAATTATCATGTCGCAAAACCAAAAATTTGGTCGCCAAAAAAGTTGAAAAATTGCCGTATCTGACAGCCCTAATCTAAAGAGCAAATTTTTTCTGCGTATGCTATATGCATTCAGAAGCGCATACTTGGAGACCTACCAAGTTGGACATCGCGAAAAAAAATCATGTGATACCGAAGCAGGCTGGTAAGGGAGCGTTGTGCTCTCTTTCCTTTACCAACCTGCTTCTAGGTAGGCGCATATTTTTGCTGGGTTGGATGTTAATATTAGCTATTTACATGAATTTTTTGGATTTACCATTGGTAAATCGACTTGTAAGTATAACTATTAATTTCCTAATTTTTAATTTTTTTCATTTTTGTGTTAAGATTAGCACAAAGTTATATCATTCTAACCAAGTATGTTCAACTATTTTTAATCACCACATTAACTATTATACTACCAATTCGATGTTTTGTTAAAATCTTATTATGATTTTATCCAGTCATATTTTCTTTAAATTACATACTGGTAGTTTTTCTAATGCAGTGGGACTGTAATTTTTCATGTATTTAACAAATTAAATACTATTCATTTAAGGTACATACTTATGTTTATATTTAAATTTTATCTATATGTATGTATGTATGTATATGTAAGTATATTAATATATTTCACATACCTTTGTATGCAAAAATGCCAGACTCTTGTTAACATTTTCTATTTTATGTACGCGCATGCGTCCACTGTTGGGTTTTCCCAGCTTTTCACCTGATATTATTTCAAGTAATTTCAGCAATTTGACACCATCCGCTAAATCTGTGAAAAGGTCTTCGACCTCCATTTTTGCCTATAGCATGACGAAAAGAGAGAAGAATTTGAATAAGAAATAATTGTGAAATTTGATCAACTTATTTTTTTTTATTTGCATTTTCCTTATTTATTTATTCACAGTGTCGTGTTTATTTTTTGTACTTACTTTTAAAAGAAATGAATTCATCCATTTTGTAAAGGTTTTCTTTTGTATGTGTAAGCGCTCTTCTTGTAAGGTTTTAATTCTTTCATTTTCGAACTTCATTATGCCATCGCGTTGTGTCATGTTGGTTGGATTACGACTGGTTTGTGTCTGTAATGAATAGCCGCCCGGTTCATATTGTGATGCTGGAAATAAAATTAAAAAAAAAAATTCAATATTTAATCATTTTTGTTGAAATATGTTATTGCAACTGGAAAGCAAATAAATTAATGTAAAAAACAGGGATAGACTCATTTACATAATAAATAATAAAAGTTAAAAAAGAAATATGGAAACGGTTGAATTTGAACGAAACTTTCCGCTAAGCTCAACTCTAATGAGATCGAAAATTTATAAATTTTCTACGATAGCTTATTAAGATTGGTTTGGAATTCTCTCCCTCGAACCATTAATCAATTAAGATCAAACTTGCAGCATTCGATGCATTTTTTTATATTAAAAAAGTAAATGAAATAAGACAATCTACTTCAAAAGTATTTTTGGAGTTATTAACCTTTAATAGTCTACTGGTTCCGCTAGGAACCAACCAGAAAATATAAGAACTTTGTTTTTGTTTAGCTTTGCTCTGGAACTTTTAAATTGTTTTTTAGCTCAACCGTTATCATTTGAATTGATCGTCACTTGAATCTACGTTTAGTTAGCAGCTAGTAGCTGCATGCTCAATAATAAATGACAACAGTGAAACAAAGCATTTGTGCTGAATTACCCGAAATCGTAACGGAAAAAATATTTCTAAAATCTTTGTATTGTTCAAACGACTTGAACTAAATTGAGTTTTTTCTTTAGTTTTATCGAATTCTTTGGTTGGTTTTTTAAAGAACCACCAGGCTCCGGGAGTTCAAATATTAAGCATATATATAGATTTCTACTTTGAAGCTGCTTTTTGAAATGAAAGGCGACTAGAAGATGAAGAAGGCGATGAAGTAATACCAGATGCTGAGAACATTGAAAATGATACATCAGCCCCTGTGGCTGAGTGGTAGCGATGCTAGCCTATCAGTCCAGAGGTCGTGGGTTCGATTCCCACCATAGACCCTGGGTGTTTTTCGCAGACAAGCTAATCGCCTTGCGGGTTGTGTTTGTTATGTTCAATACTATTATTGTGTGATTTTTTCTTTATATTTTGTTTATATTCTTCAATAAAACTTTTTTATTTTTGTTGAAAAAACACTGGGTGATACGATATGTATGTGTTCAAATTTTGAACTTTGGGAGCCTACTGGTTCCTTAAGGAACCAATCAGGCATTTTTCAAATATTTCAACTAAATACCACTTACGAAGAAAGTTGTAGAACAAAAGTTGCTTGGAATTGCCAGTTTTATAACATAAATTCGTTTCAGTAAAAATCAGGCTATTAAGGGTTAAACTAAAGCTATGTACAGACGGTTGTCAGATCTTACAATATTGCCAGTAAAATGTGCTAAACATTTCTTACAACCGTGTGAACTGGCAATTTTTGTCAGACAACGTTGCCAGAAAAAGCATTGTCAGTCCATTGCAAGACTAGCAACTGACAACATATTGTCACACATCTTACAATCGTGTGAACACATTGTAAAATTATTGCCAGATATTTTTCAGACATTTTAACATTGTCAGATGTGCGAAGTTCATGCATCTGACAATGGCGTCATTGTAAGATAATTCTCTCTATGGGCAACACTGCACACGCTTGATTTTAAAGAAAAAGTTTATAATAAAATATATGCAGACAAAATCATTGCAATTGCTTCTTTATGGTACATAATAATTTATACTTTCACTTTTTACATTTAACACAAACACAAACGATAAATATTTAACAATTTCCAACAAATGGTTTAAGTCTGGCAACGCATAACAACAGATCGAACAATTTGTTACAATATGTTACATACCATGGTATATTTGTTTTGGCTATACAAACGAGTATACAAATGCAATCCTTTACTATGTATTAGAACTTATAAGTAAATAATATATATATTAATATATATAGTAATGTTTTAATTAATCCAAGATTTTTTAATAATTTCGCTGAAACTATTTTAATTTACTTTCTTTTGATGGCAAGATATAGCCTGTTGGAAAAAACTAATTGAGTTTTTGAAATAACACCTTTTAGAACGAAAATGCGCCTGGAGGTTTTGAAAATTATTATTATTATTTTATTTAAATGAACTCAATTATAATAATTTTAATAGCAGCTGTAACGCTCAACCGTAATATTTGTCATTGTACATTACCAGAACAGATTTTGAGCAACTTCATCGGAAGTTATTAATGTTCGTACCTACTCATAATAATTTAGTTTTATTTACAAACAATATACATATGTATTTATACATATGTATTTATACATATGTATTCTTTTACAAAAATACATGTTTACATATGTATGTACATATACAGGAGTTTTTGTTTGCTGGGTGTTTATCAGTATAAAAAAATCATATAAAATGGAAAACAGCTGTTCGAAACATTGATGAGAGTTCAACATCTTCGCATTATTTTTGATTGCATGGAAAAAGTAACAAAATTATTTAAATGGTATAAAATCATTATTTTATACTTACAAACATTGTAATGACTTTGACATTTAGTGAAATTACAATTTAAGCTTCATACCCGTATATACATATTTACATTACAACGTATTATAATTATAAAAAATATTTATATTTTTATTATCATTATAATTATTATGATTATACGTACCTATTTTTATTTTTATTGGTATTATTTTTAAATAAAAATAGTTTTTTGTACGCTTGAATGTATGTTTGTACGCACATATGTATGTATATTTTACAAATTCATACATATGTACATATACATATGTGTATCTATGTATATTAACAAAAAATAAACACATACGATTGGCAAACTCTGGTTAGAGTTTATAAAAAAACTTTTTTAGTAAACTAAATTTATTAACCCTAGAATATCATACTTATTTTTATATCGCAAACGTCATACTTCGTCGAATCGACTACGACCTATTTCAAAAGCCAATAAAAAACGTTTTGAGCAAAAATAAGTACGAAAATAGATTTATTATTGATATTTAACGAAATTCATATATTTCTTTTAATCGTTTAACGTAAAATTAACATTTCACAGACTTCTATCAATTGGCATTTTTTCTTAAAACATAGCATTTATAGCATCAATTGTATGAAATATTACACATTTTTTTCCATTAAGTCTTGTAGTTTCTTATAATAAATTTATTAAACTAAAAAAGCAACATTAGTTTCGAGTAACTGATATTAGCGGCTAACGCTATACGCTATACAAAAAAATATGTTTTAAATCGAAAAAAAAATCGCGCGTCGTCATTTCGACGAAGTATGATAGTGCAGGGTTAAATATGCCATGTAAGTATACAAATTACCCACTCAAAAGCTTAAATTACTAAAAGAAACAAAAGTACCAAATCAGGGCTATTGCGCCACACTCTCATTCACATCCCATCACTGTCTACAAATGTCACGTAACGTCGTCATGAAATTCTATTTTCTGCAGGTTCAGACGTTACATTTACGTGCCATTTCAGTCAGGTAAGCGTTTGCATAGCTTTTCATGCAACAGATTCGATCACCTGACACATTTAAATACATTCACCACCATGGTGACCGATGACATTTTTCAAAAAGTGGCACCAAATAGGGGATTTATCAAAACAAAGGGGCAAAATTAAAAAAAAAACGAGAAAACTGCGCTAAACTTTTTATTTTTAATGTATTTTCATATAATAGGCTTTTTACACTGACGCACATCTAACATCTACCATCAATTTGCGAAAATGTTAACATCTTCCCATAAGAAATACACAGTACTAAAAACCAACATCTTTCTACATCTTTAAAAGATGTTCCTAGCTCATTTTGTTTCATCTAACATCTTTCATTAATTTTAGTGTCATCAGTAGCAAAATTACATTGGGTGCATTCATAAGACGTAGCTGTTGCGCAACCGTTGAGTATTTGTCTTAGAAACGCACAGTAGAGTAATTCCGCTCCACTCAACACAACAGTTGAGTAATTTTCCATCACAAAATTTTTTCGCTACCTGTAGTCAACATGTTTTGCTCAGCATAAACAGCTGATCGAATAGAGTTTTGCCATTTATATGCTTTGTTAGGTGACAGTAGCAAATATTTGTTAAATTTTATATTACAAATCCGTTGAAGTAGCGAAATAAAGATATAAAATTAAATTATATCCATCAAGCCGTTTCTAAGATGTAGCTGTTGGGGCCAACAGTTGCTAGCATTTGCACAACTGTTGAGCTCAACAGCTACGTCTTATGAATGCGCCCATTGTTGTGTCAAAAACAACGTTGCCACTTTCTGTAATATTGCAAAATCTATAATATTTAAATTTCTTCGCAGTATTGTTGCACTTAAGTATGTCCAATAAAATTTTTAAAACTGCCCAAATTTACTAAAAACATTTAGAAGATTTGCTAAGAAATCTTGGATCCTATTATAAATGTAATGTAAACAGATTGTTGCATTAAAATTGCTCTTGAACAATATAAAGTATTGATATTGTATTGAAGATTGCAAGTTTTTGAAGATCATTAAAAAATAACTAAATCAATTCTTTCTGCTTTAGATGAAACATCTACAAAATATTATTTGCAGTTTCCTTCATATTTTCTGCTTTTATACAAATTAAGAGCTGAAGTAATCAAAGTTGAGCCAATTTTTTTTTTGTCTAATTACATAAAACCTTTTTTTGGTTTTTAGTTTACTAGCAACTTGCCAGCAAAAGTGGAATTTATATTAATTTTAATTAATTAAAATACTGTTTCGAGGTACAGCAAAATGTAATGTACAAAGATTTTAGTTACTTTTATATTGAAACAATTTCACAAATTAAAAAAATCAACTTTCATAATTACCTTTATAATTTTTATTGATGTACCATCGAAATAAAAATCTATTTCTATTTGTTAAGCTAGATTTTTCAAAAATTGGACAATGTGTGGCGTGATTATGCACTTTTACACCACAAGGACCTTAATATATACGATAAATTGGATGTTTTGAAATTTATTGGTCTAAAATTTCCCAAATCAAAAACTGTCCTGGCGATATTTTCTTTCCAAATTTAAAAGTTGTGGTATTACCATTCTTAAACGCCTCTGTTGAGAGATTTTTTTTTAAAGTTAACTGATCTTAATTAAAATAAATTAAAAATAAGTTATCAGCTAATACAGTAGCGTCAACTTTAAAATTGTGGTGCAAATTTGTAGCTTAAAATTATAAAAAGAAATTGGAAAAAATAGTTTAGTGTAAATATATACATATGCTTCAAACAACCAAAGAGTATATAACAAGGTTGGAAACCGAAACAAATAACGGTATCGGTATTGATACCGGTACAATTATTTTAAAAATTTCGGTATCGGCAACGGTAACGGTATTTTTTTTATTTCGGTATCGGTATTACCGGTACATACCCTTATCGAGTTTAAAATACCGGTATACCGCTATTACTGTGAAGTTTATTAATTCATACAGTGTATATAGCAAAAAACCTCTCTTTATTAAGTTAAAAGTAAGTAATTTTACATAAAGTCTTTAGTAAACAGTAACATAAAAAAACTAAGTTTTATATCTTGCAAAGATTATTTACACAAGTGTAGTGTAAACTTGTATGTTTGTATAAACATACATACATGCATAAGTATGTTTAGATCAGAGCTGCCCACAGAGAGAAAACCGAGAGTAATATGTATAAGCATATGTGTATTCATTTCTATAAAAAGCCGTTTGATTTTCGGCACTCTGACGCTTCTCTGGGCAGCCTGGTTATAAACGTTTATACTATTGTTTTTCAAACGGGATTTCCCGGAAAATATGCGGGAATTCCCGGGATTTTTTGATATTATGACAACTTGATGAATGCGATGGCGCAATAATAAGGTCATGGCACTAGCACAATAGCTAAAACTTTACAACAATTAAGGCCGAGTTTACATCTGGCACACATGTCCTCTGAGACTAAGAGGCCTTTATTTGCAATAAGCAGAACGCGACGTTCAAAATTTAATTCTACAATTCATAAAATTGACAACAGAAATGTGCAAGGAAATAAAAGAAAAATAACAAAATGATTTCAGATTCTCCTTGGTAAAAATAACGATTCTATTAATTCTTATTCTGTACTAGTGATGCACGAATATTCGTATTAGAATGGCCGAATATTCGGCCATTTTTATATATTCGTATTCGTATTCGTCAAATTCAGGCGAATACGAATACTTTTCCAAAAAATTAAATAAATAAATGCAGAAATCCTAAACTAAATTTAAATAAATGGATAAAAATATTTGTTTGTACGAATCCCTTGAATTTATATTATTATTATTAATATTATTTACTGACGATCATTGAAATTTTTGGGTAGTTTCATTAACTTTAAAGTGCGCCAAGAGGAGTATGAAGTTCTTTTTCATAACAATATTTTAATATTTCATATTGCAGGCGTAAATAGAACCCTAATTTAATGTCTATAAATTTCACATTAAATACTCGTATTCGTATTCGCAAATATCGTTTCAAATATTCGTATTCGCGAATATCAAAAATTGACATTCGTTACATTACTGTTCTGTACTAAAGTCCTATTTTCAAAGAAATATTTTGTGATATTTATTTAATAATACATTTTTTTTAAGTGCGGTCAGGCTTGTGTGTATTGT
The DNA here is from genome assembly GCA_949987645.1 of Tachina grossa. Classification (NCBI taxonomy): domain Eukaryota; kingdom Metazoa; phylum Arthropoda; class Insecta; order Diptera; family Tachinidae; genus Tachina; species Tachina grossa. The sequence continues at coordinate 85,898,425 of OX465276.1, read as the reverse complement.
TTGGCCTTCAAGAGTTTTTCGTCCGTATAATCTTGCGGTTTTTTTTTTGTGAAATTTCTTTAACAACCACGTTGCTACTTCCTATATGAAGGCATACGTCGTGTACAGTCAGTCACAAAACTTTTTTAAAGTACTGTTAATAACATCCTGGGCGTATGGTCTTGTTACTCCACCCATGTTTGTTCAACACCATATTATGCAAATTTACTTTGTATAATATGTATCAATAAATAAATAAATAATTTTTTTTTTGGCATTTACATATAATATGGGTATATACATATGCACTACTATTATTTAAAGAACTCAAATGATATTTTTTTTTTACTAATGTGCTTATAAAACGTTTTATTTACTCGATCTCATGAATTATAATTTTTTTTGTTGAAATAATGAAACTAAAAATATTTTGTATTGTTTTGCACTGGGCGGGAATTTCCCGGGAAGCCGAAAAGTTGTTCCTGCTTTCCCGGGAAATGAAAAAGTCCGGGAAAAGAAAAACTCTAGTTCATACATATGTGTTTGATTATGGTGTGCTTACACTTTGTTGTTGATAAAAACTAGTAAGAATAGAGCTGAATAAGAACGTCCAAAGGGGGAAATTTTGTTTCTGTAATTAATTTCAAAAAAAGTTAATTGAAATTAAGTTTTGTAATTTTTTCTTTACGGAAATCGGTATACCGGTACGTACCGGTATAGACATAAACGGTATTGTCGATACCGGTATTTTCGAAATGAGTTTCGGTATCGGTATTGATACCGGTACCTAATTTTAACGGTATTTGAATCGGTATCGGTATTTTTACGATACCGTTTGCCAACCTTGGTATATAAGTATCGCTCAGTACCTCTAGTTAAATGAGTTTAAATTAAGAAAAGAAAAGGTTGATAGCGCTCTTCTCAAACGCCTGGTTTAAAGAATATTTTATGAAATTTAGACAAAATGTTAAGAGGAAAGTGGTAAATTATTCTTCGTTGAAGTAAATACTTACGAATTAGTGATTTTTTTATATTTGTAATTTTGTTGGACGTTTTTTAAATATTAAAAAATTAGCTCGTAATAAATTTTAATTTACTAATAAACTAATAAAAATAAAAATTTTTCTAGATTTTTTTGCACTATGTCATTCGGTTTTGCATTATTTTAGACTTACGACTTTGTAATTTCATTTTCCACTAGTGGCAACGCTGGTCAAAAACTAAGAAGAAACGACATACATATATACATTGTATATAAATATATGTACCTTTTAAAAAATGTTCATCTTATTCTTGTACTTCACTTTAACTGGGTTTGTTCTTGCAAAGCAACAACTAATCCAATTATTAATTTTACATCAAAATCTATTTTTTATAATTTCCTTAACAAAACCTATGCAGTACGTGTTGTCTTTTTGACAAGTGAAATGATGGTAGATGTTAGATGTTGTCAATGTAAACGCATGTTTCACATTTTGTACGTTTCACTGAAATGTGTGTCAATGTAAAAAGCCTATAACTCATCCAAAATAAAGGGGATAAAAAGTGGCAAGGCAGTCGAAAAAGGGGAAACGCAGTCGAAAAAGTGGCAAATTGCCACTTTAGTCGGTCAAACGGTCACGCTGTTCACCACATCAAGCTACCGCCCAGGCAGAAATCGCCAACCGTACAAATATTGTAGCACTGGGAAAGCACTTTTACTGAAGAAACTCAAACGGTTTGTCAACGTTACGGGTTACAATCTGAAAAATTATTTGCCAATGCTTTTTAATCAATTTTTATTTTTTTATTTTTTCTTTTCGTTTTTATTTATTGGTAAGAATACACTTACGGCCTTATGTATAATCAAAACCTGCCATGAAGTTAGCACAAGTGACAAAATTGAACTACTTGTTGACGAGTTCCTCTATACAATTTTACATTAAAAATCGCCGTATAATGTAGTTTTAACACACGATTATATCTTGGCATGATCTGTAATGTAAAATTGTATGGCAAAACACGTCAAGACCATGTTCAATTTTGCCACTTATGCTAACTTCATGCCAGTTTTTGATTATACATACATGTTTAGCTCTATTTCTGATATAACCAGACATTTCTATTACTTATTTAGTAAACACATATTATCAGGAGGAACGGTTGTAATATTATAGCCATAAATGTTGACAAAAGAAAATAGTGTTTTCGATTCATTATTTGAGAAACTGTTAGTATGGAAAATGTGCAAATTCCTTTGAATTTGCGCTATTAGATTTGTAGTTGATTAAACATGACCAATTGACTTTAAATACCCCAAACTATTTTTAAAGTCAAAAGGTGAAAATTGTGATAAAGGAGCTCCAATGTTACTTACATCATCTGGTATATATGTACATAGATTAGATTATGCATATATTCATAGTTTGCGAATTAGGTCCGTAATATCGAGGCATAAGTTCAACAAATGATTTAACAATTCTCGAACGTATTTTGATTTTAATGTGGCTAACTAGGTTGACGAAAAAATACGACAATAGCATCTAATTGCACAAGCATATAACAAGAGAAACGGAATTGTGTAGTTTTCCAGTTTATTAAATTCATTAAATTATGATGATATTCCTTTGAAATTCAAAAGCTACATTTTTAGATACCATTAGTAGGTTTTGTTGAAGCCCTGATACATTTTCTTGTGAAATATAAGATAATGAATTCTTTATCAATAGCTTTTGAACCAATTGTTTGAAGTATTGGGAATATATTACACTTATAAAAAAACTTATGTTGGGAAAGCACTTAAAGAGCTAGTTTTTAACATAAAGATAAACTCTACTTGTCAGTTAACTGTAGTTTAAACTTAAAATTTTGTTTTTCAGATAAAGATTATCTGGTTAATAATCTAGGTTTAACCGAGCAACATTGCTCAGCTAAACTATAGTTAGAACTGTCAAATGATAAATATATGAAATCAATATTACGCAATTGAAAAAAAAAATTTTTACAAAAAAGTATAATAAATAAATTTATTCATACATAAATAAAATGGATGGTTGTTATGATATGACGACGAAGATTTTAGTGATTATGAAACCAGAATAACTTGAATAGGACAATTCTGAGAAAAATAAAAGAGATAAAAACACGCCCAAATCATTTTTGTGTGCATAATGAATTGGAGTTCCTGCAAAGATTTCGTTTAACAAAGAGGTCTGTGTATGATGATTTTAGAATTAATTGGAAAGAAAGTCCATTTCATTGGTTTTAACATTTTATGATCTTTTTTGGTCTTATTTTTGAAGCGTCACTATATTTTAACTCCATATCATTTAATTTTTTATTTTACAAAAATTCACAATTCAGTTATTGAAGTTTTTTTAAATAAATTTAAATAATTGTCACATCGCTTTTTAAGTGTTGCCCTAGTTACGTAAACTATTTTCAAGAATGCCACATCTATATTGAAAACAAAGTATGGCATTTCTAGCTAAATTGACAACTGTTAATCCATCACTGAAAAACAGCATGGGCGGTTAAATCCCGTTTAACTTTCTTTCGTGGTTAACTCAAACGTATGTTAAACTAAGTCTAACTATTTTGTAAGAAACTAGCCCAAATTGTGGTTTTCAAAGTGTTTAGCCAACGACGTTAAAAATAGTTGGCCAACCCCATCATGAGGTTATCATTTGTGTGTTGTCACAACACTCCAAAAGTAGAAATTGAGATGTACTGCCAACGTTCGAACCACCTTAGGAAACGCTTTGCCAACGTTATTCCGATTGTATTTTTCTGCTTGGGCGGCTACAAAATGTCAAAAATAGAATACACGTGTTTATGTGAGAATGATTATTTTGAAGGCAACAAGGCAACAGGATACAGGTTGTTGCCCATGCTACATTTGTCGTTGTAGTCAAATTAAACTAATTTCTATTTTTTATGGCTACAAACCAAAAACAGTGTTTACAGTATAGCAAAATATATTAAGGAAATTATTGAAAATAAATATTTTTTAAAGCAAAATAAAAAGAAAGTTACAAAATTTTAATGTTAATTACAAAAGCAAAGCGAAAAAACGAAAATTCGCGAAAAATTGCAAAATTTAAAAAAACCATAATATTGATCAAGAATCGCTAAAACTGTAAGGAATTCAAAAAATTCGCGAAAATTACGAAAATTTGCAAAAAGTTTTTAACAGCGGAATAATGACAAAGTCTGAAAATGTTTAAATACCTTTAAAATTGTTAGGAAGCTAAAAGACACGCAAAAATCCGCTTTTATCGCGAACTTTGCAAAAAATCGCGATAATTCGCAAAATTCTAAATGAGCCAGAATATTAATTAGAAATCGCTAAAACTTTAAGGAATGCAAAAAATTCTGCAAAAATCGCCAAAATTACGAAAATTTGAAAAAACATATTAACAGCGGAATGATGACAAAGTCTAATACTCTGTTCACACTTATGGTTTTAAACGTGTTTAACGCCTCATTCGCGTTTAAGAGCTTAAACACGACGATTTTGAGATGTTTTACCATACATTGACTTGTTTTGTTAAACATCTCAAATGAAGTGTTTAAGATTAAAACACTTCCTTAAACACGATAATGGAGTATGTTCAGTCCGTTTTTTGATAATTCTGGCAACTTTGTGTTGTTATTAAATGGCGTCACGGCAAAAATTAATTGGTAAACAAATAATTAGTTCAAAAATACTCAAATATTTACAAGAACATTTGTTGTTTGAAAATAATAAACCAATAAAAAAGCATAATTGTTCGTAATTTTGTACAAATTCAATAATTTATTGACGAAACGTCAACCTTAAGCATCTCAAACGTAATGTGAACGGTTGTGTTTAGTTTTAAAACACTTGCCTTAAACACGTTTAAGACCATAAGTGTGAACATGGTATAATATTGTTTAAAAATTGGTAAAACTGTTATGAGGCTGAAAGCATGCAAAAAGTCGCATTTATCGCGAAGTTTGAAAAAATCGCGAGAAGTTGCAAATTTTAAACAAGCCATACCATTGATCAAAAATTGCCAAAACTGTAAGGAATGCAAAACATTCGCTAAAAATCGCGGAAATTTGTTTAAAAAATCGGCAAAATTCTTAGGAAACTAAAAACATGCAAAAGGCTGCTTTTATCGCAAACTTTGCGAAAAATCGCGAAAATTTGCAAAATCGCAAGCAAACACTAAAATTGATTAGAAATCGCGAAAGCCATTAAAATATAAAAAGTTCGGAAAAAACGCGGAAAACGCGAAAAAATCGCAAGTTAGCGAAAAATTGCTAAACGCATTGAAGAAATTGCGAAACCTATAAATAGTAAAATTCCCGAAAAATATATAAAGTAATAAACTGATTTGTTTTTATATTTTTGAATAAACTATTTTATTTTTATAAATGTGAAATATTTGAAAGCGGCACCATTGAATACATATTTGTGGTGTCGCTGCTGTCTTCAAAATGATTAAGTAGCTGGCTACCAGGCAACATTTGTTGCCAGCAGCACTTGTAGTCCTGTAGCCATGTAGCCTGCTGTGGTCTATGTGTTTAATGCTTTAATTTCTTAAAGCATAAAAATCACTTTTTTCCCCCGAAAATAAAACGGAATTAGACCACCATGCCCCAAAAAGAGTCACCACTGAAAAGTTGGTATTTGCTATGAGAAACAGATTGAGCGCAGTTGTGGTAATTGACCGAAGAGTCTTCGGCGAAGACTCTCAAAGTATTAGATTTGAATTTTCTATTGATAAGTATAAGAATGTTTTTATTATTTTGCTGAACTGTAAGTAGACTTTCTTGTGACTTGAAGTTGATTTTTGTAATTTATTTTCATAAACAAATACATACATATGCATGTAAATTAAAGTAAAAAAAAAATTTTAAATGTTTCTTCATTGCCATTGTTTCCAAGCAGCATAAAGGCTTCATTAGTCTTTACTTTCTATTGCTGCTGTTCTGTGCTGTACCGTTCTGCTCCTAAATTTTAATGCTTACTTTTTCTGTAGTAACTCATCAGCTGTTTCTGACCATAAGCGTCGCACTTTTCCTCTAAAGTGATGAGTTTTGCATCGTCCATTATTAAGTTTCAATATAATTTTTATGTTTTTCTTTTAAAAATTCAAATTTTTACATTCTAAAAGCACAATCACAATTTATTTCAAAATATTTTTATTTAATTTCTGCTGTCACTTACAACTATTTAACAATTTTTTGATTTTGACAGGTTGAACCGAAACAGAACAGAACGAAAGAAAAAAACTAAAGACTTGTATTAGATTTCTATACACAAAAAAGAGTCAGCTGATTCGTAACACAACAGAAAGTAAAAACTAATTCTCCCTTAACTTATGTTATACAACATGAAAGAATACTGTTAACCAAAAACTTTTCTACGCCACTGTATTTACGTTTTATTAGAAATATGAAGGAACATTTTTTTATTAGTCTTCAGAATGAATTTTTAGTAAACTCTATTTTTTTTCCTAATTGTTGGCTGCTTAGTTTTTCTTACTATTGCTTAACTTAAATAAATACGAATATTTGTTATTGACGTGTGACGTGTAGTTTATTTACATATATGTATGTATGTATGTATATAATAAATTAACAATATGTTTTAATGATTGTGGTTTGAATTGACTCTAAAATTACATATATACAAAATATTTATTTGCGGTAAAACACTTTTAACGAGTGTGTTATTATACAAAGCAAATACGGTTGATAATTTTAATTAAAATGTGTGCTTTCAAAGTAAATAAATATTTTTTTTTGTAGATACTAAGAACACTTTAGAAATATTTCTTATATGTACATTATTCTATTATTTTTCTTTTTTGTTTCATTTTTTTAGCAGCTGAAAATTATCACACCTTTATTTTTAAAAACATTTCAAAAATTTTATTGAGTCTACAAAAAAAAAACTGTCGAAAAAAATCGTTACTAAAATGAAGAGGAACAGCTAGGAACAAATACGCATTACCATTTATTTACTGTAAGTTATGTAAATAATAATTTTTTCTGCCAAAATAAAAACCGACTTCAATGCACAAAGATCTGATAGAAAAAGTACTTGAAATATAAGCTTAAATTTTAATAGGCGTGCCACCGCCCATTTTTTAAATTTTTATAATAATACGTATGTATAAAGAAATTTCAAGAAATTATTTTCATGTGTAAATGTAGCGTTAAATGGTTTGTGTATTTGGAATTTTTATGTATTCAATGAATTTTACGATTTTTTAGTTTCTTCTGTAACTTGTAGGTTTCTTTTTTAATAAAATCGTTCCGTAATTAAAGTTATTACTCTTATTCATGTGAGCAAACTTTTAAAACTCATTAGTAAGTAATGTCGATGGAATCGATGTTTAATTTCATAAAGTATCGTTTGCATCATATGTAGATAGTATATGGAAAGTTTCCAATCACTAGTAAAAATATATTAAATTTTAATTTCGATTACAATGGGCATGACCTGTGCCCACTTTTTATAAGCAATAGCTTAAGGTGTATGCGAAGTTTCGTAGGAATTGTTTGCGCAAATTAGAAGCTTGAAATTATATGGGCGTGAGAACTTTCTCGAAAGCAAATTTATGGCATTACATAAGTGAAAGATGTGCGCAAAGTTTCAACAGAATCGGTTGTGTTAAAGTCTTTTAATTTTAGTTTTAAATTCTGAAATTTAATTTACAACGAAATTGCGTTAAATCAGGGCCCGCACACACATACTATCACACTTTATGCTTCTTCTAGTTGATTGCTTTTGAGTAGTAATTTATTTCCGTTCTTTGCACTGAAATAAATTTTTGTGCACTTTTCTCACTAATTTGGTAACGAGTGTACTTGAAAAACATCATAGCCCAATTCACAATATTGTGCAAATGGTCTTTCATCGTTGCATTTGCAAAATGGTATAGTATATTGATACTCACCACTAAGAATTGTTAAGCGGTGAGTATAATATACTATACAATTTTGCACATGCAACGATGCAAGACCATTTGCACAAGATTGTTAATTGGGCTCATATTATCCAATGGACGGCAACGTTTTGCAAGAGCAGCCACAATCACAAATGATGCTTTTCCTTAAAAAAAAAGCAATGTGAGTCCGATCACAGGGGAGATGTGTAAACATCTAGTAATGAAATTTTTTTTTAAGTTGGAAGTACTTATGCTTTTAGTATATTTTTTTAAATTAATCAATTAAAAGTATCAAAACTTTCAATATTGTAAATACATAGGAATTTTTTGGTTTTTGTTTCTTTTATTAAACTTATTTCGTTAGTAAATTGGCACACACCAGTATATGTATGTAAATGTACTGCATTAAAAATTGCAGTAAGCAGTAAATTTACTGATTACTGAAAAAATTCAGTAAATTTTTACTGATAATGAAATTTAGTTTGCATTATCAGTAAAATCGTAGGGCTGTATTCATAATAAAATTGCAGCAAGTGGCAAAGTTTTTTTCATTCAAATTTTGAAATTTTTGTATCAAAAACATTTAGCCACTTGGTAGAATTTCATTATGAATACGGGCATTAATGATTACTGAAAATTCAATGCACCTCATCATATAATAAATCATTTAGGCACTTTATAAAAATTGTAGAAAAAATTTCTAGTAATCAGTAAAAATTTACTGGTTAAAAAATTTTTATTATTTTTACTGAAATTTTAGTGGTACTTGCTCATCTATGGTAAATGCCTTTACTTTTACTTTTTAATTTTTAATTCCTGTTATTCATCGTTTAGTTGTTGCTGTTCTTGTTGTTGTGTACGCACTGTAATTAAAATAAATGCAGTAAAGTGCGACTTTGACTCGCGCACGAAGGATTCCGTACATTCGGTTTTGAGCATTTTTTTGAAGTGGCTTTTTTAAGTTCTTTCAGTTTAAACGATTTTTTTTCAGGTTTGTCGCTTTTTTCTCGTTTTGGCGTTTTTTTCTCTTTTTGTTTTTTTTTTCATTTTCGCAATTTTTTTCATTTTGGCGATTTTTTTTTCATTTTGGGATTTTTTTCTCTTTTTGGGTTTTTTTCCATTTCGGCTATTTTTTTCATTTTGGCAATTTTTTTCTGATTTTGGGTTTTTTTATTTTGGCGATTTTTTCCTTTTGGCGATTTTTTTGTTTAAGGATTTTTTTCATTTTGGCGATTTTTCCGATTTTTGGCAATTTATTTTAGTCCTAGAAATTTTTTTTTTAATTTGGTGCTTTTTTTAGTTTTCCTTTTCACCTTTGGTGTACGGAACCCTAAAAAAATGGGGTGAATGAAAGCTTACAATTATTTCTTATTATTCAAACGAAATAACATTCCGAAATTCATGTAAAGAAATAAATTAATTAATTACATATATAGTTTTATTTCTATAAATGTGAAATATTTTAAGATACATATTTATACTTGAATATCACCTGCAAGGCACATCAATCAGGTACCCGCATTTCTACAACAAATATTACAACAGCAATAACCACATGTACTTTGTTGGTATAAATTACCATCTTACTTTTCAAAACAGGGTAGCATCGTCAGATTGTATGCTTCTTATAGGAAATGTCAAACACCAGACAAAACAGAATATTCGTTAGGTGTTTATGGACACCCTAAAAAGCATATTTTTAGGCTTATACCTACACAATACAAATTTGACATTTAGCTTGGTATAATGACATTAGTCACCTGGTATAGTGCTGCCACCTAATAAATGCGCCTTGATCACCTGCTTATGATGCTGCAGTTATTTATAAAATAATTAAGAGCGACAACTACAGCTAGCGATTTTTGAAGTCATGTAGTCTACTATGGTCATTGTGTTTAGAGCATTAATGTCAAACTAAAACCAAGTATTATTTTTTTAATACACTTTAACGAATGATAACTTAGTTATTAAATTTCTCATGGAAAAAAATAATTTTACGTACTTTGGAATGAAATGTTTATGCAATAAATTCTTGCGTAATAAAATAATAAATACATACATACATATATGTAGATACATACATATGTACATATATATGTATGTATGTATATAAATGATAAGAGCCAGTTATTAAATTTACACTTTATATAAAATTTAATCCATAAATTTGTGTATGGAATTAAAATTAAATATGGTCACATGTGCTAAACAGTTGCCAAAGTAGAATCACCACTGAATTTAGCTCTTGTATTATCCTATTAACACTATTAATTGAAGGTACAAATAATACCTAAATACAGAGAAATAATTATTTTCCCAAGCATATACTACATACATACATATCTTTTTGTATGTACATATATATTTAGATAAAAAAATTTAAAGCTGCAAAATTATTTATACGAATGATATGCTTTTGTGGCTTTTGGTCAAATATCTTTTTCATTTAATAAGAAAATTAATGAAAATAAAATTTATTTAATTCATACATATGTATGTGACAGCGCATAGAGAAAGGGACCTAAGGGTAAAAAAAATCAATTTTCACTTTTTTTTTTCATGTGGACAAAATCTGAGCATCGAATGAGACCGATCCCATGCCCCAAAAGTGTTCCCTCCCAGAGATATGCGCGTTTTATTCAGTGATGGTACACCAAAGATACACGTATTTAAATCTTGAAAATGGCTCTCCTGAACAAAACAGGTTTTTATCCTTAGGTCCCTTTCTCTATGCGCTGTCACATATGTATGTAAGTACATACATACATATTTATCTACAGTACAGTACATATGTATATGTAAGTAGTAATTAAAAAAAAATCCAAAAAACCCCACTGCGACCAACTTTGAACCGGTATATATCCTAAATGGTCATTCGAAATGAAAAATCGTAAGAGAAACCTAAAGATGATTTTACATCTGGAATGATACCCATTTTGATATAGTTCTCTGACTTTTTAATTTTTTGCTATACATACATATACAAAACGACGTCTGTTGGCCGCCATATTGAGCTTTGAGCAGTGACACTTCCCGGATTAAGACAAATCGATTGATATATGTAAAAATCGTATAAATTGGTTCACGCGTTCGGTTTATATAGTGCCGAAAAGGAAAAATATATGCGCATACATATGTAGTAGAGGACTGCGTAAACAGTTTTGAAATGTAAATGTGTCTTGTTTAAATGTATTGTCGTAGCATATTATAATAAAACAATAATAAATGATGTCGTTTAATAAGCGAATCACGAAAGATGTATTGATGTACGTGTATATGAGTGTTTTCAAGCGATATCGCGAAGACTTCTTGTTCGTAACAAACAATCAAAAGAAATAGTGTTGATGCGTGTATGCTTGTTATTTTGACGTTTGTATACGCGCCCATGCGTATGAAAAAGCGAGCATCACAAATTCATCCGTCTTCTTCTTTACTCCTATACCTACAATACTGAAACAAATTTCTTGCAGAGTGTGGTTTAGCGTTTGTTTTAGAAGATTTCGCTGTAGTAAAGCATTTGAAAAATACCTCATTGTTTAAAGGCTCTTGTAAGTGGTCTTGTGCAGGAGTCTAATATGTACATTAGCTGATAAACACAACACCCTTGGCGTCGCACAATCAGATGAAAAAGGGAGAAAAGTGGTGTTCATGCAAGACTGCAAATCGCCTTTGAGAATGAAGGTTTACAAAATAAAACAGTAGTTATATTCACAGTATTGTGAAATTTCGTTTGCAAATTTGTGCGTTTTTTTGCTTTTGCATAACACCAGCTGATAGGTAAAAATGTAAATCATTTCCTACATTTTTTTTTTTTTTTTTTGGTTTTACAGTTTTTCGTATTTATTATTTTCTTCATTTTGATATTTTATTCGTGTTTTCTTATCTCTTTTTATTGACAGTTGTCAGTTTGCAATTTAAAGTTGAATAGTCATGAAATTATTTAACTGGTCTCAAGTAAAACTTATTATGTATATTTAAGCAAAAATAAAAATTTCGGTTTCACGCAACAAAAAAAAAACTCGAGTTCACTGGCTAATTGTGTTTAGCTTTACCGGGGATTTTTTAACAGAGTTTTTCTCCAGCTTTCAAATATTGTTATTTTTATACACATAGATATCTATTAGTGTACAGATAGATATCTATCTTGTAAGTTAAATTTTATAAGGCAAAATTCGTAGGTAAAAAACATAGGTAAATTATCTGTTCGTAGAAATTACGGGCATTAATGCTTACCCCATCCAGCTCCCTTATTCTGTAACTCACTAAAGCTAAATCTTTATTGCTAAGAATCTACATACAAAGTCGATTTATCGATTTCCGGCTACGAATACAATTTCCAAACGAGTATTCCTCGATCGAATTTAGCTTTAAATAGTTACAGAATACGGAGGCAGTATTTACTTATATCTGTGGATATAAAGAAAAAGTGCTTAAGTCATATATTACTATTTTGCAGGAGAGCACTTTTAAGCGTTCAAGTTGATTTTCAGAAATTTATTTCTTATACAGTTAATTTGGGAAATTCTCTGTTAAACTTAATTTTTTTAATGAAACATCGCTCTACATAAATACTATAAGTAATACACTTAAGTTGAAATATTCCAAAGTATAACCTAAATTAAGCTATTATTTTAAATGAAATTAGAAGTCTAAAAAAGATAAGTCACAAGTTATAGTGCTATTATAACTTCCTGAAAAATCTCACAAATTAATTGAGATTTTAACCAGGGGTACTTTGAAATCTGCAGATTACGGAGGTACCATTAACTCAAAATCAGATTATATAGACTTAAGCGCTTTTTTCTTTTTGCCAATGCATCCAATGTACTTATTTATGTACACATGTATGTACATCGATTGAGTTTCATACATATGTACATACATACACGCATATGTAATTGTTGAACTTACATATTAACATAGATTTGTGTACAACTTTTAACGTACCCAGAGATCGACGTTCGTACGATATATAACGTTTATATTCATATTTTGAAAAATTCGAACGCATTTTTTACAATTTCTAATAAAATATTATATCACTTTTTAAATTCAAAAAACATTGGTAATATTCGTTTTTTCTACGATTTCAACTTTTTTTATTTTTCTTCTTCCAATCGAAGTCGCACAATTCCCTTTTTACTTATTTCGTTCGTTCTTAACTGCACGTACACCGATTAGCCACTGACGATCTTTAGATTCTTATAAAAATTTTAACAATTAAAGCTTTTTCGCTTTGTATTTCTTGGTATTGGTGAATATATGATATTTTAACCCACCACAGAAGTTGCCACTCACACACTCTCATGTAATAAATATGTAGTTATTTGAGAATAAGTGTGAAAAAAGTGTAAATAAAGGTCGCTGTGACAGGTATGCAAAAGGGTTGGTACTTTTTTTCTGGTACTAATTAAATTAAAAAAGTAGTTCATTCATACATAAATTTGCCACTGCTCTTTAAATGCATCCATCCGCCTGAACCCAGCAAACATGAATGTTAACTTTTTGAGAATAATATCTGTTTCAACGTGAAGTGCGACTTTGAATCGCGCACGAAGGGTGCCGTACGGACAATAGGTAAGTAATTCAATACGAACTTTTGCCTATATAAAATATAGTTTTGCACTTTTTTTCTTTTTTGGTTTTTTCGGTTTTGAGAGTTTTTTTTAGTTTTGGCATTTTTTCGGTTTTAGCGATTTTTTAAGTTTAGGCGCTTATTTAGTTTTGACACTTTTTTTCTCATTTTGGCGATTTTTTTCGGTTTTTGGCGAATTTTTTTTATTTTGGTGATTTTTTCATTTTTGCGATTTTTTTCATAAAAAACAATTTTTTTTAGTTTTGGCTAAGAATTCGCGTTTTGGCGAATTTTTCGGTTTTTGGCGTTTTTTTTCATTCTGGCGATTTTTTTCATTTGGGCGAATTTTCCGAATTTGGCGATTTATTTTAGTGTTAGAAATTTTTTTAATTTTGGCCATTTTTTTTAATTTTTGGCAATTTTTTTTGGTTTGGCGATTTTATAACTTTAGTTTTTTTTAGTTTTACCGTTTTTGAAAATTTCAAGAGTTTACCTCTTACGGTTTCCAAGATACAGCTAGTGTCAAAATTACATAGTCAAAATTGCATTAACTTATAGAACACCCTTTAATTTAATTTTTTTTTTAAATTTTAGTGTTAATTGTTGTAGTCTGTATAAAAATACACTAATTTTACAAATTTCAAGTGTCAATATAAATACATATGTACATACAATTGTAAGTATATAACATGGGATTTTAACATTTTTCGTTGCCTGTTTTGGAACATCCTTTAATTTTTAATTATCATGTATTTGTTGTTGTAGCGGCCAAGGTTCTACATACTCTGTCTGTCAAATTTCAGGTCCGTAGCTCTTACGGTTCCTGAGAAAATACCGTGTGACGGACAGACGGACAGCGTAGCGAAAACAATAGGGTTCCTTTTCACCTTTGGTGTACGGAACCCTAATAAGCGATAATTTAATGGCAAATTTATCCTAATTGATAAGTTAAATTAAATTTGTAATAATGAAAAACTTTTTATACGTCTGATAAAAATCCCACTATTAACTAACTTTGACTATTATGGCCCTAAACTAAGGGTAAATAAAAAAACAAAAGGTAAATAAAAAACAAAATTTTCTTTAAGTGAAAGAAAAACCATTCACAATTTTCACCAACATAGTAATAATATGGAGTTAAAAATTTTGTAATCATCCAATATTTGGTTTATGTGGCTGCCTACTACATGCAGACGTTCAAGTAGAATCTAAAGGATTCGTTTTTGAAAGTGTTTGGTTTACCAGACATATTTGTTAAAAATTTCTAAAATTAAACTATTTCTTTAAGTTATGCATAGTACACAGAAAAAATTATTCCCAAAAAATTTTCAAACAAATGTGTGTTTTGAAACATAATTTAGTTTCGTAAATATTTTTTACTGTTCCAGTAAATTATTTGTTCCAATTTTATTTTATGTAAAAAAACTGTATAGAATGAAAATTATCTATATAAAGTAAAATTTGTAAAAAAAAAAAATTTAGATTTTTTTTTTATTTAAATTTGTTATTTTCAGTTAAATTTATTTTTATATACTGTAAAAAAATTGTCTGAATTTTTTTTTTAATTTTTTCAGTTAAATTTATTTTTATATACTGTAAAAATATTTGTCTGATTTTTTTAATTTTTTCTACAAATTTTTTATAGATATAAAAAACATTTAATTTTTTAAAAGATTTTTGTTTGCGGTTTTCAAACTTATTATGTTTGTATATTGTGATTCTCAATATAGTATTAAGAGTCTTACTATAAACATAATTTATATAAATTAAAAAAAAATTTTTAAGTCTACTGACGAGTTCCAAAAGCGGGAACGAAATGCATAACCATAAAAACAAGCCAATTTTTGAAAGTAAAAAAAAATAGTTGAACCTTTCAGTTGATTCAGTTATTTTGTCAAATAAAATTTTTACTAATTTAAAAAAAAAAATTGTTATTGATTCAGTTAATTTATTTTCTGATAATACGAAAAATTTTAGTGAATGTGTTTGTAAATTATAAAAAAAAATTTGCTGAATAATACAAAAAAAAATCAGCAAAAATGTTTTTCTGTTCCTATTAATAAATTTGACTGAAAATATTTTGAGTTTCAGTTAACTTTTTTCTCTAATGCCATAATAAGTTAACTAAAAATAATTTTTTTTTAGATAAATTTTTACAAAATTGTTATCAGAATCTACAAATTTCCTTGTAGGTCCGCATTCACACAAAAAATTTACTGATTCAATGAATTTGGTTACTGAAAACGAAATTTAGTTTTTTCTGTGTATGTATATATGTATTATTATATATTTTATAAAGATATCTACGTAAGGTGTAAGTAATTCTTTTATATTTTATCTGACGGAGGAAGAATTGTATACCCAAAATAACCCGAAAGTAGAATCTCCCGTCCCCAATAAAAATTTATGGTTGGCAGCACTGGTGTGAAGTAGCCTTAACTTATCTATAATTAACTTAACAACAATTAAGATAACATTAGCAGAAATCTATTCCATTTCATTTTGTTGTTTAAAATAGTTATTTTTTTGTTTTGTACTCTTAGGAAAAACCACTTAAGCTTAAATAAATATTTTTGTGGTATATTCACAGAAAAAATTATTTCCAAAAAATTTTCAAACAAAATAAAAAATGAAATATAATTTAGTTTCAGTAAATATTTTTTACTGTTCCAGTAAATTATTTGTTCCAATTTTATTTTATGTAAAAAAAAACTGTATAGAATAAAATTATCTATATAAAGTAAAATTTGTTAAAAAAAATTTTTAGATTTATTTTTTTTTTATTTAAATTTGTTATTTTCAGTTAAATTTATTTTTATATACTGTAAAAATATTTGTCTGATTTTTTTTAATTTTTTCAGTTAAATTTATTTTTATATGCTGTAAAAAAATTTGTCTGATTTATTTTAACATTTTTTTTTTTTAAGATATTTGTTTGCGGTTTTCAAACTTATTATGTTTGTATATTGTGATTCTCAATATAGTATTAAGAGTCTTACTATAAACATACGGAGTTTGTTAGCTAAATTAAAAAAATTTTTGGGTTGAAGTCTACTGACGAGTTCCAAAAGCGGGAACGAAATGCTTAACCATAAAAACAAGCAAATTTTTGAAAGTAAAAAAAAAATAGTTGAACCTTTCATTTGATTCAGTTATTTATTTCAAATAAAACTTTCACTAATTTAAAAAAAAAATTTAAATTGTTATTGATTCAGTTAATTTATTTTCTGATAATACGAAAAATTTTATTGAATGTGTTTGTAAATTATAAAAAAAAATTTGCTGAATAATACAAAAAAAATCTGCAAAAATGTTTTTCTGTTCCTATTAACAAATTTGACTGAAAATATTTTGAGTTTCAGTTAACTTTTTTCTATAATGCCATAATAAGTTAACTAAAAATAATTTTTTTTTCAGTAAAATTTTTACAAAATTGTTATCAGAATCTACAAATTTTTTTGTAGGTCCGCATTCACACAAAAAATTTACTGATTCAATGAATTTGGTTACTGAAAACGAAATTTAGTTTTTTCTGTGTTAATTTTTGCTCGTTAAAAAAAAATATGGAACAAAAACTTGAATTGGAGAAATAAATATGTTTATATTTTTCTAAGCACTTGTCGCTCTCCCTTTTTCACTTGAAACCAAAAATAATGTTTAGTTTTTAGTGTTTTTCGTCTTTAGCATATATTGGGTGCATGTTGTAAAAATCATTAAGAGTATTCTCGATGGTTTGCTTGGCATTTTGTGTGATATTTTCTGTTATATTTTGATGATTTTTAATATGATGCGCTGGTGCAAGCCAAATTTTTTATTTATTTTTTTTTAATATAAAAGTTTCTTCGGCAATACTGAATAACGTTGACATTTCTGAAATCTATTTCAATAAACAAGACTGTTTTTTTATAGGTGTTGAAGTACTGAACATCGTCATTGATTTTACGCTTAACTTTTTTTAGTGTTACAGATTCAGTGATACCGGAAGAAAATATACCAGATATGGAACATTTTAGGGATTCAGACTGGAAAATTGAACAAAATATGTTGCGGAAACTAGGTTCTTAATCTCAGTTTGATAGAGTTTATAGTTCTTTATTTGTTACTCTCCCCAAAAAGGCAAAACGAGCTACTAAATCATAAGTGTAATCCGTGATGGATTGCCATTTTTTCCAAACTAAACTAACTTTGCAAAAGAAGCTGGATAGCTGCATATATTTAAAACACATTGAAATACCTGCACCTGGATTCTGTAACTTTTTTCGAACCGAAAATCGTAATATTTATCGATATCTTTATTCGCCTGCGATAACGATAATGTTATTCTGTAATACCTTTTTTACGATAGTCTCACGCTTTATTTTATTCACCATTTAATTCAATATTATGTGGTATCTCTGTATAGAAAATGTGAAAACAAGCGAAAAGCATAAAGAATAATTAAGAAAAACTCAACAGATTAGATCTTGTCACTTAATTTTTTTTTCTCCAACCGACACCGAATATCGTTAAAATATGTTACTGAATAGCAAAGTCGATAAATTTTCGTTATATTTATTATAACGATACGATTATCGTAATAAAAGTTACTGAATCCAGGTACAGATATCGCAATGGAATCTACTGATGGAACCATGGGAGATAAGCTTAATAGTATGTTTCCACCGGCATGATTTAGACAAATCATGATGATTTGCGCAAACCACGTTAATTTATACATGATTTACCATACATTTTGCATACGGATAAATCACCTCAAAGTAGTTGATTTATTTTAAATAATGTCGAAAATACTATTATTCGAAATCAATTTATATATGTCAACTACGTGTGAATAAAATTCACATTACAGCTTATAAGACACGTGCATAAATTGAATACGAAAATTCGAATAACAAATCACTCACAAGCCCGGTGGAAACACCTTGAAGTGATTTACTTAAACCTACTTGATTTAAAGTCGGTGGAAACATACTATAACGCGCCTGTAAATTCATACAGTTTAATATGATTTAAATATGCTTAGTAATTTAAGGGTCTGCAAAAAATGTTTTATTTTGCACTGATGTATTTTTATAAGATAGAGTTAGCATATTTTGTCGGAAAAAAATTTAGTTTTTATGAATACATTTATTTTTTAATCAATTTGTAAAATCTTTAACTCAATACTAGATATAAGAATTTAAAAGCTACAAGAAAAAACTTAAAATACCATAAAAAAAATAACTTAAGCCTGACTGAAAGCCTATTCCATCTAGAGATGGTCGGCTTTAGCACTCTCTAACTCACTCTCGAGTGTAAAATGGGGACTCCAAATTATCAATTTCGAATGCTTATGTCATTGGCTATAATCGGTTCATACATAATGTTTCTATTCGATTAAGAGTTTAAAAGTTATACATACATTACTAATTTTTTTTATCAGCATGCCAAATGCAATAAAATATGATGTGGATTTATAATAAATTACATATTTTTTAATGGTCTAATTCATAAAAAATATTTTAGGTTTATTACAGGTTTATTTCAAATTTCCCATAGAAATATGTCAAATAAGCGCTTAATAGACCTGAAATATTTTTTTTATGAATAAGGCAGAAAATATTTTGGAAAGTTACATGGAAGTTAGCATTTATTTTCACCAAAAAAATTATTCTTTAAGATAGCAGAATAAAAAAAAGTGATGTAAAAGGAGAACAAATTATAATTTTTTTGATTCGAAATTTATATTACGGATGAATATTGCATAGGGAGCTATTTGTCATCGGAA
This sequence comes from Tachina grossa, assembly GCA_949987645.1. Classification (NCBI taxonomy): domain Eukaryota; kingdom Metazoa; phylum Arthropoda; class Insecta; order Diptera; family Tachinidae; genus Tachina; species Tachina grossa. The sequence goes on along the minus strand of OX465276.1, from coordinate 85,879,197 downwards.
ACTCATTTTAACCAAATTTGAGTTGACGTACATATTTTGAATATAGGCTCCCGATATGCAAAACACAACTTTAATTATTTTGTGATTTAATAATAAATATTGGTAACACCACCGTGTTCAACAACCACTTCACAGCTTATGATGTACAAAATCTAACACAATTTCATTCGTATATTCAAATAATTTTTTATTTTATTAAATAAAGTTTCATTATCTTGAAGTAAAGCAACCTAATTTAAAAAATATGAGTTTCTGACATGGTAGGAAAACAGATGGAACATTTCTATAAAGTAAAAGTAAAAAATATAATGAACAAAGAAGAGTTACAACTAGGGCTAATTAAAATATGCAAAAAAAATTCAAAATATGCGCCAGAAATAGCACGAAAAAATTTCAAAATATGCACGGTTATATGCACAAATATGCAAGAATAAAATCAACAATTTTGTTACTACGAAGTATTTTTATTCAAAGAGATCTTTATTATAATGAACAATCATTTGTTTCTTTAAATTTTCAAAAAGAAATGAACTTCTATTGTCACATAAAACAGATGAATACATGGAAAATATGCGTTCAACATCAGTAGATGTAACAGGAGCGTATTTAAATGCGAGTATTTCAGATGGGGACAAATTTTCAATACATTCATCGGTTTCGGTTTTATTGAAATATGTATAATTTTTAATTTTGATTAAGGTCTTCAGACCTGTGTTTCTGTTCAAAACTTTGTTGAATTTATCAATGAATACATTTTGGTTTGTATTTTCAATACTTTCTTTCACACGTTCTATAACAGCTAAACTTTCACTAATAGGAAGTCCTTTAGTTTCTACTCGGGTGATGCTTGAGCAGAGGCGATCAAAATTATGTTTTATATAAACTAAGTCAGATTTCTTAATCAGAAATAATTTTTAGTCAGGCTTAAGTTCAGTAATTTCAATTCTTTTTATTGAATGAAATATTTTATTAATTAATGTGAGTTTCTAAAGAAGAGAAGAAAAATTAAACTTAGACTTTATAGCTGAGGGAAATACCGATATTTTTCTGTGCAGCAACGCACTTCATCAGCACCCTAGTCTATCTACTTGGGTAGAGATTGTTATTAACATCAGCTATTTAACGTAAATTCTAATGAAACGGAATGTGAGAAATGATTGTTGTGTACAATTATTGATTTACCTTTGGTAAATACATATGTAAGTACCACTATTTATTTCCCGTTTTTCCATTTTTTCATTTTTCTATTTAGGTTAGCACGAAGTTATATTACTCTACCTACGTATGTTTAACTATTCTTGCTTATCTTTTACGATCATCACATTAATTATTTTTACTTATTCGATGTACCGTCGGTACATACATATAAGTATTATAGTAGTGGATATTATGGTACTTTGTTGTTGCATTCTCCCGTTTATTTGGGTTTCGAACATTAGTGATTGCCAAGTGAACAGTGATTGCCAAGTGAACATATTTTTGTCACGTGCCCATGATGAATTGAGACATTTTTAGATTTTTAATTGAACTATAGTGAATTTTTAATCAGAAATAATTTTTAGTCAGGCTTAAGTTCAGTAATTTCAATTCTTTTTATTGAATGAAATATTTTATTAATTAATGATTTCAGATTTCATTGACGCTTTTTGAAACAACAATTTTGCATTGCGTATAGACTCTGCCTCATCGTCATCAAGTTCATCTAAAACGTCACAAATTTCTTTGAAATTTTCAGAATAATATGTCTGAGCAACGATGTTCGCCATGAGATTCGCCGTCCGCAACCATTTACAATACAAAGAAAAGAGTCAGAACAAAATTTGTAAACATTCTATCTCTGTTGCGCTACCACAAAATACTTTGATATGCCTGAACATGGACACCGCTCGTGTTCACCACAACAAAGAAGTTGATGCATTTTTCACAGTTGCTCTGCCGGCGTCATGTTCATGTCATGTCCAAGTTGATGGCTCGTGAAGACGTAGGGTAACGAAAGGTATTTTTGAATCGAATATCTGCAAGCAAACAATCATAAGCCTCCGGCGGTAATAGTTTCGGTTCGACTTTGTGGTAGAAGTTATAGAAAAGTAAAGAAAAAAATTAATAACATACAGACATACATGTGCAAGAAGAGGAAAGAAGTATATTTCATGTGAATTTCTTTTACACCAGTTTGAGTTATATGAGTCGTTATATATTATATTAATTAATATTAATATTCGCGTTGCCAGAGTGAAAAATAAGCTTTTTTATGCAAGATGATCCAAAATAAGCATTTATCTACAAAAAAAATTAATATATGCAAGAAAATGCTTTTTCTGGCAAAAAGCCAGAAAAATTAGCCCAGATTATAACAATTTCTTTTATTCGAATGAATTGAGTATTTGAATATCCAGCTTTTTTTGATTCGTTTTGATTGTATGTATATCACTAAAACACTTTTGTATATTTGTATTTATTTCAATGTTTCTTTTATGGATTTTGCTATGTATTTCGAATCAGATGGATAATTTGGTGATGTTTTCCATTACATGACTGAAATAATAAATTTAAGGTAAGAGCTAGCACTTCTAGCTTCATTTTCAGATGTAACGTGTATAGGGTGATCGATTACTCGACTTTTTCGAGAAACCGGTTTTCGAATAGTTCGAATATTTGAAATTATGAAAAACCCGGTTTCGGTTTTTACAATTCAGGAAAAACCGGTCAACCGGTTTTGAAAGTAAGAAAATTATTGTACAAAAGTTTGGATTTCAAATTGATTTATTAAAAAAAGAGTTAACAGTTCATGTAAATACAACCGTTGACAATATCTCTGAAATAATCTAAACATTTACCACAAATGACGACATTGCCCTTAAAACCTTAACCATACTTAAATAGGGATTAAATTAAGTAATTATTACACATGACGTGAACTCAAATTCAATAGAGTCATTTGCGTTAAATATTTTAAATTCTTTCGAGGTTAATATCAATTGTTGCTTTTTTAAGAACATATAAGACCATATTTGGATGCCATTTGTTGACGGCTTGGTACCGTAAATCATAGAATTTTCAAACAAGTTGACGGCCTCAAACATTTTGCACGTATTTTTTCATGTATTGTATGCCTGTATGTAGACTTTTTTCCTATGTATTTTTAATATTTTTGCCATTGTAGTTGTTATTAAATTTTTTTTTTTTATTTCTTGTATAAACATATTTGTTAGCACCTTCAATATTGGTTTAATGAATTTTTTGAATTTCTTCCCAAGTTTCCTCAAACCCCAAAAATGATGGGTGTATGTATAGTTTATTCCTTACATATGAATGTATGGACAAGGTGGATATCTACCTCTATATAAAATATGAAGCAAAATGTTAACAAAACTAAAACACACTTTTTGCAACTGAATTTCGACATCCATTCCACACCATAAGGCCAATTTAATTCACCTCTGCTATTACCTCATAAAATAATTTCACTTGAATTTCATGTTTCAACAAATGTTGCCATGCTCAAAAAACGCTTAGAGCTTTTACACTGAAAAAACAATACTTAGGAAAATCAACACAACACGTAGGTCTAAGTTTAATATAGTAAAACCTAATTTTATTGCAAAATGTACAAATTGAAAAGTATTCGACTCAGCCGGTTTTTAAATTGTCAAAAAACTGGACCATTCGACATTCGAAAAATCAACGTTTTGAAAAAACCGAAAACCGGATTGTGAAAAAACCGGGCTTTAAAACCGGTTGAAAAACCGAGTCGATCACCCTAAACGTGTACCAATATGTGCTATATTAACAAAAAATATTTGAGGTACAAAATACACATTTTGGAAATATAAACTTAAAGTAGTCTTAACAAACGTGGGTGCCTACTTTAGAATTTTGATATAATATTTTTTTTTAAAATACTTTAAAATACTAAAACACAACTGTACTTAATATTGCTTGGAAAAGCTACTTTAAGTTTTTTTTGCATATAGCCGTAAAACACTAAATTTAGCACGCCTCATTTAAGTTCACATAATAGGCAAATGGAAGATTTGTTTCCCTCTAATATCAATGCCGATAACAAAAACCTTACAGTACTGATGTACGCTATAATAGGTACTATAATATTTTTTAAATGGTAAAATTGATTTTTTTTTTAAATTTGCTTGAAAAGAAACAACTTTCTGTTTCGCTTTGTACTTGCAAACACACATGTATACATACATATATTTATAATAAATATATACATACATACATGCAAAGTGGTCTAATTCAATGCTGCCCACAGAGAGAAAACCGAGAGAAATGTATAAGCGTATGAGCATTCATTTGTACAAAAAGCCGATTGATGTTCGGCACTCTGATGCTTCTCTGGCCAGCAGTGGTCTAATTTAGACCACCGGGCGATACTAGTACAATTTTTCTTCGTCTTATTTAGTTTTTTATGTAGTTTTGTATATTGAAATTAATAAATTTATGAAAATTGTTTCCAATCGGTTAGCCAAATAATCCAAAATTAATCGATCATTAACGGATTAAACCAAAACCTCGATTAATTAATCGAGCGATTAAAACAAAAACCCGATTAATGGAATACCCTGCTTTGGAAACTAACTTGTCTTGCTACAGGTAGTCTTGGTACTTAATAGTCAACAAATTTAAACTTTTGTTTTAATGCATGCCTTGACGTCCTGAATTTGGTTTAAAAAGAAAAATTAATTTAGATAAAATACTAAATAATAATTTTTAGTCAGGCTTAAGTTCAGTAATTTCAATTCTTTATTGAATGAAATATTTTTATTAATTAATGTGAGTTTCTAAAGAAGAGAAGAAAAATTAAACTTAGACTTTATAGCTGGGGGAAATACCGATATTTTTATGTGCAGCCACGCACTTCATCAGCACCCACGTCTATCTACTGGGGTAGAGTTTTGTTATTAACATCAGCTATTTAACGCAAATTCAGTATGAAATGGAATATGAGAAATGATTATTGTGTATACAATTATTGATTTACCATTGGTAAATACATTTATAAGTATCACTATTCATTTCATATTATTTCATATGAAATAATTTAATATATGCGCAAATCCTGCGTGACGAACGCTACATTCCTACGCGTTTTCGGATTAAAATATAAAATTTTGTTGGTCTTTCCAGAGAGATACCTTTACCTTATACATGGTGTTTAGTGGAGATTTGAGTGTACTTTAGAATGTCATAAAAAAATTTTTTTTTCGAAAAAATTTATCACAAATTATTGTGACGCACGCTACAAAAAATGGAAGTAGCTTCGAACGTTGTGGTATGTTTTCGTAACTTTTAGCAAATTTTGCATAATAAAGCACACAAAATGAAATGCCTACAAAAAGATGAATATAAGAGAGTTCTAAAATAAGTTATTTTCAGGCAAAAAATTTTGTAGGTTTTTCTCAAAAGCCGTGAACCCTATGTGACGCACGCTACGTGACGCACGCTACATTTTTTTCCAGTAGTATATAGTAAATAAAAAGTCTACTTTTTAAGTTTTAAAATGCACTTTTTTAAAACATGTACTTTTGACCTACCATAGACGAGAAAAACTGCACTTTAAAGGAAAAAGTTGGTTCTAAAGTTAAAACATGCTAAAGATGTTTTTAACTAGATCAGTGTTCACACTTCTACCGATATTTGGCAGATTCTACCGAATATGTGTGTGAATTTAACAATCTACCAATTCTACCGAACAAGGCCTGAAATCTACCGAATATTGTTATTTAGTAATTTAAGTCGATATGTATATGGATGTGTAAGTTGCCTATTTTGCCACATAGCAGTGCGGCCGCAGAGCGGTAATTTTCTGTCATGAAAATCATTAAAACAGAACAAAGAAATCGGTTAAACCTGAAACTTAAGTAACCTTAATATTTGCCATTGAATTATGCCTTGGGGATGAAATATTTATTCCTCCCAATGATTTAATAATTTTTGCACAAAAGTTTAAATTCATAAATGGATCTTACATATAATCTTTGTAGTTACAAATGTTTGTCAAATAAAAGTTATTTTAGTAGCTTTATAAAACCTATGAACAAAAACTGAATTCCTGTTATTTATGTATATTATTTTATATATGCATATCATATCTATATAAAGGTTAAGGGCAAATAACTGGGGATGACACTTTTTTTTTATTGGAAAATGCTTCACTGTTTATGGCAGTTTAATTTCCAATCACATGTGAAGTTTTAAATGCGCTTTTGGAACTGTTTGGTTTGATACTCCTTGCACTTACCCTTTATATATAAATACGTATATTTTGTTATTTTTTATGTTTCTTTGAATTGTTATTTTTTATTTTTCTCTGAATAAAAAAAATTTCCTACCGAATTTCATTCAAATCTACCGATTTTTTTTTGTCGATGCTACCGAATTAAAAAAAAATTAAGTGTGCACACTGAACTAGATTAGAATCGACTCCTGCTCTTTAGTTCAACACAAAACACATTAAAATAAAAGAGAACACATATGTATGTATGTATGTATGCCTGTATAACTTTCTATCTCTTGGCTTCTTTTGTTCCTATAAACAATTTATAATCCAATCATTGAACGAACAGTTTATTGTATTAAAATAATACAAAATACAAACACCTTTTTAATTTTCTCTATATTAATTATTTGTTAACTTATTTTTATGTTCGGTTGTTTTATTTTATCTTGTTCTTAAACTCAACCCTTTTTGATAACACAATCAGCGTTGTCAACTTTGAAATTTCAAAACGCACCAAAATGGAGAAAAAACGCGCCATTTACAAAAAAACGCACCAATTTTAGAATTTATTTTTTAGTTTAAAATGTTTATTGAATTATGCATAAAAGTACATTATTTTTTTGTGTTAAAAATTTAACACTAAAAGAGGATTTTACAGTTCAGGGCTAAAAAAATAAAACCTAAAAAAACGTAGCAAATTTGTTTATATTCATTTGTATTAAATAGATAATAATTTTTTTTTAATTTCATAAATTCTGTACAAAACTTTTTAAAGAGATCTAGGATTAATAGAAAGTCTTCAAAACTAATAAAAGTTCTTTATTTATCATTTTATTCAAATATTTTTAAATTTTTTTATCAGAAGTATATCCATATTAAACCCCATATTCATAAAAAAATAAAATGAATTTGAAATTCATTTTTAGAAAATTTTGTATCGAAAATTTAAAAATAATACATTTCAAATTCGTTTAAAATGTTATGAATATGGGGGTAAAAATATAACAATATAAATAAACAGCCTTTTACAATATATGTACATAATTAAAAAACAAAAAAAAAAAAAAAAAAACTAAACAAATTCGTACATACATAGTGTAAATATGAAAGTGGTCTAGGTCATACCATTTTTGATTCGATATAGTACATTTTGATCAGACTAGAACAACTCTAAATTAAACTCTTGCATAACAAAATTATTTTTGGATTTGTTTCAATGGAATCTACTAAATATCTCGACCAAAGAAATATAAGACTTATACAACTTTCATAATTAAGGGCACATACATATCTTTGCATTAATTTGTCCAAGATGATACATTTTTGTATATTAATTTTATAAATTCGGTTTAAAACTTTTTAAAAAGAAACCAAGAATTAATTATTCCAAATAAATAAATCTAATATTTTCAGTATTATTGTTATCATTGGGCCATAAAACAGACTTCATTTCAAATTCTGATATTGTGTAAACATTATTAGTATTAATATGGTAATTAACACTATCAGGAAGTTGGTAAGTTTCACAACAAGAATTGTCCGGTTTTAACCCATTGATGTGTTAAATTTGCGTTGGTGCCACCAAAAATTAAAAAACGCACCGAAATTTAAAAAAAAAGCGCACCACGCACCAACTAAGGAATTTTTCGCACAAAACATTTCAAAAAGCACCCAAAATGGTGCGAAACGCACCAAGTTGACAACGCTGAACACAATGTCCGATGAGAGAGTTGCCACTGATAGAGATGCCACTTCCTTATATTTTATTTTCTATCATATGAAAAATTTCCAATATTTACTGTGGCACCCAGTTAAAGTCGGTTCAACTTAACACACACTTTGTTTTTGACTATATTAGAAAAATATTTAAGAACAGGTTTTTAATTTTAAGTTTTTTCTAAAACGAACCGACTTTATTCTATGACTATGGTTATGGCCCATTGTATTTATTTTAACGAAACAATTTATATTATTTTTATTTAATAACATTATTTAATTCATATTTTATGTTTATAAATTAATTTATTAATGTATGTATGTATGTTTATAAATAAATTTTATGTTTTGATGAATCTGCCGTTAGTTAATTTAGCGGCTAAATAATTACGAATATGGCATTTATTTACATATATTTCTTAAGAAGCGTTTTCGAGATATTCGCGAAAAACGTGTTTTTTGCAGTTTACAAAGATATTTCCAAAAATTTTGAGAACTGTTTATTAAAATTTAGCAAATTTAACACCATTGCAAAGATATGTGTTTTTTTATCAGCCCATATTTTTAATGTATTGATCGGATAAAAATTCATTGAGTTACGGCCCTCGAACCATTAGCGGGGCAATAGATTTCCTTGGGAAGTGATGGGGGCAATACACCTCCCCCACAATAACCCAGACAAAATTATTGATATTCACCAATGTGTTACAAAAAATCTATCAAAAATCAGCATCCCCTTGCTACGACTATGATACCAACAAAGTAAACGAAATTGTTGTTGCTCTGCTCATTATAATAGGCGAAGACTAGATTTAAAAAGCAAAGTGATAAGAAAGTAGAATAAAAATTGCAAAGATTTTTATTGTAATTTTTGGGAGAACTCAAATCGTGACGCGAGCTACAAAAATTAATAAGCTGTATTTTTTGTTTGTTTTTAATTGTAGAATTTTAAAATTTTATTTACTTAAAAGCAGGATATTAATTTAGTTAAATTTATAGAAGAATTGTAAAAATTATTTTTTTTCTGTCCACTTACGTTAACACTAAAGTAATGATATGAACATGTAAAAAAATTTTAAATTTTTGTATAACATTAAGGGCGACTTTTTGTGTTCAAGATTAGAGATTAAATTAACCTTAATCTTCATTTGTGATTTTTGGGTAGTCGATTATATGGTTTACTTGCTAGTTTAAGCGGGCAATCGTGGTGGTTTAATCATACATTAACATTGACAACATACACTTGTGAAACTTATAACTTTTTGTAAAAATTTATATTATAAAATAATTTAAAAACACAAATAAATATATATATTTTATATTATTTATCTATTTCCTTTAACACGCGCAATATTTTACTTGTAAATAATAAAACATGTCATTTTCTTCTTCTTTCCACAAAAAATCAAAGTGTGTTGATAACATGTATGACTTTTACACAGAAAATGTTGCCACTATTTTGTTCCTCAGTATGGCAATACTACAAATAATAAGAAGTTTAAACTACCACTCAAAAATATCAAACTAATTAATTTGAGATTAAGTTAATTTTCGGATTAGCTAATTATAGAAATAAACTAATCTTAATCTCGTACCCAAAAAGTCGCCCTAAGAGACCTGAGGTGAGGTAGGATTTGGTAATAATTTTTGTATTAATGATCATCGAAATATATTTTTTTTACATATTTATAAAATTAGATATCGAGTCTAATGTTTCGCAAAAAAAAAAAATTATTTGGATTAATTTCAAAAAATTTTGGCTAGTAGGCTGTTTCTGGGACTTGCCCATATATATATAAGCTCTTATTGTACATGCTTAAAATAAAAAAATTCCATATAAATATAATTTTGTTACATAAAATTGTTGGTATTTTGTTGGTTATTTTCCTCATTATTTTCTAAAATATTAATTTTACCAAAAAACTTTCTTTGAGACTAATGTTGTTGACTTGAAGAGCTAAAATATTACAATATGTCATATTCTTGTAAAATGTTTTTTTTTTAAATAGTCATATGTAAAAAATTACATTGAAAAATGGGCTTGAAGGCCAACTTTGAGGGCCGGCCGCACCCCTAAAACGCAACTTATCGGTATCAAACATTTTTGTATTTTTTTACATAAAACTGAACCGATTTAGGGGTGAGAGTAGAAGAAATAAAAAAAAGTCGGCCACTCTAATGCACCATGATAATAAAAAATAATAATAAAATCATTGGTAAACTTTTTTATCGTTTACATTTAACTTATCTTATCTATACATGTACGTATGGGATTTAAATAGATATTGTGGTATTTCATCAAAAATATTCCGATTATGAATATGTAGTACATACTTATGTATGTATGTTTATGCATCTGTACATATGTACATTCATGTGTATGTATGTAAATGTGTACATATGTATGTATGTATATAATATGTATATACTTGTTAAAAGATAAAAATTAGGGTGTTTTTTTGAGGGGTATAGAACTTCGAATTGAAATGAAACACAAGAAAATCGTTTTAATGTCCATCAATTTGGCTTTATTGGAAGGATAATTTTATGCCATTAATGTTTAAATATGATTTCGGGCATGTGGCCGCCGCGGCTGGCTCGAATAAAGCCAATTCTACAGGTCCAATTTTCAACCACTTTTTCGAGCATATGGGGCCGTATGTTGGCAATAACGCCACAAATGTTGGCTTCCAAGTCCCCTAACATTTCTGGTTTGTTGGCGTAGACGAGCGACTTCACATATCCCCAAAGAAAATAATCCAATGGTGTCAAATCACACGATCTTGGTGGCCAATTGACAGGTCCATTCCGCGAAATTATGCGCTCATCGAATGTTTCCTTCAATAAATCGATTGTGACGTGCGCTGTGTGGCATGTAGCGCCGTCTTGTTGGAACCACAACTCATCCACATTCATGCCATCCAATTCGGGAACAAAATAGTCGGTTAGTCGGCTCCAATTGCTGTGCACGGTGGCGAATCGATTCATTCGGGTCCTCTTCAACACTTTGCTCTACAGCGGCAATTGTTTCTTCGGTGCGCACTGTTCGACGTCTCTGCGGATGCGTTTTATCACATAGAGTAAACGTAGTGCGAAAACGATCCATGGTTAACCGAATTAATTGCTCTGATGGACGATTATGTCGACCATAAAATGGACGGAGCTTGCGGTAAACTTCGCGAACTGAACCATTATTTTCGAAATAAATTTGCACGATTTGCAAGCGTTCTTCTTTTGTCAACTTGTTCATGATAAAATGGCAAACCAAACTAAATATTAATCACTTGACAGCTGACAAAATGGCCGCCAGTTAAAAAAGTGATGCCAACTTAAAGTTCTATACCTCAATAAAAAACACCCTTTATATATAATGTCATAGAATCCAACATTATTGGCTACCCTTTAACTTGACAAATTTTTCTCTGAATTGAAAATTTTTTCATTAGCACTTAGTGCTACGCTTTTTTGCGTGACCGTACCTTAACACATACATACATACATACATATGTATGCATGCATATATGTGTATGTATGTTTATTTTTGTAAAAATTACTAGCATGCAATTTGCTAAATAATGTACAGGCTCAATATATAAATAAAATTAGAAAACAATCCCATTATTTTTTAAAAAGTTCTGGGGTTTTACTCTGTAATTTTAAATGAAAGCAAATGCTTTCAAATTGTAACTTTAATAGCATATACAGGGATGATAAAGTTGGTACTTTTTAAAAAAAGTAAAATTGTACTTGTTTTTGGTACAATTCAAACTCTAAAAATACGTTGGTACCCCCGTGACTCATTTGGTACCATTTGAAAAATTTGCGAGGCTATCCCTTGTTTTTTTTCACACAAAAAATAAATCTGGATCATTTAAAGTATATCCAATTTGAGAGAAAAGTGGCGAATTTGGTTTGTTGTTGAGAGCGACTACCTTGTTAGATATGCATTACACTTGTTTGGTTTTTTATAAAGAACTACATCTAACTTACCGGTGTTTCGTTTTCAATATGATAGCATCGTCTTTATTTATTTTATCTATTGTATTATAAAATTTATTAAAAAACTTGCTATATTAATATTATATTAATCGTTTAAGGGCCATTATTACAACTTAAAGATAGTTAAAAGTAAGATTTTATCGGACGTATAAAAACTTTATCATTTGCAAAATTTTATTTTAACCAAAAGTGAGCGATAAATTCCAGGCAAGTTTATCCTCCCTGGTAAGTTAAATCCAATTTGCAATAATGGAAAGTTTTTTATACGTCCGATAAAATCCTACTTTTAACTATATTTAAGTTATAATAATGGCCCTAAGTGATGATATTAAATGAAGCTAGGTATGACTACATACATATGTAAACGATTAAAATTTACTTTGAAATTAAAAACTTTATATGAATAGAAATAAAATTGAAAGTTGTATAGTTACGGATTTTAAAAGAAATGTTCGGCAGTTCTATATATAACCTTTTGCAAAACTAAATAAAAATAAATTTCATAACGAAATTTTAACCCGGCTAACATAATTTACTCCCGAAAATGTTATTAGTATCGTACCTTTCTTATTAAAAATATTCCCAAAAGATAATGGAAATTATGATAGTATAAATACCAAGTTTCGAGCTTTGAAAAATTAATTGGATGAGTGAATGTTTCCGTAGCTTTCAAAAGTTATCAGGAGAATATTGTCAATTCTACACTCATCAGCGAACGTGTAAATAGTATTTTCATAATCAAAACGAAGACTCGAAATTCTAATACAAACAAAAGCTTATTGAAATGCCCTAAGTCGCATTTTTTACGAAATTGAGTTTTTCAGTGATTTCAATTCATTTCACACAAATACACTTCACCACAAAAACTTATTGCAAAAATATTACAGAAAGAATATTACAGTTTCTATTGTTCTTTTACCTTCCCCTGTTAAATAAAAATTATTTGTTAATTAGTTGTTTTTTTATAGGAATTGTTAAAAATTATTTGTGTTAGGGCCTTTATACTTGAGACCAACGATATGTATTTACTGCCTCATTTACTTTCTCTAAAGTGTAGAGTCTAAATCTAATAATAAATTTCCATTTTTGAGTTAATGGCGCAGATTAACCTTCATATCGTTCTTTTTTTAAAAACAAACACAAAATGTCCATTTTTCATTAAGTCGTGTGTAAATTGAAAACTTTAAATTTGTGTTCTGGCAAACTAGTTTTTTTTTATTTTAATTATGACGTTAATTTGAGTAAACGAGCGACATGTTAAAAAAAAATTAAAACACAAAAAACGAGTTTAGTACTATTGGGGTCGAAAAAGTACAATTTTGAAAGCTAATTGGTACGAAATTGGTTTTCTCATTTATCATCCCTGAGCATACAAATTCGAATGTATTTTCTTTCATTTCGAAATACAGAGTAGACCTCCTGGAGGTGGTCGAAATGGAATCTTTAAGTATTTTCAACAGCATATAACATATTTGGTGTATTCAAACGGTAGTCTTAAATGTCATAATGTCGTAAACTTTTTAAATTAGTTTAAAATTTCTTTTATTTATTTTTCGTACAAAAGGTGTACTTTATTAATACTAGTGATGTAACGAATTTCAGTTTTTGATATTCGCGAATACGAATACGAATATTTGAAACGATATTCCCGAATACGAATACGAATATTACATGCAATATGAAATATTAAAAATTGTTATGAAAAAGGACTTCGCACTCTTGTTGCCGTACTTTAAAGTTAATGAAAAGTACCCAAAATTTTAATGATCGTCATTAAATAATATTTGAAAATGATACAAAGCACAAATTTCTATAAAAAATTAATGTATTTGTACAAACTAAAATTTTTAGTCCTTTATTTAAATTTCGTTTAGGATTTATGCATTTATTTATTTAATTTCTTTGGAAAAATATTCATATTCGTATTCGCATGAAAATGGGCGAATATTCGACAATTCGAATACGAATACGAATATTCGTGCATCACTAATTAATACAATTAATTCTTCATTCTATATTTATGTTATTTTCATAACAAATTATTGGACTTTTTAGTTTTCTTTTTCGACAAATGTCCAATTATGCTTACTGTTTATGTTTTCCGATTTTTTTGGCATTCCTTAGATCCTTGTGTAGTTGTAAGTAATTTTAGAGCTTGTTTTCAAGTTTGCAATTTATAGCGAATTTTTTCCTATTCTCGCAAAATAAGTGATTCTTCCTAATTATTTCTTTTTTTCCGTTTTAACAATTTTTAATCAGCATCAGACTTTAATACGAGTATCCAAGTTTTTGTGAATTTCCGTTCCAAGTTTTTGACATTCCTTACAATTTAAAAATCTGTAATAAACTTGAAGGCTTCCTTTCAATCAAGAAATTATTCGCGAATTTTCTCAATTTTTAGTACCTGAGATTGTTTTTGATTCTTAAAATCTTCGTTTACAGTTTTTGCGTTTTTGGAAATTTTTTTAGAGACATTCGCATTTTTGCAAGTTTTCCCGATTTATATACTGTAAGCTCATTTTCGAGTTATTGCGGTCTTTTACAATCGCTTTAGGGGATTTTTTCTATTGTTTTAATCCCTTGCGAATTTGTACCAGTTTTGCAATACATATGTATGTATGTAACTGTTTTAGTAGAAATTTGCTACAGAAAATCGCCAAGTAAAGGGTCCGCCAGATAACTTTTCTTTTTGAAAATGCTATAAAAAAAACTACTGAAGCTTCGACTGTGTGGCACGTAGCGCCGTCCTGTTGAAACCAAATGTTGCCCATATCCTCCTCTTCAATTTTTGCGAACAAAAATTCGTTCAACATGGCTCGATAACGATCGCCATTGACTGTAACGGCCACTCCTTGCTCATTTTCGAAAAAAAATGGCCCAATTATGCCTCTGGACCAAAATCCGCACCAAACAGTGACTCGTTTTGGGTGCGTCGGCTTTTCAATGTATGCGTGCGGGTTTTCTGTGCCGCAAATGCGACAATTTTGCTTGTTTACATACCCGCCAAGATCAAAATGAGCTTCATCTGAAAAGATGATTTTTTTTCTTGGCAAAATCGGCATCTTCTGTAAGTCGATCGCAGGCCCACTTAGCGAAGCGAAAACGCATTGGATGGTCAGTTGGCTCGTTCAGCGGAAGGATAAAACTAATTATCTGTCAAATCAGACATGAGCTAAGTGTTACCATTCACGAAATAAGCACTAGTTGAAAAAAAAAACGTTAGATGGCGGACCCTTTATATAAACATAATTTTACATTTTGTCGAAAAAGAAAAGTAAAAAGCAAAATAATTAGTTATGAAAATAACATAAACATAAGATTAAGAATTGTATTAATATAGTACACTTTTTAAATGAAAGAAAATAAAAATAGTTTTAAACAAGTTTAAATTTTTGGGACATTATGACAATACGATGCATAAGACTACAGTTTGAATACCCCAATTCTGTTTCATACATATATTATATACATAGTATATATTTATTATTTGCGTACCCCTTATAGTACACTTTTTAAATGAAAGAAAATAAAAATAGTTTTAAACAAGTTTAAATTTTTGGGACATTATGACAATACGATGCATAAGACTACAGTTTGAATACCCCAATTCTGTTTCATACATATATTATATACATAGTATATATTTATTATTTGCGTACCCCCCCCCCCCCCCCCCCCCCCCAGTATGGTTCATTAGTTTGATTTTCTTTTTTTTTATATGCAAAGACCAGAAAATATTTTACTGACTTACTCACAAAAAATCTCCCAAGCACACCGTTATTCATCATGAAATATAAACAACAGATTTTTCTTCTTTTTAACAGAAAAAAAACTATTTTGTATTTTTATTATTTTTTTTTTGGCTTCTTGGAAAAAATCATGCTAAATGCATCAGGCATGAATCCAAAAAAAAGTGCCTAAAAATAGTTGCACTCGTATCAAGTTCATCATGCTCATGAAAATCTAGTCATAAAGGACACAAAGACAACAAAAAAAAAACACTTCGTAAAGGTCGCTGCACTTGCGCTATTTTAATACTAGAACTGCTTTGCTTCATGTATCTGCGTGAGTATCTAAGATCTGCCTGTGTGCATCTTGTTTATTTTTCGACAAAGAGTATCTTACACATTTTTACACATGTTGACTTTTCTTTCTTTGTTTTTGTTTTTGTTTATTTTTATTATTTTACTTTCTACTTGTTATTCGATTGGCAATTGTACTCGTACATATTAAACAGATGTAGGTTTTACGATTAAAAAATTACTTTGAAGAAAAAAAAAATAATAAAATCAAACGTTTCTGACTTTCAATTCCTAATTTGTTGAAATCTAATGATTTCCCATTTTCTAACACATTGTGATGGATACCAGAACTGTACATAAGATTAAAAGATAAATTGTTTTATTTATGAGCAACATGTATCCAAGAGTTGGTAACGCTTGGGAATTTTTTTCCAACAGGACTAAAGGCGGAAGTTTATTTAAAAAAAAACAGCAACAGCTGAAATCATTAAATAGAGAATTATGTACATATTTTCGGTTTAACAAAATTAGAAAATTGTTTCTTGTGCTTAATATGTTTTATTTAATTGCATAAATATTACAGGCGACATGACTTAAAACTGTAACGGACACCATACCCTGCAGTAAGAAAGGGGCCAATTGTCTCTATGTCAACACTAAAATTGTAGTAGTAGTTACATTGTCTACAATTTCTCTTCTATTCTTCAGTATAAAAGAAAGAGAGATAACAGATGTGGTGTATTTCTAGTGGATTTTGCAACAACGTGTCAATACAAATAAGTTTGTATGTATGTAAGGTATTGAAATGTACCAGTAAATGTCTGGTTGGTATGTCTCCATGTTGCCATAGGAACTACGTAGTCAGTACCTAGTCAATTGTTTTAGTGTTACTAGTAGATTTTCAATGACAAGCACATGCTAAATGTCTATAGCACAAAGTGTTGTATGGGGATTAATTGTAGAGTAGTACTGATGACAAAGTCAAAAGCGACTCAGTAAATTTTCACCATCGACATTTCCTTCAGGGTACTTTCCAGAACGTTTACATACATACAAATGCATATATACTTATATATATATGCATTTGTATAAGTGTCACCACAAATCACCACTTTTCTCGACTATTTTGGTGACTTTTTGTTGACATTAATATTTGCTTCCGATGAGGAGAAAACATTTTGTCAGATAAAGTGTCGGCAGCAGTGATAATTGCATTGAAGCAAGAGTTGTAGATTGAATTTTATTATCAAAATTCGTGCTGTGTGGTAAATGTGTTTCGTAATTTAAGTCCATTTTATGGTCGAGGGTGGCGTTGGCTGAATTAGTTAGCACGTTGTGCATTAGTGTCCTTTGTATCAGTTGCTGTGGGAAAAGTTCAAGTGATGCAGGCATAAGGCACTGGGTCACTAAAACTTCACCGGCTTCAGCAGATGCTAATACTAATGCAACATCAGCGCACCCTCCTTCGTTGTATAGCAGAATCATCGCCGAAGTAAAATAACCAATAAAATAGCTATTAACAAAGCTTCAAAATTTAATATGCCTCACTTGACACCAGAAGGCGCTGAAACACTGCATTATTAAAAAAAGCGTGCAGAGTTGTAAAAGAATGAAGCTTTCCTCTATCTCTTCCTTCATCTTCACATTTCACTATAACTATCCCTTTCCTATCACCTTCTCTCACTAAAATTCTCTTCAACACACAGGTATCACAAAGTGATCATTGTATTGAACCCAAGTGAGCTGGACTCTAAATTTGCCTCCTTCCTTACCAGCAGCTTGCTAACCTAACCTAATAAACGAAACGAGGCTGTTCAAGCTGTTTTGACCAAATTTCGCATCAGTATTACTCTATTGGACATTAATTCACCAAACTGTATGCGAAGAGTGTGTACCGAGGATAATACTGCTGCTATATCAGCCATTGCCAACAATTGGGAATGTGTTATTCGACCACTTAAAAGAGTTCACGTTATGAAACCATAAAAAAATACAGCCACTGCAAGAACTGAACCCAGATGACGTACCACAACGTCGTTTATTTAGTGAATGGGTCTAAGGAAAGCTGGATGAAGATAAATTTTTTTTTTTTTGGTGACCGCCGGAATTATTAGAGCAAATGGAAGAATTGGAGTTGGTTGACATGTGATATCAGTAAGACAGTGACACATGCCAACACGGCACGCGATACCATAAACTTTTTGCGAGGCTAGTTTGATAAGCAATTGATCTCACGTTTTGCCGCAGTCAATTTGCAGCTAAGATCACGTTGCTTGGTTTTGGGGGATACGTGACATTTTTCGTGTGAAAAGACAGTCCAGTCACAATTTCAGCCCTGAAAAACAACGTTACAGCTAACATTACAGAGATGCCGGCTGAAATACTGAAAAGAGTATGCCTTAATTGGATCTAACCACCTAGGGCATAGCTGTGGGCAACATTGACATAAAAAAACTTTGAAAAATAAATGGCAAGCATTCATTTACCGCCCCAAATAAATACTTCATTCAATTTTCAAAATTTTCTGTTCTTTCTATTTGCAAGACCCAAACTAAAACCTTTGTAACTGCGCTTAATAAATTATCATTTTATTATTTTTATCGGAATACATATTAAATTTAATGTAAAACCACTTAAAAAAAAATACCGAGACAGTACTGTAATAAAATTTGTGGCGCAACAAGAGCCAAACTAACTAAGGTGATGGAAAACATTCTTTCAATCGTGCCAATTGATATACAGGTTAAATATGAGGCAGCTTTAGCCGCTACAAGGCTGACAGCAATCCGTGAATGGGTAACATACCGTCATGTGTGATAAAGTCCCAATTAAATATGTAGAAAGTAACTGCATCAACAAAATATCTGAAATTATGGAATGGGAGCGAGCAACCACAATAAGGAATAACACCGCAACTATCCTTTACACGGATGGGTCGAAAATTGCTGTTTAAGTAGCGGATTTTGCGACCGATTGAGTAGCGAATTTTAGTCGCATATATATTATATCCTGTAATTCCTAGAATTACACGTGCTGACGTTCTTATTTCAGTATCCAGCTGTCCAAGTATGAGCAGGTCTTCCAATACGTCGTTGACCTTGGGGATTCCAGTCGATGGCCATTCTGCTAATGTCGTCGGGTTGCTTTCTAAGCGTATGGCCTATCCAGCGCCATTTACGTCTACGTATCTCCAACTGGATGGGCATTTGGTGGGTGGTACGCCATAGGTTTACGTTGCTTATTCTTTCAGGCCAGAATATACGAAGTATTCGACGAAGACATCTGTTTACGAAAACTTGGATGTTATTGATGTCTTTGGTTGCAGTATTCCAAGATTCACTGCCATAAAACAATATAGACTTCACGTTCGAATTAAAGATTCAGAGTTTGGTGGTACTGGATAGCTGAGTGAATCGCCATACAGGATTCAGCATAGCAAAAGCCCGTCATGCCTTGTTCAATCTGGATTTCGCATCCTGAAATGAGCCGCCGGTAGTTGTAATAGTGCAGCCAAAACAGCAAAAAGAAGTTACATCCTCCAAAGGTTGGTGCCGTAGAAGGAATGGCTGAGTGGTTGATGCATTTATGCGCAATGTTTTAGTCTTACTTGGGTTAATTTTCAGCCCTACTCTTGCGGACATTTCCTCTATTTCACGGAGTTTGTCTTGCATGTCAGAGTATCTATGAGCAAGAAGGCAAATATCGTCTGCGTAATCGAGATCTTCCAGACATCCCTGCAGTCCCCAGCTTATGCCTCTATTGGTGCGTATAACATCTGTCATAATGACGTCAAGCACGATATTAAATAATAGAGGTGATAGTATGCCCCTTACGCCCTTCTTGACTGCAATTGTATTACCAGTTCTATTTTCGTGCAGTACTCGGCAATTGGCATCAACGTAAAGCTTTTTTATGAGCGCTATTATTTTCTCCGGGATACCCTTGCATCGTAAAGCCGCCCATACAGCTGAATGTGAGAGAGTATCGAAGGCTTTCTCGAAGTCAATGAATATTATGTAAAGGGGAGAGCGCCATTCCACGGATTGCTAGATTGTTATTCTGAGGCTATTTGCGTGATCAGTACATGATCTTCCAGGGCGAAATGCTGCTTGTTCTTGTCGCAACTCTCTACTTAGCGCTGTGCATAATCTGCAATTGATCATGCTTGCAATTATCTTGTAGAGCATGCTAAGCAACGTTATCCCCCTCCAGTTCTGGCATTTTGTGAGATAATATGGATTCAAGGATATCAAGGTTTCTATGGAAACGCAGAGGCGTATAAACTTGCCAAGATATCATTATTACTGAATAACATCACACTACAAAATGCTAATGAACTAAAACAATGGGCTATAGAATAACACACCAGAGATTGGGAGAAGTCTACTGTTGGATACCAAAATTGAGATTTTAAGTTTAAAAAGTCAGTTTTTAAGCAGCTCTGGGCTGAAGAACAGCTCTAGCGTCATCGTAATTATTTACTAAGTGCGGTCAGCCTTGTTTGTGTGGTTTAGCCTTCGAGAGGTTTTAGTCTCACTTGGACGGGTTGACTGATTTGCCAAGGATAACCGTATTGTGCTTATTTTGTGGAATTTTTTTGTCAACCACGCTGTTACTTCCTATGTGTCTAGTCATTTCGCTCATTGTTGTTCAATTATATTCTGCAAATTTACTTTGTAGGATATGTATCAATAAATGAATAAATATATTATAAACACTACGGAATTTGGTTATAGGCGTTGTTAACGATACAAAAGGTATAGCTTACCAGAAAGATGATGAAACTCTCGAACACTACTTGTGTCACTGTTCTTCACTCATTCAATAAGTTTGATAGAGCTTTTACGGTTATTTATTGGGTACTTTCTCCAATATCTCTTCATAAAGGCTAGCACTCACTATCCTATACAATCAGACGACTTTTGAAAATATGCAACCTTGATGTAATGAATTCTTGTTATCTTTTGGAAATTTTTCATAAACTCCATAACTCTGAAAAGTAGTATGATCGTACAGGATAGTGAATCCCAGCCTAAGAGCGCATTAAATGCGATAAAACCATTAATGAATTGGGTCAATATTGATTGCCCCTCTTTTCAACCTAACCTATATTAAAGTAACAATGATATGTAAAAGAGTTTAAGTTAAACAGTGGTATTTTTTATATATGTGACGCGCAAAATAGAAAGGGACCTAAGGGTAAAAACCGGTTTTGTTTAGGAGAGCCATTTTAAAGATTTAAATACGTGTATCTTTGGTGTACCATCACATCATAAAACGCGCATATCTCTGGGAGGGAACACTTTTGGGGCATGGGATTGGTCTCATTCGATGCTCAGATGTTGTTCACATCAAAAAAAAAAAAAAAAGTGAAAATTGATTTTTTTACCCTTAGGTCCCTTTCTCTATGCGCTGTCTCATATTTAGTTTTTAATGGTCATTTATTACAACTTTTCGGCATAAGCAATAACCGCAATTACATTTCGGTTGCGCAAATAGATCTCCCGTTCTGTATTTGGGAACGCTCGCAGTAGCGCAGATCTTAAATACTTTGTTTGATATTGATCTTCAGAAAACATTCAATACTTGCATCTTCCGTATAAAAATTATACGCCAATGTATTTAAACAAAATTTAAAATCGTTACATATTGGACCTTTTTAATTAAAAACATCCCCACTGTGCGTATTTAAACAACGAATATACATAAATACGAGCCAAACATGAAACCGATAAGGAATTATTATTATGGCTTATCAATTAATTAATAATGATGATCCTAAAAATATGCTTTAATAATTTCGAATAAAGCAATTAAGGGTTAAGATGATATTGGATCTTTTGTTTTAAAGCCAATTTCAGTTAATAGCTACATCCATACATATATAAATTATCATAATATAAAAATATATAAAAAAAGAAACAATAAAACACATGTCATTTAGAAAAAAAAAAAGAAATAAGTATAGATATAAATACATATGTGCATATGTATGTAATTATGTATAGTATATACATACATATATTCTGTGTTTGAATACATACATATTAATTAAGAGTGGAGAAGGAGATTTTAGCGGAATAATATTAATAATATGGCCTTGGAATTTAATTTGAAAAATATTTTTTAGGTGCAAATACTTATAAATAAATAAATACTACTTACTGGTGTTTTGTATATATTAAAAATTTTTTAAAACAACATTTACCTGCAAGAGGAGAGAAATTAAAAACATTAGTATAAAGCAAAATATATTTGTGGAGTATTATACATATATTCAAAATACGTCAACTCAAAAAAGCCAACTTTTCAGCAGAGCGAAAAAACTAGTTAATTCGGTCATTATTTTAAAAATAATTGATGTGACTTCCATAATAAGGTTTAAATATACATACCTACTAATTTATAGGTCTGCAAAAAATATTTTATTTTGCACTGGTTTGCGTATTTTTGTGAGATAGCATATTTTAGTCGATCAAAAAACAAATATTTTTTTAGTGTTAGCATATTTGTCGGGGAAAAAATAGAATTTTTTTGAATATATTAATTTTTTAATCAATTTGTGAAATCTTTTACGCAATACTAGATATATGAATTGAAAAGTTACAAGAAAAAATTTAAAATACCATAAAAAATAACTTAAGCCTGACTGAAAGCCTCTTTGATCTCGAGGTGGTCAGCTTTAGCACTATCTAACTCACTCTCAAGTGTAACAGCGTCACTCTAAATTATCAATTTCGAAAGCTTATGTCATTGACTATAATCGGTCCAAACATAGTGTTTCTATTCGATTAACAGTTTCAAAGTTATACATACATTACCAATTTTTTTTATCGGAAGCCCTCTCTACTAACATATTAAAAGTGACCATGTCTCAAAACCTAGCCATAGGATATGAAAATCCTTGCCAGATTCGTGTTCAGCATGCCAAATGCAATGAGATATGAGATTATAGATTTATAATAGTTAATTTTTTAAAAATATTGAAAATTTACATGGGACTTAGCATTTATTTTCACCAAAAAAAACTATACTTTGAGATAGAAGAATAAGAAAAATTGATATTAAACGAGAAGAAATCATTTTTTTGATTCGAAATTTATATTACAGATGAATATTGCATAGGGGAGCAATTTGCCATCGGAAACTTATTTTGACCAAATTTGAGTTGACGTGTTTTGAATATGGGCTCTCGATATGTATTGTGGAATATTATTATTGTTATAATCAGTGTTGCCAGAAGTAGGGGAAAATCCCTACATGTAGGTATTTTTGATACTAAAATAGATGCGTAGGGAAAATCGGACAGATTTTTAATATTTTCCAAAATGTAGGGATATTTCGCCATATCGCATTACTTGTGAAATAAATGCAAACATAACGTTTTTTTTAGTAATATCTTCTTCTTCAAAACGGTTGAATAATTTTCTTTTCGTTAAAATCGCTCAAAAATCTATTTCCAGAGTTGTTTGTGGATTAAAAAGATTGCGGCACTAATATGATGGTGTGAAGCCTGTAACAACATAATCTGCCTAGTCTTTTATTGCAATGAAAATTGAAAAATCCAACTTCCTACAAATTTTTATTGCAATGAAATTTGACAAGCCAAATTTCCTTAAAAAAAATAGGTGTTAACTTGGCACCACCTGTCACATTAATTCGTCTTGGTACATACTTTTTATAAGATATCATTCAATCCCAGCAAAAAATTACACATTACCATCAGAACTACTTGCCATATAATGACTTACTTTTCTGATTACCAAATTTCATTACTCGCTTACAAATCTCATTACCTAAAATGTAAAAAAATTATGTACAAGTTGCTAAATGAAGAGAATGATTTTTTTAGATTAAATAGATTACTTGAGCAAGTTTCCAAAAAAAAAAGGTAAGTACTTCTCAAGAATCGATTATTTTAGTCTCACGCCTTCTTAAAATCATTAAGTTGGTAATCCAGTAAGGAAAAGCTTCCACCAAAAATGCTTAATTCCAAACTCGATTACCTTTTTTGGAATTTTTTGCTGGGATGTTGACAGATGACTTAAATTTATCCCTTGAAACTTTATTTGAAAAGAACTATTCACCCAGCTAAAAAAATTATAAATCGTCCATATATTTTTAATATATGAATGTATATAACTATATATGAATATGTATAAATTCATGTATGGAAATGTATGGGATTATACATGCGAAAAGTATTATATATGAATTGATATATGGACTAATATATGAAATGTATTATAATATATGAACTCATATATGGAAATTTTAATTATGAAGCTCTTCATATGTGATTCATATATAGAAATCAAAACAGATTAAATTTTATTAATTCGATCTTTTTCCCTCTTTTTAATCACTGGTGAATTGGAAGTCTGTTAAAAAATACATAGGCGGATGCAAAGTTAATATGCGTAGAGCCTCAAGGTTTAAAAAATAAAAACTCGTGCAACAAAAAAATCATTCTTGTAGGATTTTATATATTGTGGGCCTATTTAATAAATCAAATAATCAAAATGATAATTCAGTCATTAATTTTATAAAAAGTAACGGAATTCTAAGATATATTTAAGAAACAAAATTCATATAACTGCAAAAAAATAATATTAAAAACTAGTGTTAGTATAAAAACGGATTAATTTTTCTTTTATAATTGCATAAGTTTTTAATATGATTATATGTTGTGTACGAATGTGTGTTTTGTGTTTTTTTTCAATAATCGATTCACATTTTCTATTAAAATGTCGAATGAAATGTCTTTTAGTTCGTTTTGTATTATTTTGTTCGAACAAATGTTTCATTAAACACAACCTATCTGTACAAAATTTTACAAAAAAATAATTTTAATAATTTAATTTATTGCACAGCAGTGGGCTTGTTGAATCAATATGAATCAATATCAATTACCTGCCCAGCTAAAAAAAATATGTATGGAGCATATATGATATCCCATATATGGTTCGGATCCGAAAAATGAGGGTATATGGACATATCTGATAATATATATTCATACATTTTCATACGTGAATGTGTATTCCCTATATAGTATGCAAAGTTCATATTGATTCAACAAGCGCACTGCTGTGCAATAAATTAAATTATTAAAATTATTTTTTTGTAAAATTTTGTACAGATAGGTTGTGTTTAATGAAACATTTGTTCGAAAAAAATAATTCAAAACAAACTAAAAGACATTTCATTCGACATTTTAAGAGAAAATATGAGTCGATTATTAAAAAAACACAAAACACACATTCGTATACAACATAAAGGGTGTTTTTTATTGAGGTACAGAACTTTAAGTTGGCATCACTTTCTTAACTGGCGGCCATTTTGTCAGCTGTCAAGTGATTAATATTTAGTTTGGTTTGCCATTTCATCATGAACAGGTTGACAAAAGAACAACGCTTGCAAATCGTGCAAATTTATTTCGAAAATAATGGTTCAGTTCGCGAAGTTTACCGCAAACTCCGTCCATTTATGGTCGACATAATCGTCCATCAGAGCAATTAATTCGGTTAACCATGGATCGTTTTCGCACTACGTTTACTCTATGTGATAATACGCAATCGCAGAGACGTCGAACAGTGCGCACCGAAGAAACAATTGCCGCTGTAGAGCAAAGTGTTGAAGAGGACCCGAATGAATCGATTCGCCACCGTGCACAGCAATTGGAGCCGACTAACCGACTATTTTGTTCCCGAATTGGATGGCATGAATGTGGATGAGTTGTGGTTCCAACAAGACGGCGCTACATGCCACACAGCGCACGTCACAATCGATTTATTGAAGGAAACATTCGATGAGCGCATAATTTCGCGGAATGGACCTGTCAATTAGCCACCAAGATCGTGTGATTTGACACCATTGGATTATTTTCTTTGGGGATATGTGAAGTCGCTCGTCTACGCCAACAAACCAGAAACGTTAGGGGACTTGGAAGCCAACATTCGTGGCGTTATTGCCAACATACGGCCCCATATGCTCGAAAAAGTGGTTGAAAATTGGACCTGTAGAATTGGCTTTATTCGAGCCAGCCGCGGCAACCACAAGTTCGAAATCATATTTAAACATTAATGGCATAAAATTATCCTTCCAATAAAGCCAAATTGATGGACAATAAAACGATTTTCTTGTGTTTTATTTCAATTCGAAGTTCTATACCTCTTAAAAAAACACCCGATATAATTTAAAAAATCAGATTAAAAACTAGTGCAATTATAAATGAAAATGTAATGCATTTATATGAACTTTGTTTCTTAATATATCTGAGGATTCCGTTACTTTTTATAAAATTAATAATAATTTAATGACTGAATTGTCTTTTTGATTATTTGATTTATTAAATAGGCACACAATATATAAAATCCTATAAGAATGATTTATTTTATTACACGAGTTTTTATTTTTTAAACCTTGAGGCTCTACGCATATAAACTTTGCATAGACTTCCAATTCACCAGTGATAAAAAAGAGAGAAAACGATTGAATTGAAAAAATTCAAGCTTTTTTGATTGCAAATGCGATCTTATGTGAGATATCATGTATGCATACATTTTTATATGGCGCCATATATTACATCTTATTTCTATATATGGATCCGCATATATGAGCTCATATATTATAATACATTTCATATATTAGTCCATATATCAATTCATATATAATACTTTTCGCATGTATAATCCCATACATTTCCATACATGAATTCATACATATTCATATATAGTTATATACATTCATATATTAAAAATATATGGACCATATATATTTTTTTTGCTGGGTACCCAGCTAAAAAAAAATGTATGGACCATATATGATAACCCATATATGGTTCGGATCCGAAAAATTAGGGTATATGGGCATATATGATTATATATATTCATACATTTTCATACATGTATGTGTAAATATTCCCTCTACATTATGTAAACTTCATATTCATAGTCTCTTGATTCACAAAATCGCACTGTTGTGCAATAAATTAAATTACTAAAATTACATTTTTTTAGATTTTGAACAGGGAGGTTGTATTTAATAAAACATTTGTTTGGACAAATAATTCAAATCGAGCTAAAAGTCATTTCATTCCTCATTTTAAGTCAAAAGGTGAATCAATTATTTCAAAAATAAACAAAACTCATATTCGTACATAAAATTTAATTTAAGAAATCAGATTAAAAACTAATGCAATTAATTAGAAAAGAAAAAATAATCCGTCTAACAACAGTTTTCAATATAGTTGATGCAGTAATATGAACTTTGTTTCTTGTCTAGAGAATTCTGTTATTTTCAATAAAATAAATGACTGTATTATCCTTTTGATTATTTGATCCACAATGTATAAAATCATACAAGAATGGTTTTTTTGTAACAAAAGTTTTTCGAACTTTCTATATTTATAATTTGTTTTTTTTTAACGTTGACGGTACGCATATAAACTTTGCATAGCGTATCTATTTTGAAATGGATTTCCAATTCACTAGTGATAAAATCCAAGCTTTTTTTAATGCAAAACGATCTTATGTGAGATACCATGTATGCATACATTCTTATATGGCTCCATATATTAAATCTTATTTCTATATATGGATCCACATATGAAGAGCTTCATAATTAAATTTGAATATATGAGCTCATATATTATAATACATTTCATATATTAGTCCATATATTAGTTCATATATAATAGTTTTGCCATGTATAATCCCATACATTTCCATACATGAATTTATACATATTCATATATAGTTATATACATTCATATAGTAAAAATATATGGACCATATATAATTTTTTTAGCTGGGTAGTACTCATTTGTTTGGACAAATAATGAAAAACGAACTAAAAGTCATTTAATTCATCATTTTAAGTCAAAAGGTAAATCAGTTATTTAAAAAACACAAAACTCATTTTCGTACATAAAATTTAATTTAAATAACAAAAATAACAAAAATTAAAAATTTTAAAAGATGTCATATCTTCTAAACAAACAGAAAAAACTAAATGAAAATCGGTCCAGCCGTTTGGCCTGTACGTGGACACGGACAGACACACAGATACACAAACACACAGACACACACTACAAACTTATAACACCCCTTTTTTTAGTCGGGGGTTAATAACACCCCTTTTTTAGTCGGGGGTTAAAAATGAGATTAAAAACTAATGCAATTAATTATAGAAGAAAAAATAATCCGTCTAACAATAGTTTTCAATACATTTTTTTGCAGTAATATGAATAGAGAATTCTGCTATTTTCTATAAAATTAATGACTGAATTATCCTTTTGATTATTTGATATATTGAATGGGGCCACAATGTATAAAATCATACCAGAATGTTTTTTTTTAACAAAAATTTTTCTTTTTTAAACGTTGAGGGTACGCATATAAACTACGCATACCGTATCTATTTTCTAATGGGTTTCCAATTCATTAGTGATAAAATACCAAAGCTTTTTTGATTGCAAAAACGATCTTATGTGAGATATCATGTATGCATACGTTCTTATATGGCTCCATATATTAAATCTTATTTCTATATATGGATCCACATATGAAGAGCTTCATAATTAAATTTGAATATATGAGCTCATATATTATAATACATTTCATATATTAGTCCATATATTAGTTCATATATAATAGTTTTGCCATGTATAATCCCATACATTTCCATACATGAATTCATACATACTCATATATAGTTATAGACATTCATATAATAAAAATATATCGACCATATATAATTTTTTTAGCTAGGTGGAAACTTTTTAAGCCTAACATAACTCTAAACTGAAAATTAAATTAAACAAAAACATACAATAAGAACTTATTTATACATAATTATGTGAAAGCACTTATTGTTATATTTTACGGTTACTAATGAAATATATCTAGATAAAAATTTATTGAACGTGAAAATAAACTGCGATAACAAAGAATATTCGTGTTTTAATTTTCAATAAATTAGCTTTTGCTTTACGTTTACCTGACTATAACTTTTGTTAAAAAATTTAAGTATTTTCGCACGTCCTGCAATATATAAACATTGCAAAATTATCATTCTTAACAATCCGAAGAAACGTACAAGTTTTATAATTTAAAAAAAAAAAAAAACTTTATTTTTATTAGAAAAATAACCCATTTAGGTTTGAATACTTTTAGGCAAAAACTAATCCATTAACTGTTGCATATTTGTAGGCAAAATGTAACCAATTATCGATTAAATTTCGGATGCTTGTAGGCAACAAATTTTTTTTCTGAAATTCTCAAAGATAAAAATGGGATATTCAGTCGAGTTGTAAGTATTTACTTACGACTAGGAAAAACATACTCTTTTTGCATTCTTGTAAGCAAAGTTTTTTGCTGGGAATAAACAATATTTCGAGTATAGTTTACAATTTATCTATTAATTACGATTTATTTTGCGAGTCTCCCCATTGTGTTCGATCTAGCCAAAATAGCAGCAGGTCAAATGTTTGTATTCGCTAATAAGTGCTTGTTATAAAATTCTAAGCATGATTTTTTATTAACATGTTGAAAAATTAAAAAAAGAACCATTATATTAATTCTATTCAACTTGAAATTCTTTTTATTATTTTTTATGTTTTAATAAAATTTTTATTAATTAGAATACATGAGAAACAAATACTGAGACATTGTTGAAAGTACATAAATATTTTTTTTTATATAAAAAAAAGAAACTATGCTCATGACAATAAAAGAAATATTTTTTAACAACAATTATTAGATTTTTTTCTTAACAATGGTTAAATATATCGTTTATTTAATTGATAAACTTGTTGTTGTACACATTTGGCATTTGTTGAATATTATCAATCATTAAGTACATTTTTTCTATTACTTTTTGAAATATTTAAATACTGAGTCATTATTTATTCTGTTAATTTGTTTACTATTTATTCGATTTTTATTTTATTTAACGGAAATTTCAAAATAGCGGAAATTTAAGGCTCATCTGCACTTGAAACACGGATGAACTACAAATATAAAATTACATAGTAAATACATACATACATATCGTTACCTTAATATAGAAAGGCATTAACTCATTATTTATTTTTTTTTTTTTTTTGAAATCGAGATTTTTGTATATTTCGATAGAAAAACACCTAATGTATCCAAAAATGCAAACATTTAAATTTAAAAAAATATAATTAGTTGGGGCCTTTCTATATTAAGGTGACGATATTTGCATACATACATATGTACACATATATTTACATAAATGTACATATATATACATATTTACATACATATGAGCGTGCCTTTTTCAAACTACTTCCCTGCAAATAACGCTACTAATCCATACATGCATGTAAGGACTATTCCATAAAGGACCAGGACTAGTCAAAAACTAGTCCAAATGTATGGATAAAACCTGGTCGATTTAGTATTGCGATGTCCTAAGGACGGACCACATGGTCCAAATTTGCATTACATCGGACTAACCCCAAAACTTCCCCATATGGAATAATTATAGAATACTGGTATAGAATTTGTAAGTGCCTAAGAAGAACGATCATAATCGTTTAAACACGAACACTTGTCGTGCAGCATTGAATGCTTGTGTGAAAACGACATGATCCATGACTGTATTACATAGGACCATGATTTAACTAGTCTGTTTCATGGAGATTGGGCAACGTAGTCCAAAATTATTTGTAAGGATTACCCGTTTGGGAGATAATAAAGAAATTTACAAACATATTTGTAACCTTCTCCGGGAAAAGGGACCTAGTGTGTGAAAATGAAGTTTTGAGAAAAACTCATTTCATCTTATTCTACACCTGTCAAGTGCGTTTGTTTTACATGTATGTTGACGAGTTTCGGAAATAAATGATTCAATTACTCGGTTTGGTAACAAGCGAAATTAAGTTCGAATAAAATATTTGAACATCAAAGTCAGCTGTTAATGAAAAAAATCTTATTTGAAATGGCCGGAGCGCTTATGTTGAGTAGCAATTACATTAATTCAAATAATTTTTCTTCATACTTTAGTAAAAGTGTAAATAAACTTTATAGTGTTTTAAAACACTACCCTTTTTCCACAATCCAGACGGTCGTCTAGAAAATTTGTATGAAAATCGCTAAAAAAAAAAAAAAAAATATTGTTTTAATATGAATTTTCTGCTCAAGTTGACCGTATGGGTTGTGGAAACGGTCAATTGAGAGCAAACGCGTCACACATCTTGTAGACAACTTTCTTAAACCCAGCTGATAATTTAAAATCGAAACCACGCTGCCATATGAAATGCCTGTCTGTGGCAGCAACAATCTCACGCACTTTTACTCTTCGATCGGCCAACACCATATCGCGTATTTTTTTAAATTTTCAGGTGTAATGACCTCAATTGGCCACTTTTTTACCATTGAAATCGATGGTGCAGTATTTATCGCGCTTTTCCTTGGTTTGATTGATGGTTTTTTTTTTAGCAAAAAATAATGTTTAATGAGCACACGAAATTCACTTTTTTCCATTTTTAGAAAAATACACGAAGTTGTATGTTTTGAACAGCTGTTAAACGCAAAGTAAATAACGACACTTGCTAAAAATTTTACAGTGGTCTATTGACAGGTGGTTCTTGATGGGAACAGTGTTGCATTTCATATAACTACGAGGAAAGTTCGAAAAGTCATGGACTTATTGTATTTTCTGAAAAGTCGTACGACTTTGTAGGATAGTGAATCGTGGCCTTCAGACTATCGTTCACTGCCACGAATTCCCCAATAGATTCCATAGTTTATTATTATTAATACAGAGATGTCCTTCGATAAAAATTAATTACTTGAAGTTCCTATATCAGAAGTTGCCTTCGGTTCAGTGAATGCAAAAATGTGAGCAAATTTCTTAAATTCGAATTCGTTTTGACACGCCTTTTATTAAAGAAATTGAGGAATATTTTTATTAATAAAATCTAGCAACAAACGATAGTTTAAATTCAGCATTTAGTTTTCAACTTACACATTTTTATTTTACATCTCGTCAATATTTATCACTTAACAGTTAAAAATAAAAAAACTGGACTTCAAGCACAGAATTTCTATTACATGTGATCCCAATGTTAAATTTTTGCCTTTCAATTCCATTCAATTTGTAATACACTCACACTTTGTTCACTAACTTACCGTTTACACATGCAA
This sequence comes from Tachina grossa, assembly GCA_949987645.1. Taxonomy (NCBI): domain Eukaryota; kingdom Metazoa; phylum Arthropoda; class Insecta; order Diptera; family Tachinidae; genus Tachina; species Tachina grossa. The sequence goes on along the minus strand of OX465276.1, from coordinate 85,847,047 downwards.
GTACAAATGCAAGTAACTCAATACATAGACATATTTTTACTAATACAATCATAATGCTACAAGTTGTAGGCTCACTGGCAAGAGGTTTGCATTACAAGTAATTTTTTCACTTGCGTGTAGGAGAATTGTCAAAAATAAAAACAGTGTTACCCTTTAAGGATTTAATTTTAATTTTAATGGATAGCTTACATGGAATAATTTTTAAAATGTTATGATTTCAACTTATATACAGAAAAATAAAACAAAAAGTAAGAACATGTAATCAAATACGACTTATTATTGATTTGCAATATAAATTTATCATTTATTTTGGTACAAAGTTGATCACTAAATTCGTTTCCCTGTAATGTTCCTATACCAAAAATTTGGCAGCCCACACATTAAAAACTAATATAGACAAAAAAAGTACAAATAACGCACAAAATATTTATAGTAACATATAGAAAAATGAAAATAAACTTGCACTTGACTGTGTAAACACTCAATCAAGTTGCGAGTGTTTTTATTATTTCATTCAATGTATTGGTTGTTAATACGTACACGCAACTTGTAACAAGTTACCTGCATGTGTAAATGAAGCGTTACGCAATCAAACTTTTTGAATTGAAAACTAGATTGCTTTCAAATTCACCTATCCATTTGTATGCAAATTTAATTTTCAATTTGAGCAGCTGGTCACAGCACACATTGATTGAAGCAAAAAATTTTACTTGTTTCTTCGTCGGTGGCATCTAAAAAATGAAATTTACTATCAATTTGTGCCACAGCTATCAATTTCAAGGAATTTTTGGACGTGTGGATGCAGCGTTACTAAAAAAATTAAATAAATGAATAAAAGCAATATAATACAAATTTTATTTGTCAATTTATGAATTAAATCAAGTAAATTATTTTATTCAGTCCTTATAACGCATTACATTTTTTATGCGTAAATATATAAATATTTCGAGTTGAAGGCTAAGGTTCGTTAAAAAATTTTATTTATTGGCCATTGGATAATTTGTAAGAGACGACTAGACCAAATGAAAGTTTAGTTATGTACATATTTCATCATTAACGGCAACACTATTAATTCTATGTATGTGTGTATTGTCAGTTGATGTCTAGCTTACGTTGTATTTGGTATCACTTTTTGTATATTTAATTTCATTATTGCCATGGTACGCAATTTGGTATTTGAGTTAATTTTTTTCCATACTAGAAGCATTAATTAATGGCAGCCCTAGGAGAAAATCGAACAAAATAAAAACAGCTGCTTTTAAATTACAATGCAATATTAGATCAGTTCGTTTATTTTTCAAGCAAAATCGAGTAACTGAATAAATCCTGAGTATTTTAGCTAGAAAGCATTATACAGGGTGGGCCAAAAGAAACCAAGGGGTGTAAAAGTTTAATAACTTTTTTTTTTATTAACTTTTTTTATTTTTTCTTTCAGATTATATAATATACAAAATGGAAATTTTTTTACACTAAGTATGAAAAATGATGTCTCTTAAATGTCCACCGTTTTCAGCTTCGCACTGATGGGCTCTTTTTAGTGCATTTTCCATAACATCTTTCAAAACTTGTGGCTGTAGCGTTCGAATTTCTGCAACAATGTTTGCCTTGAGTTCAAGGATTGTCTCTGGCTTGTTCACATACACTCGCTCCTTAAAAAAACCCCAAAGAAAATAGTCGGGTGCTGTCAAATCTGGCGATCGCGCTGGCCAAATAATTTCCGAATTTCGAGAAATTATTCGCTCTCCAAAAATTTGACTTAAAAGTGCCATTGTGTCTCGGGCAGTATGGGCAGTGGCTCCGTCCTGATGAATGGCTCTTGGATTTTGAGAACCCCAGAACCTACAGTTCTGCTTATTAACAAAGCCATTCAAATGAAAATGAGCTTCATCACTCATAATCAAATTTTCAATAAAGTTGATTTCATTTCTGGCCAACTCTTGAAATTTAACTGCAAAATTTAGAAGCTGAAAACGGTGGTCATTTAAGAGACATCATTTTTCATACTTAGTGTAAAAAAATTTCCATTTTGTATATTATATAATCTGAAAGAAAAAATAAAAAAAAGTTAATAAACAAAAAAGTTATTAAACTTTTACACCTCTTGGTTTCTTTTGGCCCACCTTGTATAATGTTTGGATATATGAAAAAGGCTGCATCATAGATTCTAAATTAAAAACATCAATATTATGTTATGATTTTTTTCAAGATTATAAAAGCATTAAGATTTTGCTGAAACAAGTCAAAAAGCTTTCATGCTTTATGAATGGATTTCATCCGCTATATACGATATGTACATACATATATCGTCAGATGGTTACTAATTTGCCGCATTTAATGGAAATACTCCCAATCTTCTTGCTTTGAATACAGCTAGATCCAAGATAATAATGAATAAAAAACTTTACATTGAAATGTGGTTCAAAGCACACCAGTTTATATATAAAACAAAATAATATGCCTTATCGTGGTTAGAGGTTTAATATCCTTCAATATATTTTAAATGTGGAAAAATGTATTAGAGATATAAAAAATATATGTCATATACATAAAACCGATGTATATTCTTTTTTTAAATATGTTACACATCATACAAGAAAATTACTGAAGAATTTACTTAGAAATAAAATTCACAAAAAGGAAAACTACAACCGCTATTTTCGGCAACCATTTATTAAGTAAGAACTTGCAATTACTCAGAGGCTCAGTGAAAAGTTTCAGGTAATCGAACAAACCTATTATTACTTTCCTTGAACAAATTTATGTGAAAAAAATTTAAAATAAAATTGTGATGAAAATACATACAAATATGGGATATAATGTAAGAATGTTTGGATTTATGCTTACAGTTTCCATAATGGTTCAATTAGACGATTGTGTGGACATTAGATTTCTTCTTTAATGAATAAAAACCTATTGTAATTTCCACACAAGTACTAATTTTTGATTGCCTATATTTGACATTAGATAATATTGAAATTGTTATATAGAAACAACAAAATAAAAGGTTATTACGTTTTTTACTCAGAAAAAGTTGACACTTGTTTTATGAAACCCCAAAGCCAACTCTGGTACTCATATGAACAAAATTTTTGAGTTACTTGTAATGTAGAAACATGACATAAGGCTGAGTTTACATCTGGCATTTCTCTTGTGTCATGTGCCCAAAACAACGTAACCATTAATTACTAATGAAAAACTTTTTGATTCAGACATGTTTTTATTGATTTAAACTAGACTTATGCTGTAAAAGAACGAACTAGTTCAACTGAACTATTCCCATAAGTGAACGATATGAACTAGTTCAGTCTAGTTGTTCCTTTTTGTTCTTTTGGTCTTTCTTGTTCTTTTGGTCTTTCTTGTTCTTTCGTTCGTTTTTATTCTTTCGTTCGTTTTTGTTCCTTCGTTCGTTTTTGGTCTTTATTTCGCTTTCTTTATCTTATTCTCTGTTCCTGACCAATACACATGCAAAACATTTCAATTAAAAAGAGACAAATTAGTGTGCCTATTAAATTTTTAGCAGAATAATCAAAACAAACAATTAAAAAATAGATTGTGAAAAAGATTATTAGAACCAAAAAAAGCGATTAAAATTTGTTTTAAACTGATTACGGATTTCATTTAAAAAATTTTCGTTCAAAAATATTAATTTTTACCTTTTACTTACTAAAAGCATACTGCGAATGAGAGCACAAAGTGAAAATAAAAATACGTATGAACAAGAAACATTTTTACTAACTGCCAGTTTATAGAAGCCAGGTAAAATTTCTCGGCTGTCTATTTATAATGAAAACAAAAACAAATTTTCAGTGCTTTGTTTTTGTTTTCAATATAAATAGGCAGACGAGAATTTTCACATGGCTTCTATGAACTGGCAGTAATTTTTTTTTTTTTTTTTTCAAACGATCACTGACTTCATTTTAAGTATTTGCAATCAAAAATATTAATTTTAACCATTTACTTACAAAAATTACGCAACGAATAAAGTCACTAATAAGCACTAAGAAGAAAACATTGAAGAGGATTCGACGACTAAAATCTCTGTTCTGTTGTTCACTGAACAACTGACCGAAAAGAACAACTGAACGAAAAGAACGGGCTAGTTCCTTTTGTTGTTGGAAACAAAAAGGAACAATCCGCAAAAGGAACAACTATGTCCAACTCTAATTTAAACTGTTTCCAATCATGTTAGATTCTATAAAACTGTCTATTAGTTATGTATGAAAGAGTTTAACTTAATAAATACGTGTCTGAATCAAACTATTTTTCATTAGCAATTAGTGGTTACGCTTTTTTTCCGCTTGTGTGGCACATGGCACATAGATGTATGTACATAAACCCGGCCTAATACATTCTTTTTTCATTATAAGTTGAGGAGGTAGTAATTTTTTTTTAAAAAATAATACATTATTTATTTAGATATTTATTGAAAAAAAAAAGTTCCAGAGCAATAAATATTTCCGTTATATATTCAAAACATCAAAATCTCTTTTGTAATACATTTTTGCAAAGAAACCAACTTCTTTCTGTCTTTTAATTAATTAGGCAACTTTTTTACATACGAGAATTTTTTAAACACCAAAAGAAAATTCTGGTGACATCATTTTTAGCACGATGTTAAATTATTTATAATTCTTATGAATATAAGTAAGTAAATGCATACATATTTATGTATACATATATGTATGTACAATGTACATACATACATTGTACATATACTGAATACTCTTCAAGCATATTAAAAGAAATTATTTTTTACTTTGCCATAAAAATCAAACGAAATTGAAAATAAAAATCTTTATTGGTAACTAACTCCCTTAAACATTTTATGGTTATTTAAGCAAATAAAAAATTTTAATGCTGCAATAACTGAGAAATTTAAACGATCAGTACTCAAAAATTTATGACATCATCATGGCGTTCAGTATTTTTTTTCTTTCTTTTGTATCGCTTCTGTGAGCACCGTTGTGATCATAATAATGCGAATGAATGGAATTGTAGTTTGGAATAAAGTTGGGCTTGTTAATTCTAAAACAATAATAAAAATAAGTGTTGCTAATTTGTTAAAAATATAAACGTTTGATTTGGTGATTTGCTAAAGCAAACTTAGCAAATTTTGTGACTTGGTCCAGAGATTGAAAACTTCATGTTCCATAATGTCTAAAATGCAGATGTGAATAAATACGAAATTAACCCTAAGCAGCTTTCAAGTTTGGAACCATTTCAAGTCTTGAAGTTGAATTTCAAGTTGTATTTTAACCAGAGACTTATACAGTATACCCCGTTTAATTACACATCGGTTAAATACCTTTACCGCTTATTTACCCCAAATATTGAATTCCCCTTTTCTTACACAAATTTTCACACAAAAGTCCACGCTTAATTAGCTTTCGTTCAATTACTCATTTCGGGTAATTACCGAGAAATATTTTCCCCAAAATGAAATTTCCCCTAAAATATCTTCGTTTATTTACCCAAAACTAAAAATTATATGTATATTTATGCAATTCTGCAATTGAATATACTCATATAAGACTTATGTATTTATTTTTTGTAACATGAACTGTTTTTGTTATATAATAAAATATTGTATTCGAAGAAATACATATGCATGTGCATTTTATTTCAAGTAATTATGTACTACATACCGCAAAGCGTTCGGATAAATGCATTTCTAAAGGTACATATTTAAGCGTATTTTCATAATTGCATATATGAGGTAATTAAACGTCTTTGCTGTAATGTCTTTCTCGGATAATTACCCCAAAAATCATGACATTTTTGATGAGGTAATTAACCAAGGTTTACTGTAGTAGAATCTCAAGCAAATATTTTTGAAGAATATTTTAACCCATGTAGAACATAATATCAGCTTTTTAAGGTTAGTTCTTGGTTCTTTTTTTTTAGAAAGGGACAAAAGAAATTAAAATGCAATGGTTTCATGGTTTCAAGTGCAAAAAGGAGAACTGTTAAGGTGTATTTTTTTGTTAGTTTAATAGTGTTTTTTTTTTAATAAAAAATGCCACATGGCTTAAATAAATGGGGTTAATATTATATTCTTTTCTCTTTAATAGGGTTGGAGAATGATAAATATGCTCACCTTTTCCTTGTATATGATTACAGTAGCTCACAAAATACCAAACCGGACAAGTATTTTTTGTACAACTCGCAACTTCACTTTATTAAATTTTTCTTTATGTACAATTGATGTTTCTTCGTTGAATGTTCAAGTGATAATAATACGTTTCTCATGTGACCTTTTTTTACTTCCAAATATGACTTAGCGCGAAAGTTGACAATTAGAAATTATGACAATAAGTGTTTCAATTTAAAATAGTTTTAAGTAAATAAGCGATTTAATTTCATAATTTTAAGTTATTTAATTTATATAATGAGTTCAATTCAAGAAATAAATTTTTACGTATTATTGTATTCGGTGATATTTTTATGTGTCCAATTGAAGATTGGACACTAGTTAAAAATTACTACAAGGAAAAAACTCGTTTTCACATTTTTTTAGAATAACTTAATTTTTTGCTAACAATATTCGGCAAAGTTGTGACTACGATAAAGGTGAACAATTTTTGTAAACATATCAATACAATCTGAACGTGTCTAGGGCACCATAACTACCTCATTAAAACCACATTTCAGCTTTAAAAAAACAGAAAATTTTTAAGGTAAAATGTGGTCCGGATGAGCTATTAGGGTGCCATAAAAAATCGCCCAAAACTAAAAATTAAAAATCCCCAACATTTTTTCACATGAAATTTTAGGTGATTTTTCATATAAAAATATAAAAAAAAGTTAAAAAATTTAAATATTCCAATTTTCTGCCCAAGTTTCTAAATTTAATATAAAAAATATGTAAATGCGCGAAAAACATAAATAACCATTCTTTTGCAGTCGGGTAAAAAGGGATGCATTTTTTACATTCATGCTTTTTTCATCAATTGCATACTTGATATCATTGGTGCGATTTGTATATAAAATTTAACCACTTAACATAAGGCTGTTAATTTGTAAGTGCAAAATAAATCAAAATATTCACGTCTACAACAAAACGTAGGTAAATTTGTACTCAACGCCCTTAAAATTTATTCACCCTTTACTACGATTTTGTTGTTGTTACTATTTACATATTGCCAGTGTTGTCGGATTTATTTTCAGCCTCCTCGCCAAATGAATTGTCAAATATCGCCAACATAATAAAACATTAAATTTTAGCTAAAAAAAATTATTTTTATTCTGTAATTACATAAAAAATATTTTCAAATTTTGAATTCTATCGTAAAACATACAAATTATATTGTTTAAGAAATATTAAGACAAGTTTTTACATTAATAAATAAATCTGCGACAATGAGAAAAAAGTGCTTTAGTCATATTTTACTGTTTTTTAAGCGTTAAAGTCGACTTTCAGAAATTTTATTCTCTTACAGTTAAATTTGGAAATCCGGTATTCACTTACATAATTCTTTCTATAAACTATAAATAATACGTTCTACTTGAAATGTACCAAAATATAAGCTTAATTAGGGCCCAATAATTAACTTCTCAATTAAGTGTCATTTATCTTTAAATGTCATTTAAGTACCGAATTAATTTTTTAGTACACGTGTTTCTTCTATGCAATTTTAGTTTTCTGTATTTTGATAACCTAACTTTCTTATTTATGATAAACAGTTATTTATTTCATAATGCTAGGAAATTTTGTAGTGCTGCCGTATTTTCAATGTAATTGAATAAGAAATGGTATTCATTATATTTAAGAGCAATTTAAATTTAAGTGACAATTAGCTAAATGACATATAATTAAGAAGGCAGTTATTGGACCTAAGCTATTATTCCATATGAGAATATGTCGAAAAAAGATAAGTGGCAAGTCATTGCGCTATAACTTCCTGAAAAAATTCATAAAATTATTGCGATTTTGCACAATATGGAGATTACAGGGGTGCTATTAACTCAAAGCAAAGAATATAAATCATATAGAATGCGCATCACATACAAGCTAAAATTTTCTATAACGGGTATTTCCAGTACTACCCGTACAGCGTACGCACTATCATTTCTTTCTGGAGTGTATGCTACGCTCGCATTGCTGAGAGCAGCGTTGCCGTTGTGACACTAAAGTATCACTTTTGACTCGTTTTCGTGCCAGTGACACTTTTTATTACCCTTTTATCAATTTATCCCTTTGTATCATTTTAACAGAATGCATGCCGTAGGGCAATCATATACATAGTTTAGCATATCAGGTATTAGAAAAAGAGCTGTTCGTCCAGTTGGCGATATTCGGCTCGATGATGTCGATCATTTTATTGTTTTGGTCGACAGAAAAGCCAATAAATGGTGAAAATATTGCAAAAACTCTGACACCCAAATCCTTGATTCCAAATGCAAATTATTTCTTGGAGTATCACAATTAAAGAAATATGCATTTTAACTTACTTTCATCTTTAATCTTAATAAAACTTTTTAAAAGTTAGTAAGTAAGTTTTTATAAAATGTTTATAAGTTAAAAAAGGTTCAAATGAAGTAAACTTGGAAGCCAAAATTTGGGCCTTAAAGTGTACATGTATATACATGTATGTATATAAGCTACTAAATATAAAAAAATCATGAAATCTAAAAAAAGAGTGGTCAAGTTGCAGCATTTTATATCGAATGAAATTCCAATCGAAATTAAATGCATATTTCGTTCGATATCGTGTGCTGTAATTTACCCAATTACTTAAGATTTATAAAAGAAATTAGAGACTGTAAAAACATAAATACATATATATGTATATTGGACATGGTTCATCTCCCTTATTTACTTAAAAACCAGCATAAATCAAAAAATTTACTTTGATGAAAAACCATTTAAAGTTTTGTAGAAAATTTTAAAATTCGATTCTGAAGAGGATAATATAGTTATACTATTCTTTCAAGGCATTATGCATAGTTCTTAAATACATATTTTTTTTAACTGAACATCCTGTATTTCTTAATAAGTTCTTCACTTGGAATCTAATCTTTGACAAGTGTCTACTTTAAGTCTACTTGATTATTGTTTAGTAACGCTAATTTATGTTTATACTTTATGCTTTTTTTTGTAAATTATATTTTATAAAGATGAAGAAATAAGGTATAATTCACTGACTTTACAACTGCAGAATTTGGAAACTTATCATCCTTAAAAGAAGCTTTAATTCAGCAACAGCAACTTTCCTCCGAAAATCGGTATTTTTTGTGGTAAAACTCATAGTTTTTTTTTTGCAATTGGCCGCATGTTTTGCTGTTGAAAAAGTAGCAAAATGCGACTTAAGTCGCACAACGGCAACGCTGGTGATAAGAGCAAAGAATATAATGCTCTCAGTGTGTGTTTGCTTGCGCTTTATACTTTCCCCCCGCATCTAAAGCGTTAGCAAAAAATTTTTAATTTTTTAGCTAAGATGCGCATTCTATACAATTTATATTCTTTGCTCAAAGTCACCTTATCTCGACTTAAGCACTTCTCCTTTTTGCCACAGAAATACTGGCGTATAAAAAATACTTAAAAATAACTTATTCCAAAAGATCAACTAAAAGAGAATAAATTGAACATTAACACCAAGATCAAAATTATTATTTAAGTCTTGTGATAAAACTTAACTAACGTTTACTTAAATGTGTATTTAAGTACATATCCATGAAGTGGTAAGTACCAGAAGCATTGTCCTAATTATGCACTTTAGGCGAGAACTCGTGCAGGATTTTTGGTACTTCATTATCAAAATGTTGATTCGAATTTATAAAAGGAAAAATTTCCCCACTGTGTTTCGTAAACACCAAATAAGATTTTGCGGCGCTTATATTTTTTTAAACTTTCGAATTTTAGATAATTTTGTTTGAGATAACGAGTTACAACATTTAAAATTTTTTGCACGAAATATTTTAGGTTGTAGAAAATAAATTCCTGAAAGAAAATTTCATATTCTTAACATTATTCTATTTTATTGAAATCGTAAAAATATAGCCAAATATATCGCCAAGGAGTTCAAATATCGCCATGTAAATCTCCAATCGCCATTTCAAAATTTCATCGCCAAACACAAATTTTTACCAAAATGTTTGGCGAGATATCGCCATATCTGACAACACTGCATACTGCTGTTAGTTTTTATTCTTTATGTACGAAATGGTGCCAATAAAAAAAATCTGACCGCTATGCAGCATTTAACTAATTTTAATGTTTTGCGTTAATCCATTTATGAAATACTCAAAAAGCATTGATTGATTCTCGTTTTTATTTGCTATTTGTGCCCATTTTAGCTACTGGATTATTTCAAAATTTCAGTACCGCAGCACGTCTCTTGAATTTTGTTTTAGGCGTTTTATTTTTTACTCATTTTAATAGTTTTATTTATGACATCTTTTTAACAGCGAATGTTTACAATGAATATGAAATTGCATGTGACCAACTATGTATTGAATTATTATCTATTATGTATGTACATTGAAAGTTATTGGGGATCATTTCTCTTGTAGTTAATAAACAGGGAAACCAGAAATATGCTCTAAAAAAAGTGTTTTATGCGCATTCCATATGCACTAAAAACTCGAAAAATATGCTCTTAAAAATAAAAGAAATTGCTTTATTTGTATTAAAAATATAATTTAGGATTGAAGTGCACGTTAAAACAAAATTGTTATATAAATTTTGACTAAAGCAAATAATACAAACTAATTTTTTTTGATACTATTGTAAAAATTTAATTTCAATTTCAAAAGAGATCACGATATTAGAATTAAAACTTTGGAACTGTATTTTGGATAAATAAGACAAGATTTTATTTATAATTTTATTGCAATAAAGAACAAAATATTGATTTAGATTTTCAAATAAAAATCGTTGCCTGTCACATCTAAGTAATTTTTTATACATTGACAATGTTCCTTCAACGTCTATTGATGTAATCGGGGTCCGTCACAACTAGCCAACCTAAATTTTTATTTCAACTAACTTCTATATACTACATGGAACATTGGAAACGAGATTTAAATTTTTGAACTAAAAATAAAAATTTTTACCAACACACAAGCTTGCAAGCATATAAAAATAAAAAAATTCCATATATTATCAAAATATGACCTAAAAGCGTATATTATGCTCTAAAAGTTAGAAAATATGCTAAAAATATGAGTTTGAGACTAATATATGCGAAAACATGCTTTAAATGGTAAAATATGCAAAAATATACACTAACAAATCGATGCCAAAATTCATAAAAAGTTCTGAAACGGATAAATATTTTGTCCTCGCATTAATACGTCACACAAAAATAAACATGCAATTGCATATTTGCGCTTTCCCTGGTAATAAACAAGCTTCAAGTTTCAAATACGTATTTAGTTAATATATACAATTAAGTGTTTTGTTAATATAAGAAATACAAAACTATTTTCATTATTAATTTTATTAATTAATTTTATCAATTAATTGACAACAATCTTCGTAGATTTTTGCTCTTTGTATTTAAATATGAATACACAATTCTGACTAATCACTAGAAAATAACTGCCGTATTCTAAAAATAATTATTTGGGTTAAAACAAAATTTCCATAAAAATTTTGATTAAAAAAAATTTGAAATAAAAATCATTTTTTTTAGAATACGGTCTTAATTCAAAACTAATTTTTTTTAATACTCGTATTAAATTATAGATAAGCACTAAATATAACGCATATAAAAATGTTTCATTTGACTGAATTATTTTTAACTTTTTAGTGCTTATTTTTGAAGTCTGATAATATTTTTTCAATTTTTATTTTTTTACCTTTTAGTGATCATGCCCACTTTTGCCAATATAAGTGGTCTCACCCACTTTTATAAACGTAAGATATCGATACTTTCAGAGTTTTGTGTATATGTCAAGTTTCGTAAGAATCGGTGAAGTATAAGCTGGTGAAATATAATATTAAGTTTTAATGGTTATGGCTCTGTCTTATTTTTTAAGCACAAGATTCTGGCATTGGCCAAGTTTCGTGGAAATCGTATGAGTAGAAGTACATATCCGTGGCAATAAATAATAGTGGCTTAAGTTGACATAAGTGCTTTTTCATTTTATTACATATTCATATTCTCTTCTTCAAGATCTATCACTCAACTAAATTTCAATTAAAAAATGTCATTATTAATAAAACTATACGCATTTATATTTTAACTTAAGTCTTCTTCGAAAATAGTACGTAAGCCATAACAGCTTACCTTTACTTAGTTTTTTTTCGGTAGCTCATCAATATTAAAATATTTGAGTATAAAAACTTGTATGCACTTAAGTTCAATAACTAACATCGCATCCAAATTATTCTTCATTAAAAAAAACTTATATTTAACTAAGCTTTTAAAAAATTATTTTATCTCAGGTTTTCCGCATTTTTCAATTTAACCTAAATCACTTATCTCGACTTACCATCAATAAAAATTATTTTGCCTTTCAATATATGTATGTAATAGCTTAAGTGCGATTTAATTTTTATTTTTCTAACAATGGATTTTTTCATAAAATCTTAACTAAAAAACAGCGAATATTAACTAATAAAACGTTTTAATTTTTTTATAAAATTAACAGTTTTGTTCTAAATTTATGTGCATCTTTTTCGGAGGCTAAAAATTTTATATAAAAACCAAACACAATTAATTTTAGACAAAACCCTTAATATCTCAAAACATGAAATTTCGACTTAAGCCATTATTATTTATTGGCACAGATATAAACCAATACCAAACTTTAATGGGCGTATTCCCACTTCCTTTTTTAAATGCAAGATTGTGTCACTTTCAGGGTGTGTGTAAGTTTCCTAGCAATCCGATAAGCAAAAGTACATAAAATCAAGACAGAAATTAATAAGTGTATTCCCGTCCGTTGGAAATGGGACCAAAAAAGTAATTTTTGAAATCGATCTTAGAATGACGGATTTATGAACTAATATGTACACACAAAAAACAGATAAATTGATAACCTCTTCTTTTTTTCAAGTTGGTTAAAAATAACCGAATTAAATATGCAGAGATTAGTATTTATCATAGACTGAATTTGTTATGATTATTTTGTGCAAACAATTTAAAAAAAAAAACTTTACTTGCCTTACTTTCGAAATGAACGGCTCGGCTCAAGTGTATTAAAGTACTTTTATTGTCTACTTATGCACCGCTATACTTTCAAATATTAACCATTATCTTATAAAAAAAAAGTTGGTCACGTTAAGATGAAAAAAATTGCTTATATTAATGGTAAACTTTAATTTTGAGCCGTGGTTTTCAAATAGTTGAAAAACAAACACACGCGCTCAATTTTTGTTAATAAAAACAAAATGCTTCAAATGAGTCATAATAGACAATTACTTGATTTAAATAAATTAGTGGACAATTTGTAAAAAAAAAAAAATAATTTGAAGTACGAATGAATAGTCACATTGAACTTGTCACTAAGAGCAGGCAGAATTTTTGAATTGATTATTTAATTGCTTCGCTAATTGCTGTTGTTTGAAAGCAACTAATTTTTAGGCGCCTACAAAAACTAAACAAACTTTTAAAGTGGAGTTTTGAGATAAATTTAGAAAATAAAAATAACAGCACGAAAGCTGTGTGGCGCTGCGGGATTAATAAAAATTTATTTATTCAATGTACATACATACATATGTACATAAATTTTTTATAATTTATTAATATTCTTCGAAAACAATTAAAGGTTTTGCTTTATCTGGTAGTCTATTCAATTCCGTGCTTTCTGGTCTCAAACTGTCATATGCGTATAATTTTTTAGCAGTTAGCAATGTTTTATTTTCGCTTCTTTTATTTTCTTTTTCGTTTAGTTTAGTTATTTAATATATTGATGATAACATTATAATACACATTTTTGTCTTGTTCAAAATATAAAAGAAATCGTAATAACATTGTACAATACAAATGCTCGTGATGACAAGGTTCTAATGACATTATCCTGGCAGAGATCACGTCAATATTTCGAATGTTTACTTCGATGTTCTTATCAGAGGTCCAATTCGTGTGGCTAACAGCCGGCTTCCAGCCGCCGCCGTGCGGTTGACAGCGGCTTGTTTTCGTCAGCGGTGCTTACACAACTAGATGGCTGAGCCGATTCTTCGAAATTAAAATACATATTTGTTTTTTTTTTACCTACTGTGTGCAACAAAATTTAGGTTTTTTTGTTGTTTAAATCAAAATAGCTGATTTTAATGTATTTTTATCTTCTCATTACGATGGCGTTATTAGTTTTCCCTAGCAGGTCTAGTTTTAAGGATATACTGACATTTACCATTTGCATAATTAACACCACTTTTTGTAGCATTCGCTTAATATTGGGTTCGTTAGTCAAATTGTGTTAAATAAACAGGTTGATGTTTATTGAAAATGTATTGGCAACGTTTGCTAACTAAAAATCTACAGAAAATAAATTTTCTGTAGTTAAATCCAACTTCTGGCTTACATACATACACACACAAGCAAAGAGAAATACAATAAAAACTGACACATTCGCTGTCAGCCTGAGACACTATATAAACCGAACACGTGGACCGATTTTGACGCTTCTTACATCAACCGATTTGTCACTAAGGAAATAATAGTAGTCAAAACTCAATATAGCGGCCAACAGGCCCCATTTTTTAAATACGACATGTATTTTAAAATCATCCTTAGGTTTCTCTTTTGATTTTTCATTTCGAATGATCATTTAGGATATTTAACGGTTCAAAGTTGGTCGCAGTCGGGTTTTTTATTTTTTTTTTAATTAATACATACTTGCTTGTTGTGCTTTTTTACTAACTTACATCCAAACTTAAACGATACGACAATTTAAAAAATAAGACGATACGATTTGACTAACGAAGCCATATTTCACGAATGCCCCTCCAAACATTAAAATACTTTCTGGTTTATTCTTTTATTTACATAAAATTATCTTTCGCTTGAGTAAAGTCACATTGATGAGTATATTAGGATATCTTACTGTGTGTTTTTAGTTCAGTCCTTAAAACTTTTTTTATTATAGTTTTTGACATAAAATAACTAATCTTATGTACTTTTGTCCGCTAATTAGAAAAATAGTTTAGTTTCAGAGATACTTTAAATTTTTCTTTTCTTATGCCACCCAAAAAACCTATATTTTATAATACGAGGTATTTGATTGTAAATGTAGCACCTATTTTTGATACGTTGTGATTATTTTCGGATGATTTTGTATTAACAATTAAAATTTTTGTTAAAATTGGTTTGTTTTTATTCCATAAAAGCTGAAAATTTCAATTTTGTTACTTGTAAATTGACAAATAATATATAAAAATAGAGATTTTTTTGCATGGCGTGAGAAAAGATATATTTAAATTATTTTTTATAAAACGCACAATATCTCTGAAACTAGAAAAATTATAAAGCTATATTCGTAATTAAGGGACAAAAATACGTAAGGATTAGTTATTTTAATTTCCAAACATATTTAATAAAATAAAGTTTTAAGGACTAAACCAAAAATATGTACATGATTTTTGACATTTTTGTAATAACAGAAAGTTATCCTGATATTCATCAATATGGCTCTATTCAAATGAAAGAAAATATTATGTAGATGAATAAACCAAAAAGAATTTTAAAGTTTAGGGGATCAATCGTGAAAGCGAATAATTCAAAAAGTGGTGTAAATTATGCAAATGCTAAAGGACATTATGTCTTTAAAACTAGACCTGCTGGAGAATAACTAATGATGCCATTGTAATCAGCAGATTAAAGTAAGCAAGGATCGGCTATTTTTAACTTGCAGTATATACCAATGTCTTAGTAAATACATACGAAACTTATGTAAAAAAAAATCGATTCCAACCGGCTAGCCGCCGCCGTCGGTATATATTTATTCAGCCGCCGCCGCCGCCGACAATTTTGTGACAAATTGGACCTCTGGGCCTTATTTAAACCTGGCTTGAAGTTCTCTTTTCCTCTTTTGCAAACTTTTGTGCTGGAGTTGAATTTTAAGTAAAGAATGTTGAATACTAGGAGGAACATAAATTTTGTTCGCAGGATGTTTGTACCTTTTTATTCTATTTTTAACGGAGAGAAAGTGAGTTCCGAGTACCATGGAATAAATAAAAGCTATTTTAACATTTTAGGTGAAGTGAAATGTAATGTATTATATGAAGATAAATATATTAAGTTGAAATTATTTGTAGTACCCGATGAGACTATGGTATTGGGAAAGGAGTTTTTTATAGAAGGCTAGACTAAGATTATGTATTTTGATACTTGTATTGAGTTGATGGATATTGATATTGACGATATTGATTGCGTAGGGATATTAAATGGTGATATTGGTCACAGAGAGAGGAAGATTTTTGAGGATTATTACAAAAATTGTGAACGCCCTGAGGTGCCTGAGATTAAGTGTGAGATGAAATTGCGGCTGACTACTAAAAAACGTTTCAATTTCGCTCCACGTAGGTTATCGTGTGTTGAGAAAAGGAAATTGCTTATAGATGATCTCCTTGGTAGATTGGCTAATGAGTCTTGTATTTTCTCTTTTGGATTTAAAGAGTGCTTTTTATCATGTTGACATGAGGATTCAGTAAAGTATACATAATTTGTAACACCAATGAGTCAGTATGAATATTTGAAAATGGCATTTGGTTTGAAGAACTCTCCCTCAACATTTCAGCATTTTGTTAGTCAGGCTTTTAGTGATCTGATACGCGAAGGGAAAGTGGCGATATACATATGTGTGACCTTCTCCGAGAAAAGGGGCCTAGTGTGTGAAAATGAAGTTTTGAGAAAAACGCATTTAAAAAATAAAATTTTAATGTTTTTCTCATTTTTATCGATTTTCCCAAGTTCGTTTTGTACGTTTTTATGGGGTAAATAATTTTTTATCAGAAATCTAACCCATTTCATCTTATTCTACACCCTTTTAGGTACCAGAATCCACTCTAAAGTCCAAACCCGTTTTTTGACACACTAGGTCCCTTTTCTCGGAGAAGGTCACATATAGATGATTTGATGAAATTCGGAAAATGATTTTGAAAGATTCTTACAAAATAGACTGGAGTTGAGAATAGATAAGTGCAGATTCATGCAGTCTGAGTTTAGGTGTTTGGGTTAAACAATTTTCAAGAATCGCATAAGGATTTGTGACTAATTTTCCGATTCCGCGTGACATTAGGGACATCAAAAGTTTTCTTGGATAATGTCCATATTTCAGGAGATTCATTAGGGATTTTTCACTTATTGCACGGCCGCTTTATAATCTAGTTAGAAAGAATGTGGGTTTTTAATTTGGTGGGGAGGAGCAGAGATGTTCCAAGGTACTGAAGGGGAAATTGGTGGAAGCACCTATATTAGCCATTTATAATCTGAGTCACGAAACTGAACTGCATTGTGATGCTAGCGGTCACGATTATGGTGCAGTATTATTATAGAGAAAGGCTGATGAAAAATTCCATCCTGTAGTTTTCTTTTCGAAGAGGACAACTGAGTCCAAGTCCAGATACAATAGCTTTGAGCTGGAGAGCCTGGCTATAAGTTACGCTTTGCGTTGACAAGGATATATCTACAGGGTATTGTTTTCAATATTGTTACAGATGGTAATTCTTTGGTAACGACATTGAGTAGGAAGGAAATAAACCCGCAAATGCTCTAGAACTGGAGAATTTTCATTACACGTTAGAGCACCGAAAGAGGGAAAGAATGCAACACATGGATGCATTAAGTAGAAATACTATTATTTTGGTATTGAAGGAGAAGGCGTTTGAACAGAATTTGTCAATATGCCAGTATAAAGATGAGAAGATTAATGGAGAGGGAGAAGAACGGCTTTTATGAAATGAGGAATGGTCTTGTTTATAGGAAGATAGGAAATATTTTGAAGCTGTACCACGACAATATGGGACGTTTGGGGTGCGATAAGGTAGCAGGTATGATATTAGGAATCATACTGGTTCCCGAGGCAGAGGGAAAAGATCAAGCAATAAAAAAAGCAAAAAAAAAAAGATCAATATTAGCAATTGTCTTAAGTGTATTTTTTCCCCCAAAGAGTGGTAAGTGTTATTGTATTGTAAGTTATTGCATAACATTCCGAAGGAAAGTTTGCCTTTTGAGACGATCCATATAGATCACTTTGGCCCAGTGAACATGAGGAAATCTAGGAAGAGGCACGTGTTGCTTGTGATAGATGCATTTTCAAAATTTTTGCGAATTTATGCCGTTCGCACTACTGGTACGAGTGAAGTCTGTAGATGTCGGACGTCATATTTTAACGCTTATAGCAGGCCTGCGGTTATAGTATCAGACAGGTGAAACGCATTTACCTCAATTAACTTTCAGGGTTTCATTGAGGAGAATAATATAAAGCATGTTAAGATTGCCACTGCCTCACCCTAGGCCAACGGTCAGTTGGAGAGGGTCAATCGTACTCTGGCTCTGATGATAGCGAAGTCAAATAGCGCGGGAATGGATCACAGTCTGGACAGAATTTTGCCTGATACAGAGTTTACTATGAATAATACGATTCATAGGAGTATTGACACAGCTCCTCCTGGCAAGTTACTTTTTGGTGTGAAACAAAAGGGTAGGGTGATTGATTTTGATTTTGAGGGAGAGGTAAGAAGAGGTGGACTGACTGGAGACACGGAGGGACTTACAATCCATTCCAGGAGGATGGAGGAATGTCAGGAATATAATAAAAAGTTGAAGGATTGTGGTCCTGTTAATAGGATTTATAGTGAAGGGGAATATGTGATTGTGAAAAAAAAATTTAGTGAATCTGGGGTTTGCAGGAAAGTTCTTTCCAGATTTAAAGGTCCATATAGGATCGTGAAGGTTCTTCCTAATGATAGGTACTTATTGAGTGATGTAAATGGTTTCCAGATTATCCAGATTCCATATGAAGGAATCTGGGAAGCGGCTAATATTAAACCATGGATGAACGTTTCAGCTCATATCAAGGGTAAAATCGGGGCGATTTCAGGTCAACATGACCGAACTATGGCAGCTCTGTATGAAAAACAGTATGAAAAGAAGAACAGAGAATGTAAAGTGCCGGTATAGTAGAAAAAAGATTATTGAAATAAATTTAGTCTACGAATTGAAGCCAAACTGTTAAGATCAAATAAAGAAGAAACACAAAAAAAAAATCAAAGTATCTTTTCATTAAATAAAGAAAAATTTACTACATTACAACGCGTTATAATGGTCTGTATGCACCACAGACAGAAATTCAAATTAAACGAATATAATTCCGATTTGTGGAATTTTTTTGGACCAATTGAGAATAAATATACATATATAGTTGAATTTCTTTCTAGATTTAATGTTTTCATGAGATTACCGCAAAATTTTATGGCAAAAAAGGACATGGAAAAAGGATAACATTTTAAAATTTAACTCACACAGGGTTAAAATGTTGCACAAAAATGTTTTTAGTATGACTTTACATAAAATTGCTGAGCATACCTCATATATGTACTTTGTCGGAAATTCCGTTAACTTTAAACTAACTTTAAGCTAACTATTTCGCAACTAGTACTGACTGACACTTGGATTACTTTTCAATGTAATCAACTGACTATTTTAACATTGCAATGTCCTAGCCGGTAGTCAATTGTCTCACTCTTCATTACTTTTTAACTAACTTAAAGTTGACTTTTTTAAATCACCCTGGTAGTCAGTAAATTTAAAATTATTTTCTAGGGTTCGAACATGTATCATCACACGTTGTGTGCTCAACGCGATGCTACCCAGCTAAAGGGGCCCATACACTACAACAGCATGCATGCGCAATCAAGTGTTTGTGCCAGCGGTTTGGTCGTGTATGGGCGTTTTGTGCGATTGTACGGTTTGCTGTAGCTAGACTTGGGTCGAACTCGTTCACTAGTTCATTTTTGCCACAAACCAATGATCAAACCCATGTAATTTAAATGGGTTTGATCAGTGGTTTGTGGCAAAAATTAACTAGTGAACGAGTTCGACCCAAGTCTAGCTGTAGCGATGTCAAATAGAGTTTGATATTTTGCAGATGGTACCAGCTTGCTGGTGTGGTATTTGGTGAAATTAGCTCAGTTTAGCAAAGTTCTCATGGAGTAAACATGCATTTAAGAAATATAATTTGTTGAAACATAATTTGTTTCAATGGCAAACAGAATTTTAGCACTTTAGTTATACATAGCTGCTAATTTTAACAACATACCAATAATAATTGCAACAAAAACTGTGTCACTATACATAACCACCCTTCCCGCAATTTTTTAAGAAATTAATATTGTACCAGCTTGCTGGTATGTTGTGTGGTTCGAGCATGAATGCTCAATCGCTTGATTGTGCGTGCATGCTGTTGTAGTGTATGGGCCGCTTAAGGTACCATCTAAAATAACAACAGCAAAATGTTAATATAATGCATTAAACACATTCACGACAGCAGGCTACACGAACACACGACTTCAAATGCCGCAAGCAGCATTTGTCGCCTCGTAGCCGGCTACTTAATTATTTTGGAGACGGCAGCAGCACCATCTGCAGCTGATATTCAAGTACAAATACATAGTTCAGTATTGCCACTTTTATATATTTTGCATGTATAAAAATTAATTACTCTTTTAATAACGGGTGTTTTTTTAGAGGTATAGAACTTCGAATTGAAATAAAACACAAGAAAATCGTTTTAATGTCCATCAATTTGGCTTTATTGGAAGGATAATTTTATGCCATTAATGTTTAAATATGATTTCGGGCATGTGGCCGCCGCGGCTGGCTCGAATAAAGCCAATTCTACAGGTCCAATTTTCAACCACTTTTTCGAGCATATGGGGCCGTATGTTGGCAATAACGCCACGAATGTTAGCTTCCAAGTCCCCTAACGTTTCTGGTTTGTTGGCGTAGACGAGCGACTTCACATATCCCCAAGGAAAATAATCCAATGGTGTCAAAGCACACGATCTTGGTGGCCAATTGACAGGTCCATTCCGCGAAATTATGCGCTCATCGAATGTTTCCTTCAACAAATCGATTGTGACGTGCGCTGTGTGGCATGCAGCGCCGTCTTGTTGGAACCACAACTCATCCACATTTATGCCATCCAATTCGGGAACAAAATAGTCGGTTAGTCGGCTCCAATTGCCGTGCACGGTGGCGAATCGATTCATTCGGGACCTCTTCAACACTTTGCTCTACAGCGGCAATTGTTTCTTCGGTGCGCACTGTTCGACGTCTCTGCGGATGCGTATTATCACATAGAGTAAACGTAGTGCGAAAACGATCCATGGTTAACCGAATTAATTGCTCTGATGGACGATTATGTCGACCATAAAATGGACGGAGCTTGCGGTAAACTTCGCGTTGTTCTTTTGTCAACCTGTTCATGATGAAATGGCAAACCAAACTAAATATTAATCACTTGACAGCTGACAAAATGGCCGCCAGTTAAAAAAGTGATGCCAACTTAAAGTTCTATACCTCAATAAAAAACACCCATTATATACTTATTTCACATAAAAGTACAAAAATGAATCAATTTATTCCTTGCATCAATTTGTGCATATTATTTATGTTAAATAATATGAAATAATTGTACAAAATCATTCACTCAACATTTTGTATTGTACTGGCAATACTGAACTTTCTCATTGTAGCCAAAGAAATAGAAATTAGTTTAATTGGACTACAACGGCAAAATCAGCATAGGCAACAACCTGCATCCATGTTGCTGTCTTCAAAAGAATCATTCTCATATAAACATGTGTATTCTATCCTTGACATTTGGTAGTCGGTAGCTTGCTGTGGTGAATGTGTTTAATGCTTAAAACTGAAATGAGTTTCAAAGTAATAATAATAATAATTTATTGCTGTTACGCCAAATCAAGAGCGCATATTGCAAAAAAAGTTTAAAATTAGCTGAGAATAAATTCGTTGGCTCTCATCAAATTTTGGGTTTGTTCTGCTTTCAGTGACTAAAGTGACTTTTAGCCAACTAAAAGTTAGTCAGTCTAAGAAAAGTTAACTACAAGTTAACTATTTTTGTAGTCAACCACACATTCTCCGACAGAATAGTTAATGTAAGCTTTACATGATTATATACGCCGATTGGCCATGATAGCATCCATAAAAGGGAGTCTTCTACCCCACTCCCCTTTAAAAAAGTAACATTTATGAATTTTTAAAACACCATCACAAGTATATTTTTTGTCTCCTCTATTGTAATCAACTGCTCCTGTTGTTTTATTCTAGTAAAAGACAAAATTTAAGCTACAAAAGCCACTGCACAAATATGCATTTTATTTTATCTCATAGACAGTTGTGAATATCTAATCATGCAGATATGATAACAGAGTCTTGAATGGGGTTGACAGATAAGAAAATATTTATAAAATTACTTTAGGCTGTTCATATACTAGGATCGAAAAAATTTCATTTTTAACTAACAACAAAATTGACTACATGATCACATACGAATTGAAGGATTCGAAATATCATGATTCTTGAACGATTTAACTGAAAAGTTGCCGCTTTAAGTTAACTTATTATCCGAGTGATTAACTTTTACGAGATTCTACTGTATTTTCATTTTATATTTTGTGGCCTCATACACTGCGCGATTTTTGTAATTAAAAGGTTCAAATTAATATTTTTGAATGAAAACGCTTAAAGTTTCATGAAGAATCATTTGAAAACAAATCCTAATCATTCACTTCCAGTTTTTTAATTCAACACTGCAAATTCTTTAATTTAATTTCGTAAAAATTTTAACTTGTTCATTTCACAAAATACATTTCTTTTCTTGTTTGTTTTCGTTATTTTGTTAACAACTTAATAACAAATATACTAAAGTTGTACATTCCCGCAGAACCTGTGGCACAAACGATTCCAGTTATAACTCACTTTCTTCAATTCCGTACACTATGTGGTATTCACTATATCTGTAGATGCAGCTAAGCAAATGAAAACTTTCTTTTGAGACACATTCAGTACAATTACATATACATATTAAGAAACAGAATCAAACAACTTTCAATAATCTTTACAATTTAATTACTAAACAAATATCATAACCGCCATAAACAAACGAACATTTATAGTTAAATCAATTAAAACGCCTGTCTTCCGCTCTTTTTATCTAATGAATGCATTCAACATTTAATGAAATTAATTCACATGCAAAATTTATGTCAAATTTGAAATGCATTCATGGAACGCTGATAGAATTAATTTAATTGTGCATATTTAATTTTAATATCAAACTACTTTCGAAATAAATTAAAAATAATTTTTGAATATGTTCATACCAGTTTAAAACAAATTATAACCGCATCTTTTTAAACTGCCGAATCGATATTTACCTGAAATAAAGAGAAAATATGAAATTGAGTATTTTATTAATAATAATAAAAAAAAAAGATATGTATGTGTCTGCACACATAATTTTTTTTTATAACATTTAACATTTATAAGAACTTGAAAACTTTGCTTTAATTCAAAACTTTTTGTAGATTGATTGCACGCCTTTTAAAATACAACTGCGCAAGGCAGTTATGTTCATTCTTTGACATCACAATAGAGTGTACTTGTGGCAACTTTTGTCATTTCCGATGGTATTCGTTGTGTGGGATTGCGTTGCGAACAAAATCAATAATGTGAACGGCATTGCACACATTTGGAAAATGAAAACAAAATACATATGTACATGCCAAATGTGTACACAGAAAACAAATATTCCTGCAATAATTCAATTAAATAATGTATTTGAGTCAATTAAACTTTAGTTTAAAAATAAAATATAAACAATAATCAACTTTAATTGAAAATAAAACCCAAAAATCAATTAAAAATGTTTTTAAGTCAATTAAACTTTTGTTAAAAAATTTAATTAATTAGAAAGTTTAATTGACTCAATAGCATATTTAATTGATTTTTGGTTTTACTTTCAATTAAAGTTGTTTATTGCAGGAATATTTTATTTTTAAACAAAAGTTTAATTGACTTAAATAAATTTTTAATTGATTTTTGGTTTTATTTTCAAATAAAGTTGTTTATTGCAGGAATATTTTTTTCTGTGTACTCAGCATAAAGCCTGGTACTCTGTTCACAATTTCGTGCGAAATGCTGTCAAACTACATATAAAAGTATTTGGTATGAAATATTTGCGAAATAAATTCGCAAAAGTAGTACTCTGTTTTTGTTGTGAAAAACACGTAAAATCATGTCTTTCCATGCAAAATTAGTCTGGCATCATTTTAGTTTAGCTGCGAAACAACATGAGCAGTGATTTATTCGCACGGAATTTTGACAATGTTGCATACTTTCAAGCAATAAAAGCGAGAAAGTTATAAAAAACCACGAGTTGGGCTACATTTAGTACATGTCAAATTTTTCACGCGAAATAACCAATGGTGCTGAAAATTTTTCACAACTTTGAACAGAGTACCAGCCTTTAGGGGGTGCGTCCGGCCCTCAAAGTTGGGCTTCAAACCCATTTTTCAATGTATTTTTTTGCATATGACTATCTTTTAAAAAAATCATTTTACAAGAATATGTAATATTGCAATATTTTAGCTCTTCAAGTCAACAACATTAGTCTCAAAGAAAGTTTTTTGATAAAATTAATATTTTAGAAAATAATGAGGATTTTCCTCAACAAAATACCAACAATTCTATGTAGCAAAATTATATTTATATGGAAATTTTTTATTTTAAGCATGTACAATGAGAGCTTATATATATTAAATTATATCATATTTATGTACTCTTATGACTACAATTTGAAGATGAAAAAAGTCAGCCAATAAAGCAATGGTAAAGTAAGAAAACAAAAAACATGTTGATTATTGGGTTCTTGTTACAACTTTGATACTTGTTGTTGAGCTTCTCATTTATTTAAATGAAAGTTTATAACATAATAACTATAGATGTTCTAAGAAACTTTGGGTAAAGGTTCCCTAATGATCTGCATTAGCAACATTGAAATGCAAATAGGATCCAGCTAAGTCCCGCAATAACCAGTTTAAATGTATTTTTAATAAAAACATATTTTACTTAGAGCTAGTTTTAACATAAAGATAAACTCTACTTGTCAGTTAACTGTAGTTTAAACTTAAAATTTTATTTTTCAGATAAAGATTATCTAGTCTATAATCTTGGTTTAACCGAACAACATTGCTCAGCTAAGCTATAGTTAGAACTGTCAAATGATAAATATATGAAATAAATATTACGCAATTGAAAAAAAAATTACAAAAAAGTATAATAAATAAGTATATTCATACATAAATAAATCAAATAAAGATTTTAGTGATTATGAAACCAGAGTAACTTGGATAGGACAATTGTGAGAAAAATAAGGGAGATAAAAACACGTCCAAATCATTTTTTGTGTGCATAAAAAAAATTTAATGATCGAGCGTCACTTTTTGTAAGTCCATATCATTTAATTTTTTATTTTACTAAAATTCAGAATTCAGTCATTGAAGTTTTTTTTAAAGTTGTTTTTAAGCGTTGCCCTATCTACGTAAACTATTTTCAAGATTGCCACATCTATATTGAAAACAAAGTATGGCATTTGTAACTAAATTGGCAACTGTTAATCCATCACTGAAAAACAGGATAGGCGGTTGGTTAAATCCCGTTTAACTTTGTTTCTTGGTTAACACAAACGCACTTTAACTATTGAGTAATACCCTTTCCACACTCACTCACATCTTTGAGGAATGCGTGGAATATGTTGAAAATTGAAAAAACCTGTTCACATTACAACATCTTTCATCTGTCATGTATTATAATACTATTTTTACGAATGTGAGCTACTAAAAATGAAATAATAAAATGCAATTTAAAAATTCAGTAGAAATTGATTTAATTGCTGGCTCCTGAGGAGCAGAAACAAATAATGCTACAATGTGCAGAATTAGTTGAAATTATGCCAGCGGACAATGATAATGAAAAAATATTACAAACTTTATCCGCAAAGATTTCGCGTAGACATTTGCAACTACTTTTATGTAATTTATTACTACGTTTATACGCAGGGCTTATTTGCAAATAAAACTGTAAATTGTTGCCATATTATTGTTTTTATTGCGACTTACTAATTCAGACAACTATTCACGTTTAACGCACTATTTGCAAATAAAATGCTTGAGGTTGCCACGCTTACAAATGTTTGATAACAAAAAACAATAAATAGATTAATATTGCACAAAAAACATTAACAGAAGCAAATAATGACAATTAAAACAAATAATTATTTGATATTTTGCACATTTACACTATTTTTTTTTTGTCAAAAAAAGTAAATTTTCTATAGAAGTGCTACCAAGTTTGTGTACTTTTGCTATTCCATATAAACAGTGAGTTAATTTATTTGCGAATATTTTTATTTGCAAATAGTGCGTGTATAAACGTAGTATATTTCGATTTGGAAAACATATAACAGATTTTATTATATGCATACATATACATAAATATGTATGTATATAATAAAATCTTAGAGTAATTACGGATCTTTTTTTGGGAAGGATATTCCAAAATGTAGCCTTGAATGTATGTAAATATGTCCATGCATATGGAAATATATATACAAACATACATGCATATGTATATATTTTTATAGTATGTATGCATGTATGTATATATGTAGTTGCATAAATTTTTTCTAGTGATGACACTAAAATAATCGAAAGATGTTGAACGGAACAAAGTGAGATAGGAACATCTTTTAAAGATGTTGAAAGATGTTGAACATTCAGCCCTATATAATTCTTATGGGAAAATGTTATCATCTTGCCAAATTGATGAAAGATGAAAGATGTGAGTAAGTGTGAAAAGGCTATAAGAAACTAGCCTTTAATAAGTAAAATATTAATTTGGGATTATTAGGGCGTTTAAAAAATTTTAAACTTAAATTTTAACAATTCCCATAAAAACACTAATATAACATTTTATTTTCCCATAAACAATTTTAAATATAGAAATAAGACATTTTTATCATCCATTCATTTTCTTCTCATAGTTAGTACCTATATAAGCTGACAAAAAATTTTTAACTTAATCCAATCAATAAAATGCTGTCAAAAGAGCTCCTCGCTGAGCACTAACCAAAAGCATAATTGATTCATGAAAAAGTATTCATCTGTAGCTCGTTTCTGTATTTCTCGCATCGTAAAATTTCTCACATGAAATGTGAAACACAAAATTCCATGGTTTCTAGATATGTGAGAAAAAAGTGTTTCTGTATTTGAATGCGAGAACAGACAACACTGATTTTGTTTTGACTGGAATATTTCCAGTCATCGAGTGTCAAATGAAAACAAAATGTCACAAAAGTATTATTTTAATAACAAAAAAAGGAAATATATACAAGAAAAAGAAAATAAAATAATGAACATGTATATAAAGTGAATGTAAAATGCTTGAAATAAGTTTTTTCTATCAACTATTTCTACATATGAAAATTACCCAAAAAAATTCTAAATAAACATAATCATATCGACTCGTTAATTATAATTTTAGTTCAACAATTCGTTTCATATCTTTTCAAATAATTTATTTTTCATATTTTCACACACAAATTAAAAAACTCATATATTTTTGTCCAAATTTGATTGTTCTCGCACCAATTTAAAATGCGAGTTGTTTTGACAGTTCTTGCGACAAACTTTTCACAAAATATTGTTACAGAAACACTTTTTCTCACATCCTTCCAATAATTGATGGAAATTTACTTAACTGACAGAAAGTTCTCGCAAAGTAAATATACAGAAACACTTATGTGAGAAAAGCCATTTTGTGTTTCAATTTACACTGTTTTTGGTACGATTCCCTCGTTTCATGCGGGAAATTTTACGATGCGAGAAATACAGAAACGAGCTACTGCTTTCCAAGCATTCAGCTGCCTTTCTACAACACTAGAACCAGTGGCGTCAATTAGTGCCGGCTACACTCGGTTAGGTAGGCTACATAAAATCCAAGTCCCCTTTAAGAGGCAATCCTGCCACCAACCTAAGAATAAACTATTTTTCTACATGGCTATCCAACATTACTTGACAAATGTTTTCCGCAGCCGCGGAATGGAATGAACAATATGAGACATATTAATTTGATGCAATTATACTATATGCAATTATATTATAATGGTCATTTTGGAATGATTTCAGTCATTCGTGTAATAACATTTTATTACTTAAAAGTAAAAAAAATTATAACAATTTGTAGTGCTCGAAACAATTTCACTTTTAACAAATAATAAAACCATTTATGTATATCTGTAATTACAGTTCAAAAAATAAACAATAAAAATAATTACAACTCTTAATAAATTATTAAATAACCAACCAATCAACCACATTGTTGGAAATTCAAACCAAAACATATTAAATTATACATAAATAAGCAAAATATGTACCCGTACATTTCATTAAATATATGTATACTTGCATGAATATTAAAATAGTAAAAATAAATAAATTTTAACACAATATAACTGCGGTTTGAGTTAATATCGGTTTCATGACAAATTTTAAAACAAACCGACAACGTAAAGTGGCAGCCGGTTAGTAACTTTAAATTATAATTGAAAAAAAAATGTAAGTACGAATGTATGAATGTATGTGTATATATGTATACCCTGCAGAAAGTGCAAAGAGTGTAATTGTAATGATTTACTAGTGACATTGTCAGTAGTACTACTAACCAGGTGTACACCAGCCAATGTAATCATCTATTGACATTTAACACTAGCTTGTTATTGAAAATCCACCACTAGACTGTAGCACTACTAATTAAGTAATTACTAACATGTAGTTAATTTTCTAATCTATATATTTAACCGTAAACTCTTCAATTTGTTTTTAATTATTTAATTTTTAGAATTGCTTTTTCAATTTTATAACTGTCTTCTTTCTCCAATTTTATTTCACGTTGTAGTTCCTCAATTTGCATTTAAATATATTCTTGAATATTAATGCTTTAAGCTATATTATTAATTTGTCTTGTATTTTATCTTCATTCAGTTTGAGGTAACTATCAACAATAGTTTGTATCTAATTCATTCTTCTTTTCCATGTGGTTCTTTTGGGACCACATGGAGACATTGGCACCAAAGATTCACTAGTAAATTTTAGGGCCTCTAGTCTACAATATCGATATTTCTTCGTTCGTCTTCAATAGTAAAATTATATTGATTTATTAGTGACATTGTCAATAGTGCTACTGAACAGTAGACTTTAGCACTATTGAGAAAGTAATTCTTTTACGACCATATGGAGATATTTTAACTAAAGATTCACTAGTAGATTTTAGTAACCCTCGTCTACATTTTCTATTTATTTAATATTAATATTATTGCACAGCATAATAAAAAAGAAAAACAATCTATTGACGCGTTCAGACATATGGTTTTAGGCTGACTAGAGGGTAAATACCTTGAAGGAAACATGGAGTTAAGTGCACCCAAGTAGCCACTTTTGTCGACTATTTTGCTGACTTTTTGGTGACATTGTCAACGGAGAATCTACATATTAATATTGTTTTTGATGCGCAGAAAACATTTTTTTCGGATACAAACAATTACGCTTCTTCTTTATGTTTCATTGTTTTGTTTCAAATAAAAGTGGCTTCAGCAAAATTTAAGTTTTTATCAAAATTAGTTTAAGAAATCAAATTAAAAGGTTGATAAAAATGTTTTGAGCAATAATTTAAATATTTACACAAAAATAAATTACAAAAAAATATATATATATATTAACCCATATTATTAGTATTAAAATAGAAATTCTAAAAACTAAATAATTTTAAGTGTTTTAAGATTGTGGAAGACTTTTAAAGATTTCTAGTAATATGATGAACGAATGAATGAATTAATTCCTGTTACTGTATGTTTTTTATGCATAAGTTCCATTTTTTTATATATTTGTTTAATAAAACACCAAAATGTGACGAAAATATCTACATAATTTCATTATCAAATGTGTATACTAGAATTACTAATATGTACTAGTGACTATCTCTTTCCAATGTCTTCATATGGTCCGTTAAGAACTATCTAATCAGTAGTATCAATGTCACTAGTTGCTTTTCAATGACACGCACATGTTAAATGTCTATAGTAAAAAGCATTGAGTGAGGTATAATTAGTCAGGAAAGCGTTGTACGTACTTTCAGTACAATCAAAAGATATTTTTACATTTAAATGTACTGTAAATGCGTACCCTGGTGCTAACGCAAAGCTTGAAGCTCTTATTTAGGTATAAGGGTAAGGAGCAAAGCTATAACCGGGTGTCCTAAGATACGTCTCTTCTTTTTTTATTGACTTGCTAAATAGTGAACAAAGTTTTTTAGCTCTAAATAGTGAACAACACAAACAATTCAACTGAAATTTCGGGGACCCCCACCTTGCTAATAAAATGACAACATGTGTTATTTTAATGCTTTTCAGTATTAGTTGCAGTGAAAAAAGCAAAAAATTTAAGCAAAAATTTTGCATTTATTGTTGCTTATGATGTAATTTTTTTCGTTTTCAATAAAATAGTGTGTTGCGCGAAAAGTTTTATTTGAAAAATTTAGATTAATTTCGCCTTCAAAATAAATTTAAAGCCAAATGCTTGTAATTATCAATAGACATCACGATTTAAAATAATTTATGCTTATTCCATAATAATTTTAAATTATGTTCAATTAGTAACAAATAAAACATGTTAAATATTTGTGCATTGTCTATAGGCACAAGTGCATTTTATTTTTAAATTATAAAATAATTCGTTTTCATAAAAACTAGGGGTTTACTTTGTAATTCGAAACGAAAGAAAACGCTGTCGAATTTACATGTTAGAAGCATATAAATTCGAAAGCACTTTTTTCGTTTCGAATTACAGACTATACTCCATGGTTTTCAAAATATTCGATAATTTAACTACATATCATCACCTAATAACGAAAAGTAATAACTAATAAATAATAATAATAATAAATATAAAAAAAAATAAATACAATTTTATCAACAACGCAAGTTTTTATAACCCTCATATA
Organism: Tachina grossa; assembly: GCA_949987645.1. Classification (NCBI taxonomy): domain Eukaryota; kingdom Metazoa; phylum Arthropoda; class Insecta; order Diptera; family Tachinidae; genus Tachina; species Tachina grossa. The sequence goes on along the minus strand of OX465276.1, from coordinate 85,816,019 downwards.
AAATGTGTAGGAATGATAGATACATATCGCTCATTTACTTCAATAGTGGCACAACTCAAAAAAACCAATTTTGCAGAAGTTTTCAATTTGCATACAACTCAATGGAGAAATGAAAAAAATAATTCTTCTCTCGGGAGGTGATGGTACAAGCTATTTATATGAAATTTTTACACAAGATAAAATACGAAATGCCGCATCTTTCTGCATTATTAACCCAAAAAACTAATTTTTTGAGTTATGCCACTATTGAAGTAAATGAGCGATATGTACATAATTAGATACATATGTACATTAGAGTTACCGGATCTCATATAGGGGAAAAAATCGTCTGGAAAAGAAAGTTCGTCTGGACCCCACAAAACGATTCCCCTTTCCAGATATTTATATAGCCGAAATTTGAGATCGATTAAACGACGTTAACCCTAACCGTTCGTCGCAGAAAGTTTGAAAAAATCCAAATTTTTGACAAAAAAGCTTACATACATATGGAGCCATAACTCCAGAATGGTAAATAATAGAAACACGCTTAATATCTCTGAAGAAAGCTTATGTTGTTCTTCAAAATTTATATTACAGACATAATTGTTCTTATATTAAGTCAAACCGAGTTACAACAGCCTTTAGCCCCAAAAACGTGACCTGGTACCACTAGGAGCATACTTCGTATATTTTGTTATTAAAAGATAAATTTTCCATTTTTTGTATATTTTTTTAGTTTAAGGTAGAAATATAATTATGATAAGTCTAATGACATTTTTTATTTTTTCAGTGTTTTCTACTTCTTTGAACTTGTCTTCCTCATCCGTCTCTAAGAAACGATATAAGAAAGAGAAAAAAGACTATACAAAAATATCTTTTTAGCAGAATTGTAATAATACATAGGTAATAAATTACCTATTTCTAGTTATCAATAGGTATTATTTAAAAAAATATAAGCTAAACTATAGCTTACGTAATGCTGGTGTTGCGAAATAGACTTGTATCGAAAGGTCTACTGCGATTGGAGTCGAGTGTATTCCCAGCAAAAATTTCCTACATTAGTGGACACATATTAAATCCTGTTAACAATATTTTGACCTTTTCCAAATTTCCTAGTAATTGGAAGACTTTACACATTACACCATACATACATACTTCCGAGGAAGACATACTCAAATAAGGCAGACTCGCTTCAATTTTCTCTTAAAAATTCATACGTGGGAAGTAAAAAAAAATGTGTGTTAACATCTAAGGGCGAAAATAGTCATCTGTGATTGTTTTTAGCTAAACATGACAACAATAATGGGTTTTCAACAGAAAACGTAAAAATACATCTCAAAATATTTTTCTTTAATTTAATAATTCATGCAAAATTATTTTTTTTTCAGATATCGCTATTTTTAAATATTTTATATATATTTTTAAAACGCATGTGCTTAATAGTTGTTGGGGTTTTTTAGTTACAGGTTAGGTTGACACTTGCTTCCTAGTTGGTCTTCTTGTCTTACCTGGAACGAAGACTTGAAGAGAGATAAATTCCTTCATATTTCTTCATTCTGATCAGTGCTTACGAGTTTGTATATCCTATATCACAGTTTGACAAGGCTACCAAATCCTGCAGCAGCGGATTGTTTATGCAGGGCATGACCAGAGGAGGTATTCTACAGTTTCTTCTTAATATTCCTTATGACAACTTATACAGAAATTGTTATATGGCAGGTTTAACCTCCCGGCATCCGCACCTTTAAAACAGTGACCTGTAATTACCGTAACAAGTGTTGTGGTGGAGTAGTTAGACAATCTTGTTTGTGCGGTACCTAATAGATCTGGCTGAATATGGATGGATGAATGTGCTCGCTAGTTCATCCGTGGAACTCAAAGTAGCTACATATTTGAATATCTCGCTATACTTTTAGACACAGCCGGCATTCATACACTAAATTGGATGTTGAAGGGAACGCGGCTTTGCTGTTAGTAAAAACTGGTATACATTCATTGTATTTTAACCTGTATTACACTGCATTTATTCTGTAGCTTATATATCATGCTCTATTGAAAACGCGGAAAAAAGACGCGTCCAACCACACAAAAGTCTAAATTAAATCCATCCGTACAAATCCCTAGCATGCTCCCATAATGATAGTAGGGCATGGCCGAGAACGCAGTAAGCCACAGTAAGTTCTTTATCAGACAGAGGTACGGGTGAGCAATAATCAATATTTTCCGCAGAACAGTTAAGAATTCCAGAATTGTGGCATGTCCCCTGACAGATCTTTTCCACTCACCTGCTGCCACCAGTCTGATTGCTGAGTTCATGTAAAGAGTGCTCTTGGTGAGCGTTGTACGTAGCACATCTACATATTATTTTAAGGAATTCGTTTTCGTGGTTATAAAATATATCTATATATATCTAAATATGTATGTGGATGCATTGGATATGATTACTTCATAGTCGTAGAAAAGCCATTCTGGGGGGCCCTGTTGCCCCCCACCCCCTCAAATAATTAAAAATTGCATGTAATTATTTATTTTAATATTATTCATGAAAATCGCCAGTCATAATTCCCCCTATAGAAAAAATCTATAGCTACGCTAATGAATTTCTTTCAGCATTTTTAGTTGGTAACGCGATGACTATTACACTGCAAAACGGTTGTGTTTCATAATAATAAAACGCAGTTTGATCGTGTGTAAGTTTGGTTGAATCTTAAACGACGTGATTGAATTCAGTTGAGAACCGTGATAGGGGCATAATCCTCACCCTCTATCCCATACATACATATATGTACATATGTACATCGAAATCAAATTCGATGAAAATCTCATCATTCGAGCTGTACTGACATTCAAGGGGCGCAGCTTAATAACACAAACTAGTCATCTAAGGGCCATTTTCACAACTTGCCTTTAGTACAGTGTTGCCAGAAGTAGGGAAAAATCCCTACATGTAGGTATTTTTGATACTAAAATAAAAGCGTAGGGAAAATTGGACAGATTTTTTATATTCTCCAAAATGTAGGGATTTTTCCGCCATATAGCATTATTTATGAAATAAGTGGAAACAACGTTTTTTTAGTAATATTTTCTTTTTCAAAATGGTTCAAAAATGTTATTTTCGTTAATAAATAAACAATAAATAAATAAATATGTATGTATGTACATATATGCCAAGGCGAATTAATATACCAGGTGGTGTAAAGCCTGCAACAATGAAATCTGCCTAGTACTTTATTGCAAAAAAAAATTGAGAAATCAAACTTCCTCCAAATTTTATTACAATGAAATTTGACAAGCCAAACTTCCTAAAAAAAGCAGCTGTTAACTTGGCACCACCTAGCACATGAATTCGCCTTGGCATATGCTTTTTCTAAGATATCATTCAATGCTGGAGAATTGAATTTATCCTTTAAAATTTTATTTGAAAAAAACTATTCATATTAATTTAAAAAAAAAACTTTATGTTGTTTTAATTGAATTTAATTGAAAGTACATACGTATGCATTTTTTTTTAGTATTTTGCTTATTTTTTTTTATCAAAGTTTTAATAAACATATATATTTTTTATAACTAGTGGTTTTCTTCTGTTTTAATGACAAAAATGCGTAGGGATTTTTGTAGGGGAAATTTTTTCAACGTGTAGGGAAAAAACGGATTTTTTTTTAGCATGTGTAGGTATTTTTTTCGAGAAATGTATTGGCAAAACTGCTTTAGTAAAAGGTACGAAAATTTCTTTGTATTATAAAACCTTCATTTAGTATTATTTTATTCTTTAAATATTATTATTATTGATAATAATAAGTGCGTTCGAGAACTCAAAAATTTGTACAAATTTTTACTATTTTTTACTGGATTGCGTTCGAGTACACAAAATCCAGTAAATGAGAGGGCGAATTGAGAGAGAAAAATGACAGTTCTTTTACTGAGTAAATGCAAGTTTTTACTGGACAAATTTTTGCCAGTAAAATCCAGTAAAATGAAACCATATGTTTTTAAATATAAACAAACAATGGCAAAGGGAAACAAAAGTTTTTGGTTTTTGATGAAATTTTAAAAATAACAAAAAACAAATGTATTAAGTTATGAACAATATTGCATTTATTTAAGTTTGATGCCAGAAAAATATATATAAGGGTATGTTTTATGTATTCCACGGTAAATTAAAACGTGTGGAATTTTCATAGAATTGTTGGAAATATGTATTTATAACAACAATTTCCCAACGATGTAATTTCACGTGAAATGCAGAACATAACCGATTGTTTTTAAACGTGAATAAAGTTAATATATTTGTATAGTTAAATTTTTGTTTATACATATAGTCGGACGGTTACTGGTTCCCCGTATGGAATATTCAAAAAATTTAGTTATTGATCGATTAAATATGATTAATGTGTACATTTCTTAAATTTGCTTTCAGTTTTTCGATATCTTAAATATATTAGGATATATAAAGTTCTTTTCCCATTGTATATTTCTCTTAATAAATGCATTCATTGGAACTACTTGAAAGGAAGTGAACAATATTGTTGTGATGATTGGTATAAGCGGCAACAAACATTTTTGTCTTTTTCTGTACATCCTAATTATTTACGTCGAGGGTAAAAAGTTTAGAAACTTTAACGGCCTGACGCGAGTTAAGGTTCTTACACCTTTCTTGAGTAAAAAAAAAGAAAATAAAAATATCTTTTTTGAACGACAAGCGTTCGTCTTTATTCGGTATATTTTCTTAAAACTACTGAATTGCTAAATGTTTCTTAAGGACTATTTATACTACTTGTACTTATCATATTCTTATCTTTAAGAGTGTTTATTTATGTATTAGTAACCCTTCGGTTAGTAATGATTCTTTGTTACAAAAATGTGTTTATTTATAATTAGGTATTTTTCTTAAAGTAGATATTGTTATCAGTTAGCACATGTGTTTGGGTATTATTATTCCTAATTGCTTACTTACTGTTTACAAAATTAGATATTTTCCTTAAAGTATATATTGTTATCAGTTATGATTCAATGCTGGACTTTGTACGTCTGTCTATGTCTTGTAATTACGTTTGTAAATATAATATAATTTTGTTGTTGTATATATAGGATACGACATCTTAACTCTCCTCCTTCTTAAACAAGAGCGTCCCGCTCTTTCCTAGCTTTTTCTAAAACTGATTTATAATAGACGTTGTAAGCTTCTGTTTGTTTGGTTTGTCTATAAGCAATAATGTATTTAAATGTTTTCAGTCCTAATATAATTATACCTATTGTGGTTGCTATTATAAGCAAAGAGTAAGAAACTGTTCCGAAGGGATGTTCTTCATATGGTATAAGAAATCTCTGTAATGAGTCTATGTTAGTGAATGCATTTTCCTTGTCTGATTGTATTATTTTCTCTATTTCAAAGTTTTCGTTGTGTTTGGTATGTATAGCCTCAATTAATCTATCATGAAGATTTCTATATGTTGTTCCATCAATGTGAACTAGGTCTGTGAAAGAAACTAGAAATGTACCTGTCATTGATCTATTTTCAACAGTATGATTTCCATCAATTAATATGTGTCCTTCATCTATTTCTAACAAGTTTTCATTATATTCCTGAATTGCTGAACATTTGGTGCTCCTATTCTCAAGTAGTGGTATTGTACAATTGTTTTTAGTTTTGTTGATCTGACATATATTTTTTCCTAAATAATTTTTGCAATATTTTGTTCTGAAGTAGTTAATGCCGCACTGTGCTATACTTTTATCTGTGATTACCTTCCCGTGTTTAAAGCTGAGTGGCGTTATCTTAAAAAATTTGCAATGCTTTGTTACAATTGGGTATTTATAAATGGCAATAATTAACTCATTAGATCTTGCTATGTGAATTGTAGAATACTCTAGTATATTTATTATTGGTATTGATGCCCGTTCTTTATTTATAATTTCCTTGACATCGTTCAAGTCGATTGCTTCTGAAAGATACTGATTATTTTTTGCGGCGTTTATAGTTCTTACCCAGAGTAGTAACTGATCATGAATTTGTTGTATAATAAGATGGTTCTCAACTTTCCTTGCACCAAGTGATTCAATAAGTTTTTCGAAGCGTGAGTTCATTTGGTGTTGTATTTCATTGTTGTTAATAAGTTGATTTGTTTTCTCTTCAATCGCAATTAAGTCATAATGGTCTGGGACACCTGTGATGAACTTGAGTGCTGATCCCAAAAAGTTTATTGAGTGCTTGAATATTCTATAGAACGTCACTTTTTCTTGTTTTTCGATTTTTTTAAACTCTTCAGTTATTCCATGTTCATTCAACTGGTCTGCTAATGTTTCAATCTGCCTCAACCAGATTAGTTCTTCCGTTGTAAATGTATCTTGTTTTTTTAAAATTGATTCGTATGGGGTAAGTATTTTTGTGAGATTCGTAATATGGAATAAAAACGTTGTTTCTTCGAATAGATATACGTCGTCAGTTTGTGTCAGAACTAACTTCTGATCCTTCACATCTCTTACTTGCACTTTTGATATTGCTTCTTGGACGGCGAATATTACCACCACGAGTAACGTCTGGTAATTCATTTTCTTTTTTAATCGTATAATTCTTAATGTTGTTCTTGTGTACAATAACTCCCCTCTTTGTGAGGACCGTGTCCACGCGATCTTCTTCAACAATATGTTTTTTATACTTAGTGTCACCTTTCTTTCTTAAGTTCTTAATACTTACGAGTATTTGTTCCCCTTTTGTAAATGTCCTGTTTAGTTCCTTGGTTTAGTCTTTCTAAGACTTTGTTTGATGCTTCCTTGATGCGTTTATAAATTTTTCCTTTATCGTATTGGATACTACCAAAGCGTACCTCGCTTGGTTTGTGTTGAGTGACTGAATGTATAGTATTGTTCAGCTCTTTAACTGCTTTAAATAATTCCTCAGTTGAGCTTGTCTTATTTTGTATTTTTAGTATTCTTGATAATTCTGTTATCGTCCCATGTTCTCTCTCTATTTGGCCGTTTGCTGATGATCTATATATGGGTGTGTTTATCTTTTCAATGTTGTGTTTCGCACACATTGTCTTTACTGCTGGTGTCTTCAAACATGGCTCATTGTCTGCCATGAGTCGTGTACAGCTTGGATAATTGTTCACTATTATTTCCTCTATCTTTTCATCCACACGAGTCTTATCGGAGACTTGTCTTACTACGACATATTTAGAAAATTTATCTATAGCACAAATATATGTTTTATTTTCATTATAGTATATATCCATGTGTATGAGTTGGTTAGGTTCCGTTGGTATTGTGGCATCTCTCAAAGGTTCTTTTGTTGGACGTCTCTCATATTTACCGAACAAGCATGGTGAACATTTCTTGTTAAATGCTTTGCAATGTCTTGCCATATCAGGCCAATAACAAGTTTCCAAAATTTCCTTGATATTATTTTTATAACCTCTGTGTGCGCGGTTGTGAGTGAATTCGACGATATTATTTTGCTGTTGTTTATCAATTATGTCTTTTAATTTAATCGGTGTGTAAACAAATTGTATATTTATGCAACTATTTTTTAGTATGGGGCCGACTAAATATAAAGTTTCGGCTGTTGTATGTATGGCTGTAGCTCGATTGGGTACGATTATCTTTTTTAATTGTTTAATTAATTCCTGTTCATTGGTGTAATTTACTGTGTGTCTGACTCTTTTTGGGAAGACTGTACGAGTTCTAACTTCGTTAATATGTTTATTTGGTACTAATTCAATTTGTACACCGTATGCGTTAAGTGGAGTATTAACGGTTTTAAAAATATTTTCTGCTGATGATTCTGCTGAATGTATTGTATCTTCTGATGTAGTGCTTAGTACATTAATAACCTGTCTTGACAATGCATCAGCTACAACATTTTCTTTACCTGGTTTATATTGAAGTTTAGCACCATACTCTTCTATTATGTTTTTCCATCGTTTTAGCTTTGTGTTCGGATTTCTGTCCGAAATGGAAAATGTTAGTGACTGATGGTCAGTATATATTGTTAAGTCTGGACTTCCGTAAACGTAGTTTCTGAATTTTTGTAATGCCCAAATTATGGCCAATAATTCCTTTTCGTTAGTACTGTAATTTTCCTCCGTACTTGTCAAGGTTCTGCTGATAAAAGCAATTGGCTTACCTAGTTGCGTTAATAATGCACCCAAGGCTACGTTTGATGTATCTGTAGTGAGTTCAAATGGTTTATCAGCTCTGGGTTGTTGAAGTTCCACTTGTTCCTTCAAAAAATTTTTTAGTTTATTGAACGCATCTATGGCTGGTTGGTCTAATTTTATTATAGTATTTTTGCTTTGATTTTTTGTAACATTACCATTTTCTCCTCTTAAATGAACAGTAAGTGGCTTAGCTATTGTTGCATAGTTCCTTACAAACTTACGGTAGTAACCTGTCATTCCTAGAAAACCTCTAAGTTCCTTTAAGTTTTGTGGAATGGGCAGCTTATCTATTGCTACGTTTTTTCCGGATTTGTTGAGATCTTTCCATTCTTAATTACATGTCCTAAGTATTCTACTTCTGTTTGAAAAAACTTACTTTTCTCCCTGGATATTCTTAAAGTTGCTTTATTTAGGGCTTCGAAGATAATTTCAATATGTTTCATATGCTCATCAGCCGATGATGAATATATTAAAACGTCATCAATATAGACATAGGCAAATTTTCCAATGTAATCGCGAAGTATTTCATCTACGCATCTTTGAAAAATGGCAGGTGCATTTTTTAAACCGAAAAGCATTCTTTTGTATTCATAATGTCCACCTAATACAGAGAAAGCTGTCTTTTCCTGATCAGAGTCTTTAATTTTTATTTGATGGAATCCTGATTCCAAATCAAGTGTCGTAAATAGCGAAGCCTGTCCTAAATTTTGCAGTACTGTAGTAATATCTGGTATAGGATATCTGTCTGCAATTGTGTTTTTATTTAGCTTTTGAAAGTCTACGACCATTCTACGCTTGGGTTGACCAGATTCGTCTAAACCTTTTTTAGGGACTGTCCAAATCGGTGAGTTAAAAGGGCTATTACTTTTTGAAATGATACCCTCATCAAGTAATCTTTTAACTTCCTTATTGACAAATTCATTGTCAGCTATTGGGTATGGGTACTGTTTTGTATAAATGGGATCTTCTGTCACAGTTCTAATTGTCGCCTCTAGCAGATTTGTAAAAGGTAATGGCCCAATGCCATTGTTTTCTTCCATTAATTCATCTATTCTTCTTCTATAATTTTCATATTTTTCATTAACTAAATAATTAAGTTTAAGTGTTTCTTCTGCCCCTAATTTAAGTATCATTTTATCTAAATCTATTTTTCCTTTTAATGTCCTTAATCCTTTGTAACCCAATAATATATCAAAATCTTTTAATTCATTTGTTTCATAAAAATCTAATACTTTGTTAAATATTTTAGCAGCTTGTTTCTTTTTCAAAATGGATGTACCGTGAATTGAATAAACCTTAAGATTTCCTTTTAAATTTTCTGATTCGCCTAACTTAATATTTGAATTTACATAATTATGGGTTGCGCCTGTGTCAACTAGTACAAGATAGTCTCTACTACCATCTGACAAGGTGAGACAAGGCAACCCGTATCTTAGTTTAAATGCTTAAAAGGATTTTTTCCTTTATTACTTACAATATTTGATGAGTTTCCGATTTCTACATACATGTCATCTTTGTCATCTTCCATGCATAGGTTGTTCGTTCTCATAGTTTTTCGTTGCTTATGGTTGCCACTGGGTTCTCGTTGCCTTTTAGCTATATTGGAGTTGTAAGTACCTTGTTGGTTGAAGCTCGATTGTTGATGGTTATATCGTTGTTGTTGTGTTGATCTGTTGTTGATCCAAGGTTTTGATACAAACTGTCGAGTATTTCCTGATGATATATCCATTGGTTCTGGACGAGTATAATTCTGTTGATTATGATGTTCATGTTGTTTGAATATTGTCATATTCGGACGCCTTTGAAATTCTTGTCTAGGTTGATCCTTTGGACGAGAATATCCTTCCTGCCTAGGTTATTCATAACTCAGATTTAGTCGCCTGTGTTCGTTATCATGCTCAATTGTCCTTGCGATTGCATAAGCATGTTCTAAATCTTTAATTTGATTACCATATAGAGTGGATCTTATATAAGAGTTTTTTATTCCATCCTTAAATACTCTAACTGCTTCCTGAACAGCTTCGTTCATCATTATTTCAACTGTAGTGTCTGGATAACCAGACATTGACAACTTTGATGTTATTAATGTTAATGATTTGTTTATATCATCATGATATTGCGAAAGGGTTTTGTTCCCTTGTGTTATTCTTCTTAGTTCGTCTTGTAAAACATAGAGTGGTCGTTGGTCTGCATACGTATAATCCAGACGATTTTTTATGGCCTCCCAGTTAAATATAGTATTGTGGTTAATTAAGACGTCTGAGGCTGGACCTCTAATTTTTGTCTTTACAATAGATAGTGCCTCACAATATCTGTTTGATGCCTCGTGCTGCTTAATACTATCCATCAGTCTACACACATCTCCCCTCCATGATCTGTATTCAAACTGGTTACCCGTGAATTCAGGCAGTGCTTTGAATATATCCAAGTTTATTTCACCCGGTGCGTTATACGTCATACCAATGGGATGCAGAGGTTGTATTGCGACTGGAGCCAGAGGATTTGTTGGCAGTTGACTCACTTTATTTTCGAGTTGCTGGTTCTTTGAGACCAAGTTTTCTATGGTCAATTGCATTAGTGCAATTTGTTGTGTTAGTGCTTCCATACTGTTTACTTGATTAGTCGTTGGTTCCTTTTCCAATTTTATTCTGTTGTTATCGAAATTAGCTTGCCTTCTCTTCGACATAAGTATTTTAGTCTTCTCTATTTTTCTAGAGCACGAATTTTCTTTATCGTGGTCAGAGTTCACAAGTTAGACCTTCCTTTGCCTAAGTTGTGCTTCACTAGAGTCTTTGGGTTACTTTCCAAGAGTCAGTGTTTGTTATTTTGTGGTCCTTATTAGGGATAGCTTTCCCAGATTTGCTCTTCGGAGAATAACAATATGTTAGTCTCCTGGCAGGATCGCCAGTTAAGGTTCTTACACCTTTCTTGAGTAAAAAAAAAGAAAATAAAAATATCTTTTTTTGAACGACAAGCGTTCGTCTTTATTCGGTATATTTTCTTAAAAACTACTGAATTGCTAAATGTTTCTTAAGGACTATTTATACTACTTGTACTTATCATATTCTTATCTTTAAGAGTGTTTATTTATGTATTAGTAACCCTTCGGTTAGTAATGATTCTTTGTTACAAAAATGTGTTTACTTATAATTAGGTATTTTTCTTAAAGTAGATATTGTTATCAGTTAGCACATGTGTTTGGGTATTATTATTCCTAATTGCTTACTTACTGTTTACAAAATTAGATATTTTCCTTAAAGTATATATTGTTATCAGTTATGATTCAATGCTGGACTTTGTACGTCTGTCTATGTCTTGTAATTACGTTTGTAAATATAATATAATTTTGTTGTTGTATATATAGGATACGACATCTTAACCCGCGCGATGTCGGCAAGTAAGCTATAGAAAGTTTCTTGTCGACATCGTGGGCCAGGCCCGTAAGTTCAAATAAAAACATATGTATCTATTAGTTTTATTATTAAAGAAAATATACTATGGTGTATTTTTATAAAACAAATGAAAAAAACATTTTTCATCGATTTTCTCAAAACCATATAATTTTTCCATGCGGCTAGCCAGTAACTATCCAGCAAAAAAATCTGATTTGGAAGCACTAACAACTGAGGGAAGCAATGTACTGTTTACTTGATCACAAAAGCTTAGAAAACTGTTTCTGAAAAGCACTAACATAAGGCAGGCTCTCAAACAAAATAGAGGAAAAAGTAAAAAAAAAAAATTTGCAAGCTAGTAACTTTTGCATCTGAGTACATAAAAACTATAGCCCGATTCACAATCTTGTGCAAATGGTCTTGCACAAGATTGTATAGTATATTGATACTCACCAGTTAACAATTCTTAGAAGTTAATGTTAAAGTTAGTTATTTTATGTCATGTGGAGACCGCGAGTAAGGGAGATAATGTTAGAGAATCACTTGGTGTTGCGTATGAATAAGGAGATTTTTTTTGTGCGAGATGAGCCAGCTAGAAGCAATTTATTCAGCTTACAAAAAGCCATAATTTTTTGCCTTACCAAAGTGCTTCACAGAAGCAATAATATATACTTATGTATGTATAGTTTTGTATATTGTCTGCAGATAATGCGACTATTCCATACATGTATGTAAATACTCCAAAGAGGAGTAGGAATACGCCAAAACTACTCCAAATATGTGAAAAAAGGAGGTTTATGTTCTAGGTTTGGACTAAATGGTCCAAATTTGCATTACATCGGCCTAACCCCAAAAATACTCCATATTGCATTGAATGCTTGTGTGAAAACGACAGGATCCATGACTACATTACATGGACCATAATGTAACTAGTCTGTTTCATCTCGATTGGACCACGTAGTACAATATTATATTCAGGTTTTTTTGCATATACATATGTACATACTTATGTGTAATTTTTTTAGCGCCAAATTGTCTATCAGCTGTTGTGTATGTTTTACTGGATTTTACAATTTTTCCGTTCGCGTACTTTTAGCTGCAAACTTTTTTGTTGAGAGTAATTTCTTTAAATTATTCACTATTTACTCAATTACTGGATTTTACTGGAAAAGAACTCAAACGCACCTAATAACAATAAAAAATTTGAGTTGTAATAATGCAAAGATATTTATCGGGAACACAAAATCCTACCTTTTATTAAAGGCAAGTTGTGAAAATTGCCCTATTTCTTGTAGATCTATTGATAATGTAATTTTTTTATGTAATTAATTTTTTATATACATATCGTCATCTTAAATGCAAACGGACGTAACTACACAAAAATTCGAAATCAATTTTTTGATTGATTATGGTTCATTTTATCAAACTACATGTTCACGCAAATAGTTAGACCTCTGCGATCAAAAATGACGACTTTATTAAAGAAATTCAAACGGACGTCATTACGAATTCATCTATTGTTTATTGCAAGGAACGTAACTAACATAAAAGCTTTAAGGGTCGTATTCAAAAAAACTTAACAAGGCTTTGAAAAGCAATGTTAAGTAAAGTTGTATTCAAAAAAAATTATTATATCAAAATTCTAAAGTAGGCACCTACGTTTGTTAAGGCTACTTTAAGTTGATATTTCCAAAATGTGTATTTTGTACCTCAAATATTTTTTGTTAATATAGCACATATTGATTCATGTTACATCTGAAAATGAAGCTAGAAGTGCTAGCTCTTATTTTAAATTTATTATTTCTGTCATGTAATGGAAAACATCACCAAATTATCCAACTGATTCGAAATACATGGCAAAATCCATAAAAAAATATTGAAATAAATTCAAATATACAAAAATGTTTTAGTGATGTACACACAATCAAAACGAATTGAAAAAATCTGGATATTCGAGTACTCATTTCATTCGAATAAAATAAGTTGTGATAATTCTTTTTTGTTCATTATATTTTTTTGTTTTTACCTCATAGAAATGTTTATCTGTTTTCCTACCATGTCAGAAGCTCATATCTTTTAAATTAGGTTGATTTACTTCAAGATCAGAAGAAGTTATTTATTAAATTAAAAAAATTTTGAATACTCGAATAAAATTGTATTTGATTTTGTAAATCATAAGCTCTGAAATGGTTGTTGAACACGGTGGTGTTACCAGTACTTATTATTAAATCACAAAATAATTAAAGTTGTCTTTTGCATATGATTTCTTAACATAGCTATGTTAGCCTTAAAGTCCTTGGGAACTACTATGAACTTTAAAGCTAAAGTAAAATATTTTTTTGCATAAGGCCGTAAATATATACATATGTATAAAAAGTAAATAAATGGTTAAATATATATGTACATAAATATATGTAAGTATCCATACTACAAGTAAATTTCGAAGAAAACTTTCAAGAACACTTTATTATTATTGATTTTGAAAAGTTTTTTGTTTCTCCTGTAAAATATATAAAAGTGTAGTTACGTCCGTTTGCATTTAAGGTGACGATATGTAGTTACGCTATAAAGACGAGTTTCACTTATTGCATTCACAACCAAATTTAATTTTTATTTATTTGTTTTTACACACTTTCGATCTAACGTTAATTAAGTACAATCTTATATTTAAGTACATGTATACATACAGACGTATGAACATACATATTTAGGTATGTATGTATGTTTGTATTACACCTCATTGAAAAATCAACAAAAATTACATACATTAAAAAAAATAAAAGTGTATGGCATAATAATTACGCTTTAAGAAAAAACGATAAAATTTTAATTAAAATGTAGCACACAAACAATTATTACAAGAAAAATAACGAACATGAAATCAAATGACAATAAACTCAAGAAAAAAATTTCAAACAAAAGGAATAAATGCAAACACGAACACTGTAAAAAGAAACGAAAAATAACATGATATCAAAACACGTCTGAAATCAACAAATTACAATAGGGCAACATTGAATAATGATGGTTTTATTTAGAGATGTGCACGTGAGCGTTTCTTGACTCACGACACGCACGCTCACGCAGAAAAATATTTTACTCACGCAGTTTCACGCACGAATGATATTGAAAATTTTCACGATCACGCACCCTCACGAATAAAATATTCCTAATCACGCACGAGTGGTTTACAACTTATCACGATCACGCACGCTCACGAAAAAGTATGTAATCCAATTTGTATATTTTTTTTTGGTTGAAAAATAGGTTTTTACACATACATATGTACATATATATGTATGTATGTACATTTGTATGCAGGTGTATATGTAAAATTTACATTGCAAAGTGGGGACTTTTACAAAGTAAATGGAAATAAATCTGGAACTTTTAAACTTTATACGAAACTACTAACATCCGTAGAGGAGGATTTAGGCTTTACAACACATGTCATGACAGCCTCCTGGCTCGAGCTAGACAGTAGTTACAGTGGGACTCAGGTGACTATCTGGGACTCAAAAAAACTTCTGATGCTTGTAACTTTTTTAAAAAATGATCTGATTTTTACCTGATAAAGCATTTTGAGATAAACTTGAAATTCTTAAGAAATAATTTCCCAAAATGTGTTTCTGTATATCTCATAAGATATTTTACTCACGATTAAAAAAAATTGTTGGCCTTAACTTTTTTTAGTATTTCGTCTATTACTTTTTTGTTTAGTGTTGGATTAAATTAATAAATTTATTAATGCTGTCATTAAATTTTTGACAAAATTTTAAATAAAAATTGGAAAAAATTTATTATCTCCATTCATGAAATCCGGAAAAGGCTAAAAAACAAAATTTTAAAATTTGCCTGAAAAAGGTACATATATATTTTTTAAGCACATAGCGCTAAACGCAATGCACTAAGAATGTGCTTTGAGCCAATTATTTTGTATTTTGGACATATACCCTACATTCAGCAATGTCCTAAAATAGTAAATTTTAAAAATATTTTTTGTGTTTAAGCGGTTATAAAAAGTTGTGACGGTAGATTTTGAAAATTTCAACTATAACATTTTGTTATGTAGATAGTTTTAAACATTTTTAATTAAAATTTAAGAGTGCGTTTTCATAAATGCGGATATACGCGCTGATTTTCTGAAAATTGCGGAAATATACGGAAAATATAGTTGTGTGCCATAAAAAAATATATTAAAATAATTTAATTTTTCTATGTTGGTATTTTTGAATTTCATATGAGCCAGTTTACTAAGCTTAAAAAATTATAACAATAGCCCAATTCACAATCTTGCGCAAGTGGTCTTGCATCGTAATGTATGCAAAATGGTATAGTATATTGATACTCACCTATGCAGGAATGATATCTCGTGATAGCGTGATTACGTGATCACGCACGAGTAATTTATTTTTAAGTCACGCTCACGCGTGATTATTATAAATTTGAGCACGATCATGCGTGAATCACGCGTGACACGATCAAATCACGACATTTGCACATCTCTAGTTTTATTGTTGCTATTGGTACATATTGTTGTCAAATATTACTTTATGTCATATAATTTTTTTCTTTGAATGACACTCACAGACGACTACATATACTTACATATGTTTACACAAAGGTTTGTTAAATTATGGGAATAAAGTTTTCCCTGCATACATTTGTGCAAGGAAGTTATTTTCTTACGATTGTACAGTGTCTCTCATAATTCCCCATATTTTCTAACTTACAAGTTTTATATTTTGATTTCTGGTGTAACATATGAAGCACTTATCAGACGTGGCGAGAGTTTTAAATGTGGTATTTACAATCTTAATAAATAATAGGAATTACTCCTATAATTGGGAGATTCGAACGTTAATCGTATAGGTCATACATATTGTCATAATGTTATAGAATTTTTATTTGAAAGAAAAAAAAACAACTATATTTTAATAAAGTAAAACACTGACTACTATTTTATCAAATCTCTATTATGATTTCCAGAGGGCCAATAACATCCATCATTACTACGCGCTACTGAGAACAAACCAGAACTTTTCGGTGAGAGGCTCCTCATCAGCTCTCACAGAGGGGCATTCAACGCAGTACCCATTATATGGAGAACCTGGACATTCTGATATCAACGAGAAGTACAAGCAGCTTACTTCCAAAATATTTTTCTAGTGGTAATTCTGTAACACTTTGAGCGCTCTTAATAAGAGACATTGGTGGATGCCCGAAAAAGATATCTGTAGAATTGTCGAAAAATTGTTGTAAAAAAATTGGGTAATTCTTCATGGACTTTGGGCGACTCAATATTTTTAGATATTTGGGTATATGTTCATAATGAATAATTGCCAAATTTCCTCAAAATGTCAAAGAATCACTCCTAGTGCTTTTATGGTCTCCAATATCACAAATCTTATTAAAACCATATGCACGTGATACAGCGTCTTCGGGGTACAGCGGCTTTACGACTCAAACTTGATTTGTTTATAATTTTTAATACACAACATACTCGTACACTGAAAAAACAGTTACGAACTCAACTCAATGAAATTCATTGATATATTTCTTTCAAAATACTTTATTCAACGTATACGTTGTTTTAAAATAAATATTGATTGAAATAAAAAAAAATTAATTATTGAATTAAACAATGAAAAATTTTTGGACTGAATATTAATTTCTTTTAAAAATAAAAGGAAAAATTTAATAATTTTCAACGTATGTATTTATTGATTTTAAGTAATGTCCGCCTGTTTTACTTTATTGAATGAACTTTATTTATTTTGAATATTTATTTATTTTGTTTTTTTTACGAATTTACGTACGGATTCAACGTATGGCTTCTTAGCTTTAACGAATTTAGTTGGCACACTTCTGCCTCAAGTTGCGTCGTTTCTTTCGAACTCCCTGTTAATGCCCTATTGCTCCATTTTACTGATGTAATAAGACGTAAAAATAATTAAAAACACGTTTTCACTCTGGTTTTTACGCATCAACTGAAATATGAGGCTTCTGCCGGTGGCTTTGCTAGCAGTTCTATTGTTTATATTAAACGGTCATACACATTACACGATTTTTTTTGGGTCTCCTCAGACCCATGTGTGCTTTACTCCCGAAAGTAAAAAATTAATTTTACTATTCGAATGTATTTGGAAGTCATGAAATATTGTAGTTATATTATTAGAAATAAAAAAATTGCATACATTTAAATATCAATTTGGTATGGCCAGACCCATATGAACATCCGAGGGTTAAGCAAATGACACGATGAAAAATACTTAAGTAATAGGGCTGTCTCAAAACTAGCTGAGCTAACAAAGAAAACACAACAAATTTTGGAAAATATTGCTCAACATATCCTTTTAGTTCGATACACTTTTCCCAGCGATATTCAATAGCTCCTGTTTATAGTAAGAACTGTCTAGCTCTTAAAAATACCCCTCAAGCTCAGGCTCCACCTATTCATTGTCGACCACTGAAGCATTTTTCAAGTTTGCAATTAGAAAATATGTGATGAAGCAATTCATATTTCATTTTTGAAGATAATCATTAAAAATTATCTCACGCGTCACGGAACTACATACCTTCGACTTCTTTGAACACGACTCTCAAATTCGAATCCACTTTTTTGACTGTTTCTTTTTTATCAGGTTTTTTTGGTGAAATATCACATCAACACTCTATGCAGACAGCTTCACCATGCAAACGCGCCACCCATCTTGCATACAGTTTTCTCATCTTAAAAATTTCAATCAAAAACTGCTACAGGGATAACTTTCCTTTTGCAAACGTTTTCTTTTACATATTTTAACGTTTATTACTGTCAATCTTCGCCATATTTTACTTTGTAATGTGAATGTTGCTTCTTTTTCAAACCAATTTGCGAAAAGTTTTGCAGAAGCTATAAAGAGTACTAAATTGGGATCTTACCGCATTTAGCGTTGGCTTCGAAATCGCTTTGGCATCGGAGTTACCCCCCGATCTTCGTCATAGCAAGTGTTTTAGCTCGAAGTATTCCCCCTGCTACTAATTCTGACTAATTGTACGAATGTTCCTTTCCCTTAAGTCAGACCACAATAACGGCAGATTTGAGACCATGTAGAATGTATTTCATCCGTAAACTTTTGTCGCCCACTATACATCTACATATGTAAATATGTGTGAATGCTTTAATTCTTTTGTAGTTGCTTTTTTTGGTTAAAAGTGAATAAGAACTCGAAGATCATACGCATCTCATTGGATCCAATTCAATTAAGAAATGTCAATTATTTCGTTTTCATTTGATACAAAAAAAAACATGAACTTTCTGATAATTGCTTTGGTAAGATTGGGATAAAATCAAAAAAAGACAAAACTAATTATAACTTAAAAAAAACAAAATTAAAAAACTGTATTTAAAATCAGAAACTGGTAACAAATTTCATTAAATGAATTCAAATGGAGGTGAAATTACTATTTATGTATAGTATGTGTGCTTGTAGGCACACTGAAAAGAAACCCTTCATTGGATAAATGAATTTTATCATTAATAACGAACTAACGTAAGAATTCATTCTATTAATGAGGAATAATTTGTTAAGTTTAATATATCGATGGCTTAATATAAAAAGGACCTAACTCAATTTTTTTCGAAATCGTGTTTTTAATGTTTTCTGGGCGACAACGTATAATTGAATCCTCCTTGAAGATCTTAGTACGTTACAGTTCAAAATCAAGGACTTATGGCAACTTTAAAAACTATTTCTGCATGTAAATGCTTTATTTTTTCTTCAGTTTTTTTGCTTCTCCTGTAAAATATCGAAAATTCGAGTTAGGCCTTTTTTATATTAAGCCATCGATATGTATATGTACATACATACATACATATTATAAAATATTTTTTTAACTTTCAATAAACTTATAAAAACTTTCATTCATACAATTAAGAATTATTAATGATGCTACTTCATTAGCTAAATTAATATTTTTTCTCTTAGTGTATGTACTTATGAGCTTTTGTAATGGTATGTACACACTTTGCAACGTGTTTACGCAACACGTTTACATGTTGCATATTTTGACACAGACTGCAATCTACAATGAAACCAATAAACATCAAAATATTTCGATATTTTTGAAACATCGAATGTAATTTCGAATGCAACCATAAACAAGACTACACACTATGGCACCAACCTACCATAAAAACATTATATGAACAGATATACATCTGTATGTAAGTAAGTACATATATACACTTAGGGAAAAGCTGCAATTTAAAAATAAGAACGCATCATATTAATTCAATAATTTTCCATATAGTAAAAAATGTATATTGAGATACTTAAAAATAAATAAAATTAATAAATTAATACTGTAAATTAATATTTTTCCATATTGAAATAAGAAATTTCAACATGACTAGACTTTCGTTAATGTTTGTTATTAATTCAATGTGGTTTTTATTGATTTTAAGCTGTTTTTTCTCTAGGTGTATATACATACATATGTAAATATGCGTATGTATGCATGTACATACCCTGCCGGAGAATGTGTGGTTGACAACAAAAATAGTTAACTTGTAGTTATTTTTTCAACAAACCCAAAAGTGCCCTTTTACATTTGGGAAATTGAAAGACAGACAGACGAAGTTTGTAGAAGAAGGGGCGCAGATGCAGAATGTGTAGTACACGACCCTCTGTACCGGACATTTTTTGTTTCTCGTTTCTACTTTTCGCAATTTATTCGTGTTGCTTCACAGGATTTTTCTCATTTCAACGGCTGTATGGATACTTGATGTATCAAAGCATATTGTATGTATGCGTGTGTGTAAGTAGCAAACGCGAAGAAGAAGTAAACAAACTACAAAATTTCTGTCTGTCTATTAATTTCCAATATGTAAAAGCTTCGGGTAAGAACAAAAGAGAATTGAAAAAATGTCCGGCAAGAAATGTATCAAATGTAAAAAGGACAAATTAATTCTTAAGTTGAGTACGCAATAGAATATGATGAGAGCCAAACAATTTACCCTGTCGGAGAATTTGTGGTTGACTACAAAAATAGTTGACTTATAGTTAACTTTTCTAAGACTGACTAAAAGCTTACTGCAATGTCATCCAGAACAAACCCAAAATTTGATGAAAGTCAACAAATTTATTCTCAGCTACTTTGAAACTCATTTCAGTTTTATATTAACATTTTTCTATTGCTATTTTAAATGGTATCTTAGCTGAGTGGTAGCGCGTTGAATACACAAGGTGTGATAATACATGTTCGAACCCCACAAAAAAAATTAAATTTACTGACTACCAGGTGATTTAAAATAATTAAATTTAAGTTAGCTGAAAGTAATGCAGAGTGAGACAATTGACTACCGCTTAGGACATCGCAATATTAAAATAGTCAGTTGATTACATTAAAAATAATACAAGTGTCAGTCAGTACTAGTTGCGAAATAGTTAGCTTAAAGTTAGTTTAAGGTTTACGTAATTTCCGACAGGGTAAGTAGAAATATGTGCATGCATGTAAACAATAAATCAAATTGAAAGCAATTTAAAGTTACTTTATTGAATATTAATTGGATTGTGACAGCAAGACAAGCCAAATGTTGTCTGCTTTGGTGTGTTTAATTTGAATTCGAAAACGAGAACAAAAAGTGCGTTACTAGAACCCACCACAAAAAATAACAACACCCAGTTGGCCAACTTGTCGTAAATTACTTTCATCAACGACTGCTTAAGGAAATTTCGACACTTGTCATGCACGATATTTTTCGATTACAGCTTCCTGTAAGACAATCTAACAGAAAACGTACTCAAAGACTGGATATAAGAAAAACTACTCAACTGGTCATTCAATTTAAAATTGTTTATAATTTCATTAATGAAAATATTCAGGGAAATCATGAATAAAACTCCGCGTGAAATTTTTCCCGGGGAACAATTCCAATTAATAGCAAGTAATAGGGAAAACAAAAAATTCTAATTGGAAAAGAATTTCACGCGGAATTTTATTCATGATAGCCCTGACTATGGAAATTGTCAGTTCTACATTGACAAGGAAAACATGAACGAAAGTGTCGCTCTTGTTGTCATGCTGTAACTTAGCGGTCATTTGTTCGAAAATGTCCTAAATGCTACGCTTTAAAGCCTATTATAGTACACGGCATGTAAAAATCCACATGCATATGTGGCGATGACGTCACGGACATTTTCAGCATGTTGGTTGCATTTTTTAAAATTACTAGTAGTGGCTACATGTCGTACAATTTTGATACAAAATTTTGATCCAAAATACAAATGTGTCATTTTTAACCGAATTGAACAATTTTCAGAGGCAGCAAATCTGTAATCATGTGAATATTTGCATATACATACATATGTACATATGTTGCTAGTACACGGCATGTAGCAAATGTAGCCTTGTGATGACGTCAAAATTACGTCAGAACCACATGCGCATGTAGTTTTTTACATGCCGTGTACTATAGGCTTAACAATGTCGTGCACCTATTTTGCAAGATGTGTGAAAGATATGGCCAACTGGGCAATGACCATGTAAAATAATAAGAATTTGTGTGTAATAGTGTTAGTTGGGAAACCCTTTAAAAGAAAGTAAAGAATTAAATAAATATATAAAATTTGCTAAAATAAATTAACGGTTATTTTTTGATGTGCTTTAATGAAAGGCAATTGATAAGTAAGAAACTTTTGCATATGACACGGTTTGTGTACCATTTAGTGTAATTGAACGTGAGTGAATTTTATTTGGGTTCTCTTTAGAGCTGGCAAACTATCGATAGTATCGATAGATTTCTTTTTATTAGACTATCGATAGTTTTTTCTCGATAGCGATCCTATCGTTGCAATTTTTTTTTGCCAAATTATCAATAAACTCGATAAAATTTAACATATTAGTTGTCTTCTATTGAAAATACATAAGTACGTGTCGCTCAATTAATAAAACACGATATACCAAACGGACGACACACTCGTCCGTATTCTAGAATCAAAATGTAAATAATTTAAGATTCAAAAAAAATTTACCTATGTATCTAAACGTCATAAAAAATTCATTAAAACACAGCCACACACAAACTTACAAGCATAATTAAATAATACATGAAATTAAAAAAAAACATAAACAAAATCCCTTCAACCAAGCTAATTCGCTTTATTCAATTCTCTTCCTGTAAGTATTATGGCTTTCATACCAGTGATGGGAATTGGAAATCTTGATTTCGTGCCAAATCGGCTTTTAAATAGTGCCAAAATGACTTGAATAGTGCCAAACCACTTTTTTATATAATTTTAATGTTGGCACTTGATGTTCATTTAAACTATGGTTCTTGAATGATAATTTATTGTGTTCATAACTAGAAGAATTTACGAATATCACAAAAAACACGGTCTAAAAGTAGTTGTATATAGACATTAATACATTTCGAGCTCTATTTTCGATTTAATCGTGAATGACACGTAGTAAAAAATTAACTTTTTTGTTATTAAAATTGCAAAATTGTTGATAACTTTTAAAATACAGGCTGTAAAATCTATCGTAAGCGACAATTTACGTATGTACTCGTAAAACATATTTGAATATTATAAGAAAACCTCCTCGTAAATCGAAAGTAATGCTCGATATGTATGCATCATATATTAATAATTTGTACTTATTTAGAAGAAATACAAATATAAAAACATTTTTTGCGTAATAGTAATGATTCTAAAAGACACACTTTAAGATTATAATAACCCTAAACTAATTTAAATGATAAGATAACTTTTTCTTATTAGATGTACATATATACTTAGTGACAATGATATAATTATGGTTCAGGCTTTTTTTATGGTTAATATACTGTCGAGTTGTGCAAATTCGTGCACGTTAAAAATAATAATAATAATAATTTATCAAACAAAGATTCTGTCGGTATAGTAGAATTTGTATGTATAGCTTTTTTGGTTCATCATTTTATATGTATTACGATTATATAAATGATATATTGTTAGACTTCAGAAATCTGCCATGTACTAAATATGCTAAAGTTTATAATTGCAGTCAATTTAAAATTTTACTTTTGATCAAACTTCGAACTAAAAATATACTTTCAACGCTTGATGAAGAGTAGAA
The DNA here is from genome assembly GCA_949987645.1 of Tachina grossa. Taxonomy (NCBI): domain Eukaryota; kingdom Metazoa; phylum Arthropoda; class Insecta; order Diptera; family Tachinidae; genus Tachina; species Tachina grossa. Next base: position 85,792,387 of record OX465276.1, on the reverse strand, counting down.
AATAAAAAGGATACCTTGAACGATTCGATAAATATTACTTGAAAATTTTTCACTGAAACTTATTGTTTACGTCTCCATGTCTTTCAAAAACTCACTAACATTTAAGCTTTTGAATTGTTCAGATTTTCAAAGTCCAATATGGATATGTACTCACTTTTATTTTTTTCACGTATTTGCTTTTGTTTAGAAGCATTATTTTTATCAAAAGGAATAGTATTATTTGTGTCTACAATTAGAAAATATGTATTCTGGCGCACACTTTGGAAAGCAATTCAAATAAAAGTCCTTGAAGTCATATTTAGATTTCATATATGACACAAAAGAAATACAATAAGAAGACTTTAATTCTATTTTTGAATTCTACAACTTTATGCTGGGAAAATTAGTTTTTGATTATCAATAGTTCAATTTCAGTGCCGCAAAAACTTTCTTCCATTGGATCGAAATTCTCACCAATTTCGATTTATATTATATTATCAACATGAAGATCATCAATATATTTTTTGTTCAAAAAGTATTGACGTAAATGACGAAATAAAAAAGCCAATTTAAAATTAAATGTAGTCTTATATTTTTAGATTGCGTTTCGAAAATTTACTATTTCAAGGACATAAAATAAAAATAAAAATGCATCTTGGTTATATAATCCGTTAAACTATTTAATATGAATAAAATTTTATCATTGCATTATGACTGAAAATTTTATAATGTGAAGAAATATTTCAAGGCTCACAGTGTTCAAAGACTCTATCTGCAACAATCTTGATGATACAACCAACGGTTTGGGGAATAATTGAGAACTTCATAAATTTCAGAGTTGAAATACTTCTAAAAATTTATCTGTACGACATGAGCTGTTACAAACAAATTTATATACTCAGTTTAATAGATCGTCAATGTCTCTGCGCAAACCGTTACTTTTAACTATCAGAACCGAACAGTAGTCAGCCTCAAATCCCACTAGATTTTCATCACTTAAAAACGTTAAAAGTACGAGAAGAGTACTTGTTATTGCAATAAGAAAAGTTTCCATGTTTAATGGGCAAAAAGTGCCAGAAAATGAGCGAGATTGCCATAGTGCCAGGCAACGTCCAATAGTGCCAAAAATGGCACAATTGTGCCACATTTCCCATCACTGTTTCATACAACAACAAATAAGAGAAAAAAAATTGTTAGATCAAGAGAAATACTACAAACACACACACACACACTCATGTTTTGTTTCTTTTTTATTTGTAAGCTAATAAATGCGTGTGTAATATGTGTGCATGTAGTAGTAGCAACTTAAAGCGCTTATAGCTCCCAAAATACTAAACCTATTTCAATAAAATATAGATTGTGCACATCTGTGCAGAAAATCCTTTAAAACCATATAATTTTTGATGTGTAAACATCTATACGCTAGGGGGTAAAGATCTTTTGACTTTGACTTCTTTGCTGAGATTTCTTTGCTGAGATTTCTTTGCATTGTCAAATCGGTGTGAGCTACATATGTATGAGTGTTTAGTGTTTGAAAGAAGCAATACCAAGCAGAGAAACAAGTCGACCGGCTCGAAGCCGACGGTGCCCGCCGCTGGTTATTTTTCTGTATACTTCCGTACACCAAAGGTGAAAATGAACCGTAAGAGCTACGGACTTGAAATTTGGACACAATGTGTAGACATTTGGCCACTACAACAACAAATACATGCGAGTTAAAAACTAAAAAGTGTTCCAAAACGAGCAACGAAAAATGTTAAAATCCCATGTAATATACATACAATTGTATGTACATATATACACTTGAAATTTTAAAAGTTAGTGTATTTTTATACAGACTACAACAATTAGCACTAAATTTAAAAAATTTAAATCAATGGGTGTTCCATCAGCTAATGCAATTTTGACTTTATAATTTTGACAACTTGCTGTATCTTCGAAACCGTAAGTAAGAGCAAAACTCTTGAAATTTTCAAAAACGGTAAAACTAAAAAATCAAAAAAATATAAAATCGCCAAATATAAAAAAATCGCTAAAAACAAAAAAAAATCGCCAAAACGAAAAAAAGCACCAAATTAAAAAGAAAATCTCTAGGACTAAAATAAATCGCGAAAAACCGGAAAAATCGCCAAAATGAAAAAAATCTTAAACAAAAAAATCGCCAATATGAAAAAATCGCTAAAATGAAAAAATCGCCTAAATAAAAAAAACCCCAAAAACAGAAAAAAAATCGCCAAAATGAAAAAATCGCCAAAATGAAAAAAATTGCGAAAATTAAAAAAACCCAAAAAGAGAAAAAAACGCCAAAACGAGAAAAAAGCGATAAAAGTGAAAAAATCGTTTAAACTGAAAAAACTTAAAAAAGGAAGACAGCTAAATCAAAAAAAAAATGATCAAAACCGAATGTTCGCGAGTCAAAGTCGCACTTTACTAAATTTATTTTAATTGCAATACGTACACAACAACAAGAACAGCAACAACTAAACGATGAACAACAGGAATTAAAAATTAAAAAGTAAAAGTAAAGGCATTTACCATAAATGAGCACTGCAGTACCACAAGTAAATTTTTACTGATTACTAAAATTTTTTTCTACAGTTTTTATAAATTGCCTAAATGATTTGTTATATGATGAGGTGCATTGAATTTTCAGTAATCAGTAATGCCCGTATTCATAATGAAATTCTACCAAGTGGCTAAATGTTTTTCATACAAAAGTTTCAAAATTTGAATGAAAAAACTTTGCCACTTGCTACAATTTTATTATGATTACGGCCCTACGATTTTACTGGTAATGCAAATTAAATTTCATTAGCAGTAAAAATTTACTGAATTTTTTTAGTAATCAGTAAATTTATTGCTTACTGCAATTTTGAATGCAGTACATATACATATACTGCAGTGTGCCCATTTACTAACCAAATAAGTTTAATAAAACAAACAAAAACCAACAAATTCATATATATTTACAACATTGAAAGTTTTGATACTTTTAATTAATTAATTTAAAAAAAGATACTAAAAGCATACGTACTTCCAACTTAAAAAAAATTTTCATTACTAGATGTTTACACATCTCCTCTGTGATCGGACTCACATTGCTTTTTTTTTTAAATCGGTGTAGTGGTACCAGCGTAAAAGGGATTACAAAAAACATGTTCGCCTATTAATTATATAGATAGATAGATAGATAACGTCATAACTCAAAAACTTAATTTATGAAGTTAATAATGGCGTGCAAGCTCACCTCTTGATAGAAGAGTTGTATGTAAATTGAAAACTTAATTAATTTTTTTTTCAAAACTAGTTTTATTTGAGTTATAATAATGAATAAATGAGCGATATGTATTGCAAAATGAAATTCAACATTCCTAATACCATGATCACACGGGTAACAAATATCGCTAGATTCGCTCTCACATTCACGATTCACGCTCGAATATTGATTGTTATATACAAAATTTTATGAGCGAACCATCTGAAATGGCTAAAAACAAAATTATTACATACATATCACTCCTTTATTGCAATCTAGTTATAACTCAAAAAAAAAACTAGTTCACACACAACTTAATGGAAAAAGAAAATTTTATTTTTCTCCCAAGAGCTCAGTAAACAAGATATTTGTATGAAATTTTTACACAATATGTATAAATAACGATATAAGGATTAATTCTGCATCATTCAGTTGGAAAATAATTTTTTTGAGATATGACTATGTTGCAATAAAGGAGTGATATGTAAATAGGTATGTTTTTGTAAACAGACAAAAAAGAAAACAAAAAATAGATGTGTGTTTAAAATGTAAAAATTATAATAAAATCAAACCTAAAATTAATTAAGGCCTTATTCAGCAAAAATAATTTAGATTTAAAAAACGTTTAACAAACAAATTTCCACAGAGAATTTGTTGTGTAAACCTTTTGTAAACCAAAATTATTTTTTCTGAATAAGGCAGGTATAATTCGTGCCAATTTTTTTTTATCCATATCCATATATCAACAGTCAAAACGACTGTTCGTGTTGCCGTGTGAACATAGTGTAAAATAGTTCGATACTATCGATAGTATTGATAGTTTTCCAACAAACTATCGAAAATATCGAATGGCGTGACTAACGATAGTTTACCAGCTCTAGTCCTTTTACTTGTTTCAGGAATTGAAATATTCAGCCACAGAAACAAATCTTGTGAATACAGTGGCTCAAAACAAAACTGGGACAATATTCTTAAGATTTTGTAACTTGAAAAAAATTAACGCAAAAATTATTTTTAATTAAAATAACTTAATTATTTTCAAAGTTTCATTTAACAAGATCTTAATATATGTATAAAAAATAAATTTATTTACTATTTATACTTAAGATATGATAAAAAAAACTTTAAGATCGCCGTTTTAAATCTCAAAATGAAAGTGGTTGTCCCAAAAGAACACAAAGCTTCACTTTAATATTATATACTTTTGTATCCGGTTATACTTTTGATATATTGTAGATAGATCTTTATTCGATTTAACTGCAAATAGTCTTCGCGGCATTAATTTTACCAGGTTTAAACAGTATGAAGTATACATTTTTTCTAACTGGGTTTTGTTTGATATGTTGGAATGTTTTTTTATACCTGCTGTTTGGACCCAAGTGAGCTGAAAAATTAAATTATCTTCTAAGCAACCTGTCAACCTAATCCAACTTAAGCTGACCATCGACTAGTTTGAAACACACTTACATCACTCGCGTGTCTCAATTGATTTAAGAAGTAAAAAATTTTGTACCAAGGTTTTTTTTAAGTTGTCGAAGTATTAATAGATTTGGCACAATCAATTTTTGAAATCAATGGCGCATAGTCATAGTCATAAACAAAGTACACTTTAAGATTTTAAAACCAGTATTGCCATACAAAATACTGGTTTTAAACTCATAAAGTATACTTTGTTTTGACTATGACTATGCGCCAATTTTTTTAAGTTGTTGAAAAACGGCCAAGTTCCTATAAAAAAGTTCGGCCATTAAAAGCAGTGAGATATAAATTTTGACCAAGTTCTTGTTTGGCACAATACCTATCACTGAAATATGCTATGCATTATATAAATTTGTAATCGTAAGGTTGTCATATAATTTTTAGATAATCTGCTAACTTGACAACATTTCTACCGATATAAAGAAATGAACAAATATGCATTATTCTCTCCTTTTCTAGAAAGTTAAAAATATTGCCAAGTTAGCAGATTATCTAGAAATTATATGACAACCTTACTTACGATTACAAATTTATATAATGCATAGCATATTTCAGTGATAGGTATTGTGCCAAACAAGAACTTGGTCAAAATTTATATCTCACTACTTTTAATGGCCGAACTTTTTTTATAGGAACTTGGCCTTTTTTCACATTTATGTTTTTGTGAGGATCTGACTACTTTTTGAGAAATTTGCTATGATAACATTTTTTACACTTAAAATTTCTAGTGTGTTTTATTTCTATTCATGATCACTTTCCCAGTTAAAAATGGCAAAGTTACATAAAATAATGGGTTAGAGCGTGAGTAAAAATGAATTATTGTGTTATTACAACGGATCGCCAGTGTGTACGCAATTTATTAAGAGTCGTCTGGAAAAAAAACATGTAAAATACAGCGTCAGTTTTAGTGGGAGTGATCCCGGCTATTTTCTCAATATATTTACATATTAAAGTCTGCTTAGCCGAAGTACATAAATCAAAAGGATATGCCCAATGTGCACGCAAAGTTTCAATAGGGTAGGTGGCGCATTAATTTTTGGATTTTCCGATTGAATAAATCAATTAGGACTATTTGTCTACAAAATGTCAACTTTCTACAGTAAAATATTACGTAAAATTTTTATGGGCCTGGCCCCGCCGACTTTTATTTATACTAGTGCTTATGGTTCATGTAAAGTTTCGTAGGAAAAACCTAATGAGAAATATATGAGTAATAGAGTAAAAACTGATAAGCCGAAGTACATGAAAATAAAAGCTAAGATTTATGGATGAAGTCACGGCCACTTTTCTAAACAGGAAATTTTTACTTTGGATAAGTGCAATCTGTATGAAAAGTTCCAATAAAATTGAACTTAATTTTGAGTTTACAGTGCTTCTTCCCAATCCCTGATTGAAACTCCGAATTACCCCTCCCACTATTTTAAACTCACAATATTTCTGTGAGCAGCGCTTATAATTCATGCTAATTTTCTTCTAAAATATGCTAGACCGAAGTAGATTAAACACAAGGCCAACATTTTATGGGAGTGATCACGCCCACTTTTTTAGGTGATAGCTTAAAGTTTTGTATACGTGTAACGTATATGCAAGTTTTCACTAAAATGGCTTAAGTTAGAAGCTGTATATTAACAGCCTTATTTATAAAACTTTTTAAGGCTTTATAAAGGGATTTTGAGACAAATTTTCATAAGAAATTTTTCTTAAAAAGCCTTAATAAGATTTATAAATAAGGCTGTAAGTTTTCAGGTTCAAACAATAGTAGCGTATCCCCGCCCATTCTGGTAATATATTTTGGTTTTTCAGATTTTTCTAGTTGGTTTCTTACCTAGCCCTACTTATGTATGTATCAAATTTAAGCTCATACGCGCAACTTTAAATTTTTAATTTTAATGGGCGCAGCCCCGCCCCTCTGACTAAGATTTCTGGGTTTTCAGGTTTTTCTTGTTGTTTTCTCACCTATACCTACTCGTGTATCCAATTTCAGCTCCTTAGCGCAACTTTTAATTTTTAATATTTATGGGCGTAACCATGCCCACTTTTCAAAACTTAAGATTTTTTTCGGCCAGTGTTTATTATTTGTGCCAAGTTTCGTTGCAAATGGATAATAATACATACAGAAATAGTATATCTAAATATGCTGAGGCGTAGTACACGAAAATGAAATTGAAATGGTATGGGCGTGTCAACGCCCATTTTTTTAATGAAAAATTTTTAGGCTTGCCCTATCGCAGTATGTATGCCGAATTTCAATACAATAGCTTCCATTAAGCGCCTCAGATTTGCTTTTTTAATTCTAGCCTTTGTGGGCGTAGCCCCGCCCTCATAGCCAAAATTTTCGGATTTTAAATTTTTTTAGTTTATTGTCCATCTAGACCTAGCTCTGTAGCAAATTTCAGCTCACTAGCACACATTTTAATTTTTATGTGCGTAGCCCCGCCCTCTTGGTTAAAATTTTCGGGTTTTCAGATTTTTCTAGTTCATTGCTCACCAAGATCTACTTGTGTACCAAATTTCAGATCTCCAGCTATAGCGGAAGTGCTTCATAATATTGATGAGTGAGTCAGTGAGTATGTCTTAAAATATGCACTTTTTGCACCTCCATATCTCCGGAACCTTTCATTGTAAAACTTTCAAACTTTGTATATGAGGTTACATGAATTTATTCTAATTATGATTTAAATTTCATAGTTTTACGGTGGCGGGGAACAAAGAAATGAGGGGGTAAAAACAGCTCGAATGGCTTCCTGTAAATAAATATACACACTACGTGCATTGGCCAGAACTTGGCCTGGCGCACTGCCGTTTATAATAATAAGATCAGTTTGTTATAGATACCTGTCAGTTCTTTTGTTCTCTTTTGCTAATATTTGCATTAATTTAAGAATTTATTAATTATTATTATATGCACAAGGTGACTTCCGTTAAAAGTTTGGTATTTCGTTATTTATTTAAATTAGAACTCAATCGACTAAAATACGTACATACTTACATATGTATGTACATATATACCAGTGCATACATACATACATACTTATGTATGATAAAGTGTAAAGGTAATTTTCATTTGAAAATTGCTGATTCATTTGGAATTTATACTTGGTAATGTTAGTCATACACCGTTTAAATTGAAAAATTTCTAAGAGGTCTAATCTAGCACTCTTTTTTGTCAATAATAAAAATAAAACAAATAAATATTTATTTAAATTTCAAAGTGCTTGTCTCAGTTTTTGCTAATTGTTTTAAAAACCTTTTTCAATCCAACTAATGCCATATTAATCGTTTTTTTTTTTGGAATTTTTGTACCTAAATATTCTTTTTTAGAACATTTTAATCTTACAGGCATGTCTGGAATATTGATTAAAATACTTTAAACAAATATACGAGTATGTATGTACATACATATATACTCGTACATAATAAAAAAAATTTCATTAAATTCTTGACCACGTGGTTATTTATTTGTAAGAGTATTTTATATTAAAGTTTGTGCTAAAAAAAAAGTTTCATTTTATATACGAATTATTCTCTGCTTTATTTTTTAATTAAAACTGATGTCAGCATTATGCAAGTATTTATCTGTTTTTATTGTTGTTGTCAAAACAAACAACACCAAAATAATATTTACAAACATACGAGTATTCATACTCGTACTTTTTAATAAAGAAAACGTAAGAAAATATTTAAGACATTCTTAAAAATTTAACGCTATATTACGAGTATTGCTATAAAAAAAAAATTTATTGTTTCTTTTGTTGCAGAAATTAAAATTCACACATCCAGTTGCATTCAACAGGCAGAATATCAATAAAAACCTTGTGTACACCCTATAGTCGGTAAAAATTATTCAAAAAGTAATTACTGCCTTAACGCTCAGTTAACCGAATGTAATGTAATGAATATAACTGCAACGTAGGAAACAGCTGATCGATATTTTTATATATGAAAAGTAGGTTACGTTACATTACATCTCTACAACCATTTTCATTACTTTTCACATAACAATATCGATCAGCTGTTTCCTACTGTTGCAGTTACATTGCATTACAGTCGACTAACTGAGCCCTTACCAGATTTAGAGTCAAGGCTTCTTTAATCATGTTAAATAAGTTTGCAGAAATCGTCTTAATTATAACGAGAATGCATTAGTAGAGTTGTTGTTTGAACAAAATTTATTCTATTAAATTCGAATGAATAACGAGTATTTATTTAGTGTAAAATAAAAAAGAAAATAATGAAAACATATAGAACTCTGAACTAAAAGCAAACTCATATAAGGTATAGTCGGCTTCAATTTACTTTGAGAAATTTACACTTTTAATTAAAAAGAATTTTACTGAAATGTGTGTATTTGTGTTAAATGTTTTTTTATTCGATTAATTGCTTAACTATAGTATCTGTTATTTATAATTTTATTGCATATCTTGTACACAATTTTTGTCTTACTGAAGAATACTCGAATAAAATTTTACATTTATTAGATTACTTGAATGCAAGCGAACATATATCCCCTTTTCATTTCATTTCACTATTCGAAAAATGCTTCATTCATTATTCGAACAACCGAGTAAGACTAAAGATTTATTCGATTACAACAATAAGCTAATATTTATTTATTTATTTACAGATTTAGAGAATACATGAATGCACCACCTAAATATAATTAAGCTAGAGCAACGAGGCCTTAAGCTATAATAACCTAATATTATTTTTTACTAGTATTAATATTTCTTGAAGATATTCGAAAAACAATTTTTTCATTTATTATTTATTTGAGCAAACGAATAACACTTAAATTTTTTTACTTTTTAATCCAACGAAATTTTATATTTATTCAATTAATAGATGAAAATTCAAGTAATATGTATTCGCTTCTTATATTTCGTATTCATATAGAGTCGTGGTTAAACAATAAATCAAACGTAATATTTCTATTTTACATTTTATTTTATCATTCTAACAACCGAATAGTTTAAAAATTCGATTACTCGAATAAAAGTTATACATGTTAATAATAATTTTTTATTTGCATTTTCAAATAAAGTAGTTCTTTATTTGAGAATAATCGAATGAAATTCTAAACTTATCCGATTATTTAAATGAAACTAAAGCTATTGTTAATTTTTAAATTTTATTTTAATTAAAAAAACAGCCAAACAATGTTCGCTATTCGAACAATCGATTACTTGAATAAAAATCAGCCTATCATCTGCAAAGTTACTCGAGAATGATACATTTTCATTTATTATTTGTTCGAAAAAACTAATAATACTTTAAATTTATTCAATCAATCGAGTAAAGAATATTTCATTTCTTTTTTGTTTACTCGTTCATAATCGACTCAATCCCAAATGTGATTAGATTACTTGAATGCAAATTAAATTAATATCATATTTTTGCTTGTGTTTTGACTACTTGTTCGAATAACTATTTTAATCGTTATTTATTCGATTAATCGAATGACGCTCAAAAACTTCCTTGGCTAATGTTCTCCATCTTTCTCATGATTGTAATCAGGGCTGCCAAATAAAATTATCAAAAAATCGTCGCAATCCCAATAAAATGTAAAATAATCGTCATTTCACACTCGAAAAATCGTCAGAAAAATCGGAAAAATCAAAATGTACTTATTTTAACATTTATACATATGGCTTATTTTATAAATGTATATAATAGGAAACAAAAACATAACAATTACAATAACATACACGAAGTTATTCGCATTGTTTTTTCCTTCAGTGGCAATATTATGAAAAATATTCCCAAGTTAGCAAATCCAAGTTTTGGTCTTAGTACTTTTGGCCGAAATTTATGACAGGAACTTGGCTTTTTCACATTTATGTTTTTTGAGGATATTAATTTACATAGAGATTAGAAGAAGAGAGAATGTAAAACATAATAGAAAATGCAATATTCAAAATGTAACTTTTTGGTACAAGTGCTTATAAAAACGTTTGTGTGACATGTATTGGAATCACTGGAAAACTCAATTTCGTAAAAAGTACGAGTTAGGGCCTTTCTACTTGAGACAATCGATATGTATGCATGTATGTATATATTCATAAAATTTCTTTTAATTGAAGGGTAACTTTAATTAATAAATACCAATATTCTATTTTTATTTAACGATAAGCCATCAACAAATAAATTATTTTTAATTAAATAATAAATTATTAAGAAAGAGTCTGCAAAACTACACCAAAATCTTTTATTGAACATGCATATATGAATTCTAACAGTACATTTTTCATAAAAAAGCTGCCCTATTTGGACTATTGAAAAATCGTCAACTTTGGGGAAAAATCGTCAAATCGTCATTTTGATATTTTCGGCACCAATAATCGTCAAAATGACGATAAATAGTCAAATCTGGCAGCCGTGATTCTAATTGAACAACTAAAGCTGGTTCATTAACGAAAGAAATTTTCTAAGTCCTCATTAGTGGTATTCACACCGAACTTGTTAATTTGTTGCTCGGTAGTTTGTTAATTTGTTAAAGTTACCAACTGTGAACGACCCGCTTTTTAAAACTGTTAGTCTGGTAACTTTCGTAGTAAAACAGCTGATTTATTGTTCTGACACAATTTATTATTCTGAAAAAAAAAAATAAAACATGCCAGGAGAAAATGTAAAAAAACAACAATTGTAAACCATTTAGTTACTCATGCTTAGAAATGTGTCACAAATGAATTTTTTATTATGTTTATTTAGAAACTGCAACAGCTGATTGTGAGTTACCAATTAACAGCTATTTTATCACGGGTGCCTTGTCGTTAATTTGTTAAATGTTAATCCGGTTGCGCGTTAAATATACAAAAACAAAATGAGTGTAAAAAAGTAACGATTAACGACTAAGGCCGGGTTTCCATTTGTGTGCCATGTGCCACACAAGCGTAAAAAAGCGTAACCACTAATTAAACAGTTTTCATTAGTAATTAGTTGGTTACGTTTTTTTGGGCAAATGACACACAGGAAATGCCAGATGTAAACTCATCCTAACAAACTAACAAGCTCGGTGTGAAAACCCCTATTGTTTTTCACGTATTCACTTTTTCCCACGAATTTTTGGTTTGCACTACAAATACAACAAGTGCCAAATCTTAACCGCTATTTTACCTAATTTGGATTTAGGTATTTATTGTCATTACTTAGGTATTTCGAAGGTTATATTTTTTACCAATGATTAAGTGAATTGAATTGTCCAATGCTTCAAACTGCGCAAATTGTTTTTAGAAAATTGTGCTTCAGTTCCACAAGGTTTCATCGCAATATTCTATTGTCAATAAAGGCGGTTTCAGACTATAATACAAGTATTTTGTGGAAAATGCAACTCTGACATGTTGAGTTGTTGTTGTTTTTTTTTTAATTTTTTAAACAGAAATTAGATCATGGATGCATTTTCGTCAAAAGTATTAATACTTGTATTATAGTCTGAAACCGCCTTAAGCAAAATCGTAGCATTCGAAATAAAATTGCTCTATTCTTACGCCGGTATTCAGAAACGATTATCGATATTTAGTTAATTTTAATTATTATTCGAACTCCATTTGTTTTTATATTTATGATTTGAACGGGCTACAGTTCGTATAGCTTTTTAAGCCAAATTACATGTGATAATTATTAATGAACAAATCACACCAAAGTCTGTTGTAAATATTCTGACTAACAACACATAGTTGAACGGAACGGCTGACTGTTATATAAGTTATATTTATATAAGTCAATTTTAAGTTAAAGTGAACTTGTAACAATCAAAAAGTATTTATGTATATGTCCTCTCACATATTATATTAAAAGACCTAAATGTTTTACTTTGACCTAAATAAAGGGTGTTTTTTATTGAGGTATAGAACTTTAAGTTGGCATCACTTTTTTAACTGGCGGCCATTTTGTCAGCTGTCAAGTGATTAATATTTAGTTTGGTTTGCCATTTCATCATGAATAGGTTGACAAAAGAACAACGCTTGCAAATCGTGCAAATTTATTTCGAAAATAATGGTTCAGTTCGCGAAGTTTACCGCAGGCTCCGTCCATTTTATGGTCGACATAATCGTCCATCAGAGCAATTAATTCGGTTAACCATGGATCGTTTTCGCACTACGTTTACTCTATGTGATAATACGCATCCGCAGAGACGTCGAACAGTGCGCACCGAAGAAACAATTGCCGCTGTAGAGCAAAGTGTTGAAGAGGACCCGAATGAATCGATTCGCCACCGTGCACAGCAATTGGAGCCGACTAACCGACTATTTTGTTCCCGAATTGGATGGCATGAATGTGGATGAGTTGTGGTTCCAACAAGACGGCGCTACATGCCACACAGCGCACGTCACAATCGATTTATTTATTGAAGGAAACATTCGATGAGCGCATAATTTCGCGGAATGGACCTGTCAATTGGCCACCAAGATCGTGTGATTTGACACCATTGGATTATTTTCTTTGGGGATATGTGAAGTCGCTCGTCTACGCCAACAAACCAGAAACTTTAGGTGACTTGGAAGCCAACATTCGTGGCGTTATTGCCAACATACGGCCCCATATGCTCGAAAAAGTGGTTGAAAATTGGACCTGTAGAATTGGCTTTATTCGAGCCAGCCGCGGCGGCCACATGCCCGAAATCATATTTAAACATTAATGGCATAAAATTATCCTTCCAATAAAGCCAAATTGATGGACATTAAAACGATTTTCTTGTGTTTTATTTCAATTAGAAGTTATATACCTCTAAAAAAAAACCCGATATTTACATATTACACGATAAACTTTAAATACCTTCCCAATTAAGACAGTAATGAGTGTGTGATACACATAAATACATGCAGTTAGCAATGGCAAATTTATTGAAAAATTTATTTTAAATTACAAAAAAAAAATATTTTTATTATTTCAGTCTTACAAAGTAAACAAAATTACTTCAATTTGCAAAATACTAAAAAAATAAGTATAAACATCAAAAAGACTCAATTCAAGCGAAGAGATTCATAAATTTTGATTAAAAAAATAAATAAACTTCAATGTTCGGTGAAGTGTAAACTTTTGCCAATATGGGAACAGCGATTGCATTACAAACAAATTATTTGCTGGTTTGTTTTATTAAATAAATTCATTTAAGCAAAATCGCAAAGGTGTTTTCATTTGACTTTTGTTGTTGTTGTAAATGTGTAAATAAATAAAAGAAGATTTCAGACATATGATCTGAATTGTTAATTAAGTGAAATGGGTTATCCATTTAGTGGTTTCACATCGCCGGTCTGACAAGGCTGTCAGCTGAAGAGATATTTGTATTTCCGTCTCCGTCTTTCTTACAGCTGAATTACGAGTTGATCAACAAAAGTTGAAGTATGTGAACTGGGAGTATGCGAGAGTTTTACCATTTACGAATATGGATCGTTTAACAACCGAAGAACGTGTAAAAATAGTTAAAAGTTATTACAAAAGTGGTGGCCATTCTTTGAGCATTAAAGGGTCGTCATAATCGAATCTGTGTAAGGAATTGGCAAGATTATAAAGAAAGTTCAAGAGTCTAGAAGCATTACAGATACGAGGGCGGATCAATGAGTCCGTGACTTTTTGAATGAAACACAGTTTTTTTTGAAAAATAAAAATTTACTTTTCAAGATAATATCCTTTTAACTCGATACACTTACGTCCCTTTTCACAATGTATGGTTAAGCGTTAACGTGAACTTTAACTGCAAGTTCTTCATACAAAACTTGCCGTTAAAGTCCCTGTTATCTTTTAACCACACATTGTGAAAAGATACGTTAGTCCAATCTTTCTCCAGTTTTTGTATCCCTTCCAAAATATAGGATTTTCGAGGTCCTTAAAATTGGACAACAATTTCATCGTTAGAGCTAAATCTCTTTCTACCGAGCTATTTCTTTAGATTTGGGAATAGGAAGTACTCACTAGGGGCTAAGTCCGGAGAATATGGCGGATAAGGTACCAATTCGTAGCCCAATTCATAGAGTTTTGCCATTGAGTCTGCACACGTGTGCACTCGTGCATTATCCTGATAAAAAAAGAAATTTTTTCTTGGCCATATGGGTTCGATTTCTTTTTAAATCCTAATAAAATATGTAAGTCTAGAAAGTTGGCCTAATATTCGCCGTTTATTGTTTTTCCCTTTTGAAGGTAATCGATGTGGATTATCCCGCGTGCATCCCAAACAACTGTTGCCATCACCTTATTGGCCGACAAACTCACATTGGCCTTCTTCGGAGCAGGTTTAGGCTGCTGCTTGGTCCCCGGAGTACAGTAATAGATCCATGTTTCATCCAATCCAAAACAATCCTTTGAACTTGTCACACGTTTACGTTTATGGTCAATTTAGAGCAAACGCTGATCATTTAAAATCGAGACCAGACTGCCATATGAAATGCCTATGGCTTCAACAATCTTACACGCTCTTCGATTGGCCAACACCATATCGTGGATTTTTTCGACATTTTCGGGTGTACTGACCTCAATTTTCAGTCCAAAACGTTCATCATCATTTGTACTTATGCGACCACAACTGTCAGTAAACCACCATTAAAATTTATGGTGCAGAGTCCCCATAGCAATTATCAAACTTTTTCTTGGTTTGATTGACGTTTTTTTTTCACAAAAAATAATATCCCAGTTCACAAACTTGTGCAAATGGTCTTGCATCGTTGCATGTGCAAAATGGTATAGCATGTTGATACTCACCACTTAACAAATCCTAGTGGTGAGTATCAATATACTATACCATTATGCACTTATTACGATGCAAGACCATTTGCACAAGTTTGTGAATTGGGCTAATGTTTAATGAGCACACGAAGTTAACTTTTTTCCAATTTCTTCTCAAAAGCGAGGAAGCCTGTTATCAACGGCGGACACACACAAAGTAAATGACACAGCTTGTTCAAATTTAGACAGGAGTCAACTGACAGTTGAATCTTGACAGGAGCAGTGTTGCCATTTCGATCCAGGGGCGGAAAATTCAATTCCTGCAATTGAAGATTATGAACTGAAGGATATGTATTTTCAAGAAGACGGAGCCAAGATGAGTTATAATGAAATAAAAGTTTCATGTATGTTTTATTTAATTTTACTTTTTAAACCGAAAAATGGATAACCCGTTACATATATCGCATATCGTTTGTGATCCCAAGAAATTTAACTATACTGAATTAGTGCCAATTTTGGATTTCACGATCTGTGCGCCGTTTCTTTAAATAATGTGAGAAATTTACGAGCCAAAAGATTGTTATGAACTTGTGAAACACAGGATGAGTAAGAAATAAACTCCATTTGTTGATATTTTGCAAGTTTTTAAGTGTTAAATAGGACAATTGATATATGTAATTACTTAATTTTTCTCAATGCGAAAACTTCTCACAAGTTACAGAAATAAAGCATTGGATGTCATTGACTTTTTCACTAATCTTTTTTAAAATTTTAAATATCTATCAGTATGACGGCGTAGCGGCCGAACTAATTTATTAATCCTCATAAATTCATGAAAACCAATTAACTAATTAAAAATATCAATGAAATCATTGTCTGAAACTAATACAAAAAAAGACAGACACTATCTCCATTTCAACAATTTTTTTAATTTCAAAATGATGAGTAAGATTTTTCAAATAACATAAATTGTTATTCTAATCAATTGGAACTTTGTTTTTTTCTTTTTTTTTTCTTAAAAGACAACATTGGCCTTTTTTTTTATTAATAAACAACTGATAAGAAAAATAGAACTTTAGTTTTTTTATTACACATTTTACTATTTTTGATTAATTATAAATAAAGTTTGACTTTCAAACTTTTCCACAAAAAACTACAACGTCATACAAAAAAATGTATTTATTGTAATTAGACAACAAACTAAAAACCGAATATTATCCATTTCAAGATAATAAATAGTAAGTCCATCGTACATCTAAATTCTGTCTGGCATAATAAACCAAATACTTGACTAATAGTGACAATTAATTTTTATCAATTTTATGACTGATTATTTTTTATTTACTCTCGCATAAGAATTTTTAGAAATAGAAATAGAAATGTCAAAGTAAATTGTTTTTTAGCTTTTATTGCGTTAGAGAAATATTAGTGTATTGACAGAACTAAAGAAAAAATAAATAAATTTAATTAAATTGATAAGAATAGAATACATATGTATGTTTGCACCAAATAAATTTAAAAACTATTGCAAAGGGTTTTCCTATAAGAACCACTCGTTCGATATTGGAAGTTAGTATGTAGAGGAAAAAGAGTTGTCGAACCGAATGTCGAAAAACGGGAATTTTATAATTCTCTTTTTTTTTATACCCTCCATCGAAAATGTGATGGTTTGTCATTCCCAACATTTATATGCGCCCCATAAACTATGTACATATTAAAGTCCTGCACAAGACCATTTCAAGACATGAGAGATTTTTCAAATGGTTTTCTACAGCGAGATATTTAGACATTTGCCACATTAAATCAATTCACTTAATTTAATTTAATAAAAAGGACTTTACAAAAACTATTTTTGTATGAAAACAGTATTAGCAGTAGCAGTATGAACACTTAGGTATGTGTTTGTTCGTAATTCCATCTTGAATTTGCTTGATTTCGCTGCAGCCTGAATGGGCTATTACACAAGTCGTAGTTCGACCTTTGCTGCACACTGTGTATCACTTATGGACAAGCAAATCAGAAAAAATTTTAATACATTCTCACCTCAGCCCAGGGCATTAAAAAGAGTTAATTAATTTGCACAAATGCAAACAAAAAAAATATTCACCAAAGACAAGATGAAGCCATAATAAATACAACAAAATTCTATTTTACATTGCAATAGAATATTACATTATTTCCTCACCATACCCCGCACCAAAAAAGTTAAAAAGTGGTGACTTAGTGAGAGATAGAGAGAGAGAGAGAGAGAGAGTGAGAGGGATACAGTGTTACTGGCAGGATTACCGTTAAGAATTTTTGAAAAGTCGCACAAAAGGTCGTTTTATAAAAATAAAGTCGCACAGAAATAAAAGTTGCACATCTTTTTTTAACCTTTTTTTAATTAATAAAATGCATAACACAAGAAAAAATAAAAATTTGAAACAATGCATATTTCATTACACATACAGTGCCATTATATGTGCTTCTATACATGTTTTCATATATGTATATTGAACAAATTTACTTAAGTTCAATAAATTTGGGTGTCGTATGCTCCCGAGGTCAAAGGATTAGGATTAATTAAAAAAAAAATCAAGCTGAAAAAGTGAAACTTAAGATATTTTTGAAAAAGATTTCCAAATAAAGCCCCGTGAACTTTTTAATTTAATTCTATTCGTTTGATCTTGACGCCATATATTTTTGAAATTTCATTTCTGTTTTTAAAAATAAGTTCATCAGAAGAAATCTAGTCTTCTGTATCTATGGCTTAAGTTGACATAAGTGCTTTTTCATTTTATTACATGTTCTTATTCTCTTCTTCAAGATCTATCACTCAACTAAATTTCAATTAAAAAATGTCATTATTAAGAAAACTATACCCATTTATATTTTAACTTAAGTCTTTTTGGAAAATAATACGTAAGCCATAAAATCTTTTTTTTTTTTTTTTTAATGCATGTTTTTTTTTTATTTATTGTATCTTAAAATATGAACTAACAATAAGTATTCAAATCTTAAATCTATAAAAAAAATTATTAGGCCCGACCAATGTCGGACATAAGCTTAGTGATAGTTATTAATAATACATAAGTAGTGATAAGCAACAAAAAGAAAAAGGTGTTTTCAAGCAGCTTCATCATCTAGAGTGTTGAATATTAGAGCCCGTGTATCTCTCTTTTTTAAGCGGATGTGTCCAGTAAAGTTCAAAATATTACGAGCAAGCGGATTAGGATGTGACTCGAGTTTTGTTAGGTATTTGCCTGCGTATTTTGCAATTTCTTCAGTCACTAGTGGCATATTCAAATCGCGATGTATATTTGAATTTTTGATGTACCATGGAGTAGAGCTGCAAAACTATCGATAGTCGCTCCACTCGATAGTTTCGATAGTTTTATATAAAACTATCGATACTATCGATAGTATCGAATAGTTTTATAAAAGTTGCCACATAAACTACATTTGACTCGAAAAAAATCCAAAGTCCTCAACATTTTCACTAGTATATAAAAATATATCAAGCCTTTTTTTCGATTTTGTCGTAAGCGGCACATTATCGAAAATATACTTTTTTATTGAACTTAAAATTTTTTGGGCCTACCCATTGTTTAGAATTATCAAAATGCGAAAATTGTTGATAACTTTTAAGACACTAACTGTAACGTTTTATCGTAAGAGACGATTGGCGGCCGTCGCGATATCATTACCACCAAAATTTATCTTTGTGTCGACTATGTTGAATTTATTAAGATATTTGTGACTACTATTTGTCTAATAACACTTGGATTTATAAATAAAATCATATACATACATATGTATTTAAGTACTTATGTATACAGAAGCAGGGATGCGATGTCATATTTACAAATTGTATTAACTTTCGAAAAAAAATTTTAATTTTTTCAGTACGATTGTACCTAATTCTTTATTTATGTTTTTTTAATACTTGTACTTTTTAATTAACTAAAAATCAATTAACAAAACGCCAGAAGGTGCACAAAGAATATTAGTTGCTGTGATCTGAATATAAAAGTAACATTTACGATATACTACTTTTATAACCTTTTTTTTATTCGATTGTTCACAGTCGATGCAAATAGTCGGCTTCTCCCTTTGGTACGAAAATAAAATTTCCACATTTGCAGATGAATTTGGAATAAATAACATTCCTCCAGCAATTCTTTAAGTACCGGAAAACATCGTTTGATTTACATAATTTTCTAATACCTTCGAACTAAAGATTAACCCCCTTGTGCAAAAAAATATGTAAGTGAATGTTAAAACCGGTTTTTCTATGGAATTTTTTTTTAGTGTACACTTCAAGCACGCATTATTTTTTGCATAAGGGGGTTAATATATTTTAATGCTATTTTTGGCATGTAATAAATATAAAGAGATTCCAGTAGTGCTAAATGGGTCATTGCGGTGCTACGGTACTTTTGGCATTCAAATAGCGCTAAAATTATACAATTGTACCAACTTTTGCATCGCTGTACAAAAGCTTAAATCAACGACGGATAATTTGCTTCAAAGCTGCCGGCCGGCTACTGTTTACTGACTTCGATTATTTTTACTCTTTTAATTACTTCTTTTTTTTTACCGATAGTATCGATAGTGGAGAAAACTATCGATATTTCATTTACAACAAAACTATCGATACTATCGATAGTACTATCGATAGTTTTGCAGCTCTACCATGGAGCCGATGTTATCATGCGTAAAATTTTATTTTGCCTTCGTTGAATTTTCTCTACATTTGAAGCTGAAGCAGTGCCCCATAGTTGAATTCCGTAACACCATATTGGCTTTAAAAGCGACTTGTATATTAAAAGTTTGCAGTCTAGGCTAAGTGTTGAATTTCTACCAATCAGCCAATGTACCTGAGTTAATTTAAGTTTCATTTGAGTTAACTTAGAGTCAATGTGATGTTTCCATGTAAGTCGTCGATCAAGGTGTATGCCAAGATATTTCACATGTGAATGTTGAGGAACAACTTGATTGTTAATCCGAATGGGGGAGCAAGTATCTCTTCTTAGGGTGAACGTTATATGGACACACTTTTGTTCATTGACTTTAATTCTCCATAAGTTTAACCAAAGCTCCATCTGGCTAATGTGTTCCTGGAGTTTGCGGGATGCCTCATCAGGGTTTTCGTGCATACTAAGGCAGGCTGTATCGTCTGCAAATGTGGAAGTATGGATACTACTGCTCACAGGCATATCACAAGTATAAATCAAGTATAAAACTGGTCCCAGTATGCTCCCCTGTGGCACACCGGATGAAATAGTTTCAGGCCTACTCGTAAAGTCTCCTTCCACAACAGTGAACTTACGGGAAATAATGTAACTTTCCAAAAGATTTCAAATGTTTATTGGTAAGTAAGTCTTCAATTTTAAAATTAGGCCTTCATGCCACACTTTATCAAATGCCTGGGAAACGTCAATAAAGAGCGCAGAACAATACTTTTTTTCCTCAAAAGTTCTTCTTATAAATTGAACCAGTCTGTGAGTTTGTTCAATGGTGCTATGCTGACTTCTAAAACCAAATTGATGGTCTGGTATGCACCCACTACTAATTAGAATTTGGGACAATTTTGTTTTGAGCAGTTTTTCGAAAAGCTTTGACATAGTTGATAGTAGACTTATTGGCCTATATGACTCAGCCTTGGTTAGATCTTTGCCCGGCTTTGGAATCATTTTAACCTTGGCAAGCTTCCAGCTGTGTGGATAATACTCCAGTCGTAAAATGGCATTAAATATGAATAATAGGATTCTCATTGCAATACGAGGCAAGTTCATAAGCATCTGGTTACTAATTCCATCAATACCCGGAGCTTTCTTCGGGTTGAGTTCGGCAATTAATTTTTGTAAATCACGCGTCTTAAACTTTATGTGTTGAGGGGGTAGAGCGACTACATTCGGCAAATCAGCAACACCAGTACATATGTTTGGCGTAAAAACGGATTTTAAGTGCTCAGCAAATATTTTACCTTTTTCAGTATCGCTTCTTGCCCAACTTCCGGTAGATGTGCGTAGAGGTGGCTTATACTCAATGGGTGTTTTAACCTTTCTAGCAGCGCGCCACAAAGAGTAATTAGACGCTGGTGTGACATCAAGACCTTCCAGATAATTTTTAAGAGATGCAGTTTTTTCAGACGCAAGCAACTCTTGGAGTCGTTTAGTGCACTCTTTAAATCTGATTTTATTTTGTGGTGATCGGTGCTGTTGCCATTCCCTTCTAGCTCTTCTTTTTTCACGTACGAGACGTTCAATGTCTGTAGAATAAATTTTATTAAACCCAGTCTGCGGATGGGAGATAGTGGCATGTTCAGCAGCCTGTTTAATATTCTCGCTGAGATTGGTAATGTTATATTCAATATCATCGGATGTTCTAAGCGTAATGTTTTCCGTACAATGACTACTGAGATATTTTTTGAACCCCAGCCAATTAACACGATTGATCATCTTCACATATGGGTCAGGTAAGTTACTTCTTAATGGACTACAAATTCTAATGATCGTCGGAGAGTGATCGGACGAAAGATCAAGAGAAGCTTGAACTTGAATTAAATCCCTAGAGATATTTTTTATGACGCCAAAATCTATAACATCCGGAATTTTTTGTATGTCAGTAGGCCAATAAGTGGGCTCCCCATTCGAAATGACATCCAAGCCCATTTTTGAAATAGTGTTGAACAATGCTCGACCTCTGGGGGTAATAAGACGCGAACCCCATAAAATCTTACCTCAACTTAATTTTTTTTCGGTAGCTACATCAATATTAAATTATTTGAGCATAAAAACTTGTATGCACTTAAGTTCAATAACTAACATACCGTCCAAATTATTCTTCATTAAAAAAAACTTATATTTAACTAAGCTTTTAAATAATTATCTTATCTTAGGTTTTCCGAATTTTTCAATTTAACCTAAAGCACTTATCTCGACTTACCATCAATAAAAATTATTTTGCCTTTCAATATAATAGCTTAAGTGCACTTTAATTTTTATTTTTCTAACAATGGATTTTTTCATAACATCTAAACTAAAAAACAGCGAATATTAACTAATAAAACGGTTTCTTTTTTTTATAAAATTAACAGTTTTGTTCTAAACAAATGTGCATCTTTTTTTTATATAAAAACCAAACACAATTAATTTTAGACAAAACCCTTAATATCTCAAAACATGAAATTTCGACTTGAGCCATTATTATTTATTGGCACAGATATATTTGTATATTAAATTTAAAGCTGACAGCATTGAGTTGCATGTTTTTACTTTTAATTTATTAGTTAATTTATTATTAAGCAAAGTTAATTTTAAAATCTTCACATGTTCGTAGACACCTATATACAGTGGCTCAAACGGAAAATCGGACAAGGTTTTAATTATTTTTTAATTTGTTTGTTTTGAGTAAAAATTGCAAATAAATTACTTTTTTTCGTTTTGGTTCTTCATTTGCCCTTTTATTTAAGACTAGTTCACTTATTTAATATACATAAATTTGAAAAAAATTAACTCGCGCATAAGAGATATTTCAAAATAACTAAAATTAATTAAATTTTAAAGTCAAACAATAAATCGGACAAAAGTGGAAGCTCTTAAACATATTAGCATGTTTCTTAAAAAATATACAAGGTAAGAATTAATCAATATTTAGTCGCGTTTCCTTTAGATTCTACGACTTTTTGCAGCCTTCTTTGCATCGAATTGACTAAATTTTCGCACACTTCTGGTGGTAGTTTGTTCCACTCTGTTTCTAAAGCAGTTTTTAATTGGTTTATGTTATTAAAAGAGCTTTTATATACTCTACGGGCAAGTTCATCCCACAAATCCTCAATAACATTCAAATCAGGGGATTGTGGAGGAGGTCTAAGCATCTTGGGGCAGTGATGAATGAGCCATAGCCTGCAAACGTCAGATGTGTGCTTTGGGTCATTATCTTGGTAAAATGCAAAGTTATCCTTTATGACCAACTTTTCCGCGCTTTGTTTATCATTGTCTTTCAAAATGTCAAGGTAAACAAACCTATCAATTTTTCCATCAATAAATTGTAGATTTCCTACCCCAGCACTAGACATACAGCTCCAAACCATAACAGAACCTCCCCCATGCTTTACCGTAGCCCTTGTATTTTCCACCTCAAGTTCAGTGTTTGGTTTACGCCATACAAACTTCCTTTCATCTAAGCCGTGCAGGTTGCACTTGCTCTCATCGGTATAAAGAACGTATTGAGAATATTCTTATGTAATTTTTGTAGAAGAATTTTACACTGAGGTAAACTTTACCGTATTCCAAAATTCTTGATTCTTACAAATATACTCCTTATCAAATTTGAAACGTAATATTTCATTTTTCGGGCTTATAAAAGGCTTTTTTCTTGAAACTCGGCCATGATAATCGTGTTTTCTTAAAATATTTCTCACGGTTTCAACAGAAACCAATTTACCAATATGAGTTTCTACATACTTTTGTAGTTCAATGGCGGATTTAAGTGGATTTTTTTAATTTCATTTAGAATGCGTCTCTCATCATGTTCATTTAAAATCTTTCCTTGACCTTCTTTGCTCTTATTTTCCACTATATATTCATTTCTGTATCTTTTGATAACATCATGGACAGTAGATGGACTTCTACATACGATTTCAGCAATGGCTCTGACTGATTTCCCTTCTCCATACATTCTAATAATAAGATGCCTTGTTTCAATTGTTGTTTGCTTTCCCCGCGGAGCCATATAATTTTTTATTGTATTACACAGACTCGTAGATTAAAAGTAAATGAATTTTTCCCATTTCATACACTAAATTGCAGAAAATTGTCAGCCTACTTTGCTTGTCCGATTTATTGTTTGACCTTGAGTATCTAATATTTTTCCTTATTATGAACTATTTCTTATGAGTGAGTTGATTTTTAGCAAATTAATGAATATTAAATAAATAATTAAGTCTTAAATAAAAGGCAAAGTAAAATACTTAAATGAAAAAACTATATTCTTTGCAAATTTTTACTTAAAACAAAATAAATAAAAGTTTGTCCGATTTTCCGTTTGAGCCACTGTATATTTTAAGACAAGTTCTTTCATTGACTCGGCGGGTAAAAATAATGTTGTAAAATGCGCACTCTAAAAACCACAATTTTTATTTATTTAAAAACTTTATTTTGCTAAAACTATTCTTTGAAACTTTTACTGAAAATTTTTGAAAAATTTCTTAAATACATTGTACACGTGACAAGGTTGCAATTAATAAAAGTGTTTCCAAATGAAGAATAATCTGTGAACTGCTTATAAATTTTGATGATTTTTTTTTTGTTGATAAAAATAATAAGGAAATTTTTAATTTACAGCAATTTTAATGTTTTCTTTACAAAAAAAGAGTAAAAAGTCCCAACAAAATTAAAAAAGTCGCAAAAGTCGGTGATAAAAAAAGTCTCACAAAAAGTCGCACACCGCTAAAGAAAGGGTCAAATTGCGACTTTATTCGTATGAACGGTAACCCTGGTTACTGTTTGGTTAAACATTAAAGACAAAACGCGGACCACATTCTTCTGGTCGTTAAAAACAATGAATGATTCTTATGACCGTAGTACGAATATCGTATTTGCAAATTGTATTCAAGCGTTTACTGTGCTTTTGTCTTTTTTTTTCTTGGTATCTTTGTGTGGCAGCCCGTCAACTCGGCCATCGTCACTGACTCATCATCCATGCCTCCACGTCAAGCCCCACCAGATTCGTATGTAGGTGAACGTAGGTCAGCAATTTTTAACGTTTTCTTGTTCTTGTCCTCTTGAGTGCATGAGCATTTGCAAGAGGAGAAAATGTTAATACTTAATACTAATAGTTGCAATAAGAGGGAAGCGTTGGCTGAAGTAATTAGCATGTCGACTCCTACGTCGGTATTGTTTAGTAGAATCATTGGCGAAGTAAAATAACCAATAAAATAAAATGGCTACTAAACAGAGCCTCGACAAATTTAATACGCCTCATTGACACCAGAGGCTGCATTATTAAAAACGTGAGAAAAACAGAGTTGTAAGAGAATGAAGATCTCCTCTATCTCTTCCTTCACCACCTATCTTCACTGTACTATCCCTTTCTTAAAGAAGGTAACACCTAGTAATAGTAGTAGGCATTCATTGCGTGAGTGTTAACTCTTTTAAAAAAATATTTATAGGGTTTTCCATTTTTCGGTTTTTAAAGTAAAGTTAAGTAAAACACTCTTAAATATATGATTTCGATGAATCTCTTATATCATTATAATCCTTGGACCTTGCCATAACTTGCTTGCCATAATAAAATCTCATTTTAATTACCACCTCTAGATTGCTTGTAGCAGGTCCGCGTAGACACGGTTTTTAGCGTAGCCCCATAAAAAAATCCAATGTCGTCAAATCGTATGATCGTGATGGCCAATTGACGTCACAAAAACGTGTAATTACAAGTTCAGGAAACTGCCCATGCAATAAGGCCGAAATTGATCGTGTTGATATTCTTGAAAAGAAATATCGCTCAATTCATAATCTTCAATTTCAAGCAAAAAAGTCGGTTATCATAAAGCCACCACCGGCTCTTCCAGCGTCATTTTCAAAAAAATAAAAAATAATAATAATAATAAATAAGGCCCAATGACACCTTCAGACCATAGTACGCACCAAACAGTCCAGTCACTTTTTCGGATGCAATGGCTTTTCCACAATCACTTCTTGCTGAGAACGCCGTGCATACATTCTAATGATACACAGACCTGACCACATCTGTAATGCTTCCAATATCTTAACATTTCTTTCTAATCTGGAAAATTCCTTGCATAGCAAATCGTTTATGACGACCGTTAGTCCTAGTTTATATTATGCAAGTCTTATTGCAAAGCTGATTAGTTTGTTAGGAGAGAAGAGAAGGGGAAAAGAAACGTTTCTGTTCCCCTCTCTCTCTCTCTCTCTCTCTGCATAGTGTAAACTAGGATTTACGGTCGTTATAAATGACTTTCTATGCAAAGAATTTACCAGATTAGAAAGAAATGTTTTTGGAAGCATTACAAACTAATCAGCTTTGCAACAATACTTGCATGGTGTAAACTAAGAATAATCACCCAAAAATTGCCCACAAAGTGGCCACTAATTTTTTTAAAAAATTTTTACGCTTTTTTAGTTAGTTAAATGATCCCTATTCGTGAATAGCAAACATTTCACTAGATAAATTACACTTTTCTTATGACAGATATTTAACAGCTGACAGCCTTGCCAGAGCAGCGGTTTTGATACCACTAAATGGATAAACCTGTATTTTAAAACGACAATAACGAGTTGCATTCTTTTTAATTAAAAGGTGTAGAACTGACAATCACAGTAATCGATATGTTACTCTTTTAGTTAGAAATAATTGTCAAGGCCGCTGCTGAGCAATAAGGAGATAGAATAACCAGCCAAAACTTGAACTGGAATCCTCGTCTATTATCTTTATGAAAAAAAAAGTTATTCCCAAAGTTTTTATTTAAAAAAAACCTGTGTTTCATTCAAAACGTCACGGACCCGCCCTTGTTCGAGTACAAACGGTTTTCTCATAATTATCAATTGTTATTGTACCAAGGTCGCCGCAGGTTGTTAGTTAATCATTTAATTGTAAATATTTACAAATGATAAATTTGTACTACGATCTCCCTACAAATTCATAACTTTATTTAAAACAATGATCTCTGAGGTGAACTGCAATACAAAGTTACAAACTTAATACATGACTCATGCCTAAATTATTTCAACTAATATTACAATAAAAAATAAAATAACTAGTTAGATAAATGCCAGTGTCAGAAAAAAAAGAGAGAGAAATAATTGCAAAAATATTAAAAATGAGCGAAATGAATGCAATTAACTACAGTTTCAATCAAAGAATAATATACGATATATAGTCAGTGCAGATGAAGCAAAGAACAAATTCGTTTGAAAGCAGAAATTACGCAGATCATCTATTGCCAAATTGATGACATTAATTATTAGAATTGAAAAACTTAAACACATGAATTTTACTTAATTAATGGTATTTTAATTTTTAAATATGAAAATAATTAATTTATTTTTAAATAATATGTGTCTACAACTAGGCTGCCCAGAGAAGCGCCAGAGTGCCGAACATCAATCGGCTTTTTATACAAATGGATACACATACGCTTATACATTTCTCTCGGTTTTCTCTCTGTGGGCAGCTCTGATCTACACCCAGAGAAAAAAGAGCTTAAAAGCAATAAAAACCATATTGAATTAATAACAAACATTAACGAAAGTCTAGTCATGTTGAAATTTTTTATTTCAACATGGAAAAATATTAATTTACAGTATTAATTTACAGTATTAATTTATTAATTTTATTTATTTTTAAGTATCTTAATATACATTTTCTATTGTATTGAAAATTATTGAAATAATGTGACGCGTTCTTATTTTTAAGTTGCAGCTTTTCCCTGATTGTATAGTTTCAATTAAAGTGTTTAATTGAATTAATCGAAAATTAAGTTGAAAATAAACTCAAAATTAATTAATCTCAACTCAGTAATTGAAATGTTCTTCAATAAATACAGCAGGTTGATTAAAACTCGTAATGGGATTCCAGGTAATTCGGAATAGGCAACTAATACTTTATTTACATTATGCATCTTTTCGTGAAATCTCTTGAAATTTGTTGCACGAAACACTTTCTATTTGCTAATTGCTCCGCTATAGAAGAGAATGATATATCAAAAATGACATAGCATAAGTCTCTGAAGCATTTTTGGCCAGTTTTTTTTATCTGATTTGTTTCATTCGTCAATAAGAGGTTTCTATTGACGAATGAAAAAAAAATTGTATTTAAATAATTTCATGAAAAATTGCTTAATGTTAATTAGGCATAACTGAATAAAATCATTTATAATTTTTAAAAAATATTTAAAAACCGAAATTTTAATTTTTTATGCTGCATTTTAAATTTTCGAAAAAGCTTAGAAACTATAGCTCTTAAATTTATACCTAAACAAAAGCGACTAGCGTTTTTTAGCTTTCAAAAATTCTTATATCCTGCAGCAAATTTGGTGAAAATTGATCCAAACGTCCTATGACTTGAAAAAACCACCACAATTTTCTTTAACAAAAGTAGGGAGTAGTGTATGGCAAAAAAAAAAAGCCTATCGTGTAAATGGTTACATATTCGCCATTGTCGTAATGTCTGGTCTTGATATTTTGTCAGTTTAATTGGGAATCGATCTAATATTATAGTAGGGTGATCGATTATTCGACTTTTTCCAGAAACCGGTTTTCGAATAGTTCGAATATTTGAAATTATGAAAAACCCGGTTTCGGTTTTTACAATTCAGGAAAAACCGGCCAACCGGTTTTTTTAAGTAAGAAAATTATTATACAAAAGTTTTGATTTTAAATTGCTTTATAAAAAAATGGTTAACAGTTCATGTAAATACTATAAAACAAAACAAAAATCAAAGGTAAAACATAAAAATTAACTTCATATACTTATGTATAGTACATAAATATTTATATATAATATACAGTTGAGGAATAAACTCTACATACAACCATCATTTTTAGGGTTCCGTACACCAAAGGTGAAAAGGAACCCTATTGTTTTCGCTATGCTGTCCGTCTGTCCGTCACACGGTAAGAGCTACGGACCTGAAATTTGGACAGAGTATGTAGAACCTTGGCTGCTACAACAACAAATACATGAGAATTAAAAATTAAAGGGTGTTCTAAAACGAACACCGAAAAATGTTAAAATCCCATGTAATATACATACAATTGTATGAACATACACTCCGTTAACATAGGATAGCCTCACTTGAAATTTTAGAGAATAGTAGACATTTTCGCGATTCCTTAAAAAAATAGCAAATATGTTTTTAAGTCATCCTTAAGAGGATACTCTGTTGCTTTATTGACAAAAATTCCAAATGGGTCAGTAAACATTAAGTGGACTTTCATAATAGTTTTCGTAAACAGCATGAGAAATTTTAATATTTCAGTGTTAACATAGATTAGCCTCAGTGATGAATTTTCAATTGATCTTTGATATTTATGCCAAAATACCTTTAAGTGTAATAGAAAAACGTTTTATTTGCACAAAAAAAAGTATTAGGAAAAAGCCGTCGCTTAGTTCCACAGAAATTGCAAAACTTGAGACGTATCACGATCTAGGGCTTTCTAACTGCGCTATTGGCAAAAGTTATAAGCAATTACATGAAGAATACATCCGAGTATTCCAAATGATACAAAGGAAAAACTTACAAGAAGTTTTCACCTCGATATAGACGCAAAATTCTCTAAATGGTTTCGAATTAATCTGTGAGTTTAAGTAGAATTAGAGCTGCAGTCGGAGTTAGCGTCAGTAAAATAACTATTCATAATGTTATACAAACCACGGAGTACTTGAAGCATCTAAATCATCAAAAAAAGCCACAATTGTAAGACGTACATAAGCAACACGGACTAAAGTTTGGGAAAGACCACATGACGTAGATGGTGCATCAAGGTCATCAAACGAACGATGGGAAAAAGTAATTTCTTCAGACGAAAAACCTTCCTCCTTCCTGATATTATAGAAATAATAACTATACCCATCTGGAATAGCGATATTAAAGCACTTTTCTTCAGAAAAAAATACTTTTTTCCAATCGTCAAAATCGCCAAAACCGAAAAAACGCCAAAACAAAAAAACCTAAACGGATGAAGTTTGTATTAAATTACATATCTAGTGTTCGTACGGAACCATTCGTGCGCGAGTCAGAGTCGCACTTTACTGAATTTTTTGGGTTTGTGGAAACTTGGGAAGAATTCAAAAAATTAAATATACCAATATTTAGGTTGCTAATAAGTATTTTTATACAAAAAATAATTATAACACCTAGCAAAAATATTAAAAAAACAAAGGAGAAAAGTCTACATACAGGCATAAAATACATGAAAAATACGTGCAAAATGTTTGATGTCGTCAACTTGTTTGAAAATTCTGTGATTTCCTGTACCAAGCCGTCAACAAATGGTATCCAAATATGGTCTAATATGTTGTTATCATAATTATTTTTTAAATTTTTTATAAACAAATATATTAGCAACCTAAATATTGGCATATTTAATTTTTTGAATTTCTTCCCAAGTTTCTTCAAACCCCAAAAATTGTGGTTGTATGTAGAGTTTATTCCTTAATGGCATATACATATGAATGTATATAAAATAAGAAGCAACTGTATTTTGACATCCATTGCACACCATAAGGCCAATTAAATTCGCCTCTGCTATTTCCTCATAAATAATTTCTCTTAATTTCATGTTTCAGTAAAAAAAATACTTACTAAAATCAACAAAACATGCAAAATGTACAAATCGAAAAGTATTCGACTCAGTCGGTTTTTAAATTGTAAAAAACCGGACTATTCCACATTCGAAAAATCAACATTTTGAAAAAACCTACAACCGTATTTTGAAAAAACCGTGTTTTAAAACCGGTTGAAAAACCGCGTCGATCACCCTATATTATAGTAAACGGCACTGAACAATTTCTATGTGACATAAACATTGTTAATTATTCTCTCTAATGATACCAGCAAGCTACTCTGGAACCAGACCCATAACTATAGTTAGATATTAACCTAAGCTTAACTGAAGTTTATACTGTCGGAATATGAGTACCTCTGTGGTCGCGTTGATAGTGTATGTCATGCTAGAGTTTGTCAGTTCGAATCCCAAATAATATCTGCTTTAAAAAAATATAATTACTTAGTTGTTTTTTATGGGAATTGTTAAAATTTGGGATTATTAGTGCGTTTAATACATTTTAAAAATATAATTACATTTGTAACAATAACAACAAATTATAATTTTTCATTGTTACAGTTAAGTAAGTGTCGGAATGACATTTTTAAATAATTTACACGAGTATTATTCTACACCGATTAGGTCTCTATGAAATAGTTCAGTGACAAGTCACAAAGTGCTTACTTTGTAGTATAAATTAAGCCCATTTTAGGCCATCCCCATGTAAAAGTCCGCTTTGTAGAAAGTGTTAGAACTTGGTGTCCGATCCCGAGATTAGTTTTTTGTCAGTTTCATTTCCTTCAGGGAAGTTTATATAACATTTTTCTATACAACATTTGTTTTATAAGCAAAACTACGAATATTTTCCATTGATAGGGCAGCAAATATTTACAGAAAAACTGAAAAAAAAAAATACAAAATCTCTTATAACCCATTCAGGCTGACACGAAATTAAGTAATTTCAAGCTCAAATTACGAACGAAATGAAAAGTGTTTATACAGGTACTGAATGACATTTGAGTTGATTTCGCAAACATTATTCGCTGCGGTAGACATTGAAGTACTTTATTCACTTGAATAAATTCTTTGCTACAGTTATATAAATTTTTCTTTCAGAAAAAAAGCTCCAAGAAAAATTACTAAATACATAATATGTTCTGATTCATATTGATACACGCTGAATGATCGAATCAATTAAATAAATTAAATTGTTTGACACACAAATTGTTATTCGTTTTTAGTAAATAATTTAAACATTTATTGGTCAATTATGGATAACAACCGAACTTCATCGTCGTTTTAGTTGTCAAGCGGTAATTGACAAATAACAGCTGTCAATTTCAATAAACATATCGCTCATTTACTCAAACAATGTCATAACTCAAAAAACAAAAAAAACAACAGCTCGCCAGAAAACGAGTTTGAAGTTTTCAATTTACATACAACTTAATTTGAAAATACAAATCATTAAATTGCTAACTGATAATTTTTTTAGAGCTGGGTCCAACTCGTTCATTCTTTCGTTTTTTACACAAGCTTATGATCGAACCCATGTAATTTAAATGGGTTTGGCAAAAGGTTTGTGGCAAAAATGAACTACTGAATGAGTTCGAGCCAAGTCTATGCGTAAAGCCTAGTACTCTGTTCGAAGTTGTGAAAAATTTTCAGCAACATTGATAATTTCGCGTGAAAAATTTGACACGTAACAAGTGATGCCCATTATACTTTTTCGGAAAAAATGTTCGTATTTATTGGTTTGAAGTAGGCAACACTGATCGACTTTTGTTAACAAAAACATCATCTGTCAATATTTCGCACGAAATAAATAACAGTCTCATTATTTCACAGATAGCAAGAAAATGTTGCCAGATACATTTCATTCATTTTTCACAAGTTGAACAGAGTACAACTTTTGCAACATTATTTCACGTAAACATTTCGCATGAAATTTTGAACAGAGTACCAGGCTTAATTTACATAAAGAGGACAGCAAAGCGAAAATACCAGGACATTTTCTTGACAAAGCAGGACTTAAAAATAAACTGAAATTGATTTTTCCAACAATATTACCACCAATAAAATCTTAAATGCGTAGAAAGGGTTAATCTCGTACCATTTTGCATAGAATATTTGATCTTTTTACCAAACACCATCGATATTGTTACGGAAATGGCCGTCGACATGGTTAATGCAGCGTAAAATATTCCAACAGGGCTAATGCAAGTGTTACGCGAAAATATTCCTACAGGGTCAATGCAAAGCATAATCTAGAAGTAGAAGTACATACACATAAAGGTGCAAACAAATGTAGAAACAACTCTGTATTACCAGCAAAACACGGTATTACCAACATAAAAGTCTTTACACAGTAACTCTGAAATTCAAAATAACGGTAAATCGAATTGACTATAACAGATTGTGTTAGAAAACTGTTTGATCACTTGGCTACCAATAGCAAATGATACCACAGGTGGTAACGTGCATAGCAGCAAAATCGTTATGCAGTAACCAGTGTTACCACCAGTGGAACAAGAAGTTACACAGGTGCAAGTCTAAAATAGTGGAAAACCGAATGAAACAGTGCAAAAAAATTTGAGTATATATTTTTTTATATTATTTTTTGGTAAGCTTTACATTTTAAGTTGAAATATAAAAGGAGAAAATTGTTTACTAATTCAAAAATAGTTAGGTTAATATGTACATACATATTTATATCGCTTATTTACTTCACCGTAAAATCATTGCCGCCTTCCTGTTTAAATTGTGTAAAAATTTCATAAAATATTTATTTAAACTAGGCGTTTGAGAAGAAAGTCCTCAACGTTAAAATTTCACGAATTTTTTTTAATTTCATTTGTTTGGTAATTTTTCACTTTTGTGGCTACCTAACGGTGCTAAGAATCATTTCTAGGAAGTTCATATGTTCTAGAAAGTTGTTTATTGAGTTCTTAGGTACATTTTTGTAGCGGATTGTTTCCTTGAATTTTGAACGGTTTGCTACCTATGGACCATAACAGGGGAAAAAAGGTACACAAAATCGAATTTTTTAAATTTTTTGCGATATTGATCTTGCAGATATGAGCCTGAGAAAATGCAAAAATGACACCGAAGCCCCAAATCTTTGGAGGCCCATAAAAAGTACATGACTTGGGGCAAAACTGGGAGACACAGGTCTTTTATATAATTATATTTCAATGACTTAAAATATTATACACAGTGTAGTTTTTATTGGGTATCTCCTCAATATTTCTTATCAAGCGCCCTCAATATGCTATAATAGCATAGGTAGGTGTAGTCCGAAACAGATTCGGCAAATTTTTACTGTCCCTCTTTCAACCTAACCTAACTTAACTCATTGTCTAATTTTTGATAATCTAGCTCAATGATTGTGCAAATTTTGGGTCTACTACAATAAATTTAATTTTTCTATAGAAAAAGTTGCTCGTTTTTATTGTGAACCAAAAATAACAAATTTTGTTTAAAAAAAATTTCTTTTATGTAACTATACTTTAATTAAATCAATATTAGTTATAACTTCAAGCGAATATGAAATGAGCACCAAATGACATTTTGCAGATTTTACATCTAATGCAGAAAGCATTGATTCAGTTATTATTGAAGGATCTTCAAAAACTTCTAATCTTATATAGTTTACATTGCCTTAAAACAACTGAGGTTGAAATGGAATCCAATATTTCTTAGCAAATCTTCTAAATATTTTTGGTATAATTTGGCCCTTATTACAAATTTTATTGATTTTAAACTTATGGAAGTCAAAATTGTTTTGTTTTTATGTATCTTTATAATAAACTTCGTTAGAGACATTGGGGTTTCACGCAAGTATGAAGTTTCGTTTCGAATTTCGAATTTGTCCTGGGTCATCTTATGCTGTTATCGCTTTTAAACACAGAAATATAAATGCCGTTAAAGTCAAATGGTGCAAAATTACACAAAAAATTTATGGTGCAAAAATAGTGCAAGGAATTTGAAATAGTACAAATTTTGCACTATTACACAGAAAGTGGCAACGCTGGCAGCAGCACAGTTCCTAACACTACGACCACACAAGCAATTTGATGTGTCTTAATACAAGCAATAACGCCGGCAGAATGATGACGTCAAATTGCTTGTGTTCAACAATGTATCTGGAGGTGGTGAACACGTATATTCAAATATATTTGCTTTTTATTCACATAAATAGTTAAATTATCAATAATTTTATCCTTTTCTAAGTTTAAATTGAACTTTTATTAATTTTATGTAGTGAAAGCTTTTGTTTTCTACTTTTTTGTTGAAAAAAATTAATATAATTTGTATTTGACAGCATGTGTTAAGAGATTGTTGCTCAGCAATGTATTTTAACATTTGTTGCTGAATACACGCTAATATCTTGTGTCGTCAATCGAATTTGACAGTTGCCATGGCAATAATTGCCAAGATTATTGCTCGTGTGGTCGGCATGTAACGCCCCGTCTAGACTGGCAATAAATATGTTGGCAATATAGCAATAACGCCGGCAGAATAGCGGAACAATATTGCTTATTGCTTTATTTATGTTAAGGTTATGGGAAATCGTAGCCACAATATGGAAAAAGTCCACAGGGAAGGTGCAGAATAAAAATATAATTCACTTGTAAATATCTGGTTAATCGAACAATTTTTTATTTTTAAAAACTGATAATAATACAAATTATTTTACTACACAAGTTTTTAAGAGACTATTTTCCTTTTTTAATATACATACATAAGTATATTTTATAAATTTCAATTATATTATCGAAATGCCAAACGCAATACAGAAAAGTCGAACATAAATTAACACCGAGTTTGACGTTTTACGTTCGCAATAATTGTCAACGAAAAACTGTTGACAATTATTGCCACAATTATTGCAAGTACTGGCAATTAGCTGTCTACATTGGCAATATCAACAATTTGACATATGCTGCAATATATTTTAATGATTTTATTGCCAGTCTAGACGGGGGGGTAAGTGCAAACATTTCATTAGTCGTCTATGAGCAGTGTTGTCAGATTTATTTTCAGCCTCCTCGCCAAATGACTTGTCGAATATCGCCAAATATCGCCAATATAACAAAACATTAAATTATATCTACAAAAATATTTTTTTAATTTGTAATGTAATTACAAATATTGTTAAATTTTATATTTAGTAGGTAACATCCATCGTAAAACATAAAAATTATATTGTTAAAGAAAACTTAGGAAAAGTGATTACATTAACATATAAATGTTGGCGTACAAAAAATACTAAAAAATATTTTATTCCAAAGGTCAATATAATAAATAGGATAAATTGAACTTGAGCACCAAGATAAAAATTATTATTTAAATATTGTGATAAAACTGAGTTAACATTTACTTGAATGTGTATTTAAGTACATATGTCATATCCTTGAAGTGGTAAGTAAAAGAAAATTTGCCCCACTGTGTTTCATAAACACCAAATGAGATTCTGTGGTCCACATTTTTTTAACTTCTTGAATTTCAGAAAATTTTGTTTGAGATAAAGAGTCACAACATATAGAATTTTTTGCACGAAATATTTTATGCTGTAGAAAAAATTCCTTAAAAAAATTCAAATTCTTAACATTATTCTATTTTATTGAAATAGTAAAAATATAGTCAAAAATATCGCCAAGGAGTTCAAATATCGCCTAGTAAATCGCCAATCGCAATTTCAAAATTTTCATCGCCAAAAACAAATTTTTGTCGCCACGTTGGGCGAGATATCGCCATATCTGACAACACTGTCTATGAGCACATGGCAAACATTATAGAACCGCTTCCTGTAGTATAAAAAGAGGCACCCTGTGTGAGAGTCAATCAGTGTTAATCAATAAAATAGCCGAGAGGAAGTTCTTCTACAAAACCAGTGCAGTCAGTGGTGTGAGACCTATGTTTACAACAACTTGGAAGACGTAGTGGTAACCAGTTGTGGTATATTTAAGTAATCTATGTGTGTATATTTAAGCTCTTGATTTTGATTAGTATAAGTGTATTTATTGGTAAATAAACCCAGCGGTAAAACTCAGAAGACCTTCTTGGTGCAGGCCTTACTCTTTCGTATAAAATATACGATACACATTCCACACTCGCTTCTATGAGAAGGGAGAAGAGAAGGAGTAACATATTTTGTTTTGTTTTTATACCAAAGCAAAAACAAAATCTATTAGTTTGAAGGCCTTGCAGAATCTCTGCCGAAAGAAGCAACAACAGAAGGCCTGCTTCGCAATGACAACGCGTGTTAAAAAGATATGAGTATGGAATGGGGCGAGCAGGCCTTCTACATCCAAAAGAAGGCGTACAGAGGCCTTATAGAAGGCATCCCTACTCCTTCTAGTTCCCGCTGGGAAGTGTCATTCTTAACCTTAATTAGTACAGTGGGGTCTTTTATTCATTTTTAAATCTTCGAGTCCACGGAAAAGCGTTTTTAAAGAATAAAAACGTAACAATATGTTTACATTAAATTGTACCTACGTAAGTATGTATGTATGTACATATTTGAGAGTATTTGCGTACATAAAGGCACTGAAATAGAACTTCAAATAGCTTTTAAAATGTTAGAAACATTTTTTAAACTAAGCTGGACATCCAATACTAATTATAATAATAATTATTATTTCCCTTTTTATCTTGGTTTTTAATAAATACAATTTTTCATGCAATTTAAAGGCGAACAAATTTCATTGGGAAGTAGGACTTTCTCGGACGCTATTTTTTCCGAGGGCTGATATCCCAAAAAGTGGACAGTTTCCGGGAAAAAGAGGACAGATAACAACCCTAAACATAACTCATAATTTTCTTCAGATTTTCGCAATTTACAAATTGGGATTCCTTTAACGTTCTGTTTAAAACAAACTAAACAAAAAGCTACTACACATTTGTTTGTAGGAGCTTTTATTAAATTAAATTAGCATTAAACAATAAAATTGAATTGTGAAAAAAAAACAAATGATCTAACTAGGAAAAATTAACAAAAGATTGTTTTTGTTACGGTTGACTGAACCGATTTTGTTGGAAAATAAACTCATAGACAGACATTTAGTATTCATCAAATTAAATTTTAATCCATAAAATGTTTGTTTTTATCTATAAGTGCATATGTATGTATGTATTTATAAAATCATAGTTTGTGTTTGCTCGTAAAGCATGATCTCTGGAACTAGAAGAGGAGCTGTAGAGTTTTTTTTTCAACGCAAGTTCGGCTCAATACCCGGTAGGTCTTCGTTTTTTTTTTTTTTTTTTTTTTTTTTGATCCAACAAGTGACAACTCTGTGGAGTAATTTGTAGTTAAAAAAATTATTGAGGATAAGACATCGTTTCACAGGCACAGTTAAGGCCGGGGCACAATGAATCCGTCATACTTTAAATTTCGCCTTTTTGAACTGACAGCTAAGTTGAAATACATGGTTTCTTATGAGGGCTGTTACATTCAGTACGTGTCCGTCAACGCAAAGTACAAAACCTGGTCAACTTTTAACTTTTTGCTTACGTTGAGTAGTTTGACAGATATTGGTTGGTTTTTTTGGTATGTTCCGAATTAGGTTTTTGTGTTTTGTGGCAGCAAAAATAAAATTAAACAAAAGAAATAAAATTTGAGATTAATAAATAAAATGGAGAATCAACCTATTGAAGCTGTTCAAATGATTCCGTCAATAAAGTACTCATTGTGCCAACCTTCTCCGTCGTTGTGATAATGTCAGTTGAAAAAGGCGAAGTATAACGTATGACGGATTCATTGTGCCCCGGCCTTGAATCTCATACACCTATCACACACGAGAACAAATATGCTGGCTGAATACAAAAAAAAAACACTAATACACACAAATCAGTGTGCACGTATACATTTTTATGCCAAATGAATTAAGGCTCAATCAGACGTGACATAACCATAGCCATAGAGAACAGCCGTTCGAACCAAGCTAATGGGCAACACTGTATTTAATTATAGGTGACTCGCCATAACGCCATAACTCCCACCATAGAAACCAATTGAATTTTGGTTTGGTTATGGCTATGTCACGTCTAATTTAAGCTTTAGTCTCGTGTGTTCTACAAAGAACAAAAACTGTGCGGCATAAAAATTACTCCCGTGTGTGATACCCCATAGAGAAGCACGCACTTCCTTCAGGCCACGATGCTAAGATCAAATTCAATCAAAAGTTTAATGATGCCTAGACGAACATGTACATTGTATATTTATAAGAAGCCCTTATAACTGGGGAACAACCATAATTTCATTGACGATAAATCATCAGGAAGTAAATTGAAACATTTGCTTTTTACAAAAGGTTTTCTAAACGCTTCTTAATATTTTCTCTTTTCAAATTATAGCTACATACCTACTTTTAAATTAGCTATTGTCGAAATTTTTAATTTCATAATGCTGATCTTCAATTTTACATCCAACGCATTTAAAGTTTTTTATTTACTCCCACGCGCTCTTTTAAAGAAGATGCAATTGGATTGATTGTACATATACGAATCTCTTTTATACAAGTTTTATTAGTTATTAAAAGTCAAAGTATTTAAATGCAAAAAATGCATTTAGAAAAACCTTTTCACATAATTTGAAACAATTATAAAAATCTTTTAATTAAAATGCATAAATTGTGAAGGTAACTAATAACTGACAGTTGATTTTGGCCTTGATTTAAGCAATTACACTGATCGTTTAGTATTTAAAGAAAATATAATGCTGTCTCACACACATTTTTGTCTTTAAAACTCTGCTCTTTAAAATGGACTTAAGAAGTCTCTATTCGCATATGAAAGAATCAAATAAAATTTCGAACTTGATAAGATAAATTTGATTTTCAAGTAAGAATTAAGAAAAATTGTTTGACATTATTGCAAGGCGTTGAAATAAACATGACCAGAAAATAAATCTAGCGACCTGAACAAGAAACAAACAAAAATAAATTCAAAAAAAATATCTATGCTTGCAATGGTTTCCATACCACTATGGGACTAAAAATGCATTTTTGAAATAAAAGAAAAACCATTTGGAAATAATAAATTAAAAAAAAACAAATATAGAAACTGGAAATGTAAACATTCCATGCTGGGGAAAAATAATTACAAGCAGCAGCGAATTCAAAAAAGCAACAACAACAACAAAATTGGAGGGAAAATGGTGCTAAACATTTAAATATGCAGCCAATAAGTTCTTTTTATAGAAAACCAGATCTCTAAGATACTTGTAATACTAGAAAGATACAACCAGCAAAGACAAATGTGTATCTAATAGAAACCCAGTTGCTCACGTCTTTAAGACATCTTTAACGACGGTTAGAAGGCAATGTTAAGTTGTAGCAGACATATTGAAGACAGCTCCATACAAATCGTCGACGAAATTTCCATACAAATGGCGGTGAGATTACACAAGACGAGATGAGCGACAATATCGCTCAGATTGTCGTCAACACGGCTTTATTGAAGACAAAACGAGCGACATTGTCGCTCAGATTGTCCTCAACAAAGTTTTATTGAAGACAAAACGTGTGACATTGTCCCTCAGATAGTCATGAACGACGATTTCCTTTGAATTTGTCGATTAGAAATCCTAATCGACAGGCGACATGTCATACATTAGATAATTATCGAAGACAATGTCGTCTGCGATGATTTGGCCAACTGGGAAACGTTTGTTTATATTCATGTGTGTTGTATGAACTTTTTTCAAACTACTACTCGTACAACATACAACTCGCTTTAAAATTTAAAGTTTAAATGACGTTAGATTTTTAAATGCTTATTTTTCATAACACTCGCACGTAGTATACATATGTATGTACAATTTATTTATAGTTTATTATTTATTTGTACCACTAGGCACGAAATTCAGAAGCAAAGCAAAATATGAAAACTGGGTAACTTGAAACAAAAGCAAAAAACAAAAATAAAAAAAAAGTATAACACAAAACCAATATTTATAGAAACCAAACTTTGGCGAGAAAAAATATGCAAGTCAAAATAACAACAGCTAGAAAATTGTAGAGGGCTTTGACTGGCCTCGAGGTCACAAAGAACGCCACTTTAAAATACGTACATACATGTCTTAAAAGACAAGACAAGGAGTCATGGCTCGTAATTCATTAACTTGTTGTTTCTTGTTTACTTACAGCAAAGAGACAACAACAGCAATGGATAAAATACAAAAAAAATATTCAAAAGTTGTTTTTTTTTTAATATTAAAAATCAATTAATAACATATCGTTTGACTAAAAAATAAAAATACTATGCAATACAAAAAAAATATCTAAGTCTATCATACATATATACAATGTGATTATGATTCATTTCAATTTGAAGTTATTTGGCAAATATTTGAAAAACTTTTATACATACAGTAGTCAGTAAAACTAAGCACACATCAACATATAATTACGGCCTTATTTATAAAAATCATTAGGGCTTTGTAAAGGGTTTTCAAAACAAATGTTCATACAAAATTTTTCTTATTAAGCCTTTATATAGCGTTAATAATTTTGATAAATAAGGTTGTTAAAGTTTAATCGGGTTTTCTCTTTATTTTCAAAATTAATAAATTGAGTTAAAAATTATGAGCTTAAGTTCATAAAAGCAGAATAATACAGAAAATATTAGAGAAGCATCGTAAACTCGGGTTGCAAAGGTAAAGGTATGGGTTACACTTGACAAGCATCTATCCAAAAGAGCGTAACCACTAAATACTATTGAAAACCCTTTTAATTCAGACACATGTTTATAAAATTAAACAGTTTCATAAATACCTAATCGACAATGTCATAAAATCCAATATTATTGGAAACTGTTTAACTTAATAAACACGTGTCTAAATCAAAAGGATTTTCATTGGCAAATGTTTGCGCCCAAGTACCTTAAGGACACATCTGAAAAAAAATTTCAAAATTTATACAGATTATTAATTTTAAAGGAGTTAGCTGATGAGTTTTTACTTTGCGAAACATCATTTAGTCACCTCATCAATATTTTTGTCGTTTGCGCTCCAATTATATCGCAAATGCTCATTCGTATCCAATATAATCGGATTACTTAAGATTTGCTTCCGACTATGAAACTTTCATTTTATTTGTTTTTTAAAAATTTAATGAAATTATTAATTCTTAAGGAGTTGGTTGGCAGGTTTTTATTGTGCAAAACCGCATTTAGTCACTTCATCAATATTTTTGTCGTTTGCGCTCCAATTATAGCGCAAATACTCATTCGTATGCAAGATAATCGGGTTACTTAAAATTTGCTTCCGACTATGAAACTTTCATTTTATTTACTTTTTAATAAGCAAGTTAATCAATCGGAATGAAGTCTGGAGGCAAATTACGGCATTCTATACCGATCGAAATTTTAAAATATTTTCATATAATTTGCTCCCTAATTAATGTTTTAAAAATACAAAATTGCTATTTTACAGAAGATTTTTAATATTGGCTCACAAACAGGTTCAATTGCTTATGACCAGGGACAGGGGTTTCATGCAAATGCATGTTTTTTCCTTTAACCCTGATAATGCCCAGAACGAAATATATTTACGAAACAATGAATTTGTGTAAAAATGGCATCAATTTTGCATTTTTTTGGTCATAAATGCACATTTTTGCATAATTTGCTCATAAAAGCATATTTTTGTCTCATATTTTGATTTTATGCATGGTTTTGTGTCATATTTTGTCAAAAATATAAATTCCAAAAAAATTATTGTTGGCAAATTATTAATGCAAAACTGTTTTTCAAATTTATGTGCTTGAATTGTTCCAGAATTTTAGAACGCTTGTATAAGCACACACACCTGCCAAATTTAATGGAAATTGTCATTTTGATAATTTCAAGAGGAAATTGTCTTCTAAATATTAAAGCCGAAAGTAGTGAAAGAGTTCTGATGGAATTTGATAGTTTTTAATAAATTCAGTGAAGTGCGACTTTGACCCGCGCACGAAGGGTCCCTGTCGGACACTAGACTTGTAATTCAATAC
This sequence comes from Tachina grossa, assembly GCA_949987645.1. Classification (NCBI taxonomy): domain Eukaryota; kingdom Metazoa; phylum Arthropoda; class Insecta; order Diptera; family Tachinidae; genus Tachina; species Tachina grossa. Next base: position 85,749,746 of record OX465276.1, on the reverse strand, counting down.
GAACTTTAGCCTATATAATAAATAGTTTTGACGATTTTTTAAGTTTTGGCGCTTTTTTAGGTTTTGGCACATTTTTTTTCTCGTTTTATCGATTTTTTGTTGTTTTTGGCGTTTTTTTTATTTTGGCGATTTTTTTAATTTTGTCTATTTTTTAGCTTTGGTGCCTTTTTCGCGTTTTGGCGATTTTTTTCATTTTGGCGATTTTTTCATTTTGGCGATTTTTTCGGTTTTGCCGATTTATTTAAGTATTAGAAATTTTTTTAATTTGGTGCTTTTTTTAGTTTTGGCGATTTTCTTTTTTGGTTTAGCGATTTTATAATTTTTGGATTTTTTAGTTTTACCGTTTTTGAAAATTTCAAGAGTTTGCCTCTTACGGTTTCCAAGATATAGCAAGTTGTCAAAATTACATAGTCAAAATTGCATTAACTAACGGACCACCCTTTAATTTAAATTTTTTTAAATTTTAGTGTTAATTGTTGTAGTCTATATAAAAATACACCAATTTTACAAATTTTAAGTGTTAATGTACATACATATGTACATACAATTGTATGTATATTACATGGGATTTTAACATTTTTCGTTGCTCGTTTTGGAACACCCTTTAATTTTTAATTCTCATGTATTTGTTGTTGTAGCGGCCAAGGTTCTACATACTCCGTACAAATTTTAGGTCCGCACCTCTTACGATGCCTGAGAAAATAGCCTGTGGCGTGCAGACGGACAGACGGACAGCGTAGCGAAAACAATAGGGTTCCTTTTCACCTTTGGTGTACGGAACCCTAAAAACAAATCTAATAGCTAGTATTCAATTCATTATAAATAAATATATAACATTATAGAAAAATAATCATTTAAATTTTAGTCGATTACATCTACAGACGTTAAAAGGCCCTTTCTCAATGCACAAAATCTTTCTAAGAACAAATTGCTTGACTTCACATTCAAAAATATAAAAAATATAAAATTTTCTTCTTCTATTCACTTATCGCTCCTATACTGCAACATAAACATATCTCGAAAAATGCGTGTTTGGATATTTAATCATATTTAATCTTGTGTAAAAATTTAATTTACACACACCTCTTGAGAAAAGAATATATTTTTATATCCTTATTTAGTTGTTTAAAAGTTGAAAATCTTTCTTTTCAATGAAAAATGTTTAAGATATGTGCATATTTTATTGTTTTTAGTGCATATTTTACGTTTTTGAGGTCATATTTTAGGCGCCTAAAATAACTTTTTTTAAATGCATGAAGTCCATGTCCCTGCTTATGACATAGTACCTGCTTTTCGCAACAGCTGAAGATGGCTGGAATTGGAATATATAGATGTGGGCGTATATTTTCAACAAGATGGCAGTAAGTTTCCACACTTTTTCGCGTGATAAATTTTCCGACGTGTAATTTCTTGAAAACGCAACCACAATTAGCCATTGAGATCTTGTGACTTAACACCTTTAGACTTTTTTCTTTGGGACTATATGAAAGGCAGGTTAGGTCAGGTTAGGACGGGTGGTGCTATAACGCACCTTCACTCGGAGACCCAGATGGATCCATTGTGATTCCCTTCTATTGCCCATTAAAAGTTATATTAACCCCTCCCTCATTTGGTATCCAGAAGTGCCCCTATTATCCGTCATTAAGCCATTGAATTCCCATGATGAAGCCCCTGATATTCTCTAGTTTACGCTTCCCGATATCAATAATTATTTCATTGAAAAGTTCGCTCAGCCATCGAAGCCTATGACGCTGCAGCTTCGGGCAGTTGCACATAATATGTTCAATGGTTTCTAGTGCCTCTTCATCCCCGATCATCCAACAGAAATCTGGAGTGCCAGAGTGCTCTGACAGAGCAGTGGCCAAGGCGCATATCACGATTTGCATAACCTTCCTTTCCATTTCCAGAAGCAGTTTGGATCTTGATGAGTCAAGTTTTGGATATTTAGCCTTCGAGACTCTACAATACTCCCTACTTCGCCTGTTGGTCCTACTCTCTGACAGTTACTGAGTTCCCTGTAGTAATGACACCTGTCGGTAGTTTCACCGATTCATCACACATTCCCTCATCTAAAGAAAGATAAGGTCTATGACAATGGATCACAATCGGTGCAAGAGCTCAAAGATGGAATTCGTGAAATTATCAAGGAGATACATCTGCAAATGTTCGAAGTGATGATGGAGAATTTCATGAAAGGAATAAGGTACTGCAATCGTAACCATGGCGACCATTTGGCTGACACTATTTTCCATTATTAATGACGCCATCCCTCTTTTCAATTAAATAAAGACCCAGTGATTTCTCTCAAATTTAAACTAGTTCTTTTACTACGCTCTTGTACCGGTAGAATGGCAAAATACACCCCACATTCCGTCGATGCTCGCAATCTTACTGTCACCGATAAGCTTTTTCACTCTTTTATGTGTCCTAGTTTACACTATGCAAGTCTTATTGCTAAGCTGATTAGTTTGAGTAGGAGAGAGAGAGACGAGGGAAACAGAAACGTTTACACTTGCATAGTGTAAACTAGGACTGTGCGCCGTCGAGTAGCCCCAAAATATACTTTGAAGCAGCGCTCCATACATGAGAGTTATATTCCCCTTTCTCTGGCATAAATACATATAAGAGAATTATGTAAATGAAATTAGAAACTGTTGTTTTCCTCTATTGACGAACTTTGCAAGAAATAGTGCGGTATATTGCATAAAAGAGTCAGAAAAAAGAACACATGGACAAAATTCAGAAGAACTGGAAGGAAATCAAAATTAAAATTGAAATATGAGCAGCTGCTAAGAAAAATTCATTGTTCTTCAGATCATATCAACGATTCCATAATAATGTATGCCTTAGCATGTTTTTCCATTCTACGTTCGGTAGACGTTTTAAGAAATGTAATCAAAAACTTTAGACAAAGATATCATATTTTTTAAATGTCGCATGTGAACTTTAGAGCTTTTGCTTTCGATATTTTTCATATTGTAAGGCCCAAATATAGTGTCTTTAAATTTTAGCAATAAATTAAATGACAAAGATTCTGAAACAACTTTCGCTACCATTCTTGTTTTCTCTAATTTTTTAATTCTTATGTTATGTTTATTTTTTCAATAGTGTTTCAACCTGTTTTCGTTTCTAACTACTTTTCACAACACAACTACAATCATTTTATAAGTAGATTTTTAAACGTTTCATTTATTTCTGTTTTCTTCTTATTATTACTATTGGTGAGAAAAGCAAAACATGAACAAAATTAAATCCCATTAAGAATTAAATGGAAAAAAATTAGGGTCAATGAAAAAGGTTTTTAAATACGAAAAATCAAAAAAAAATTGAACAAAAAATCTGCACTCAGAAAGAAGCCCATAAAACAGCAACAAAATACTTGGTTGGTGCAACAACTCAGCAGTAGCAATAGGTGGTGGCAGCAGTAAAAATCTTAAATACGAGTGCAACAACCAACTAAAAACAAAAAAAAAGAGAACATAAAATAACAAACTCAGCAACTTGTTGCATAATCCAGTTGCATATGTAAACGTGACCAGAATAAAATAAAAACATTGTAAAAACCCTTTTTTCTGTTACGATTTTAATTACAGAAATCCCATAAACTTGTCTATAAAAACTACTGCGTTCTACAAAATGTGGTGGAGAAAAGATTAAAATGATAATTAAAACTAAACGATTATAAACACTATACAACAATACAACACAAATAAAAACATTTTTTTTTTTAATTTTTATTACCACTCGATTATCAAGTTTTGATATCATTTGAACAAGTATCGGTTGGACTGGCTTTACACCATGACCTTTTTTATGATTTTTATTTTCTTTGCTGCTAGGAGGTATGGAAAAATAAAGGAGTTGTATAAAATTCTCTAAATATTTATGATTTCATTAAATGCTCTAAAGGCCGAGGCAGACAGAATCCGTCATACGTTACACGTCTCTATCTTCAGTTGACATTTTAAGCAACAACGTAGAAGCTTGGAGACTCAGTTGTGTACTTTGCTGACGAAAATATTTAAACAGCTTCAATAGGTTTGTTCCTCATTTTATTTATTAAACTTAAGTTTTTATAGCTTTGTTATTTGTTTCGCGATACAGGAGTTAGGACATGATTTTCGTAACAAAAATAATCGACACTATTACAGTTATAAATTTATTTTTGTTTTGATTTCTTTGTACTTAAAAGCAGAGTACGAAAATAAACGAAACAAATTGTTTGATTGTGCTTTGTTTCGCTTTTTGAAGAACAATTGCTCAGTATGTTGTTGCATTGTTCTTGAGCACAAGCCAGAGAACACAGGCGATCGGTTGCAAGCCGTCTAACAGCCGCCACCGGCCACAAACAATACATTAGTGGTATTCACACCAAGCTTGTTAGTTTGTTAGTCGTTAATCGTTGCTTTTTTACACGCATTTTATTTTTGTATATTTAACGCGCTACCGGATTAACATTTAACAAATTAACGACACGGCACCCGTGATAAAATAGCTGTTAGTTGGTAACTCACAATCAGCTGTTGCAGTTTCTAAATAAATATAATAAAAAAGTCATTTGTGATTTTTTTACACTTTCTCGTGGCATGTTTTATTTTTTTCAGAATAATAAATTGTGTCAGAACAATAAATCAGCTGTTTTACTACGAAAGTTACCAGACTAACAAAGTTTTAAAAAGGGGGTCGTTCACAGTTGGTAACTTTAACAAATTAACAAACTACAGAGTAACAAATTAACGAGTTCGGTGTCAATACCACTATTATTTTAATCGTACGCCTCTAGAAAACAAAATAATGGGAAATAAATGGAAACCTTTTGAAATAATTGCAGAGAACATCATAATATAATATAATTTTATTGCATTGTTACTTCACACATGAAATTTGTTTTATATAACTAAGCAGCAAAGCTATAACCGGCTGTCCTAATCCACCTCTCTTCTTTTTTTTATCTATCTTTATATATAAAAAATAATCCTTTTTTGTCACGGCATCACGCGCGAATGGCTGTACTGATACCCCACATTTCTTATTTGTCTTGTTTGTTATTATCTGAAGAAAAAGAATATGAAAGAAAAAATTAAGAAAGTTACCCGGAATAGGGTAAAACGGTAAACATTCGTGCTGTTATTTTTTAACTCTTTTTGATAAGATTGCTGTAAACACAATTTAGAATCTACTCAGTTTCTCTCTGGATGCGAACGAAGTCGCGGGAAAATGCAAGTCTTTTATTTTTGCTGCCACAAAACACAAAAACCTAAAAATCAAAACAAACAAAAAACCGACTAATAGCTGTCAAACTATTTAACGTTGATTAAAAGTTACCGAATTTTATTTATTATTTTGCGTTGGCGGAGACGTACAGAATGTGACAGAACCTGTATTTCAACCTAGTTGTCAGTCGAGAAAGGCGACGCATAACCTATGATGGATTCTATGTGATCCGGCCTTTAGTTGCCCAGCAAAACTGAGGGAGGCAATGCATTGCTTACTTGATAAGAAAAGCTTCGAAAAATGCTTCTTAAAGGACTAACGTAAGCCGGGGTCGCTAACCAGAAAACCAGTATTACTACTGTGAAGCACTTTAATAAGGCCAAAAATTCATGGCTTTTTGGAAGCCGAATGTATCGCTTCTAGCTGGCTTATCTCGAACAAAAAAATGCCTTATTCATGCGCATCAGAAAGTGATACTGTAACATTCAAGTGGTGTTCTCATCCAATAAAGCTATGGCACGCGGCAAGGCACATCAATCAGGTACCCGCGTTTCTACAACAAATATTACAACAGCAATTACAACATGTACTTTGTTGGTATAAATTACCATCTTACTTTTCAAAACAAGGTAGCATCGTCAGATTGTATGTTTCTTATAGGAAATGTCAAACACCATACAAAACTGAGCATTCGATAGGTGTTTATGGATTCCCAAATAAAAGCATGCTTTTAGGCTTATACTTATACAATCCAAATTTGACATTTGGCTTGGTATAATGACATTAGTCACGTGGTGTAGTGCTGCCACCTAATAAATGCGCCTTGGCACGCGGTATAATCCATATTGATTCGCTTTTGTGAATTTCACTCATTGTGATTGTTTAAAATGTTGTATCAGCTGAGACTGAAACTAAACAAAAAAAAAAAAAAAACAGCCGCATAGAAACCACCTGCCTTTTTGAAGTGAGCCCTTGCGATTTTAGATTTAAACAAAATCATAATATATAAAAAAAATACAAAATATTCTGTTCTCTTAAAAAATCATGAAACATACATACATGTGCCCTTAATTATGAAAGTGGTCTAAGTCATAATTTTCTTTGATCGAGATATTTAGTAGATTACATTTGAACAAATCAAAAAATATTTTTATATAATGCAACATTTTAATTTAAAGTTGTACTAGTCTCGATTAATACAAATTTATTTAACATTTGTTAAATATTTATTGAAAATATTTTAAGATTTATTTGATATTTTGAAGCAAAAATGCACATGACTTAGAGCACTTTCATAATTAAGGGCACACATACATATATCGCACCATAACTGTCGAAAAAGTTTAAGCGACATAATTTTGGAAATTGATTTTTTTACCAAAATCGATCATTTCCGATCGTAAATAATAGATTTTCGTAAAAAAAACGAGGTCCAAAATATGTGTCGGTTGAGCTTTTTTGGCGGTTATGGGTGGATATAATCCCCCTTATTGTGATTGGAGATTTTGTGGCGAAAGTCAGGCGTTTTGTAATAGATTAAAGAAAAATGTAGTTAGTTTTCTTTAATCAACTACAAATAGTCAAATTTGAAGTCGAAAATCTCCAACCGCGATAAAGGAGAATAATTTAAAAAATCAAAAAACCCGACTGCGACCAACTTTGAGACGTTAAATATCCTAAACGCTCATTTGAAATGAAAAATCATAAGAGAAATCTAACTATGACTTTAAAATACCTGTCGAATGATACCCATTTTGATATAGTTCGCCCACATTTTATTATTTTCGTATTTACAAAATGGCGTCTGTGGCCGCCATATTGAATTTTGACTACTGCCATATCTTTAGTGACACTCCCAGGATTAAAATAAATCGATCGACATGTTCGGTTTATATGGTGCCGCAATAAAACACACATACATACATAGGCTGATTAACACAATACCCTTTTTTGCGTATCGCAGCCGCGTAAAAATAGGTAAAAATTTGTGCGTGGGTGCTTAGAAATAAAAAAAAAAAATAAAAACAATCGCTTAACACTAAAATTCTTAACAATCTTTCATGTGGATATACTGCATTGACAACAAAATACGGTTCGATAGAAAACTGGTGGCTAAACGAAATGTTTTATCTGGAATTCGATCTACGATTTCGGTTCATCCGGCCTATTCTCCGGATTTAGCACCGAGTGACTATTACTTGTTCCCAAATCTGAATAAATAGCTCGTCGTATAGAGATTTGGCGCGCAACGATGAAATATCATCTGAAAATTTTAATGATTTTTTCGAAGCGATAAAAAAAATTGGTGAAAAAGTTGGACAGGAAATGGATAGAGCTCAAAGGAGTCTACGTTGATTTATTATTTTGTTATCATTTATCCAAAATTCTATGTTTCTTTAAAACAAAAAAAAAAGTCACGGATTTATTAACCCGCCCTCTAATATCATGAAAATTCATTCAATCAGCTCTTTTGGAAACAGTCGAAGATCTAAAGGTGCTTATAATAAGAACCATAAATCATGTTATTTGTCCACTTAGTCCGTTTTCTATGCTAAATATATCTTTGGAAACTTAACGGGAGCGTTGAAAATTCATCATCAGTCAATATGTTTCTTACATTCTTTGCAAATAATTTTGTTTTCATATTTTTATTTATGCTCAAAGATAATCAATCACAATGTAATGCGCCGGGACAGAGCAAAGGTTAAGTATGTATGCAGTAGTCTTACAACAAAAATTAATGCACATTTCCTCAATTCAAAAAAAAAAAAAAAATGAAAACAGCTAGTTGTTCCGTTTTACTACGTGTTTGTCAGAATATTTATAACTAACTTTAGTATTATTTGTTCAATAATAATTAATACATGTAATTTGGCTTACAAAGCGATATGAACTTTAGCCTAATCAAATCATAAATATATGAACTTATCTTGTTAAACGAATTAAATAAAATTATATTTAATTATCCGATCCGTTTTACTACACATATTTCTTGTATCAATACTTCCCCTTTTCAAAATACCTAAACGTCTGCGTACTCATTTCATATCCATTCCTCTCCTTAACGAACATAAAAGGTTTAAGAGCAACTATTAACGCGTATTATGTCAAATGCCACGAAAAACAAACAGTCAGAAACACAGATAAACGTATGAAAATAAAATAAATATGTAATAAAAACCAATAACAAGTTAAATAAGATATGTAAAGATGTTAACAAAATTTGCGCTAAAAAAGTTGTTATTTTCCTTTTTCAAAAAAAAAAAAAAAAAAAAAAAAAAAAAAAAAAAAAAAACACCTGAAATCCAATAAATTCGCAGTGAGAAAGAGGTCACAGGTGTGTGTTGAATTTGAGTACTTCTCTGAAAGGCATTAAGCATTCAGCGAATGTAATCGTTAACTTAGGGGCAGATGACTATAGACGTGCAAGCGGCAAGAGGCAAAACGGAGCAACATAAATGCATAAAAAATTAAATATTTTTCAAAAAATTATCATGAAATGAAATAGGTACATTTTCTTTTTTGGTTTGAATGCATGTTTCCTTCTTTTTCATGTTATTTACATATTATTTTATGTTCTAAGATTTTAAATCCTAAATATTTTCTTTGTTGTAATTTAAAAAAAAATATGTTGCCTTAATTGACATGTGGTGCTTTTAAACAAAATAAATTTGAAATCATTAAACATAAAATTTCAACAAAAACTTTAGGAGTTCGAACGTGAGCGATTGTAAAATTTATTTATTTCAATTTTAGGGCGCTGTGTGTATTTTATTAGCCTTTGTGCAACATAACACTTAAAATAACACCCACACAGATTTTTCGGTACGGATTTTTTAAATCAACAACTAGAAGTTTTACATTTCGAGCACATGAAGGAATTTATTCATAAATAAAAACACATTTCTGAAATAAGAAAAAGAAACTGAGCACTGAAGTGTTATGTGCAGCATGTTGAAAAATTTATGTTTTTTAAGTTGTTATCAGAGTGAGAAAGTATTTAACGAAGTAAGTGTGAACAGCATTTTTTCCAAATGTCTTCCATACAAACTGAAATTAATTAATTATGGTATTGCATTGGTTCATAAGCAGTTGGATAAGTCAGTGCCGTGTATACCTGGAAGTAGCAAAGATGCATAGAAAATACACATATTTTATTTGGGTAGGGAAAATTTACATCTTTTGCATTCTTAAGAAAAATTTATTGCTGCATTAGCTTTTAATAAAAATAATTAAAACTTTCTATTCATGGTCCAATCATATTTTAGTCATAGTTTAGTTATAAAATAGTCTGGTCAAAGTCTAGTCATAGTCCAGACATAGTCTACTCATAGCCTGGTCATAGTCTAGTCATAAAATAGTCATAGTATGGTCAAAGTATAGTCAGAGTCTAGTCTTAGTTTGGTCATAGTCTAGTTGTAGTATAATCACAGTTTAGCCATGGTCTATTCATAGCCCAGTCACAGCCTAGTCATAGTCAAGCCGTAGGCTAGTTATACTCCAGTCATAGCCTGGTCATATTGTACTCACAGGATCAAGTCATACTGTAGTCATGTTTAGGTTAGGTTAGCAGGCTGCTGGCAAGGAAAATTCGAGTTAATTTCACTTGGGTCCATTATAATGATGCCTTTGTGCTACCTGTAAGTTGAAAAGAAGATAGAGAGTGAGAGAGAGAGAGGGGAAGGAGGGTGAGAAGGGTAGAAGTAGAAAAGAGATAATAGTTATTTAAGGGAGGTGAGAGTGGGTCAAAAATTGGCCAATTGGTGACGGGAGGGGGGGGGGGTGGGAGTTAGCAGCTGTACCAGTCACTATTCCTAAAAGAAAATCTCAAGTTATTGAGCTCGATTTCCGATAACTCGGATAAGCTGCCGAAGGATATTCTGCCAAGGAGGTGCAAACGGAGATCCTTCAGAGCGGGACATAAATACAGGAGATGCAGAATACTTTCCTCCTCTTCGTCGTCATTGCAACTGTAGCAGTAGTTATTATACGGGAGACCCATACGTTTAGCTTGGGTCGCGAAGGCACAGTGACCGCTCAATGTGATCGTGGCCACGTTCCTCAAGTGCTTCCTATAGATCAACCGAAACTATTTTGACTGGAATAGTCTTGCGTCCACGCACCTAGTTTAATAAGATATTTGAGTACTGCGCAAGTCCATCCAGGGATTCGCGACATTCTTGGATATGACAAGATATGGCGCACACACCTATGAGGGACTTAACAGCAGATTTGCTGTCAGTTATGATATGGATATCTCTATTTGAAATACGATAGAACCTTAGCTGGTGTATTGTTCGTTTAATGGCAGATAACTTTTCCTCTACTCTAGTCATAGTCTGGTCATATTTTAGTCATAGTCTTATTATAGTTTATTTTTGTTCTTGTTAATGTTGAACGTATTAATAGTGGACCCACGATAACTTCTTAAGCATCTCATCAGGGTGGATAGTTTTGTTAGTTTTTTTTTTATTAGTTTCTTTATTTAAGTAAAAAGGAGTTAAGTCATATTTTACTGTTTTGCAGGAGAGCAGTTTTAAGCGTATAGTCCATACCCTACCCAGTCATCAAAAGTGTTGTCTAACATTTTAAAAATAAATGTAAGATTAACCTACTAGAGGGCTGCGTAAACAGTCTTGAAAAGTAAATATGTCTTGTTTTTTAAATGTATTGTCGTGGCATGTATTATACTAAACCAATAATAAATGATTCCATTTGCAAAAAAGTTTCGTATATAAAGCAGAAATTTACATCAACTGACACCAAACACAAAAGAACGCTGATGATGAAGGTTTAGTGGCCTTCGAAAACGGCTAGTTGTTTCGTTCGACTATGTATTTGTCAGAATATTTACAACTAACTTTGATGTTATTTGTTCATTAATAATTATCACATGTAATTTGGCTTAAAAAGCGATACGAACCTTAGCCCGTTCAAATCACAAATATAGAAACAAATGAAGTCGTTTTATAAGCAAAACAATATGGATGAGTGTTTTTAAGCGATATCGCGAAGACTTCTTGTTCGCAACAAACACTCAAAATAAGTAGTGTTGATATGTGTATGCTTGTTATTTTGCACATTATACGTTTGAGTGTGTGTGTGTGTGTGTGTGTGTGTAAGATGCAGATGGTAAGCTATTCACCCTTATTCCAGTTGTCGACATCGACGTCACTTTAAGACAATACCAAAAAACTGGCGCTTGTTTACACGTTCTATTTCCGTACCCTAAAGTCTAGAAAATATCATAAATCTGCCAAGAGGATTAAATTGTTTTCGACAACTGGTACACAAGCCCCAATTTTTTGGTATTGTGTTAAAGTGACGTCGAAGTCGACATCTGGAATAAAGGTGATTATGTGTTTAAAGCGCAGTATTCACGGTCAAAATGCATGATACAGCATCGTGTACGTGTGCATGAAGAACTCAGCACACACGTGCATGCATGGCATGATAAATTAATAGCATATTGTTACAATCTAATTGTAAGGCAATTATCAAACTATCTACATACAAAAACTTTTTGCGTATAGAATTTGACAGTTCTTTGTATAATCCAATGAATTGAGTAGTTTATCTTGTTATGCTTGTGTTGCATACATGCATGTGCAAAAATCAAAAAATTTAGATTTTGCTTCAAGCATCGTCATGCATTTTGACCGTGAATAATGCACTTAAGGGAGGTTTTTTAGAGCAAGCGAATACAAGTAATGTTAATGCGTTTGTATGTGTGTGTGTGATCTATACACACAACGTGTGTGCGTATGTAATTGCATGACGTTTGTATGCGTATGAAGAAGCAAGCATCACAAATTCTTCATGAAGTATTTTCTTCTTTACTTCTATACCTGCAATAACTGAAACAAACTTCTTGCAAACATTGTTTTTTAGCGTTTGTTTTAGAAGATTTCACTGTAGTAAAGCATAACCTACTTCGAAGCCCATTTTAAAAGCATCTTATATTTACGCTTGTCTTAAATTTTTAAAATTTTTGGTAAGAGGCAGGCAATTCAATTTATATGTGGTCAAATATTCGTCGTACATCTATAATTGCCTAACGTGCACACTATTTTCAAACACGATTCAAGTTAATGATTTAATTGCACCTGTAGAAAAAACATTTCGAACTTGACTGTTATTAATTTCAACTTACAAGATTTGGCCACCACAGGTGGTAGTGTAGTGTTTGGTAGCAGTTCGTGGCCATGGTTTTGATAAAGTTTTGTTTTTTTTTTCAATAATTTCTTATTTTGGTCATTTCGTTAACAAGTTTTTTAGGTGATTTTGAACGGCGACAAGAGTACACGATTTCTTTGCTCAAAGCTGCCAAGTATTCGCTGCCATCACTTCTCTTGCAGTATTTTATTTAAGTCAAGTGAAAGGCGCGGCTTTTTGGATTTTTACGATGCGTGAATAGTTTTTTTAAATTCCCTAAACTGACAACGTGTTTTCTCTTGCTTTTTACAATATATAAAAAAAAATGTTTTAAAGGTAATTTCTATTTTTGATTGATGATGTTTCGAATGTTTTGTTTTCTTTTCTTTTACTTTTTATTGTACAGACAGACAGACGGGCATGTATTTATTTTTATACATGCAACAGCAAAGAAATTCAAAGAAATGAAATGTAATAAAATCGTTTAGTAAAATTTTAAACATTCAATGCAACATTACACAGTATTTTCACTTTTGAGCTGCTTTAAAGCTAAAAGCAAATATTAACAGCTAAAGAAAACAGAAATTTTGTTTTAAAAACAAATAAATAACAAAACAAGTAAAAGTATTTCTTTTATTGCAATAAATAGTACATACATATGTACATAAATCTCATTGAAACTCATTTCAAGTGGACGGCAAATAGAGCGGAAAAAATGTATCTTTGAAATCACGAAGTGCAAATTTGATGAAATGCCACCGCGAAGGGTCATCCTAAAGTGATGAACGAAGGAATTTTTATTTTATTTATCCTTTACTAAATTTCAAAGCTATTGAATTTCTTTTTTTTCTGTATCATTTCAACAAGTGTTTTTTTTTTTCTTTCAGTTTCACAAACTCTGGCCAATTTGATGCTTCAGCTTCGGCTCATGTAACAATAGAAGTTGTACAAGGTTAAAAATACAGAGCAACTTAATGTAGCTTTTGAATACAAATGAAAACAGAAAATGTAATGAAATAAAAATTCATTATGTTGAGATCAGCAGTGCTGCACACCTCACAGTGGGGTCAACTAAAAAAATATATGGCAATAAACACATAATAATAGTGGCAGGAAATGCAAATTGTACGGATAATTAAGAAATTTCTTTTTTAAATTTTTCTTTCACACCAGTGCCCCCAAATCATTGGAAGAAAGAGTCCACAGTAGAGATGGGCTCGTGCCGTGTTTTTTCCGTGATACGAACATGCACGACTCAACACGAAGTGTACGTGACAAAAAATCTGATTTCGCTCGTGTTCGGTTCGTTTCGTTTTGAGCAAAATTGACAGGAAAAACACGAAACGATTTTAAATGTAATATATGTATGAATGAATTTCCATTAGAGAAAAAATTTAATAAAGGTGTTCACGTCAACTATTGCAACTGTGCAAAAATGCATAATTGCACTTTCTGACGTGAGCAACCCATTTTGTTTAGTTGTCTAAAGCAACGCAATATGTGCATAGATATGTATATTGTACTCGTATATTTCTTAATTCTTAAAAGAAACGAAGAAAACGAAGTGTTGTAGCTTCTATAATTAATTCTGTAATTAATTCACTAATAAAAATATCAATATTAATAATATTGGTATTATTTAACAAAATTCTAATAACAATTTGACCCATAGGTCTTTTGAAAATAACAAAATTATGTATGTATTTGTTATATTAAAATCGAATTTGAAGATTTCTTAATAAGACTTTTTAAAAATATTTAAATTTTATAGTTTTTTAATTAATTTATTTGTATCGAAAATATCTTGAACCACTTGTTTTTTCATTTAAAAGAAAAACATTAAAGGTGGAAGTACATAACTCGCGTTCAATGCGCTAATGCGATACATGCGGCTGTCAAAAAAGTTGAAATAGTGTGTTTTCATAAGGCAAGTTACATAGAGAAGTTCGCGACGCGCGTGCCTCGCAAAAAGTTGAACATTCTTCAACTTTCATGCGTTGTATACAAAATGACAGCTAGTGTTACCAAATTCTTAAGCTAATATACACAAAAATGATAAGAAATTAATTTTTGTATTAAACAATGGATAAAAAATGCATTAAATATTTAAAGAAAAATAAAACGTAAATGCAAGACAAAAAAGCGTTGCCACGTAACGCGTGGTATGTACTTCCAGCTTAAGGTATTTCTGGGTTGTAATTTGGTGTATGGTTGATTTTATAAGTACTTTTTGTCCATTTTTTTTTTGGATTGGCAATGCCATAAAAAGTTGCACAACTTTGCAAAATTTACTCTGATAATCTTGCACTTATGCCGGCCATACACTACACAAGTTCAGTGCTCAAATCTGGAACTGCGTAAACTAAGCTTGTGACACACACTATACAAGTAAACTGTGCAGTTTTTATTTTAAAGCTATAAGTGAAGAATACAACATGTGCAAATACTGCTCTATTTTATTAATTGCTGTGGCAATAAAAACAGCCTAAATCCTAAATGTGTTAATCTTTTTAACAGCCATTTCTCTATTTGCATCGGGGTATTTTTCCTTCAGTTTATTAATTAATTTTTCGTAGGCTTCGATTTTCATAATTCTATTGCTATAATCACTGCTTTTAATGCGCCATAATGCAGGCGATTCTTTGTATAATTCTAGGAACTGTGACCAGAATATTTTTTCTGCGCTCATTTTTTGTTTTTAACTCTTAAAAATCACGACAAAACTGAGCGTTTGCAACATACACTACACAAGTTCACTGTACAGTTTTCAAACTTGAGCAAATATCAAAATCGTTTTGATATTTACTCAGTTCACTGCGTAAATAGCACAACCGCCCCCATACACTACACAAACGCACTGTACAGTGCCAGACTTGAGCACTGAACTTGTGTAGTGTATGGCCGGCATTATTCAGACCCTGAAAATTTTGCACCATTTGTGCAAAATAATTTTCTATGTGGTTGTTGTTATATTTTTTGAAAATTTTGCAATTTTGCTTTTCTGCAACAGTGCAACTTTGACGTGAATACCTTTAATATTTTGTATCGTCAAACACACAACACCAGCATATTTGTTGATATTGTATGGGCCTCTGAAGCATAAAGTTCTGTACGTAAACCGATAGTATCAGCTGTGGTGCCAGAGTGTGGCAGCAAAAAACTACTTCCAAAAAATATTGGCGGCTATCATGTAAATAAACAAAAACTAATTCACATCTTGTAAAAACCAACCATAATCATACTAAAAATACTAGCGAGATCCACTAAGAGATATTGTATTAAAAAAAAAAAGTGTGTCAACTGGCAGTGCCAACTCGGTGCAATATTTTGAAAAGCGACTCTTGAAAACAATCAATGAAATCTTCTGATCTACAATTCCATACCAATAATATTTCGTGCGTGCTGTGCAGTATCGTGTTGACGAAATTTTTCGCGTGCGTATTTCGTACGTGTTGAGCGTCTTGGTATTCGTGTTCGTGTCGTGCTAAAAAAATTCGACACGCGCCCATCTCTAGTCCACAGTGCGAAAAGAGAGATGTGAAAAACAGAAATTTGAAAAAATGCTTTTAACGTTCCTGTTCCACTATACACCATCAACGTCATCATGATATTTCTATGGTTATTGAGGCTTTTCTTCCAACAATGAAAAGTGAAACATAAATAAGCATACAGCAAACAAATACAACAATGTAAATAACAAAAGCAATCCGAAGAATTGAATTAAATTTAACCCGCCATTATTAAAAGCAGCCAATTTAAAAAGAAAAAAGAAATCTGTATGCAACAGCAAAAAGAAAACTTTACAAATTAAAACAAAAGATCACAAGGCCAAGAATGCAACATGGAAACAACAACAACAGCAACAGCAACTTTTTGTGCAACAACTCCAACTTAAGAAGAAAAATTCAACCTCATGAATCGTCTTAAAATAATAATAAACAATCTTTACGCCGCCTAAAAAAACATGTTCCTACATTTGTGTCTGGGTTTTCTGAGGCTGTGGCTGATGATATGGCTGTAGCATCTGACTCGTCTGACTGCTGCTGCTTGCCTGGTTGTTTGGCTGAAAATGTCGTCAGTCGCTTAATGTGTGTGTTGTTTATGTTTCGTGGCTGCTCTCTACTAAACACATTCATTATTGGATTGGCTGCCTCTTGACTTCATGAAACTAAGGAATGCATTTATTTATTTAATACGAGTACATATTTAGGTACTATTTGTTATTTGAACAGAGCGAATTGTTCAGGAAGTAGTTTTAGTGAAAATTGCGATTCAACGAAAAAATCCCCTTTTATGGTGAAAAATAAATTTTTCTTGCTAAAACTCTTGTCTGTCTTTTTCTGTGACACATAAGAGTTTTGGTAAAAAATTTTTAATTTTCTGTTTTCTGTTCTGTGTACACAGAACAAAATCTCTTAGGTTAATCTAACCAATTTCAATTGTCAAGTTAATTTAATTGTTGTTGTAATTTCAATTAGCCAAATTTCCTCTGGTTAATGTAACTAACCTGGATTTGTTGTTTAATTTTTAAAGCAAACAATACGATTTAGATTAAAAAAAACTATTTTCTTAGTTGAAACCAATTTAAAATATTTATTGAATTAATATACAGGGTGGCGCAGAATGAGCTATATGGTTTGAATTGTTTATAACTTTTTGAATTATTATTCTCTTTTTTTTGCATTTTGTGAAGAAGACTTGGGGAATTAATTGCGAATCATTACACGATCGAACTTTGCCCAAAAATAATTGAATTTTATTTTTCAAAACAACAGTCTATTGTGTTGACACAGCGTCATCATATTAATGTGCGCATTGCACCCACAGCGTCAGCAATAAACCATTTGATTGGAAATTTTCGTCAACATGAGTCTGTAAGAACCCTTCCTAGTGCCGGAAGAACACCTACCGTGCACACTGGTCAAAATATTGAAAGTGTCTCAATCTCTGTCAGCGGTGGTGCATATCGGACGATGTTGGCAAATTTTGTTAGGCCAGCTGTGAAAAACCATCAAAACAAACAAAACCAACATTAAAAATGAAATCATGTCCATTACACCCGAAAATTTGCGAAAAGTTATGGAAAATATGCTAAAAAGAGCACGTATGTATTAAAGGGCTGCATTTGTATACTTGTTTGTATAGCCAAAACAAATTACCATGGTATGTACCATATAATTGTAGTGTGAGCGACAGAACTAGTATGAGAGTTATTGGGTGTGCGTGCTTTTCCAAATTACAGTACAATTAAAAACAAAAAACAATTGCTTATTGTATTGCTGCTGAGCAACTGTTTGTATATGTTTTTGCTCAAAAATACATATTGTAATACAAATATATGAAAAAACCATTGTTGAAACAAATGCATGATGAGCAGATGTATGTGCGGACGTTCGTTATGTTTTTGTGGCGCAGCCAAGTATAGAGAGAGAGACAATTTTGCCCTGAGAGTAATTACACATGAATATCGTGTGTCATTTTTTTGTATTTGCTGCTCATGTGTTTCATGTATCATTTACTTACATATGTATGTGAAATTTTGCTTTTATTCATTCATTCATCAGCCATGTACATTTTTTCTCAACACATCAAAAAGCACTTATCATGATACAATAATACAGGTAGCCGCGAGTCTACAACAAATGTACAACAAATAAAACAACAGTGATTTTTATTGCTGTTTTGTGATTGACAAGAGAGGAAAACAATATACATGTACTTGCGTTTTCTCTTGGCTTTGCAAAGCATGTTTGTATTAGTACAGTTTTAATAGGCATTGTGCGCGTGTGTTGGTAAAACATAAGCACAATTTGGCAGATCAAATCACAAAACAAGCAAAACAGCTGGCGCTTCGCGGTTACCTGTATAATTGTATCATGGCACTTATGGTAAAAGCAGTTGTATCTGTCTTATTTGTTTTAGAAAAACAAATACAAATAAATGTGTTGTTTTCATTTGCTCATTGCCCAACCATACAATAATTGCTTAAAAAAAATCAACATTTACAACTAGTAAAAGAAACGCTAAATAACATATTTCTTCATACCAGAACCAAAAACACGCAAACCTGGTGCAAACAGATATATCTGTGCAATGCTGTAGTATGTATGCGCGAAGCAGAAAATGAACATCACTTACAGGATATCATTTTTTAAAGCTAATTGCAAAAAATTCGCCAATAATATACTGTATTTAAAAAATATAATAATCGCATAAATAAAAAAAGTTATAAACCATTTAAACCATATAGCTCATTCTGCGCCACCCTGTACTTATTTATCCCTTTCAGACCTACCTTAATCGATTGTGCGATCTGGCTTGATTGACCTCAAAATACATTAAAAAATTATTTTTTTGTCTATTAACCGGCAAGCAGTGATTGTGAGGTCTTGTTTCTTTCTCAAAAAATAAGAGAAACAAAAAAAAAACAACATAAAATAAAAAATACAGCCTAAGTTTCGTTGTGTCTTACAAGGAGTGTACACATGCGTCCACAAGGTGAGTGTTTTCGTAAAATATTTTTGATATATGCTCTAAAAATTACTGCTGGCAAGATCAAAATGAGATTTTTCAACAATTCAGTGCATTCCTGGTGGTATTGTGTATAGTAACAAGTAGCCAGTGTTCAAGGAAATTCAGATAGCACAATTGTGTTGATCAGGCACAAGATGACATTTTGCTTTATGCTCACGTTTGTGTTATCTGATGTTGACTTCAGTGACGAGGATAATGCTGCTGACGAAATCTGGATGTCTTTAGATGAAAATGCAGAAAAAGAAAATAATGAAAGCATTGAAAATATTTACATGTTTGAGTCTACCAATAACAAGCCAGATAGACCGATGGAACAACTAATCTCCCCAGATATAACATTGTTTCATTCCCGAGTATTGAGCTTCCGACATCATCGTGTTATCAACAAGAAATCATCCACAAAACTCTGCCAGAATATCTAAATAAATATTTTCTAAAAACCCATTATCAATGAGTATAATAAATAGGGTGGTCAGGAAGTGAGCTGTATAGCTTCGAGCATTAAATGGTTCTACGAATGCGCGATCGCATTGGGATGGCTTGTTCACCCGGCGATCAAGGTATACTGGTCCTACAAATATAGAGTTTCTCTCTTATTTATCTCCATGTACAATGATAAATTCCTGGAACTTAGACCAAATATGCACTTTTCAGACTATTCCGAACTATACTCAATAAATAAACGATGTACGGACAGTTCAATTAGTCATCGAAATAGTTGGAAAATGGTGAGAGAATTTGTCAACTGAGATCACAAATTATTCAATTTATGAACAAATGATTCATTCCCTTTAATGGGAGGTGTACTACAGGAAAAGTTACTCGTATTATGTCAAAGCCATGACCAGTTGTATTGCAAATCTGGTATGCACAACTTTTTATGGTAGTTGACTTCCAAGTTTTTCAGGGAGCTGGAACGTTTAAATATTTTGTATTTAGATAGATTTTTTACAGTAATTCCACTACCTATGTCTGCCAAAGATCCTGTTGGTAAATTTGAAGGATAGAACAAAAATCTTAAGCACCGTTGCCCGGCCAAGTTATTAAAAATTAAAACGCTTTTAAAGGTCTGGAGTATTACAGGATTAAAATAAAAACTAAGAAATGTATTGTCGAAGTATTTTTCCTTTTTCCTGATCTAGCGATATATAACTAACTCTTCAATGTAATACAGAAAATAATGCAAGCTTCTTGGATTACCTAGACGTAAAGTATAGTACTTTTTACTATCAAAATGGGGACAGGTATAGTGTTAGAGTCTTCTTTGAGGTTTTTGGGATACTGTGTTTAACAAAAAACAAAGACTGCTTCGAGAAATATTGCTTAAAATTTAAATTTATCTAATAACTTATGTATACATTTGCATTGATTTCAAACTGCATTAAATTGTTTTTTTTTTTGTTTATTTTTTAACTAATAATTTTTCTTATATATTATCATTTGGTTTATTTAATATTTTTATGCAATGATCTGAATATTTTTAAGGTCAAAACATCACATTTGATAATAAAACGAATAAAATATTTTTAATAATGGGTGTTTTTTATTGAGGTATAGAACTTTAGTTGGCATCACTTTTTTAACTGGCGGCCATTTTGTCAGCTGTCAATTGATTAATATTTAGTTTGGTTTGCCATTTCATCATGAACAGGTTGACAAAAGAACAACGCTTGCAAATCGTGCAAATTTATTTCGAAAATAATGGTTCAGTTCGCGAAGTTTACCGCAAGCTCCGTCCATTTTATGGTCGACATAATCGTCCATCAGAGCAATTAATTCGGTTAACCATGGATCGTTTTCGCACTACGTTTACTCTATGTGATAATACGCATCCGCAGAGACGTCGAACAGTGCGCACCGAAGAAACAATTGCCGCTGTAGAGCAAAGTGTTGAAGAGGACCCGAATGAATCGATTCGCCACCGTGCACAGCAATTGGAGCTTTGTCCATCAACTTTATGGAAGATTTTGCGCAAAGATCTTGGCTTGCGACCTTACAAGATCCAGCTTGTGCAAGAATTAAAGCCGCGAGACCATGCAATGCGTCGTGATTTTGGTGTATGGGCCGAAAATGAGATTGATCTCGATGCTGATTTTCATCGCAAAATTTTGTTCAGTGATGAGGCTCATTTTTGGTTGAATGGCTACGTCAACAAGCAAAATTGCCGCATTTGGAGTGAAGAGAATCCACATGAGACCCTTGAGACGCCATTACATCCACAAAAACTGACTGTTTGGTGTGCTCTATGGGCTGGTGGAGTCATTGGGCCATACTTCTTCCGAAATAATGCTGGAGAGTCAGTTACCGTTAATGGAGACCGGTATAGAGCCATGATAACCGACTATTTTGTTCCCGAATTGGATGGCATGAATGTGGATGAGTTGTGGTTCCAACAAGACGGCGCTACATGCCACACATCGCACGTCACAATCGATTTATTGAAGGAAACATTCGATGAGCGCATAATTTCGCGGAATGGACCTGTCAATTGGCCACCAAGATCGTGTGATTTGACACCATTGGATTATTTTTTTTGGGGATATGTGAAGTCGCTCGTCTACGCCAACAAACCAGAAACGTTAGGGGACTTGGAAGCCAACATTCGTGGCGTTATTGCCAACATACGGCCCCATATGCTCGAAAAAGTGGTTGAAAATTGGACCTGTAGAATTGGCTTTATTCGAGCCAGCCGCGGCGGCCACATGCCCGAAATCATATTTAAACATTAATGGCATAAAATTATCCTTCCAATAAAGCCAAATTGATGGACATTAAAACGATTTTCTTGTGTTTTATTTCAATTCGAAGTTCTATACCTCTAAAAAAAACACCCTATATAATTCAAAACATTTTTTACATGTTATGACCGAGATGACACAATTGTGAGATGTCCTTTTCACAAAAAAGGACCTTTGAAAACGTTTCTGTAAGCAAACTTTTGATAATGATGATTTAAAGGAATTTATACACAAAATAATGTTCAGGTCTGAAAGGGTTATATGTAGTTTAAATACTTGAAGCATTCTATCGCCGTCAAAATACAATCACAGAGAGTCAGCCAGTGGAAGAACTTTGTAAGTAAACGAGCGGAATTGTCGAAATGCAACAGAGGTACAAAAAAAAACCTATTTTGATAACCTATAAAATTTGAAAAAAAAAATATCATCTTGAGTTTACTTGTGAGACATTTGTTTGCTCTCCTTGAAACATTTATTATTTTTTCACTTACAACGTGACTCCGCGGCCTTCAGTTGTTAAAAAAAAAAAAAAAAATAATTTTTTTTGCTAAAAATATGAGAAATTTATTGTTTATAACGTTACGTTTCATCATGTGGAGTGAAGTTCAATTTTTTTTAATAGCCAATTCTGTAACTGCATATTATTATAATATTTTGCACCAGGGACCGAAAATAATTGTTATTTTTTTATTTGAAATGAAAAGGTTACCGAAAAATGTGTTTTATTTGGTTTGGGTTATTTTAAATCATTATCGTGAGAGATATTTTATTTTGGTTATTGTAACCAATTAAAGTGAGAAATATTTTTTTTTTTTGGTTACAAATAACAATTATAGCAACCAAAAAATTTTTTTGGTTACCAATAACTATTATCTAAAGAATTTAAGTTTTTTGGTCATTGCTGCCTAAAATATGGTATTTAAATGTAAAAGAAGCATTTGTAAGGGGTTATGCAGGACAAAAATTGGCAGTTTTATGAAAAAATATTTATCAATTTCATAAATATAGTAATTAAGGTGTTTAAACTAGTTATTTTGCTTTTACTTTTCTTTTCGACAAAATGTCCAATTATTATTATTATCAAACATTATTTATTGCCAAAAAAAAAAAAAATTGTAATTCGCAAGGGATTAAAATAATGGAAAATATCCCCAAAAACTGATTATATAGACCGCAAAAAGGCAATAGCTCGAGAATAGGCTTACAACATATATGTAAATCCAGAAAGCTTGCAAAAATTTGAATATCTGTAAAAAATATCCGTAGATTTTAAGAATCAAAAATAATCTCATGTGCAAAAAATTGCGAAAATTCGCAAAAACTTGGTAACATCAAAAATATATCCAAGTCTGATAAAAATAGTAAAACTGCAATAAAACAAAGAATTGTGAACAATCACTTTTACTGCAAAAATTGCCAAATTATAAAAATTCGCACTAAATTTCTAACATCAAATAGATAGATGGATTAAATTAAAAATCGGAAAAATGGCAAGATTTGGCTTAAAATCACTTTTATCGCGAAAATTGCAACAAAAGTGCAAACAACCCCGAAATTGTTAAGTGAAATTATGAGGAATGCCAAAAAATTGGCAAAATTAGCGAAAATTTGCTATCAAATTAAAATTAAAAAATTAAAGTTATGCACAAGAGCAATAAGTTTTGTTTAAAATTACCTGATTCGCAAAACTTACTGAAATTCGCAAATAAATCCTGAAGCCCTAAAATTTAAAAAGGGCTCGAAAAAATTTGTTTTACATATCGGATGCAGGTAGAAGTCGTTCAATAATTTTCTAAAATACCGTATTTTGGGTAGCAATAACCAAAAAATTTAAATTATTTAAATAATTGTTATTCGTAACCAAAAAATTTTTTTGGTTGCTATAATAGTTATTTGTAACTAAAAAAATATATTTCTCACTTTAATTGGTTACAATAACCAAAATGAAATATATCTTACGATAATCGTTGATTATAACCATTATTTGAATTAATCAATTTTAATGGTTAAATATAACCTTTTTAGGGTTCCGTACACCAAAGGTGAAAAGGAACTCTATTGTTTTCGCTACGCTGTCCGTCTGTCCGTCACACGGTATTTTCTCAGGAACCGTAAGAGCTACGGACCTGAAATTTGGACACAGTATGAAGAACCTTGGCCGCTACAACAACAAATACATGAGAATTAAAAATTAAAGGGTGTTCCAAAACGAGCAACGAAAGATGTTAAAATCCCATGTAATATACATACAATTGTATATTGAAACTTGAAATTTGTAAAATTAGTGTATTTTTATTATATAGACTACAACAATTAACACTAAAATTTAAAAAAATTAAAATTAAAAAATGGACCACCCCATCAGTTAATGCAATTTTGACTATGTAATTTTGACAACTTGCTATATCTTGGAAACCGAAAGAGGCAAACACTTGAAATTTTCAAAAACGGTAAAACTAAAAAACCGAAAATTATAAAATCGCCAAACCAAAAAAAAATCGCCGAAAATTAAAAAAAAAGTCGCCATAACGAAAAAAATCACCAAAATTAAAAAAAAAATTCTAACACTAAAATAAATCGCCAAATTCGAAAAAATCGCCAAAATGAAAAAAACGCCAAAATGAAAAAACGCCAAAAATCGAAAAAAATCGCCAAAACGCGAAAATGTCGCCAAAACTAAAAAAAAAATATATAAAAAAATCGCAAAAATGAAAAAATCGCCAAAAATAAAAAATCGCCAAAATGAAAAAACGCCAAAAACGGAAAAAATTGCCAAAACAAGAAAATAAAGTGTTCAAACTAAAAAAAGAGCCAAAACTTAAAAAAATCGCCAAAACTGAAAAAACGCAAAAACCGCCAAAACAAAAAAAAACTGAAAAGATCACAAAAACGAAAAAAAAAATGCCAAACCTATATATTATATAAATTACATATCTAGTGTTCGTACGGAACCCTCCGTGCGCGAGTCAGAGTCGCACTTTACTGAATTTATTGTCATTTCTCTTATAACTGTTATATCCCTGTTTTGCACACATTTTTAATAAAAATGTGATATGTAATTAAATTTAATATCTTCTTGGTTAATTCAACAGAATTACAGCGTACAAACAATTGAAAAAAAAACTAAGCCTTAAGTATAAAGTAGGAACCAATTTCAGTGGTCTAGACACACGATAGTGCGCCAGGTTAAGTTGGTTCCGGCCCTTACAGATGGTGTGCATATTTACACGAAGCCATTCGACCTGTTCTTATCCCCTTAAAACTTTGTCCTTTTAATCCTAAATTGATGAAACTTTAAAGATGAGAAGAACTCATGGAAGTAAAGTCACAAAGGAAGTTTGAAAGTTCTTATGAAATCTTCCTGAGAAATTTAGGTACCAAAAGTGCATATTTTAAGATATACTCACTAACTCACTAAGCACTTGCCCTAAAGCTATAGAGCTGAAATATCGTGCACAAGTAGAACATAAGGCTCGGAATTAAAAATTAAATTTAAGGATTTTAACTCAAGCGAAAAAAGTGGGCGCAATCAAGCCCATAAAAGCTAAAAGTTAAAATTTGCGCTAGAGAGGTGAAATTTGATACATAAGTAAGTCTAGATGAGTGACTAACTAAAAATAATCTTGAAACCCACTCCACTCGTCGGTATCAACCTATTTAGAACCGTATCCAAGTACTAAGACACGGTCATTGGCACTAGATCCAACCCGTCGCATTGCACGCAAAGAAAAAATATGGTTGAGGTAACCATAATCAAACCGCAACATACTATGATTGAATTATATGGTTGCAGTCAAATCATATTATTGTTAATAGAAAAGCAAACTTTAAATAATATTATCTGAGTTAATAATAATATTATCTACAAAAACAATAAACATTGTTACACCTAATCTTAGTACTGTAAATATGACAACACTATTGTTAGATGTGACTAAAATATAATTGAGACTCACCATACTATGATCTAATATTATATTAATATTGTTAAATACGACCACAGTATTATTTAATATAATAATACTATTTTGTTTTTTTAATCATATATTTAATGTAGAAACAGCTGTGCGTTAAATTCGAAATAAAAATAAATAAATATTGTTGAAATAAAATGTATATATAGATATGTATACTTACACAAAATACAGATATGTCTGTATAAAGAGATACACAAATGCTTATAATATAAGCATTATATTTTTATTAGTCTAACATTTTGTATATACTTTATTTATTTATTAATTTATTTAGCACCACGTGTGCACTACCGATAGCTTACAAACGAAATACTGAACTGACAGATGTTTCTGAAAAATATTTTTTTTAAACTCAACATAGTATGGTTTTGGATAACATTATATTGTTATTTACATCATATTATTTTTAAATAATAATACAAATTATGTAGTTGTCATAAATTTTTAACAAAACTATATTGTTAAACTCTAACCATATCCCACTTTTTTATGGATGTGATAATGTAATTATTGAATTCAAACATTACTCTGTTTATCGTAACAAAATAAATGTTTAAAATAACAATAATTAGTTTTCAACGAGCACACATTTGTTTCAGAGAACATAATATTGTTTTCTCAACCATTCTACAACCATATCTTTTCTTTGCGTGTGAAATGTCTGATAAGGTCACTCAAAGCAATCTCTGATAACTTTGAAAAATCTTCTAGTACATGACTGCCTCGAGAGATGCAAAATTGGGCATTCGCAAATAAAGAGGAAGAATGTCTCTGCATTGCTTTCTTCACAGAACTCACTATAGGACAGCATAAATTAATTTACTACAAGCAAGCACTAGGACAAAAAGAAGCGCTTCGGTAGCGCGGAAAAGCACACAGTGCATTCCCTCAAATACTACGAAGTTGGACAGCTGTTTATACTCAAATTCTCAAAGTTTTTTATAGTGAATCCTCTCTCGCTTCCAAATTAAATTTTTTATTGCGAGTTTCGATTTTTTATTTTTTAATTGAATGGTGTACGAAAATAAATATGTGCTTCGGTAGATCAGTGGGTAGTGTTCTAGCCTAACATACGGAGATCGTGGTATCGACTCCTTATTCAAGGCGCCAACAAAAAGTATTTGATTTGATATTAGCCCAATTCACAATCTTGTGCAAATGGCCTTACATCGTTGCACGTGCAAAATGGTATAGTAAACTAATAATTGTTACGTGGTGAGTATCAGTATACTATACCATTTTGCACATGCAACGATGCAAGACCATTTGCACAAGATTGTGAATTGGGCTATTGTATTTAATTTTAATAATAATAAAAACGTAGTATTGGAAATTAGTCTAAGAGTAGATATAAAATTCTGATCTAAGGAGCAAAGTTTTTAATTATTTACATATCTTATACACTTTCAGAAGCACATACCTGGTTAGCTACGAAGTGGGATATCACGAAGAAAAATGTGTGAAAAAAAAATTATGCCGAAGCAGGTTGGTAAGCGAGAGTTATAATCTCCATCCCTTACCAACCTGCTTCCAGCTAGACGATGTTCATACAGTTTCTACTTCTTAATTGTATTCAAAGTCTATCATTGTAGCAAGGTCACATTTTCTCTGCAATCTTGCACGTGCCTATATTGTATCATATTTATTCAGCCTTATTCTCGTAGATATAATGCCTGAAGATGCAGTTTATAATATTATCTAACGGCTGTGCCCTGCATCTTCCTATCGATCAGCACCCTAGCTGCTTCTCTTACAGCCTAATCTTTTACCTGAAGTACACTGGCTTCGTTAGGGAGACGGAAGCAGTATTTTATCCCAAGATCGTCTAAAAAGACCCCAGAGCTGACACCGCAGACATTTCTCGATCCATCACTGTATATTCTGACGTCGTATTCCGTTACAATTGTGCCTTTCTTCCATTCTCATAAGTACATATAGAACATATATCGTTACCTTAATATAGAAAGCCCTTAAGGTAACGATATACTTTATGGTTCACATATTAATATTGTGGAAATTACACACAGAATAACATACATACATACATACATACATGCATATCTACGTATGTAAAAAAGAAAGAACATTTTTTTAATTTATTTACCTTGCTGCTACACGTTCAATAAATTGCTTTAAATTTTTTCACACGTACATATGGTTTGTCAAAATTTGCTAAAATTGAAGTTGTGACATAGGCTGCAAGCAATTTGATTACCAATTTTATGTTCAAAATGCCGTCGTCGAGTAAACAGTTAAAAATTTTCGCCTACATATTTTATTTCAGCAAAGAAAATTACTTCTGTCTTAAATTTTTTTACAAACTGTTGTTAAATAAAAGAAAAATTGAATGAAGCGTTGAAAGTAAAATTGAAGTCTACCTGGTATTCAATTCCCAAATGTATGAGTGTGGTAGTAAAAAAGCGTAAATGTATTGAACTTTGAAACAAAAATTTAAGAAAAAATTTAACGTTTAGCCTCCAAGTTAGGGAATTTTACTATCAAGGAATTTGGCTTGTTTATCATACCTGATCAGAGATGGAAAATGGCTTTCTTGTATTGGTTAAATAGAATTAAAAAATAATGAAAAATTCATAAAAAAATACATGAAACTCTGTAAAAAAAAGTTTTCATATTAAATGTCGAATTTTAAATTTTGTAATTTAAAATATCAAACAAGAATGTCCAAACTATATCAGGAAAAGTACTATTGTACATAACTTCCATACATTCCGATATAAATAAAATTGTATGGCAAGTTTTTGCTGGTAAAATCGTTTTACTAGCATTTACTTTTTCGGATTTGTAAATTTCTGCCTTACTCTTACTCTCTCGTTTCTGCTAAACACAACTTAAATCTTGCAAGAAACCAGTAAATTAATTTATTATAATGCAGTGGGTTATTTTATTGAGGGTGTACGAATGCAAACTTTGCATACTGTAAATGTGAAAAATGCAAAAAAAAAATCGTCCATCAAAAGTATTGAGATCAACATTTTCACCAAATTCTTGTTTCGTTCAATACCGATCACTACAATCTGCTATGCATTATATGGGAGTGTGTCAAACGGTAGAAAAGTACTATGGTAAAAAAAATATTTGCCTGTGGGGAATAATTGCATTTTTCTGCTGTGCCAAATGATATCTTTTTTGACAATGTAAAATTTTGACAAATTCGCTTGAGCATAGAAAGAAGCTGATGAAACAATTGCTGCGGCGGCGGTTTTGCTTCTCCAAAACAAATTTTTAACAGGACATTTTTATATAAAACCTTTTCTTGTAGCAATAATTTATATAATATTATATACTACGTTTATACGCAGGGCTTATTTGCAAATAAAACTGTAAATTGTTGCCATATTATTGTTTTTATTGCGACTTACTAATTCAGAAAACTATTCACGTTCAACGCACTATTTGCAAATAAAATGCTTGAGGTTGCCACGCTTACAAGTGTTTGATAACAAAAAACAATAAATGGATTAATATTGCATAAAAAACATTAACAGAAGCAAATAATGACAATTAAAACAAATAATTATTTGATATTTTGCACATTTACACTATTATTTTTGTCAAAAAAAGTAAATTTTCTATAGAAGTGCTACCAAGTTTGTGTACTTTTGCTATTCCGTATAAACAGTGAGTTAATTTATTTGCGAATATTTTTATTTGCAAATAGTGCGTGTATAAACGTAGTAATATATGATGCAACATTTTTCGCAAACTAAAATAAAGAATGATTTTTACACAGTCTAATTAAACTTAAAAGAAGTAAAAATCTTAGTATTGGGCGACGGCTCGAAGCGAAGGCGGTGGATTTAAGTTTTATGATACCATAGCCCAATTCACCATCTTGTGCAAATGGTCTGGCATTGTTACATGTGCAAAATGGTATAGTATATTGATACTCACCACTAAGAATTGCTAAGTGGTGAGTATTAATATACTAACCATTTTGCATATGCTACGATGCAAGATCATTTGAACAAGTTTGAGAATTGGGCTAATATGTATATTTATCATCGAATCTTCATATGATACGGATATTGTTTCACTGAATTAAAAATTTACGAAGAAAATGCCACAAGAGATTTGTAAAATTGTATGGAGCATTTTTAACTTCAATTTTTTTCCTTATAATTCCATTTCCTATCAGTTAGGATAATTTCTGCTTTATTCGCGAGGTGCCGGTAAAGTTAGTTTAATAAGCCTTATTTTATTCTAGAGAATTATCATCTTAAAAATAGTTAATTTTAAAATATGTAATCAGTTTAAAACTTACCTTTAACAGCTTCGTAGTATCCCAAATCCAGCGTGAATGGTTTTTATTTAACAATTGCAAAGAAAAGAAAAAGCACAAGAATTCAAAAAACCGACCGACGTCCTCAACCTTTTGCCTTTACGTAAACTTTTGCTAGCGAGTTTTTTTTTCGCAGGACAACACGAAATTTCTTAATAATATGAACTTTTTTTAAACTGATCTGCCAGAACCTGTTTTTCTCTATTGCAGGAATGGAAACTAAACAAACAAAGAAATATCTTTCTTTTTGTTTGTTTTGCTCTTTTCTTGTTGTTGTATCTTCTTAAACTTTGTTGCTACTTCCTCCGGCGTTGTTTGGGCAAAAAGTTCAAATATGAATTAAGCAAAAAAAAATCGTTTTTGAATTTTTTTCTCGTTTATGGTTGTGTTTGTTGTTGGAAAGGTTTTTTTTTTTGGCTTGTTCTCAAATTCCAGGTGCTGATGATGATGACGTTGTTTAGCAGGAACATGAAAAAAAGAGTTTAGAGGGGAGAAAAATAGGGAAATTAATTAGTCTGATAAAAAATAATCAAAACAAAACTGAAAACAAGACAAGAAAGCAGCATATTAAAATAAATTGCTTTTCTTTTTTTAATATCTTGTTTTTATTATTCATTATTTCTTTTTTATTGTACATAAGCAGTAAAACTTGTTGTGTAAAAAACAATTTTAACTGTGACTAGTTTCTGCTGCAGTTTTTGTCAAGTTTTCTGCAAAAGTAACACTTATAAACACACTTCCTTAAATTAGTTTTTTTTTGGCAAAAAATTAATGAACCAAATAAAAGAAATTTGAATTAAATATACATACATATATAGTTGAAGAAAACAGGAAAATACTAAAAAAACACTTTAAAAAAAATCAAAGAATTCAGTTGTAACCACTCTTTATAGAAAATTTAAATTTGTTAAGCTATTTAAAAAAGATGAAAAATTATAAAAAAAAATACACGCGGTTGTTCAAAATAAATGCAACAAACTTCAAAGAAATGAAATGGAACGCAAAGAGGATTAAATATGTCCCAGCAAAATTTAATGAATTCAGTCAAAAAAAAAATTAAATTATTCCCGAAACTGAAAATGAATTAAAGTCCCGGTTTCGGACCTTTTTTTAATAATGAAATAAAAATTTAATGAGACATGTATTGGCTTGTTTGTCATATGATATAAAATTGAGAAAAAATGAGATCCATCCAATTTATAATTTAAAATATCTCTTATACCGAGAAATAACAGTTGTAGAACCACACAAGCGTTCAGGACGCGTACTGTGGCATAATTGTCAAGAATATAGCCACACAAAAACATACTACAAATTACGTGGGGGCAAATTACGGCATTCGATACGGTTCGAAATTTTAAAATGTTTCCATATAAACTCTATTGAAGTATTACGTAATTTCGTTCGATAACGAGTGCCGTAATTTGCCCCCTGATGTTTGTGTTGTATGCGGTAAATTGCGCGGTAATGCTACATTCAATAAGCCAAGAGATCAAAACGAAAAAAGTGCAGTAATTGTGGAGGTAATCACACCGTTAACCAGCGATGCCAACTTGGTGCTTTTGGCACTATTTTTGAAGACTAAAAACGCCAAGTTTTGAGCGTTAGTGCCAAACTAAGAAAAAGCACTAAGTAGTGCTTTTAAAATATTTGTGTATTTCTTAAAATGACTTTAATAAAAACTTAGTGTATTTATTTTTTCAGTGTAGAACATAGAGAATTGCTTAGAAAATATTAAACATTATTAAAATTCACTCGTTTTTCACGTTAGTGCTTTTTACGCTTTTTAGATATCAAAATTACGCTTTTAAGTGCTTTTTTTAAATTTTGATGTGCTTTTAAAGCCAAAAAAGTTGGCATCACTGGATTCAAGCATTAGCCATGAACACGTTAAAAATATGTTTCTGGAACACAAACGGCATTCGCCAACATAAAAATGAACTTGAGCACTTCCTCGTGGAAAAAATATTGATATAATTATGGTCGCTGAGACTCATTTGACTTTGAAAACCCTTTTTAAAATTAATGGCTACACCTTATTGAAAAAGTGAAAAAATAGGACTACCTATACAATCTGGCGTCGAAATAGTACAAAAATGCTGAAAAAGGCAGATATATAGTACGCAAGATTTACATAATTGCAAATAAAACTGTAAAGTGTTGCCACATAAATCTTTTATTGGGACTTACTAACTCAGGAAATTATTCACGATTTACGCACTCGTATTTGCCAATAAAAAACAATAAATGGATTATCATTGCACACATTTGAAAATGACAGCACAAAAATTTTCAGATGTGTACTCAGCCTTAGATAGTTAAAAAGCGTTCAACTCCACTAAACGCTCCTCACAGTTGCATTTGGTTGCTGAGGCAAAAATATTTTTGGTTTTTGTGACTTTCTTGACCTTAATTTATAAATGTAATATTTATTTACCATTTAAGTTGAAAAAAAAATAGGAGAAGAAATAAATAACTTAAGAACTGGTTTTTCGATTTTCTCTTGTTGTAAAAGTTTTCAGTAAAATTTTTGCAATGCAATGAATGATTTACTGCAGTTTTTTTTTCTTTTGATGTGGTTTATTTGAAAATTAAAACTTTGTTTCGTATTAAATACAGTCACATATCAATTGTCGATTTTTTTTTTTTTTTTTTTTTGAGGAAATTCCTTCATATTTGGTTTAACTTATACTTATAGCAGAGGTGAATGTGTAGGCTAAATATTTTTTATATGATATTTATTTATCAAGTTATGGATGGGGTCCTAAAGTGTTGCCGTTTAAAAAAAAAATTATTTATAATTATTGTTTCGAATTACAAAAAAATATATAAATAAGTGATTCTTACAGAAAATTGTCTGATCTTAAAAAAATTAATTTAAAAACAATATTCATGTGCAAAACAGCAAATGACCAATTCACATTAAAATAATTCCAACTTCGATACTTTCTTTTTGTTTTCATTTTGGTTTTCTTAAAAAACATCTTTGGCAGTGCGCCAACAACATTTAATAAATTTTGGTTCCGAGTCTAAACGGAATGGGCAAATATTCCAATTTGGTCAAAATATGCCTAGATGCATTAAAAGCGTAATTAAATCAAAAAAAAAAAAAAAAAAAAGTACTAAAAATTTTGAATTATTTTATTTTATTTTTTTTTTTTTTGAAACGTGCAAAAATGGATACATTCGTTCATGACCAGCTGCTGTCTATTCAATAAACACCACAAAAATTATTGTCATTTAATTAGCAACAGCGCATGAGGTTTAAAAGTTTTACTGCATAGAAAAATCCCACAAATAATTGTTTTCCATCAAATCATTAAATCTGTGGCATGATGGAAAAAGTGCTTAAGTCGAGATAAGCTGACTTTGTATTAATGGTACCGCCGTAATCGGCATATTTGAAAGTACCCCTGTGCAAAATCTCAATTAATTTGTGAGATTTTTCAAGAAGTTATAACAAAATGAATTGCTGCTTATCTTTTTTAGACTTCTAATCTCATTTGGAATAATAGCTTAATTTAGGTTATACTTTGGTGAATTTAAGCTTGAATGTATTACTTACAGTGTGTAGAACGATGTTTGCTTAATAAATAAAGTCATAAGTAATAAGCCAAAATGACATTATTACTTTATTAATTCTTGAGTAAGTCTATATGTAGGCAGTGTGGTGCGGTGCAGTTACATACATAATTATATTTCAATTAGTTGAGAAATAAGGCAAATTTACCTTATTGCTTATGAATTTATTTCAGTGAGCCGACAAAAATTGATAAATTATTGTGTCAATTGTGTGATCCAAGCTTTACACTTTTTCCTTATAGCCATAGAAATTTGGTAAAAGAATTTTTACCAATTTCACCATCAACATAACTTATACTCGTAGTGTTTTCACACTGACATGGTTTTAATAAATGGTGGTTTTAACTAAAACCAACTGTTAAAACCTGGTTTTGCCATACAAAATAATTTTGTCAAAACCAACTTTCGAACTAGTTTAAGTAAGTTTTATGAAATGCAACCTTATTTCCGCTGTACTAAATTCAGTGCTGCCAAGTTAAAATGACGAGAAGCAACTGATAATGTTTATGCCAGTGAATAACAATAGATGTCACTTGAAAGATTTTCAACTTAAAAATGGAAGCAACAACAACAATAATCAAAAATTATGGAAAAAAGAGTTTTTTTGAAGGAAAACAATGAAAATATTTTCATTGACCTCTGGGAAGTGAAAATAGACGACATGACTGACATCGATCCGCCGATAAAAAAGTTTTATTATGTGATGCATTTTTAATATACAATAACTTCATTTCCAATCACTTCTTCACTTTGTATTTATTACTAGTTCCATTATTTTAAAATCTTTATTTAAAAAATATAAAATAATTTCCATTTTACAACGCATTGTAAAATTTCACACAGTACAGTGTTATAAGAAAAACAACACAACAACTAATACACGCATATCTGCATGACCATTGAGCAAAGTTATTAGACAGTCTGTGAGTTAAAACTTGAATTTAACAAACTTGCAGTGTGAATACAAAATCAGCTGTTTATGGTTTTAACGTTAAAACCCGGTTTTAACTTTCACTGTGGAAACACTATTAACCTTAATACCATGTTTTAACTTTATGTCTGAAAACTCTATTAGAGTATTTTTAAAATTTTTAGTCAGCGATACCCATTTTTTAGAGACGTTTTCGTTTTTAGTACCTCAACAACAGATACTATGCTGTCCCTTTATAAAATTGTTTGCAAATATATAATTTTTGGGACTCTTCAATTGCTTTTGAGTATTTACGTATTTAAAACATTTTTGATACTTGGTTTAATTTGATGTTCAGTGCTGCCAAGTTCTAAGTTTACAAATAGCATGTAACCGATACAGGGATTTAAATTTTTATTTCATTCTGTGCCAATGATAGACTTGATAATGCCACTTAAATTAAAAAATTGTGAAAATACATAAAAAAATTTAAAAATCGCCAAAATATTATTTAAAATAATAAGAAATTACTTAAAACTAAAATGCGAAAAAAAAGAAAATCGTTTAACGGAATTTCTGTATGTGCAGCAATCTTAAAACCAACTGCGAAAAAATGTGACTTCATCGAAATCCGAGCCCCGGTAATAACTTAATAGTATGTTTCCACCGACTTTAATTCAAGTAGGTTTAAGTAAATCACTTCGAAGTGTTTCCGCCGAATTTTCGTATTCAATTTATGCACATTATAAGGTGGCTGCTGTAATGTGAAATTTATCCACATGTATTTGACATTTAAAATTTATTAAATATTCCTTAATGTCATTTTTAGGGTTCCGTCAACAAAGGTGAAAAGGAACACCATTGTTTTCGCTACGCTGACCGTCTGTCCGTAACAGGCTATTCTCTCGACAACCCTAAGAGCTACGTGCCTGAAATTTAGACAGAGTATGTAGAACTTTGGCTGCTACAACAAAAATTAAATGAGAGTTAAAATTTAAAGGGTATTCCAAAACGAGCAACGAAAAATGTTAGAATCCCATATAATATACATACAATTATATACATATAGACACTTAAAATTTGCAAAGT
The DNA here is from genome assembly GCA_949987645.1 of Tachina grossa. Taxonomy (NCBI): domain Eukaryota; kingdom Metazoa; phylum Arthropoda; class Insecta; order Diptera; family Tachinidae; genus Tachina; species Tachina grossa. The sequence goes on along the minus strand of OX465276.1, from coordinate 85,714,247 downwards.
TAATTACAGACTATAAAATTAACACTAAAATTTTAAATTTACATTAAATGGTGTTCTATCAGTTAATGTTATTTTGACAAGTTGCTGTATCTTGGAAACCGTAAAAAGCAAACTCTTGAAATTTTCAAAAACGGTAATACTACAAAATCCTAAAATTATAAAATCGCCAAAAACCTAAAAAAATTGCTAAAACGAAAAAAATTGCCATATTAAAAAAATTCAAAAATTCCAAAAAAAATTTCAAAAAGCCAAAATTAAAAAAAATCGCCAAAATGAAAATAAATTCGCTAAAATGAAAAAAATCACCAAAAATGAAAAAATGCCAAAAACCGAAAAAAGTCGCCAAAACGAGAAAAAAACACCAAAACAAAAAAAGCGCCAAAACTTAAAAAAAAACGTCAAACCCGAAAAAAAGCAAACAGAAAGCCAAAACTAAAAAAACGCCCAAAACCGAAACAATCCCAAAAAAGAAAGAAAAGCCAAAATTATATATTATAAAGGCTAAAGTTCATATAGTATTACATATCTAATGTCTGTACGGAACCCTTCGTTAGCGAGTCCAAGTCGAACTTTACTGAATTTATTTAGAAACTGTCAGTTGGCAATTTGATGACCCAGGGATGGAGTTTGTAATTTTAAAAGCAACGCAGATTTGCGTATATAAATTATGTCGAAGAATAGTGTTTTCGACATAATTTAAAATAAATCAACTTCTTTGAGGTGATTTGTCCATATGCAAAATGTATGGTAAATCATGTATAAATTAACATGATTTGTCTAAATCATGTTAATCCAGGTAGCCACTGCTACTTATTTTGAGTTGATAACCTTCCCCTGTTTTAAAGTCAGTTAAAACCAGGGTTGCCAATTTTTATTCAAAAAACGGGACAAGTTTAAAAAAAGTTAATAAGTCACGCGATTTTCAAAAGTTTCGCGGTAGAAAAAAAAAACACTGAAATATTTCTAATTTAAGGAATAAAGGAGTTATTTATAAAAATTATTAAGGCTTTAAAAATGTTTAATAAGCGAAATTTATTATGGAAACATAGTTTGTTCTAAAAACCTTTTATAAAGCCTTAATAATTTTTATAAATAAGGCTGTAAATTTACTAAAACAAATTAAAGTTTTTTACAAAACAAATGAACTTTACACACATATTTCTTACATGAACTTGAAAACAAAATAAAATAAGCCGGTTAGAGCTTTTCGGCTTAGCTAAATAAAACAAATTTTATGTGTTAAATAACAATGCAATAAAATTATATTATGAGGGAACAATTTCAAACAATAGTAAGTAATAAGAAAACAAAGAAGTTATAACCGGAAAAGGGAGAAATCTCTCGCTGATAATTTTATTCATGAAGATTTTTTTAAATTTTATGCCACGACGTGACGTGATTTTCGTAACATAAATAATCGACACTATTACAGTTATAAATATATATTTGTGTTGATTTCTTTGTACTTATAATTAGAGTACGAAAATAATCGAAACAAAATGTCTGATTTTGTTTTGTTTCCTTTGATTTGTGAGTAAAAAAACAAAAACAATGAGAAAGATTGCTCAATTTATTTTATGCACATGAACACAAACAATACATTAATTTAATCGTACCCTTCTAGAAAACAACACAATAGGAATTAAATGAAAATGTCGGACAATCATGAATAAAATTCCTCGAGAAATTTCTCCGTTTTCCAATAAGAACTTTTTTGTTTTTCCTACTAACTGCTATTGCTCGAAATTGTTCTCCGGAAAAAATTTTTAGCGTAATTTTATTCATGATTGCCCTCATAATATAATCATAGCTAAACAGCATAGATCTAACCGGGTGTCCTGAGACACCTCTCTTCTTTTGTTTTAACCATGAATTCTATAACCAAATATAATTGAAATTATATTTGGTTAATCTTCTAAAATTTCCTTCTTGGCAGTTTTTAGATTTTTTTCTTCCGAGCTTTCTTTTAAAAAATTCAAAAATTTTTGTTTATTCCCATAAATTTGCATGCGAAACTTACATTACCAAGGCGAATTCTTAGTGATTCGGTGTGAAGTTAACTAAAATCATACTCTTTGAATCAACTGTTAAGATGTACTTATTCTTCATTAAGGCAGAATTACGCGACTGTAAATGTAACTAGAACTGTAAATGTAAATGTGTCAGCTGACCGAATCTGTTGCATGCAAAGCTATGCAAACGCTTACCTGACTGAAATGGCACGTAAGCCCTGATTTGATACTTTTGTTTCTTTTAATAATTTAAGCTTTTGAGTGATTAATTTGTATACGTACATGGCATATTTAATAAATTTAGTTTACTAAAAAAGTTTTTTTATAAAATCTAACCAGAGTTTGCCAATCGTATGTGTTTATTTTTCATTAATATACATACATACACATATGTATATGTACATATGTATGAATTTGTAAAATATACATACATATGTGCGTACAAACATACATTCAAGCGAACAAAAAACTATTTTTATTTAAAAATAATACCAATAAAAATAAAAATAGGTACGTATAATCATAATAATTATAATGATAATAAAAATATAAATATTTTTTTATAATTATAATACGTTGTAATGTAAGAATGTATGAAGCTTATGAAGGGTATGAAGCTTAAATTGTAATTTCACTAAATGTCAAAGTCATTACAATGTTTGTAAGTATAAAATAATGATTTTATACCATTTAAATAATTTGGGTACTTTTTCCATGCAATCAAAAATAATGCGAAGATGTTGAACTCTCATCAATGTTTCGAACAGCTGTTTTCCATTTTATATGATTTTTTTATACTGATAAACACCCAGCAAACAAAAAGTCCTGTATATGTACATGTGTATGTATTTTTTGTTAAAATATATACATACATATGTATATTGTTTGTAAATAAAACTAATTATTATGAGTAGGTACGAACATTAATAAGAAAAGGTTAAAACGAGAGAGTAAAGATTTTATTGAGGTGCTACTGCAAGCATACGCATTCTTGGAAATTAAAGAGCTAAATACTTCGTATTTCCGATGAAGTTGCTCAAAATCTGTTCTGGTAATGTACAATGACAAATATTACGGTTGAGCGTTACAGCTGCTATTAAAATTATTATAATTGAGTTCATTTAAATAATATAATAATAATAATTTTCAAAACCTCTAGGCGCATTTTCGCTCTAAAAGGTGTTATTTCAAAAACTCAATTAGTTTTTCCAACAGGCTAAATCTTGCCATCAAAAGAAAGTAAATTAAAATAGTTTCAGCGAAATTGTTAAAAAATCTTGGATTAATTAAAACATTACTATTTTATATATTATTTACTTATAAGTTCTAATACATACATACATACATACTCATGTGTATGTCCGAATTCAAATATTATACATAAGTATATGAACTTTCGCGTTTGACTTCAAATAACTCGCAATTTAAAGTCAAAAATGCGTGTTTGCTGGGCACAATGCAGTTAGTATGTATGTGTGTGTGCACAAAGAAGTTTTTTTTTTGTGTCGAAAACACATGACACGTTTTGAAGTATTCTATAAGCGCTCAAACGTTTACATTTACATTACATTTACATTTACCTTACATCTGCGATTTCTACAGTCGGGTAACGGAGCCTTTAGTTGAAAATCGCTGGTGTTAAATTGAAAAAATAAAACTTTATAAAACGGAATTTTTAAATTCCGCGCGGTACGCGTGATTTAATTTAAAAAAGCGGGACTATCCCGCGAAAAGCGGTACATATGGCAACAGTACTTAAAACTCTCCAATTTTAAAGTAGTTTTAAAGAATTTAAGCTTAAATTAGACGTGACATAGCCATAATGCCATAGCCATAACCAAACCAAAATTCAATTGGTTTCTATGGTGAGAGTTATGGCGTTATGGCGAGTCACCTATAATCAAATACAGTGTTGCCCATTAGTTTGGTTCGAACGGCTGTTTTCTATGGCTATTGTTATGTCACGTATGATTGAGCCTTTAACAATCGGCCGAATCCCATAAAATTTATCGTTTTCAAAACAAAATAAAAGTTTCGGTGCTCTCAAACCCGTTTTTAAATCGAATAAACATACCTGATCGAAAGTAAATCGAATATGGTATCATTCCAGTAAATCACTGAAGAAAAGTCAAAAACCAATTAGCATTAATAATTTGACGTCTTTAATACCAAATTATAACCAAGTTAAATGCAGTTTGATACATTTAAATGTACGAATTTGGTTTGGAAAACACTCCACCGTTTGTTTCCAGTTTTACTCCGAGAATGACGAAAAATTATTTGTATTCAGACAACACTTTTTTGTCAAAGATTTAGAGCCGATAATTTAAAATGCTTATGACGTTCATCTATTTCATTAACACCAAATAAATGTGTATTTACTCGTTTTTTAATTTTTCGTTTTGAAAAAAGATTCGGTTGACAGAACAGACCCGAATATTTTATTATAGAAAAATAATTTTCGGACAAAAATTATCTATTAAAAATTTAGCCTTTTAAAAAGGACAAAAATTTACAAACTACGCTTTATTCTACATATATAGTAGGCTTTCGAAGAAAACAAGTTTGCAAACAGATCTTAAAACCATAAATTGGATACAATTACATACTATTACACTGTGATACACAAAAAATATTCAGGGATTCTAATGTACCAATTCTATTTTGTTGGAGTCCATGGATGACGAAAATACCGTTGGTTTGTTTAGGTCACTTCATAAAGTGATTTTATAACGGTAAATGTAGTGAAAACGGGGTTTCTTAGATTTTGACTTTTAAACAGTTGTAACTTCTTTGTTTCCCAACGGATTTCTTTTAACTTTTCGTTGGTTGAAAGGATCGAACATTATCTTTCAATCAAGATATATTTTTTGTAAATCCCTGAATAATTTTTTTCTCATCTTTTTTATCACAGTGTTATTAACAAGCAACAGTAATAAATCACATTTTTATCTTTCACAATGTATATTATTTAGAGTCATTTGATATCTGAAAACCACAAACAATGCGTAAGTATGTCTAAGGCCCTCCCACTGACTGCATTCGAAATCACAGCAGTTTTTATGTGTTACGTACCTACTCAAGGCCACAACAAAGTTTCACTATTGTTCTAAGGCAGGCTTCAACCAAACAAAACTCTCTTAATGTTTTGTTTTTTTTTGTGCTTCTTTGTTTGTTGACTTTTAAATTTTAATTTTTCACAAAAAAATCCCTTTTCATCATTCAGGTTTTAACATTCATTTATTTTTTTGGAAAAAAATTATTTACCAGAATCTGCGGAATACGAATATCTAAAAATTGCCGGAAATTCAGGAATTCAAAAATAATATGTCAGCCAATGTAGTAATGGTAAAAAAAAAATAAAAAACATATTGATTATTGAGTTCTTGTTTCAACTTTATTTGTTTTAAGCTTCTCATTTGTTTAAATGAAAGTTTATAACATAATAACTCTAGTTGTTCTAAGAAACTTTGGGTAAAGGTTCCCTGATGATCTGCATTAGCAACAGTGGAATGCGCATAGGATCCAGCTAAACTCCTCAATAATCAATTTCAATGTATTTTTAATAATAAAATATTTTACTTAATAAGTAAAATATTAATTTGGGATTATTAGTGCGTTTAAAAAATTTTAAAATTAGTTTTTACTACATATGTTAAAACTTAGACCAACGCGTTCTGTTTATTTTCCTAAGTATTTTTTTTAGTGTAAAAGTTCTATGCGTTTTTTTGTGCTAGCAACACTTACTGAAACATGAAATTAAAGCAAAATTATTTTATGAGGTGGTAGCAGAGGCGAATTAAATTGGCCTTATGGTGTGCAATCGAATTCAAAATTCCTTTGCAAAAACAATTTTTTAGTTTTGTTGACATTCTGCTTCATGTTTTATAGCATAGTTGTGGATATCTTGTCTATACATTCATATGTATATACATATATATTATATATGTGTGTATATGTATGTACTATACATAAGTACATGAAGTTAATTTTTATGTTTTACCTTTAATTTTTGTTTTGTTTTATACTACTCGTATTTACATGAACTGTTAACTCTTTTTTTTATATATATATAAAGCAATTTAAAATTAACCACCTGTTTGTGTAAGACGTTTGAGTTAGAAATCTTGGCGTTTCTGTAGTAGATTAAAGGAAACTTACACAACTTTTTTTTAATCTATTACAGAAACGCCAAGATTTCTAACTCAAACGTCTTACACAAACAGGGGGTAAAACTTTTGTATAATAATTTTCTTAACTAAAAAAAACCGGTTGACCGGTTTTTCCTGAATTGTAAAAACCTAAACCGGGTTTTTCATAATATCAAATATTCGAACTATTCGAAAACCGGTTTATGGAAAAAGTCGAAAAATCGATCACCCTAGTACCTATATGTACATTAGGGTTGCCGTTATTTTTTTTTATATTTCTCCACTCTCACCCCCCCCCCCCCCCCAATCGGTTCAGTTTTATGTAAAAAGAAATACAAAAAAATTTCATACCGATAAGTTATGTTTTAAGGGGAGCGTCCGGTCCCCAAAGTTGGCCCTTACGCCCATATATTCAAGGCTATTTTTGTTTTTTTTTTAGTTTTAGTTTGACTATACGTCAGCCAAAATGCAAAAAGGCGTAACTAACAACAAATTAAAAATCAAGTTTTTGATTGATTATTGTGAATGACATTAAACTACATGTCTATCAGTCAAAAACTCAATTTTAAATTTTTTGTAAATTACGACTTTTTGCATTTTAGCTAACGATATGTATATGTATGAAATAATGTAATATATATAAGCTCTTATTGTACATGCTTAAAATAACAAATTTCCATATAAATACAATTTTGTTACATAAAATTGTTGGTATTTTGTTGGTTATTTTCCTTATTACTTTCTAAAATATTAATTTTAGCAAAAAACTTTCTTTGAGACTAATGTTGTTGATATCAACAGCTAAAATATTGCCATATGTCATATTCTTGTAAAATGATTTTTTAAAAAGATAGTCATATGCAAAAAATTACATTGAAAAATGGGCTTGAAGGCCAACTTTGAGGGTTGGACGCACCCCCTAAAACGCAACTTATCGGCATGAAATTTTTATGTATTTGTTTTTACATAAAACTGAACCGATTTCGGGGCTGAGAGTAGAAGAAATAAAAAAAAGTCTCCATACAATTAACGGCCACTCTAATGTACATATCGCTCATTTACTTCAATAGTGGCATAACTGTAAAAACCAGTTTTGCAGAAAACGTGTTTTAAGTTTTCAATTTGCACACAACTCAATGGAGAAATGAAAAAAAATTCTTCTCTCAGGAGGTGATGGTACAAGCTATTTATATGAAATTTTTACACAAGATAAAATACGAAATGAAGCATCTTTCAGTATTATTAACTCAAAAAACTCATTTTTTGAGTTATGCCACTATTGAAGTAAATGAACGATATGTATGTACAGTGGCACAGCAAACTCCCAATACCTCCCCAAGAAATCAATTTTAAGCAAAACTTTAAATTTTTTATCAACAAAAACTAGATTATATCATTTCTTGTAAAAAAAATAAAACTTATTCCAAAAAAATTTAAAAAAAAAAAAATATATTTATTTATTAAAAATTTAAAGGAAATCAAATTTTACTACACAGAAAAGTATACATACTCAACGATACTTTTAAAAGAAAAGAACTTACACATGTTTTGCCACTACGTTGTAATGCTTCATGTCTCTCAGTTAATAATTGAAAAGGTTTGTAATAAGTCGTTCTTAATTTTTAATAATAATGTGTCCAAAAGTTAAAAAAATAAGTTTAGATATTAGAAATCTGATTGTTCAGCATCAAAAGAATGTAAAATAGTTGGGCGAAATTTCTGAAATTGTTGGAAAGTAAAAGTCTAGTATACAAACCGTTATAAGAAGTTACACGCAAAGAAAAGATATGGTTGCAGAATGGTTGAGAAAACAATATTACGTTCTCTGAAACAAATGTGTGGTAGTCGAAAACTAGTTATTGTTATTTTAAACATTTAATTCGTTACGATAAACAAAGTAATGTTTGAATTTAATAATTACATTATCACATCCATATAAAAGTGTGATATGGTTAGAGTTTAAAAATATTGTTTTGTTAAAAATTTATGACTACAACATAATTTGTATTATTATTTAAAAATAATATCATGTAAATAACAATATAATGTTTTCCAAAACCATACTATGTTAAGTTAAAAAAAATCTTTTTCAGAAACATCTGTCAGTTCAGTATTTCGTTTGTAAGCTATCGGTATTGTTAAATAAATGAATAAATAAATAAAGTATAAACAAAAGCGTAGATCAATAAAAATATATAAGCTTTTGTGTATCTTTTTATACAGACATGGCTGTATGTCGTGTAAGTATACATTTCTATATATGAAATTTATTTCAACAAAATTAATTTATTTTTATTTCGAATTTAACGCACAGCTGTTTCTACAATAAATATATGATTAAAAAATAAAATAGTATTATTCTATTAAATAATACTGTGGTCGTATTTAACAATATTAATATAATATTAGAACATGGTATGGTGAGTCTCAATTATATTTTAGTCACATCTAACAATAGTGTTGTCATATTTACAATCCTAAGATTATAACATAATTAACTCAGATAATATTATAATTAACTCAGATAATATTATAATTAACTCCGATAATAATATTGGTAAAGTTTTTCTTCTATTAACAATAATATGATTTGACTGCAACCATATAATTCAATCATAGTATGTTGCTGTTTGATTATGGTTACCTCAACCATATTTTTTCTTTGCGTGTATAAAAAGAACAATAGTGCTAGTAGTAGGCCAAGAAGTGGCCGTTCGCAAAAATTACTCGGCGTATGAAACCACACATATTGAAAGAAATTGACAAAAATTCCAGGACAGCTGCTGTTGATATAGCAAAAAGGCATAGAAAAAATGTTGATTGTCACTCTTCATCCAGAAACACTACGCAGTGTATTTGGAAGTGGAGGTTATCATAGCCGAGTGCCTCGAAAAAAACCATTCATAAGCGATATTAATAAGGCCATATGAAATATGCTTAAAAGCATTTGAATAAAGATGAAAAGTAAGAAAAAAAAATGTTGTGTTTAGCACAGAGAATAAATTTAACTTATTCTTATAAAATGGGAAAAAAGTTTAGCTCCAAAAGAATAAAGAGCTAGAACATAAAAACCCGATCCCCACAATAAAACACTGACGCGGCTCTATTATGGTTTTTGGTTGTATTTCGGCGGCTGTGACTAGAAATTCAGTTTTTATTGATACAACAATGAATCGGTTTATGTATTTGAACCTATTAAAGGATAATTTGAAGGTGTCACTAGCCAAAATGGGTCTACCTGGAAGCTGGTATTGCCCACAATATAAAGACCTAAATCACACAGCAATGTACAATCAGGTATGTGATGGAAAACGATCGTTTTCAAAACGATTTCAAAACAATCGTTTTGAAAGGGTGTGATGAATTCCGATAGATTTTTAGATTTTGAGTATCATTTTTGAGCTTATCTCAAACTACTGACTTCTAAAAAGCACACTGGAAGATAAAACATAAATCACATATTGGAGCTGTGAAAAGAAATTTATCAAAAATGCCTGGAAAGACTATTAAAAACAAGTTTTAAAATTATTGACAAAACGACTATAAGAAACATATCACACCTTCTATCGTTTTCAAATTGTTTTTGTGTCTAAATCGTTTTTCATCACATACCTGAATGTGTCAAAACAACTGCATTCTCTTCCTCACTCGTCTTACGTTAACACTATTGAAAATTTGTGGGACGAATTGGACTGCAGGATAAGAAAAACCGCAATAAAGAATCAACAGGACCTAAAAATGCTTTTGTCAAAAAATGGTACCAACATTCTTCGAGAACCAGCGGTAAACTGGTATATTTTATGAAAAAATCAATTAAATGTCGTATTCGAGAGAGAGAGAGAGCAAAGGAGGTGCAAAAAAATATTAAAATATAAATATTTTTTTATGAACTAGAACAATAAACTATGGAGTATGTATACTTTTCTGTGTATTAAATACTGAATTTTTTTTAATTTTTTCATAAATATTTTAATTTTTCAAAAATTATTTGTTTTAAAATAATTTTATTTTTTACAAGGAATGATACGCCACGAATTTTGTTTATAAAAAGTTTAAAGTCTTGCATAAAACGTATTTTTTCGTGTGGTATGTAGAGTTTTCTGTGGCACTGTATATCTCAAAAATTCTTATGTACATTTTCCGTCCTGAACTTCAACATAACGCACAATAGTTAACCAAAAGATAGTTATTTAATTTTAAGTTTTTGTCAACTTCATGATTTACATTTCAGCCGACGATACATACACATAATGCCACTTGGCATAACTATTTTTTTTAAATTTGCAAACACTTTTGGGTATTTAAATATGTACATATGTACATATGTATGTATGTAGCTGCTTTTAAAATTTACTATTATTTATATTTAATATGTATTATTTTATTTTATGCACAAGAATTTAAAACATTTTGTATTTCAAATAACTTTTTTTATTATTTAGTTTTTTATGTATTTACTTTTTCAAGCGTTTTTCTCCATGCACTAACCAAATTCACTTTTTTCCAATTATTTATTCGAATTTCTCCTCATTTAGCATTAACTTTGTTTGTAACTGAATATTGTATTTTTTGTGATTTTTTTTTTTTTTTTTTTGAAACGCGTTTTTGTATTTCGTTTCTCTTGTCCGCTTTTCAAATCGTATTTAATAGTGAAGAAAACAAGATTTGGTTGTAGCACCGAGTGCTGTTTCTGGTTAACTGATTTGTTGTGATTTTCAGTCAGCCAGACTTTTGCCACGATTTGAATTCAGTTCCCCAACACTAACACTTACACACATGTACATACATATGTACATATTCCACACAAACAACACTCACACTAAACTTTAATTTTACTCGTATTTTTCTTTGTGGATTTTCTGCGTTTTTTTAAAACTTGTCGATTTTTTTGCGGTCTTCTCTTGTAACAAGTGTTGCCAGAATTTCAATAATTATTTCTTTCCAAAAGATCTTCAAACCCTGTATTTCATATTAGAATAAACATGCACACATCATCAATATAAAACCATGATAGGTACTTATCTGGATTTATTTGTATAATAATAGCTAAGCAGAAATTAGTCCACTTAAAAATTAATGAAGTGTAAATAAAATTTTTATAAAATAAAATTAAATCTATGGAAAAGAAACTTGACACAGTATTTAATGATAAATAAATATTTGTGCTTCAAATGGGCATTAGTCAGCTTTTAGACACGAAAACATTTGGAAGGGAACATTTAGTTCGAAAGCAATTTACGGGTGGGGAAGAGGAAATCATTTTTGTGTTCGGTACTCGGCGACAAGCTTTGTTTTCATTTCTTTGCTACATATACCTATATACATATGCTATTATCCAATAACATTGGAATGTCGCCAGCAACATTTTCGTCTGTGTGAACGCGAAGGAAATAACAAAAGAGAATTCCAGATGCTTTCCTTCCAAATATACGCTCGTGTAAACTCAGACTTATTAGAATTTGAAACTGTAATTCCTTAAAATATTTGTTTTTTTTTAAGAAATTCAGTTATTTATTGTTCCGTTGATATATATATATGTTAACAGCCTTAAGATATTTACTTTTTAAACTTCAGATTTTGCTCCTATGTTTTACAAATATTTCGCAATCACTGTTGCCAGAACTTCTAGGGGTGAAATAGTCAAAAACTACAGATTTCTGTGCAAAAAATCGTCAAAATCGTCAAGTCATTTTAGAAAATCGTCAAAAAAACGTCAAAGCAAAAATATTCAATTTTTTTGTATTTTAATTGTTTTGTTACAAAAACTATTATTATGGTTCAAACTTATTAACTATGGCGCATACTCATAGTCAAAAAAAGTATACTTTTATGTATTTAAAACCAGTATTACCATACAAAATACTGGTTTTAAATTCTAAAAGTATATTTTGTTTTGACTATGAGTATGCCCCTATGCTTTCAACAAATAGCATATACATTAAATATATGTATATTACCTAAACATGAAAACCATTAAAATTAAAAATAAAAGTTAAAAAAAAACTTAAAATGAAATCAGAATTCACATACGTACATACATATATATTTATTTTTTAAAACAGATAATTTATAAAAAAAATTAGCATTATTGTTATAGAAACATTTTATGTATAAATATCAGAATTTAACATTTTGAACACAAAAAAATCATAACATAACAAAAAACCAACTCTAAAAATGCAATACTAAGAAAAGTTTCCATATATGTTAAATTTAGAAAAATTGTCATTTCTGGACCTAAAATCGTCACTAGTGTATTTTGAGAGGTGAAAATCGTCAAAATGCAGAGAAATCGTCAATTCTGGCAATTGGATTTACTCATTATTCTTAGAGCTTTCATTTGGTTTTTTAATCTCGGCCTAACAATGGATTAGCATTCCTGTCACAGAAGAGCATTTGAAGTTACTGCTCTAGATTTTATCATGGGCTTTGGTAATTTGACTAGCCATACCATAACCATAATTACATGTGCTTCACTTATTTGTGATGCCACAACCACAATAAACAGCTGTTTATGTTTTCTATTGTTTATTCATTTCAAAAGTGCAACAATAAATACATATGTATATGTAATATGTTACCAAAATTCTATTAGTTTCTATGGTTTTGGCTATGGCTATAGCGTATAATATCGAGTCACCTATAATCAAATATAGAGTTACCTATTATTTTGGTTCGAACAGCTGTTTTGTATGGTTATGGGACCATTAATTGAACCCATATTTTGTTTGTAAAAAATTTCAGCATCGTAAAGTGCTGCTGTAAATGATTACTTTTATAATGAAAAAAAAAATAAAATTACTGCCTCTTCCACATGTCGAAATAATGTCCTCATGCGCATTCCAAGCGAAAGAAAGCTGATTTTCATTTCTCTGTCTTACTGTACGAACGTTGACTCAAACGACAAGTAGTAAGAAGGTGTAACTGCCTGTTCAACGATATCGCAAGAAAATCTAAGCAATTGAAAACCAGTCACCCGAAATCGTGTCAATTTGGATTTAAAGATGTCGATAGTGCACGTTCGCATGCCCTTACGTTTGTAAGCTGATGCTTCTTATGTGGTAATGAATCGAAACATTGCCAGATAGGAATTTTCATTATATTTAGTGGATTTCGTTGAAATTTAAAAATAATACTGCTCATTTGCATTGCCTTTCACACACTGGACTAATTTTTAAGAATCACAATTTTTGTTCTTTCCAGAACACATGAGACTAATTGATCTGGCATAAAAATGTATACGTATACACAGCTTTGTGGTTTTTTTTTTTTTTTTTTTTTTTTTGAAGAGAAGTAGCACTCAGACAATGAATGCATAGTACTACTTATAGGTGTTACCTTCTTTAGGAAAGGGATAGTGACAGAGAAGACAGGTGCTGAATTAAGAGATAGAGGAAAGCTTCTTTCTTTCACAACTCTACGTTCTTTACGTCAGCCTATGGTTTTTTCATCCTCGCACATCCCACATAGATCTGGTCACTTGGTCTGACAGAACAGTGACCAAGCAGCAAGTGACTCATATCACCTTCCTATTCATACCCAGTAGCAGTTGAGTCTTTCCTGAGTCAAGCTCAGGGCACATAGAACTCCCTACCCCTTCTTTAAAGGTTGACCTTGTTCATCGCCCAATATCTGAGTTCGCTGTAGTACTGGCTCATCGGTAAATTAACCGATCTATCACACATGCAGGAACTCAACAGAGTCTGACACTTTATTTGTCCACAAGCAAAATGAGGGCTCTCCCACACTCACTAACTAGTTTTGATTTGACATTGTGTACCTTCAAGGCTTATCGAGTAACCTGACGTTCAGTCACATTTCTGGTCATTCGCTCCATAGTTCTGAAGACCGCCAAAATCTCTGTTTGGAAAACGCTACATTTATTCGGTAGTCTGAAAGCACGAGTACTACACTCGTGACTTCTCCTCTTCTTTAAACCGTCTGTAAAGACCACACCACCCTCATGTAGCTCATCAGATTTGACTTAAAAGGCACTATCCGGTATTACCAGTGAGGGAGTTCTACTAAAAAAGATTTCGACGACCTTATAGTCCGTGAACCCATGACTTACGAAGACAGAGGTGAACAATGGAAATGAAAGAGAACTTATCAATGTACAAATCTTTACTTTAATATAGAAAAGCCCTATCTCATTGTTTTTTTTTTTTTTTTTTTTTTTTGAAATCGTGTTATTTGTATATTTCGATAGAAGAACATTTAATTTATGGAAAAACTCAAATATCTCGATTTCACAAAAATATTGAGTCTTTGTGCTTTAAGCTATCATAATCCATGAGGGTTTGCTCATAACCAGGCAACGAAGCCGATCGGCTGTGAGTCGGCAAACAGCCGCCGCCGGAGAATTTCAAAGGCTGAGGGGCCGCCGACCTATGCAGCTTATTTTCGGGTTCGGCTTAGCCATTTTGTTAATCAGAATTTTTTTTGCAAATTATTTGTTAGCTTCTCTCAGTAATGATAACTAACTAATTGTGCTTTAAAAAATAGTGATTTTTACTATAAACAATTTAATATCACTGAAAAATAAATCTACCAGATATCATTGAAAAATTGAGGGCTGCCAGATATGGCGATATCACGCCAACTCGGCGATTTTAAAATTTGGTATCCTAATTTTCTTATAACTATGAAGATGTGTGTATCAAACGTTGTTTAAACCAATTTTTCCTATGTAAAGCTACATATTTTATTAAAAACCGGTGCTTTTGTTATTGCTTTACTTAATCTATTAACTATTTTATAATAAATTTTGACTTTTTATATTTACCAATCATTTGCGCTTTGTTTGTTTGAAATATATATTTTGGAAAATTTTAATGATTCGGATGAAATTTAATTTTTATTATTTCTATTTAGATGAAAGTAAACTTCACCAAGCCACATCTTGAAAATTTTGCAGTGGACTGCTAAAACATTTGAAAAATGGCTAAAGCGGCCCATCCATTAAGGCTGGTCTACACGCTCCCTTTTGCTCAACGATTTGTCTGCGCAGTCTTAAGACGGAATGAAAACGTAATTTCTATAGCGTCCACATGGCACAGACATATCTGTATAATTTGCTCAGTTTTGTGTGAGATCGTCATGGAGGCGGTACTACTTTGGGCGAGTTGTCTGCGCAGTTCAAGGAAATCTGAGCTCTCTTGCTCAGTTTTAATAAAACTGTACCGTCTTAGCAATGGATTCAAAAGTGCAAAGTTTTCGAGTACACACGCAACGTTTTATATGCAACGCGTTGCAAACGTTGTGCAAAACGGAGCGTCTAGGCCGGCCTTTATACAATATTTATGCATATACTAGCTGAGCCCGGCAAACGTTGTATTACCCTCAATTATGTTATATTTTTTTAACTACAAATTACTTCACACAGTGGTCACTTGTTTGGTACGAAACAAAACAAAAACCTTCCGGGTATTGACCAAAACCTGTGTTACAAAATTCGGCCCCACAGCTTTTATAGTTCCAGAGATCATGCGTTACGAACAAACACACACTACGATTTTATATATTATTATTAAAATCACTATTTCTGAAAGGAGCGTAGCATTTACCGGGGTAGAATATATATAAAACCACGCGCCGGTCTTTTACAAATATTTTGTGGGGTGGAAGGCGAAAATCTGTTGGGGCATTGAAGAGTTCACCCCTAACAAATAAACGTGTTTTTGATTTTTATATATATTAAGATAAGATATAAGATAAGATAAGATAAGATTATAAATGGCATTTTCAAAGAAAATATTGCCCCATTCCACCACATTACACAATTATCTTTATTGTACAATAAAAATCAAGTCTTACCAATATATTGCTGGGCCCATTTAATCGTGGTAAGATTGAATATTTTATATAGCTCTAATATTATTTTTTTATTCTAATATTTCGGTAATTAAACCACGTCGTATAATATTGCCATTACTTATTAAAAAGGAATTCGTGTTCTTTACCTCCCAGATATGTAGTTTTGATCAGTATTAATGTCTCTTGAAACATGGGACTTACTGGAAAAATGTAGCTTGGTGTAGCCCACCACCTACAGATTTATAAGAAACAGCTTTGTTTACTATTTTTTACATTGAATTTTACGAAAAACGTCAAAATAAATCTTGCAACCCTAGACCTATCATGAAATTCCTAATTATAACAGTAACCTCATGTTAGTGCTATATAATCACAATGGGCCCAATTGTGTCTCTGAGTGGAGGTGCGGTATAGCATTACCCTTCCTAACCTAGTGCTATATATATTTTCACTGTAAAAAATGCCTTTATTTTAGATTACTACATGAAGTGATGGCATAGACTATTCTGTGGTGGTGGTTTCCTTACACAAACATTGGCATTAGCTGACTCTCACAGCCGCCGCACGGTGGGTTGAATCAACCCCAAAGTTGCTATTAATTCAGGGAAAGGTGGAAAATCATTTTTTTTATTTTTTTGTTTGGAAAATGTATGCCTTACTGATTACATAAATGTTTTTTTGAAAACATTGGCATTATTTTTTTATTTTTGTTTTTTTATAAAAGAACAAATATGTATATAGCAATTCTTTTTATATAAATTATGGACAACAATTACAATCTACACAGTCATCACGATCATCATGGTCATCATCATAATTATCACCATCATCATCATCATCATTTTCATTATCGGAATAAAAATTTTAAGCCAACAGGTAATTTCCTTAAAACTTAATATTTAAAAAAACGGCATTAAATTCAGACGATTTTCTTGAATGTAAAAGCTGATATTATATGCTTTATTAACACAAACTCTTAGAAAAAACAATTCGCAACATTTTTAGTTCTATTCCACCAAATATTGAAAATACTCTAATTTTGGAACATTTTTAACAATATCAACAAAAATATTTATTGAAACAAAATTTAAACAAAACTTTCTAAACCACGCACTAAAATATCTGAAGTTGATGGTTCCATTATAAAATTTCCACTAAATAACTTTTAAACAGAAAAAAAACTTGAAATGTGTTGAATTTCAATTTTTTTCACTATTAGCAAAACCACGAAAAAACGTTGTACTTTGAGAGCACACAGCAGAAAAGGTAAGCAACACTAAACATTGATTTTGATCACTAGTGATGCGGAATTTGATCTATTTTTGCTCGACATAAAACTTTATTCGAAAATAATAACTTGAAAATATTAATTAATAGCGACTTTGGACGTGATTCAAACCAACCCGCCGATGATATTTTTGGTCAGCCGCCGACAAATCAGTATCGGCTTCGTTCCTGCTCCTAGCAGTCATATGTTTTCGCATTGTTATTTTAAAACAGTTTTAAAATAATCCACTCAATAATATTTTCAATCTGGTAGCACTGTTGCCAGAACTTCTACGGGTGAAATCGTCAAAAACTACAGATTTCTGTGAAATATTAAATTTTTTGTATTTTAATTGTTTTATTACAAAAACTATTACTATGGTTCAAACTTATTAACTACCCTATAGGAACTCAAACTCATTTTTACGTAACTTCAAACTGGTTTTTTAATAACCACATCTGGTTGATTCAGTGACTTTTTTCCTTGTAACCGACTCACTATTTTAACATCTCTGCATGACTTTTTAATTGGCTACTAACTACTTATTTTCCAACCAATTCGTAGTTAATTAATATTATAGCAAAAAAAAAGATATACATATGTATGTATATTTATATGATATACATATATTATATACTATACAGATATATGTATGTAAATATTCATATACATCTATATAAATATATGTACAATGTACATATACATATATAAATATTTATTTTTATTATATTCACTAAAAATAAAAAATACGTACATACATACATCCATACATACGAACCGCTCATAGAAAATATTATACATATTAAGTATTGAAAAATATTAGTTTTTTTCAACATTTGACATTTGATTTCATGGCATGCATCTTTATTTATTTCTTACGTGTGCTTTTATTCAATATGTTTGGTTGATATCTGCATGAGATTTAAACCAATTTGTAGTCACTTGCGTATGCTTTCAACAAATATACACATATACATTAAATATATGTATATTACCTAAACATGAAAACCATTAAAATTAAAAATAAAAGTTAAAAAAAACTTAAAATGAAATCAGAATTCACATACGTACACATATATTTATTTTTTAAAACAGATAATTTATAAAAAAAAAATTAGCATTATTGTTATAGAAACATTTTGTGTATAAATATCAGAATTTAACATTTTGAACACAAAAAAATCATAACATAACAAAAAACAAACTCTAAAAATGCAATACTAAAAAAAGTTTCCATATATGTTAAATTTAGAAAAATCGTCATTTCTGGACCTAAAATCGTCACTAGTGTATTTTGAGAGGTGAAAATCGTCAAAATGCA
Source organism: Tachina grossa (assembly GCA_949987645.1). Lineage (NCBI taxonomy): Eukaryota > Metazoa > Arthropoda > Insecta > Diptera > Tachinidae > Tachina > Tachina grossa. Next base: position 85,695,680 of record OX465276.1, on the reverse strand, counting down.
GAGAAATCGTCGATTCTGGCAACAGTGTCTGGTAGCTCAGTGAGTGATGCTACAATCTCTCACTCTCTTTATCAATCCATCTAAGTATCTCTCACTTATACTAACTACTTACTAGCTCGGCACTAACTTTAACATCTGTGTTTCTTTTCGCTTAGATTTGTTTTTTTTTAAATTTTTTAAATTTTTCTATTTGGAACTTTACTGGATGATTTCGACTTTTAATCTGGTTGTTGTAGCCGTTTATTTTTTTTTAATATTCTCTTATTGCGGCGTTGCTTATTTCTTTTATTTTAAAATTTAACACAAATACACTCAACAACAAACTGGTTTAAAAAATATACAATAGTAACAGCAGCAGCCGTACCAACAAAACCAATTATACAAAATCTACAACATTCCTGAAGTTTTATATGTACGAACACATATGTGCTATATATATATATACATACATATGTATGTATATAGTACACATTTAAGCATATATACATACATATATACATGTATGTATGTATATATGTGGAAATGTGTATGCGTGTAAGCATTTATATGGCTGCTGCTTTCTTTAGTAAGTCGGTGAAAAAAATTTTACCTATAAGACCAGTTTCCAGTTAAGTTTAAAAACCCACCAATTTAGCTAAAAATCTGGAAATTGTTTCACTTTTTTTTTGTCTTTACAGATTAAATTTATTATATGTACATATAAAAATCTTAAACAATTTATTTGTATTTACTTAGATAGGTATTATAAATAATTTTTGCTCACATTCACTTCACTCACGTTCTACAAATATGCATATAACAAATTGCAATATTAGTATGTGATAATTGAATCCACCTTTCTTTAATTCACTTTTATTTATCTTTTTTTACACATGTAAGTATGCATGTAGGTTAATATGTAAGTGTTGTCTTTTTACTTTACTTTTCTTACATTTCTCATATGTATTTATGTATGTAAGTATATTTTTTTCCGTCCACACGTCCAAACGTTTTAAAACACAATTCTCAACTGAATCCCTAAAACAGTTTTAAAATTATATTTCTAATTCCGGTTGTTGAGTTTTGCTTTTTGCTTATTTCACACTCTCTCAACAACAAGTTTACAACGCATTCTCTCACTCTCTATTCAACAATTCACCATTGTTGTTATTCGCTTAGATCAGCAATATATTCAATAATTTATCACACACAACGTCAGCGTTGCCAATGGAGTTTATCCAAAGACTAAATAAAAAGACAAACTCAGAAATTTTATAATGCGCTCTAAAATGGAAGTCATTTTATATTTTGTAAATAAACATTTTAAAATTATGGAATTACTTACACAAAGTGAAGAAGTGCTTGGAAATCAAGTTATTATGTATATATAAAAAATTAATAAATGCATTATGAGCTAAACCTTTTTTATCGGCAGATGGATGTCAGTTATATCGTCGATTTTCACTTCTAAGAGGTCAATGAAAATATTTTCGTTGTTTTCCGTCCAAAATATTCTCTTTCTCCACAATTTTTTATTATCGTTGCAGATGCATCCATAATAAAATCAACAGCTCTCTCATTTTTGTTTTATTTTCTTTTGTAATTATTTTTCTTTGAAGTTTTGAATACAAAATGTTTGAAATTTATTGAAAGTATGGTAGCATTGTGGAGAGAATATTTATTTATATGTGAGAGCATAAGAAAAAACGGTGTCAAAATAAAGTAGATTCTATCCCTCGACTACTTTCTGGGCTTGCTTTTTTGTGTCAATTTGTATGGAAAATGTGTTTAAGCCGCAATTCTGCTTGATCATTAAAGGCTTTATGTTGGTAATACTGTGTGTAGAGTTGTTTATACCATGTATGTTTCAGAGAACAGCAATGAGTAGTGAAAAACTGAGTAGAGTGGAATCTTGACTCATAATTTATTGTCCTTATGCACACTCATGCTTATTGCAATGTTGTCTATGAATCATATTCACTCGAAAGTTTGAAGTTCGCATCGAACTCATACTTAGCAACATTTATGACGTTGTTGATTTCGACTCTATGGAGGATGCAAAATAAGTATGATTCACAATGCGAACTTCGCATTCGAATATTAAAGTTCTCATTATGTGGTTATGTGTTTCACTATTGCTTTTTTAGGGTTCCGTACACCAAAGGTGAAAAGGAACTCTATTGTTTTCGCTACGCTGTCCGTCTGTCCGTCACATGGTATTTTCTCAGGAACCGTAAGAGCTACGGACCTGAAATTTGGACAGAGTATGTAGAACCTTGGCCGCTACAACAACAAATACATGAGAGTTAAAAATTAAAGGGTGTTAAAAAACGAGCAACGAAAAATGTTAAAATCCCATGTAATATACATACAATTGTATGAACATATTGTTACGTTTAAATTTTTGTTAAACGTGTGAGTTGTTTTGATTGCTCAAAAATAAAAATTAAAAACACAAAATTTTTGTTTGCTACTGTTCTTCCTTTTATTCTGAAGTAAGCAAATTACAACTTGTCTTTACTTAACTACTTCTTATCGTTATTATCCACCGCACGAGGTCTTAACTCGACTAATTTCTGATTAGCACTGAACTACTCTCGCGCAGGCTGCCTCTTTTTATAGTAATGATAGTAATGGAACCGGTTCTCGAATGTTCTCCCGATAGATGGCGTAATAACATGTCTGTACTTAGTAATGCCAAATGACATCTGTGCACGTTGCCATCTGTATTGTCATTTACTATTGGTAGCCAGATGTTCAAACAGTCCTCTAGCAGAATCGGGATAATTCATGTTGCTGCTTCTAGGCGTTTGTAGATAATTCTATTGGCCGTTATTTTTGAATTTCAAAGTAACGACTCTTATGTTGGCAATGCGGTGGGCTATTGGTAGTACAGGGTGGTTAAAATAAGTTCTCGCACTTTTATTTGTATGTGTGTATGTTTGTAGCTATTTACACAATTATTGTTGTTGCTATAGTGTTTCCACGTAAACATGTTACACACACGTTTAGTGCTTTAGTTAAATACTTCCAGATAGTTCTTTGCTTTAACCCTGTAGGAATATTTTTACGTAACAATATGTATATTGAAACTTGAATTTTGTAAAATTAGTGTATTTTTATACAGACTACAACAATTAACACTAAAATTTAAAAAAAATAAATTAAAGGGTGGTGCATCAGTTAATCCAATTTTGACTATGTAATTTTGACAATTTGCTATATCTTGGAAACCGTAAGAGGCAAATATTTGAATTTTTCAAAAACGGTAAAACTAAAAAAAACCGAAAATTATAAAATCGCCAAACCAAACAAAAAAATCGCAAAAATTAAAAAAAAATCGCCAAAACGAAAAAAAAGGCCAAAAATCGAAAAAAAATCGCCAAAACGCGAAAATTTCACCAAAACTATTTTAATATAAAAAAATCGCAAAAATGGAAGAAACCGCCAAAAATAAAAAAATCGCCAAAATGAAAAAACGTCAAAAACCGAAAAAAATCGCCAAAGCAAGAAAGTAAAGTGTCAAAACTAAAAAAAGAGCCAAGACTTAAAAAAATCGCCAAAACCGAAAAAACGCAAGAAACGCCAAAACAAAAAAAAAACCGAAAAGACACCAAAAACGAAAAAAATGCCAAAACTATATATTATATAGGATGAAGTTTGTATTAAATTACATATCTAGTGTTCGTACGGAACCCTTCGTGCGCGAGTCAGAGCCGCACTTTACTGAATTCATTTGTTATTTTGCAAGAATTGAAAAACAACCCTATTTACTACTATTGTATACTACTTGCAAACTGTTTAATGACTAAACTTTTAAATAAACATACATGCATCCGTTGATTGAGCTGAATTAATGTGAGTAGCACGGATGGAAATCATGGTACAATTGTACTTTTAGTGGTACATTTTTGATCTTGTTGGTACCGTAGTACTACCGTGAGTTACTTGGTACAATTTAAAAATGTCAATGTTTCACTATATGGTAACATTAATTTTGCCTATATTCTCTTTAATTTTTTTGTGTGTAGTTTATTTTAATCTCTAATATAATAGTCGAATCTACGAATGTACCTTTATGAATGTAATATTTAATATTTTTTTGTGTTATTTTTTATTATATACTGAATTTTTATACACATTTGTGTTATATTGCTGTTTTTATTGTAAACTTCTGAATTTTTATACTCATTTTTTACGTTTCTGTTTTTATTAAAAAATATTAAAAATTGATACCGTCATGGTCAAAAAAGGACATTTTATTTTCATAGTTGGTACAAAATCAAGAAATCATTTTCCTTCCCTGGTGAGTAGTATAAGTATTTTCCTGAAATTAGAATTCAAACTGAAGTCATTTATGAGTGTGAGTGATGTCGACATCGCATTCATATTTATTTCAACATACATATACTTATAAATCAATGTCATCGTGAGTATGCATAAATCAGAGTAGTTGAGTTTTAATGATGTCTACTCACTTATATAAAATTTCATGAGTCAGTATGAATAGAGAAAAAACGATTCATTGCCGATAACTGGTGTGTTTGCACTTTTATGTGCTTGTGTGTGTATCTCTTAAGCTTAAAGCTTAAATTAGACGTGACATAGCCATAACGCCATAACCATAACCAAACCAAAATTCAGTTGGTTTCTATGGCGAGTCACGTATAAGCGAATACATTGTTGCCCATTAGTTTGGTTCGAACGGCTGCTCTCTATGGCTATGGTTATGTCACGTCTGATTGAGCCTTAAATTAGACGCGCCATAACCAAACCAAAATTAAATTGATTTATATGGCAATCGCTATGGCGTTATCGCGAGTTACCTATAATCAAATACAGTGTAGCCCTTAAGTTTGGTTCGAAAAGCTGTTTTTTAAGTTATATCACGTCTGATTGAACCCTTAATAAGCAGTAGCTAGTTCTTACGTCTGCTTGTATGTGCAAACGTGTGTAGATTTAGCTGTTTAGCTGAATAATTCTGGATAATTCTTTTTGCACTGTATGTATGTACATACGTATGTATACCTAATTTACATTAAATTTGTTGAGCGAAACTTTTTCTACTTGCTAATAGCACAGGGATACGAAATCAGATTTACAAATTGTACTAACTTTCAATTAAAATTGTACTTTTTTCAGTACGATTGTACTAGAGCGTGGCACAAGCCGTAAGAAAGGGCTTACAAGCACTCTCATTAATTTCAAAATGTGTGTGTATATTGCTCCATTATTTTAAAACAAAACTTTCAAAAGAAATGTGTTTTGCTTTACGATAAGAATACTGCAGTACAGAACAAAACTGCAACAGAACATTGTTGAAGTAAAACCAAGCCTTTCAAAACAAAAATGAAATAGAACATCAAAATCCACACAGAACATTCAAAAAATGTTTAAATGTTCTGATATCAAAGATAGTTTTCCATATAAAAGAAACATTGCGCTTCGTTAGGAATATGAAAGCTGAAAAGAGGTTTTATTTACTATGAAAAAATATCATACATACATTTATATATAATAATTTGTTAATTTTTATTTTCAATGTATGTATACATATATACATGCATGTTTGTGCTCGTGTTCTAGTTTCTAGTTCTCGATGTTTCTGCTATGATTTTTAAGGGGCCCATACACTACAACAGCATGCATGCGCAATCAAGTGTTTGTGCCAGCGGTTTGGTCGTGTATGGGCATTTTGTGCGATTGTACGGTTTGCTGTAGCGATGTCAAGTAGAGTTTGATATTTTGCTGATGGTACCAGCTCGCTGGTGTGGTATATGGTGAAATTATCTCAGTTTAGCAAAGTTGTCATGGAGTAAACATGCATTTAAGTAATATTATTTGTTGAAACATATTTTGTTTCAATGGGAAACAGAATTTTAGCACTTTAGCTATACATGGCTGCTAATTTTAACAACATACCAATAATAATTGCAGCAAAAACTGTGTCATTATTCATAACCACCCTTCCCTCAATTTTGTAAGAAATGAATATTGTACCAGCTTGCTGGTATGTTGTGTGGTTCGAGCATGAATGCTCAATCGCTTGATTGTGCGTGCATGCTGTTGTAGTGTATGGGCCGCTTTACTGTTTGTTGTTTTGTTTCATTCTCGCTTTTTGTTTTGATGTTCTACTTGCTTTGAGAACTTAAGCACCAAGGCGTATTCACATAAGATGATCTTAATTCGCCAGCTGACATAAATTCCCTGCTGTCAAATGCACCAAAACGGTAAGAAATAATCTGACAGCAGGAAATATACAAGGCGAATACGCAGAGTTGCAAATCAAGACCACCTTACATCAATTCGCCTTGACAAGCACTAACAAAACTGCAGAGAAAAACTTTTCGACTGCTTGGCAGTAGTGTGAAATAGAATACAATACTTTTAGAACGGCTTACGCAGCCCTTTAATGTGTTCATATCTTATTAATATTAATTATAATTATTCAGACATGTTCTGAAAATCACTTTTTTGTGAAAGTGATTTGAAATCACAAGAAAGGTGTTCTGTACACAAAACTTTTTTAATTTTTGTGATTTTAAACCGGCCAGCTTAATGCCTGACGATTTGAAATCACTTGGTTATTTTTTCAATCACTTCGTTTTGAAATTTGCAATGAATTAATTAAATGAATAACTTAATATCTTTTTTATTGATTTTTATAGTAAAATTAGCAATTGTCTATAAAGAATTTATAAAATGATGAAAAAATTTAAGACACTTTCTCTTGCGGGAAATGTTGTTATTTGCTTTGTGATTTGCATTTGTGATTTTGCATTTACAAAACAAAACATCAGCTGTTTTCTTGTGTTTTTGAAAGGGTGAAATCACATCGAAAAGTTAAAACTTTTGTTATTTTCAGAACACCATCAAATCACAATTGTGGTTTTAAAATCACAAAGTGATTTGAAACCTTTTGATTTACCGAACATGCCTGATTAATGTACATATAATCTCAGAAGGCACATGAAAAATATTTAGCTAACTGTTGAGATCTGAATACAAAAGTATCATTTGGTATATAGTACTCTTTCATCCTTTGTTTTGATTCTCTTTCGTTTTTATTATATTTTGTTCCGAAATAATCTTTCTACAACTGCATAAGAATGTGGAATATGTGCATATTGTTCCCAGCGATGCCAACTTGGTGCTTTTTGCACTATTTTTAGTGCTTTTTGAAGACTCAAAACGCCAAGTTTTGAGCGTTATGGTAGAATTAGTAGAATCGTATCGTGAGTTGACGGATCAGCTAACAAAATCTGTAACATTAATAAAACATGTTGCTGTTTATTTAATATGTATCGTAATTGTATGTGAGGTAGAAATCTACAGAAAATAGATTTCTACGTCAACTTCTCTCTTACATACATTCACACACATGTATAAAGCGAAGAGAAATACAATAACAGAGAACACATTCGCTCGCAACCTCACGTTTTTATTAACTAACATCCAGAATTGAGAGATACGACCACTTCAAAAGTAAAAGGATACGATTCGACTAGTTCTACCATTAGTGCCAAACTGAGAAAAAGCACTAAGTAGTGCTTTTAAGAAATTTGAGTATTTCTTAAAATTACTTTAATAAAAACTTGGTGTATTTATTTTTTCAGTCTAAAGCATACCTTTTTCGTCTGATATATTTCATTAAAGATGATATTAATGCAGAAATAGAGAATTGCTTAGGAAATATTAAACATTATTAAACTTTACTTGTTTGAATCTTCACTCCTTTTTCACATTAATGATTTTTGCGCTTTTTAGATATCAAAATTACGCTTTTAAGTACTTTTTTTAATTTTGATGTGCTTTTAGAGCCAAAAAAGTTGGCATTGTTGGCACTGATTGTTCCTCTAGTAATTCTTGAAATATTCAGCCGTGTCACAGATTCCGTTCACAATGGTTTTGATTCCGTATTAACCATTCCGTTCAAATTTCATTTTGGAACTTCAGATTCCGATCGTTTTCAACAATCCGAATAAAATGCTAAATCTTACAAGTGTGGCAATATAATTTTGTAGTAAATAATAATGTGGCATATGTTTAGGCGTTTTAATTATTTTTTGTATGTATATTTTAATTCAGCCTTGTATTTTTTTGTTTTGTGTGCTGCCAATGTGAAGATTTTGATAAAGTACATACATGGCAATATCAAGGAAACCAATTTCGTACATACTGTTTTGTTGATTTTATTTTTGTAATTACTTGAGAAATTTACATACTAACCCCCATATTCATAAAATTTGAAACGAATTTGAAATGTATTTTATTTCAAAATTTCCATACAAAATTTTCCTAAAATGAATTTCAAATTCATTTTTAAATAAATAAAAACTAACTAATTGAATAAATAAATGAAAAATAGTATTCATTATGGGGCTGTCCATATATTACGTAACGCTCTAGGGGGGACGGGAGTTCGAGTTTTGTTACGATTTGTTATGGTGGGGTGGGGGGGAGGGGATCTTTGAAAATGTTACGTAACAGAAAAAATTACTAATTTTGTACAAAAATACGTATGTTTTTCTCATTTATTTATTTAATTGATCATACGTGTTGCCTACATATATTATTTACGAGTATGTATACTATATACATCTGCCGAATGTCAACTTTTGATATTCGAAAATTCGAATTCGAATATTTAAAGCGATATCCGCGAATACGAATATTTAAAACGTACATTAAAGCTTACGAAAACTATCCAAAAATTTAATATCTGTTAAATAACATTTAAAAATTATACAAAGTTTTTATAATAAATTAAATAAATTGTAGTCAATCTGAACATACATACATGGTTCTGAATTCCTCATCTTTCTTTATCCATTTACATTCTGAAATATTCTTAATATATGCATGTACATAAAAACTTCCTTTTATATTAAACTGCAACATATATTAATATTAAATCCACCAAATACATAGAAGGAAATGGTATTTGCAGAAGTTTAGGAAAAGATTTCTTGCAATTCTCATAGACAAAAAAGTGTCCTTTCAAAAAATATATTCTTCCATGGCAATATCAAATTATTTAGTTTTAAAATTTTTGTTGGTCAACTTGAGGCTACAATCCCAGCAAAAAATTCAAAAAAGGTAATCGAGTTTGGAATTAAGCATTTTTGGTGAAAGCTATTCCTTACTGGATTACCAACTTAATGATTTTAACAAGGCGTGAGACTAAAATAATCGATTCTTGAGAAGTACTTACATTTTTTTTATTTGTCAACATTTCACGTAATCTATTTCATCTAAAAAAATCATTCTCTTCATTTAGCAACTTGCACGTCATTTTTTTTAATTTTAGGTAATGTGATTTGTAAGCGAGTAATGAAAATTAGCAATCAGAAAAGTAAGTCATTATATGGCAACTAGTTATAATGGTAATGTGTAATTTTTTGCTGGGATGTTTAAGTTTTGAGAAATGTGTCAATGGAAACTTGCATACATAGACGTATTTTCATAAAGATATTATTTAAATTTTTTATGCAACAGAACTTAAAAAAAATATTATGAAAACAACAGTGAAATGCGTCTAGGAACTAGATTGTGTGCCCCTCTAATTTTAGGTATTTTTACGGTATATTTTTTTTAATAGGCAAATATCTATTGAAAATGTAATGTTGTAGAAGGGACAAAAATTAAGAAAAGAAAAATTGCATATCTTTCGTAATTGACATCATTTTGACTCATTTGATATCCCAATAATCTGTATGTTTAAAGCGGGTTAAAAATGTTCTCTTTTAGAAAATGAAATATAAGTCACCATGGCCACCTTTATTGATCCTAGATATAATTTTTTTTGTTTCGCGCACGTTTTAGATTGATTTGAAGATGGTCAAACAGAGTCATCTTTAAGCTCTCTGAAATACACGACGACTTCACTTATAGAAACTAGTGAAAGCGACCGCAAGGCTAATGCCAATTCTCGTCTTGATGTTTGAAATACTGTTCAGTCATCAATACGGACAAATATAGCAGATCATTTGGCAAAAAAAAAAAAAACGCATAGCAAAAAAATATAAAAAATAAATTTTTTTTAATTATTACAAACTAATATTTGTGCCATTCATTTAAATTTCGTTTAGGATTTTTGAATTTCTTTATATATTTTTTTAAACGAATACGAATATCTAGAAACGGCCGAATGTTTTGGAATGCCAATACACATCACTAATGCATACATACAGTTTAGGAATAAGCTCTCTATAAAACCATAATTTTTGGAGTTTGAGGATTCTTGGGAAGAAATTGAAAAAATAGTTTCGCCAATATATGGAGTACGTTCATATGTAAGCTTATTTAATTTTTGCCTACGCACTGTGCTAGTCTAACAAATGAATTTAAAACAATGAATTAAATTAAATTTTTTTTAAAATAAAAACTTTAAACAAAATTTTACGGTTAATAACATCGGCTCCATGGTACATCCAAAATTCTATTATACATCGTGATTTAAATATGCCACTAGTGACTGAAGAAATTGCAAAATACGCAGGCAAATATTTAACAAAACTCGAATCACATCCTAATCCGCTTGCTCGTAATATTTTGAACTTTACTGGACACATCCGCTTAAAAAAGAGGGACACACGGGCTCTTATACCTAACACTCCAGATGGGACTACTTGAAAATACTTTCCCCCCCCCTTTTTTTTTGATTATCACTACTAATGTATTATTTATAACTACCACTAAGTTTATGTCCGACACTGGTCGGGCCTAATAATTTTTTTTTATATATTTAAGATTTGAATACTTATTGTTAGTTCACATATGAAGATTCAATAAATAAATACATGCAAAAAAAATATTGTAAAATTTTTTTTTATCTCATTGTTACGTTATTCCTGGGGGGGGGGAGGTTCACAGTTGTGTTACGATTTGTTACTAGGGGGGAGTGGGGGGGTCAAAAATCGGGAAAAGCAGCATTACGTAATATATGGACAGCCCCTATTGAAAAAAAAATTGTTAAAAATATTTTTTTTTACTTTAACATGCAGAAAATGTTAATTCCGTCCATGAAAATAAAAGTGATTCCATTCCGAAATTTTTTTAGTTTTTCGTTTTCTAAAGCACCAAAATACGTATTGAATTCCGTTTCCGAATGTAATTGAGCTCTGTTACATGGCTGATTACACAGAAAAAATAGACAAAAATTATTTTCAATAAAACCATGTTATTGAATAAAATTTTAGTTTCAATAATATTTGTCATTAACTTGAATATTGTATTTATCAATTCCGCGCATTTTAAAATATCATTTAATGTCATTTATTGTGTTGGTGTTTTCCATGCTTGTTGATTGACTAAACCTGGTCATGTGCTGATGTTGTTGTTTATTTTGATTGTTGGTGTTGTATACGTGTGCATTCGGACAAGAAGCCGAAAAACGTCGTGGCTTGTTTTTTTTTTAATCAACAAAGTTATTTTTAGATGAGAAGAAACAAAAGAAATCATGTTTTGCGTGTATTCATTATTTGCGTATACAAAAACGATTTGCTCTTTAGCTGAGTGGTAAGTACGTCACACAGAAAAAAATGATTTTGATATTTGAATACGAAAATCGTTGATTCAATAAAAAAATCTTTCGAATTTTCTGTGATGACGATTTTTGCATTATTGATAAATAAAATTGTATGCAAGTTTATTGAATACATTTTTTCCAGTCAATAAAGAAATTTAATGTATCAAAGAAAAAAGTTGTTTACTGAAATTTTATTTTCAGTGAGGTAGTTTAGACGAGAACAATTTTTAAGCCGCACAATTTTTGTTCTTTTCCAAATTACACGAGACTAATTCATCTGGCACAAAATGTATTCGTATACACAGCTGTGTGTGTGTTAGTGTTTTAAGTATTCATTTAACATTTGCTGTTTTTTAAGTTGTGTGTATTGGTTTTATGCTGCTAATGCGGGGTTGAAGCTGGTTGAAAAGTTATGCCAACCCCAAAACCAATCTCTTTGCCTCTCTCATCAACAAACTGGCATGTTATGCCAGCACAATTATGCCCGTGTAAATCAGCGCAGTGATAATTGTTATTGTGTTGTGTGTGTGGACGAATGTCACATTTTTCAACCCCTTTTTGTTTGCTTTTGCTTGGCTACTATTAAAACTAAATGTGTTTGCGATGAGTCGAACCGGCAATCTCTTGACTAATAAACTAACGTACTTACCACTCAGCTAAAGAGCAAATCGTTTTTGGATACGCAAATAATGAATACACGCAAAACATGATTTCTTTTGTTTCTTCTAAAGCACCCCATACACGATTCAATTCAATTTTCAATTGAGTCGGTTGTTGTCCAAATCAAAGCGTGTATGGCTTTGTCAATTGATTAGTTTGGCAGTTGTCGAGTTGGTTGAACAAAACTCAAAAGATTTTGATTTTTCATGTTGACTAGTAAATCTTTCAATTCGATTGTGCTGTGTGTGGTCGAGTTTCGTGATTAGGTGTCAAAATTTATATTTTTAGCTTTATTTTGTATAGAAAAAGTTATGTATTCTTAAAATTGTATTTAATTTCATTGAATTTTAGATAAAAAAATTAAAAAGTGATTAATGAATGCAATAGAAGTTTTAAATTTTTAAATTTGTAATTATGAGAAAAATATTAATTTGGAAGTTGAATGAAAATCTTTCAATTCAGTTTATGAAGTGTGTGGTCAAGAACCAATTCAATTGAAAGACTCAATTCACAATTGAATTGAAACGTGTATGGGGTGCTTAATCTAAAAATAACTTTGTTGATTATTGAAACTAAAATTTTATTCAATAACATGGTTTTATTGAAAATAATTCTTGTCTATTTTTTCTGTGTAGTTTATTAGTCAAGAGATTGCCGGTTCGACTCATCCCAAACACATTTAGTTTTAATAGCAGCCAAGCAAACGCAAACAAAAAGGGGTTGAAAAATGTGACATTCATCCACACACACAACACAATAACAATTATCACTGAAAATAAAATTTCAGTCAACAACTTTTTTCTTTGATTCATTAAATTTCTTTATTGAATGAAAAAAAATATATTCAATAAACTTGCATACAATTTTTTTATCAATAATGCAAAAATCGTCATCACAGAAAATTCGAAAGATTTTTTTATTGAATCAACGATTTTCGTATTCAAATATCAAAATCATTTTTTTCTGTGTATTTCAAATACCTTCGATCAGGAGGTAGATACATACATATGTATGTATGTATGTTGTTGTTTCTTGAAGACTTGATAACATGATAATTTCTACATCAACCAACGCTCGAAACTGGTTATTTGTAGATTCAATATTATGTAGTGCAAAATTGGTCATTGGGATGCTATGGTACTTTTGATTTTCAAATAGTGCTAAAAAAAAGGTCGGTTGTACCAACTTTTCCATTCCTGTAATAGCGGTGCTATACCAGAGAGTTATATTATAAAAATGAGGCGCAGTGACATGAAATCAAACCAACTGTTTTGAATATAAAACATAAATTACACGTGCCATACCATATTGCCAAAGCCATAATCAAAACCAAAATTCAATTGATTTATATGGTTATGTCCAAGGCGCATTTATTAGGTGACATCAGGGCTACCGTTCATACGAATAAAGTCGCAATTTGACCCTTTTTTTAGCGGTCTGCGATTTTTTGTGAGACTTTATTTTATGACCGACTTTTGCGACTTTTTTGATTTTCTTGGGACTTTTTACTCTTTTTTGTAAAGATTCTCACAAAAAATATTAATATTGGAGTAAATAAATTTTTTTTTATAAAAAAAATAACTCCGTCAAAATTTAAAAGCAATTCATTATTATTGTTGATTTGGAAGCACTTTTATTATTTTATATTATATTACGTTCTTGCAGCCTTGTCATGTGTACAATGTATTTAAGAAAATTTTCCCAAATTTTCAGTTAAAGTTTCAAAGAATATTTTAGCAAAAAAGCGTTTAAAATAAAAATTTTGGTTTTGCAGTGCTTATTTTACAAAATTATTTTTAGCTGCCGAGTTAGTGTAAGAAATAGTTGTCGAAAAACATAAAAGTGTGGACTAACATCTGAACATTTTGAAACTAGCTTTGCTTAAAAATGCTGTCAGCTTTAAATTTAATAGACAAAGATATAGAAGAGTGGATTCCAAAAAAGTTATATTTATGTATGTTGAAATATAAAATACATTCACGCAAAAAATAGGATATATGGCGCCAAGATCAAACGAATAGAATTGAAGTAAAGAGCTCACGGGGTCTTGGTTCGACATGTTAGAATTTTGTAAAAATATCTTGACGTTGGCAGCATACGACAGCCAAATTTATTAAACTTAAGTATATTTCTTCAGTATGCATACAAGAAAATATGTATTGAAGCACATACAATAATGCAACTGTATATGTTATGAAATATGCAATAAGCTTTTTGTTTTGATTCAATAATATTTTTTAATAAAAAAGCGTTTAAAAACATGTGCAACTTTTATTTTCTCACGCGACTTTTTTGTGCGACTTTATTTTTATAAAACGACCTTTTGTGCGACTTTTCCAAAATTCCCAGCGGTAACCCTGGGTGACATCACTAAACCAGGTGACTAATGTCATTATACCAAGCTAAATGGCAAATTTTAATTCTTTAGGTATAATAGTACGTTTCCATATACGTGATTTAGGTCAAAACATTTGATTTGCCCTAATTAAGTAATTTGCGAAGTGATGAGCAAGTTATCTCAAATGACTTAATTTGCTACAAATTAAGTCGAATTTGTCAATGCAACACTGCGCTGCTTCTATTATTACAAATGCAACTCTGGGTCATCCATTATTGGTGACTTACAAATCCGAAAAAGTGACATTTAAGTACGAATTAAAATGGCAGATTCTATTTGCTTATAAAAAGGAAAAAGTAATTTAAAAAAAGAAAGTTATTGTCAATGTTGTTTTCCATTCTTATGTATATGTTTTATTTATTTTGCTGTTCCAAATTATTATTAAACACATTTTTGTGCTACTTTTAGGTTATAAAAATAAATAAACAGTTCAAACGTCAAATTGATTTCGAAAATTCGAACATGGAAACACTTACAACACATAATGGAAACACTTCGACATGATTTTCTCAAATCAACTTGATTTGCTTATAATGGAAACGTACTATAAGAAAGAAAACAATTCACAGACCCTCATAAGTATTCGTACAAGCCAGGATTGGCATCGAGAATTTTAAAATTGGACCAACAACTTTCAAAATTTGTAACTTTTTTACCTAAATTGTACTTAATTAAGTAAAGCTAAATTTCTATCGCTGAAAATTTATGAAGTTGATTTAGCAATCTTTGGCTGCGATCAGTGCTGCCAGAAAAACTTTGCCTCTTGTCCCCAATTTAAATCATCATGTCCACAAAAATCCCCATTTCAAAAGGAAAATCCTAACTTTTGTCCCCAAAAATATTTTGTCAATATTGTTGTTTGATATCATTTTAAAATGATGCTGTAACTCAATCCATTGCTTCAAAACTCTTTGCACAGCTTTTCTTATGATAGCCATCTAGTGTTTGATAATAGTACAAGTTTGTCAAATTTATTTGAGTCCACACCTAAATTGATTAAATCGAATACAGTCAAATCCCGATAATTCGTAATCGCAAGGGACCGGCCACTTCTAACGAATTATAGGGGGTTAAAATAAAATAAATGCGAATTAACGGGGTTTTTCAATTTATTTACTAAAACTATAAAAAAAAATTATAAAAAACTGTTGCTAAAAATAAAATGCAAAATAAAAATTTGTTGTTTTTGTAACACCGACAGAGTTTTATGCGTGCGCTTTGACATTTTTCTTCATTCATTAAAAAACTGATCTTAAGAAAATAAACACACACAAGCAAAAGCAAAAACCCACGCAAAAAAAATAGCGGTAAACAATAAATAATTTTTTCCATGTTTCTGTTGTTTCTATTACGAATTATAAGTGGTAGTCAGCAAACAATTACGATTTATAAGAGGTAAAGGAGATTTTATATGAAAAAAAAATTACGAATTATTAGCGAGGGGACCAACATGTCTAAATTTTACGAATTAACGAAATTTTTTCAAGGGACCGACAGTTTATTACGAATTATCGGCAATTACGATTTATCGGGATTTGACTGTATTTATTTGTACTTCAGCGTTCGCAACGGAGAGTGCGAGAAATAACAAAAAATTCTACAGACGTGGGAATTGATTTTGCCACTTGTGAGCTGCAAAAGTTCAGTGAATGGCAAACACATTTAACCATTTTGATGAAATTATTTTAATTTTTTAACAAAGTATAAGTCATTAGAACTTATACAACAGCAGGCTAAACGACTACAAGTGCCACTGGGAAAAAGTGATGCCTGGTAGCCAGCTATTTAATTATTTTAAAAACGGCAGTAACACCATACGATCCTGATATTGAAGTATAAATATATATTTCAGTGGTGCCGCTTTTAAATATGTATTTCACATATATAAAAATAAAAGTGTTTATTCAAAAGTATAAAAAGAAATAATTTTCTTTTATATTTTTTGCGAATTTTACTATTTACAGGCTTACACCCTGTTTGTGTAAAACTGATGAAGATGTAAAACTGTACAACTTTTCTTTAATCTATTACAGAAACGCCAAGATTTCTAACTCAAACGTCTTACACAAACAGGGGGTTAGTAATTTCTTAAATACATTTAGCAAATATTTTTTTTCGCGTTTTTACCAAAATTTTTTTATTTTTAATGGCTTTGGCGATTTTTAATCAACTTCTCGCGAATTTTTGCAAGCCTTTTTTTAATTAGTGATTTTTTATGCGAATTGTTAAAATTTAAGTTTAAAATTTTTTAAACGCACTAATAATCCCAAATTAATATTTTACTTATTAAGTAAAATATTTTTTTAATTAAAAATACATTGAAATTGATTATTGAGGGGTTTAGCTGGATCCTATGAGCATTTCACTGTTGCTAATGCAGATCATCAGGGAACCTTTACCCAAAGCTTCTTAGAACAACTAGAGTTATTATGTTATAAACTTTCATTTAAACAAATGAGAAGCTTAAAACAAATATCAAAGTTGAAACAAGAACTCAATAATCAACATGTTTTTTATTTTCTTTACCATTACTACATTGGCTGACTTTTTTCAGCTTCCAATTGTAGTTGTAACAATTCCCATAAAAAATCACTAATTATTAAATTGACTGAACCAGGTCAAAAAATACTTGTGTGGCAACACTCTATTCTTAAATAGCTGTTGTTGTTATTTACATTTATTTTCTTTTTACATACTTTTACAACTACAATTTCAAGCTGAAAAAAAGTAAAGTAGCAAAGCAACAGGTTTAAACATACTCTTCTCTTCTTCTTTTTCTTTCGATTCAGTTTTTTGGCAGAATACCTCTTTTCGATCAATGCGTAACTGAATGCGGGAACGTAATCGAAACGCAGAATAGGGGTGAATAACTTTAGTTGTTCTAAGAAACTTTGGGTAAAGGTTCCCTGATGATTTGCATTAGCAACAGTGAAATGCGCATAGGATCCAGCTAAACCCCTCAATAATCAATTTCAATGTATTTTTAATTAAAAAAATATTTTACTTAATAAGTAAAATATTAATTTGGGATTATTAGTGCGCTTAAAAAATTTTAAACTTTATTTTTATTTTTTAATAATATTAGACTTTATTATCATCCCTCTGTTAGTAAATTTTTGCGACTTTTCGTACATTTTTGGCACACCTTACAGTTTTAGCGATTCTTAATCAATATTATGGCTTTTTGTAAATTTCGCGAATTTCAATTCCAATTTCCATTTTTTCGCTTTATAAAAATATAATTACAGTAATAATAATATTTTAAAATAATCTGTAAAATTAGAAGAAACCCCATAAAACGTAAATATTGTAAAACAATTTTTTTTGCGATCAAAAACATACTCAATAACTGGGAAACTGTTAAAAAACACACTAATATATCCAAGCAACAATTTTTGAAAATATTACAATTCTGCTCAAACAACAACAACTACTTTACATATAACGAAAAATTTTACCATCAGACATATGGTATGCCAATGGGTAATCCCTTATCACCGACTATCGCAGATATAGTACTTGACACCCTCATTGACGAAGTGATTGACGAACTAACAAAAAATAACATAAAAATAAAACATATATCAAAATACGTTGACGATCTGTTTGCAGTAATAAATAAAAAGGATAAAGAAATTATACTAAGCCTACTAAATAAATATCATAATAAACTGCAATTTAATATGGAACTAGAAGAAAATATGGAATTACCTTACTTAGACATAAAAATTATAAAGAATAATAATAAATTAATTACAAATTGGTATACAAAATCTACATCTTCAGGACGCATAATAAACTACTACTCGACACAACTCACAAGAATGAAAATAAACACAGCGAATAACTTAATAGAAAAAGTAATGAACTTAAGCCATGAAAAGTTCAAAAAAGAAAATACAAAAAAACTCAAAACATTACTGACCAATAATAACTTTCCTACAAATCTTACAAATAAATTGATAAATACAGCTCTAACAAACAATGGAAAAATAAATCAACAAAAGGATGGAGTTATTTTTTACAGTGTACCATATGTACCGACTCTCACTGAAAGCAAACTTTTAGAAAAGATCATAAAGGATGACAAAACAAAAATAGCATACAAATCCAACAACACTACTAGACATCTATTCACGCGCAAAAAAACAAAAATAAACAAAATGAAAATTGACAATGTTGTTTACGAAATAATATGTGAAGGCAATGAAAATCAACAATGTAATAAGATATATATAGGGACAACAAATAGAAGACTTGAAACAAGAATAGCAGAACATGCAGCAGATATTGAAAAGGGTAGAGAAAGCACAGCTCTATCCCAACATATAAAAGAGAGTGGGCACAATATATGTTTTAAGAACGTCAACATATTAGATATAGAAAATAAACATAATAAAAGATACACTCTGGAAAGTTTAAGAATACAGGAACGAATCAATAAAACGATGAACAACAACATTAAATTACAATATTCAATTGCAATACAGTCTGATTAATCTGTGATAGAAAACCGAACTGTGATAATTTGTGTTTGTGCCGTGATTATATTTTTTATTTATACAATTTAATTATACCAATTATTTTTCAAATGTTGTGATGTCCAGTTTTAATTTTATTAAATGACAATTTTTATATTATGTCCGTGATGTCCAGTTTTATTTGCATATAAGTTTCAAACTAATATGTAAAAGATCATAAACCTTGTAAGTTACATATACATATACACACACACACACACACATATATATACATATATATATATATATATATATATATATATATATATATATATATATATATATATATATATACATACATATTGTAATAAAATATTAATGTAAAATTTATTTGTCAGATTTAAATAAAGAAAGCTCCTGAAGAAGTTGGAAAAAAGCCATCGAAACGTCGAGCAAATAAAGATGTAAAAAACAACTATACATCAGAAAGAAAATTGTTTTATTAGAAATCTAAAACAAAAAACTTGACCAAAGATTAGCCTAGGGAAATCCCCACGAATACTTAAACAACACATTGGTCAAACAACAATATAAACACATGTAAATATTATATTCATATAAAATACTCTTATAAGAAAAAGTGATGTTAGAGCTCTAAATGAAAAGTCCCCAAATCCCGTCCCACGAAATTCTGTCCCCAAATGAGAAGCGAAATCCCCATTTTGAGAACAAATCCCCTAATCTGATGGCACTGGCTGCGATTGTAATTCTGTAACGTGCGTTGCTAAGTTTGGCAATACCATAAAAATTGAATTCGCCGCAATTTTAGCATTTAATGCCATCGCCAACAGCGTTGTCAACTTTGAAATTTTAAAACGCACCAAAATGGAGAAAAAAACGCGCCATTTACAAAAAAAAACGCACCAAGCTTAAACCCAGAAAAAAGATTGGTTGAAAAATGGTTAGGCCAATAAAATATCACTTGCACAACCTATATTTCAGTTGACGCTATCAATTTTCTGTTAATCCAAAAAACAATCCGTGTTCACTGCCATAAGGGCATAATTGTAATAAACATATGATTCTGACAATTCTTAAATTGATTGCATCAACCAATCGTATGCTTTTTTCATGACTAATTAACTGATTGATTAACACATCTGAATGAAATATTATGAATTGGATTTTACTACCAACTTTTGGTATTGACAACTAAAAAATTGTCTTTCCATATTAAGGCTAAAATAAACACTTTCAATGAGTTGCTGCAACTAACTAGAGGTTTAGTTTGCTATCATAGTTTATAGCAGCAAATTAAAAATTTACTTTTGTGTCTTTCACAGATATTATGATTTGTGAATTCTCAAATGGTTTTTGAAAGTCTGTGCTTAAGATAAAAGATTTGTGGCTGTTCAAAATGTGTGGTTAAAGAAATGCATATAGATTTACCCACATTAAAAATATTACAATAAAAACAAACAGCATTTTACAATATACATACATATGTACATAGTTAAAAAAACTTAACCAAAAAAAAAAACTAAACAAATTCGTATATACATAGTATACATACATGTGCCCTTAATTATGAAAGTGGTCTAAGTAATACGCATTTTTGATTCGATATAGTAAAATAAATTTATATTAATCGAGACTAGTGCAACTCTAAATTAAACTGTTGCATAATAAAGAATATTTTTGGATTTGTTCAAATGTTATCTACTAAATATCTCGACCAAAGAAATATATGACTTATACAACTTTCACAATTAAGGGCACATATATATGTTTACGAGATGATACATTTTAGTACATTAATTTTATAAATTCGGTTTAAAATTTTTCAAAAAGAGATCAAATATTAATTATTCCAAATTATTAAAGCTAATATTTTCATTATTATTGTTATCCTCGAGCCATAAAACAGATTTCATTTCAAATTGTGATGTCAGACATCAGGAAGTTGGCAAGTTTCACAACAAGAATTTTGGTGGTTGGTGCCACCAAAAATTAACAAACGCACCGAAATTTAAATAAAAGCGCAGCACGCACCAACTAAGGAATTTTTCGCACAAAACATTTCAAAAAGCACCCAAAATGGTGCGAAACGCACCAAGTTGACAACGATGATCGCCAAAATGCTTAAAGGCCGGGGCACAATGAATTCGCCATGCGTTAAACTTCGCCTTTTTCAACTGACAGCTAAGTTGAAACACATGGTTTCTTATGAGGGCTGTTACATTCAGTACGTGTCCGTCAACGCAAAGAACAAAAACTGGTTAACTTTAGTTTTTTAGTTTTACTATTAACTAAATTTCATTGAAATTGATCTAAATTTCGTGTGGAAAAGTAATTTAAATATTTACCCAATAAAAGAAAAACGGACACATCTTCAGCAAAGGAAAATTCACCGGAAATAAAAAAAAATAACTATTAATTAATATCTTTTTTTCATTTTCAATGAGAAGAGTTAAACTTTTTGGAGTTTTTGTAATGAAAATGAAAAATGCTTTTATGTTGTCGAAGCAATAATTTTCCAACTATCAATTATGGCAACGTTGTACGCACTGTTTTTTTTTTTAATTTAAATAAGTGGTTTGTGATATTGCAGTGCATATTGAGAACTGCCTTACCCGTTATGTGCTATCAACTTTAATTACTTGCTATCATTGCTTCAACTAATTGTTGGAATTGCCATTTGTGTGTTATCGAAGACATACTCCAATTCATAATATATGCACTAGCTTAAATTTTTCCATTATGTTTTGCAACCATAACACAAGGGTACCAACTAAGGCGAATTCATTTTAGAATGTGGCAGAAGTAAAGCAACCAGTGTGGTCAGATTTATTTTTAGCAATTCGCCAAATGACTTGTCGAATGCCGCCAAATATCGCCGATGTAATAAAACATTGTAATAATGCCCATTTTTCAAGTTGGTAATGAAATTTTAATTATTTTTAAGCTCTAATTAAATACGAAATTGTGTTTTTGAGTGTAATAATTAAATGCCCAGCCTTGTGCAACTATTGGTTTTATTTAAATTTTATGAGCGCACCATATGTTTTTATGCGTGTGTGTGTTTAGTGAAAACATAGGCATGAACATCATGTGGTCGGGCTGAAAACATCATGTGGTCGTGTTAGACAGAATATCCTTTAATTTTCAGAAATATATAACATATGTATACAATTCATAGTTTCATATAATGGAATAAATAAATAGATAAATACATTATGATGTTCTTTTGGTTTCATAACATAAGTTTTTATGCAATTTTAATTTTCTACATGTTGATAACATAACTTTTTTGTATATGTTAAACAGCTGTTCTTTAGAAAACTTTCCATAATAATTGGAAATTTGTTAGTGCTGCAAAACTTTAATTAACCACTGAAAAAATGAAATAAAAATTTGCTAATTACGTACTTCATTATTAAGTTAAAAACTAGGGGTAAGGCCTTGTTATGAGTTGCATTCAATTTTCGATCTTCGCCAGCTATCGAACATCGAAAATCGAATGTTCAATTCACATTATGATCATCGAAAATTTCGTTGAGCAACGAATTTTCTATCAAAACAGAATTTAGCATTCGATGAAGCATTCTAGTTTAAAAAATTATTATAAACCATCAGTACTTTTGTCGAAGATCGAAAGTTGCTCATGATAAGATCTTAAATTTGAGCTAGAAGAATATTTTCAAGCTTAACATTTATTAACGCACTAATAATCCCAAATTATTATTTTACTTATTCAGTAAAATATTTTTTATTAAAAATACATTGAAATTGATTATTGAAGGGTTTAGCTGGATCCTATACGCATTTCACTGTTGCCAATACAGATCATCAGGACAACTAGAGTTATTATGTTAAACTTTCATTTAAACAAATGAAAAGCTCAACAAATCACAAAGTTGAAATAAGAACTCAATAATCAACATTTTTTTTTATTTTCTTACTTAACTACCAGTGTTGTTCGATATGACGATTTTACGTCATTTTGACAATTTTTTATAACAAATTTCCCAAAATGACAATTGACGATTTTGTTTCAAATATTCCTCTTTGTTGAAATAAGTATTTATTAACATAAATATGCCAACAAGGCCTTACAGAAAAGAGATTTAATTTTGATATCACAAATATCCAAAAATTTTATTTATTTTCAGTATCAGTTATTTTAAATATGGACTCTGATATTCTGCCCTTACTAAAAAGTTAACCAAACAATAAACTTCTTTTTCATAACTTAAGAGAGTTTGTTTTTTATTTTTTTGACTCTGCCATTTGTAAATTTACTTACTAAACCAAACTAACATTTCATTGTCAAAGTCCACTTTTTTGCCCTTAGAACTTGACAGAATTTAATATAAAGGTTTTAATACAATTTTCTTGAGATATACATATTTTAAAACAGTTGTTTCAACATCCTTTGTGACAACATAAGTATAGATGAACTTCTGTGCCACAGAAAATATTGTTACGTTTAAATTTTATTAAACGTGTGAGTTGTTTTGATTGCTCAAAAATAAAAATTAAAAACACACAATTTTTGTTTGCTACTGTTCTTCCATTCTGAAGTAAGCAAATTACTACTTGTCTTTACTTAACTACTTCTTATCGTTATTATCCACCGCACGAGGTCTTAACTCGACTAATTTCTGATTAGCACTGAACTACTCTCGCGCAGGCTGCCTCTTTTTATAGTAATGGAACCGGTTCTCGAATGTTCTCCCGATAGATGGCGTAATAACATGTCTGTACTTAGTAATGCCAAATGACATATGTGCACGTTGCCATCTGTATTGTCATTTACTATTGGTAGCCAGATGTTCAAACAGTCCTCTAGCACAATCGGGAAAATGCATGTTGCTGCTTCTGGGCGTTTGTAGATAATTCGATTGGCCGTTATTTTTGAATTTCAAAGTAACGACTTTTATATATATTTTTGATTTGAACGGGCTAAAGTTCGTATCGCTTTTTAAGCCAAATTACATGTGATAATTATTAATGAACAAATAACACCAAAGTCTATTGTAAATATTCTGACTAACAACACATAGTTGAACGGAACAGCCAGCCGTTTTCGAAGGCCACTAAACCTTCATCATCAGCGTTCTTTTGTGTTTGGTCCACTGTGTGTGGTGTCAGTTGATGTAGATTTCTGCTTTATATACTTAGCATTTTATTGCAAATGGAATATGTGAATTGTTTTGATTCATCGTATTTCAATTTGCTGAAAGCTTTTTTGTATTGTAAGCTCAATTTTACCATCACTATATTTATAACAGTCTTACCATTGTCGTTTTTTGTTCTTTTAACTAATTATACACATGTTACTTAATTTGCTTATTTTTTGTTCTACTTAAGACAAACTTTTTTGGTTTGTTACTATTAAGTATATTTTTATTTAATTTTTGCCACAGGCCCGACTTTTATGTTGGCAATGCGGTTTGCTACTGGTAGTACAGGGTGGTTACCATAAGTGCTCGCACTTTTATTTGTATGTGTGTATGTCTGCAGCTATGTACACAATTATTGTTGTTGCTATAGTGCTTGCACGTAAATATGTGTGTACGTTTATTGCTTTAGTTAAATACTTCCACATATTTCTTTGCTTTAACCCTGTAGGAATATTTTTACGTAACAATATCATTGAGTGAAATATTTTTTTTTTGTTTATATTTAATTGTGAAAGGTTAGATACAATTTTCTAAAACATCTTGATTAGTAATTTTTCGAGCCATTTGTCGAAAAAGAAATTTAATTTTGGTAAAAATATTTGTGGCATTTGGGGCACTACTGGATGTTGGCTGGTACTGTGGCACTCTCGCTTCTTTTTTGGCACTTTTTGTTCATCAAAATTAAAACTTTTCTAATTGCAATAGTAAGTACTATTTATGTACTTTTAACGTTTTTTAGTATTAAAAACTTAGTAGGATTTGTGACTGACAACCCTTTGGTTTTGATCAGGTAAAGTAACTAACGGTTTGCCCAGACACATTGACGATCTGTTAAATGGAATAAGTTAATTTGTTTGCAACAGAAATGTTTCAACTCTGAAGTTCATGAAATTCTTAAGTACTCTCGAAACCGTTGGTTGCCTTGTCGAGCTGTTGTAAGTAGAGTCCTTGAACAGTGTCAACCCTCGAAATACTTCTCTACATTACCAAATTTTCAGTCCTAATGCAGTGATAAAACATAATTTATATTAAATAGTTTCGCGGGTGATAAATATAAGCAGAATTTGTTTTTATTTTTATCGTATGTCGTCAAAATGTAACGTGAAGATGTGAGAGTACATTTAATTTTAAGGAGGATTTCTTTTTTTTTATTTCGTCTGTCGACATTTTTTGAAAATTTTTAGTTTAGTTCTTCCATTTCTTCCATTTATTTCCAGATCCATATCAGACTTTGAAGATTTAAAAAAGCTCACGATCTTATTTGTGAGTGAGTTTTAGAATGATATCGGAGACGTAAAAAGTAGTTCAAATGAACAATTTTTAATTAATCACCCTTATTCCAGTTGTCGATATCGACTTCACTTTAACACAATACCAAACAAACTGGGGCTTTTTTACCCGTTGTCGAAAGCAACTGGCTGCTGTTGGCAGGTTTATGCTATTTTCCAGACCTCAGGAAACGGAAATAGATTGTCAGTAGTACAAAATTGTTCTTAAAAGCGCGTAAACAAGCCCCAATTGTTGGTATTGTGTTAAAGTGACGTCGATGTCGACAACTGGAATAAGAGTGAATATTTATCGAATCATTCAAGGTATTCTGTCTCTATTCTTCATTCATTGTATAAAATAAGGAATCACGCTTATTCCATTTGCCAACATCAATGTCACGTCAATAAAATACTAAAAAGTGTCAATAGCAAATAATTGTTCTCGAGAGCGAAATATTTTTTTGGTTTGTATTGACATGACGTCGATCGATGTTGACAACAGTTTCAAATTGTAAATGTTGTGAAATGTAAATTCAAATTTTGCATTTTTGAAGTCTAACAATATGTCTTGTATGTCTAGTAATACATATAAAATGTTTAACTAAAAAGCCTTACAAACTCTGCTATATTGATATAATCTTTGTTGGTTTTTTTGATAATCATGGAATTCTCTAGCTATTAACACAATAAAGTATCATTCAAGAAGTATAGTATATTTCGTTACCTTAATATAGACAGGGCCTAACTAATTATTTTTTTGAAATGGAGTTTTTTTTATTTTTCGATAGAAGATTATCTAATGTATCAAAAAATGCAAAAATCTAAATTTAAAAAAAATAATGAGTGAGGGCCTTGCTATTTTAAGGTAATAATATGTGTGTTATGTTTATAAAAAGTAGTTTGGCACTATTTTAGTGATTCTGGCACTATTTAAAAACGGATTTGGCACGAAATCAAGATTTCCAATTCCGACTGTATATCTGAGTTGATCGTTAGAGTATCAAATGCGTTGGGAGGAGTACTACGGTCAAATAGTGTTAAAAAAGTACGATCGTACTAAGTTTCCCATCACTGATGTATATACATATCGCTCATTTACTCAAAGAGCTTCATAACTAAAAAAAATGGAACTTTGCAGCAGCGTTGCCACCAGTGGAGCAAGAAGTTACACAGGTGCAAGTCTAAACTAGTGCAAAACCGAATGAAACAGTGCAAAAAATTTAAGTATATATTTTTTTTATTATTTTTTTGGTAATCTTTACATTTTAAGTTGAAATATGAAAGGAGATAATTTTTTACTAATTCAAAAATAGTCAGGTAAATATGTATATAAATATTTATATCGTGTAAAATTTCATAAAATATTTATTTAAACTAGGCGTTTGAGAAGAAAGTCCTCAACCTCAAAATTTCACGAATTTTTTCTAATATCATTTGTTTGGTAATTTTTTACTTTTGTGGCTACCTAAGCGCTACCTAACGGTGTTAAGAATCATTTCTAGGAAGTTCATATGTTCTACACAGAAAAAATTATTCCCAACAAATTTTTAAACAAATATTTGTTTGAAATCAAACTTAGTTTCAGTAAATATTCTGTACTGTTCCACTAAATTAATTTGTACCAAAACACTGTATAGAGAAGAAACAGGCCACGACGTTTGTCGGCTACATTTCGGCATTTACATGTATACAACACGATCAAACAAAATAAACAAAAACTAAACAACAACAGCCGCACAACAGCACGTTGTTCCTATCAACACACAAAATAAGCAATACTACATATCGCTCATTTACTCAAACAACGTCATAACTCACAATAAGTACTTTGCCAGAAAATGAGTTTTTTAAAGTTTTCAATTTACACACAACTCAATGGAAAAACAAAATTTTATTTTGCTCTCAAGAGCTGAGTAAACAAGATATTTATATGAAATTTTTGAACAATACGAATAACAATGTGAGGATTAACTCTGAGTGATATATTTATATAAATAATTTTTTTTTGTTAATGTCGAAAACACATGACTCGATTTGAAGCATTTACATTTACATTTACGATATATCTACGTTATCTACGGTCGGTTTAAGCGGCCTGCAATGCAATTGTATACGTTTCCCACGTCACAATTGAGTAACTATGTGGAAACTAGTGTTGGTTTAACACATTCTTTTAACATACAACACAGTTTTGAGTTTTTTATAAACAGTTATACCACAGGTCTGCTTTATAAAAAAACAAAATTGTTTACTTAAAATCAATAAAATATTAAATAAATAAATTAAAGCAAAAGCATAAAATATAATAGTTTATTATTACGTTCGTTTACGCTGAAATAATACTGCACTGAAAAAATACCTCTTTTTGCAACTGTGTGTAGTATTAAAAATTGATGCTGGCAATAACGTTAAGTGATTAAGATTTTAGTGTTGGTAAAATGTTTTAATTTTTCTCACACAATCAGCTGAGCCCAAGATGTCAGTCGGGTGTGGAGTTGTCATATATTTTATCGTTATAAATTGTAGGGTTTCAAGTGAAATGTAAACAACAAAATATGTTTTGAATCATAAAGTTTCTAATTTTGGTAGTATGTAATTTTTAATTACTCTGGTTTAGTTAGACTCTTATTGGTTGTAAAATATGTATCATCAATTTATAATAATCTATATATAAATAGGCAAGTGAAAAAACTTAAGAACCATTTTAACTGACTTAAACTCAACGCATTCGCTTGATTTTTTTTTTTGGTTGATAGATTGTCAATAGGAGCAGTGCAGAATGTATTTTTTCTTCGAAATTTTTGTGTCTAAGATATTTAAAAACAGTTAAGAATATTAGCCAATCATAAAGCCATGATCTCTCTTTCTCTCTTAATTTTCTAAAAAACTACAACAAAAAACTCAAAATTAACTAAATTAAATTTGGCTTGGCAACTCCGTAAACACTCAGAAGCAGTGATGGGAAATGAGATTTGCATTTCGGTATCAAAAAAAAAATTTTTGTGAGTACTTTTTTTAACAAAAAATTATATAAAATTAATTTACAAAGAAATAAGAATGAAACACAAAGCATATGGATAGGATGATTCTAAAAAAAATCGTTTGTTTTTCTCAGAACCAGGTTTCAAACTTTTGTTAGATAAAAAATAGGCCTGTTAAAATATCAGCTCATAATATTAATGGTGAGATGGTCCGTTCGATTTCCCATACGATTTACATGGTATAAATTGATTTTATTTATTGTGATTGTGTACGCTTTTGTAGAAAATTGAATTAATTTTCTTTAGAATCACCCTAATATGCATACACACATATGTATGTATGTACTCGTTCATAAGTACAAGTGCTAAAGTTATAACGAGAAGTATTTTAAGATTTCAATAAATCTTAGGCCTGGATAAGACTTGATACTGTTGGAACATAAAGTATGTTCCTTTGTTTTGTTTTCATGACATTTTGTAAGAGAAAGTCCTTTCGACATTTACAGAGGAGTGAGGTATAGACAAAATTCGGTAAGCTACTCTCGATTTACCTGGAAACATGTATTCATCTAATGCGTTTTTAGTTTTAGCATCGGTAGGCCAAAAACTGCATATACAGGCCTGTTCTGCAAATCATGATATGTCAAATCACGGTGATTTCAAAAAAGTTAATAAAAGCTAAATTATTGCTTTTGTAAATTTCACGATTTATGGTTTATACATGACTATAACTTAAAATGCAATAAATACCCACGAACAAGTCAGATATTAGTTGTTTGTTTTTAACACCACCGTGATTTAAATCCCCGTGATTTTTAGAACAAGCCCGATATTTTCTGTTATTAATAGTTTTAATTTTTCCAAATCAAAATCAAAATTTAGCTTTTCGCTGGGAAACATTTTTATTCAAAGCGATATAATGCTATTGGTTTTACCAGATAAATCATTTTCAGGGGAAACTTACTAAGCTAACTTAACATTCCATTGTCAAAGTCCACTTTTGCCCTTAGAACTTGACAGAATTTAATATAAACTTTTTACAATATTCTTTAAACTGATCTAAAACATAGATCAACTTCTGTACCACAGAAAATATCATTGAAAAAAATATGGGTTTTATTTACATATAGTTAATTGTGAAGGGTTACAATTTTCTAAAATATCTTTACTACACACAAAAAAATTCATAGGACATATATTTCCTAAAATTATGGTATAAGTTTAACTAATTGAAAGGGTAGAATTGCATTTACAAAGTTTTTTAGGTAATTCAACAAAAAATTTAGATGATTTCTATGTTCGAAAAATCAACTAAGATTTTAGTTAAAACTGCTTAACGACTAGGTAAATTCACGTATTTATTTTTTCTGAATTATCTAAATGGCAAAGTAAGTTTATACATATGTAATTCGGCAAATTATCATGGGTTTTGGTTAAATTAACTATTATAATCCTATAATTGTTATGGACTTTCAAATAATAATTAAAGACTTTTTGCGTTTGTTAATAAATTATTATTAATTATTATTTATTAATTTATCTACATCCACATACGTATGTACATATATAAAATTGTTGTATGTGTTTGTTAGGGACGATAGGTTTTTTTTTGTTTTTGACCTAACCGGCTATTGGACGGTCATATTTGGTATGTGAACATTGTATGATAACATAACATCATACTTAGTTAATAGTACAAAATTCGTGTGTCAAACTCAGTGTAAATTTCATTCGTGATTTCTTAAGCAAAGGGTAAAGATGAAATGTATGCTTGTATACTGATGTTTGGCATACTTGGTACGATAGTATAATCCTCGGTTGGTTATTGGTTTGCGACACAGTATATTCAAAAGACTTATGGCCGCAAAAAACCATGGTTTTGGTATTGCAATAAACAACCGACGTAATAGCACAACAGTCTCTAATCACACAAGTATGACCGCCTAATAGCCGCACACAGCAAAAATGCATACATTTGTACTACTTTTGCATTTTTATACACACACAACGAAAATAAAAAATTGTAAATTTTAAAAACACCCGAAAGATGTGATATCTTCTAAGCGGCTAGACCGATTTTCTTCAAACATAACTAAGAACACTCTCGACCAAAAAAAAAAAAAAAACTAAACCAAAATCGGTTCAGCCGTTTGGTCTGTACGTAGACTCGTACAGATACACAGTCGGAGGTAAACATTTGAAGTTAAGAAAATGTTTGTTTTCATAAATGCCAACCAGGCCACTGCTGTTTATTATCTTTCGAGAGTTTTGCGTCTCACGTCGCATGTGAGTAGTGGTTGGCATCAGTTTGCGATATCCCGTTGGTTTCCATTAACCACATGCAAGAACAATTATAAAGAATAAATATTGAAAAGTGGTTGGATAGCCAAATAAAAACTCACTTGAACAATAAACGAGAGGATTTTGGGAGTTCCGGCTTCGTATGCTACGGCATATGTCGTTTGGAATTTTCTCGGATTAGGCGCCTTAATATATGTATATGTATGTATACATACGTACATATATAGAAATTTTTGATGGCGTTGTAACCCTTGTATTCGGCCAAGTAAATCTCTCATACATGTACCACGGAGCAACCTCAAATCAGGAAAAAAAAAGACAACTTTTGCCGGCCTCATCTAGCGTATGTACATATGTAAAATAATTTAAAAATATGTCTAACACAAATTTAAAAATGTTTAAATTTTCATGTGTGTATATATAACTACATACCTCCTTGCTCAAATTTGTTTGTTTTGACAATAAAATAGAAATTTATTCAGTAAAATAATTTCGAAGAAGATACCTTATTATAAAAGGTATATTAACTTGGATTTTATGTAAAGTGTAATGTACAAATTACCTAACTGAATAGTTAATAATACCCAAGTTTTTTACATTCATATAAAAAAAATTACCAATGCAAGCTTACTTAATATTACCCCTTATATTTTTTGTGTGTAATAAAGTTTCGTGCCATTTGTCGAAAACGAGATTGAATTCTTGGCAAAAATATATGTGTACGCGCGTCTTCTGACTGTATTTCTGGGTTGGCCGAGAGAGTATCAAATGTATTGCGGGAGTACTACGGTACTTTTTCATGTCAAATCGTATCAAAAAAAAAAGTACGATTGTACCAACTTTTCCATCACTGCTCAGAAGGAAATACTTATTTTATTTGTTCATTCTATTCTCATTTCCATTTTTGTATGTACTTAAGCGATTATTGCTGAAACTAATAAAATTTGGATATTTAAATAACGAGTAAGTTAAATACATTACGGTACTGTATTATTTTTCTTTCGATGCTTAAAAATAATGGGCCATAACCATAGACAAACATTAAAGTCGGTTTTTTTTTGGAGACAACTTAAATTTTAACATCTGTTGTTAGTTTTCTTTCAACTATAGTCAAAATTAGAACTGGTTTTAAGTTGAATCAGCTTTAAGTGGGTGATGAGTAAAATCTTGAAAATTTTGCATGCAATTTGGTATGAGTAATAAGCAAGTGGCATCTCTGAACAGCTGACAGAATAAAAACGACAAAATGTTAAATGAAATAGAATAGAATAGAATAGAATAGAAATAGAAGAAAAAAAGTTGAAAAACATAAACCGGAGAAAAAATTAACATCAAAACCGTTTCTATTATTTATTTGGAAAGCTCACATTAATAGATACAACTATTAAGGACCGGAGTAAGTACGGTAATACATTTTATTAGAAATGAAGAAATATATGACATTTTATCTGAGCGTTTTGTAATATTGCAATAATGGTTGAATTTCAACCACTGGGCGAACACTAGTTAAAATAATTCGTTTTTATGTGAATCAATCGTTTTTGTGTGAATGACAAAATCGCGCTATGAAATAGCCAGACAGATGAAAGAAAATCAACCTTAGAAATTATAAAACTCTATGAGTAAAAAAAACGCGACTCGTGTACAGTTAATCTCTTATTGGTTATAATATATCATCAATTTATATTCATTTTAAAAATTAATTAAGACCCCTTACTGGGTCTGGGACCATACACGTGCACGTTGCCAGATGAAATAGGTGTGAATTTTTAAAATTTCGCACGAAAAATCATCAAAATAAATGTCCGGAAATGTAAAAGCGTGGACCGCTTTTGATGATTGCTACATCAATCGAATTGTCTTAATCCTGGGTGCCCCTGTGGCTGAGTGGTAGTGATACTAGCCTCTCAGTCCAGAGATCGTGGGTTCGATTCCCGCCATAGACCCTGGGTGTTTTTCTGCAGACATGCTTATCGCTTCGCGGGTTGTTTTTGTGTCAGTTAAGACATTACTCAAAACTCAATATTTATTTGTTATTTATTTGTTCATATTGTAAAACAAAAGCCCAGAGGCCAAAAAAACATACTACATAGTTCAATATAGTGGCCAACAGACACGATTTTGCAAAAATATAGAAAGTCGGCGGCTAACTATGTATGTATATTAAAATGGGTATCATTCGACAGCTGTTTTGAAATCATCTTTAGGTTTCTCTTATAATTTTTCACTTCGAATGACCATTTAAGATATTTAACGGTTCAAAGTTAGGCGTAGTCGGGTTTTTTGATTTTTTTTAATTACTACTTGTTAACATTGTTATGTTGGTGGTATGGTTACTCCAAAATTAAACATCAGAAACTACTTACATGTTAGTGTTTCTCATGTGTATGTTTCTGACAGTAACACCATGGTTATTTCTTTTACGAAGTAAAGAAAAACGTAAAATATTGATGTTGTACAATCGTTTTCGAAAATCTGCAATTTGGCATTGAATATCTGCAAATCTAACCTTATATATTTTGCAAGGAAAAGTCAGCAAAATGCAAAGAAATCTGCAAATCTGGCAACAGTGTTTGCAAAATCGTCAAATCTGGCCACCATTAATTGGACCGTGTTTGCGCAGACGCCGCGAAAAAATCAAAAAATTTAGATATTCTTATGTTGTTGTTGTGAATGTTTTTTGATTTACAACAAGAAGAGAGTAGGGAAGGAAAATGACTTCTTGGATTTTGTATCAACTATCAAAACAAAATGTACTTTTTAGGCCATGACGGTACCATTTTTTTAAATATTTATTAATAGAAACAGAAACGTAAAAAATGTTTATAAAAATTCAGAAGTGTACAATAAAAAACAGAAACTTAACAAAAATTGTATAAAAATTCAGTATACAACAATTAATGACATAAAAAATATTAAATATTACATTCATAAAGGTACATTCGTAGATTCGACTATTATATTAGAGATTAAAATAAAACACACACAAAAAAATTAAAGAGAATATAGGCAAAATTACCATATAGTGAAACATTGACATTTTGAAATTGTACCAAATAACTCGCGGTAGTACCACGGTACCAATAAGGTCAAAAATGTACCATAAAAAGTACAATTGTACCATGATTTCCATCCGTGAGGAGAAGAGAATATTATTGTTGAAACCGCCACGCTACGAGAAAAGCTGCCAAGAGCAGTGATGCCAACTTAGCCCTTTTAGGGCTAGATTCAGCCCGTTTTCAGTCAGTCAAAACGAAAAAAAAATTTTTAACCCTAAACTAAAAAAGGCGCAAACCTAGCACTTGTTACAATAATCGTTCAGCCCTTTTAGCCCCTTTTTAGTTTTTGCTCGATATGGCTACATTTAAACTTTTGCGAACTTTTTTTCCTTTAATATAGCAAAATAAAATGAGTAAAATTCGATATTGCTTTACCAATTTAAAAAAGAAGAATAATATAGAGTAATCTTTTATTTCTTCCAAATTTTTTATGCCTTGAAAGTTATTCAGTACAGCCTAAAACAAATAATGTATGTTTTTGGAAGAGCGAGAAATCGAAATTTTATTTAATAACGGCCAATTTTAAATGTATCTACTAATGTAAACATATATATATATATGTATATATATATATATATATATATATATATATATATATATATATATATATATATATATATATATATATATATATATATATATATATATATATATATATTTCTATTATATATGTATGTATGTATATGCTAACTATTTAATCTACATACATTATTGAAATGTAATATGAAATGTAAATGAAATATGTACAATATTGAAGCTCTAAAGCTATGTATGTGTTGATCTCATGATAGTTATTTATATTCTAATAAATTACTTTACAAAAATTGATTTTATGTTTTCATTTTCAACAGAAACATTTTAATACGAGCCCCTTTTCGCGCTTTTTCGAAAAATTTCACCATTTTTTTTTATTTTTGAATATTTTTTTAATTTAGCCCTTTCTAGCATTTTTCAAAAATTTTTACGCGTTTTGAGTCTCGAAAGTTGGCATCACTGGCCAAGAGTGCCGATTTTTGAGCTTTTGCTAATTTTTTCACAAAACAAATGCCGATTCGCCGATTTTAGTTAAAAAAAAAGGATTTTGATCAAAAATAAAAAAAAAGTTGAAAAAGTTTCTTAGCCAACTATGATTGAAGTTTTGTAATTCTTAACTCTACGTCTCCACTAAGACAAATGCACTAACAATAACGTTATAACTTAAAAAAGCATTAACTTGAGCAGTCTACGCTTAACACTAACTTGAAGTTAATATTAAAGTTAGTAATTTTATGTCAGGTGGAACTCGCGAGTAATAATGATTGAGATTTTGGGGTTTTGTAAGCTTTTGGAGATTGTGATTGAAGTCTAAATTTTTTATTGATTTTGACACACGTTAAATAATATATTAAAACAAATAATAATAAATGTAATAATTATGCGTTATCATTTTATAATATACGTGAAATTACATATGATTGTTATTTTTGTCTAATTAATAAAAATTAATGAAAAACTCATGTCGATTTTCGATTTTATTATGATTTTTAAAAAAAGTGCAGATTTTCAGCAAAATCTTCTGGCAGCCCTGCTCGCGATGTGGTGATTAAGATTGTAGTGTTGGTAAAATGTTTTAATTTTTCTCACACAATCAGTTGAGCTCGCGATGTGGAAAAGAAAAAGTCGGGCGTGGAGTTGTCAAAATAAATGTTAATAGGAAGAATTCAGCTTGTAACTTTAGTTTTCTTTTACATAAAAAAATTGAAGAGAAGCCAATGTGTTATTACAAATAAATTCTGCCAATAGGAAAATGTGTTTTTTGAATAGTGAAACATATTATTAACAACAAAAAGGTGATAGAATGTAGTGGAGTTTTTTAGTGTCTCTTCCAAAGTGACGTGACGAAAAAATTTGGAACTGAAAATATTTTTTTTTCTAATTTTTACTCCATCTCTTTGTTACTTCACTCAAAACTCTGATCTTTTTCAATTATATATGTACCAATAAAAAAAACAAACGAAAGCAATGACAGAAATGTATGAAAATTTTTATAGAAAGGCCGGTCAAGATGTGAAAGAAATTAAATTTTATGTAAAATAAGTAATTTAATTAAAAAAAGAACTCAAAAGGGAACAACCCTTTTAATGTGATGAATGTGCAGTAGTAGTGTTTAATAAAAGGAGTACACATTGATAATAGAAAAGAGAAATATGCAAGTGAAGATAAATTAAAGTTTATGAAAAGTGGAATTTTTAAAAGCAATATTTTTACTGTGGAATCTTAAGGATTTTCCTTTTGTATTTCATAAATTTAATATTCCTTATTATATATGTATATCTTTCTTCAATTTGTAATTTAGAGAGCTTAGATTGTTTTGTGTAGCAAATTTGTGTAATCGTCACGCAAAAATCTTACAGCATCCAATTTATGTCAATAAATATATGTACACACACACGTATGCAAATAAAATAAGTGTTAATAAAAATTAGAAGAATAATAAAGTGTATAGGAAAGAAGTAACATTTTACAAAGATATTTTTAAAATTTATTAAAAGCAAAAAAAAGTAACAAAAATAGCAAATCAAAATGGCGCACCAGCAGCAACTTGCCTCGGTGAATTGTTCATTGGATGATATCGATTTAGCTGCTTTAAGGGTAATTCATTTTATTACAGCAATTTTATTTATATTTTTCATATAACTTCAGGCATTAATTTTTCTTATTGAGTTTTAATTATCATCTAAAAATTTTGGGAAATAAGACAAAAATGTAAACAGAAATGAAAATTGTAAAGGAAAGTTGATATGACTTCCATTCATCAAAATTTTCTTTGTCAACTTCTTTCTTTGCCGTTCTTCTCGCGGTGTTGTTTTTTTTTTGTTTGTTCTCTGGTGCGAGAGTAGTTTGCCGTATATGTGTGTGCAAGCAGGCCTGCCATATTTGCCGATTTTTTACTCAAAATTATCAAAGTGCCTATTTGCCGATTTTTGCTCCAAAATGCTGATTTTTCGATAAACACCTAAAACTCGATAACTTTGTTCTTTTTAGTATGATTTACTAATTTGTATATAAAAAAAAATATATTATTGTGAAGAAATTTCTGAAGTAACAATTTTGCAAATTTTATGACAACAAATTTCAGATTTAAAACTTGGGGTCTTTGCAGATACATTTTCACTGCTGTCGCAATTATAGTACCCTCTACATTCTTCCGCAAAATTAGAAAAAAAATTTTAGTCAAGTCGAACTAAATGAAGTTCATCAAAAAATCAAAATAGAGTTGTTGATTGGTTATGATGCATTAGTTTAACTTATACGCCTCTACCAATTTTTAGATTTCTGCAACCAAAAATAAAGTTTTTATATATACTAGCTACACCCGGTGTGCTTCGCTACCCCCATCGTGTTATCGAATGATGTAAATATTTTGTAAATAAACCGAAAATGCAA
The DNA here is from genome assembly GCA_949987645.1 of Tachina grossa. Classification (NCBI taxonomy): domain Eukaryota; kingdom Metazoa; phylum Arthropoda; class Insecta; order Diptera; family Tachinidae; genus Tachina; species Tachina grossa. The sequence goes on along the minus strand of OX465276.1, from coordinate 85,658,432 downwards.
CATTTCGAAAGTTTTAAAATTTTGATATTGGACCATTACTAACATAGGTTTTTTGCAAATATCTTCGGAACTACATAACCGATTTAATAGTTTAATATCTCGTTTTAAAAAACATGACAACAGCTTTCAAAAAAAAAATAAAATAAAAAAAAAACAAAAAAAAAAAATTATAAATATATATATATGGCATGCAATATGAAAAATGGATTTTGCCACGCCCCTCCACCCGCAGACCGAAAATAAAAAATCAGACGTCACATTGTCACCCGCCTGAATATTCTGAAGATTCCCTGAAAATTTCATCAAAATCTGCCCAGCCGTTTTGGAGTCCATACGTTACATATATACATACATACACACATCCTCTTTTATATACACATATAGATAGATAATTCAAAATAACGTATCAACATGTGCGTGATTTTTACAAATCGAAACGACATATCATGAAACGGGTAAAAATTAAAATGAAATATTTGAATTTTTAAATAACAAAGCTAATCAATGCTTGATTTTGTTTTGTTTTTTAGCGTTGATTCAGATTATCATTAAAAATATTTTTATTTAATTTCGACCTAAAAATTGCAACAGAAGCAAAAAAGTGTGATAAAAATAAATAAAATGTTTTCTAATGTAGAAAGAATTTGTGATAAAAAAAAACATTCCTCCAAATAAAAAAGCTTTTGTTTGGGCAAAAGTATGAAGTTCGTCAAGCAGAAATATTTTTGAAAAAGAGTCAGAGGAGATAAAAACTGAGCGAATTTGAAGCTTGCATTGTTCTTTTTTTTCCGAAATTGTAAGAAACATTTTTACGTTTTTGAAAATGTCTTGGGACCAATACAAATTTTATGTCACCGATGTAATTGAATGCTTCACCAAGAAGCGGACATGCGTAAAAAATTCTCGACGAACATTTTCAAAATTTTATTTGCAGATAAATACCGCCCGTCCGCAAATATGTAGCAAAGTTTGTTTTTACTCTTGGATTATCATAGGTAAACTCAACGGAATTACATATCGATGGCTTAATATAAAAAGGGCCTAACTCAATTTTTTCGAAATCGTGTTTTTAATGTTTCCTGGGCGACAACGTATAATTGCATCCTCCTTGAAGATTTTAGTACGTTACAGTTCAAAATCAAGGACTTATGGTAACTTAAAAAACTATTTCTGCATGCAAATGCTTTATTTGTTCTTCAGTTTTTTGCTTCTCCTGTAAAATATCGAAAATTCGAGTTAGGCCTTTTTTATACTAAGCCATCGATATAACACAATTGAATTGTTTGTCTTCTGTATACTACTTCTTTCTGAAATTAAATTTATTGTTTCGTCTTATTGAAATCTCAAAATTAATGGTTTTATTTCTAGAAGTAATTTTAGTGAAACTTTATTCTTGTTATCAAAAGAAGATAAATTTATTTTGAATATGACAGAATAAATGCATTTGTTCTTATTATTGCGTATGTAGAATCGAATATTCCTCGACGAGAATTTTGTACTAGATTAAAGGAAACGTGTAAAAGTTTCCGTTTCCATCGTTTGTTGCTGTATTTGGAGTGTTTTTATTTTATAACGTTTTTTGCTTTTTCTCTAAAATTAGAAAAAGTGATGCTATGTACTTTTAGACATTCGGCGACGATTACAATTTATATACAAAACGTTTATTTTTGTTGAGTTTCATGTTTCAATAGATAGGAATATATTAATGAAAAAACTTTACAGATATGGATCCAAGATAATGAGTTAAATAGGTCCAAATCATATTTAAAAAATCATAAACAAAAAACAAAGTAAATAATACGGAATCGACCGCGATAGAAAATAATTACGGAGTACCACAAGGCTCAATCTTGGGAGCACTTTATTTATTGTTTATATAAACGATATTGAAAATATGTTGGAAAAGTGCGAAATAGTTATGTATGCAGACGATACACTAATTTTTATGGAAGCAGAGACAGAGGATATGTTTTATGAAAATATAATAAGTGATATGTGTAATATAAATAAATGGCTAAATATGAATAAATTAAAGTTAAATGAAAATAAAACCAAACTAATGGAAATTAATATGAATACTGATAAAACATTTCAAATAAATAACAATGCAATTGAAAAAGTAAACAGTATTAAATATCTAGGCTTTGCAATAGACAAAAAATTTAAATTCCATGAACATACTGAATATTTTTGTAAAAAGATCGGGGGAAAAAATTGGATTTTTTAAACGTTTGCGAAATAAAGTATCTACACTAACATCAGTAAATATATATAATACAATTATTAAACCGCATTTCGAATACGGGTCAACAATCTTGTATTCCAGCTGCAATGATCAACAAATTTCAAGACTACAGAAACTGAAAAATAAAGCAATGCGTACAATATTAAAATGTAATCGATTAACATCTATTAATTTATATGCACAAGACATTGAAGGGGCTTAATATTAACCAAAGACTGCAACCGAACACAATTAATTTCATTCAGAAATTGAAAATGGGAGATGCACCTGATTATTTGACGGACGAAGCAAGATATGTAAGAGAAGCTCAGCCATATAACCTCAGAAATGCTAATGACTTCAGACTACAAGAAGCTCATGCTAATGCGATGCAAAGAACGTTTTTCTATAAAGGATTGAGACTATATAACATGATGCTAAATGAAATAAAAAATTAACCAAATATTATAACATTTAGGGCCATTATTACAACTTAAAGATAGTTAAAAGTAGGATTTTATCGGACGTATAAAAACTTTATCATTTGCAAAATTTTACTTTAACCTAAAGTGAGCGATAAATTACAGCAAGTTTATCCTACCTGGTAAGTTAGATCCAATTTGCAATAATGGAAAGCTTTTTATACGTCCGACAAACTCCTACTTTTAACTATCTTTAAGTTGTAATAATGGCCCTTAGAAAAAAAGTTGTAAATTTCATCAGAAATAATTTAGTTCAGAACACTTACAACTTTTATTTTATTTTTTATTATATATTTAATATATTATGTTAACACTCAAAGTATTGAAATACTACACAATATTTAATAATAATAATAATTTATTGCGGAATTATTCTGTTTTGTATTTAATTTTTTTTTGTATGTTATATTGTATTTGTAATGGGTATTTTTGATTTACCGATTTTTTATTTAAATCATCTGGCAGCACTGACTGCAAGTGTATTTAATGTTTTCTCTATTTGATTTTCTTTTGGGTTTTTGGTTTTGCATTATGTGTGTGTGTTTTTTTTAATAACATTTTGTGAGATGATGTTGGGGTTCTACGCCCTCTTTGTACTTCTTTGTACTATTTAGAGTTGCCAAATCTATGAAAATGTCGTTAACATGCAATTAAAATGCAATAAATATTAAATATGCATTGTATGTGTGTAAAAATATACTCGGCCATACATTTTTATTTGGAATGACAAAAAATACGTATGTGTGTATGTGTGTATGCATGTATTATTGACAAGTAATTTTATTGCAATATTTGAGGTGACCAGCTTTCGGCGAAATAAATAGATGACACCAACAAAAATAGTAAAAAATTTATTTGAATTCAATTTCAATATTCAATTCAATTTCAATAAGCTTTTATTTGGATTATCTTTGACATTTCCTGCAAGAAACATAAAGTCTCATAATTGTACCCTGTATTGAAAAGTCTGATGGTAATTTATACCAACAATGAATGGTCAAGTGGATTTTGCAGTTGTGATAATTATTGTAGAATTACGGTTACCTGATTGATGTGCCTTGTTTGTGTATGAAGAGCATATCAGATTCACTGAATTGACAAGAAATTCGACACATTGTGCTGATTTACACGGGCATAATTGTTCTGGCATAAAATGCCAGTTTGTGGGTGAGAGAGGCAAAGAGGGTGTTTTTGTGGTTGGCATAACTTTTCAACCAGCTACAACCCCGCATTAGCAGCATAAATCCAATACAACTACCAAAGCTGTGTATTCATATACATACATTTTGTGCCAGATGAATTAGTCCCGGTTCATACGTTTCAACTTTTGTTGCTCAATTCGTAATTCAGCACCCCCGCATGTGATTAGTAGTTGGCGTCAGTTAACGGTACCGAGTTACTGTTTCGTGGCGTCGGTTGCTGGCCGCATGCAAAAACTTATTTATTAACCTAGCTTTCTAAGAAAGCGTACTTTGAAATCGTGGTGGAGTACCAAATAAAACTCATTGAAACAGGAGAGGATTTTGAGGATTCCGGCTTTCTGCACAACGGTGCAGATCGGCGTGTTATTCTTGGAGGAGGCTCCTAAATTGTAGCACGACAAATCGTGTGAATTGGTGGTGGCGTAATAGTTCTACGAACTGGCCAAATAATTCTCCTTAGCATTAGCGGGAGCAACAGAATAGGAACGAAAAAAACGAAGATGATTTTAAAATACCTGTCGAATGATGACATTTATAAAGTTGGCCGACTTTTTTGTATGGCGTCTGTTGGCCGTCATATTGAATTTTGACAATTGACATATCTTTAATGACACTCCTGGTATTAAGATAAATCGATTGATGTATGTATGTATATATTTGATGTAAAAATCATTAAAATCGGCGTGCGCTTTATATAGTGCCGCAGAGGAATATACATGCATACATAGACTTATAAACACAATACCCTTCTTTGCGTTGTACAGTCGGGTATACTTAAATGCGATATCTGTAAAGATGTTTGCTCTTATGTTAACTTCAAATCAGGGTTGTAGTTTTTCTTAGATCGTGCGACTCTGTAGGATAGTGAGTCATGCATGGTCTAATGAAATATGTAATAAACTGAAAATAAATTGGAAAATAAATTTCAAAGCAGGTCTAAGAATCACTCTAAATGACGATAAGTAAGGTCTAATTTCAAATAGAGTAAAAACAGTGTGGCAAAAACAAAATACTGAATTCGAAATAAAAAATAAAATTGCTAAACGTGGAGTAGGTTCGGTGATGGTTTGAAACCACCATACATACATTTTATTGACGCAAAATTAGCAGTGGAATTTAGCAAAAAAAAAAAAAAAAAAAAAAAACATTAATAAATTGGAAATAAATATAACATTAGTTCGTATGAAGCGAATCAACAAAAGTAAAATATTATTTTTTAGTTTAAATAACTGCTTTGATTTGTCCATAATATACTTCATCATTTTCCTTATGCCCAGTGGATACAATCTGGAGCAAGTCTTAAGTGTGTAGCTGGCTGCATTATTTTCTGTTAGTGCAAAATTTCTTTAAATTTTTTTTTCAAATATGACTCCGACCCAACAAACTGCTAAGAATAAATATTTAATATTTCATTTATTTACACTCCTGTTTGAAAAAATATCTGATACGCATAAAAAATCACTAACTTCTTTGCTCCTGTTCGCAATTGCTTCACTCTGCAGCATGCTATGTAAACAAATGACGTGAAAACACTGCAGCTGCAAGATTTTCTAAAATGAAACTCTGCAGTATATTTATTATTATATTATTATTTGAACACTTCGAATTCTAAAATTGATTTAGGTGTTGTTTTTTGATAGTTCTATGTCGTTTGTAGCTCATGTTGAGTATATACTTCCTAAAGCTTATAAAATGCTTGGTTTTCTGAAGAGAAACTGCTCTGAATTTGTTAATCCGTACACGCAAAAATACATTTATACGTCTTTCGTTAAGACTGCAGTACACGGCATGTAAAAAGCTACATGCATATGTGGCGATGACGTCACGGGAATTTTCAGCATATTGGTTGCTTTTTTTAAATTACTTAGTAGTGGCTACATGCCGTAAAATTTTGATAGTATTTTTATTTTAAAATACAAATGTGACACATGTAGCCGATTCGAACACATTTTCTGAAGCAGAACATCTGCACCTATGTGAATATCTGCATGTACATATGTTACTAGTACACGGCATGTAGCAAATGTAGCTTCGTTATGACGTCAAAATTACGTCAGAGACACATGCACATGTGGTTTTTTACATGCCGTGTACCAAGGCCTATTTATTAGGTCTATGCAACTCTACAAAAACACAGCAACGCAAAAAACAACTTTGTGTTTCAGTTGTCAGAAACACACACAAACATGAACTAAAGTGTATGGTGCAAACAGCTTTTGACAGTTAAAACACGTAAAACACAGAATATCATCAGGACGATAGCGTTGTCCTGATAAATAGACCTTGCCGTGTACTGTAGGCTTTAGATCTAAGTTGGAATATGCTGCCGTTATATGGAATCCTCATGTCTCAAATCTTATCTCTCGTATCGAGAGAATTCAAAGCATCTCTCTTAAATTTATTACACGCTCATTATCATATTTAATTTATGTTTCTTATGAATCTAAGTGAATTTTTATTGGCCTACGTACTTTAGAAGGACGTAGAAAACTCCAATCCGCCCTTCTGGTGCACGATATTATTAATGGATACATTGACTGTACTGATTTGCTTCATGCTGTACCATTTTTTATACCTCCCAGAATTTTCAAGTTAATTAAGCTGTTTGCTGTTCCTCTTCATCGGACTAATTATGCTCGTAATGGCACACTAACCCGTGCTTTCTGAATGAAATTAACTTTAAATTGCAAAAAGGAATCAAAGTCATATATAGAGGTCAGCACTGAGAAAAATGATTATAAACTTGTTCTTCTAAGTTCAATAAAATAATTTTGTTATTTGAAATTTTCCTATAATTTTATTAGTTTGTATATTCATTCGTTAATAAATTAGCTCTCTTTATTTTTTTTGTTGATCTTTTACTATTTTACTATATATATAAGTTATTCAATCTTAGTTATTAAGAAAAAATGTACCTTTTTATCGTAGTCTGAAAGGACTTTCTGTCCATAGACTGAATTAAATAAATAAATATTTATTTATTTATTTATAATACACATTCTACAAAGACCATATGTCCATGATGATATTAACAGTATTCTTAAAAATGTTTTTGTGACTGACTGTAAACGACCTATGCCTTCACATAGGAAGTAGCAACGTGGTTGTTAAGGAAATTCAGCAAAAAAACCGAAAGATTATACGGTAGTCCATGGAAGATCAACCAGTGCGACTGAAGCGCAAAACTCTCGAAGGCCAATAAACAGCAGTGGCCTGGTTGCATTTAAGAAATAATTGCCAACGACGCGTGATGTTGACTCGCCCAGAGCTGCTTTACAACTGATAAATAAATATATTTGACGAAAGCACGCAAATTTTAGGTATTGAACATAAAAACTTATGATGCAACAGATAAATATGTAAGTTGGAAAATATACGGGAATACGAATATGCATATTCACACATCACTAATATGTGCATTAGGGGTATAACCAATTTTTTGGCATAGTACCCACGAGTTCAACCATGTCCTAGTAACCACGAAAATCATAACCTTGTGTAATTTTTCTCAAAAAAGTACACGCACCGATTGGTTTTTCTAAACACTTAAAACACGGACTTGAACAAATAAAAATATTATTTTACATAATCTAAAATTATTTCGAGGCCATCTTAATGCAATATTGAATACGGTGTTTTTTATTTATTTTTTGTTTTAAATAAACATATTATTAATATTTCTTAACCAAAAAAGAAAAAAACTCCATCGCGGTTGGCGCGTGAAAAAAAAATAAATATACGTTCCCTTATAGTTTTTTATGCTTTATCGGACTGTTTTATGCCAATTTTGATATTTTAAAAAATTGTTAAAAAGTCATATCCCTAATGTGCATACATACGTAGTTTACTACAAAAGTAATCAACTTATATCTAATTACTTATGAAAAACTGTTTACACCTTGTAGACTCAAAGTTTACTTTACAAAGTCTTAATTCAGCTGTGTGAAAGACAGAGAGAGGAATACTATCCCTTTCTGTCTTTCTCCCAGCTGAATTAAGACTTTGAAAAGTAAACTTTCCGTGTCTAAAAAGGGTAAAACAGTTTTCCATAAGTAATTAGTGGTTACGCTTTCCGTGTCTAAAAAGGGTATTTGATTCAGACACGTATGTATTTATTAAGTTAAACAATTTCATACATAACTAATAGACAATTTTATAGAATCCAACATGATTGGAAACTGTTTAAATCAATAAATACAACTCTGAAAATCAAACAGTTACGCTTTTTTTTTTGTCACGTGGCACACAGATGTAAACCCGGTGTAACATAAAAGCAAGTATAACGGTATTTTCGGCCTGTTCCACGATGCCACCAGAAAAAAAAGTAAGTCATTATGTGGCAAGTAGTTCAGATTGCAATGTCTAACTACAATTTCATCCAGAACTGACACAAAATTAATTATTAAGTTGAGTTCGTAATCGGATTTGGCGAGAGTGAACAAATTTACTCTCGGCTATTTTGAAACTCATTTCAATTTTATATTAACATTTTGCTGTTATTATATTAGATGGTACTTGAGGTGGGTGGTATCGCGTTGACTATATAACGTGTGGTAATACTTAGTTCGAAATCCAGCAACATTTTTTGTAAATTTACTGACTACCAGGTGACTTAAATAAAATCATCTTTAAGTTAGTTGAAATGTAGTGCATAGTGAGAGTAGTAAATACAAGTAAGCACTCGATAATTTTTCTTAGAAACCAAGTTCTTTTGGTATCGAGTACCAAGTAGGTAGCGGTAAAAAGTACTCATATCGGTCAGAAATAATCGTTTCTTATTTGCCACAACAATTTTGAACATGAAGTCAGTTTAACAAAATTTCATTTGTTCGTATTAAATCTAAAATTATGTTAAGAATATACATATCTGTGGAAAAAAAGTGCTTAAGTCGAAATAATCTGTTTTTAATTTAACGGTACCCATGTAATCTTCGTATTAGAAAGTGCGCCTGGGCAAAATTTCATTTATTTTGTGCATTTTTTTTTAGAAAGTTAAAGCGCAATGACTTGCTTCTTACCTTTTTTCGTTTTATAATCTCATATGGAATATTACCTTACTTTATCTTATAGTTTGGTATATTACAAATCGAATATATAATTTATAGTGTGTAGAACGAAATTTTCTAAAAGAAATTTAATTGAATACCGAATTTCCTAATTTAAATGTAAAAGAATTAGATTTCCGAAAATCGAGTTGGAAGTTTAAAAAAGCTTTTGTAGTACAGTAAAATAATACTTAAGCACTTTTTTCTTATTGCCTCAGATATATTAAAGTAATTTCAAGAAAATGGGACCGACCCCCAAATTAATTGTGTGGTTATATTTTATAAAAAAAGACGATAAATTTGCGAGCTGAAAAAATTGTTTTAAAAGCGCGTGTTATTGCGGCAATGTAATATGAACAAACGTTTAAAATGTCATCCCGACTATACTGTTACTCTCGACGAAAATATTTCAAAACAAGTACATACAGTGAGTTTCAATAGTATTCAGTTTTCAATTTCAGAATCAATAAAAAGTCTGCCAAACAATGGCAAATTTTTCAGATTAAAATGATGCATTGTTTGGCAGACTTTTTATTGATTCTATATCTGAAAACCAAGTATTAGTGACACTAACTGTACATACTACATATCGTTGGTCACAAGTGGAAAGGCCCTAACTCAAATAAGTGTAATTTTACAGCAGAAGGTAAAAACAAAATAATAAACAGTACAAGTGCTTGTATAACTGCAATAAATTTTTGAGACGAGGTATATTTGTGTGAAATGTATTGGAATCACTCAATCTAAACTCAATTTCTTAAAAAATACGAGTTAGGGCCTTTCTACTTGTGACCATTGATATGTACATATATATATACATATGTATATGTTTGTATTGTGTGTATTTACGTTTGTTTCACTACTTCAAATCATATGAAGAACTTGACCGATACAAGTAAGTATCGATACTTTTTAAGGCTCAGTTAGCCGACTGTAATGTAATGTAACTTTAACGTAGAAAACAGCTGATCGACCTTTTTATATGAAAATTAGGTTACGTTACATTACATCTCTATAACCATTTTCATTACTTTTCACATAACAAAATCGATCAGCTGTTTCTTACTGTTGCAGTTACTTTACATTACAGCCGGCTAACTGAGTCTTTATTCGATACTGAGTAGGTATCGATAATTTTGAACCGATACCATATCAAGTAAAATTATCGATACCTTAGTAGTATCATTTTATCCCTTACCCTACCTCTCCACTAGCCATCAACTTGGACATGACATGGACATGGCGCCGGCTGAGCAACTGTGAAAAATTCATCAATTTCTTTGTGTGGTGAATACGTGCGATGTCCATGTTCAGGCATATCAAAGTGATTTGCGTTAGTGCAATAGAGTTGGAATATTTACCAATTTTGTTCTGTCTCTTTTCATGCTATTACAAATGGTTGCGGTCTGAGAATCTCATGGCGACCATTGTTGCTCAGACATATCGTCGCTGTTTTAACTAACTGACCTAACTGACATTTTTTTTGAAAAATCAGTTAAGTCCTCTACTAGACTTTAGAAGTCATAATAGACATTGTCTAAAATTTTCATGACTGTAAGCATTACTTTTGTGCCTATATAAGTAAAAAGATTTCTGCCGCAGCCATAAGAATGAATGTATAAAACAACCATAAAAACTGCTCTCCTGTTAAATTTTCAAAATGTTAGTTAGGTCAGTTAGTTAAAACAGCGACGATATGTTCGGGCATCAATGTCAGAGCATGGACGAAAGTTGGACATGAGCGGTCTCCATTAGCCATTTGCGATGTCCAACATGATGCCCATACCAAGTTCGTGGCTAGTGGAGACCGCTAGTAAGTGAGATAATTCTCTACCGCCTATGACATTGCTAAATAAAATATAGTTAGTTAGCTGCGAAATAGTTAGCTTAAAGCTAGTTTAAATTTTACTTAGTTTCCGATAGGAATTGCATGTATGTAAATTGAAGACTTGTAATTTCTTATTTTAATTTTAAAATTATTACGAATTTATACAAAAATTATTTGTTGCACATCTGGATGCTTAGGACTCTCATCAGTAGATTTGAACCTCAATTACGCGTGATTAACGTATGATCACGCTAATCACGTGAACGGTACTCAACTATAGTACAAACATACCGACATACATACATGATGATTTTTTTTAGTGGTAGTATAGATTTATTAAATAGTATTTGAAATACTTTATACGCTTTTTTGGGAAATTGATTGTCCAAGTGCGACCGTACATTTAGCTATATAAAACAAATTTTTTGTGTTAAATAACAATGCAATAAATATTTCAAAACGTTTCGATTTATTTCCCATTGTTTTCTTTTCTAGCTGTTTACGATTAAAATTTAATCATTAAATTAATTTACTGTTTGTGCTCATGTGCAAGAATAATACTAAAACAAATTGAGCAATCGTTCTTATTGCTTTTGTTTTGTTTTTTTTTACTCCCCTCAATGAAGGAAACAAAACGAAATCAAACATATGTTTAGTTTTTTTTTTCGTATTCTGCATTCAAGTACAAAAATAGTGTAGTATTAATAGTGTCGATTAGTGTTTGTTGCTCCCTAAAGATCATAGCTCTAATAAATAAGTAAAATAATTATCGCACGGTAGCTTGTTCCATTGACTGTGACGTTGCAATTTTCATCGTTCTTCATTAAGTACGCTCTAATAATGCCGCCGGTCCACAAACCGCACCAAACAGTGGAAATTTTATTGAGCATTGGTAAATTCGGTAATTCTTTTTCTCGACGTACCCATTCAGCCAAAAATTAGCTTCGTCGATGAAAGCAATTTTTTGATAGAAACACATTTTTCACACAGCACGAATTTTGATAATAAAATTCAATGATTTGCAAGCGTTGGTCGTTTGTTAGTCGATTCATGGTGAAATGACAAACCTTACTGAGCATTCCAGCATTGCCACATGTCACGAATCCTTTTTTTTACACTGAAAAAAGTATGTACATACATCATAGCTGTTAAGTAATGATTAGTAATCGTAATGATTAGTAATCGTAATGATTACTAATTTGATTACTTTTTTTTAAAGGTGAAGTAATGATTAAATTACGATTATATTCAGTTTCGTACTTAGTAATCGTGATTACGATTACTAATAATGGAAAAGTAATCTGAATTACTTGAAATTACTAAAAAAAATAATCAAAAAGAATCAAAATTATTAAAAAAATAATCCAATTACTTCTAAGGATTACTTTTAATTCTTTTTGATTATTTATTAAGTTTATTGCATTTCACTTACATTAAAATTTAAAATATTTAATAATTTGACAAATGAGCAAAATTTTGAGGAAAGCATGAAAGATATCTGTTGATACATTTTTATAGTCTTTCAAAAAATTGGCGTGTATATGTTTTTTTTTCTTTTGTCGAAGCGACTATGAAATGCATACAGGCAATGCTTAACCAACAGCAAAAAATTTCACAACCAAAAAGAATCAAAAGTATTCTTTGAAGGTAATCGGATTACTTTTTGATTAATTTTGATTCTTTTAGATTATTTTCTAGTAATTTCAAGTAATTCAGATTACTTTTCGATTTTAGTAATCGTAATCAATTATCAGCAATTCTTTTGAAGACAATTATATAATCATTACAATTCTTTTTAAAATGTAATCTAATTGATTACTAATCGTAATCGTAATTTAACAGATTTGACATACATATGTATGTAAATATATATCGATGGCTTAATATAAAAAGGGCCTAACTCAATTTTTTTCGAAATCGCGTTTTTAATGTTTTCTGGGCGACAACGTATAATTGCATCCTCCTTTAAGATCTTAGTACGTTACAGTTCAAAATCAAGGACTTATGGCAACTTAAAAAACTATTTCTGCATGTAAATGCTTTATTTTTTCTTCAGTTTTTTACTTCTCCTGTAAAATATCGAAATTTCGAGTTAGGCCTTTTTTATATTAAGCCATCGATATCTACATATGTAATAGCAAATAAAAATTCACCCGATACAAAAATATTTATGTACATACATACATATTTATGTGTTTATGTACGTTCATACGTGTAAAAATATGCTAACCCCATAGCCACCATTGTATCTAATTAAGAGACTATGACAACTTAAAACTTTAAGCTCTAAAATACCACAAAAATAAATAAACATTGAACAAAGGCATACACACATTCTTTCTTAAATACTACATACATATATACATACATAAATTAAGTCTTAGTTAGGTATATACATACTATGTATATATGTATATACATAAAGGTATATACCCAGCTATCCTTTTCAACCGCAGAAGAGTCTTTTGTGATTCGTATGCAGAACATTTTTAATCGCACACGTGCACATACTTATTTTAATCGCGAGAGATACTTCGCACGATAGAAATTTTATAAGAAGAAGTAAATATCAGTTTTTTACGTAAACTTGTCTCCAAATTGCTTAATTATTGACTTCTAGATCGGCTCCATGTAGTGAATCTTCTAGAGACTTATGACTTTTCAAATTAAAGAGTTCGATGGAAAGAATTTTCAAGTCCATATACTCTGTGAATAAATTTTTAATAAATTGCTACGTACCTAAACTGAACTGGCGACTATCTCAGTGTTTTTTGCCTGGATCGCGTAATCAAATTTAAATCAAAATAAACTGTTTCAGAGTTATCAAAATAACCATATTTAAGACTTATGGATGATTTTTCTTTTCAAGCTGGGAAACATAGCCTTTAGAACAGTGGTAACTCATTTCAATACAATCATATTTTTTGGATTAGGTATAGATTGGAATAATGGGCTTTATCGTGATTCGCGTATTTCGACTTCGACTAAAAAAAAATTGGTTCTAGATTAAAGAATACTTTATTTATTTACTTTTATTTTTTTGTAGAAAGAATTCTAACGATATGTTCGTGGATTTACATAATATTTGTATACAAGTATATACGCAGATTTTTTGCACGGAAATATGTTTTCCTCTATCGTCTATATATGCACGAATTATAATTATCGCTATTCAATGCCGTTGAAAAAAGTCTGCCCGAAAAAACTTAGTTTCATCCCATTAAATTACTATGATAGGCCATATTTAGGGGAAAATTATGCAGAAGAAGGATGTTGCGGTATCTATTCTAAACAAATATGGTTATAAAATTTTTTCCGAAAATCGCCGCATTTAAAAGTTATGGTGCCAAAAGTGTTTATAGCCAGCATAGGTTATTTTTTAGGTGAAACGGGCAATGCGCATGGCCGGTAGGTACGCGAAGTATCAGTGCAATTATTAGACACATGTAATTTTTTATGGCCGGTCTATCAGAAACTGCCGGTGGAACGAATAATATAAATACCTTGGAAAATTTTGGTGGTCTAATGTGTATTCGAGTTTTTTAGATCTGGCTGTGTGTGCTATCAGAATAGGCTGTGCCATGTTGAAGTCGTCTCTAGTTAATTACTTTAAAAATAGATAAATATTAACTATGCCAAAAATGCTAAATAAATTGTTCAACTATTTCTAATATCGAAAATAAAATATTTGAATCAAGTTGGTTAGTCGAAAAATTGCAATAGACCAAAAAATAAGTAAACTATTTTTCTTTTACAAAACAAATATGTACATATGTATTTAACATTGTATGTGTGCATATACGTCGTCCGATGTCGGTGAAGGGTATATAATATTCGGCAAATCCGAATATGGCACTCTTACTTGCTTTATTTTCAAAAGGAAATTTTAGCTTAAATAACATGTTGCTGTTACAGAAACTGTAAACAAAAAATAATTTGTTCTTAAGCTTAAATTGTTTTTGCTATAAAATTGAAACGGTATATCCTATGGCTGTAAAATTTTGACATATAATGGCAATGATAAGTTAGTCCCTATTTACACTATGCAAGTCTTATTGCTAAGCTGATTAGTTTATTAGGAGAGAGAGACGAGTGGAAGAGAAACGTTGCTGTTCCCCTCGTCTCTCTCTCCCTGAAACTAATCAGCTTAGCAATAAGACTTGCACAGTGTGATTTGGGACTTAATAAAGGTATTCACGTCAAAAGTTGCACTGTCGCAGAAAAGCAAAATTGCAAAATTTTAAAAATATATAACAACAACCACATAGAAAATTATTTTGCACAAATAATGCAAAATTGTCAGGGTCTGAGTAAGTGCAAGATTATCAGGGTAAATTTTGCAAAGTTGTGCAACTTTTTATGGCATTGCCAATCCAAAAAAATGGACAAAAAGTACTTATAAAATCAACCTTACACCAAATTACAACGCAGAAATTACTAAATGTTTTTCTTTTAAATGAAAAAACAAGTCGTTGAAGATATTTTCGATACAAATAAATTAATTTAAAAATTATAAAATTAAAAAATATTTGAAAATTCCTAGCTAGAAATTATAAAGAAATTTTCAAATTCGATTTTCAGATAACAAATACATACATAATTTTGCTATTTTCAAAAGACCTATCTATGGCTCAAAATAGTTATTAGAATTTTGTTAAATAATACCAATATTATTAATATTGATATTTTATTAGTGAATTGATTACAAAATTAATCAGCGCAGTTCCAACACTTCGTTTCAGCGTTTAAAGAAACATACGAGTACAATATATGTATCTATGCACATATTAAACAAAATTGGGTTGCTCACGTCAGAAAGTGCAATTATGCATTTTTTCACAGTTGCAAGAGTTGACGTGAATACCTTTAATAATTTTTATAAAAAAACGCATTTCGAAAATCATGTTGGTTGTTAAGCTTCTTTGGCGGTAATGGCTCAATATATGTATGTAAATGTAAATTTACAAACGTACCAGACTAAAAACGTGAAAACTTTTTCAAAACTAAAAAAAAAGATAAATTAATTCAAATAAATTTACAAAACTCATGATTTCTATGTTGGATTTAGCTTTTATAAACATCTAATGTCTATTCCATCTTTGACGTGCACAAAATGCTGCTCCAGCGATCTGTAAAGAATCAAGAATTTTGAATGGCATAGATCTATGAAAAATTCAATTAATTAAGAGAATTATATTATTTTAAAAGATGGTTACGTACCCCCAATAATATTTAATGTAAAATACCAAGCACGTTGATTTTATACTTCCCTTTAATATATCTTTAATTCCTTATAAAAACTAAAAAATAAACATTTGAAACAACCGGCAAAATTCTTATTCAAAAAAGCGAGAAATGAAGAAATAATTCCTTCTGCAAAAAAAAAACCGATTTCAATGCAATGATCTGATAAAAAAGATAAGAAGAACGTGAAATATAAAATTAAATTTTAATGCGCGTGCTTCCGCCCATTTTTTAAATGTAATATTGTGTGTTTTTCAGAGCTCAGGGTGCGTGTTAAGTATCTTAAAAATCGGTAAATTAGAACTACTTATAATAAAATATTATAATTTTAATGGTCGTGACTCCGCCCATTTTTTTAAATGAAGGATTGTGTCTATTTTAGAGCTTAAGGTGTGTGGTAAGTTTCGTAAAACTCGGTTAAGTAGAACTGCGTGAAATGTAATAAATTTTAATGGGCGTAACCCCTCCCATTTTTTCAACTTTCAAATTGTGTAATTACAAGAACCAAAGGTTTTTAATTGTTTTAGCAGCAATCAAATGAGTAGAATATCATTAAATTAAATTTCAAAAAATTGTGGGCGTGTTCGGCCCACTTTTTTACACTGGGACCAATGCGAAGCTATACCCTCTCAGACAAAAAAAAAAAAGAATTTTTACAATCGGTCTAAAATGTACCGAGTTATGTAGTAACACCGCCAAAAAAAATAGAGACGAATTGTTAACCTCCTCCTTTTTTGAAGTCGGTTAAAAATAAAAATCTATAACAGTAAACAAGAAGATAAAAAGTGGAAAACACATTTTAGACAAGGGTATCTATCGTTGATTGACCGGGCTGCAACACTGCATTATTAAAAAGTGTGCAAAAAAAAATATAATTGTAAAAGAATGATGCTTTCCTCTACCTCTTCTTTCAGTAACTGTCTTCTCTATTACTATCCCTTCCCTATCACTCTCTCTCACTATCTTCTCTTTAACTCACAGGTAGTACAAAGGGCAGCGTTGTCAACCAGAGAAACAAGTCGACCGGCTCGAAGCCGACGGCGCGCCGCTGCCTTTTATTTTTCTATGTGTCAAGCCGCCGCCGATTGTATCGGCTCGCATCGGCTCAAAACAAGCCGAAATTTTATCTGCTCCAAAAGACAAATTTCGGAGAAAAAATTTTGAAAATCAATTTTCAGTTTCAATTTTTATTTTCTCTTTAAATTTTCATATGCTTATTTGAGCCGCCGAAAATTCTCTCGGCACGCCGCTGCCGGTCACAAAACTACTGCGCCGCCGCCGCCGATAATTTTGCTTTTCGCACCGTTTTTAGTGCTATTTGAAATTTTCGAAGCCACAAATTTTGAAGCTAGTGCTCAGTGCTTTTTTAAATTCAGTTTCGGTGCTTTTTGTTTCGAGGCGGTGGCACTAAACCAAAAGCTCTAAGGAAAACTTCTTTACCTATTTTTTTCGAGGAAGTCTTTCATTCAAAAACATACGCTCTGAAGTTAAATATAGCATCTCAAAAAAATTTACTAAGATTTTAAAAGGTTTGGTTGAATAAATACGTGCCATATTACCATCAAACTTTAACATTTTAAGCATAATTAATATAAACAGTGTTTTGCCATACAACAAAGAAGACATAATACAAGTATTTACTCAAATATAGCATAATAGATAAATTTTGTCTAGTAGAGACAATGGGTGGAGAAAGATTGATTCACTTAATGCAATGGGAAAGATATTGAGTCCACTTTTGACAGATTATCAAAACTTGCATTCCCATCAAACTTCTGTTACATCCAGAAGCGCAGCAAGTCACCATTTTTATTTCGATCAAAATTTATTATCTTTGTCACATAGCAGCCGAGAGCATAATTGAATAAAAAATAAGCTAAGCCCATCGAGCTTAAAATGTACGGGTAATCGGCTCTTAAGCTCAGAAAGACTTGTGGATTACTGCCAATTTAACTAAACTCGAGAGATTCGCTTGTTCATTGATTTAAGAATTCAATTATTCTTACAGAAATTAAATGTTTATCAGATGCCTCAAAATTTTAAATCTTAGGAATGGAATGCAATGGATTCCTAAATTTTTTATGTACATGTCGTCGGTTGGTTATTGGTTTGCGGCACAGTATATTCAAAATACATTACGTCTGCAGCAAACCAATAACCAATCGACGATGTGTAAAATTTTTTTATATAAAATAATAAAATTTTAAATTTAGTGGTTTTTGAAATTTAAAAGTTGACAACGCTGACAAAGGGATCATTGTATTGGATCCAAGTGAGCTGGACTCTAACTTTCATCCTTCCTTTTTCAGCAGCCTGATAATATAAGGCCGGGTTTCCATCTGTGTGCCATGTGCCACACAAGCGTAAAAAAAGCGTAACCACTAATTACTAATGAAAAACTTTTAGGCTCAGACATGTATTTATTAAGTTAAATAGTTTCATACATAACTAATTTACAATTTTATAGAATCCAACATGATTGGAAAATGTTTAAATCAATAAATACAAATACACTGACTCAAACAATTGCCCGTACACTACACAGTTGAGAATGCAATTGAAAGTCGATTGAAAAATTTATGCTCTATGATAATAAGGCTAATAATGTTTGATAGTGCAATGGGTATGTTAAGAAATTAAAACACTTGAGACTTCAAACAAATACATATTTTATTTAAAATAAAAAAAATTAAGAAAATAACGTTCAAAACAAACTCAAAAAATTAGCCGTACAGCAACGTAATACTTGATTTGAATTCATTAAATCTATGTTTAATAACGGGTATGATATCCTTTGGTATTGATTACATCTTTTAACCGATTTTTCATAGACAAAGCTAATTTAGAAGTGATTTCATTATCAATATTTCGCCATTCCTCTTGAAGAATAGAGTTTTCAGTATCTGCTTGTTGGCAATTGTGTGCTGGCGAATTTTATTCTCTAAAACTCTCCATAGATGTTCTATGAGGTTAAGATCTGGACTCTGCGGAGGGTGGGGAAGTACATCTTTTACGTTGCCACATAGCTAGTCACTTACAATTTTCGACTTATGTTTCGGGTCGTTATCATGAATGAAGGGAATTTCCATTTGCATACCCAATTTCACTGCACTAGCTCCTAAATTTTCTTTTAAAATATCTAAATAATTATGTCTGTCCATTTTCGTTTCAACAAACACAAGATTTGCTACCCATCCCGTCGACATCGCACCCCACACCATCACGCTGCCGCCACCATGTTTTACCGTGGCTTTCATATTTTTTAATTCGAGATCTGTATTTTCTCTACGCCACACAAAACGCCTGCCCTCTGATCCGAAAATATTAAATTTACTTTCGTCCGTAAATATTACGCTTTTCCAAAAGTCGTCCGGCTTGTTTACGTAATTTTTGGCATACTCTAAACGTAGCTTTACATTCTTCTTTGAAATAAACGGCTTCCTGCGATGAACACATGCCTTATATTGTTTCAAATTCTAGTAGAATATATGTCTTGTTGCGAGTTTTTGCACCCTTGTAGATAGTAGTTAGAAGCATTTATTTAAAGTACTAATTTAAGCATCGTTGTACATATGTATACTTAGAATAAGATGGCGAAATAAAGGCGTCAGTTGAATTGGAAAAAGCAAAGAGTTAACAAAATTGAGAAAATTTCGAACCGTTTGTGCATTAATAGAAATTTTTTCCCCTTCTTGAATATTTTTATTTTTTAGGATCTAGTTTCACCATTCGTTCAATTTTCCGTCCCAAGCGTAAGTCAATAATTTCTGCACGGCCTCTGCCTGGAGAAATTTCTACGGTCCCAGTTTTTTTGAACTTTTCTACAATATACTGAACAGAAGATCGCGGTCTAGAAATAATTTCAGATATTTCTCCCAAACTTTTACCCTCCTGGTGCAATTTTATAATTAAATCCTTAATCTCAATAGGAATTTTAGTTCCAACTTTGTAATTCGCACTCATATTTAATAATCGGAAAATAAAAACTGAACAAAATGAATTAAATGATGATGATGCTGATGTGCTAATGTAAAAGATAACAAAATTTTAAAGATTCGTTACATTTTAATGCTGATTATTCAACTCTTTCCCAGCTGTACGGAGAATTTGTTGAGTTTGAATTTAGAGAGTTTCATTTTGCCAATGGCCTTTAATAAATAAAAAGTTTATTTGAATTTTTGGTAATTGGCAATTTTGTAAGTATGTTTTTGACGATTAACCCTGCACTATCATACTTTGTCGAAATGACGACGCGCGATTTTATTTTCGATTTAAAACATATTTTTTGTGATTGTTTTTATTTCTTTTTTCGTATAGCGTTAGCCGCTAATATTAGTTACTCTAAACTAATGTTGCTTTTTTAGTTTAATAAATTTATTATAAGAAACTACAAGACTTAATGGAAAAAAATGTGTAATATTTCATACAATTGATGCTATAAATGCTATGTTTTAAGAAAAAATGCCAATTGATGATAGAAGTCTGTGAAATGTTAATTTTACGTTAAACGATTAAAAGAAATATATGAATTTCGTTATATGTTAATTAAAAACTAGCTAAATATCAATAATAAATCTATTTTCGTACTTATTTTTGCTCAAGACGTTTTTTATTGGCTCTTGAAATATGTCGTAGTCGATTCGACGAAGTATGACGTTTGCGATATAAAAATAAGTATGATATTCTAGGGTTAATAAACAAAAGTAATTTGTTTGAGTAAGATTTATGTTTTGGAAAATATAAGCAAATAAATACTTAGCTGCATGCTGTACGGGCAATTGTTTGAGTCAGTGTATGTCTGAATCAAACAGTTTTTCATTAGTAATTAGTTGGTTACGCTTTTTTGGGCAAATTACACACAAGAAATGCCAGATGTAAACTCAGCCAAACCTAACTTAAACATAAATAATTTTGATTTACAAAAGGTTTACAAAACAAATTTTGTGTATTAAACACCATCAGCACCTATTAAACAGCTCTTGGCTAGCTGGGTAGTTGCAATGGCAATACACTTGTACATGCATGCACATTCATAATTTGTTTGGAGTTGTTGTTCTTTAAATCTTAAAGTATACAGCCAGTGGGTGGTTGAGTAATAGAGAATGTGCCGTTAATGGGGGGTATAAATAAGAAAACACGGGAAATTTGTACTAAAAGCCTCTGAAATACGATTTCTTTTACTGGTTACTGGCATGTAGGCTTAATAGTGAATTTTATGTACATATGTTTGTACATATCGTCACCTAAAGTCCAAAAGGCCGTAACAACCAAAAAAATCAATATTGATTTTTTGATTGATTATGATGTGATTACCAAAATACGACATCCTTCCTTAAAATTTTACTCACATATGTTCAAAAATACCGATTTTATTCATTATTCAATTTGGCACCAAACAAATAAATAGTTTAAATTTTATAAGATTTTTTACTTCTCTTGTAAAAAAGTAAAAATTGTACTTACGGCCTTGTGGATTTTAGGTGACGATATGTGCATATATTCGTATGCGTGTTTGTTTGTTCAATGAAGGGTGGAGAATTGGAAAAGGGTGGTTGTTTACAGGTCATTGAGAAAAAAGAATCGTTTTAATGAAATATGAGATATTTTTTTTACTGCTATAGTTGATGTTGTTGGTGTGTTTTTATATCTTTATTTCCGACAAGCAAATATTGTGAATAACTACTGCAACAATGACAACAACAACAAACACAATAACCGCAACATCGAGCTTAAAGTAAAACAAAGAAGACAACAACAGAAAGAAAATTAAAAAAGAGACGTGAAAAATAAAGACGGATCGAAGAAGCAGCAGTTGACAATTCTTTGACCGGCCGGTGAGGTGAAATAGTGAAACAAATTTAAGAGAGAAAAATTACGGTGGTAACAGGGCTGCCACTATTTGGATACTGCTCTCGAAATAGGGAATTTTCGGAAATTAAATTTTATACACTAAAGCAAAAACCAAAAACTTTTGCACTGTACAGAAAACTCTCCGCTCTTCTAATCAAAGTATTTTTGTTGTTCTTTTAAATTTTAAGCTAAGACTAAAATAATTTTAAATCAAGTTTCTATGAAAATCTTTTATTTTAATAACAAATTTATTTTAGTGCTAAAAAAAATAACATAGTGCAGACCTGGCCACCGAGAGAAACTCTAGGGAAATGTATTTGCGTAAGTGTATTCATTTGTATAAGAGGCCGATTGATGTTCGGTACTCTGGTGCTACTTTGGACATGCTTAGACATAGTGTAAAATAACTCTATTTTCAAGAACCGAAAAAAAATCTTGTTTCACTAACTTTTCCTTTAGAAAGGAAGTATAAAATAAGTTGGAGATTAAAAATTAGTACGAAATGTACTCTCCTCTAGCATCTAATATATTATTCTCATAGAATGAACTCTGTTATTGGTAATATTGGGGTATATTTTCTCATGTGCCCTGAAGAATACTTTGACTTCATTTTTGTCCCTAATCTACTTCTCGCTCAATTTCTTCTCCATATACGCCCAGAGAATCTCCTTAATATATACTAAGGCCAATGGTCTAGAGAGGATGTGCCAGCAATTTTTTTTATATTGTATGGAAGCCATTCTCGTTCTATTGAGGACGAATGTTTCGGTTATTTATGTCAAGCTAATCAGCCATCTCCAGTTACATTTAATTTGGTAGCTAATTGTGCTAAATAATCTTTTAGTATTTTTAACCAACTTCAAAAAAGGGGAGGTTAACAATTCGTCTAAATTTTTTTTGGTGTTACTTCATAACTCGGTATATTTTATACCGATTGTAAAAATTCTTTTTTTTTTGTCTGAGAG
The DNA here is from genome assembly GCA_949987645.1 of Tachina grossa. Taxonomy (NCBI): domain Eukaryota; kingdom Metazoa; phylum Arthropoda; class Insecta; order Diptera; family Tachinidae; genus Tachina; species Tachina grossa. The sequence goes on along the minus strand of OX465276.1, from coordinate 85,635,592 downwards.
GGTATAGCTTCCAATTGGTCCCATTGGAAAAGAGTGGGCGGGAATACGCCCACAAATTTTTTAAATATAATTTTATGATGTTCTACTTATTTGATTGCTGCGAATTCAATTAAACACCTTTGGTTCTTGTAATTACAAAATTTTAAAGTTGAAAAAATGGGCGGGGTTACGCCCATTAAAATTTATTATAATATTTCACGCGTTTCTACCTAACCGATTTTTACGAAACTTACCACACACCTTGAGCTCTAAAATGGACATAATCCTCCATTTAAATAATGGGCGCAGTCACGCCCTTTAAAATTTAATATTTTATTTTAAGTGGTTCTACTTTACCGATTTTTACAAGACTCTTTGAGCTTTGAATTTCATGTTTATACAAACTTATTAGTACTTGCAGATGTTTTTATAGCACATACGAGTATATACATACATACATATGTATGTATGTGTTTGATATTATCCATAGATATGAATATTTATGTATTTTCAGACTGGGGCCAAGTCTCTTTATGTCAACGCTAAAATGCTGGTGACAATTTTAGTAGTTACATTGTCTACAGTTTTTCTTCTAAACATCAGCATAAAGGAAAGAGAGAAAACAGATGTGGTGTATTTATGGCGAATTTTTCAACAATTTGTCAATATACATAAATTTGTATATAAGTAAAGTATAGAAATGTACCAGTAGTTTGGTTGGTATGTCTCCATGTTGCCATAACAACTACGTATTCAGTACCTAGTCAATTGTTTTAGTGTTACTAGTAGATTTCCAATGATAAGCACATGCTAAATGTCTATAGCACAAAGTATTGTATGGGGAGTAGTACTGGTGACAAAGTCAAAAGCGACTCAATACATTTTACCATCGACATTTCCTTCAGGGTATATACGTATACTATATGTACGTATGTATGTATGATGATGTTGTAAAAAATAAACTTTTTAATTGCAATTAAAACTATGGCCTATCCATAGTTAAGAATTATCAAAATGTCAAAATGTTTGATATCTTTTAAAACGCAGGCTGTAAAATTTTATCTTAAGCGACAATTTATGTATGGTAAAATATATTTGGATACTATAAAAAACGTCTTCTGAAAACTTTAATTTTTATCGCTTCAGGCTGCTACTCTGTTCGAAGTTGTGAAACATTTTCAGTAACATTGATTATTGACATATACAGGGTGGGTCAAAAGAAACCAAGGGGTGTAAAAGTTTAATAACTTTTTTGTTTATTAACTTTTTTTTATTTTTTTTTCAGATTATATAATATACAAAATGGAAATTTTTTTACACTAAGTATGAAAAATGATGTCTCTTAAATGACCACCGTTTTCAGCTTCGCACTGATGGGCTCTTTTTAGAGCATTTTCCATAACATCTTTCAAAACTTGTGGCTGTAGCGTTCGAATTTCTGCAACAATGTTTGCCTTGAGTTCAAGGATTGTCTCTGGCTTGTTCACATACACTCGCTCCTTCAAAAAGCCCCAAAGAAAATAGTCGGGTGCTGTCAAATCTGGCGATCGCGCTGGCCAAATAATTTCCGAATTTCGAGAAATTATTCGCTCTCCAAAAATTTGACTTAAAAGTGCCATTGTGTCTCGGGCAGTATGGGCAGTGGCTCCGTCCTGCTGAAACCACATACCAGGTCTGTTTTCAAGAGCAGGACGTAAAAAAATTTCTATCATAAACCGATACCGCTCTCCATTTACGGTTACAGCACTTCCATCTCCATTCTCGAAGAAGTAGGGCCCAATGACATTTTCAGATGTGATCCCACACCATACTGTACGCCTGATGGGGTGCAATTGGCGTTGATGAATGGCTCTTTGATTTTGAAAACCCCAGAACCTACAGTTCTGCTTATTAACAAAGCCATTCAAATGAAAATGAGCTTCATCACTCATAATCAAATATTCAATAAAGTTGATTTCATAAAATTCTATTGTTCTGGTTCTCTGTTCAGTTGTGAACCTCTCCATTATAAATTCTCCAAGTGTTGTCTATATAATCTGAAAGAAAAAATAAAAAAAAAATTAATAAACAAAAAAGTTATTAAACTTTTACACCCCTTGGTTTCTTTTGGCCCACCCTGTACTAAATGTAGTCCAACTCGCGGTTTCTTTAATAAATTTCTCGCTTTTATTGCTTGAAAATATGCAACATTGTTAAAATTCCGTCATTTTGCATGAAAAAACATGCTGCCAGATAGATATATTTTACGTGTTTTTCGCAATAAGAACAGAGTACTACTTCTGCGAATTTTTTTTCGTTGTATCTACATTACGTAGGAAATACATAATTGTAAAAAAAAATACAACTATGAATAGAATTACTCTCTACAATGAAAAAATTTAAGAAACTAACATTTTTTATTTTAAGCAAATTCTGCCAAAAAGCATTTGGCAGAATTTTTTTAAATTTGAATGCTTTTCGACTAATGAAAATGCCAGATCTGGCAGTGAAAATGCCAAAATGGCAACAATAAATATAGCGAATGATGCCCCACCAAGCATTAATTTTTATTTTGATTTTCTGCTGTTAGTTTGGTTGAAAAAAATATATAAAAAGGTCTAAATAAAGAAATTCAATAACAACAATAGTAGCATTGCTTACAAAAACAAAAAGAAGAAAGCAAAATAAGAAAGTTCTAACACTTCTTTTTTCTTCGCCAGTCAAATTTATGTTTTTCTTCTTTTAATTCCGATATTTTGGGCTACCGTGTACAATGGAAATATAATTATAATGAAAATTTGTACGCGCTTGATGGCGTAACAATATACACGCATTAACAAGTGACAGCAAGCATGCCGAAAATCAAATTTTTTTCATTTTCCATCAAGCATCGTTGGTGTCACACATACTAAAAATGTTCACTCATACTATAACCAATATCAGCAAGCATTTTGACCGTGTCTAAACCCCTTAACAACAGCAATAGTGTGAAGAGAAATATAAAAATCATCGAAAACAGAAATCGAGTAATTTTTTCTACCTCTCTTCTCTGAACCTTTGGCTAACAAACAGCGTTGCCAAATGTGCAGTTTTAACTGATTTCAGCAGTTTTTTAAAGCATAAAACAGTTTTGTAGTTTTTACTTTAAAAATAAGTTTTTCTATAAATTGTGCAGTTTTTATTTTTTAATTTATCTCAAGTTTGTTATTTTAGTTCCGATATCTGAAGCCATAATAGTACTTAGTACTTTTTCAAACAGGAAGAGAGAATTCACATGAAAGTTGTGTTTTTCTTTATGGAATTTGGTTTTATTTTTTGCAAGTTGGGTTCATTAATATTAATAGTTCTTCATTGAAATAATTCGATTCCTTATAGAATGAGATAAAACACAACGACATATATACCAAATTAGAGGATAGACCCCATAGAATTTGAAGCCATACACATTTTTTCAGAACTGTCTTAGCAAATAACAATATTTTATTTTGGCTAAGCAAGTGTATTAAATAAATAAATCATTGTGCACTTTAAATAAAAAAAAATCTTAAAAAACAAAAGCAAACATTTGAGTTACTATATTTATTGAACTTTGGATACACTTACTTCTTTAGGTTGGTTCGGAATTTACCTGTGTAATTTAATGCGAAATATCCCATAGTGCAACTAAAACACTTCCATTTCAATTAATTAAAAACTTAACAATTTGTAGAGCCACATATTTTCTTAACTGATGCCGATGAGGCTTTCGAGATGGTAAAACGTAACAACTTGACAAACATTTTCATTAAGTCATGATATAAAAATATATCAGGTATAGAAGTATGGTTAACACCCCCTTCCCCCAAAAATATGCAAAAAAATAAAATAAAAATGTTTTATGAGCAGTTTTTTCACTTGAAAATCAGTGAAACCGTTGCCAAAAATATTATAAATATTATGGCAACGCTGCTAACAAACCAGAAATGACATCGAAAAATATACATATGTACTTACGTCATAACTGTCATCGTGTGCATTAGGTGTAAAAGCAATGGTAAAATTATGTACTCTTTGCAAGAAGAGGGAATACATTTTATGTCCGTTAAGAATTGGGAATTTATTAGGAGAGAGTTCTTAAGAATTTAATGCCATATAGTTTCTGCAAAGAACTCTTTAAATCAGTAACCCGCAAGCCATAGCACAATTGTGCGGATGAAAATCACATACATGCTTATGCTCTTTCATTTAGTCGTCACTGAGCAAGCGACGAATGAAGTTGTGCACGCGTGTACGAATTTTTCCCTGGTTTTTTTGTTTAGTTTTTTTGAGCACACGGAACGAAATTAAAGTTCAAATTTAATAAATTTCTACAGACAAAAAATTGATAATATAATTATGGAAGCTGGGAAATATTTCGTGATTAAAAATGTTTTTGGCAATACGCAATGCATTTTATGTTATGAAACATTAAAAAATAATAGGGAAAATAGATTAAAAAGGCATTATAATATTATCCACAGATCTGTAATAAATTTAATTTTGAATTTATACACTAAATTGTTGAATGGTTATTAAATTTTTATTTTTTATTTAAGTTTTTATTAAATTGCTTATTTACAAACAAAAAAATTCAAACAACTAATAACCACATCATGTATTTTACATTACAAAAGTTTTCTTCAAGTGCAAGTTTATTTTACGCTCATTTTTCTCACCAATACAAACATATTTTATTTTGCGGGACACTGCTTTAAATATTTTTTTTTTTGCTAAAACTTCAGAGAAAAGCAAATGCCAATTGCAGCGCCTCTGGTGACAAGCAAGACGCATAATTTAAGCTATCTAGCTATTTTATTAGTTGTTTTACTTACTTATTTTACTTGATGCATATCAAAAAAGGTTTTTAAAGTGACGGGGTCTGACAAAAGATTGAAATCCGGCTCTCGAAGACCATCAATTGCTTTGTAGTCAATGTATTAATAATATTGTCATTTAAACAACGCATCGCTTCTTTATTTAAACATAATCATATATAAAAAAAAATTAATTTTTGGATTTAAAAATGTAGTATAATTCGATATAATCGTATTTTATCTTGTGCATAAATTTCATACAAGTAAACCCCTTGTACATTGGTCATTGAGTTGCATGTAAAATTGTAAACTTTAAACTTATTTTCTGTAACACTAGCTTTTCAAGTTATGATTGTGTTGCAATAAAGAATCGAAATATATGTATTTGCAATAAAGAATCGAAATATATGTATTTGCAATAATAAGTACATGGGTCTGTACATATGTGCTACTGGTTGCACTTCCTTTCCACAAAATTTAAAAAAAGCAATACTCCATCATCAAAGCGATTTTTTTACGCTAAGGCACAAATATAATAATGCACACGGTGAAAAACTAATTGACAAAATATATTTTTATTCATATTCAGATATTTGTATGTATGTACATATATTCCCTGCCCACATAGGCATGTTGGCAGACTGAAGAGAACAAACAGTCAGGGGTATGGAACGGTAACAATACACATACTCGTAGATACTTACATAGTTAGAAATATAAAAGCTAAACGTGTTTGAAGTGGTTTGTAATACTTAAAGTTGCATGATGTTGTTGCACGTTAAATATTCAAAGCTTTTATGTATGCACATACTTATGTAGATGCCAGCAAGCAACCAGCTTGCATTTGAGCAACTGAGCAGCCAACCATCCGTTTAATTTATCAACTTACCGTGTAACGAATTATCAATATTTAAAAAAAAAAAAAATACATCATACTGTGCTCATATTGTGGATGAGATACATACAAATACCATTTTTAACAAACGAAATTACAATTTTTTTATTTTATGTAACATATTAAATTATATTTACACCAAATAAAGAAAAGTGAAGCTCACAGACAGCCACTCCTTCTCAACTGCCAACCTCATCCACTGTCCTTTAAGGTCCAATGTTTTCGCAGACGAGGTTCCGAGGCGACCGACTTTAGGCGATACAAGCTGAACATCCGCTCGGAAGAAATTCAATTGCATTGTGTCGGCCTGGAGGCCTGCTGGCAGCCCCAGCACCAAGATCAGATGCTCTGGCCTAATCAGCTAATCCTAAACTACTTTGATTAACGAAACCACAACAGAAAATAAGAAAAATTCTACATCTCGAAAGAGCCATAGCGTCAGAGGTGATATTTTAATGCTCAAGGATGACTTCAACGCTCAACTTGGATCCGCTAACACCAACCAAGAACCCACTATGGGCAAACATGGAGCAGGTCGTTAAACGAAAATGGTAAACTCTGCTAAACTAAGTCAAACGACTTAGTTATTGGTGGCACTTTCTTCCCTCACAAACATATCCAGAAATTGACTTGGGTATCCCCTGATCAGCGACCTGAAAACCAAATCGACCACATCGTCATTAGGAGCAAGTGACGCTGATCAATTCTTGACGTAAGGAATAGAAGAGGAACTGATGCTGCAAGTGACCACCACGGTTACTTACAGCACAGTACTGAATATGTTCGATGTGGTTGGATCCAGGATCTATCAATCAGTGTAAACATAATGTTCATTGTTCCCTCCAGTGGTTCCGCTAAGCCACTCTGTAAGCAGTCCCGTAACTATACTTAGATATTAACCTTAGCTTAACTTTTTATTTAAGACATATTTTTTTAATTTTTTGTTTTTTAAATACAGTAAATTTCTTGGGAATATTTTTAGATTATTTATTAAAAATGATATCCCGCAAGTGGTGGCCATTTTCTGCTTCGCACAAATGTGCTCTTTCCAACACATTTTCCATGACCTTTCGCAAAACTTCCGGTGTTATGTTGTTAATTTCGTCTCGAATATTGGTTTTTAATTCCTCAATAGTCCTAGGCTTTTTAACATAAACTTTCCCTTTTAAATAACCCCAAAGGAAACAGTCTGGAGCGGTTAATTCCGGGGAACGCGGAGGCCAATTAAAATTGCTTCTACGCGAAATTATTCTTTCACCAAAGATGTCGCGTAAAAGAGCCATTGTGGCCCTCGCAGTGTGCGCTGTGGCTCCATCCTGTTGGAACCATATTTGCGGATGGTTTTCCACGGCTGGCCTTACAAAATTTTCCAACATGGCCCGATATCGATCACCATTGATGGAAATGGCGACACCTCGGTCATATATATATATATATATATATATATACATATATATATATATATATATATATATATATATATATATATATATATATATATATATACAAAAAATATGGGCCAATGATCCTTTCTGAAGAAACACCGCACCAAACAGTACACTTAACTGGATGTAATTCTCGTTGATGAAGTACTCTCGGGTTTTCCGTAGCCCATATCCTACAGTTTTGCTTGTTAACGAACCCATTTAATTGGAAATGGGCTTCGTCACTCATAACTAATTTATGAATAAAATTAGGATTCTCTTGTGCTTTTTGCTGGAAATGAATTGCATAGTCAAGTCGTTGCTGGTAATCTGTCGGTTTCAATTCTTGGACAAGTTGAATTTTGTATGGAAACATTCTTATGGTATGCAAAATTCGCTGCAGCAACCCTCTTGAGAGGCCAAGTTGTGTCGAACGTCTCCTGGTTGATGTTTCTGGATCCTCCCGAATACTCTCCTGTACCACTTGGATATTGTCAAACGTGTGGACAGTTCGTAGTCTGCCGGAACTAGGAAGGTTCCTTACTGCTCCTTGTTGTCGAAAATTTGAAACCAGACGGTTTATTGTTGACTGAGAGGGTGCAACCCGCACATTAAATTGACGACGGTATGCACGCTGAGTCAAGACAATGGAACGTTGATTTGAATAGTAAATTTCAACGATTTGGGCACGTTGTTCAGTTGTGTATTGCTCCATTATAAATTGTCCAAGTCTTCTTTACAAAATACTGAAAAGAAAAGAAAAAAAAATTATAATAAAAAAGTTATAAGGAATTCACACCACTTCGGTCTTTCTGAGCCACCCTGTATATTATTCCACACCGTTAGGTCCTTATGAGATACGATAGTTCAGTGACAAGTCACAAGTGAATGGTCCGCTTCATAGGAAGTGTTAGAACTCGGACTGGTCCCTATCACTTGTGTGAGTTCCATTTCCTGCAGGGTTGTTGCAGAAAAGTTAAAGTGATGAACTGATGATGATAGGATCTGGTCACCGAACTACACTGGCTTCAGCGGATACTAATCCTAATGTAACATCAGAGTGACCTCCTTTCTCGGTATGGTGTCTCAGAGTCATCAGCGTAGTAATGTAACCAATAAAATGACTACTGAAGACAGCTTCCAAAAATTTAATACGTCTCATTGACACCAGAGGCGCTGTAACTGCATTATTAGAAATATTAAAAAAACAGAGTTGTAAAAGAATGAAGCGTTCCTACATTTCACTAAATTACTAATAAAGTCTATACTTTTTAGCCGATTTTCATAATATTTAGTTTATTTTATTCTTCCATTTGCCTTTCAATGGTAAAAAAATTCAATATTTTGCAGTTTTATATTTTTATGAGCCTTTAGAATAAAAAAATTGTTAAATGTTTAAATAAAAAATTAATTTTTCAATTTTATTTTACGAATAATTAAGAAACCATTGATTTTTTAGCTTATTATCATTTGAAGCAAATTTTGTCCTTTAGCCGATGGTGTGTTACTGGTCGACGTCGGAAATACTTCCTTCGAGTTGTGAAGAATAATAATGGTATACCTCGTGAAAATATTAGGTAGGCCCAAAAAATTCTGATGTGATGGAATATTTTTAATATTTTTTCTGAAGCTTAGCACCTAATATCTATCCGATTTGCTTATAAATTTCTCAAAGGGAAACCATCGTGGGGTTGTTTTATTATTGTTCGAATTTTATTTGCTTCTGTATTTATGATTTGATTGGACTAAAGTTCGTATCGTTCTATAAGCCAAATTACATATAATAATTATTAATGACCTTCGAAAATAGCTAGTTGTTGCGTTCTACTAGTGTTTGCCAGAATATTTACAATTAACCTTGTTACTATTTATTCATTAATATTATCACATGTAATTTGGCTTATAGAAGGATGCGAACTTCAGTCTAATCAAATCATAAATACAGCAAAATCAATATTATTACGTTAATATATTTATGTATTTTAATTCCTTTAGAATATAGTATCATAATAGGGTTAACCAGGGCAGGATTCCTCAGTGAAGAGTTGTAAATTGTTCAACAATTTCAATTTTGAACCTAGTGTTCATTATCTCCATTGCGGATGCAGAAATCAACAAGTGAACACTGAAATTGGTGAACATATCAAAACTCATTGTTGCAGATTATGGTTCCTGGGTAAAGACTTAAAAATATCAAAATATTATCTAATATGTCACTCCTAGTTATAATAATTACAAGTAATGCACACAGTTGTAAGTACATATATAAAATTTTAAAAATTTCTCATACATTTATTTTGTAATATAAAATTAGAAATAAGAAATATTAAGAAATATTTTTGCAATGTGAGTGTTTATTTATTTTGTCAAGATGTACATTGACATGTACATAAATACATATGTATGTATACATTAGTGTCCTGCACAAGATATCTTATAAGAACTTTCAAGACATGAGGGATTTTTCAAATGCTTTACTACAGCGAAATCTTATAAAACAAACGTTAACAATACTGTTTGCCAGAAATTTGTTTCAGTATTGTATGTATAGGAGTAAAGAAGAAAACACTTCGTGACGGAAGAATTTGTGATAATTGCTTCTTTCTACGCATGAGCGCGTGTACAAACGTCATGCATGTATGTGTGTATGATCTTTTATTTTTCTGCGCACATGCAAAGGCACACACATGCATTAACATTAGTTGTATGCGGTTAATCACATAATAGCTTATCATCTACATATTACACACACACACACAAACGTACAATATGAAAAATAACAAGCATACACTAATTTACAGTACTTCCTTTGAGTGTTTGTTACAAACAAGCTGTCTTGCGACCAGAGAACGAAGCCGACCGGTTTTCAGCCGCGGCTAAGCCGCCGCCGATTTATTTGCAGGTATCTCAGCTGCTTTCGGCTAAAAATTGAGCCAACTATTTTCCGACTTCATGAAATTCTACTATAGGAAGCCGATTGAGGCCACTTTGGCCGGCTATGATATACAACTTTAAAATTTAAAAAGCCAAAAAACTAGTGCTTAAAGGACGAAGCTGGTATCAGTGTTTCATAGCATTTCTAGATCAATTTATGTATTACACGCGTCATTCTAAGATGTGTCAAACATATAAAATGTGTAAAAATAAGTTAAGGTGAATATCGAGCCTTATTTACGATTTTATCGTAAGCGACCAAAAATTAAAATTTTCAGGAGAACGGTTTTAAAAAATATTCAAATATGTTTTTGTACGTAAATTGTCGCTTAGGATAAATTTTTATAGCCCGCATCTTAAAATTTATCAACAATTTTGGCATTTTTATAATTTTAAACTATGGACAGGCCCATAAAATATTAATTGCAATAAAAAAAGTCTATTTTCGATAACAAGTCGTTAACGATAAAATCGAAAATAAGGATCGATATAATTCGGGAGCACATCTTAAAAGAATATAAAAAAGCCCTTTTTCTAATATTTTAAATAAAAATTCATTGGACGTATCTGGTACAATATGACAAGCAGATTTAAGCCGATTTTTAGCCGCCGCCGCTTCATTTTGTGCTCAGCCGCCGCCGCCGACTTTTTTGCGTCGGCTTCGTTCTCTGCTTGCGACATCGCTTGTTAACACCCAGTGGTTTACGGAGCTAGTGCAGCGTGTGTATATTCTCTAGTTCTTAAAGAACTAGAGAACACTAGTACATCACAATCTACTTCGCACGCTTTTTGCTGTTGAATTTAACATGGGGATGTCCTACGAAAGTGGCAATTTACCCTCCTCTGCATAACCATTACCTAGCAACGTAGATACCGACATAGACCTATAAACCGCACTATCCCCAATTCAACTGACATTGTGTATTATATTCATCAAAAAGCAGACAAAAAAGTGTTGATCATTTATAACGGGACCTGTTCATCATAAACATACATATATATATATATGTTTTATACTCGTCGTTGAAAAAAATTCGTTTTCTGCATTTCTTGGAGCTATAGAATTAGCTAGCGAAATGGGGGTATCTAATTTTACATTAAATCAGTGGACATTGGTGTCTAGAGAGAGATGTAGATGTGATTGAAATCCCGCATGGGTAGCCCCTAGTACAAATTGAGGAAAAGCGTTAACTACTTCGCCATTCATTGGTGGCAATGGTTCCTTTTCATACCACTGGGCACTGATATACACGTACACCAATACATCCATCGTGCTTCGCTTATAGCATGACAACATATACATGCGACGTGAATACATTTAAAAATCATGACGTATTTACATTTAAAGACTGTTTACGTAGGTCTCTAGTACACATATATGTAGTTTCCAAAATAACCCATCTAGCATTTGGAAGATAGTTTCTTGAAAAATCACCTTGCTGATAGTGTTTTCACACTGAAAGCTAAAACCTGGTTTTAACGTTAAAACCATAAATAGCTGATTTCACATTCGCACTGCAAGTTTGTTAAATTCAGATTTTAACTCACAGACTGTCTAAAAACTTTGCTCAAAAATAAAATAAATCTCCTGCAGAAATGCAAATAGACGCTGTTGTATTTTTTTCTGCTTTTATTAACAATTATTTGACAAACTGTACAACAGCTGTTTTTGCTTGCCTGAAAAACTCGGAAATTTTACAATGCGTTGTAAAATAGAAATTATTTTATATTTTGTAAATAAATATTTTAAAATAATGGAACTACATAGTAATACAAAGTGAAGAAGTGCTTGGAAATCAAGTTATAGTATATTAAAAATTCATAAATACATCACAAAATAAAACTGCTCTATCGGTGGATCGATGTCGCCTATTTTCACTTCCCAGAGGCCAATGAAAATATTTTCGTTGTTTTCCTTCCAAAAAACTCTTTTTTCCCATAATTTTTTGATTATTGTTGCTGCTGCATCCATTTATAAGTTGAAAATCTTTCATCATCTATCTTTCATCTATTGTTATTCACTGGCATAAACATTATCAGCTGCTTCTGGGCATTTAACTTGAATTTAACTGAATTTATCACAGCGAAAACAAGGTTGCATTTCATAAAACCAACTTAAAACCAATTCAAAAATGGTTTTAAGTTGGTTTTAACAACAACAATTTGTATGGTAAAACCAGGTTTTAACAGTCGGTTTTAACGCTAAAACCAACTTTTATTAAAACCATGTCAGTGTGAAACACTATGATGAATCTTTTTAGAGTACTATTGCTGATCAAAAACTGGTTAATCACTTACAAGATCAAAAAAAGCTTTAAAATTTTTCGCGCTACTTGTTTAAAAATAGTTCGATTTAAAATATAATAACAAATTGTATAACAATCGCAAATTAATCATCCAGACGTGTAAAATGTGACTATTATTTCCTTTAGTTATTATCATATTTTGCTCGTCTGGAAGATTGAAAAATACTTAATAAAAAAACAGATAATGCAGATAACTTGCACATAAACCTAACAAATATATTTGTACATACATATGTACATACTTGGATATATATATATTTACAAACCTACCTGAAATTCACAGGTAATTACTCACAATAGAAGCAAGTCAAAGAGCGAGAAATCGCATGTTAGTTTTTAGCAGTGGAAACCAACAATAAATAAAGCCACGTAACACTAATCCGCCAAAAACAATAGTGAACAACAAAAACTAAACTCACAACACATGTTTACCTTTTGTTCCTTAATCTTGCAGACGATTTTTTTTTGTTATTTTTGTTGTTCTTATTGTTTTTCTTCCAACAGTATTTTATAAATACATACATCCAAATATTCATGATTCAAATGCATCCATTTTTGTGTGTGCATGCACGTGTGTTATTTATTTATGTACATTAATGATGTAACGAATATTCGTATTCCCGAATATTCGTCTACTTTATGACGTGCGCATTCGTATTCTCCAAATATTCGTGTCAAATATTTTCGTCTCAAAAAAGTTAAAGAAAAAACATTTCCCTTGTATGATTGATTACATTTCCTAATACCAATACCTATTAGGGTCTGTTCACATATTACATACGGCCGGGTTTCCATCTGTGTGCCATGTGCCAGACAAGCGTAAAATAAATTCAGTAAAGTGCGACTCTGACTCGCGCACGAAGGGTTCCGTACGAACACTAGATATGTAATTTAATACAAACTTCATCCTATATAATATATAGTTTTGGCATTTTTTTCGTTTTTGGGATCTTTTCGGTTTTTTTGTTTTGGCGGTTTTTGCGTTTTTTCGGTTTTGGCGATTTTTTCAAGTTTTGGCTCCTTTTTTAGTTTTGACACTTTATTTTCTTGTTTTGGCGATTTTTTCGGTTTTTGGCGTTTTTTTCATTTTGGCGTTTTTTTTTTGATTTTGGCGATTTTTTCGAATTTGGCGATTTATTTTAGTGTTAGAATTTTTTTTTAATTTTGGCGATTTTTTTTTAATTTTTGGTGATTTTTTTTTGGTTTGGCGATTTTATAATTTTCGGCTTTTTTAGTTTTACCGTTTTTGAAAATTTCAAGTGTTTGCCTCTTACGGTTTCCAAGATATAGCAAATTATCAAAATTACATAGTCAAAATTGCATTAACTGATGGACCACCCTTTAATTTAAATTTTTTTAAATTATAGTGGTAATTGTTGCAGTCTGTATAAAAATACACTAATTTTACAAATTTCAAGTTTCAATATACAATTGTATGTATATTACATGGGATTTTAACATTTTTCGTTGCTCGTTTTGGAACACCCTTTGATTTTTTATTCTCATGTATTTGTTGTTGTAGCGGCCAAGGTTCTACACACTGTGCCCAAATTTCAGGGCCGTAGCTCTTACGGTTCCTGAGAAAATACCGTGTGACGGACAGACGGACAGCGTAGCGAAAACAATAGGGTTCCTATTCAGCTTTGGTGTACGGAACCCTAAAAAGCGTAACCACTAATTACTAATAAATAGACTTGGGTCGAACTCGTTCACTAGTTCATTTAGGTTTGTGGCAAAAATGAACTAGTGAACGAGTTCAACCCAAGTCTAATATTTTACTTATTAAGTAAAATATTTTTTAAATTAAAAATACATTGAAATTGATTATTGATGGGTTTAGCTGGATCCTATGCGCATTTCACTGTTGCCAATGCAGATCATCAGGGAACCTTTACCCAAAGTTTCTTAGAACAACTAGAGTTATTATGTTATAAACTTTCATTTAAACAAATGAGAAGCTTAAAACAAATAACAAAGTTGAAACAAGAACTCAATAATCAACATGTTTTTTATTTTCTTTACCACGGCAGTTGAAAATTGCCAGCACAATATTCCTTGTCAGTTCGCACGGTTGTCAGATCATCTTAAAAATTATTGCCAGACGGTTGTAAGACAATAAATTTATCTTACAAAATTGTCAGTTCACACGGTTGTCATATGCAAAAATGGTCAGATCTGTTTTTATGCGTTGCCAGACTCAAAGCATTTGTTAGAAATTGCTAAATATCAATCGTTTGCGGTTGTGTTATATGTAAAAAGTGAAAATATAAACTATTATGTACCATAAAGAAGTAATTGAAATGATTTTGTCTGCATATATTTTATTATCTATTTGTTCTTTAAAATCAAGCGTATGCAGTGTTGCCCATAGAAAGAATTCTCTTACAATTACGCCATTGTCAGATGCATGAACTTCGCACATCTCACATTATTAAAATGTCTGACAAACATCTGGCAATAATTTTACAATGTGTTCACACGATTGTAAGATATCTGACAATTTGTTGTCAGTTGCTAGTTTTGCAATGGACTGACAATGCTTTTTCTGGAAACGACGTCTGACAAAAATTGCCAGTTCACACGGTTGTAAGAAATTTTTAGAGCATTTTACTGGCAATATTGTAAGATCTGACAATCGTCTGTACATAGCTTTACTCTTTACAGAACAATATCGATCAGCTGTTTCCTACCGTTGCAGTTACATTCCATTACAGTCGGCTAACTGAGCCTTAAAGATTTGTTACGGTTTTTTTTTAAATTTATACTGAAAAATTTGAAAAAAGCGGGGAGGGGGGAGGGAAGGTGAGTGTAAAAACTCGGAAAATAGCCTTACGTAATATGTGAATAGCCCCTTATATGACAAAAAACTTCGCAGTGGAAGTCGAAATGCGACAACCACGATAAGGCCATTAAGTCTCAAAAACACTAATTTGCAATGAGTACAATGCAGGGACAGAAAATAACTGTTAACGGTTATTTTTAAAAATCTACATCAAAAAAGCACACATAAAAAATGATCGTAGAAAATTTTGGTTCTTATCATTATGATACATAGGTGATGTAGATGCAAATTTTTGTATGACTTTTAAATTTGTGCCTTTTTTGATAAAAGTCAAAAAATAACTTTTAATTTTGACTTTTATTTTTTAAGGCAAAAATTAAAAGTTATTTTTGACTTTTATTATTTTACTCAAGAAATAAAAGTTATTTTTTAACTTTTAATATTTTAAGGCAAAAATAAAAGTCATGAATTAAATATTGCATAGTAATACATACGCAAGTTTTATTGCTTTCAATGCTATAAAAGATAAAACATCCATTATCACAATAATAATAATAATAATAATAACAATAATTTTTATAGACTTCTGTAATATACATCAATTATTATTACCTATAAATTGGAGGCAATAAAACTAGCCTATTACTATGCAATATTTAATTCAAGACTTTTATTTTTGCCTTAAAATATTAAAAGTTAAAAAATAACTTATTTTTTTTTAGTAAATTATTAAAAGTCAAAAATAACTTTTAATTTTTGCCTTAAAAAATAAAAGTTAAGAAATAAATTTTATTTCTGCCTTAAAAAATATAAGTTATACAACGGAATACCTCAGGGGTCACCCCTTTCAGTAATTCTCATTTTGATTGCTTATAACAAACTATGCACAGTAATTTCTCTGCACAAGGAAGTTGATTTTACTGCTTTTGCGGATGACTTCAACATTATCATAAGATCAAATAAAAACAAAAGTCCTGTTTTAAATTTAAACCCTCTTTTTCAAAGTATTTTAAGTGATTATTCTGGCGCAGTTCTATCGCCTTCGAAGAGCAAAAATATTCATTTTTGTAGGAAAAGACATTGTAAACCTTTAATACATATAAGTGATTCACATTTGCTGAATGTTATAAAATGTTTGGCAAGTAAGAAATTCAACTGTAATACAATGACGTTAATTTCCATAACTAAATCTATTATTTTATCCAAAATTAACTATGCCCTTCCTTTCTTTGGATATGCACCAAAGTCATCGTTGAGAAAAATTAAAACAATTATTAATGCGGCGTTACTTACGCCTTTCTTTAGGTGTATTTAGATCGACACCCATTAATAACATGCTAAGTGAAGTGCGCATTTTACCTATGGAAGTTCAGAGAGATTTAGCTACTTCTAGATTATTAAAATCTTTATTCAGAAACGCTCCGATACAACAGATAGTAGGAAAGATTCAGAAAAGAAAGAGAATTCCTAAAATCAATTCTACTCTAAATAGGATTGTGCAAAATTGTAAAAAGCTTCAAATATTCCAGCAACGTCCAAGACCTTTTAGAGTAAAGGATAAACCACCTTGGGTCTTCGATCATAAAATCATTAATATTTCCCTTTCAAAGTTTACCAAGGGGAATACATCACCGTCACATTTTCGAACACTTTTTAATGGACTTAAGGAACATTTGAGTAACTTTAAATTTATTTTCACTGATGGTTCTAAAAATATTGATTTAGTAGGTTACAGTATAGTAAGCGATCGGAAAGTGATTAAGTGTTCAATTTTACCACATTATTCTTCAGCTTTTTCAGCGGAGCTAATTGCAATTTTTGAAGCTATTAAGATTCTTAAGAACGAAAATGGCAAAAGTGTAGTTTGTACTGATTCATTATCATGCTTAAAATCAATACTAAACATAAACAACAATGATTATTATGCCAAAACCATCCGAAAAATTTTAATGGATGTTTATCCAAGGATTCATTTACTATGGGTTCCTGGCCATTCTGGAATCCAAGGAAATGAACTAGCAGATTCCACTGCAAGGAATGCACTCACTAGTCCCGTTACTGCAACTCCAAATTACAATGAAAGAGATTTAATTCATTATTTGAAAATCAATTATAAAATGAACAATGAAATGACATTAACAACTTCTAACTGGTACAGGGAAATTAACAACCCACCTCCAACAATATTTGAATATTTTAACACTAACTTAAATGAATTCTCAATATAAGATTTGATTAAATATATTAGACTACGTTTGGGACATTCAAATTTATCACACTGCCATCTTATGAATATAATGCCTCCAAATGTATGTAATTGTGATATTCTCAATCCAAATAACTTGAGCCATATCCTAATATCATGCCCCAAATTTTCATTTCAACGCCAACAAATTTTTCAAAATGCAAATCCTAAGGAATTTTTATCTAAACCAACAATTGATAATATACAGCGTATTATACATTTCCTCAAAATCAGTAATGTTTATAGTTTAATTTAAATTTTATAATTAATTACTTATTAATTAATTATTTTTTCCTAACTTCACTTACTTATATATATATATATATATATATATATATATATATATATATATACTTAATAGTTTTACTCATAATTTACTAATGTAATTTAAATTATATTCTTAATCATATAAATCCTAATTTAACAGTTTTATTATATAATTGTTTTTTATCTTTGCTTTTCCCGAATCGTTATTTTTTCTTCTTTTTTTCTGTAAACTCTTACTTATATCATCCTTATATGTATATATGTATATTGCATATAATATTTAATTTATCATATATTGATATTCACATATGTATGTAATTTATTAACATGTTGAGCTAAAGGCCTATGTTGCTAAAGCTCTTTTGCTTTATTAGCTTATAATTTCAATTATAAGTTAATATAATGATAAATAAATAAATAAATAAATAAATAACTTTTTTTCTTGACTTTTTCGATAAAAGTCATAACAGTTACGGTCCCTGGTACAATGTAATTTTTAGCAGAAAGAATCTTATAGTACGTTTCCATATACGTGATTTAGTTCAAAACATTTGATTTGCCCAAATTAAGTAATTTGCGAAGTGATTTGCCATACATTTTTCATATGAGCAAATTATCTCAAATGGCTTAATTTGCTACAAATTAAGTCGAATTTGTCAATGCAACACTGCGCTGCTGCTATTATTACAAATGCAACTCTGTGTCATCCATTATTGATGACTTACAAATCCGAAAAAGTGACATTTAAGTACGAATTAAAATGGCAGGCTCTATTTGCTTATAAAAAGGAAAAAGTAATTTAAAAAAAGAAAGTTATTATCAATGTTGTTTTCCATTCTTATGTACATGTTTTATTTATTTTGCTGTTCCAAATTATTATTAAACAAATTTGTGTGCTTCTTTTAGGTTATAAAAATAAATAAACAATTCAAACGTCAAATTTATTTCGAAAATTCGAACATAGAAACACTTACAACACATAATGGAAACACTTCGACATGATTTTCTCAAATCAACTTAATTTGCTCATAATGGAAACGTACTATTAGCTTGAACTTAAAATAATCTTTCTGTAGTAAACTATGTTTACAAAACAAGGAATAAATAAAAAAGATTAAATGTTGACTTTCTTCATGGTTCATGTTAAATTAATATCTAACACTGCAAAAAAATGTATCTGAAATAAAAATGTGTGTAATATATAGGGACATTAATGCCCTAACCGAATTCAAATCCGTTAACAGTTCCTGTCTATCAAAACAAAACATAACTCGATAACGGCCTTTTTCGCTTTTAATAAATTAAACACTGAAAGATGCGAAATAAAGTTTTTAGTTTTTCCTTTAAGTGCAGCTAATATACATAATTTGTTCGATTTTCAACTTATTCAGAAATTAGCGACTAAAAAATATATTTTCAATACAGAATTAAATTTTTGTTTTGTCTTCAAAATTCATAAAAAAAATTAGAGAGCCAAATATTTTACATTTTTATTACTGATTGAAAATTTAAGTGCATATACTAAAAATAAAATATGCCATAAGTAATGAAAATCGATGCAAAGATGTTGATTTTATTCACAATTAAATGCAGGTATCCATCCCACTTTGATAAACATTGTGTAACGCATTTATGTATCCGTAACACATTTGCATTTTGCGGTTCAATTGTAAAGCTACTATACCAAGTAAAAGATATAAATAATAAGAACATACATATCTATCCAATGACTTGGTGACCCAGTATGGACTCATCCAAACTCTAAAAGCAATGTTGCTACATAACGGCAATTATTATCTGTCCGTAACGGTAGCTCATACAGTAAGTATGAAAGAGACCTACGAAAATATGAAATTGAAACATGGAGTTCAGTACGATCGCTTTTTGTGAAATAAATATATGTATATGTATGTGTGACGCATCACAAAATACAATAAAATTGGATCTTGAGATCACATGGAATTCCGGGAAGCGAAAACATTGCAAATGAGCCTTTAGTTGACTTGCAAAAAATATTTTTGCCTGCACTGTGCATCAAATTAGGCTTAATAAAAAATTTGCTAAAATCTATGAACAAAAAGTACATTTCTAAGCTTGAGGTTAAATTGAAGGAAGGCATATTTGTTGGTGTCCAAATAAGAGAAATATTTAAGGACCAATTGTTCAACAAGAAAAGAAGAGCATGGCCAGCTTTCGAAAATAGATGCTAAAATTTTCTGGAAATAGAAGGGCTGCAAATTACAAACAGCTGTTACAAAGGCCGGTTTTACATTTGTGTGCCATGTGCCACACAAGCGGAAAAAAAGCGTAACCACTAATTACTAATGAATGACAGTTTGATTCAGACACGTAGTTATTAAGTTAAACAGTTTCATACATATGTAACTAATAGACAATTTTATACAATCTAACATGATTGGAAACTGTTTGAATCAATTTAATACATGTCTGGATCAAACAATTTTTCATTAGTAATTAGTGATTACGCTTTTTGGACTTTTTTGGCACACAAGAAATGCCAGATGTAAACTCAGCCAAAAACTCAGATGCTACATGCCATTAAAAATACACTTTTTGCATTCGCATTTCGATTTTGTTCGTGGTACCGTTCTACCGAGATATTGCGCACATGAAAACAAGATATAAAAGCAAGTGGTTCTCAGAAATTTTAACTGATTTCTGCTGGGAAATCAATAGTAAAACAGCAGAAAAAGTTTATAAAATAAAATGATCTTCGAAATAGCAGTTGATTTTTTAGGTTATAAATATTTGTATTTAATTTCGTTTATGTTTATGTGTTAGATTTTGTACTTTTATCAAAAAGAAATACGTATTTAATATTCAATATCAGTATTTTATTTAAATAGGAAATTAAAAAAAAAAATTGACGTGATGGAATCAATCTGTGAACGGATTTTAATTCAGCACTCTAAGTCCATTAAAATCACACAATGAAGTTCTTGCTCCCGCCTTTTTTTTTGCAGAACAGTGTAATCAAGCCTCAAAAGAGGAATGTTGAATTAGATATTATAATGTATGCAAAAAGAATATTGATTAAAAAAGTGTTTCTTTTTCAATTACACACATATTTTACATCATGTCGTTCTACAATTCATAAATTGAAACAAAAACATGTATTATTATTGTTTTCAATATGATTTGACAAAACAACGTTTCTTTTTGACATCGTGTAACAAAATGCTAAATTTTTCTTATTAACGGAATTCACGTTTTGATATTGTAGACCTTTGACATCTTGCAGCTCTGGTAAATCTTGGTAAATTTAAAACAGGTCAACAAGAAATGCATACAAATCTTTTTAGTTAAGTCTGTGTAGAGCAAAGATAAGCAAAAGGCCGCCTCTGGGCACTTCGTTATGCTCTTTTTTACACGTACATTTGTAAAAGAATCCCAGCTAGCATTTTGTATCATGATCGAATGTTTTCCGAATCAGCTTGACGGGAAAAATAACCGACCGCATATGAACTCATTTTTCGATCATAAATGATACTCCCGTTGTGGAAAAATGAATCATCCCAGAGAATCATTTATGCTACGATTTGCTGATTGTTGAAAAATTTTCTGGTAGTACCAATTTAAATCATTGGGTTGCTTCTTTTCGCTGCATCTTTGCAGATGAATCATAAGTGAATCCTTTTTCAATCACCCAAGTGACAAATCAGTTTTTAAACATCAAAAGTGATCTGAGGAGAATCATATAAAAGATTTTTGCAAAAAATGATAACCCAAATGCTAGCTGGGTATGTACCACTATTGGGATTTGTGGTACAATTGTACTAAATTTGGTACAATTACATTTGCATTGGTACACTTATACACTTTAAACTTCAGTGGTACAATTTGAAAAAAATGTGTGCTTTACATTACAATAATAATTTCTCCTAACATAGTTGCCTTAAATTGATCATAAGTACCAAAATTTGCAAAAGTTGCACTGTAGGTTGCAGTGTCTGTGTCAAAGTATACAGCATGTAATATAAACGTGCTGCGGAAACACTGTGCAAAGTGTGTACCCACTATTAGATTTTGTATGTATACCAGTAACCCGCAAGCCATAGCACAATTGTGCGAATGAAAATCACATACATGCTTATGCTCTTTCATTTAGTCGTCACTGAGCAAGCGACGAATGAAGTTGTGCACGCATGTACGAATTTTTTTCAGATTTTTTGTTTAGTTTTTTTGAGCACACGGAACGAAATTAAAGTTAAAATTTAATAAATTTGTACAGCAGAAAAAAAAATTAAATAATTATGGAAGTTAAGAAAATTTCGTGATAAAAAATGCTTTTCGCATAATGCAATGCATTTTATGTTATGAAACATTAAAAAATAATAGGGAAGATAGTTTAAAAAGGCATGTGAATAAATTTAATTTTGAATTTATACTCTAAATTGTTGAACGGTTATTAAATTTTTACTTTTTATTTAAGTTTTTATTAAATTGCTTATTTACAACAAAAAATCAATCTACTAATAACCACATCATGCATTTTATATTACAAAACTTTTCTTCAAGTGCAAGTTTATTTTACTCTCATTTTTCTCACCAATACAAACATATTTTATTTTGCGGGACACTGATGTATACATACTTACATATGTATGTACATATATAAAAAACTCTTTTGTTCGATAGTATTAGTTAATTTCTTTACCGCATCTATATAATTAATAGGCGAACATGTTTTTTGTAATCCCTTTTACGCCGGTACAACTGCACCAATTTTAAAAAGATTTATATGTTTTTAAAGGATTTTTCGTACAGATGTGCAGAGTCTATATTTTATTGAAATCGGTTAAGTATTTTGGGAGCTATAAGCGTTTAAAGTTGCTACTACTAAATGCACACATATTACACACGCATTTATTAGCTTACAAGTAAAAGAAAGAAACAAAACATGAGTGTGTGTGTGTTTGTAGTATTTCTCTTGATCTAAGAATTTTTTTCTCTTATTTGTTGTTGTATGAAGGAAGAGAATTGAATAAAGTGAATTAGCTTGGTTGAAGGGATTTTGTTTATGTTTTTTTAACTTCATGTATTATTTAATTATGCTTGCATATGTATGTAAGTTTGTGTGTGGCTGTGTTTTAATGAATTTTTTATGACGTTTAGATACATTTTCTTTGAATCTTAAATTATTTACATTTTGATTCTAGAATACGGACGAGTGTGTCGTCCGTTTGGTATATCTAGTATTCATAAAAAAATAAAATGAGTGAAATCCATTTTAGGAAAATTTTGTATGAAAAATTTGATATTAAATACATTTCAGATTCATTTTAAATTTTAAATGAAAAATAGTTTTGGCTACATTTTGGTACAATTGATGTTAATTTGGTACAATTTTAACATTTTCATGGTACAATTTAAGAAAAGCCATATCCCAACACTGGTATGTACGTATGAAAAAGAGCATAACGAAGTGCCCACGGACGTACTTTTGCTTATCTTTGGTCTAAACTTTAGTCTGGAGTCTATGTGCTATCAAACGCTACACTCTAAAGTTTAGAGCCTAAGGCCCAATAATTGACTTCCCAATAATAATTTCACCAACTCTACTTAAATATCAATTCATATTTAAATGTCGATTTTGATTAATTTTTGTATGGAAAAATTATTTTTAAATATGAATTGATATTTAAATAAGTTGGTGAAATTGGCCCTAAGTGTCATTTATCTTTAAGTGCCATTTAAGTCCCGAATTCATTTTTTCAGTACAAAGTTGAGAGCCATTTAATTTAAATGTCCAACCTTGTGTATTTAAATCGTACTTAAGCTTTACGAGCGTACCATATGTTATTGCGCTTGTGTGTGTTTATTGAAAACATGTACATGAACATCATGTGGTCGCAATAAAAATAATTTCGTTTAATTTTCATAAATACATATATAACATATACAATACATAGTTTCATATCATGGAATAAATAAATAGAAGAATGCGTTCTGATGCTCTTTTGGTTTCATAAAATTTATTTTTATGTAATTTTAATTTTCTACATGTTTATAACCTAACTTTCTTATTTACATTAAACATCTGATTTCTTTTAGAACTATCAACATTTCACAGTGCTACCTTACTTTCATAGTATTTAAGTGAGCAAATAATTTTACGACTGAAAAAATTAAACTGCATTTAAGTGCAACTTAAATTTAAGTGGCAATTAGCCAAATGACACTTAATTGAGAAGTCAATTATTGGGCCTAAATTTGCCAGCTAAAATCACATACATTCTTATTCTCTTTCATTAAGTCGGCAATGAGACAGTGATGATAACATTAGTATGTGTAGCGGATGTATTAAATTGTTTATAGATGCACTGAAAGAAAAAAGTGGTATGCGAAAAATATTCTATGGTCACCAATGATTTTCGCGACATTCAATGTGTTTTATGTCACAAATATGAGTCGCAGCCTATTTTTTTTTGGTAAAATTTAGTTCATATTTTTAAATTTTCTTCACAGTTCAGATATTGATATTTTCAGAGCCCCATAACTCGGAAAATATATGTATGTCGCCGCTAATTTTTTTTTTCAAATTTTTTAATTTTCTAAAACTTACTCATTTTTATTTTTTGTTTAGCTGCTTTACTGAATTGCATTTATTTTGCTGGGTAAATTCAGAATATCATATTCGCGAGTATGGAGGTCTACTTTGTAATTCGAAACAAGGAAATTGGTTTCGAAATTTTTGGTTAATAACATGAAAATTCGAAACCATTTTCTTTCAGAGAAGAGGCACTGTACCTGGATTCAGTAACTTTTTTTTTATTGTATTCGGTTGAAGTAAAAAAAACATAAAATCCTTTAGTCGTGTTCCTATTCGTGAATAACTAAAAATTCACATTCATTACATCACTGATGTACATATGTATACTTATTGTTGTGACATATGTACATATGTATGTATATACATACATAATGGTAACAAAAAAAAAAAGGAATAAATTTACCAAAGAAAACAAAGCCAATACTTCAATAGTCAAGCTTAATGCAGAAAAAACCTAAAACAACAATAGCATAAGTATTTCAGATCTAATTTTACTCATTTATTTGCCTTCCCTGTTTTTTATATTCTCTTTCAATACATTTATTTCTTTATTTTTCAGTTTTAATTCCACCCGCAAAGTGATCTTTCCCAGTAAACATGTCGGTCTGAAATCAAGTTCTAAATAATTTCTTATCAATCTCACATTTAACCCCACATAATTATTCGAGTTTTGAGAAAATGTAACTCTAATCTAATAAGCTATTGTTTTCTGAAAATTTTCATAAACATATTAGGTTAGGTTAGGTACTTATATACCACACTTACTTACTTTTGTAATTTTTTGTTTTTTTTATTAATCGCGTCCATATTATGAAGTTTTTGTTTGACATTTTAAATACACGAAGGCGGATCAATTTGTCCCTGACTTTTTGAATGAAACACTGTTTTTATGCAAAACAAAAATTTATTTTTCAACCTAATCTTATCTTCTCCCTTCCAAAAAATAGGATTATTCAAGGTCCTTAAATAGGCATTTGTTTGGTCAATAATTTCATCGTTGGAGCTAAATCTCTTTCCACCGAGTCATTTCTTTTTGGAAATAAGAAGTAGTCACTAGGGGCTAAATCCGAAGAATATGGCAAATGGGGTACCAATTCTTAGCCAAATTCAGAGTTTTGCCACACGTGTGCACTCGTGTGTTATCTTCATGAAAAAGAACTTTTTTCTTGGCCATATGGGGTCGTTGTTTTCTTTTTAAATCCTCATTAAATCGGTGTAATAAGTTGGCATAATATTCGCCGTTTATTGTTTTCTCTTTTGAAGTTAATCGATGTGGATTATCCCGCGTGCATCCCAAAAAACTGTTGCCATCGCCTTATTGGCCGACAAACTCACCTTGGCCTTCTTCGGAGCAGGTTTAGACTGCTGCTTGGTCTTCGGAGTACAGTAATGGATACATATCTCATCCCCAGTTACCAGACGCCGCAAAAACTCATTTGGATTGCGGTTAAACAACTCCAAACAATCCTTTGAAGTTGTCACACATTTACCTTTATGGTCAATTGAGAGCAATCGCGGCACTCATCTTGCAGACAAGTTTCCTAAAACCCAGCTGATAATTTAAAATCGAAACCACACTGCCATATGAAATGCCTATGGCATCAACAATCTCACGCAGTTTTACTCTTCGATCGGCCAAAACCATATCGTGGACTATTTAGAAATTTTCGGGCGTACTGACTTCAATTGGCCGTCCAGAACGTTCAGCGTCATTTGTAGTTGTACTTTGTATAGTATATATCGAGCTTTTCCTTAGTTTGATTGACGGTTTTTTTTCGCAAAAATTAGTATTATTGAGCACTCGAAATTCACTTTTTTCCATTTTTAGAAAAATACACGAGGTTGTATGTTTTGAACAGCTGTTAAACGCAAAGTAAATGATGACACTTGCTCAAAATTTAACAGTAGTCTATTAATAGGTGGTACTTGATGGGAACAGTGTTGTATTTCATATAACTACGAGGGAAGTTCGAAAAGTCACGGACTCGTACGTTATACGTCGCCTTTCTCAACTGACAACTAAGTTGAAATACATGTTCTATCACATTTAGTACGTCTCCGTCAATGCAAAATAGTAAATAAAATGTATACTAGTCATTGCACCTGTGAGGCCTAGCGAAGCACACATCTGAACCTTAATATGGGTAAATAACTAAATAATCGTACTATATGCCTGCTGTGAAACGAAAACAGAATCATCGCTCTTATGCTTCAGAACTTCTTCGAAATGCTCTGGCCACCTATTTAGTTGCTCATCTACACTGGTAAGTATCGTGCCTGGTTTGTCTTTAATTTGTGTGTTCGTTATTAATTTCTTACCAGAGAGCTTTCTGATTATGTTAAAAACGGTTTTTAAGTTTCTGGTGGAGGCTGCGGCCTCAGGTTCACATGCCAGGCTGGTGATATGGTTGCGTTTATCCTTCCTAGATAGCGTTTTTGCTGCTTTTACTAGAGCTGCATATTTATTATGTAACTCATTCTTTCTCGTTGGACTTACTTACCTCTGCTAGAAGAAGGTTTTGAGCTTCGCGTCTTTTTCAACTAAATTCCAAAGCGTTTCGGAAAGCCATTTCTTATTTTCCCTTCTGGCTTGTCCGATGATATCCGTGGCGTTGTCGTTAAGTAACTTCTCTATTTCCTTCCATTCTTCGTTTACATTAGCGTTTAATAATGATGGGGATATGTGGGTAGCTTTGGTTGACTCGTATAACATATCTGCTTCTAACATCTAGCGATTTGGGTCTTGTAAGTTGTATGGTCTTCTTTAAAGATGCAGTAGCCCGTTTGATTTTGTGTTTTTTGAAAGTCAGTTTAATTTCAGATATTACAAGGAAATAGTCAGAGGCTATATCTGCATTATGGAGTACTTTGACGTCTTCCAGATTTTGGAACTATCTCTTAGATATACAGATGTGATATATTTGACTAAGAACCATTGATCTCTCGATTTCCACGTTAATTTGCGATTTTTTTGTGTGGAAAGTATGAACCACCCACCGCGAGGTCCTCAGTTCTCATTTCTGGATCCTGGACTATGCTTTCCCCTTATGTATTCGAATCCATTGTTGTCGCTTCCGATTCGGGCATTCATATCACCCATTGGAAACAGTATGTCATTTCGGTCGTTTAGAAATTGTATTGTCTACGCTTATTTCGTCAAATATTTGCCACCAAACATTAGTGTATTTTCAAGTTATCCCAAGTTATGCTGCAGTAAAATGTTCCTCCTCATCTTTCTTATAACACCTTTTAAATATCTTTTAGTGTTGTAAATATGAATGCTAGAATACTTTAATATGCACTTACATACAACATACTTACACACATAATTTCTGTGTGTGTGTGTGTGTAACGAGTGCTTGTTTGTACTATTTACAATATTTGTTCCTGCATTTTATTCACTGATTTTCTTTAGTTTTTTTTTCATGTTTTAGGTTTTAGTATTTTTATTTCTGAAATAGATTTTTCCTTTGATGTTGACTGTTGTTGTAGTAGTTCTAGTTGCTGTTCTTTTTGTTTACTATTTCTTTTTGTTTTTGTTATTGCTTTTTATATTTAATACCTTTTGCTTCAGCACGAGAGTGCACTTGTTGAAATAGTGCATACTAAATAATTTTTTTCTCTTATACATATATGCTTCTTCTTCTGCATAGTTTTTCCAAAATAATGTCATTGCACTCACTCATTCACTTGCTCATTTACTCACTTTAGTTTTAATAAATATGTTTGTGTGTGTGTGTGTTTGCATGCGACTGCTTTTTGGTGAATTTTTTTTATATATTTTACATCTTTAAAAAAAAAACAAAAAAAAAACTAAGAACAATAGACGACACTTGTGTCTGCTTTGTTTTACCAAATAAATATTTTTATTTATATTGTTGTTGTTGTTGGATTTTTTCGTCAGAATGCTCATTGTATCATCGTCATCGCCATCTCCGCTTCCATCCATTGTCGCATGTGTGTGTGTGTGTGTGCGCGTGTGCTTGTGTTTTTATTTTTATCTGTTAATTTTTTTTTCTAGAGTTTTGATAATGATGTCAGGGCGTAGCCCTTTTTTGTTTATTAGTGTAGTTGTTGTTGTTTTATATTTGTTAATAGGTCTTTTTTCGCCTATTAATAGATTTTTCCTGTTTTGAATGCTTTCTTAATAGTTTTCGTTAGTAATTAAGTAATTTTTCCTGCAACATTAAATGCGTACATAATTATTTGATGATAAATGTCTTATTTTTTAAATAATTTTCTTATTACTCACATATGTTCTTTTTAAATGTTTCTTTTTAGGATCCTGCTGGTATTTTTGAATTAATTGAAGTTGTTGGTAATGGCACTTATGGTCAAGTCTATAAGGTAAGAAAGAGCAAACTGTTATTTATATATATGTATGTAAAAAAGACCTGAATTGAAAAATGCATTTGTACAGAATGCAAAGTTCATGTTCGTACATACTTCAGCCGTATTCATAAAAATTTTAAACAACATTTCAAATGTTGTTTAAGCAAAATTCGCTAAAATTATATTCATAATAGAATTTTAGCTTAAAAACGTTTTTTAAACCTTGCGTAAATCAGCAAATTTTAAAATTGCTTGCATCCATGTTTAAACCAATTTTAAGATGACGTTGTTGTAATTTTGCTTCGTTTTTTTTACATTTTTAACTTTGCCTGTATATATGGTGATGTTGGAACTTTTGAAAACAAGGTAGCTGATTTGTTGGTGAGGTATTCTAATATTGTGATTATGGGTGATTTCAATAACAATCTTTTTGATATTGGCAAGAGCTTAGTTATGAGGAACATGTGTAACAGACTTAATCTATCACTAATTCATAATACTATGCCAACACATATTGCTGGTGACTCTATTTCATTACTGGACTATTTCTTGGTATCTTCTTCTGAATCGATAGGGGCTTCTGGTCAGTTCCAGTGTCCGGGTATAACACGCCATGCTTTCATATTTTTATCCTTAGATATAAAACATACGGTACAAAGAGGATACTATGAGTTTTTTGACTACGATTCCATTGATTCTACATCAATGTGCATGGCATCTGTTGATTGTAATTTTAATGATATGTTTTTAACGAATAATGTTGATGAGCAATTAACTATATTTATTGATAACCTGGTTTCTTTGCACTCTATAGTTCCTGTGAGGAAACGCTATTTTCGAAATCATGATGAATCATGGATTAGAGATCCTCTGATTCAGTTTCATACTTCGGTTAGAGATCTGGCGTATAGGACGTATTTAGGTGATAGGACTGATAATAATTGGAGAGTATTCTGCCGTTGTAGGAACTATGTAAAGAAAATTATTAGAAAAATAAAAAAGGAGGCTCACAGTATAATTTTTGAAAACAAGGATAGGTTATTTGGTCAGTTCTTAATAGAAATGGAGTGGTGGATGGCATTGACCAGGTTGAGAGTGTGGACCCCGATTTCTTGAATGGTGTGTTTGCAACTAACCAGGTAATTAGTGGCGAGGTTGTTGATTTTTCACGATATCATAATAGAGGTTTTTCATTTCATTTCATTTTCTGATTAAGTCTAATGCTGTAGGATTTGATGGATTTACACTCAAGTATATCAGGCTTTTAATGCCGTTTGTTGGGAACTATTTTCTGCACTTGGTTAACACTATATTAACTACTTGTAAATATCATTTGATGTGGAAGATTGCCAAGATTATTCCAATAGAAAAAAAAGGTACAATTGCTGGTTGTAAAGAGTTTAGGCCAATATCGATATTGCCTATTCTCTCAAAAATAGTGGAACATATAATAAAAATTCAACTTATAAGCCATATTGAAAACAATCGTTTTCTGCATGATTGCCAATCTGGGTTTAGAAGTTGCAGAAATAATACTTCATTGCTTCTTGGTATGACTGACAACATTAGGAATAATATTTCTAATAGAGGCGTGTGTGTTTTGTTGTCCTTGGACATATCAAAAGCTTTTGATAGGGTGAGTCATTCTCTTTTAATTGATAAATTACATAGGTTTTATTTATGTTCTAGTTCCGCTTGCAAGTTAATATATTCTTACCTGTCTGAAAGGAGTCAATATGTTTTGAGCTGTGGTCGTGTTTCTGGAGTCCTTCCTGTTCATAGTGGTGTACCACAAGGATCTGTGCTCGGACCTTTGCTTTTTTTGTTATTCATTAATGATCTTTTTGATATTGTTTCTAGCAACATATGTCTTCCATTTGCTTTTGCTGATGATGTGCAATTGCTTTTTAAAGGTTCAGTAGATTTTAAGCAATGCTGTTTGGCAGCGGTAGTTGTAGCCAATTTTCTGTAACTATCAGTAATGAGTCTGTTGAATTTGTTGATAAGCTCACTTGCCTAGGTTTAGTACTGGATTCGAAATTAATCTTTGAGGAGCATATTAACACACTAGTATCTAGAATAAACTATATTTTACGCAAATTATATAGTCTGGATATGATACTACCCTTTTATGTTAAGAAAAGAGTTGTTTATGGTATAATTATGCTTATTCTATTATATGGCCTGGAAGTTTATTCTGGTACTTTTGGTTATGTCTTGAGGAAGTTAAAGTTAATTTTTAATAGAGTAATTAGGTACATGTACTCTCTCCGAATATGGGAGCATGTGTCACCTTACATTGTAAGATTTTTGGGAGTTTCTTTTGCAGATTATATAAAGTTCCGTAATTTATATCACTTTTATAAGTCATATAGATTGCAAGCACCAAGCTATTTGATTGAGTTATTTGAGTTTAGTAGGTCCACTAGAAATAAACAGTTGATTATACCAAGACTGAGTGGAGGATTGCAACGTTCTTTTTGTGTAAGGGTTGCACGAGCATACAATGTTTTGCCTAATTATTTGAAAACTTTTAATGTCTCACCGTTCACGTATAAGAAAAAACTATTTTTAGAACTCTCTAGTAATGATTTGTAGTACTGATTGATAATGTATAAATAACTATTTTGCAAGATAGCCATTGTTGGCAATTTCTCACTTCTCTTTTATAATTTTTTTTATTTTTTTCTCTTTTTCTCACTAATATTACATTTTGACCAATTGGGTCCTATTGTTCTTACATATTTTCCTAATTGTTAAACTTTGTTTTTATTGCATATATTTTATTGTTTTTATATTGTATAAGTTATATTTTTACATACTAATTTAAAATAATATTATTATAGTAGAAATTTGTAACCGTTTATGGCCTGCATTGGCTAGGTTATTGGTAATAAATAAATAAATAAATAAATAAATATGTATGTATGTACTTATGTATGTATGTATGGCATATCCAGTGTTATTTAGAAGAAGAAAAATTTAATTTTTTTGTAGGAACTATTGCCGAAATATCAAATAGACTCAAAAAGAATATTTAAAAGAAAAGGAGCAATCTGCTTTTCATTGCCAGTCAGTGTTTTCTCACTTTATGTGTTAACAAAAATAATATAATTGTAGAAAATTGACTAGTGATTAGAGATGCTAAACGGGAAATCCCGAGCCCGGAAATCCTGGGATTTTCGGGATTATGCAAGTCCCGGAGCCCGGGATTTTTTAATTTTAAAGCCCGGGATTTTCTGAATCCTGTTTTTGCATAAATAATGTTTTTGGCTGTCATCTTCTATATTAAAAATTATTACAAACTCCCTGTTATAAAAAGTTGAAATAAAAGATTTGCTTTGAATAAATATTTTAGTAGATATTATATTGTGTATACGAGTACATAATATATGTATTTATATCTTTGCCAAAAAGGAAAAAGTGTTTAAGTCATATTTTACTGTTTTGCAGGAGAGCACTTTTGAACTTTCACGTCGATTTTCAGAAATTTGTTTCTTTTACAGTTAAATCGGGAAATTCTCTGTTAATTGTTAGTTTTTAAGCAAATATCATTCTACACACTATAATTAATATATTTAAGTTGAAATATACTAAAGTATAATCTAAATTAAGCTATTGTTCCAAATGAGATTAAAAGTCTAAAAGAGATAAGTCGCAAGTTATAGCGCTATAACTTCCTGAAAAATCACACAAATTGATTGAGATTTTAACCATTCATACTTTCGAATATGCAAATTACGGAGGTACCATTGACTAAAAATCAGCTTATCTCGACTTAAACACTTTTCCTTTTTTGCCACAGAACGCCATCTTTTCTAGGAAAAAATATTACATAAAATGAATATTTGCAATAAAATGGTTTTTTGAAATAGAGAGCTTATCAGAAATTATTGTATCATACGAACGCCAAATTTTGTAGCAAAAAATAAAGAATGTGAAATTTTTTTAGAAATGAAAACGGCATTGGTGTTTAATATTTTAATTAAAAGTCTGAATTATATAAGTACAAGTGTACATACATACATACTTATGTACATATGTTCGTCTGTATGCACCTTTTAAATATGCAAAAAATAAATTGTTAAATAAAAATATTATTTTTAATATAAAGACGCACTTTTGTTAAAATTTTTTCGGGATTTTGTTAGTCCCGAAAATCCCGGGGTCCCGGTGCGGGATTTCGAGACTCCATCACTAAATCGCGAAGCCCGGGATTTCTAAAAACATGTCCCGATTAGCATCTCTACTAGTGATGTATAAACACTCAGAACAAACAAAATAAAGCTCGTTATTCTAGTGCTTCTTAATTTGCAATAACAAAAATCATATAAAAAGTACTTTTAACAAAGATTCCCTGTGAACTCTTTTTATTTTCTATTAAATACAAGTTGGAACACATTTTTTATTTTATAGGATCAATATTTCTTTAAAAAGGGACAAACAAACAAATATAGGCACGTGTACTTTGTGAATTAACAATCGTTATTTTGCAGAACTAACATAGTGTCTCCACACCTGATGAATTTATGTCATGATGAATGTCAAATTGATATCATGATGAAAATTCATGACGTATTAATATTATGGTAGCGTTATGATATAATCATCTGAGCTCACGGCCTTATAAATTCACCTTGATATCAAATGTCATTTTATGTGTTATTGTGCATTTAACGTTTATTTATTAAACAATTTTTGTTTAAAAAGGCGGCAGAACAATTATTTGTGACCGAAAAATTCAAACAACACGCAAATTATTTATTTTTGGCAAGTATTTTTCAAATATTTGTATGATTCATCATAATATAAAATCACCAACGTCTACCCCTTTGTGTAGATATTAATGAAAAAATGACAGTTGCTCTGCCGGCGTCATATTACGAGGTCTGATATAAAATCATCAGGTGTGGACGCTATGTAAGATGCAAGTGACAAATAAAGAATACAGTGTTGCCACGATATTTAAAAAAAATCGAGTTAATTGATTTTGAGTTAAAATACTGATTATGATTATGATTATGTTTTTTAACTAATACGCATTTTAAACCTCAATCAACTTTTTTTTATAAATACGGCTGTTAACGTTTAAAAATTAAAAACTCTGTGTAGTACACAGTAAGATAAGTAACTATAATAGGCCGGGTTTCCATCTGTGTGCCATGTGCCACACAAGCGTAAAAAAAGCGTAACCACTATTTACTAATGAAAAACAGTTTGATTTAGACACGTATTTTTTAAGTTAAACGGTTTCATACATAACTAAAAGACAATTTTATAGAATCCAACATTATTGGAAACTGTTTAAATCAATAAATACGTGTCTGAATCAAACAATTTTTCATTAGTAATTAGTTGGTTACGCTTTTTTGGGCAAATGACACACAAGAAATGCCAGATGTAAACTCAACCATACTCTTATTTTTCTTGTGCGATATTATACAACAGAGCTAGCTGCCCACAGAGAGAAAACCGAGAGTAATGTATAAGCGTATATGCAGTGATGCCAACTTTTGAGACTCAAAACGCGTAAAAATTTTTGAAAAAAGGGCTAGAAAGGGCTAAATTGAAAAAATATTCAAAAATAAAAAAAAATAGTAAAATTTTTCGAAAAAGCGCGAAAAGGGGCTCGTATTAAAATGTTTCTGTTGAAAATAAAAACATAAAATCAATTTTTGTAAAGTAATTTATTAGAATATAAATAACTATCATGAGATCAACACATACATAGCTTTAGAGCTTCAATATTGTACATATTTCATTTACATTTCATTTACATTTCAATAAGGTATGTACATACGTAGATTAAATAGTTAGTGGCTGTCTATATATTACGTAACGCTCTAGGGGGAGGGGGGGGGGTTCGAGTTTTGTTACGATTTGTTATGGTTGCGGGGGAGGGGGTCTTTGAAAATGTTACGTAACAGAAAAAATTACTAATTTTGTACAAAAATACGTATGTTTTTCTCATTTATTTATTTAATTGATCATACGTGTTGCCTACATATATTATTTACGAGTATGTATACTATATACATCTGCCGAATGTCAACTTTTGATATTCGCGAATTCGAATTCGAATATTTAAAACCATATCCGCGAATACGAATATTTAAAACGATATTCGCGATTACGAATATCCATTGTATGTGAAATTTATGGACATTTAATTGGGGGTCTATTTTATTCTGCAAAATTAAATTTAAAAAAATGTGTATGGAAAAGAACTTCATAATTCTGTCCGCGTACACTAAAGTTTATGAAAACTATCCAAAAATTTGAACAACATTTGAAAATTATACAAAGTTTTTATAATAAATTAAATAAATTGTAGTCGAATTTAACATACATGTTTCTGAATTCCTCATCTTTCTTTATCCATTTACATTTTTAAATATTCTTAATATATGTATGTACATAAAAACTTCTTTCCATATTAAACTGCAAAATCTATTAACACTAAATCCATCAAATACATAGAAGGAAATGGTATTTGCAGAAGCTTAGGAAAAGGTTTCTTGCAATTCTCCTGGACAAAATAGTGTCCTTTCAAAAAATATATTCTTCCATATATGTACATGACAATATCAAATTATTAAGTTTTAACATTTTTGTTTGTTGAGGCTATAATGTTTAAGTTTTGAGAGATGTGTTAATGGAAACTTGCATACATAGACGTATTTTCATAATGATATTATTTTAATTTTTTATGCAACAGAACTTAGAAAAAATATTATGAAAACAACAGTAAAATGCATTTAGGAACTAGATTGTGTGCCCCTCTAATTAAGGTATATATTTTTAATTGGCAAATATATATTGAAAATGTAATGTTGTAGAAGGCACAAAAATTAAGAAAAGAAAAATTGCATATCTTTCGTAATTGACATCATTTTGACTCATTTGATATCCCAATAATCTGTATGTTTAAAGCGGGTTAAAAATGTTCTCTTTTAGAAAATAAAATATAATTCACCATGGCAACCTTTGTTGATCCAAGATATATTTTTTTTTGTTTCACGCACATTTTAGATCGATTTGAAGATGGCCAAACGGAGTCATCTTTAAGCTCTCTGAAAGCGACCGCCAGGCTAATGCCAATTCTCGTCTTGGTGTCTCAAATACTGCTCAGTCATCAATACGGAAAACTATAGCAGATTATTTGGCAAAATAAAAATTATAATTAATAATTATTACAAGCTAATAATTGTATGCCGTTCATTTAAATTTCGTTTTGGATCTATGTATTTCTTTATATATTTTTTAAACGAATACGAATACGAATAGGAATAAGCTCTCTATAAAACCATAATTTTTGCAGTTTGAGGACACTTGGGAAGAAATTTAAAAAATAGTTTCGCCAATATATGGAGTACGTTTATACGTAAGCTTATTTAATTTTTGTCTACGCACTGTGCTAGTTTAACAAATGAATTTAAAATAATGATTTAAATTAAATTTTTTTTTTAATAAAAACTTTAAACTAATTTATTTTTATCTCATTGTTAAGTTATTCCTGGGGGGAGGGGGGGTTCATAGTTTTGTTACGATCTGTTACTAGGGGGAGGGAGGGGGTCAAAAATCGGGGAAAACAGCGTTACGTAATATATGGACAGCCCCTTAGCATATACATACATACATATATAATAGAAATATATATATAGGGTGTTTTTTTGAGGGGTATAGAACTTCGAATTGAAATAAAACACAAGAAAATCGTTTTAATGTCCATCAATTTGGCTTTATTGGAAGGATAATTTTATGCCATTAATGTTTAAATATGATTTCGGGCATGTGGCCGCCGCGGCTGGCTCGAATAAAGCCAATTCTACAGGTCCAATTTTCAACCACTTTTTCGAGCATATGGGGCCGTATGTTGGCAATAACGCCACGAATGTTGGCTTCCAAGTCCCCTAACGTTTCTGGTTTGTTGGCGTAGACGAGCGACTTCACATATCCCCAAAGAAAATAATCCAATGGTGTAAAATCACACGATCTTGGTGGCCAATTGACAGGTCCATTCCGCGAAATTATGCGCTCATCGAATGTTTCCTTCAATAAATCGATTGTGACGTGCGCTGTGTGGCATGTAGCGCCGTCTTGTTGGAACCACAACTCATCCACATTCATGCCATCCAATTCGGGAACAAAATAGTCGGTTAGTCGGCTCCAATTGCTGTGCACGGTGGCGAATCGATTCATTCGGGTCCTCTTCAACACTTTGCTCTACAGCGGCAATTGTTTCTTCGGTGCGCACTGTTCGACGTCTCTGCGGATGCGTATTATCACATAGAGTAAACGTAGTGCGAAAACGATCCATGGTTAACCGAATTAATTGCTCTGATGGACGATTATGTCGACCATAAAATTTACGGAGCTTGCGGTAAACTTCGCGAACTGAATCATTATTTTCGAAATAAATTTGCACGATTTGCAAGCGTTGTTCTTTTGTCAACCTGTTCATGATGAAATGGCAAACCAAACTAAATATTAATCACTTGACAGCTGACAAAATGGCCGCCAGTTAAAAAAGTGATGCCAACTTAAAGTTCTATACCTCAATAAAAAACACCCTTTACATACATATGTATGTTTACATAAGTAGATACATTTAAAATTGGCCGTTATTAAATAAAATTTCGATTTCTCGCTCTTCCAAAAACATACATTATCTGTTTTGGGCTGTACTGAATAACTTTCAAGGCATAAAAAATTTGGAAGAAATAAAAGATTACTCTATATTATTCTTCTTTTTTAAATTGGTAAAGCAATATCGACTTTTTATTCATTTTATTTTGCTAGATTAAAGGAAGAAAAAGTTCGCAAAAGTTTAAATGTAGCCATATCGAGCAGAAACTAAAAAGGGGCTAAAAGGGCTGAAAGATTATTGTAAAAAGTGCTAGGTTTGCGCCTTTTTTAGTTTGGGGCTAAAAATTATTTTTCGCGTTTTGACTGACTGAAAACGGGCTAAATTTAGCCCTAAAAGGGCTAAGTTGGCATCACTGCGTATGTGTATTCATCTATATAATTAATAGGCGAACATGTTTTTTATAATCCCTTTTACGCTGGTACCACTGCACCGATTTTAAAAAGATTAATATGGTTTTAAAGGATTTTTTGTACAGATGTGCAGAATCTATATTTTATTGAAATCGGTTTAGTATCTTGGGAGTTATAAGCGTTTAAAGTTGCTACTACTACATGCAAACATATTACACACGCATTTATTAGCTTACAAATAAAAAAGAAACAAAACATGAGTGTGTGTGTGTGTGTTTGTAGTATTTCTTTTGATCTAACCATTTTTTGCTCTTATTTGTTGTTGTATGAAAGCCATAATACTTAAAGGAAGAGAATTGAATAAATTGAATTAGCTTGGTTGAAGGGATTTTGTTAATTTTTTTTTAATTAGTAATTAAATTTAATTTAATTTAAATTTAATTAATTCAGATTCCGAACGATTTTGTTTATTCCTAAAAATTAAAAAATCTCTGCTTTTCAAATACACTATGGCATTATTGTTTAAAAAACAGAACAAAACCAAAACAAACAAAGAATAATGATTAAAAAATACTTAAGTTTGTTTTGATTGTCTCAATAAGTTAAAAAAATTAAAATGCTTATTTATAAATATTATATTATGTAAATGATTAAAAATCAATGTAATAATCAAAGATGCCATTTAATCTTTCATTTTGACTCAGTTTTGTTCATATTTTTATTTGATAAATTGTTAAAAATATCAAAACCACTTTGAAATTTTCCGATTTTCGTTTTCTAAAGACTCGAGTTTCGGAATTGAAACCACTTTCGATCTGAATTTTGTTCTGTGATATGGCTGTATAATACACAGTGTATATTGAAAATAATAGTGTAAATGAAACCATTCGGATAAATAAGATCAAATAATTTTAAAGCAATGGCAAACAAAATCATTATAAATATGATGGCGAATATCCTTAAAGTCAGGACCATACATTATTATGGTTTCTTATGGGAGAAAGTGGGATCATACATATGTATGTATATTAAAATCAGACAATATTTTAATACATATGTACATACAGTTATGTGGATAAAAATAGGAGTGGTCCTATTAAAAAGATTTATTGCTGCATTAAAATAAAAACAAAGAAAATTTTATTTCGGTTTCCCTTGGTTAAATTATTGATTTATTGTTTCTTAAAAGTAAATGTAAATTAACTAGTTATTTAAATTGATGGTACGTGGTAAATATTTTTTTAATTAAAATCATCTCAGAATTTGCTGTTTTCACCAAATTGTTGCATTTAAGCCTAACAGTGGATAAAAATCAAAATATTCTACAAAAAGTTAAATTGGGTTAGTATTTTGTTGAATATTTGCTATTTTTATGACCGCAGCACATATGTGGGGTATGGATAACCTGACCAGACATCCCGCTTCTCACAGATCGATCTCGCCTCGAATTTCTATCCCGATTTATCCCGCTTTTTAGAGTTTTGAAATTTTAAATATTTTATCTGATTTTTGTTAAAATCTAAGTCATAAAAATTCATACAAAATATTTTTTTAATTGAAGTTATTGCATAACTAAATAAAACCCTGTATGCTTCGCTGCACCCAATATACGATTTGAGATAAAAACAAAAATTGTTTATATTAGAAGTCCCGCGCTTGCGGTTCAACCTTCACTATTTTGTAAAATGAAGTTCTCGTTATTAAGTCCCAAATCACACTGTGCAAGTCTTATTGCTAAGCTGATTAGTTTCAGTGAGAGAGAGACGAGGGGAACAGCAACATTTCTTTTCCCCCCGTCTCTCTCTCTCCTAATAAACTAATCAGCTTAGCAATAAGACTTGCATAGTGTAAATAGGGACTTACAGAAATAGTAACGAAAAGTTTCAAACTTCTCATTGCATTACATTTTCTCTATTTGAGAGGAGCCACGCTCACTTTTCCAATCCCGATATATTAAAAAAGTAATATTTAATTTACTAAGGATGTGGCACACTTTTTTTTTCTTTATTGAGTCCTTTTTATGATATTATTCTTGTTTTTAGCTTACTGCTTACGAAAAATTTAAATTTTTTCTACTGTTTTGGCTCCCAATATAGTATATTAAAGTAAATGTTACTTCTCTGTGGAAAGTACTACGACAACTTTAGGTAACAAAAAATTAATAGCTTCTTGTTCCTTCTAGACCACGCCTAGGGGAGTCTATTTATAGACTACGTGTGTGGCAATCCCGGGGCTCCAGCTAGGGTAATGTAGCTTTTTCCACTGACGGACCTTTGGCTCATTACCCGTAAAACTTATGTGTTACTACCCGATCTCTGAACATAAACAGAGCAAAGGACATATTTATAAAAGGAAAACAAATATTGTACGCCCATTGTTGTCAGTTAGGTGCAGCGTCACTTAGAACTGCCCCTGAGTTCAAAAGACGATAGAGGTGAAGCCTTTGTGGTGGAACTTCGAGGTCTAACCAGAGGCTACTTCTGGTACCACGGGTGCCGGTTGCCCGACAGCTGGGCTGCTTAGAGATAAATGCATTGCGGTTGTCAAGATTCTGTGCTAAAAAAGTTGTGCGTCCTACCTCCTGGGTTCAAGGGGCGTTTATCAAGCATGACCGATTGTAGTAGGCACAGGATCTTGGCGGCGAGCTTGCATTCTTCTCGCGTACGTGGTCCTCGCTGCTCTGAAGTTTTGAGTGCATGTAGCGGTCGTCAGTTTCCTTTGCTAAAATGCCGAGTTCGTCCTACCTCACGGGGTTAAATGGAAGATTTTGGTATGTGTGGAGTAGGCACTGGTTATTTGGCGACACAGGCATGCGTTCATTATGGATGAGTGGTTAGCTGTGCCGGCAATGGTTGAGGAATTTTCTTGGGGACCTCGCTAAGGTGTATACACAACACCTTAGCGTGGAAGCCGGAGAATTATCGTGGTGGCTGTGGTTGCTACCAAAATCGCTGGGAGAATAGTCTTGGCTTCCCAGTGTGAAATCAATGCTAGTGGTTGGTCTGACGCGGTGAGC
The DNA here is from genome assembly GCA_949987645.1 of Tachina grossa. Taxonomy (NCBI): domain Eukaryota; kingdom Metazoa; phylum Arthropoda; class Insecta; order Diptera; family Tachinidae; genus Tachina; species Tachina grossa. The sequence goes on along the minus strand of OX465276.1, from coordinate 85,595,027 downwards.
CAAACACTATTCTAGGTGCTGTTGCCATTCAACAGAGCTGCTATGGGCACGGACATAGCAGCAGAGTTTAGATAGCTCAAAGTACCTCAGCAAGGTACTTGAATATAGAACAGGGATAACTATATTCAAAGATTGCAACCTATGTGCCTTATGGAGTGGGCCATAGGTTCATTCTAAAAGGGTGTATGGGGGCGTTGGTCTGGCGTCTAACCCACACCCAGCGCTTTGGCATACGTGAGATTAGGCCGTAATGGCAGGTACTCACGTAAAGCAATTGCACATCTGTTCCTTCTAGACCATCTGTAATAATATGTGTTATTATTATTATTAAATCTCTTCTATAGATGTGACTATGGTGAGGGGAATTTAGAGTAAAGGGTCAATCTATAGTTGGGATAATAATCATAATCGCTCGTAAAGGCAATTATTATTATTGGTTTTAAAATGGATGAAAGGAAATCAATTAATTCCTTGGACTGAGTTGTGGGATTAATTGAGATAATAAATGCTCACCTTTCCTTTCAGGGTAACCAGCTTAAAAGAAGCGATGCAAGTTCTTTTCTTCTTCAGGGTTTGTTTAGATAAATTTTAAATAAGTAGTATGTAGTAAATATATTTTAAGTACAATTCACTTGTAATTTAATTAGGTAATTTAATTAGGTAAATAAATAGATTTTAGGTAAGTATAATTGGGTATGCAAGACCACTGAAGTAAACCTCTTGATGGGTGATGAGTAAGTTAATTAGCAAATATAACACTTAAAAACTGTCGGTTGTTTTCGAGCAAACCGATTCAAAGTAAAGCTACATTTCTTCCGTTTTCTGTTCTGAATTTTAGTGTTGCCATATTGTAGACATTTATTTTATGTTTCAATTTAAGTTTTTAGAACCCTGGTTTTGATAATTTTAGATAAGTTAATTCAAAAATTATGTGTTAATTCATTTAATATTTAGTGTCCAATGTTGTTTGGACACCATCAAATCATCAAGATTGGTACGCTGGGATTATTTTTAAGGACAAACAAAAATTTTCACTTTATGAGAGGCACCAGAACTAATTTTTCAATTCTTCAAAACTTCAAGGTTCTTCCTTTATTCGTTTTCCAGATATCTTAAAGTAAATATTTTCTTTTTATGGGAAGTGTCACACCCACATGTCCAATTTGAACCTTTTTTGCAAGACATATCACATTATAAAAAACGTACTTACTCAAAATTTCACGTTTCTTGCTGCAGTAGATGCAAAGATATTACAAAATAAAAATGTATATATTCAGGTGCAACGTCCACTTATTTTATTCTGACTTTTTCTTTTTTAACAACTTAGAATGTCAATGGAGCAACTCCTACAAAATTTCAGGTGTTTTACCGTATTAATTCTCAAGATATATCAAAATAAATACTATAACTATATATGGGAGGTGTCACGGTTACTTTTCCACTCCTTATAACTATTTCTTTAAATTACTGCGAATATTGAAAAAAATCAACAAATCGGTAAAGCCATTCTTCGAATTTAGATAAATTTAAAAAATGGGCTTGGCCAATTTTACTTTCCACAAAAACTTAAGCTCGGCTATGACAACCATTAAACAAAACTGCGTAATCGGTGCAGCCGTTATTAATTGATGAGATTACCAGCTACCGATCTTTGATTTTTATTTATATAGATTAAATATCTTTGTTTATTTAAAAGAGTTTCTTTTTTAGCGGTATTTTCTTCAAAATCCCGCTTTTTGATCGATCATATCCCGCTTTTTGCAAAAACCATCTGGTCACGTTAGGTATGGAGTCAATAAGATAACGACATCGATCTAAGAGAATTTATTGCCACGAATCTCGCACGATATTCCATAGATGATGATATTCCCCATAGATGTTCTATGGGTTTTGACTCGGGGTACTGAGAATGCCATGACATAAAATCAATTGCAATTGCTTCAAAAAATTGCTCCGAAATCACTCATTTCGTCAGCCCATTATTGGTTTGACCTACCGACCATTTTTTAAAAAAAATGAGTTAGGTATGGAGTATATATATTTCGAATATACACTTTCTGAACCCAAAAAGTGTTTCGCGAAATTAATTATGGTTTCTGAGATATTTATCATTCATTTTGCTCCATTTCAACTATTTTTAGGTTTAATAAGTATTGTTTGGCTGTAAACGCCACTGTTTGGCTATTGCGTCAAATTATTCATACAAAAACGTACAAAATAAATTTAACTCTTGTTTTGCTTCATTTCCGTAATGTTATAAAAATAATTGGGACGACCGACGAACTTCGCATAGTTCGATGAACTTGCCTTCAAGAATTCGATCTACTCCAAATCTCTGCCTTGCTATGGATATATTTGTAGTGTATGGATGCCAAGTTATGCAAATATTAACTGCGGCAAAAATGGATTGTGTACTTGAAATAAAAATTAATGCAAAAATCGATATTAAGTCTTGAAATAAATAAAAGTCTCTTAAACTCTAAAAAGGCAGAAATTTGGAATAAATCACACCAATTGCGAAAATCTTAAAAATTCGCAATGTTGAAAACAAGCTCAAAACTAAAATTGAGTTATTAACATTATTAAAATTCAAAACAAGCTTGCAAATTTTTTTCAAATTTTAAGTCCTTAAATAAAAACAAATAATGAAACCCAAAAACTTTGGAAAAATTACATCTTTCGCAAGAAGAAAAAACAGAAATTCGCGAAAAATTGCAAAATTTTAAACCAGCCACAATTTTTAATACAAATCGCTAAAACTATAAGGAATGCTAAAAATTCCATAAAAACGTGAAAATTGCGAAAATTCGCGAAAACTTGGTCACAGCAGCATATGCAAAAGCAAGGTCTAATATTGTTCAAAATTAACTGTTAAGAAGAATACTTGCAAAAACTCGCTTTCATCGCGAACATTGCAAAAATTCGCGAGAAATTGTAAATCGGAAACAAGCCTTAAAATTAATTAGAAATTGCCAAAACTGTTAAAAAAATTAAGTTGAAAAGAACGCGAAAAAATTTCAGATACGCGTAAAATTCCTAAATGCATTGTAAAAATTACTTACAATGCAATGAATAAAAAAACCTCAGAAAATTAGATCAATTGCAAAAAAATTGCTAACATCGCGGAAATTACAATGTCTGGTAAGGGTTTTTGTTTAATTTTTGGGGTTATCGTTAAACCGATCGATTTATTTCTATGGACTGCAAGCATAAATTTTCTTCTCAACAACAAGTTTCTCAGCAGTAAAGTGGTATACATATGCAGCACAAAAAGCTAATTTTTAAAAATAGATTATGAAAAGTGTACGCCACTTTTTGTGGCACAAAACTTTATTTTTCTCTTTCAACAAACTAATATTAACTTTTAACTCTCTTCATGGAAGTTCACAAAAATTTACATATTTCTTCTAAGCATTTGTCGGAAACAATGGTGAAAATATAAAAAAATTCTATCGGGTATACCTTGAGAAAACTTCATGTAAACCTTCTTTGTCGTTTTTCTTCATTCCTACTTTTTGGCATATGCTCCAAACCAATAATGGGATGACGATTTGCTAATTTGCTCCACTTCCTTCTTTTTCCACTATCGAAGTTTTGTGTTTAGGCCCCCTGAGTTTCAGCCTTTTTTTGAACGATAACGCGCTTGCGATCATTTGATCAGGGCACAACAGTAATTCTTATAGTCCTTATAGGTTTTACCTTGATTTGTCAACTTTCTAATATAATTTCTCTTTTCTTCACTACAGTGCTTGCCTCGTCCCTCTATTCAACAAAATTTAATTTTTTTTTAATAAATACATTTCAATGGTTTTAGAATTTAGAATTAAAAAAAATCACGGCACTCCTATTTTTATGAACAATGCACTCCAAAGGAAAAGAGATAGGTTAGGAAGGGTGGTGCTATACCACACCTCCACTCGGAGACCCAATTGGGTTCATTGTGATCTTTAAGGAAAATAGATAAATTACTGATAAAAATCATTTGCTTTGTGTTTTACCTTATACATGACGTAATTACCGTTACAATATGGCATGACAATAGTGTTACCAGAGTAAAAAATTAATTAATTAATTAAAATATTGGATAACGCCACTCCTATTATTATGTACACAACTGTACATATGTACATACATGTGTATTGAGGGTAATTTATAAACATTATCAAACTAAATGAGATATTTTCAACTCATTTTGAAATTACTAAGGATACCACAATTGTCATAAAACATCCCCATTCATGTATCGCTTCCACGCAATTGCTTCAAAGTGGTTAATCTTCCTCTTCAATTATTATATTTATATTGTTATGAAACAAAGTGTGAGTGCCAAATTCGTTCGGTATAGTCATATGCGTAAAAAGGCCATTCTGGAGGGGGATTGCCACCCCAAGAATTGCCTTGCACCCCTAGGATTATTAAAAATTTCCTCTATCTACATAATCGTATATCTCTTCTAATATTTCTCATGAAAATCACCAGCCGTAATTTTAATTTTAAAAATTAAAATCCGACTTTTTCATATCAAAATCAAGATCTGTTAAGAAGCCTCTTTTCCTAACATTAAATTTCTACCTCGAATACTCGTATATAACAATCACTTTGCATATTTTTTTAAATCTCAGTAACATTATAATTTTGTAATGTATTTGATTATAAATATACACAGAAACAAATATTGCTGCAATAAACATCTTTGGTTGAAAATAAAACCAAAAATCAATTAAAAATGTATTTAAATCAATTAAACTTTTATATTAACTACAAAGTTTAATTGACTCAATTACATCATTAATTGATTTTTGGTTTTAGTTTCAATTAAAGTTGTTTAATTCAGGAATATATTTCTCTGTGTAGTTGGCGTCATAATTTAACAAAAAATTAGGCATTTGTTTATATAAACATAATTATATTCTGTACAACAATGTATATATAGAATATTATCTGATTCATCAACATCATCCTCCACACCAAGTGTTAGAAGATCTGTCCATCAAGATAATAATGATTTAAATAAATAAATAAAAAGACATAGAACAAAATCAGTACAAATAAAAGGGAAATACTCGTTTGAAGATGATAAACCCAGAGGTGATTCAGCAAAAATATCTGTAGTTAATGGGCCTTATCGTGATTGGAGTAGTTCGGCTTCGACTACGACAGTTTGGTCTTTAATCTATATTAATTCGAAATACGATAAGGGAGAATATTTCCTGGATGTGACGAATTTGCAGGAAGATTTTCTTAATCAAGAGCTTAAAGAGTCTGGTTCTTTTATGAGCTTAGAGTGACAGCTTGGGAATATTCTTGTAAAAAATACATTTTTACTTTTTTGCCCACTTTTTAATATATGTATATTCTGAAACAAAATTATTTTGAAGTACAACTCAGTCAAAAGTTGTACGTAATTAAAATTAAAATTTTGAAAAAAAAGTCGAATCTAGCGAAAAATAAGCAAAATACAGTAAAAATACTTAAAAATCTCAGTTTTGAGATTTTTCGGCATATCTTTGGAAATTGCTTCGCGTTTATATAATTTTGGGACTTAAATTTGCATTCTCTTTCTCTAAGTGTAAAGATATAATATTTTTTAATACAAACACAATCCCCGAAGCGATTAGTTTGTCTGCCGAAAACACTCAGGATCTATGGCGGGATTCGAACCCACGAACTCTGGACTCAGGGGCACCCAAAGAATCAACTAAACAAAGTTTTTGTTTTAAGACACCCATAGTCTAGTATTATTGAGTACTTTATTGCTATTATTATGGTCGTTTTGCTCAATACAATTCAATAAATTGCACAATATTAAAAAAAATATGGCGCAATTTTTCTTATAATATACATGTGTAAAAGTAGACAAAATGTACACTACACGTTTAAGCTAAGCGTTTAAGAAATTCTAAAATTGATTTTTCGTGTAACATGATGTACCTGGAAATAATTATTGTACAATGTTGTCAACACATTACGAAATATTTCTTGTTGTGCGATTTAAGTCAAAAGAGTTTTGATTTTATCCAACATATTGTGTCATATACCAATACAATATACACACAGGCAATTTTATTGTACAATATAAATTATTGCACAATAATATTTACAAAATTGTTTTTCTTATAAAATAAAATATAACCAACTCGTTCGACGTACTGTGTATCATTCTTACCCACATCATTGTGGAATCACTTATGCTGAGCAAACATTATGGCATTTTGTGACATCGCAATAGTATGTACTAGTGGTAACGTTTGTCATTTCCGATATATTTCTTTGTGTGACATTACCTTCCAAATACAAAACAACGGCATTTGCACATATTGTGAAAATGACAACAAAAGAAATGTCAAATATGTAAATATTCATGGATTTTTTAATTAAATTTCATCAATAATTATAGATGAAATTTCTTCACCAAGTGCAAAACAATCAGGATTAAACGATTGTTAAGGAGATTGCTTAAAGTTCAACGGCATATTTGCCGCTTTTTGCTAAAACAACTAAAGCTATGTACAGACGGTTGTCAGATCTTACAATATTGCCAGTAAAATGTGCTAAAAATTTCTTACAACCGTTTGAACTGGCAATTTTTGTCAGACGACGTTGCCAGAAAAAGCATTGTCAGTCCATTGCAAGACTAGCAACTGACAACATATTGTCAGACATCTTACAATCGTGTGAACACATTGTAAAATTATTGCCAGATATTTGTCAGACATTTTAATATTGTCAGATATGCGAAGTTCATGCATCTGACAATGGCGTCATTGTAAGATAATTCTTTCTATGGGCAACACTGCATACGCTTGATTTTAAAGAAAAAGTTTATAATAAAATATATGCAGACAAAATCATTGCAATTGCTTCTTTATGGTCCATAATTATTTATACTTTCACTTTTTACATTTAACACAAACACAAACGATTGATATTTAGCAAATTCTAACAAATGCTTTGAGTCTGGCAACGCATAAAAACAGATCTGACCGTTTTTGCATATGACAACCGTGTGAACTGACAATTTTTCTACTGACGATTTTGTCAGATGAATTTATTGTCATACAACCGTCTAGCAATAAATTGTAAGATTTTCTGACATCCGTGGGAACTGACAACAAATATTGTGTTGACAATTTTCGATTGCCAGTACATTGTCAGCACATTGCCAGATCTGACAATATTCTAAGATCTGACAATCGTCTGTACATAGCTTAGTGCTCGATTTATAAATAAAATTGATCTTTTGTCTAAGAAAAAAGTAATAAAAGAATTGAAGTAAAAAAAGCACGACTTCAAAAATATGCTTTCAATCTATAAATTTTATATTTGAGCACGTTTTGTTCAATATGCTTTTGCTTAAAATTTATTTAATAAATTTTAATCTTCTTAATACTTTTTTTATCTAAAAAAATATGATTCCGCATTTGAAGTACAATATAAAATTATTATAAAAAAAAGTATATGTGTACACATAGTATATTTTTTGTTTGTTCTTGAAGTGTCTGTCGTATGTGTGGTCGGTTTCAAGTCATCTCGCTTTTTATTTTATATTTTTTTGTTTGTTATCGAAACAAATAAAGAATACATATGTATTTATTTGTTTTTTCTTTGTATCTTTATACGTCTGTGAGTGGCTAATGTGATCTCTAATGTTTTCTAATTTGAAACATTTTATGTACAGGCAGCTCTCTGCTAACGTGGTATGTACTTATATACATACATATGTACTTGTACATACATATATAAAATCATCGTATAAGTACGGTACTTTCATATCAAGGAGATATATGTAAAGGGTGTTTTTTATTGAGGTATAGAACTTTAAGTTGGCATCACTTTTTTAACTGGCGGCCATTTTGTGATAATACGCATCCGCAGAGACGTCGAACAGTGCGCACCGAAGAAACAATTGCCGCTGTAGAGCAAAGTGTTGAAGAGGACCCGAATGAATCGATTCGCCACCGTGCACAGCGATTGGAGCCGACTAACCGACTATTTTGTTCCCGAATTGGATGGCATGAATGTGGATGAGTTGTGGTTCCAACAAGACGGCGCTACATGCCACACAGCGCACGTCACAATCGATTTATTGAAGGAAACATTCGATGAGCGCATAATTTCGCGGAATGGACCTGTCAATTGGCCACCAAGATCGTGTGATTTGACACCATTGGATTATTTTCTTTGGGGATATGTGAAGTCGCTCGTCTACGCCAACAAACCAGAAACGTTAGGGGACTTGGAAGCCAACATTCGTGGCGTTATTGCCAACATACGGCCCCATATGCTCGAAAAAGTGGTTGAAAATTGGACCTGTAGAATTGGCTTTATTCGAGCCAGCCGCGGCGGCCACATGCCCGAAATCATATTTAAACATAAATGGCATAAAATTATCCTTCCAATAAAGCCAAATTGATGGACATTAAAACGATTTTCTTGTGTTTTATTTCAATTTGAAGTTCTATACCTCTTAAAAAAACACCCTATATTTTGAATTGGCAAAGTTCAAAAAAGCTACATAGATCAGAGCTGGCCACTGAGAGAAAACCGAGAGAAATGTATAAGAGTGAGTATGTGTATTCATTTGTATGAAAAGCCGATTGATGTTCGCCGCTCTGGCGCTTCTCTGGGCAGCCTGGACATAGATACTTATGTATGTATGTACAGTATGTCAAGTAATTGTTTTGACATAGTTAAAATCGTTGTAAATTTTGAATTTTATCGTAAATATTTTTTTACTTTTTTGGATTATGAATTTTTTTTAGTAGATTTCATTTTATTTACATTTAAGTGCACAAATAGTCGTAAGTTATAAGCAAAATTAAAAATGAGAGCATAAAAATTACATGAAAATCAAAAAAACTCAAAAATTTCTTTGTCAAGAAAATGTTTTTACATCCTTGTATTATATAGTAAAAAATATAAAAAATTTTAAGGTGTACAAAAATAAGTATTTTTTGTGGCCGACATTGGCATCACCGGCTTGTAAAATAACTTCTGATGGAAAAAAATTTTCTTGCCCAAATATTCCGCTGAAATTTCTCACTTTCTCCTCGTATTACTGTTCTTAACTCAATTTAGTTCTTAAAATACCATTTCGAAACACTATTTTTCAAATAAACCCATAAATTTTAATAGCGGATTCCGAGTTGATCTTGAAAAACTAAATAAGGGTTGCAAAGATGGACTAAAATTAGATTTTATTACGTTGAAAAATGTATATAGTATTTTGATATTAACAAAGTCCATGAAAGAGCACTTTAAGAATATTTTTGCGAAATTTGAAATATGTTCAGTTATTTTTAAATTGAAAATGAACCTAACTATGCGATTGAATATTAGTCTTATTCGCCGTAGAATAGATAAGGTACAACCACTATAGATAACGAGGCAGTATTGAATATGCGTAAAAAGTAAGGAATGAGCTAGATAAGTTTTTATTCTCGTGGGTAGGTGGCAGTTGAACGAATATAAGGTTCTTAAGGTCTGATTAATTTTTTTTGCAATCTTAGAGACATGGCTATCAAAAGATAGGTGCCTGTCCAGTGTTACACCCATTAAAATTAATTTTAAGTGCAGAGGTGTCGTAATTATTTGGAGCGAAGGTAATTGCTTTTGATTTGGAAGGGTTGAAATTTAATTCATTGTTAGCAGCCCAACTTGAAGCAAGGGATAGGACATGATTTATAGTTATTTCATGACAGTCTAGAAACGTGATATCGCCCTTAAATAAGAGGTTTATGTCATCGGCAAACAAAAAAGTTTTACAATTGGAAGACCCGATAAAACTAACGAAGTCATTCATATAAATTAAAAGCAGCAAGGGGCCAAGAATCGAGCCTTGCGGTACACCGCTCGAGCACTTTAACATGGAAGAATTGTTACCCCCCACATTAACAAATTGTTCCAGATTAATAAGGTAGGAGTGTATCAGTTTACATGACACATTGGAGAATTTAAATTCTGAAGCAAGCTTCTTAATTAGCACAGTATAATTTACGGTGTCAAAGGCCTTAGAAAGATCCAACGATATAACGGTTGATATAATTTTCCGATTGTAGTTTTGACGTATATCTTCTGTTAAATTTAGCAAGAGAGATGAAGTGCTACCTCCAGGCCGAAAGCCAAAGTGACAATTGCTAAGCAGTGAGTTTGCGTTAATGTAATCCATTATTTGGTTTTTTAAAATCACTTCGAAAATTTTGGATAAACAAGGTAAAATACTAATTGGTCTAAAGTTTTCAATGGCTGTACCGGAGCCTTTCTTTAAAATTGGTACAATTCTGGAAGTTTTCCAAGTGTTTGGGAAACTGGAAGTCATTATGCTAGTGTTGAAAATGTGTGAAAGATATTTAAGTATAAACGGAAATATTATTTTAATAAATTTGAGGGAGAAATTATCATATCCAATCGCATTGGATTTTACTTTGGTAAAGGCAAGTGTAATATCATTCTCATTTACGTGGTGGAAGTTGAAACCTGAACTAGAAAACTCATTGAATATCGGATAAAAACTATTTGAGTTATTTTGAGTTGAGATAAAATATTGGTTGAATGTATCTGGATCATGAGAAATCGAGCGGGAGGATTTTCTTTTCTGATTGTTAATAATTTTCCACATATCTCTTGAGCTGCAGTGTTTAAATTTCGATTCCCAGAACTTAGTCTTAAGTCTTCTCAAAATGCTTTTCACTTTGTTCCTATGCTTGCAATATATTTTCCAATTCTGAAGATTTATATTTTTTTTTATACGCTCTAAAAGATAAGTCCCTAACTTCAGCAGAGTTAAGAAAACTTTTATTAGGATGTATAAGTAATTTCTTGATGGGTACAGCGTCATGTAATTTATTGAGAAGCATGTATAGTGATTCTAACTGGAGATCAACATTGTTGCTTAAAAAAATACTATCCCATGTTCGATTTCGAATTACGTCATGAACAATATCCCAGTTAATGTTGTTATAGTCGTTGTACTCAATGAAATTAGTATGTTCTTGTATTTGTATATTCACAAGGATATAAATAAAAGCATGACGAGTTAGAGAGGGTGCAATAAATTACCCGGAGCATATAGCAGAATCAGGGTCACTGACAAAGCAGTAGTCGAGTAGGGACGTAGAGCCGTGTTTGGTATCAAAATGCGTTAGGAATATTGTTATGTATGTAGGTCAAGTTAATATCTCGACTTAATTCACGAGTTGACACCGCCATAGAGGTCTGGAGCAAATTGTTATTAAAATCCCCTAAAAGAAATGAGTGCTCATATTGGCAACACAAATCACCCAGAATTTCATTTAAGCCTTGAATATTACCATGGGGGGCATATACGACCCCAATAAGAATTTTCTAAGGGTTTCAATGAAGAGACACTCAAAACTGAGTGGATCGGACTTAACAAAAACGACCTTGACTGCAATACCATTACGCACATATAACGCTACGCCACCGCCTCTCATACCAACACGGAATACACACGGTACCATCAGGTATGCAAGGCTTTAGCCAAGTTTCCGAGACAGCCACTACATCCGAAAATTAATCATTAATGATACGTTTGAATTCGTCAAATTTTGAGTTCTTGGTTGAAGATTTCATACTTTGGATATTTACATGAACTAGTTTCACAAAGTACTAGTACTATTCGCAAAGCTTTTCCTAAGTACACTATTATCATTAACAACTGGACCTAGATTGTCCAACAAAAGATTATTTGTATTCATGAAAATAATAATAAAGGTGTGGATATAAAGATACAAAGAATTTAGTTAAAAAATTTACAGTGGCTTGTAATAAAAGAAAAGGAATTCGGCAATAAAATTCACAAAAAAAAATAAAGTAAATGGAAGCAGTAAAGGTATTCACATCAGCTTCCCTCCTGCCGGAAAAATGGAAAAATGCAACGCCCCTACAACAAACACAGGGAAAAAAAAGAAAAAAAGTTCACGAAAAGTTGAGTTTAAAAAATTCAACTTTTGGTGGAGTTCTTCTTTCTGTGTCCAGCAAGAAAAAAACTGATGTGAATACCTTTAGTAAGTAATATATGGATAAACTATTTAAGAAATACAAAAATGAACAAAATACACTTGATGTGCAATGGTTTCGAGATCACTAACGATGACATTGTGTGACGTCACTCAAGTGCGGCAAGTAGATGGCGATTCCAAACGAGCTGATGCCAAATTTTCATCATCCCATTCATTGGATTTCGTATTGAAAAACGAACAAAATTCATCCCAATTGAACGTTTTTATGTTGTTGTCTGTAAGTCTTATTTTGACTTTTGGTTTGACTGCGTTGATGAAACTATATTTGATTATAGTATTTGCTTTCCGGAGTTTCCTAGACTGAAAGGAAAGCCTTCATTCAGACAATGAAATTCTTCATTGTATTAATGAAATGTTTCATTAAAAGTCATCTAATGAAGCCCTTCATTGGATCAATGAATAATGATTCATTGTACTTATGGAGTTAATTTTGGCGGCTATATCATAAATAGAATGATACTATTTCATTAATTCAATGAAACTTTTTCATGAATATAATGTAGTTGTTTCACTCATTTAATGAAGTTTTTACATGCAATAAATGAAGTTTATTCATTAATATAAAGAAAATTTCATATATATATAATGAAATATAAGCAGTAAATAATGAAAATTTTCTATTAAAAACATGAAATCACATCCCTTCCAAACCACCTACTTAATAAAAGATATATAGATTTTTTTTTACCCCATATTCATAAAATTTGAATCGAATTTGAAATGTATTTTACTTAAAATTTTCCATACAAAATTTTCCTAAAATTAATTTCAAATTCATTTTATTTTTTTATAAATATGGGGGTTAAAATTTAAGGAACTCATCAATAGACTTCAACCCAAATAATGTTTAAGTAAGCCGAAAAACTTGCATGTTTATAGTAAAACTCTTAATATGTTGTTGAGAATCACAATATACAAACATAAGTTTAAAAGAATCAAACAAAAATCTTAACAAAACAAGCATCTTTATGAGATGTTTGGCACAACCTTCTTGCATTTGTGTAGTGGTGAGGGAAGTGAATGGATAAAAAAAAGAGAAAGAGAGAGATATCTGCTATACAATGAAGAATATTACATTGTATAAATGAAATGATTTCATTGCATTTATGATGACCATACTGCTTTGAAATTAAAAGGATTGGAAAAGTAAGAAATAGAAAATATATTTAAAAAAAATAACTTTTTATTTATTTAAGTTTGACAAACTGAATACAGGAAGAAAATAAATTTTTTTTTTAGTTTAAACAATGTAACGATTTTCATTAATACAATGAACTATGAAGAACACATCAAGAGCAGAGATGGAAAGATTTCATGCATACAATGAAATTGTTCATTGTATTAATGAAAAGTTTCATTAATATAATGCAGAACATTTAATGAAACCGTTTCATTCTCTGAATGAATGATTTTCCTTTCAGTGTACACATATAGAGAAAGCGGTCAGAATTGGGAGTAAGATGGTCGTTGAGAAAGATTCTCTTATTTATTGAACTTTCTATTATAGATGAGAGGTATAATTTATTGGATTTAAAATAGTTTTTCATGATGAAATCACGCTTGGATATGTTGTTAAATTTCACAAGGACCGTTTTGCCGGATTTTATAAAGTGACAGCAATTCAAATCATTTGGTTCAATGTTTACTTTTAATTCACTGAATATTTTTAAAACAATACTGAAAATATCAGACTGGTATTTGGGTAAACCATTAATTAAAATATCGGCTTTATTTAGTTGTTTTTGTAACATTTCATTATGGTATTCAAGTGAGCTGATTTTTTTTTTGTCATGAACTCTTCCATGGATGATATTCTCTCATTACAGTTGTTGATGTCACCTCTTAATTCGGAAGATTTGGATTGCAGTTCGGCTTTCACGTCGGATAGTATGGTGTCGAATTTTGAATGAATGTCTTCAAGACCTTTCCGTAATTCATCACGTAATGTACCAGATTCAGTACCACTTTGGATGTTTTTACAAGCGTCGCAAATGAAACTGATTGAGCCTTTAGATTTTGCAAGAGTAGCTAACTGATCTGCGTTAATACCAACACAGTTGGCATGAAACCATTTAGTGCAAAGGATACATGATATACTGCCTTGCGTTTTGGTGATGTTTTTGCGACAGGAATTAAGTGAACAACTTATATTGTCAGTCGATGGCATGTTGAACACGGCCAATGCACTTGAAGCGGGTAATCGAATGACTTACTAGTTTTAGTTAGAAAAGTAAGGTTATGTATTTTTGTAAAGTAGACTCCTTGTGCTTATAGTAATCCAAACAAATTCTTGATTATCTGCAAACGTAATCCATTAACCGATAATGTCCACACTTTTTATATTAATTTCGTCAACCAAAGCATAACAAGAATAATTTTATAAAATAGTTTAATTAAATTTTTGCAAATTATTATTAGCCAACCGAGATAAATTTACGGAGTTGCCAGATATTTAAAAATATATAAAATCTAACTAAAAGAATAGCTTTTTAACAACATGTAGTTCATGCATCTCAACATAACAAGGATTATACAGGGCAATTATGAATAAAATTCCACGTGAAATTTCTCCCATTTCCAACTAGAATTTTTTGTTTTCCCTATTACTTACTATTAGTTGGAATTGTTCCCCGGGAAAAATTCCTCGCGGAATTTTATTCATAATTGCCCTCATAAGGTTTTCAACAAAATTTTATGATTCACTGTACCTGCAATATGTAAGAATAATGATAATTATTATAATTGTTAAAATTATAATTTAGGGCCCCAATCGTCACATTCGTGATTACGTCATGCGTTAATCGTACTTTGTACACACGATAATTTTCATCAATTTGTCAATTGTCTGAGCAGTATAAATTTCTTAAAATGTCTTAAAGAGCAAAATACCGAGAAAAGTTTTAAATTGGTCTCGATCGAGTGAAAATGAGCATAAAAGTTGGTTTCTGTCACTATTTTATCAATAAGCTCATCTGAAAAATAGAGAAGGAACGCATCGATTGGCTGCGAAATTTGTTCTGTCAAATCTACTTCCAAAATCTCTGAACATGGAACAAAATATGGTACGTTAAATTTTGGTGGCATCTTGGACCACTCTCGTGTTATTGATTTCTGCTTTTTTGGCTTTGGCAGTATCTTCTCCTCACTATTATCGACCTCTGCGCCTCAGTTCTCATGATTCGACGAGGCAATCTCTCAAAGTCCCCATCCACTTCAATGTCGGACTTATCTGAATCAATATCTGTGTCTTGTTGAGCAGATTCGACAGGGGGAATAATAACTATATCCGCAGGTACGTCATCATTTTCCAAAAGTTCAAGCTCGTACAAAATTTCATCGAAAGTTAATGCCCGTTTATTTATGAGATGTGCTTAAATATACATTTTTAGTTTTAACACACACTCCAAAGCAACTTTTTAACAAAAACAGAAAAACATCGTGACACAAAAAAACTGCACAAAAGTGCCCATTGGCATCTTAAGTTGCCAGGAATATAAATCAATTAATTTCTAATACTTCCAAATAAGAAATTGACGAAATTAAGTATATAACACCAGATTGATTCTATTTCTTACTAAAACAGCACATTTTGTGGTATAAAAATAATCTATATTTGAATTACTTACATTTTAAATCAGCAACCCCTGTAAAAAAATGCGTTCTAAAAGTGCTGTATAATCAAATGCTTGTAACATACAAACGAAAAATGCAAACGAAGCAAAATAAAATGAAAAACACCAAAAATATTGTTTTTACTAAATCTAACGGTTGTTTTTTGATTTTTTATTTCTCAATTCTCTCTCATCATATAATTAAGTAAAATAACTCTGCTGGCAACCAGAGAAACAAGTCGAGGCGCGCCGAGAGAATTTTCCGCGGCGCAAATAAGCATATGAAAATTTAAAGAGAAAATAAAAATTTAAACTGAAAATTTATTTTAAAAATTTTTTCTCGGAAATTTGTCTCTGAGCAGATAAAATTTCGGCCGATGCGAGCCGATACAATCGGCGGCGGCTTGATATACAGAAAAATAACCGGCGGCAGCGCGCCGTCGGCTTCGAGTCGGTCGACTTGTTTCTCTGCTGGCAACTTAGGTTGCCAATGAGCATTAATGGGTTAACATATATTTTTTTTATTTAATATTCACAATAGTCTTCAACAACACTTCAAATACTTCATTAAATTCACAATAGGTGTACAACCAATAAAAAATTTAACTAGAATTCCCAAATACAATATGGAAATAAAATATGAAATATCAATTTACTTAAATTGTTTATGCAATTTTAAATAAAAATTGTATGCACTCGTATTGAATAGCCTTTAAGCTTAAATTAGACGCGGCATAGCCATAATGCCATATTCATATTGCCATAGCCATAATCAAACCAAAATTCAATGGTTTCGCCATTATGGTGATTCACCTGTAATCAAATACAGTGTTGCCCATAAGTTTGATTCTAACAGCTGTTTTCTATGGTTAGGACCAATTTTTTTGGTCTGGTTGCTGAAATCTTTCTCTCTTCGAAACACATACATATGTTAACCTAATACTCGTATCTTTTAATACTGGGGTCAAATCGTTACATCCGTGAACGTACAACAACTCGTCACGTAAAAACACAATTTTCAGATTATGACATACGTGAACGTATTGAAATCCCATTCAGTTTATACGATTGACGATCATTTAATTTGTTTTCGTGCTATTGCCGATACGATCACGTATGTAACGATTTGAAGCCTGTTCCACTGTTGCCAGAACTTCTAGGGGTAAAATCGTCAAAAACTACAGATTTCTGTGCAAAAAATCGTCAAAATCGTCAAGTCATTTTAGAAAATCGCAAAAAAAAAACGTCAAATCAAAAATATTAAATTTTTTTATTTTAATTGTTTTATTACAATAACTATTACAATGATTCAAACTTATTAACTATGCTTTCAACAAATATACACATATACATTAATATATATGTATATAACCTAAACATGAAAACCATTAAAATTAAAAATAAAAGTTAAAAAAACTTAAAATGAAATCAGAATTCACATACGTACATATATATTTATTTTTAAAACAGATAATTTATAAAAAAAATAATTAGCATTTATGTTATAGAAACATTTTATGTATAAATATCAGAATTTAACATTTTGAACACAAAAAATCATAACATAACAAAAAACCAACTCTAATGGTACGTACAGACTTAGCAACGTGTTTATGCAACCAGGCAGATTGCATAGTGTGTAATCTTGTTTATGGTTGCATTCGAAGTTGCGTTCGAAGTTTCGAAAATATCAAAAATTTTTGATTTTATGGGTTGCATTGACGGTTGCATTGTAGGTTGCAGTGTCTGAATCAAAATATTCGAAAACGTGTTGCGTAAGCAAGTTGCAAAGTCTGTACCTACCATAAAAATTCAGTACAAAAAAAATTTCCATATATGTTAAATTTAGAAAAATCGTCATTTCTGGACCTAAAATCGTCACTAGTGTATTTTGAGAGGTGAAAATCGTCAAAATGCAGAGAAATCGTCAATTCTGGCAACAGTGGCCTGGTCTTTTCATTCGAACGATAAAAAATGCTCTTTTGAAATATGTTCATATGTCTGCCGCGTTATATGTTGGTAAACTGTACCCTGTTTAAAGATCAATAATCACATGCTAGCTAGAACTGCACCAAAAATTCACAAACAAAAAAAATAAAATAAATTGATGAATGAATGAGTTTGTTTATTTGCTAAACGAAGTGATATATTTGCAATATATTCACACAAATAACCTAGCGAACAACTTAATATGTATGAAAATAAATCAGATTTATTTATTTCTTTATTTATCTGAAGTATTAATAATTATAATTAAATTATAGTAACTAATAACAAAAAGAAAAGAGTACTAGCATCTAGGGATTTCGACTCTATGGTTGGCAAATATTTATGTACATTACTTTAATATTTTTATCACATGTGCGTCTAAGATCAGTACCTGCGAACCGAAAATCGTAATATTTATCGACATATCTATTCGCTTGCGATAGCGATAATGTGATTCTGTAATTTCTTTTTACGATAGTCTCCCGCTTTATCTTATTCACCATGTAATTCAATATTATGTGGTATCTCTGTATAGAAAATGTGAAAACAAGTGAAAAGAACAAAGAATAATTAAGAGAAACTCAACAAATTAGATCTTATGACTTTTTTTTTCTCCAACTGATACCGAATATCGTTAAAATATGTTACTGAATAGCAAAGTCGACAAATTTTCGTTATACTTATTATAACGATACGATTATCGTAATAAAAGTTACTGAATCCAGGTACAGTTGGCGTATATAATCCGAAAAGTGTATGGGCTACATTGAGGTGGGTGTTACAGGTGGGAGCATGAGTTCTATCAAGAAGATGTTGATGAGATAGTTTGCAGTGGCGAATAAACTAATTTCACTCCTGGAACAGTTTTTGGAGTATAGTGGTGGTTCTCCCATTGGGTTGACGCGTTTGTAACTGTGCTGGTAATCGAACCATTTTTGTGCTTTTGTGGACGTGAGAGAGATATCAATGGTATTAAGAATATCACGAGTCTCCCATGTCAAATATTTTTTCAGCGGTCGTCGCTTTGCTTCTTCAGCAGCTGAGTCCGGTTTTTTTTTTTGCTGCTCACTACACAAATTTATCCACTTCCATCTTAGAAATTTTCATTTATATTTGCGAACTTCGAGATCACAAATTATTCGCAACCAAAATACTAATGACAAAAAAAAAAAAGAAACTTGCAACAATAATGTGTGAGCGACCAAACGATATAAACCATGAAAACGAACAATATTTATTTTGGCTCGATTATGGGTGGCAAGCGAATTTCAGTCGAGTTTTCAATAGGCAACGCAATTGAAATTAAAATTGTTATTATGTATGGCAACTTAATCTGGCAACTCGATTTTCGATTTACAATTATGGCAGATTGGCAACTGAAAATAATGTAAACAAAGCTTCAAAATATAAAAAATATAAGCGCGAAAGAAAATCGTTAAGTGATACTTGAAATTCAGCTGTTATAAAGATGGTTATTTCAGCGGAATTATTTTCCGATCAAGAGAAGGGAGCACAAAATATAACGTTCATAAGATGGCAGTTCAGGAACAATTCAAATCCTTTAGAATTACCGCCTATAATGTGAGCAAATGTTATTGCTTCAAATAATTTTTAACTAAATTTTTTTTAGCTTAAAGGACCATTTCGCCTTTTTAACAGCTGTTAGTTGCCAGTTTCAATCGATTATACCATTTTTACAGCTGGCAACGCAACTAAAGTTCGGCTGTCATCCTTAATCGAGCCATTTATTATTAAAATGTAAAAGATATTTTGCAAAGCAAATTAACAAAATATTGCTGCACAAATATTGGCGGGCGGGGCCATATGCTCAATGTAAAAAAAAAACTAACTTCCAACTAAACTGAGAAACGAACAAACATTTTTTATTTAATGAAATAGTGCTTGCTGGGATAACTTTAGTAATAAAATTCGTGCAAAGTGTTTCTTTTTAGCAGAGTAATTTTATATGTTAGGGCTTTAGGAAATACTTATCGCTCCTTTACTGCAAGAGTGTCATAACTAAAAAAAAAAAAATTTTTTTTAATAATGCATAAGAATTCGGCATTTCGTATTCCATCATGTCTAAGAATTAGATATAAATAGCTTGTACTACCACCTCCTGAGAAAATAATATTTTTTCATGTCTTCATGCGCGAGAGGTGAAATTTGCTTGGTCCCCAAATGACAGCAGTCGACTAATTAGTCATTATCAATCTTATTACAAACTATAATTACCTGACGTCTCCATTAGATTTGAAATGATGTTAAGACATAATGCTGAGAGTTTTAATAATAAAATAGGGGAATTTTTCCAATTCTATTTTTAAAACATTAAGAGAAAGCAAAAATTAGACGTCATAAATTAACATGATGTATTGTTTAGATTAAGTTTCTGGTCTTCTTATTTCTTAAAAGGCAAAAAAAATAAACCAAAAAAAAATGTATGTTATAGGGCATTTACATCTGCACGAAATCTAGTAAATTTCAATTGAAATCTTTACACCAAGTGTTTTTTGACATTTATCAAGAATTTTGTTTATCCAAAACAAAAACCATTAACTGAAAATTTACCTAAACTAAAGCCAAACAACTGCAATGTAGCTAATGCACAAACCTTTTTGACTACAGAATCTTACTTTTTAGTATAATTTTGAAGAAGAAAAACATAGTTGCATCACTTAGTAGTTTTAAGTAGATTTCGAAAAAAAAATCGAGTAACGAATTTGATTTCGTTTTGCATGGGAAATCTACTAGATTTTGCCTGAAATCTTTACTCAAATGTAAACGCACTACTAAGGTGTTGGAAAAAATGTTTTACATATTTTTATATGTTTTCTTTGAACTTTAAGCCAACAAAGAAGTAAAAATTCCTCCTACTAAATGATTTCCTTACTTACATAAATTTAATTTTCTCCTTTCTACAATATAATTCAAATAATCATAAAAATTATATATGCAATATAATTGCTAGTTTTTCCTTGATAAGTGTGCTGATGCAGTACGTTCGCCGACACTCTCATGTCAAATTTTCCAAAAAGGCACGACTTCACTTTATGGAGGTATAGATGGATGAATGAAGAATGTACGATGTTGCAGCAGTACTGAGTTTTTCCCATTTAAAATTTTGAATTGTTCTTATAACCTCATTTTTTTTCTTCGGCTTACATTGTAACGGGTGTTTTTTTAGAGGTATAGAACTTCGAATTGAAATAAAACACAAGAAAATCGTTTTAATGTCCATCAATTTGGCTTTATTGGAAAGATAATTTTATGCCATTAATGTTTAAATATGATTTCGGGCATGTGGCCGCCGCGGCTGGCTCGAATAAAGCCAATTCTACAGGTCCAATTTTCAACCACTTTTTCGAGCATATGGGGCCGTATGTTGGCAATAACGCCACGAATGTTGGCTTCCAAGTCCCCTAACGTTTCTGGTTTGTTGGCGTAGACGAGCGACTTCACATATCCCCAAAGAAAATAATCCAATTGACAGGTCCATTCCGCGAAATTATGCGCTCATCGAATGTTTCCTTCAATAAATCGATTGTGACGTGCGCTGTGTGGCATGTAGCGCCGTCTTGTTGGAACCACAACTCATCCACATTCATGCCATCCAATTCGGGAACAAAATAGTCGGTTATCATGGCTCTATACCGGTCTCCATTAACGGTAACTGACTCTCCAGCATTATTTCGGAAGAAGTATGGCCCAATGACTCTACCAGCCCATAGAGCACACCAAACAGTCAGTTTTTGTGGATGTAATGGCGTCTCAAGGGTCTCATGTGGATTCTCTTCACTCCAAATGCGGCAATTTTGCTTGTTGACGTAGCCATTCAACCAAAAATGAGCCTCATCACTGAACAAAATTTTGCGATGAAAATCAGCATCGAGATCAATCTCATTTTCGGCCCATACACCAAAATCACGACGCATTGCATGGTCTCGCGACTTTAATTCTTGCACAAGCTGGATCTTGTAAGGTCGCAAGCCAAGATCTTTGCGCAAAATCTTCAATAAAGTTGATGGACAAAGCTCCAATTGCTGTGTACGGTGGCGAATCGATTCATTCGGGTCCTCTTCAACACTTTGCTCTACAGCGGCAATTGTTTCTTCGGTGCGCACTGTTCGACGTCTCTGCGGATGCGTATTATCACATAGAGTAAACGTAGTGCGAAAACGATCCATGGTTAACCGAATTAATTGCTCTGATGGACGATTATGTCGACCATAAAATGGACGGAGCTTGCGGTAAACTTCGCGAACTGAACCATTATTTTCGAAATAAATTTGCACGATTTGCAAGCGTTGTTCTTTTGTCAACCTGTTCATGATGAAATGGCAAACCAAAAAAACTAAATATTAATCACTTGACAGCTGACAAAATGGCCGCCAGTTAAAAAAGTGATGCCAACTTAAAGTTCTATACCTCAATAAAAAACACCCATTACATCTGCATGTTACAATGTAAGAATGGAAATAATTATAGTTGGCGAGCGGCAGAAAACACACACACACAGTTGATGACGATGACGATGATGATGAGAACGTTTGTTGCTGCTTCACTGAAATTATTTTAAATGTCAAGTTTAATTTGCTTTTCATTCGCATGCAGAGAAATCCAATTAAAAAAAGAGATTTTAATTGCTACAGGGTGTTGAAACAAGAGGTGACAATACGCACTTGATGGAAGATAATAAGTTAGACATAAAGAATATGGCTCAAAATTTGTTTATAGAACGCAAACTTAGCCGTCTTATCATTTAAAAACTTATACTCTATAAGTGTTTAGGTATCACAAAGCGTCAATATCACATCCAAGTAGGTGCCGGCTTGTTCGTTTTGACAGCTTGAAGTTAGGCACTTTTTTCAAGGCGGGATCTGAAACGGGTTTGTAGCAACCACAGTGACTAAGTTTTCGTTCCATAGTAAAAAAAAACAATCATCACATTTCGTTAAATATCAATTTTTTCGAAAATATTATATTTAGGGCCTGTGCCAAACGGTAGCAAAGTATTTACCAGTGTAAGTAAATTTTTGACACTTCTGAGGTGAATAAAATTTCACTAGCCCTGTAGGCTAGTAGAAATTTTGACACAACAGGTAAATTTTTGACAAGCTGCAATAAAAAGCATGGTATCATAAAATTTAAATCCATCGCCGTCGCTTCGAGCCGTCGCCCAATACAAAGATTTTTACGTCTTTTAAGTTCAATTAGACTGTGAAAAAATCATTGTTTATTTTAGTTTGCTAAAAATGTTGCATCATATATATAATATTATATAATTTTTTGCTACAAGAATATTGTTTTATATAAAAATGTCCTCTTAAAAACTTGTTGGTAGCCGGCGGCTTGTAGTCAGGCGAAGCAAAACCGCCGCCGCAGCAGTTGTTTCATCAGCTACTTTCTATGCTCAAGCCAATTTGTCAAAATTTTACATTGCCAAAAAATATATCATTTGGCACAGCAGAAAAATTAAATTTTTTCCCCACAGGCAAATATTTTTTTACCATAGTACTTTTCTACCGTTTGACACACGCCCTTAATAAATGTTGATTGTTGTATTGGTTAGTTTCTTCCGACTGATATAACAAAAATTCAACATTTCGATAAAAAAAATCGAAAAATACTTTCTTAGACGCAATTTAAACTGTGCCTTTTCTGCTTGCCTGTGCAGGCAGGCTTTTTGAGTTTTTTTGCGAGATTGGGTGAGAAGCATGCGGGGTAAAACAGAAGGCACGAAATGAAAATTCGAGGGGATTTATGACATTTCTTTTTGCCTTTTTCGTACTCTCAGCATTATGCGTGTATATAAAGGCCAAAAAGGCATGAATAAAAAAGGCTTAATGTAAATGTGCGTGACTTTTCGCAGGGGCCTTAAAAGAAAATGGTCAAAACAAGGCAGGCTGAAAAGGCATAGTGTGAAAAGGCTCTTATGGTTCCGTACACCAAAGGAAAACAAACAAAAAGTATTAATATGGTCAATAAAAAATTAATAAAAAATGATATTAAATTTTTTTATTCAATAAATCAAGTTAGGATTTCTTAAACCAGGCACATTTTGAGATTAATTCAATGTAACTACTTTTTCTTAAGTAAATCTCGTATTTGGGTTATTTTAAGTACGAATTCGGTATTAAATCAACCCCATTTTTAGATTAATTCAATCCCAGATTTTCTCAAATCAATCTCGTTTTGGGTGTATTTCAAGTATGGATTTGCATTAAATCAAGTCAGAAATTCTTGAATCAAGCGTATTTTGAAATTAATTCAATCTCAGTTTAACTGAAATCAATCTGGGTGTCTACTCTGTATTTCGAAACGAAAGAAAATGCTTTCGAATTTACATGTAATTAACATACAAACTCGAAAGAATTTTCTTTCGTTTCGAATTACAGAGTAGTAGACCCCCTGGTTTTGAACTTATTTCAAGTACGGAATCGGGATTAAATATGGATAAAATTAAGCATTTAGCACTTGAATAGTCCGTACTTAAATTAAAATTAAATCCGTACTTACCGTACTTATGATACCGCTTTGGATTGATTTAAGTATGGATTGATTGATTTTTATTTTGAGTGTACAAAAACATAAAAAACATATTAATTACAAAAAAATTTAAATCAGTTATGTATAAATTATTATTTCCTTTTATAATATATTGCGCAAGATTTTACCATTTAAAAGTCTAATATAATTATAAACTTTATTATTATTCATATCCCAGTAAAAAAAAAAAATGGAAGTCATTCTGAAGGAACCACATTTTCATTGCTTCCAAAATATCGATATTTTTAATTTGCCGATAGTTAGCAGAAAACCCAGTAAAAGTTTATTTTAATCACACAAAACCTTGTAGTTTTTCCATAGTATTAGTAAATACTCACCAAAATGTTTAAAAAATCGATTTTTTGAAAGAAATTTATGAACTAATTTTGGCCTAAAATTTAGAAGTTATTTGCTTAAATTTACATTAAAACACTGTTTCGCGTTTAAATTCGTATAAAAAGAAACGAATTGTTAAAATATGTAACTTTTTAAAGAAATTTTTCTTAAAATCGCTTCTAATTCGGTGACTAGGCATCGAAAAAGAGAACTTCTTGCAATGACAACCCTATGTAAATATCATTAGATCGGATCGAAATTTGAACTACTTCCAGACTGCAAACTCTACATTTTCATGACTTCTTTGGAGTGTCTTTTTTTACTGGGTAGATAACAAAAACTAAAAATTTTAAAAACCCCCCGACTTTTTTCAGAAAAGATGTTAAATCTTCTAAACGGCTGGACCGATTTTCTTCAAACATAGCTAAGAACCGTCTCGATCAAGTCATCTTTCAAACAAAAAAAAACTAAATGAAAATCGGTCCAGCCGTTTGGCCTGACACACACTACAAACTTATTATAACACCCCTTTTTTTAGTCGGGGGTTAAAAATTAGTTTGAATGTAAAGAAAATTGTGTGAACTTATTCAAATGAGCGGCAGTGTAAGAATTCTTAACAAAAGCAAGCAAAAAAAAATCATAATATGCATTCATTAAAAATTAAAAATCTCAGAAAAATAATTTGGTTTAAATGTTAAAGATTTAAGCGATTCTCTTCTTTAGTTTTGATAAAACTTGACTTGGAAAAATCGAAAGCAATCAATAATACAGAATATATAAATAGTTTGTCAGTATTTTTTCCTGGATTTCTCTAAACATATAAAATCTATGATTATGCCATTAGAGTCCTGTTTTATTTTTTTGTATCAAATTCTTAAATTTAATTTTGTTAGTACATTTCTTGTATTACTATCGATAGTTCCTTCTGTTGGCGGGTCATAATCTGACCCATACTGACACAGCACAGCGACGAACATTCCGCAAAACAGTTTATTTCTGAATTTCTTAGCTTTCGTTTTTGTACTGTATTTTAAAACAGTGTTGCTAGAAGGAAATATTTCAGAGAGTAGGTATGAAATAATTGAATCCGTCGCTCATTAAATCTAATTCTTAATTAAACTAAACTCAATAATTCCCTCTAGTTCAATTAGAGTAGCAGAGCAGTGTGCACACTTCTACCGATATTCGGTAGATTCTACCGTAGCAGAGTGAGTACAGCGCTTCGAAATATACATATATACATACATATTTTTGTTTTAAATGTCGAATTTAAGGTCTATTTTCTCAAATTCCAAAGCTGTGTTTAAAAAATTGATCATGCCACCTTAAGGCATAATGTGCTTTTATATACACATTTCCCAAATAAATTATCTGCGCTTAACGAAAAATGCAGCAGCATAAATACTGAAAAATCTAATATTTAGGATTTTTCGGTATTTTGTTTTGGGAATTGCAATTTTGATTTCTTTTTATTTTCTTCGCATTAACTACATAATTTTAAACGTAAATGAATATTTTTGGTCAAAAATATTGATAATTAAAATTTTAATAGCACGATTTTGTCTAGAACCTTTAATGTCCTTTCAGTATTAATTTATGTAAAAAAGAAACTCTTCTTCTACCGTAAGCAGGTGCGGGTTATTTTAGGTAGCTGTAATAAATTAATAAATAAATATAAAAATTAGTAATACGGGATTCACACTGTGACTTTTCTAAAGTTTATTGGAAAACGGAGTACAAAGGCGATCAAAGCGGTAGCAACACAAAAGATAACTCAAGAAAAATGCAGGAGAAAAAGTCATAGTGTAAATCCCGTGTAAGTAATAAAAACCAAGCTTCGAATTTAAGCTTTGTAACTAACACCTTCTGTAAAGGTGTATGAAATTTTATAACAATCGAATGGCCCGTTTAGAAACTGCAGAATTATTCCCAATTTTCTTCCCAAAAATCGCCCACTATCCCAGCAAAAAATTACACATTACCATTAGAACTACTTGCCATATAATGACTTACTTTTCTGATTGCCAATTTTCATTACTCGCTTACAAATCACATTACCTAAAATTTAAAAAAATGACGTGCAAGTTGCTAAATGAAGAGAATAATTTTTTTATACGAAATAGATTACGTGAAATGTTGACAAATAAAAAAAAATGTAAGTACTTCTCAAGAATCGATTATTTTAGTCTCACGCCTTGTTAAAATCATTATGTTGGTAATCCAGTAGGGAAGTGCTTCCACCAAAAATGCTTAATTCCAAACTCGATTACCTTTATTGAAATTTTTTGCTGGGATGCGATCGATGGTTGATAGGGAGCGAAAATGGATTATCGAAAGCAACTCTTAATGAGGGCCCATGTGCCCAAAAAAAAACTTATGGTTATCGAGCCACTTTCTGTTCTTTAGTGCGACCAAATCCTGTTAACTGACTTAATCTGTGGACCGTGCAATAATGCGTTTAAAAATTAAAAACATGTGTATCTAAAAATATGTATTTTTTTTAACAATAACATTTTGTTAATAACAAAGTCATTTAAAACCCGATTTTCAAATGCTTGTTGACACTTTTTAACATCGAAATAATTAAAAAAAAAAAACATAAACTAAAACATAAAGACCTTCAAATTTTTTAATGTTTTATTTTAAGCATTTTTATATGTACATAAATATGTATGTATGTATACATAAACATATGTATGTATGTATGTATGTTCGTAAGCCTGTTTTTATTTATTTGGGCTTGATTTAAGGTGTGAATTCATTGGCTTTTGTGTAGAGATGTGCAAATGTCGCGATTTTATCGTGTCACGCGTGAGTCACGCGTGATTCGTGATCAAATATTATAACTAATCACGCGTGAGTGCGTGAGCGTGATTGAAAAAAATTTACTCGTGCGTGATCGTGCGTGAGCTTTTTTTAATAATCACGCACGAATTCTCACGCTCTCACGAGATAACATTCCTGCATAGGTACATATGGAACTGTATTCAATCATTTGAAATAAATTATTTTATAATAATAAATGCATATAAAATGTATGTATAGTAATATGTATGGTAGTATGAGCTTATAAACAAAATGTTTCGACTTTTTCTGAAGTCAGACTTGTCGAACCGAATTCGTTAAGACATTTCGGTAGTTTCTCTGAACAATTTTTTTAAACATTAAAACTTTGATTTTTGAGTACATAAGTAAAAGTTTTTGAATTTTTGTTTAAATAAATATGTATATGTTGATAAAAAAAAAAAGGATTGTAACAAATATTAAAAAACGTGAGTATGTGCAAATTATTTCGACAATAGCAGTAACATAACAGTGAAGCGGTACTCTGCTATAAAAGCAAAAAGAAATCGTACCTACATGTCGTTATGAATTCGTACCGACTTATCGTAATGAATTCGTACCGACATATCGTTACGAAGTCGTGTCAACCATTTCATATAAAAATTGTTACGATTTCGGTAATATTTCGGTGCCGAAATCGGAAGATTTTGTCGACCAATCGTTACGAATTCTTTACGAATTCGGAGCATTTTGTTTTGTATACATACACCTTTGTAAGTATGTATGTATGTTTCTTAGATACCCTTTAGGAAGTATCAATTGAGAAACACTACTGATTCAAACGTGCCTTTATCAACAATACTACTGACGAATTGTACCGCAGATAATGTTTTTTGGTTTAGGGGCTGTCGAGTTTTGTTATGATTTGTTATGGTGGGGGGAGTCTTTGAAAATGTTACGTAACAGAAAATTTTTTAGTAATTTGTATGTTTTCTCATTTAATATGCTTTTCTCATTTATTTAATTGATCATACGTCTTACCTGCACATTTATATTATGTATGTACACATACATACATGTGCGGAATGTCAATTTTTGATATACGAGAATTCGAATTCGAATAGTTAAAATGATATCCGCGAATACGAATATTTAAAACGATATGAAATTAACTTTGCTTTATTTTAATTTACATTGCAAATTTTACAAAAACACGAGCATACATGTATACATAGATATGTATGTATATACATATTTATAATATGCATATTATGTAAGAACCTATTTTTCAACCCAAAAAACATGAAAAGTATATATTATACATATACTTTTTCGTGAGCGTGCGTGATCGTGATAAGTTGTAAACCACTCGTGCGTGATTAAAAATATTTTATTCGTGAGCGTGCGTGATCGTGAAAATGTTCAAAATCATTCGTGCGTGAGTAAAATATTTTTCTGCGTGAGCGTGCGTGTCGTGAGTCAGAAAACACTCACGTGCACATCTCTACTTTTGTGTCTGCCATAAAACAGACAGAAGAAGGAAAAAGAATCATTGACATGTGTAGTCGAAATCAGCAGAAATAAAAACAATAAGAAAAAATAACAACCTCAACATTTAACAAAATACGAGTACGTAACGCAATTATAAAAAAATATAGGATTTAAATTTGTTTTTTATTTATTTTTGCCACTTTGCCGGCGGGTTTTTCGTTTTAATAAATTTTAGATTATTTTAGAATTTTAATTTTAGTTGGATTTCTGTTTAAATTACATCATTCTTTAGCCACTTTAATAAGAGTAGCTAACTGGTATTGCATACAGACAAACACACATACATATTTATTTACATGTGTATGGATATACAAAAAAAGTTAGCAAGTGTTGCAAAGAGTATTTAAAAAAGTTTCCAATTAAAATACGAAAATCTTCGTACTCGATAAACACGTGTTATATTGATTTATAAACATTTTATCGCAGCTCAGCTATAAACTATTTGGAAATTTATTAATTGTCTATAACTCCAAATTTTTTGCTCCCAAAACAAGAAAATCGATTTGACAAGAAGTTTTTTTTGAGTTTGAGGTATTCTACGCATTTTTCAATTAAATAATTCTTCCAGCCAAAAAAAAAATCGACTTCAATGCAAAGATCTGATAGAAGAAGATAAGAAGAAATACGTGGCACATAAAATTAAATTTTAACGGGCGTGCCTCCGCCCATTTTTTTAAATGCAAGATTGTGTATTTTTCAGAGCTCAGGGTGTGTGGAGAGTTTCTTAAAAATCGGTTGAATAGAACCACCTAAAATAAAATATTAAATTTTAATGGGCGTGACCCCGCCCATTTTTTTAAATGGAGGATTGTGTACATTTTAGATCTCAAGGTGTGTGGTAAGTTACTTAAAACTCAGTTAAGTAGAACCGCGTGAAATATTATAATAAATTTTTATGGGCGTAACTCCGCTCATTTTTCAACTTTCAAATTGTGTAATTACAAGAACCAAAAGTGTTTGATAGGTTTGGCAGCAATTAAACAAGTAGAATATCATAAAATTAAATTAAAAAAAATTGTGGACGTGTCCCGCCCACTTTTTTACAATGGCACCAATGGGAAGCTATACCGTCTCAGAAAAAAAAAAAAAATTTACAATCGGTCTAAAATATACCGAGTTATGAAGTAACACCGCCAAAAAAAAAATAGAGACGAATTGTTAACCTCCTCATTTTTTTCAAGTCTGTTAAAAAAATAAAAATAAAAAATTTTAAAACCACTGAAGTTTCGAAAAATCTAGTTGAAAAGAATTAAAATGGTGTGATTGGCCACGTTGTCTAATGTTTGCTTGAACTTGATTTTTTTTTCTTTAATTCAATTCAATTCAGTTTGTTGTGTCTAATGATATTTACAAAATTTACTTAGAGATGTGCAAATGTCGTGATTTTATCGTGTCACGCGTGATTCGTGATTCGTGATCAAATATTATAACTAATCACGCGTGAGTGCGTGAGCGTGATTGAAAAAAATTTACTCGTGCGTGCTCGTGCGTGAGCTTTTTTTTTTAATAATCACGCATGAATTCTCACGCTCTCACGAGATAACATTCCTGCATAGGTACGTATGTAACTGTATTCAATAATTTTAAATAAATTATTTTATAATAATAAATGCATATATGTATAGTAATATGTATGGTAGTATGAGCTTACAAACATAATGAATACCGCCCAAACAAAATGTTTCGACTTTTTCTGAAGTCAGACTTGTCGTATCGAATTTAATTTTAATATAGTATTTAAGTTAAGGTGAAACTTTTCAAAAACCTTGTGAAAATTTTTGTTTTTTATGACAAAACTTAAAAATGACTTAACTAACTAATCTAAAGCGGGGGCTAACTCAACTATATGATTGATTATGTTGAGAATGAAAACATCTAGTATTGAAATTTTCATACAATTTGTATGTAATTATATCTTAACAGCGACCAAATCGACGCTTGCGATTTGGTGTAGTCTTGCTGTAGAATAATGTGTGGTAAGATTATGGATTAACTCTAGGAGTTTATTTTGAAGGATTTGTAGCCTTTTTATGTGACATTTAGCACTTTTTGCCCAAACTGGGGCTGCATAGTATATAATTGCCTGAAATATAAGTTTGAAAATTAACATTTTATTGTCAATACTTAATGATGGGTTTCTATTTATTAAACGGTAAAGAGTTCTAATAAGTATGTTACATTTATTAACGATATATGATACGTGATCTCTATAAGTTAATTTTGGGTCTAGAATTACACCTAGATACTTTACGTTGTTTTCCCATTCGTTTTCGGTATTGTTTAAGCGTATACCATTTTGGGGAATAAAACACGATTTCGTTTTTCTGGTAAAATAAATTGCTTGACTCTTGTTATAATTTATTGCTATTTTCCATTTTGTAAAATATTTAAATAATATTACAATGCCCATTTGCAGGTTTGCTAATATTTCTGAAGAGTAAATACCTGAGCATAAGACTGCGGTGTCGTCTGCAAACATGGATATAACACACTGGTTTATAGTAGGTATATCAGCTGTGTATATATTATATAAAATTGGAGATAAACAGGACCCCTGAGGACATCCTGCATTTATTTGAAAAACGTTTGAGCATTTCGAGCCTATGAAAACTTTTTTCTTTAAAAATTCTAGAATAATTATTATTTTCGGTCCCTGATAAAAACACTAAATAAATTTAAAATTGTGATCTCATTATTTTTACTTCAAACGACAGCGATTATCGTTAAGATATGTTACTGGATAGCAAAATCGATAAGTTTTCATTGTGTGTATTTATTATAGTGACATGGCTATCATAATACTAGCGGATACTAATCCTAATGTAACATTAGAGCGCCCTGCTTCGTCGGTATTGTGTAGCAGAATCATCGGCGGAGTAAAATATTGAATAAAATGGCTAGCAATACGACTGGTTGACACCAGGCTGCAACACTACATTATTAGGAAACGTGCAAAAAAGCAGAGTTATAAAAGAAAGAAGATTTCCTCTATATCTTCCTTCACCACCTCTCATTTCTATCACTGCCCTTTGCCTAAAGAAAGTAGCACCTAGTAATTTCCTGAGTGTTTCTTCTTTAAAAAAAAAGTAACAGAATCCAGGCTTCAAATTGTTACATATGTAAGTGATGGTATCGGCAATCGTACGAAAACAAATTAAGTGATACGTCAATCGTATAAACTGAATGGGATTTCAATACGTTCACGTATGTCATAATCCGAAAATGGTGTTCTTACGTGACGAATTGTACGTTCACGGATGTCACGATTTGACCCCAGATACTGTTAAAAACTCGATTTTAGAAAGTCGGGGTGTTACTTCCCCATTCGATAGCGGATAATTCAAATACAACTCGGAATTGAATAAGAGATTCATTTATTTCCGAGTCAGTGAAAATTACCTTCCATTAAAAAGACAATCCAAAGGTATAACAAACAAATATTAAATCAATCAAGTTTTAGTCAAAATTCGGGTTAATGAAGTTTGCGCATCACTGTCTTAAAAACCAAAATATAATAATCTTGGCTAACTAAATTAGCCAGCCAGATGGGTGACTAAACACCCAGCAAAAAATTACACATTAGCATCAGAACTACTTGCCATATAATGACTTACTTCTCTGATTGCCAAATTTCATTACTCGCTTACACAAATCTCATTACCTAAAATGTAAAAATGTTATGTGCAATTTGCTAAATGAAGAGAATGATTTTTTTAGATTAAATAGATTACGTGAACAAGTTTCCAAATAAAAAAGGTAAGTACTTCTCAAGAATCGATTATTTTAGTCTCACGCCTTGTTGAAATCATTAAGTTGGTAATCCAGTAAGGAACAGCTTCCACCAAAAATGCTTAATTCTACACTCGATTAGCTTTTTTGAAATTTTTTGCTGGGCATAAATGTCCAACGTACTCGTATTAATTTCAATAAATTCTTTACAAAATTGGCAAGCAAAAATATTCATTCAATAAATTTATATGTAACTTAAATATGGGCACAAGGAATTATGGGTGTAAATTCCAGGTAAATACTTAATAAAGAATTAAATGCAAAATGTAAAAAAAAAGAATGCAAAAATTCTTAAAAATCAACTAATGAATTCTCTGCTCTGATAATAAAACCTGAATTCTATTAAACAACATTCATATCCACTTACTCACTCATTTGTTCATAACGAAAATCTCTTGAAAAAAAAAAAAATGTAAAAATAAATAAAAGATGAGGCAAATAAAAATTCGCAATTTGCATTTTAGCATGAGAATAGTAACGTATGAAGTGAACTTACTTGCTGCTGATGCCTCCAATCGAGCAGAGTAGAATCAGCCAGAGTTATATCGGCCACGGCGATCGTCATCTTTATTGTAAATTGAACATAATTTGTCATCTTTATGAGTTGATGACTAAACTTGGTCAGCAGATGAAAAATTAATGTTTATTAACAAGAAAAGCGTTTAGTTTCATGTTGCACATTCGAACTCCATTACATCTACTCACATGCATACAAAGAGGCAACCAGCAGTTTTACCTGCATTCAAACTGTAAATTTAAAAGAAAATTGGTAACTGTTCACTTTGCTGGTTTCATAAGTTTTCCATACTTGAAAAATTGGTTTTAAAATTCGAATAAAATTTGCAATTTTATAGAATTTTAACGAGCTGATAAAGCAATTCTCAACAGTGATCTGTTTGTCTGACTGTCTGTCTATGCATCTATCACACTTGCAACTCCAAATGACTGATGTCAATAATTTTTTGTGCAATTTATTTTTCATTTTATAAAATCAATTTGAAATTGATTTGTTTGTTGATGCGACGCGACGAAATGCATGATCAATGACACGAGGGAGGGATAATTATGGAAATATTTAGTAAATTTTAAGGTTTTTTTTTTTTTTTTTTTTTTTTGAAAATAAAAGATGGACTAAAATTGGGAAATAAAAAAGAAGAAATGAATTCATGAAAATTTATTGTATTTCACTGTTAAAGCGGAAATTTTTTTTGGCGAAGAGATTTTTTTTTCAAGGAGTACGAGTATATCTTTGAGTTTACCCCAGTGGCGAAGCAGGGGAAAATCCTTACATGTAGGTATTTTGGATACTAAATTAGAAGCGCATGGAAAATCGGACAGATTTTTTATATTCTCCTCCAAAATGTAGGCATTTTTTATGAAATAAATGCAAACATAACGTTTTTTTTTTAGTAATATATTCTATTTCAAAACCGTTCAAAAATGTTGTTTTCGTTTAAATCGCTTAAAAATATATTTCCAGAGTTATTTGTGTTTTAAAAAGTTGATGACAATAATATGTATGTATGTATGTATATGCCAAGGCGAGTTCACATACCAGTTGGTGTCAAGTCTGCAACAACAAAATCTGTCTAGGACTTTATTCCAATAAAAAATCACAAATCAAACTTCCTAAAAATTTTATTGCAATGAAATTTGACAAGCTAAACTTCTTGAGAGAGCAGCTGTTAACTTGGCACCACCTGGTACATTAATTCGTCTTGGTATATGATTTTTCTAAGATATCATTCAATGTTGAAAGATGACTTGAATTTATCCTTTAAAATTTTAGTTGAAAGAACTATCTATTCATATTAATTTTTAAAAAACTTTATGTTGTTATAATTGAATTTAATTAAAAGTACATATGTATGTATTATTTTTTTTTTTAGTTTTTTGCTTATTTTTTTATCAAGGCTTTAATAAACATAATTTTTTTATAACTAATGGTTTTCTTCTATTTTAATGACAAAAATGCATAGGGATTTTTGTAGGGGATATTTTTTCGAGAAATCTGCTGGCAACACTGTACCAGTGTTCTGGAACTTGCGAGAACTTTTCGTGTCGAGAAAAACCAAGCAATTATATTTATTGGTTGTCCTGTTTTCCACAGAATGATTCATAAAAAATTTAAACTAGCTTACAAAAAAAAATCATACTCATCGTGTGTTTCACAGAACGATGAAAATTTTCGCTTGGAAAAGTTCTCACCAGAGTTACAAAGCATAGGCACTGGTTCGAAGTTCTATTTTATTCCAATTTCGTCTGGTAACTCCACAAATAAATAAAACTCACCTGTTTAACCGGACATTTTTTAGAATTAAACATAAAATTCTTTCAGAAAAGAAAAAATTGGGCATTTAATCAGGCTTATTATGAACAGCAACCATCAACTGGTTGAAAGATAAGTTTTTTTTTTAATTTTATACATATATTGTAAAAGGCTGTTTGTTTTTATTGTTGTATTTTTAATATAGGTAAATGTATTAAACTTCTGATAAAAAAAATTTTTTTTAAATATTTGAATAGAAAAGTTTAGTACTTTTATTAGTTTTGAATCCTTACTTTTAATCGTTGATCTCTTTAAAAAGTTTTTTACAGAATTTATTTATAATAAAAATGACTATAAACAAATTTATTAAGTTTTTATAGGTTTTATTTTTTTAACCCTGAACTGTAAAAGCCTGTTTCAGTGTTAAATTTTTAACACAAAAAAAATAATATTATACTTTTTATGTAAAATTAATTCAATAAACATTTTAAACTAAAAAAAGAAATTCTAAGCTTGGTGCGTTTTTTTGTAAATGGCGCCTTTTTTCTCCCTTTTGGTGCGTTTTGAAATTTCAAAGTTGACAACGCTGCTTATCATTGTTGTGAACACTCATATACACGAACACCAATGCATCCATCGTGCTTCGCTTATTATACGACATTTACTATTGCTTTAGTAGAATACATGCCACTAGAATACATTTAAAAAACAAGACGTATTTTCATTTCAAGACTTTTTACGCAGGCCTCTAGTACACAAGCCCCAATTTTTAGGGTTCCGTACACTAAAGGTGAAAAGGAACCCTATTGTTTTCGCTACGCTGTCCGTCTATCCGTCACACGGTATTTTCTCAGGAACCGTAAGAGCTACGGACCTGAAATTTGAACAGATTATGTAGAACCTTGGCCGCTACAACAACAAGTGCATGAGAGTTAAAAATTAAAGGGTGTTCCAAAACGCGGAACGAAAAATGTTAAAATCCCATGTAATATACCTACAATTGTATGAACATATGTATATTGAAACTTGAAATTTGTAAAATTAGTGTATTTTTATACAGACTACAACAATTAACACTAAAATTTAAAAAAATTTAAATTAAAGGGTGGTCCATCAGTTAATGCAATTTTGACTATGTAATTTTGACAACTTGCTATATCTTGGAAACCGTAATAGGCAAACACTTGAAATTTTCAAAACCGGTAAAACTAAAAAATCCGAAAATTATAAAATCGCCAAACTAAAAAAAAAGTCGCCAAAAATTTAAAAAAAATCGCCAAAATAAAAAAGATTTCTAACACTAAAATAAATCACCAAATTCGAAAAATCGCACAAATGAAAAAAATCGCCAAAATGAAAAAAAACCCCAAAAATCGAAAAAGGCTCCAAAACCAAAAAAATTGTTTATATGAAAAAAAAAATAACACTAAAATTTAAAAAAATTTAAATTAAAGGGTGGTACATCAGTTAATGCAATTTTGACTATCTAATTTTGACAACTTGCTATATCTTGGAAACCGTAAGAGGCAAACACTTG
Source organism: Tachina grossa (assembly GCA_949987645.1). Classification (NCBI taxonomy): domain Eukaryota; kingdom Metazoa; phylum Arthropoda; class Insecta; order Diptera; family Tachinidae; genus Tachina; species Tachina grossa. Next base: position 85,558,571 of record OX465276.1, on the reverse strand, counting down.
AAATTTTCAAAAGCGGTAAAACTAAAAAATCCGAAAATTATGAAATCGCCAAAATAAAAGATTTCTAACACTAAAATAAATCGCCAAATTCGAAAAATCGCACAAATGAAAAAAATCGCCAAAAAAACGCCAAAAATCGAAAAAGGCGCCAAAAACAAAATAATTTTTTATATGAAAAAAAATCGCCAAAATTAAAAAAACCCGCCAAATTGAAAAAACGCCAAAAACCGAAAAAAATCGCCAAAACGCGAAAAAGGCGCCAAAACTAAAAAAATCGCCCAAATGAAAAAAACGCCAAAATAAAAAAAATCTCCAAAATGAAAAAAAAATCGCCAAATTGAAAAAACGCCAAAAACCAAAAAAATGCCAAAACTATATATTATATAGCTGAAGTTTGTATTAAATTACATATCTAGTGTTCGTACGGAACCCTTCGTGCGGGAGTCAGAGTCGCACTTTACTGCGACAACTGGAATAAGGATAATTAAAACATGATAATAGGACCTTTCACAGAAAAAAATTTTCCTATACTAAATAATTAATTAAAAAAACAACCAAAAATCAATTAAAAATTTAATTGATTGAATTAAAATGTTGTTTAAAAATTTTATTTAATTAAACGTTTAATTGACTCAATAAAAAATTTAATTGATTCTTGGTCTTTTTAAATTAAACGTGTTTATTGTAGACATTTTTTTTTGTATTTTGACTACCGTTTGAATCCCCCAATTATTTCCTGCAAATGTTGTGTTGTACTAATACATCCCATTGCACAGAGTGTTTTCTGTAATTTGATTGAGGTTGTTTGCATAAGTTAGAAACTTTTTTTCTAAACAGCTCTAATGATACTACAGTTACAAACTATACCCAATAAAAAAAAAAGAAAGTTTATTTTTATGTATGTATGTGTTTACATAAAATCTGTATATCAAACATTAAAATATTATAATGCTGAGCAAACAAACCTTAAAAAATCATCATATTACATTTCAATGTGACTTACATAGATTGTGAAATTTATTGCAATATTATTATTATTTTTTTTAACTTGCCAAATAAATATATCATTATATAAAAAGCAAAATGAATCATATAATTTATTTAACCTACATACGGTTTTTGTTTATAAGTTTTAAAGTTCTTTGCTTTTTATTTGTCATATTGAATTTTAGCGGAAATATTTAAAGGCTTTCTATATACATATTTCGTACGGGTGCTAATCATTTTCTTTGTCATATGAAATGTCTATAGAAAAAAGACCTTCATTATTGTTTGGTTTCCATGTAATTGAAACTTTATCAGCAAAATTAGATAAACATCTGCTTGAAATTATACATACTCGTACATATGTACATATATGAATGTATTTTTAGTTTACCACTACTACTCAATGCGATAGTCAGTAAGTAATATTTTACCTTTATGAATAATACATTCATACGAGGGTTGACTTTTAAGTGATGTGCATATAACAAAAACTAATGCTGATAAAACTTTTTTCATTTATTTTGTCGTAATTTTTAAAATGTGTGCAATGTAGTCCACATGATATTTTTTTTTGTGTGCAGCACAATGCCACACAATGCCACGCTTAAATCTTATGCGGAGTACACACTATGACATTTTGTGGCATCACAGTAGTGTGTACTAGTGGCAATATTTGTCATTTATTTATTTATATATTTCGTTGTGTTGCATTGCTTTCCATATAAAAAACATAATATGAACGGCGTTGCACACATTTTGAAAATAACCCAACAATATGCAACACAAAAAATACCAGATGTGTACGTAGGAAAATTTCATATTAAAATCTACTGAAACAAAGTTAATTTAAAATTTTTCGGCAATGATTTGCTTCATATGCATTTCATGTTAATTCAACATGAATTTTTCCTTTTGAAGTAACTTTATTTCAAGTTGATTTAACATTCCAGTACTCTTAAAATTAAAATGAAGAATCATGTTGAATCCAAGTTACTTCAAGTTGAAATAACATGAATTTGAAAGTGAAATAATACGAAGATCCCTGCTGAATCAAAGTTATTATTATTAATTTTATTTAATTTACTAATTTATTTTATTAATTATTTAGCTTGCGTTGTTGTATGGATTAGGATGTTTGGCTTTCCCGGCCAAGATTTGAACTCGAAATTTCCACTGTAGCCACAATAAATATTCTTTAGAATATTTACCATCATGAATTAAATTTTAATTCAACATGATTTAATTGATCATTTAATATAAAATTTATTTGAAATAGTAAAAAAAATCCAAACTGCGAAGATACGAATGGGATCGCGTTTTTGAAACTAACAAAAATCAAATCACTCCATTTCGTTTTTTTTAGCATGCGACAAAATTTCGACAATTAATTTTAGCACATCTACCGCAGTTAAAACATAAATATTTTTTGGCTTCTTTTTTTTGCATTTCCTCATATGAAAATTTAAATGTTTGGGGCAAATAGCCTTTAGAGACCTGCGTAAACAGTATTTAAATGTAAATACGTCATGATTTTTAAATGTATTCACCTCGCATGTATTATACTAAACCAATAATAGATGCTGTCGTACTACAAGCGAAACACGATGGATGTATTGATGTCAGGGAACGAAGCCGGTACTGATTTGTCGGCGGCGGCGGCTGACCAAAAATATCATCGGCGGCGGCTAAAAGTCGACTTGCGCCGAAGAAATCTCGGCGGCGGCGGCTAAAAAATAAAACCGTCGGCGACTAGTACAAATCGGCTGAGAGTCGGCTAATGTCAACAATTTGTATAAGCAAACCACTACCACAGAATAGTCTATGCGATCACCTCATATTGTAATTCAAAATAAAGGTATTTTTTTTTTTTACAGAAAAGAGATATTTTAAGTAAAAATATATATAACACTAACATGCTACTGTTATAATTAGGCAATTCATGATAGGTCTAGGGTTTTAAGAATTATTTTGACGTTTTTCGTGAAACTCCATGTAAAAAATCGTTAACAAAAATTTTTTTATGAATCTGTACGTGGAAGATAAGCTACACCAAGCCACATTTTTTTTCAAAATACTTTTTTTTAATATTGTTGTTATCAGCATTTTTTCCTTTATCGATAGCTGAAATCCAGTAAGTCCTGTGTTTCAAGGGACATTAGTACTGATCAAAACTATCTGGAAGGTAAAGAACACGAAGTCCATCTTAAAAAGTAACGGTAATATTATATTACGTAATTTTATTATCGAAATATTAGATATAAAACAATATTAGATCTATATAAAATATTTGGGGTAAGTCAAACTGTTAATCCTACCGAGATTGAACCATTAAGGGCCATTATTACAACTTAAAGATAGTTAAAAGTAGGATTTTATCGGACGTATAAAAACTTTATCATTTGCCAAATTTTGCTTTAACCTAAAGTGAGCGATAAATTACTGGCAAGTTTATCCTACCTGGTAAATTAAATCCAATTTGCAATAATGGAAACATTTTTATACGTCCGATAAAATCCTATTTTTAGCTAACTTTAGGTTGCAATAATGGCCCTAAGAGGTCCAGCCACTTGCAATATAATTTAGCAATTTTTCGTATTGTACATTAATGTCGCCAAGGTGGCACAATATATTGGCAAATATCAAAAGACTTGATTTATAACATATGCATCAATATTGTATAATGAATGGGCTGCTTTAGCCATTTTCAAAATGTTTTAGCAGTCTGCTGCAAAATTTTCAAGATGTGACTTGGTGACCAAATATAAATAATAAAAAGTAAATTTCATCCGAATCATTAAAATTTTCCAAAATATACATTTCATTTAATTTTTATTTAAATTAAACCGCAAATAATTGGTGAATAAAAAATGGCAAAATGTATTATAAAATAGTTAATAGAGTTTTATATACACACACCTAGTTATCAGATGTGGCGTGATATCGCCACATCTGGCAGCCCTCCTTCATTTTTCAATGGTGAAGCTACCAAATGCTTTATTTTTCAGTGATATCAAATTCTTTATGATAAAAATCACTATTTTTCAAAGCACAATTAGTTAGTTATCATTACTGACAGAAGCTAACACATAACTTGGAAACAAAAAAAAATAAAAAATTCTGATTAACAGAACGGCTAAGTCGAAGCCGAAAATGAGCCGCATAAGTCGGCGGCGGCTGAGGGTCTTTGAAAATTGCCGGCGGCGGCTGTTAGCCGACTCACAGCCGATCGGCCTCGTTCCCTGATTGGTGTACGTGTATATCAGAGTTAACAAGCGATGTTGCCAAGACAGCTTGTTTGTAACAAACACTCAAAAGAAGTACTGTTGATTAGTGAATGCTTGTTATTTTTCATATTGTACGTTTGAGTGTGTGTGTGTAATATGTAGATGGTAAGCTATTATGTGATTAACCGCATACAACTAATGTTAATGCATCCCTGTCGGAGAGTGTGTGGTTGACTACAAAAATATTTAGCTTATAGTTAACTTTTCTTAGACTTACTAAAAGCTAGCTGCAATGTCATCCAGAACAAACCCAAAATTAATCCTAAAGTTGAGTACGTAATCGAATTTGGTGAGAGCCAACAAATTTATTCTCAGCTACTTCAAAACTCATTTCAGTTTCGGCAGCTTAGCCGAGTGGGAGCGCGTTGAGTACACAACGTGTGATGTTACATGTTTGACCCCCAGAAATTTTTTTTAATTTACTGACTACCAGGTGATTTAAAAAAGTCAACTTTAAGTTAGCTTAAAGTAGTGCATAGTGAGACAATTGACTACCGCCTAGGACATCGCAATGTTAAAATAGTCAGTTGATTACATTTCAAAGTAATCCAAGTAAAGTCAGTACTAGTTGCGAAATAGTTAGCTTAAAGTTAGTTTAAAGTTAGCCAAATCTCCGATAGGGATGTGTGTGCCTTTGCATGTGTGCATAAAAATAAAAGATCATACACACATACATGCATAACGTTTGTACACGCGCTCATGCGTAGAAAGAAGCAAGTATCACAAATTCTTCCGTCACGAAGTGTTTTCTTCTTTACTCTTTACCTGTAATACTCAAACAAATTTCTTGCAAACAGTGTTGTTAACGTTTGCTTTATAAGATATCGCTGTAGTAAAGCATTTGAAAAATCCCTCATGTCTTGAAAGTTCTTATAAGATGTCTTGTGCAGGACACTAATAGCCTTGCGCAAGTGCAAATGCAAAACATTGTAGATTTTTTTGTGTGTTTTGTATTTGGATGGTTGGATGTATTTCGCAAACTAAACATCTGTAGGCTCATGTTCTTGAGCATTTCTTCATACGTTTGTGTTTTTATTAAAAGGATTTCAAAAAATTCTTGTCAATATGAAGTCTCGTATATTTGAACTTTTTCTTTCTTTCGTCCTTTGAATTTGAATTTATCGGCAGTCAACAGTAATATAAATCGCGTTCATCATTCGAAAATTTATTAGGGGGTCCTAATCAAGAATATAGGGCCATATAATTTCTCAAATGTTACCTATGAGTATGTTTTTTAACTTAAAAAAAATGTTGCACTTTTATTTCAGAATAAAATAAATAAATAAATTTTTAATTAACTTTTGGTTTTAGTTTCAAATAAAGTTTTTTATTGCAGGAATATTTTTTTCTGTGTATGTGTTCTTATTTTATTTTTTAACTTACAGTGTTGTCATGCCTCGAAAATGGTACCTCTAGACTAACAGGCTAGCACACATCCACTCGGCTACCATCATACATTCGAAAAACTATCGAGAGAAGTTCGAATTTCGAAGCTTTAACGAAAATTCGAATTTTTTTAGTTTTGCGAACAAATCTCGAACAATTTTGTTTCGAAATTTTTCCGCTTTAGTAAGCATTCGTTTATATCGAATCTGAGATCAAGTGGGTAGAGATATCCTTGGTTTTGTTTTGTCATGTCTACGCACTGCGAAAAACAAAAGAAAGGAACACGAAAGCAAACAATTCCTTCTATATATTTTCTAACCCTTATTTGTGCTTCTTAGTATCTAGGCACTAGTTTGCAATCAGACTCTAGAGTCTAGATTGAAAACGAAAAAAGTGGCAACAATTGCTTTGCAAATAACATTGTGATCAATATTCTCAACACTGACGGCAAAAATTTTAACTTGATTATAATGAATACGGACGAATGAATTCAATTCAATCAAAACAATTTATTAACTTGTTTTTTGTATTCTATAATGAAAAAACTATTGTAAATTATGGAAAGTTCTTACTGAGTCAAATAAAAAAATGAAAAATAATTTATCCTTATTGTACTTGTCAACATCGATACAAAACGAACTGTTTTAATTTGCTTACTTCAAATTGTTGTAATAAGTTGACGTTCTCTAAAACTATCAATGAGTGTATAAAAAAATTTAACGGCGATATTGTGTTGAAACGGCAACTTCGCCATTTTTGATAATCACCCTTATTCAGTTGTCGACATCGACGTCACTATGACACAATACTAAAAAAATTGCAGCTTGTTTACCCTCACTGAAAGGAAACCCTTCATTCAGACAATGAAATTCTTCATTGTATTAATGAAATGTTTCATTATCAGTCAGCTAATGAAGCCCTTCATTGGATCAATGAAGAATGATTCATTGTATTTATGAAGTTATTTTGGCGCCTATGTCATAAATAGAATGATACTATTTCATTAATTCAATGAAACTTTTTCATGAATATAATGTAGTTGTTTCACTGATATAATGAAGTTTTTACATGCAATAAATGAAGTTTATTCATTAATATAAAAAAAAACTTTCATATATATAATGAAATATAAGCAGTAAATAATGAAAATTTTCTATTAAAAACATGAAATTATATCCCTTCCAAACCACCTACTTAATAAAAGATATATAGATTTTTTTATTTTATTTAATATACAGAAATACATATGTACTTAATATATAAGCATATGTATGTATTTATTAACGTAAAACATTTACCCCCATATTCATAAAATTTGAATCGAATTTGAAATGTATTTTATTTCAAATTTTCCATACAAAATTTTCCTAAAATTAATTTCAAATTCATTTTATTTTTTTATAAATATGGGGGTTAAAATTTAAGGAACTCATCAATAGACTTCAACCCAAATAATGTTTAAGTAAGCCAAAAAACTTGCATGTTTATAGTAAAACTCTTAATATGTTGTTGAGAATCACAATACACAAACATAAATAAGTTTAAAAGAATCGAAAAAAAAAATTTAACAAAACAAGCATCTTTATAAGATGTTGGCACAACCTTTTTGTGTTTGTATAGAGGTGATTGACGTGAATAGATAAAAACGAAGAGAAAGACAGAGATATCTGCTATACAGTGAAGAATATTACATTGTATAAATGAAATGATTTCATTGTATTTATGACGACCATACTGCTTTGAAATTAAATGGTATTATAAAATAAAGAAATAGAAAATATTTTTTAACAAATAAACTTTTGGTTTATTTATGTTTGACAAACTGTATACAGTAAGTAGATAAAATTTGTCGAAATTACTTATATTTACCCCAAATTTGCTAAAGGGAAAATTCGTTTAAATAATGTAACGATTTTTATTAATACAATGAACTATGAAGAACACATGAAGAGCAGAGATAGAAAGATTTCATGCATACAATGAAATTGTTCATTGTATTAATGAAAAGTTTCATTAATATAATGCAGAACATTTAATGAAATCGTTTCATTCTCTGAATGAATGATTTTCCTTTCAGTGCTGTTTCGAGAAAAATTTTGTTCTACTGATAATCTATTTCCGTTCCCTAAGGTTCAGAAAATAGCATAAACCTGCCAACAGGAGTCAGTTCCTTTCGACAAAGGGTACACAAGCCTCAATTTTTTGGTATTGTGTTAAAGTGACGTCGATGACGATAACTGCAATAAGGGTGAATGACTTTAGTTTATTTGTAAGAAATAGTAAATAGCAATAGCCCAATTCACAGTCTTGTGCAAATGGTCTTGCATCGTAGCATGTGCAAAATGGTGTAGTATATTGATACTCACCACTAAGAATTGTTAAGTGGTTAGTATCAATATACTAACCATTTTGAACATGCTACCGATACAAGCTTATTTGCACAAGATTGTGAATTGGGCTTATAATAAAAAAATTGAAACTCAGTTTGAGAAATTAATGGAAGCGTGGAAAAAGAATCCTTCTCTTGCGGTGGGAATTCACAAAGGCACTGTAGCCAGTGAGTGATGGGAATCGGAAATCTTCATTTCGTGCCGAATCTGTTTCTAAATAGTGCCAAAATCACTTGAATAGTGCCAAACCACTTTTTATAAAAATAATTTAAGCGTTTGGCACTTGATGTTTATCTATACTATGGTTCTTGAATGATAATTTATTGTGTTAATAATGAGAAAATTTTATGAATATCACAAAAACCACGGCCCATGGCAAGTTTTATAAATTTGTAAATGTTAAAAATAATAATAATTGTTAGCTATTTTTTTAATCCAACAAACATTCTTTCGATATAGCAGAATTTGTACGGTTTTTTGTTTAACATTTTATATATATTGCTATTATAGCAAGACATATTGTTAGACTTCAAAAAGTCTGTACCATGTATTAAAAGGTGCTAAAGCTTCTCGTTGCACCCTATTTAACATTTTCCTTTTTTTTTTAATCAAATTTCGAACTGTTGTCAACATCGACGTTGCGTCAATACAATACCAATTTAAGCTTGTCTACTCGCTCTCGAAGAACAATTATTTGCTATTGACAGTATTTTTGTTCCGTCAGGTCTAGAAAATAGCGTAAGTTTGTCAATAGCAGTAAGTTATTTTCGACGACTTGTAGAAAAACCTCAATTTCTTAAGTATTGTATTGACGTGACGGTGACAAAGGGAATAAGGGTGCTTCTTTCCACACTTAATGAAGAGTGGAGAATAGAAGGAATACTTTGAACGATTCGATAATATTAATTAAAAATTGTTTTTTGAAACTATTTTTTACGTCTCCGATATTTTTCCAAAACTCACTTACACTTAAGCTTATGAACTTTTTTAAATCTGTATTCCCTTTTAATTTTTCAGCGTATTTTTGTTTCATTTGGATACATGGAACAATATTGTTGGTGTCTCCACTTAGAACATGTTCCGCTGCAAACTTTGCAACCAATTCATATAACAGTCCTTGAAGTTATGCTTAGTTTTCAAATATGACACAAAAGAAATGTTAAAAGACTTTATTCTATTTCTAAGTTTTTGATTATTACTAGTTCAATTCCTGCGCCGCAATAAATTTCTTCTCTTGAGAGATGGTGAAAATTTTTTGTTCAAAAAATATCGACATAAATGACGAGATGGACAAAGAAAAAGGACATGAAAATAAAAACATATTTCGCTTATATCACCAGTCAAACTATTTAATATGAATGAAGTTCTATCACTGCATTATGACTGAAAATTTGATAATAATTATAAAGGAATATTTGGAGAGTTTCCGTTATTCAAGGACTATATTTACAACAGCTCGACGAGACAACAAACGGTTAGTGGAATACATGAGAATTTCATGAACTTTAGAGTTGAAATATTTCTGAAAATTTATAAAATCATCCCTGCGACATGAGCTGTTGCCAATAAATTTATTTATGCCATTTAATAGATCGTGAATGTCTCTCAAAAAGTTTATTTTCCTCATCAGAACCAGTTGTCAGTCTCAAATCCTACTACGTTTTCAATATTTAAAAACGTTATTAATACAAGAAGAGTACTTACTATGGCAAGAAAAAAGTTTTAATTTTAAAGAACAAAAAGTGCCATAAAAGGAGCGAGAGTGCCACAGTGCCAGCCAACATCTAATAGTGCCAAAAATGGCACAATTGTGCCACATTTCCCATCACTGTTCCCAGTAAGGGAACAAAAGGAAGACATTGGCGCCATCAATAAGATCGATGGCAAAATATAAGGAATTATAACGCATTTTTAATATTAAAAGCCAACAAGTAAAAAGAAGCAACCCTCGTACATTTAACACTATGAATTTTAATTATTTCTTCTTTGCTTTTCATACTTGTTTTTGAAACGACCTAAATTTTCGTTTTGCTTAGATTTGTAGCAATATTTTAATATGATTTTGTTTGTATTATTCAGGGTTTTATTCGAGTTCTTTAAAATTTGTTATTATAAACACCTACATTGCTTATAAAATATAATAAATCAATGGACACAGAATGACAAATGAAAAAATATGTATGTATGTATGGTTTGATAAAACTTGCTCTTAAAAGTTTGTTTCCATAAATAAAATTTTGATTTGACTTGACTTTTAATACACCAGACAGTAGCGGTTGGAACACGATTTACGAAAAATATTTACTTCTTAAGCAATCAATTTAAAGATTTCTCAAGACGAAAGGGCAATTGATAAAAAACATGGAATTTTTAATATATTTCAAAAGCGAAAAGCAATTTTGTTTTATTAAACATTGTCATTCCCTTTTTCATTCTTTTAATAATAATTTTTGAGCCATTACATATCGTTACCTTAATATAGAAAGACCCTAGTTCATTATTTTTCTGAAATCGAGATTTTTTGAGTTTTTATATATATTTAATGTGATTCTATCAAAATATACAAAAAATTCGATTTAAAAAAATGAGTTAGGGCATTTCTATATTAAGGTAACGATATGTATATGTACATATATTCCAAGTCATTATAGATATATAAATCCATTTAATGTAACGATGTCGGTCTATAAAACTCATATAAAAAAATAATCTAATTTTAAACTTTTTTAAACGCACTAATAATCTCAAATTAATAAAGGTATTCACGTCAACTCTTGCAACTGTGCAAAAATGCATAATTGCACTTTCTGACGTTAGCAACCCATTTTGTTTAATTGTCTATAATGCAACACAATATGTGCATAGATATATTGTACTTGTATGTTTGTTTAAATGCTGAAACTAAGTGTTGAAACTTCGCTGATTAATTTTGTAATCAATTCACTAATAAAAATATCAATATTAATAATATTGGTATTATTTAACAAAATTCTAATAACTATTTGAGCTACAGGTCTTTTGAAAATAGCAACATTATGTATGTATTTGTTATCTGAAAATCGAATTTGAAGATTTCTTTATAATTAATTTCTAGCTAAGAATTTTTAAATATTTTTTTAATTGTATAATTTTTTAATTAATTTATTTGTATCGAAAATATCTTCAACGACTTGTTTTTTCATTTAAAAGAAAAACATTTAGTAATTTCTGCGTTGTAATTTGGTGTAAGGTTGATTTTATAAGTACTTTTTGTCCATTTTTTTTGGAATGGCAATGCCATAAAAAGTTGCACAACTTTGCAAAATTTACCCTGATAATCTTGCTCTTACTCAGACCCTGACAATTTTGCATCATTTGTGCAAAATAATTTTCTATGTGGTTGTTGTTATATTTTTTGAAAATTTTGCACTTTTGCTTTTCTGCAACAGTGCAACTTTTGACGTGAATACCTTTAATATTTTACTTATTAATTAAAATATTTTTTTTTATATTAAAAATACATTGAAATTGATTATTGAGGGGTTTAGCTGGATCCTATGCGCATTTCACTGTTGCTAATGCAGATCATCAGGGAACCTTTACCCAAAGCTTCTTAGAACAACTAGAGTTATTATATTATAAACTTTCATTTAAACAAATGAGAAGCTCAATAACAAATAACAAAGTTGAAACAAGAACTCAATGCGCTGATTTACACGGGCATAATTGTGCTGGCATAACATGCCAGTTTGTAGGTGAGAGAGGCAAAGAGAGTGGTTTTGCGGTTGGCATAACTTTTCAACCAGCTACAACCCCGCATTAGCAGCATAAAACCAATACACACACAACTTAAAAAACAACAAATCCCAGTTGTCCAAATCGTCCTAGACGACATTGTCTTCGACGATTCATGTACAACATGTCGTCTGTAGATTAAGTTTTCTAATCGACAATTTAAAAGAAATCGGCGTTCATGACTCTCTGAACGACAATGTCACACGTTTTCTCTTCAATAAAACTTTGTTGGGGACCATCTGAGCGACAGTGTCATACGTTTTGTCTTCAATAAAGCCTTGTCGAGGACAAATGGAGCGACAATGTCCCTCGTTGTGTCTTCAATAAAGCATTGTTGACGACAATATGAGCGACAATGTCCCTCGTTATGTCTTCAATAAAGCCTTGTTGATGACAATCTGAGCGACAGTGTCACACGTTTTGTCTTCAATAAAGCCTTGTTGAGGACAATCTGAGCGACAATGTCGCTCATCTGGCCTTGTGTGACCTCGCCGCCATTTGTATGAAAATTTCGTCAACGATTTGTATGGAGTTGTCTTTAATATGTCTTCTACGACTTACCATTGTCTTGTACCCGTCGTCAAAGATGTCTTAAAGACGTGGCCAACTGGGATGTTAAATAAATACTAAAAACGCTAACACACACAAAGCTGTGTATACGTATACATTTTGTGCCAGATGAATTAGTCTCGTGTAATTTCGAAAAGAAGAAAAATTGTGCGGCTTAAAAATTGTTCTCGTCTAAACTACCTCAATAATCAACATGTTTTTTATTTTCTTACTTTACCATTGCTACATTGGCTGACTTTTTTCAGCTTCAAATTGTAGTCGTAAGAGTATGTAAAAGAAAATAAATGTAAAAAACAACAACAGCTATTTAAGAATAGAGTGTTGCCACACAAGTATTTTTTTGACCGGGTGCAGTCAAGTTAATAATTAGTGTTTTTTTATGGCAATTGTTACAATTTAAGTTTAAAATTTTTTAAACGCACTAATAATCCCAAATTAATATTTTACTTATTAATTAAAATATTTTTTTTATATTAAAAATACATTGAAATTGATTATTGAGGGGTTTAGCTGTATCATATGCGCATTTCACTGTTGCTAATGCAGATCATCAGGGAACCTTTACCCAAAGCTTCTTAGAACAACTAGAGTTATTATATTATAAACTTTCATTTAAACAAATGAGAAGCTCCTCAATAACAAAAAACAAAGTTGAAACAAGAACTCAATAATCAACATGTTTTTTATTTTCTTACTTTACCATTGCTACATTGGCTGAGGAGCCAGCTAAACCCCTCAATAATCAATTTCAATGCATTTTTAATATAAAAAAAAATATTTTACTTAATAAGTAAAATATTAATTTGGGATTATTAGTGCGTTTAAAAAATTTTAAATTTAAATTGTAACAATTCCCATAAAAAAACACTAAAAAAATAATCTGTTGGAAAATTTAGTTGATCAGAAAATTGTCATTAAAATTATTTAAAAGAAAAAAATAATTCTACAATATTTTGCATTCAACCCATTCAATTAGAATTTATAATTAACCCGCATTTCGTTGTACATATTTAATTTAAAATTAATTTTCATTTTTCAAAAATAATTAACACATTAACTAGTAAACAAAAAGAAGAAATAAGTAACTTGAAGAAAAAACTACAACAAAGTGACAACAATTAACCACAATAAGCCTCCAAATTACTTAGGCGTAATATACATATGTATGATTATTACTTCACGAACAATTGTAGACTGATTTCAATTAATTTTGTAGTATGATTGGACATTGTGCTAAATAAAATTATGGTGGTAGAGCACAATCTGTCAACTATTTAATTTGTTTTACAAATTCAATAACTTACCACTATAGAATGTTCTCGATTACACCCCAATTTTCGAAAATGGAGTCTTCTTCTTGCTTTCAGATGGTGGGAATTTATTCTGTTTTGTGAACGAAAAATTGCTATTTATCAATGTGACTGAATTTTTCAAGCAATATATCGTCCATTTCAAAGTATCCGATATGCAAAATTCGTTTTTTAGATTCGTTATCTTGGTTCCCTAATTTATACGATATGACTTGTGTCAAAATGCTGAAATTCTCATGGACGATAGATAACTCAATAAAAAATATTTTAAGCCTGGCACTTTTAGGAATACTAACAATTATTGTATGTTTACCGTAAATGTTACCGAAAACACAGTAAATTGCTGGTAGATCGTTTTATCTGGCAACTATGGCACCAACATGTTCGTTTTTATTTTTAATTTTTGGATATCTATCTCTCTCCCTCTGCTCTTAAGGAAGTTACAGCGTTACCGATTTTTGTGCTAGATATTATCCAAAAATGTAACAACAAATTTTTTCTTAGACTATTTTTGGATCATAGAATGTTTGTGCTATTGCGCCTCAACATTATTTCACATACAAAGAAATTTTTCAATCAAACGTTTTCATTTCGTTTAAACAGTATTACACTCCATAAATATACGACCAAAGATTATTTTGTTTGGCAATACTTGGCTTTTCTATGTTTCAAAAAAAGTTATAGCAAATGATTGAAAAAATGGCGTTTGTCGTTTCCGAAATTTTTCGTTCTGTGGCATTGCTTTCCATATAAAAAACCATAATGCGACAAAACAAGAAATGTCAGATATACATACACTCGGCATTAAGCATTGAATTGATATTTCTTAATATTTATGATTTGATCATGCTAAAGTTCGTATCGCTTTGTAAGCAAATTTTACATGTTATAATTATTAATGGACAAATAACAACAAAGTTAGTTGTAAATATTCTGACAAACACATAGTTGAACGGAACAGCTAGCCGTTTTCGAAGGCCACTAAACCTTCATCATCAACGTTCTTTTGTGTTTGATCCACTGTGTTTGGTGTCAGTTGATGTATATTTCTACTTTATATACTCAACCAGTGATGGGAATTGGAAATCTTGATTTCGTGCCAAATCTGCTTTTAAATAGTGCCAAAATCACTTGAATAGTGCCAAACCTCTTTTTTATATAATTTTAATTTTGTCACTTGATGTTCATTTAATCTATGGTTCTTGAATGATAATTTATTGTGTTTATAACTAGAAAAATTTACGACTATCACAAAAAACACAGTCTAAAATTTGTTTTATATACACATTAATACATATCGAGCCCTATTTTCGATTTATGGTTAATATCCTGTCGAGTTGTACACATTCGTGTACGTTAAAAATAATAATAATCGTTAGCTATTTATTTTAATCAAACAAAGATTCTGTCGATATAGTATAATTTGCATTGCCTTTATGGTTCATCATTTTATATGTATGTATTACGATTATAACAAGATATATTATTAGACTTCAAAAATCTTTGCCATGTATGATAAAGTTTATAATTGCAGTCCATTTAACATTTTACTTTTCATCAAATTTTGAACTAAAAATATACTTTCCACGCTTGATGAAGAAAAGAGAATAAAAAGAATACTTTGAACGATTCGATGTATATTACTTAAAAATTGTTCATTTAAACTTTTATTTACGTCTCCATGTCTTTCAGAAACTCACTCACACTTAAGGTCTTGAATTTTTTAAATCTTCAAAGTCTAATATGGATTTGTATTCACTTTTAATTTTTTCGCGTATTTTATTTCGTTTAGATGCATTTTTTATTAAAAGGAGCAGTATTATTTGTGTCTCCACTTAGAACATATTCTGATGCACACTTTGGAAAGCAATTCAAATAATAGTCCTTGAAGTTATATTTCGTTTTCAAATATGACACAAAAGAAACATAAGAAGACTTTAATTCTACAACTTTATGCTGGGAAAATAAGTTTTTGATTATTTATAGTTTAATTTCAGTGCTGCAATAATTTTCTTCCGTGGGAAGATGGTAAGAATTCCAATCCATATTGTTAACATGAAGATCATCAATATCTTTCTTGTTCACAAAACTTCGAAATAAATGACGAAATAAAAAAGCCCGACATTTTTAGATTGTATTTCCATAATTTACTATTTCAAGGACATAGAGTCTAAACACAATGTTTGCGGTGCGGTGCGATTTCTCGTTGCGGGAGAAAAAAATAAACATAATACAACGGAAGACGGCGACGGCAATACTAGTCATTGTTTGTTTAAATTTTTATTACTTTTTTTGTGCATACATTTTTATGAAAAATTTACTCTTTCTGTTAAATATTTTGTAATGGCAGTAACTAAAAACAAAAAATTATTAAAATTTTATACATTCGCAGATATATCTAATAAATTTTTTAAGCTTTTATATTTTATGACAAACATTTTTGAACTTCAAAATCATGTTTTTTGTTGTGAACATCGCCAATAATAATTATTCAAAAACTATGGCAACATCAGAAAGAGAAAGAGAGTAAAAAATTGAGAGAATAAGAAAGTCCGCAATGAAAATAAAATAGATTTTAAATTTATGCCGTTCCGCACTGCGGGTTTTGACTTCAAAATCGTATGAAAAACCGCACCGCAATGAATTCTCGTTACATTGTGTTCAGACTCATAAGCTAAAAATAAAAAAAATACATTTGCATAATTTGGCCTAAAGAGCGACACGAACTTTAGCCTGTTCAAATCATAAATATAGAAACAAACGAAGTTCGAAAAATAATAATTAAATTAACTAAAAATACATTTTGCTTATATTATCCGTTAAGCTATTTAATATGAATATAGTTTTATCATTGCGTTATGACTGAAAATTGTATAATGTGAAGAAATATTTCAAGGGCTTCCGCTGTTCACAGACTCTATCTGCAAACACTTGACGAGACAACCAACGGTTTGGGGAATACTTAAGAACTTCATAAATTTCAGAGTTGAAATATTTCTAAAAATTTATAAAATCATCTCTATGCCATGAGCTGTTAAAATTAAAGTATACATATATTAAATTTAATAGATCGTCAATGTCTCTGGGCAACCCGTTACTTTTAACTATCAGAACCGAACTGTTGTCAGCCTCAAATCCTCCTAAGTTTTCATTACTTAAAAATGTAAAAAGTACAAGACGAGTATTTATTATTTCAATAAGAACATTTTCCATATTTAGTGGACAAAAAGTGCCAGAAAAGGAGCGAGAGTGCCAGAGTGCCAGACATCATCCAATAGTGCCAAAAATGGCACAGTTGTGCCACTTTTCCCATCACTGTACTAAACCATTATTGCAAATGGCATATGTGAATTGTTTTGATTCATCATATTACAATTTGCTTAAAGCTTATTTTTTTCTAATGAAAGCTCAATTTTACCATCTCCAATTTAACAACAGTCTTGCGCCATTGTCGTTTGTTCTTTACTAATTATGCACATGTTAGTTAATTTATATATTTATTATATTTATTTAATTTTTGCCACAGGCCCATGGCTATAAATTTTAGTTAATTTTATTTATTTTTGTTCGAACTTCATTTGTTTCTATATATATATATATATATATATATATATATATATATGATTTGATAAGGCTAATTCAATTAGAGGGTTTTTATTCTTTAACAGCCCAAGTAGAATTAATTGAAGATGCTTTAAAAAAAAATTTGTGCTCTGAAAGGCAGATTAAGTGAAGAAGTTATGAAGAAAATTATTAATTAGATTAAAAAAATGCATCAATGTTTCATAGTTCTAACAACGAAAATTTTGGAACTGAATATTCCACCAATGAACTAGCAGCATTTAAATAGAAACCAATAACTTTTGGTGACGTGAAACGTTAATTTTATTTTTCAAAAAAAAAAAAAAAAAACCGTCAAAAACTTACCTTTTTGAAAATTAACAAAAACACTTACACAGAAAAAATATTGCTGCAATAAACAACTTTAATTGAAAATAAATCCAAAAATCAATTAAAAATGTATTTAAGTCTATTAAGCTATTGTTTAAAAATTTAATTAATTACAAACTTTAATTGACTCAATTACATTTTTAATTGATTTGTGGTTTTATTTTCGATTAAAGTTGCTTATTGCAGGAATATTTTTTTTCTGTGTATATATTTACGTAAATATAAAATTGATTTAACCTTACTTTGTATTTTAAATGTTTGCTAAAAAGGCTTTGAAGCTGAGGTTTTTATATTTTTTAAGTTTTTACTGACAAAATTTTTGCTAAGAAATAAATGAAGCTTTTAATTTTATTAAATGTTCAAAAAAAGGTAATAAATGCATATTTCATTAGTTTTAAATACTTATTTTTTTTTTTTTTAATGTATATTTTATGTACATAAAACGCAATTTTAAATGCATGAAAATCCTATCCCTAATTATTAATATTAGTAAAAAGTTGTCACGCGTGAGATGACGTGAACTTCAGTGATAATTTTTTTCTTGGTGTGATTAAGGGCGTGCAGAGGGAGGAAGGCTTTCGTAGTTTGATTTATTAAAATTAATATCAATCGGACCTGCCATTTGGCTGCAATAAATTATAGCCACAAAATGGGTAAAATTTCCTGTATTTCCATATTCCCAATAAGCAATTTTGCTTGAAATCAAGTGTAAAACAAACAAGTGTTATTCAAGCCACACAATCAATTGTCAAGGGTGGAATTATGCTTGATTCACACTTTAATTGAAGGGCTTATTGCAAAAACTCGATAAGCCACAAAATGAAAATACTGAGAAAATCGCCTTTGAAGTTTAAAATAAATGCAGAAAATAGGGATTTGATGAAATCATGATACAGATACTTTTATTTAGTGCTTAAGGAACACTACTATCACATACCCGTCGCTGTACACCAAGAAATCTTCGGAAATTGCTAAAATCGCAAAAAGTTGTGGCTTATCCAGTTATTGCATGAAATTTATTCATATTTTTTTTTTTTTTAATATCAAAAGTTTTGTTATTTTGGTTGAAATAAAGTGGCATATAGTGTTTTTGCAGTTTAAAATTTATTATTTTTTCTATTTATTACATCAAATAATTTCTATAAGTTGTAATACTGACTTTGTAATTGCTGTGGCTTATCGAGTTTTTGGGACAAATAATTCTGAATAAAATCAAAATGTAAAAAGTGACACTTGCGGCTAAGGCGGAATTAAGAGCACGTTCCGATGCTGTAAAGTAATTGAATGAACTGATAAAACCACTTTCTGAAATCGTGTGGCTTATCGTGTTTTTACAGTAAGCCCTTCAATTCAATAGCATTCTCCAGTGAAAAGGAAACTTGAACTCAATGCGAACAATTCAGTTGTAGTACAGTTTAATTCAAGCCTTGAATTATACTGTAATTCAACCTTGTATTACAATTGAATTCAAGTGTATTTCAAGCTGCAAAAACAAGGCTTTCAAAATGTAAAGCAAAATGCAATTCCTTTGTTTTCTAATAATTATTTTCTGCACATCTGCCTTCGCTATTGTTTTCACGTTTTATTCACCTTTGTTTTCCAAATTAACTTTTATTTATTTGTTTTTGATATATTCACCACAATTTCAGTTTTAATAATAAAGAAATTACATATTTGACAAGGTTTGAGCATATATTTATGTATGTTGTTTGATTTTTTATTTAAAAATATTTTCAAACTTGAAAATTACTTGAAAAAATGCTTGAATTCTACTTTGTTTTTAATTTTTTGAGTGCTTATTGGGTTATACTCCAATTTACCTAAACATGATAAATAGCTCTTCGTACCTTTCGAAGGGCGTGAAGAAGTTAGAACATTAATTGATTAAATACATCTTAGTTTTGTTGCGATCTATTATCCGGAAAGGGGTGTTAAAAATGGGGAAAAATTTATTACGTGATATTTGAACAGTCCCTAATTCTACCGTTATCGATTTACTCTCGCAACAAAAAAGAAAAAAAGCGAAATAATATTATAATAATGTTATCAAGAAGAGCAAATGAATTGTAGACATTTTAAAGGCGAGCAAAATAAATTCAATTCCCATGTCATTTTTATTATAAATTTTATATTTGCATTTATTAATATACTTAAGCACACGAAAAAAAAAATCAACTGATTATGCAGTTTTTCTTTAATTTCCCTTTTTATAATTTATTTTTATTTATTTATTTTTGTTTTTGTAAAATTTTGTTTAAGTTGCATATTTTTTTGCTTCGCATTGTTTACACTGAAGTAAGTCAATTGCAAATTTTAATAATATATTTTACAATTGAATACATACATACTACAAATAACACATATTTTTGTGTACATAAATAGAGCACAATCAGTTAATAAATTTGTTTCAAAAAAAAAAAAGAAGAAATTGCATGCCAGTTGGAAATTTTATATCAACACTGTGAGAATTGCATCAGACTTATTTATTTACATATATACATACACAACATTCCTCTGACCTGAATTTTTTGCTATCGCAATTTCAATGTCATCATGATAAAATAATGTGGAAACTCTATAGTAACCCGAAAACCTGAGGGTGGCATTGGCTGAACTAGTTAGCACGTTGACTACAAAACCGAAGGTGCTGAGTTCGAGTTCGGCCTCCGACAGTCATTAAATAGCAACACTATGCATTTTTCTAATGTGCATTAGTGTCCATTTGTATCAGTAGTTGTAGGAAAGTTCAAGTGATGAAGGCATAGACACTGGTCACTGGACTACACTGGCTTCAGCGGCTACTAATCCTAATGTAACATCAGAGCGCCCTCCTTCCTCGGTATTGTGTAGCAAAATCATCGGCAAAGTAAAATGACCAAATAAAATGGCTACTAAACTCAGCTTCAAAAATTTAATGCGCCTAATTAACACTAGAGGCGCTGCAGCACTGCATTATTAAGAAAGGTGCAAAAAAGCAGAATTGTAAAAGAATGAAGTTTTACTCTATCTCTTCCATCACCACCTGTCTTCTCTAGCATTATCTCTGTTGTAAAGAAGGTATGCCTGAGTGTTACTTCTCTTAAAAAAATAATTCTTTCTGCCAAAAAAAGCCGACTTCAATGTAAAGATCTGATAGAAGAAGTACGTGAAATAGAAAATTAAATTTTAATGGGCGTACCTCCGCCCATTTTTTAAATGCAAGATTGTGTGTTTTTCAGAGGTCAGGGTGCGTGTTAAGTCTTGTAAAAATCGGTTAAGTAGAACCACTTAAAATAAAATATTAAATTTTAAAGGGCGTGACTGCGCCCATTATTTAAATAAAGGATTATGTCCATCCAGAGCTCAAGGTGTGTGGTAAGTTAATTAAAACTCAGTTAAGTAGAACCGTGTGAAATATTATAATAAAGGGGCGTAAACTCGGCCCATGTTTTCAACTTTAAAATTGTGTAATTACAAGAACCAAAGTTGTTTTATAGGTTTCGCAGCAATCAAATAAGTAGAATATCATAAAATTAAATAAAAAATTGTGGGCGTGTCCCCGCCCCTTTGTTACAATGAGACCAATGGGAAGCTATAGGATCTCAGATAATAAAGAATTTTTACAATCGGTCTGAAATGTACCTACCGAGTTAAAAAAGTAACACCCCCCAGCCCCTAACAAAAATAGAGTCAAATTGTTAACCTCCTCCTTTTTTTTTTGTAAGTCGGTTAAAAACTTCACTTTTGCAATTAAATCTTTCGACGTTTTTGACACTCCATTTCCCATTGGGTTCATTTTAATCAAAATGTATTGATTTGCATGTACAAAATCGTTCCTTGAGCTGATGTTTGCGATTCCAGGAAAAAAAACTTAACCTAGACCCATATGATTTTTTTTTTAATATCAGACGACCGATTAAGATTGAAACTTGAAACAATTCAAGGGCGACTTTGTAAATCTTATCGTGGTTGGCATATTTCGACATCGACTAAGACATTTTGGTACGAAAATAAAACAAAAACGTTCTTTAATCTATATTACAATTAAATTGTTACATAATTTGTGAAGATGTATAATATTTTTTTTCAATTTAAGAAGTGCTTTTAAAAAGTTATGCTTCCATTTTAAATAATTTTAAAAACAAGTTGAAAAATTTTAACTCGTCATTTAATTGTCTGTCTTTCCTACTGACGTAACACAGAGAAAAGTATTCACCAATTAATATTTTCAATTGAAAGTTTAATTGATTCAATTAATTTGAGTGGAAAAACTTAATTGATGTTATCAAATTGTTTATAGGTGAAAATTTAATTAATTTTTTAGTTTATATTACAAATAATTTAATTAATATTACAAAAACATTCAAATTACTTTTTTGTGTGAAGAAACATTCTTATAAGAAGAATATTAAAGTTTTATGTCATTCTGTTCTGTTCTGTTTCTCTTTTCCTAATCGCCATAATAAAACAGCCAGAAATTTTTGTAAAAAGTAATTATCTACATACATATACATATGTATGTATGTATCTGCAATTGCTTTCATTATCTAAATATTTATTTAATAATGATGCAATTCGTTAAGTTAGTTTTCTTTCTTTTTCCTGTTTAAGTGTGTTGTAATAAATTTTATCTCGTTTCTTCTAAAACTATTAAACAAATTTCATTGAAATTGTTCTAAATTTCGTGTGGAAATGTAATTGAAATATTTTCGTAAGCTTTGTTGAACAACAAAAACAAAAACGAAAACATCTTCAGAATTTGGAAATGGGGAAAGATGCTGTCTGCTCAGTGGGGTGTTTCAATTATTTATTTTTCAATTGCATGCAACGAAAGTGGCAAAAATTTATTTTAATTTGCTTAAAACATATTTAATTTACTGTTTGCTGTTTTATTTTATTTATTCCTCTACAAAAAGCTATTTGCTCAATAGCGTTTGTTAAAAATTTGTTAATTAACCTAAAAGATTAATATAAAAAAAAGACAAGCAAATTGATCTGCTCCAAAAAAAATTATACCAAATTCCAAGTTGTCTAAGAAACAAAAATAAAATCAGAGAATAAGTAAAACTACCTACAAAAACGTTGTATATGACAACATGCTGATGCTGATGCTAATGATGATGATTACGATGACGATGATGTTTATAAATGAAAAATGGTGCAGAATGCTGCCGTGAGTTAATTTTGGTCGTGTGTTCTTGGCCCCTACAGCCTGAAATCCAATTTTATTTTAAATTAAGAATTTTTGATTTTTATTCCGATGTGTGTTGTCGTGTTTCTTTCCGAAGGTGTTGACACTTTTAAAATCGCACGATATGTTAACCCACAACTTCCGAAATATAAAAATATATACATAGATTGTGCGGTTTTCCGTAGTAACAATTTAATTAACCGACAAGAGGAGGTTAACAATTCTTTTTTTTTGTCTGAGAGGGTATAGCTTCCCATTGGTCCAATTGTAAAAAAGTGGGTGGGGGGGGGGGGGCACGCGCACAATTTTTTTTATTACGAACTTTAGCCTGATCGACTCATAAATATAATGAATTCAGTGAAGTGCGACTTTGACCCGCACGCGAAGGGTTGCGTACGGACACTAGATATGTAATTCAATACTAAATTTAGCCTTTATAAAATATACTTTTGGCATTTTTTTCGTTTTTGGTTTTTTCGGTTTTGAACCTTTTTAAGTTTTGGCGCTTTTTTAGCTTTGGCACTTTTTTTCTCGTTTTGGCGATTTTTTTCATGCAGGCGATTTTTTTTTAGTGTTGACGCCTTTTTCGCCTTTTGGCGGTTTTCTTCGCTTTTTGGCGTTTTTTCTTTTTGGGGTTTTTTTCATTTAAGCGATTTTTTCGGTTTTGCCGATTTATTTTAGTGTTAGAATTTTTTTTAACTTGGGCGATTTTTTTCGTTTTAGCGATTTTTTTTGGTTTTTGGCGATTTTTTTTTGGTTTGGCGATTTCATAATTTTCGGATTTTTTAGTTTTACCGTTCTTGGAAAATTTTCAGAGTTTGGTTCTTACGGATTCCAAGATACAGCAAGTTGTCAAAAATTACATAGTCAAAATTGCATTAATTGATAGAACACCCTTTAATTTAAATATTTTTAACTTTTAGTGTTAATTGTTGTAGTCTGTATAAAAATACACTAACTTTACAAATTTCAAGTGTACTAATGTACATACAATTGTATGTATATTACATGGGATATAAACATTTTCCTTTTTGGTTATGTTTTCTAACCAATTTGTTGTTTTTATTTTTTATGTTATTTTTTCGGGCTATTTGTGGTCAACTATTTTTCTCCATATAGGAAATTTTTCTTTGCTCGTCTTGGAACACCCTTTAATTTTTAACTCTCATGTACTTGTTGTTGTAGCGGCCAAGGTTCTACATACTCTGTCCAAATTTCAGGTCCGTAGCTCTTACGGTTCCTGAGAAAATAGCGTGTGACGGACAGACGGACAGCGTAGCGAAAACAATAGGGTTCCTTTTCACCTTTGGTGTACGGAACCCTAAAAACAAATGAAGTTCGAATAATAATAATTAAAATTAAGTAAATATATTCTACTTATTTGATTGCTGCGAAACCTATAAAACACCTTTGGTTCTTGTAATTACACAATATGAAAGTTGAAAAAATGGACGGAGCTACGCCCATTAAAAATTATGATAATATTTCACGCGGATATACTTAACCGATTTTTGTGAAACTTACAACACACCTTCATCTCTAAAATAGACACAATCCTTTATTTAAAAAAATGGGTGGAGTCACGCCCATTAAAATTTATTATATTAATTTGAGTGGTTTTACTTTACTGATTTTTACAAGACTTAAGGTACCAACAGACGACATGTTTTTTACGTGTGTTTTTTAAGTTTTCGATTCGTATGTTTTTCTTTATGCTTGTCAATATTGGTTAATTTACATAAGGTTTATAATTTTTGGTCACAAACGTACATGTAGTATCACTTCTTCTTTTTCAGTACATAAATATCCACGTAGTTTGTTTTATAAATGGCTTGCAGCCGTCGAAATATTTTTGGTTCCGTCGCTGTAGTACTGGCGACGCAAATTTGCTTTTTTAATTTTTTCTTTTTTAAACAAGACGTTGAGGTTGTATCTAAAAATCTATAAATTTTTGGACTTATTTTAATAAAACGACAACGTTAAATTAAAAAAAATATATAATTAATTTGTCTTGCAAAATACTTCATTCAGACGGCTAATGATAGTGCACATAATCAACCGCCGACGAATTTGTTCGCATGACATAGACATTTGGAGCTGTATGTTTAACATAAGAAAATAGAGCACGCTCTATTTCAAATAATGTCTTATGTTTTTTGTCATGTTTTTTACACAAGCAATGTTTTAAAGGAGGTAACACACGACGTGTTTCCGTTTACATATGTAAATTTTGGCAAATACAATGTAAAAAACATGTCGTCTGTTGGTACCTTTAACAGGCACCCTGAGCTCTGAAAAACACACAATCTTGCAGAGGCACTCCCATTAAAATTTGATTTTATATTTCACGTACTTCTTATCTTGTTCTATCAGATCTTTGCATTGAAGTCGGTTTTTATTTGGCAGAAAGAATTATTTATTAATTTTTTTATATATACAATCGTGATTTGAATATGCCACTAGTGATTCAAGAAATTGCAAAATACCCAGGCAAATATTTAACACAACTCGAATCACATCCTAATCCGCTTGCTCGTAATATTTTGAACTTTACTGGACACATCCGCCTAAAAAAGAGGGACACAAGGGCTCTTATACTCAACACTCCAGATGGGACTACTTGAAAATATTTTTTTTTTTCCTTTTTGATTATTACTACTTATGTATTATTTATAACTATCACTAAGTTTATGTCCGACAGTGGTCGGGCCTAATAATTATATTTTAGATTTAAGATTTGAATACTTATTGTCAGTTCATATTTGAAGATAATAAATAAATACATGTATTAAAAAAAAATTATATTTATCGAATCCATTACTGGATATCCGCAACTGGTGAATTTATATCGCGATGAATGAACAATCATACGAATATAAAAAACAGTATTTTTTATACCGGTTTTTTTATTCATCATGTGCGGACACCTATTTATAACTATACACTTTTTTAGGGTTCCGTACACCAAAGGTGAAAAGGAACCCTATTGTTTTCGCTACGCTGTCCGTCTGTCCGCCACACGGTATTTTCTCAGGAACCGTAAGAGCTACGGACCTGAAATTTGGACACAGTATGTAGAACCTTAGCCGCTACAACAGCAAATACATGAGAATTAAAAATTAAAGGGTGTTCCAAAACGAGCAACGAAAAATGTTAAAATCCCATGTAATATACATACAATTGTATGAACATATTTATATTGAAACTTGAAATTTGTAAAATTGGTGTATTTTTATACAGACTGCAACAATTACCACAATTTAAAAAAATTTAAATTAAAGGGTGGTCCATCAGTTAATGCAATTTTGACTATGTAATTTTGACAACTTGCTATATCTTGGAAACCGTAAGAGGCAAACACTTGAAATTTTCAAAAACGGTAAAACTAAAAAAACCGAAAATTATAATATCGCCAAACCAAAAAAAAAATCGCCAAAAATTTTAAAAAAATCGCCAAAACGAAAAAAAATCGCCAAAATTAAAAAAAAATTTCTAACACTAAAATAAATCGCCAAATTCGAAAAAATCGCCAAAATGAAAAAAACGCCAAAATGGAAAAAAAAAAATCCAAAAATGGAAAAAAATCACCAAAACGCGAAAATGTCGCCAAAACTAAAAAAAATTTAAATAAAAAAAAATCGCAAAAATAAAAAAAATCGCCAAAATTAAAAAACGCCAAAAACCGAAAAAAATCGTCAAAAGAAGAAAATAAAGTGTCAAAACTAAGAAAAGAGCCAAAGCTTAAAAAAATCGCCAAAGCCGAAAAAACGCAAAAAAAACCGCCAAAACAAAAAAACCGAAAAGATCCCAAAAACGAAAAAAATGCCAAAACTATATATTATAATATAGGATGAAGTTTGAGATACACGTATTTAAATCTTTAAAATGGCTCTCCTGAACAAAACAGGTTTTTACCCTTAGGTCCCTTTCTATTTTGATCGTCACATATGTGATTTTTATCAGAGATGTGCACGTGAGTGTTTTCTGACTCACGACACGCCCGCTCACGCAGAAAAATATTTTACTCACGCACTGTCACGTACGAATGATTTTGAACATTTTCACGATCACGCACGCTCACGAATAAAATATTTTTAATCACGCACGAGTGGTTTACAACTTATCACGATCACGCACGTTCACGAAAAAGTATATTTATAATATAATTTGCATGTTTTTTGGGTTGAAAATACATATGTAAATATCTATGTACATATGTATGCTCGTGTTTTTGTAAAATTTACAATGTAAATTAAAATAAAACAAAGGTAATTTAATATTATTTTAAATATTCGTATTCGCGGATATCATTTTAAATATTCGAATTCGAATTCTCGTATATCAAAAATTGACATTCCGCACATGTATGTATGTATGTATACATACATAATATAAATGGGAAGCTAAGACGTATGATCAATTAAATAAATGATAATCAAATAAATGAGAAAAGCATATTATGTGAGAAAACATAAAAATTTCTAAAATTTTTCTGTTACGCAACATTTTCAAAGATCCCCTCCCACCCCCACCATAACAAATCATAACAAAACTCGAACCCCACCCCTCCCCCATACAGCGTTACGTAATATATGGACGGCCCCTAAAGCAAAAAACATTTTCTGCGGTACAATTCGTTAGTAGTATTGTTGACAAAGGCACTGTTGAATCAGTAGTGTTTCTAAATTGATACTTCCTACAGGGTATCTAAGAAACATACATACATACATACTTACAAAGCCGTATGTACCCATCCAACAAAATGCTCCGAATTCGTAAAGAAAATCTTCCGATTTCGGCACCGAAATATTACCGAAATCGTAACAATTTTTGTATGGAATGGTTGACACGACTTCGTAACGATATGTCGGTACGAATTCATTACGATAAGTCGGTACGAATTCGTAACGACACTTAGGTACGATTTTTTTCGCTTTTATAGCAGAGTACCGCTTCACCGTTATGCTGCTGCTATTGTCGAAATACAGCGTTACCGTTGTGCGACTAAAGTCGCACTTTGCCCCTTTTTCAACTACCTTGCCACTTTTTATGCCCCTTACTTTTAAATCCCCTTTTAGTATCATTTGCATTACTTTGTGCCCCTTTTTGCCACTTTTTGTTCAAAGTCAACTTTCGTTTTTATTTTGACAATAAATGTTCGCAGATTCGTACAGATTCTACCACATTAAACAAGATTTTATTTCCCATGTGTGAAACTTAATATAAAAACATACACCTTGATATGAATATTTTCATTTGTGTAAGGTTTTTAAATATACGAGTACAATTGCACACTCATACTTGATAATCCTAACTGTATTTTCGATATTTATTGTGAAAGCCAAATTTTATTAAAGTACATATTTTTAAAAGGCTATTCTGTAAACCGATCAAATTGAAATCGCATGATTTTAGAAAACTAAAACTGGCAAACACGTGGCCAATTCCCAAAAGCAAATTATCGAAAAATATCCAAGTTCTTAACACAAAAACTACTTATTTTCGGAGAAAAGTGACTATTGCTGATGATAAGTCCGAAATCACACTATGAAAGTCTTATTGCTAAGCTGATTCGTTTCAGGGAGAGAGAGACGAGGGGAACAGCAACGTTTCTTTTCTCCCCGTCTCTTTCCCCTAACAAACTAATCAGCTTAGCAATAAGACTTGCATAGTGTAAATTGGGACTAAGTTGCAACTACTCGTTTAGGTCAATGGACAAATTGGCCAAATTAAACCCAAAAATATACCCAGATTCAGCAATTGCAAGGTCGGTGAGTTACAAATTATTTCATCTTTATAAAAAAAACTTACCAAGAAAAAAACATAAAGCGTAAACTGAAATTGGCATTGCTAAAAAAATTTTAAATAGACTGAAAGTAGACACTTGTCTGCCCATGCTGTCCGCCTTAAATTTATTTCAAAACGATTTGAAAGAATAGATTGCAAGTGAAGAACTTATTAATAAATACAGATGTACAATTTCAAAAGAATTGATATTTAAGGTATTCAATAAGTATGCAAATTAATTTTATGTTTAAATGCCGTATCTCTTTGAAAATTTTTCCAAATAAATTTGTGCGCACTTTTTCCAATTTTGTTGCAACATGTTATTAATTTTTATTCTGTTTGCATTTAAAAAATTATGGCTCTTACAAAATTCTATCACCAACGTTTTATTTTTTACTCAGTACTCTCTATTACATAAATTTTATAATTGTTTCTTCTGTCAGTATTTAGAAAATCTCTTTTCATTTTAAATTCATTATTAGGTTAATTAATTTCTGATTCCAGTAATAATTTGTTCATTGTAAATTAAATTTATTCTCTACTATGTAGATTTTATAATTTTCAGTTTGTATTTTAAAATTTCAGTTTTCTTTTTTAATTAATTATACTGGTTTTATAATTGTTTTGGGCTTGTAATTTAAACATTCAGCTTTTCTCTTTTATTAATAATTTTGGTTAAATAATTTTCGGTAACATTAGCAATATGATTCTTCTTATTGAAAATACTATCTATTCTCTACTATGTAGATTTTGTAATTGTTTTTCAGTTTCGCTTAAAAATTCAGTTTTTTAATAGCAATATTAGTCTTTTTTCTTAAATTCTAACTGCTCTCTACTATGTAGATTTTATTTATAATTGTTTTTCATATTTTTGCTTTAAAAATTCAGTTTTTTTGTTTAATTTTATCTGGAGTTGCTTTCATGTAAAAATTTAAACTCAGACTGAAAAAATTTATTTTACACTAGTTTCAAACAAGAAAGCTTATCGAAAAAAAAGAGAGAAAAATAAAATAAATAAAAGAAATCAAAAGCTTCCGCAACAAATCCGCTAACTTATAAAATAGAAGAATCTTGCAATACAAAAGAAAATTAAAAGAGCAAAATAAGGTACAGCAAATGAAAGAAATTAAACAACTATTCGCGATATTCGTCAAACACATGAGTTAACTTACACTAGATGAAATAAATTAGACAACTATTAGCGATATTTGTTAAACACATGCGTTAACTTGCATTATGCAAAAAAAAGTACCATAAATATATTATCCTCTTCAGAAGCAAAGTTTAAAATTTTTTATCAAAACTTTAACGGTCTAATTCATAAAAAATATTTTAGGTTTATTACATGCTTATTTGACAAATTTCTCATAGAAATATGTCAAATAAGCGCTTAATAAACCTGAAATATTTTTTATGAATAAAGCAGTAAATGTTTAAGTAAATTTTTTGAATTATACTAGTTTATAAGTAAAAAAGTTATATGCTCCAAAAGATGCCAAAAAATTATTAATGTATTTTTTAATTTTTTGTAAATCTTAAGAACTGGGGCATATGAGTTGTCATAAAATTAATGTTTGCGTACTTTTTATACATGAGAAATTTGTTTTTATTGCTTGTTTTTAATAAAAATTAGGTTGATAAATATGTTTGTTTCTTTAATTTTCTTTGATTTTAAAGTTGCCCCTTTTTTCTTAGAAATCCATTTTTTGTGCCACTTTTTTTTTTGAAAATCCCCTTTTTGTGCCCCTTTTTGAAATTTTTCAACGGTAATACTGTCGAAATAATTTGCACATACTCACTTTTTTTAATATTTGTTACAATCCTTTTTTTTATCAACATGTACATATTTATTTAAAAAAATGTTCACAGACTTTTACTTATGTACTCAAAAATCAAAGTTTTAATATTTAAAACAAATTGTTCAGAGAAACTACCGAAATGTCTTAACGAATTCGGTACGACAAGTCTGACTTCAGAAAAATTCGAAACATTTTGTTTTGGGGGGTATTCATTATGTTTGTAAGCTCATACTACCATACATATTACTATACATATATTTATTTATTTATTTAGTTTTGTAATAACAAGCCTACAAGGCCAATATAATATTACAAATAGTAAAATACCCAAGTATTTCAATAAAAGAATGCTAATAAAATAAAAAATTCATGAGTTTTTAATATAATAACTTAAAACTAAAAGCATAGAATGTTAAATGGTAAAATAATTAATTGGAAAAAGTTGTAGAAAAAAATATGCATTTATTATTATAAAATAATAATAAATGCAGGAATGTTATCTCTTGAGAGCGTGAGAATTCTTGCGTGATTATTAAAAAAAGCTCACGCACGACTAAATTTTTTTCAGTCACGCTTACGCACTCGCGCGTGATTAGTTATAGTATTTGATCACGAATCACGTGAATCACGCGTTACTCACGCGTGACACGATAAAATCACGACATTTGCACATCTCTAATTTTTATCTATCTGCAGATACCTTGATATGTTTTTTAAGAACGACCTAGGATTTTATATTTATAGGCATTTCATCTCAAATTTGTATAATTAGTTTTTTATGATTATATTGTTTAGAAAACTTAAAGATAAGATAACTTCAAAACTAGTCCACAATTTAAAAAATTGGAAGTAATTTTGCTTCAATAAGGTATAGAAATTATTTAAAACACACACAAAAATTACAGATTTTTTTAATATATACAAGTTCATTGCTCTATATATTCAAATAAAATATACGAGTAGTGCAGACATTTTTTTAAACTCTCTAATGAATCCTATTAAACAAAAAATTTAGTATACATGCAGTCAATACATCACACCAAACAACGATGTGGAGCTTATAAAAAAAAAATAGAAAAAATATTCCCTCTAAGTAATGAAAATGAAAGCTAAACTGGGTCATTGGACATAAAAAGATAATAACACGTGGATAGATAAATATTATACATACAATACATATACAGGGTGGGCCAAAAGAAACCAAGGGGTGTAAAAGTTTAATAACTTTTTTGTTTATTAACTTTTTTTTATTTTTCTTTCAGATTATATAATATACAAAATGGAAATTTTTTTACACCAAGTATGAAAAATGATGTCTCTTAAATGACCACCGTTTTCAGCTTCGCACTGATGGGCTCTTTTTAGAGCATTTTCCATAACATCTTTCAAAACTTGTGGCTGTAGCGTTCGAATTTCTGCAACAATGTTTGCCTTGAGTTCAAGGATTGTCTCTGGCTTGTTCACATACACTCGCTCCTTCAAAAAACTCCAAAGAAAATAGTCGGGTGCTGTCAAATCTGGCGATCGCGCTGGCCAAATAATTTCCGAATTTCGAGAAATTATTCGCTCTCCAAAAATTTGACTTAAAAGTGCCATTGTGTCTCGGGCAGTATGGGCAGTGGCTCCGTCCTGCTGAAACCACATACCAGGTCTGTTTTCAAGAGCAGAACGTAAAAAATTTTCTATCATAAACCGATACCGCTCTCCATTTACGGTTACAGCACTTCCATCTTCATTCTCGAAGAAGTAGGGCCCAATGACATTTTCAGATGTGATTCCACACCATACTGTACACCTGATGGGGTGCAATTGGCGTTGATGCATGGCTCTTGGATTTTGAGAACCCCAGAACCTACAGTTCTGATTATTAACAAAGCCATTGAAATGTAAATGAGCTTCATCACTCATAATCAAATTTTCAATAAAGTTAATTTCTGGTTTAAATAATAAAATTCTATTGTTCTGGTTCTCTGTTCAGTTGTGAACCTCTCCATTATAAATTCTCCAAGTGTTGTCTATATAATCTGAAAGAAAAAATAAAAAAAATTAATAAACAAAAAAGTTATTAAACTTTTACACCCCTTGGTTTCTTTTGGCCCACCCTGTACTTATATACAATAAATACACATTTTTAAATGGACTAATGGTTCGTTTTCACTGAATCTTCTTGCAGTCAGCAACGTTAGTCGTTGCTCCATTCATTTTGTATCAATAATTATTTATTTAATTCCATTCAGCAGTTTTAACTGCTGCAGTTGCCGTGCCATTCCTTATAAATATGTATGTTTGCTATTGCTGGATGGCTTAAATTTGCTTAGTAAATCAAACATTTTATTTCCTTTAACATAAATAATTAAATTTATTTTACTTATTTTTATTCCATTTCGATCGATTATATCATAATGCAACATAAAATATGCTGATGATTGCATACACACAACCAGGGTTACCGTTGATCCGACTAAAGTCGCAATTTGACCCTTTTTTAGCGGTGTGCGACTTTTGTGAGACTTTTTTTTTATCACCGACTTTTGCAACTTTTTTAATTTCGTTGGGACTTTTTACCCTTTCTCATAAAGATTCTCACAGAAAACATTTAAATTGCAGTAAATTAAAAATTTCTTATAAAGATTCTCACAGAAAACATTTAAATTGCAGTAAATTAAAAATTACCATATTATTTTTATCAAAAAAAAAAAAAAAAAAAATTAAAAGCAATTCACAGATTATTGTTATTTATTACAACTTTGTCACGTGTACACTGTATTTAAGAAATTTTTCGCAAATTTCCAAAGGACAGTTTTAGGAAAAAAATTTAAAATAAATAAAAATTTTGGTTTTTGAAGTGCTTATTTTACTAAATTATTTTTACGCGCCGAGTCGATGAAAGAAGTCGTAAAAGACGAGTATATACAGGTGTGTACGAACATAAGAACATTTTGAAATTAGCTTTGCTTAATAATTAATATATTAACAAATGAATTAAAAGTAAAAACATGCAACTCAATGCTGTCAGCTTTAAATTTAATAGACAACTATATAGAAGAATGGATTTCTTTTGATGAACTTATTTTTAAATACAGAAATAAAATTTCAAAAAAGTAATATTTATGTTAAGAAAATATTGTTGGAGTACACATATATTCACCCAAAATATATGGCGCCAAAATCAAACGAATAGAATTAAAGTAAAAAGTTCGCGGGCCTTTATTTGGAAATGTTTGTCACAAATATCTTAAGTTTAACTTTTTTAGCTTGATTTTTTAATGAAACCTACTCCCAGTGCCACCAGATTAGGGGATTTGTCCCCGAAATGGGGATTTCGCTGCTAATTTGGGGACAGAATTTCGTGGGGAGGGATTTGGGGACTTTTCATTTAGAGCTCTAAGAGTATTTTATCTGAATACAATATTTACGTTTTATGGGGTTTCTTCTAATTTTACAGATTATTTTAAAATAGTATTATTACTGTAATTATATTTTTATAAAGCGAAAAAAAATGGAAATTCGCGAAAAGTTGCATAATTTAAAAAATCCATAATATTGATTAAGAATTGCTAAAACTGTAAGGTGTGCCAAAAATGTACGAACATTCGCAAAAATTTACTAACAGCGGGATGATAATAAAGTCTAATATTATTAAAGAAAAAAGCAAAAAAGTTTGCAAAAAATTCGCGAGAAGTTGATTAAAAATTTCCAAAGCCGTTAAAAATGAAAAAATTTTGGTAAAAACGCGAAAAAAAATTTACGAAATGTATTAAAGAATATATATATGTGAAATATTTGAAAGCGGCACCACTGAAATATATATTAATACTTTAATATCAGGATCTTATCGTGTTACTGCCGTTTTTAAAATAATTAAGTAGCTGGCTACCAGGCAACACTTTTTGCCAGTGGCACTTGTAGTCGTGTAGCCTGCTGTGGTCTATGTGTTTAATGTATAAGTTCTGATGACTTAACTTTTACTTTGTTAAAAAATTAAAATAATTCCATCAAAATGGTTAAATGTGTTTGCCATTCACTGAACTTTTGCAGCTCACAAGTGGCAAAATCAATTCCCACTTCTGTAGAATTTTTTGTTATTTCTCGAACTCTCCGTTGCGAACGCTTAAGTAAAAATAAAGTCAAATCCCGATAATTCTTACCCCGATAAATCGTAATTCTCGATAATTCGTAATAAACTGTCGGTCGCTTGAAAAAATTTCGTTAATTCGTAACATTTCCAGACATTTTGGTCCCCTCTCTAATAATTCGTATTTTTTTTTTTCAAATAAAATCTCCTTTACCTCACACTTGTCAAACATTTGCCCCAAAAAAGCGTAACCAACAAACACTAATGAAAAAAGTTTTGATCCAGACCCTTGTTTATCAAATTAAACAGTTTCGAACACAACTAATAGACAATGTTATAGAATCCAACATTATTGAATACTCTTTAACTTGAAAATCTTTTGTCTGATTTGAAAGATTTTTCATTAGCAATTCCACTACGTTTTTTTGGGTAAATGTTTGACAAGTGTGACCGTAGCTTTATAAATCGTAATTGTTTGCTGACTACCACTTATAATTCGTAATAGAAACAACAGAAACATGGAAAGAATGATTTCTTGTTTAGAGCAATTTTTTTTGCGTGGCTTTTTGCTTTTGCTTGTTTGTGTTTATTTTCTTAAGATCAGTTTTTTAATGAATGAAGAAAAATGTCAAAGCGCACGCATAAAACTCTGTCGGTGTTACAAAAAAAAAAAAAAAAAAAAAAAAAAAAAAAAAAAAAAAGTGTAACATTTTTTAACTTTTTGTTAAAAAAAATGCAGTTTAAAGTTCGTTTAAAGAAAAAAATTTAGTTCGGAAGAGATGATGCAATAATTTCTAATAAAATGTATATTTCAGAGAATCATTTTATTGCGAATTTTCATTGAAAAGTGTAATAAGTGTAACATTTTTTTCCAGAAAAGAAAATGCCATTATTTTTAGCAATAGTTTTTTATGTTTATTTTATCGTTTTAGTAAATAAATTGAAAAACCCCGTTAATTAGCATTTGTTTTATTTTAACCCCCTATAATTCGTTAGAAGTGGCCGGTCCCTTGCGATTACGAATTATCGGGATTTGACTGTATTCGATTTAATCAATTTAGGTTTGGACTCAAATAAATTTGACAAACTTGTACTATTATCAAACACTAGATGGCTATCATAAGAAAAGCTGTGCAAAGAGTTTTGAAGCAATGGATTGAGTTAAAGCATCATTTTAAAATGATATCAAACAACAATATTGACAAAATATTTTTGTGGACAAAAGTTAGGATTTTTCTTTTGAAATGGGGATTTTTTTGGGACATGATGATCTAAATTGGGGAGAAAAGGCAAAGTTTTTCTGGAAGCACTGCCTACTCCTTTGACCTCGGCAGCATACGACGCACAAATTTATTAAACTTAAGTAAATTTGTTCAGTATAGATACATGAAAACATGTATAGAACATATATACATATAATGGAACTGTATATGTTATGAAATATGCATTGTTTCAACTTACTTTTTTGTTGTGTTATGCTTTTTATTAATAAGAAAAACTGTAAAAAAGATGTGCAACTTTTATTTTCTCAAACGACTTTTTTGTGCGACTCTATTTTTATAAAACGACCTTTTGTGCGACTTTTCAAAAATTCCTAACGGTAACCCTGCACACAACAGACTAGAGCTCTCCAGCCAAAAGCCAAATATGAAAAAAAAAACGAAAACGCGCCAAAGTATTATAAACATTTTATTATGGCTAAATTTTTTTTAAGTTCTGGAACTTTTAGTGCATAAATTTTGTTTTATTTAAAATGATTATCAGTTATGTTCTGAAAATCAATTTACAGCAAAGTGATTTGAATCACTGAGAAGGTGTTCTGCGCATGAAAATTTTGGAATTCTCGTGATTTGAAACCGCTTAGCCAACTGGCTGACAATACCAAATCATTTGACGGTTATTTTAATAGTAATAAAACGATGAGATTACCTTAATATGATTTGTTTTTTATTTCTTTGTGTAATGAAAGTAATTATTTTGCACAGAAAGAAACTTAAAATTTACAAACTTAAATTATATTTTGTAAAGGCTTTTTTAGTTTTGTTAACATTCCTTGTTCGTGGTTTACTTTTCATTTTTAGTAGTCAGCTGATATTGCCCAGCGGGAACTAGAAGGAGTAGGGATGCTTTCTTTTGGATGTGGAAGGCCTGCTCGCTCCATTCCATACTCATACATTTTTTACAGGCGTTGTCACTGCGGAGCAGTCCTTCTATTCTTGCTTCTTTCGCCAGAGATTCTGGAAAGCCTTCAAACTAATAGATTTTGTTTTTGCTTCGGTAAAAAAACAAAACAAAACATGTTACTCCTTCTCTTCTCCCTTTTCATAGAAGCGAGTGTGGTGGACTGTGTATCGTATATTTTATGCGCAAGAGTCCTTTAATAAGGCCTGCACCAAGAAGTTCGTCTGAGTTTTACCGCTGGGTGGTTATCAAACAGTCATCTGTGGTTGCCAGACCAACAAAATTTTAACATTAAACGCCTCATTCATAAAATTATTTTTGATGTATAAAAAGAGGTTTGTAAAAAAAATTTTTTTTTTTTTTTTTTGTGAATAAGGCAGTACGAGGGCTACTATTTATGTTTCGGGATAGCAAATAATAAAGGCTTCATTAGTCTTTACTTTCTATTGCTGTTCTGTGCTGTGCCGTTTTGCTTCCAAATTTGACTACTTACTACATATTTCTGTAGTAACTTATCAGCTGTTTCTGACCAGAAGGGTCGCAATTTTCCATTAAAGTAATGAGTTTTGCATCGTCCATTATTAAATGTCAATATAATTTTACGCTTTTCTTTTAAAAACTAGATTTTTTAAATTCTAAAAGCACAATCACAATGTATTTCAAAATATTTTTATTTAATTTATGCTGCCACTTAAAATTTTTTTGATTTTCACAGGTTGATCCGAAACAGAACAGAACGAAACAGAAAAACTAACGACTTGTATTAGATTTCTATAAACAAAAAAGAGTCAGCTGATTCGTAACAAATCAGAAAGTAAAAACTAATTCTGCCTTAAGAAACATGTTTAAATGAAAATAGCTTTATTGTTTTACGAAATATTTCCCTGATAATCAATACACTTTTGCATTCGTTCAAACCATTTGTCGTAGCAGTTTTTCCATTCCTCTTGAGTAGGGTTTGCACAGCGATTATAATCGTACTCGTAATTGCGATTAATCGCACCTTTTAATCGTAATCGAACCCATTAATCGCTCGATTACGATGAAAATTTTTCCCCTTTTTTAAGCAAATAAATTATGCCAAATTTGCAAAGAGGGCAAGTTCAACTCATAAAAAATTAAAATTAAAATTTTTAATACAAAATATACATATATGCACATTTAGAATAAACATGTCCACCATGTAGACTTCAACCATACTTAAAAAATCATTTGAGAACTTGCAGCTTTTTGGAATTTCCAACAGAATAAGCAAGTAAACTTATACAAAATACAAGAAACGATTTATAATCGATGTGCATCTATTTCATTTCCCTGCACCTTAATACACTAAGGCTCAAATGCACAGTCTTTAGTTAACTAATGAAGGTGGTTTAACCAATGAAATTTATAAGAAAAATCGTTAGTTAAACCACGGGCATTAGTTAACTATAGACTGTGAATTTGAACCTAAAAGTATTATAAGACAAAACGATAATTAAAATCCAAATTAAGCACTTATTAAATTCATTATTTTATTTTATTATATTCTGCCAATTTTATTTAAAAAAACGTCGTAATATCTCAAAAATTTCATTACGATTGATACAAATATTTTTCATTCGGTTGGCAGACAGGTGCAGTTTGTTTTATTTTGGGACCTAGCATTATTACAAAAAAACATAGAAATACTAAAAAAGGATATAGTTATAAGCAGGGACAGGGATTTCATGCAAATGCATGTTTTTTCCCTTAACCCTGATAATAGCAAGAATGAAATATCTTTACGAAACATTGAACTTGCGTAAAAATGGCATCGATTTGTGGGTGCATATTTTTGCATATTTTGCGGAAAATGCATATTTTTGCATAATTTAATCATAAATGCATATTTTTGTCTCATATTTTGGCATAATCACATGGTTTTGTGTCATAGTTTGCTTTATTGTTGACAAATTTTTAATGCAAGATTGGTTTTTTTTTTTGCCAAATTTATTCGATTGCATTGTAGAATTGTACAACGATTGTACAAGCAAATAAACCTACCTAATTTAGTGAAAATTGTCATTTTGATGATTTGCTATTAAAGCCGAAAGTAGTGATATTGTTTTTGTTTTTAATGACAACGGATATAAAAAACAAACATTACCAGCTGAGCGCGGCAAACATTGTTTTACGCCTCCCACTTGAATGCATACACAAAAATTCAAGTCGATATAGCCGTTTAGTTGCAGTTTAGATAAATAACCTAGATACCTGCAGCGCCATCTGCCGGGCTAATTCGTAAATCTAAACCATCCGGAGCACCACCCAAATGCAAAAAAAATGCATTCAAATCGGTCTAGCCGTTTAGGAGTACTTCAGTGATATACACAGCTACAGTAGAATTATATATTCGTTTATAAAGATATAAATAGAATCATTTAAATTTGAGCCAAATACATGTATAGACGTTACACGCCCTTTTCCAATGCTTTCTAAGAACAAATTGATTGAACTTCACATTCGAAAATATAAAAAATAATACAATTTTTAAATGAAAATAAATAACAACACTTTTCCTTTTCTATTTACGTATCACCCCTTTACTGCAATATAAAGATATCTCGAAAAATGCGTGTTTGAATTTAATAATGCAGAAAAATAGTTATAAAGGGTGTTTTTTATTGAGGTATAGAACTTTAAGTTGGCATCACTTTTTTAACTGGCGGCCATTTTGTCAGCTGTCATGTGATTAATATTTAGTTTGGTTTGCCATTTCATCATGAACAGGTTGACAAAAGAACAACGCTTGCAAATCGTGCAAATTTATTTCGAAAATAATGGTTCAGTTCGCGAAGTTTACCGCAAGCTCCGTCCATTTTATGGTCGACATAATCGTCCATCAGAGCAATTAAGTCGGTTAACCGTGGATCGTTTTCGCACTACGTTTACTCTATGTGATAATACGCATCCGCAGAGACGTCGAACAGTGCGCACCGAAGAAACAATTGCCGCTGTAGAGCAAACTGTTGAAGAGGACCCGAATGAAACGATTCGCCACCGTGCACAGCAATTGGAGCCGACTAACCGACTATTTTGTTCCCGAATTGGATGGCATGAATGTGGATGAGTTGTGGTTCCAACAAGACGGCGCTACATGCCACACAGCGCACGTCACAATCGATTTATTGAAGGAAACATTCGATGAGCGCATAATTTCGCGAAATGGACCTGTCAATTGGCCACCAAGATCGTGTGATTTGACACCATTGGATTATTTTCTTTGGGGATATGTGAAGTCGCTCGTCTACGCCAACAAACCAGAAACGTTAGGGGACTTGGAAGCCAACATTCGTGGCGTTATTGCCAACATACGGCCCCATATGCTCGAAAAAGTGGTTGAAAATTGGACCTGTAGAATTGGCTTTATTCGAGCCAGCCGCGGCGGCCACATGCCCGAAATCATATTTAAACATTAATGGCATAAAATTATCCTTCCAATAAAGCCAAATTGATGGACATTAAAACGATTTTCTTGTGTTTTATTTCAATTCGAAGCTCTATACCTCTGAAAAAAACACCCTATATGTATCATATTTAATCCTGTGTAAAAATTTAAAATAAAATTCTTGTACACGCACATCTTGAGAAAATAAAATATTTTTATATCTTTAATTAGTTGTATGTGAATTTAAAACTTTTCTTAAAATATGTGCATATTTTATTGTTTTTAGTGCATGTTTTGCGTTCTCAATGTCATATTTTAGGCGCCTAAAAAACCTTTTTGAAATGCATAAAGTCCTTGTGCCTGGTTATGATGAATTTATATCATGATGTATGAACAACTTCGTATAACAAAAAAGGTATAAAAAATACTGTTTTTATATGAACTTGTTCATTCATTATACTACATATAAATTCATCAGTACCTGGACTCAGTAACTTTTATTACGATAATCGTATCGTTATAATAAGTATAACGAAAATTTATCGACTTTGCTATTCAGTAACATATTTTAACGATATTCATTCGGTGTCGGTTGGAGAAAATAAAAAATTAAGTCATAAGATCTAATTTGTTGAGTTTTTCTTAATTATTCTTTGTGCTTTTCGCTTGTTTTCACATTTTCTATACAGAGATACCACATAATATTGAATTAAATGGTTAATAAGATGAAGTGGGAGACTATCGTAAAAAGAAATTACAGAATCACATTATCGTTATCGCAAGCGAATAAATATGTCGATAAATATTACGATTTTCGGTTCGCAAAAAGTTACAGAATGCAGGTACAGATGTGGATACAAAATTAAATAAAGAATCAATTAAGAAAGTA
Organism: Tachina grossa; assembly: GCA_949987645.1. NCBI lineage: Eukaryota > Metazoa > Arthropoda > Insecta > Diptera > Tachinidae > Tachina > Tachina grossa. The sequence goes on along the minus strand of OX465276.1, from coordinate 85,517,609 downwards.
TAAATATACTTCGTCCTAGAAAAAGTTTCCTATCAACTTTGATTTCCTATAATTCGTATTGTTTTTGATGCTCATAAGTTCTGATTTATGAACTTCATTTTACATGTTTTATAAAATTACTACGATATGAGACATTTTATTGACACTTATGCCCTAATTCAGTAAGAAGATTTAGGGCGTTTTTCTTTAAAAATACTTCTCAGTTCTTGTGTTTGTATTCTCTAAATGATTTTCTTCAAAAATGGTTGTTGTCTTTGATAATGGAAATTAAAAGTATTATTACCATGTTTTTAAAACATAAAAATCAAATAAAAGTATTTGGCAGTAGTTTGAAAAATAAATAAAAAATATGTGTTGTATATAAGGTTTGGAACAAAATCATAAAGCAAATACACGAACCTTCTAGCATAGACAATAAATAATAATTGTTCTAAGGAATTGCAATTGGGGGTTTTTTTCGTCCATAGACAAGACGATACTATCGTCGAACAGAATTAGGGCATTAACATTATTTTTAATTGTTGATAAAAATAACTTTGAGTATTATAATAACTGTTTTTAATTTTTTTTTTTTATAATTATTTATTAATATTAATTTGCTGTATCTTAATACTCGTATTATGTATAATTAAATTGAAAAATTAAATTAAAACACGAACTCAAGACAAGACTCTTTGGCTAAACCCATACAGTTCGACTAAAACTTATGTCGCAATTTATTTTGGTTTTAGAAAAAATTATAATAGTATATTTTCTTGATTAATCGCGTTTAATCGATAATCGCGATTAATCGCATATTTTTTAAACGTAATCGAGATTATGGAAATCTGCGATTATTTGCAAACCCTACTCTTAAGACACCTCCAAAACATGGGTTTTGAACGCTTCAACTGCTTCTTCGGCGCTCGTAAATCGTTGACCTTGCACTTTACCTTTGATATTTGGGAGGAAGAAAAAGTCATTGGGTGCCAAGTCAGGACTGTACGGAGGATGAGTCATCAATTCGATTTTTTGTTTGCTCAAAAATTAACTGGTTTGATGAGATGTGTGAGAGCTCGCATTGTCATTATGAAAAATGATTCGTCTTCGGGGGTTAGTTTAATAAATTTCTTCGAATACTTCCGGCAAACGAATGGTCGTATAGCACTCAGAATTGACAGTTCTACGTTGCTCAGGCGGAACAGTGGCCCCATGACCCATTCGGCAGAAGAAACAGGTGACCATTTGCTTCCCTGTCTTTCTTTCAGTAACAACTTTTGTTGGATTTGGCTCGTCTTGGAATACGTGGCGATTTTTCAACTTTTTTAGCGTCTAAATTTTTTATTTGGTAATTTTTCTGGCGATAAGTAAAATTTGTTAGCGATCCTTTATGGCCATTTTTAACCGCTTCAAAAAAAGTGGGAGGTTAACAATTCTTCTGTATTCCTTTTAAGGGTGTTACTTCATAACTCCGTACATTTTAGATCGACAGCAAAAATTCTTTTTTTTTTGTCTGAGAGGGTATAGCTTCCCATTGGTCCCATTGTTAAAAAAAGTTGGCCCAAATGTTTTTATATTTAATTTTATGATATTCTATTTATTTCATTTATATTTCACGTACTTCTTATCTTCTTCTATCAGATCTTTGCATTGAAGTCGGTTATTTTTTTTTTGGCAGAAAGAATTATTTAACAAAATTGAATTTCAAAATTTTTATAATTCAGAAGAATTTCTTTTTAAAGAGTATTTTAAAAAAATAAGCAAGAAATTAAAACAACGATTAAAACGATTTTGATGATTTTTTTGTATTAATTAAAGTCATTGAGGTATTTTGAACTTGAATGAGAAAAATGTACAAGAAATAATTTTTGGCGATTTAATTTGCACTCTTGGCGATTTTCTGCTTAATTTTTTTTTATTATAATTGTATAAAAATTTATTTAAAAAAAGTTGTATATATTCTATTATCTATTCTATTTTTATCAATTATATATTTTGTAGTTTTTATAAAATTGATTTTTTACAACTTTTGACAATTTTTTAAATCAATTTGGCCAAATAGGTCGAAAAAAACTTGCAATCCTGCCAACGAGAACAACTTTTTTTTTACAACTAAGCGTCCATGCAAAATCGAATGTATTGAAGTGGAATGAATGTGCAAGGTTGCCTCTATCGCACAATATGTCAAATGACGATCTGTCATTATCAGTTCACGTACTGCTGTGGTACAACAAACCGATTTTGGACGACCTTCACGGAATTCGTCAATGACGGAACTACGATCACGATTGAAGTCACTATACCAGCGATATACTGTGGTTTTTGATGCTGTTTTATCGCCATACAAAGAACGGAGTTGAACCACACATTATTTTTGTGATAATAATCCACATCGAAAGTTGTGAAAAATAATGCAACGAAAACCTTCTCTTGAAATTTCAAATTTTTTTTTTTTGATGTGTAAACATCTATACGATAGGGGGTAAAAATCTTTTGACTTTGATTTCTTTGCTTTTTTGCTTTTGCTTTGCATTGTCAAATCGGTGTGAGCCATGTATGAGTGTATTAGTGTTTGAAAGAAGCAATACCAAGCAGAGAAACAAGTCGACCGGCTCGAAGCCGACGGTGCGCCGCCGCCGGTTATTTTTCTGTATATTTCCGTACACCAAAGGTGAAAATGAACCGTAAGAGCTACGGACTTGAAATTTGGACACAATATGTAGACATTTGGCCACTACAACAACAAATACATGAAGAGTTAAAAACTAAAGGGTGTTCCAAAACGAGTAACGAAAAATGTTAAAATTCCATATAATATACATACAATTGTATGTACATATATACACTTGAAATTTTAAAAGCTAGTGTATTTTTATACAGACTACAACAATTAACACTAAATTTAAAAAATTTAAATCAATGGGTGTTTTATCAGTTAATGCAATTTTGATTTTGTAATTTTGACAACTTGCTGTATCTTGGAAACCGTAAGAGTAAAACTCTTGAAATTTTCAAAAACGGCAAAACTAAAAAATCAAAAAAATATAAAATCGCCAAATATAAAAAAATCGCCAAAGCGAAAAAAGCACCAAATTAAAAAAAATCTCTAGGACTAAAATAAATCGCGAAAAACCGCAAAAATCGCCAAAATTAAAAAAAATCCTTAAACAAAAAAATCGGCAATATGAAAAAATCGCCTAAATAAAAAACCCCAAAGACAGAAAAAAATCGCCAAAATGAAAAAACCCAAAAAAACAGAAAAAATCGCCAAAATGAAAAAATCGCCAAAATGAAAAAATCGTCAAAATGAAAAAATCGAAAAAAAGGATAAAAAATGCGAAAATGAAAAAACCCAAAACGCCAAAATGAGAAAAAAGCGATAAAACTGAAAAAAAAAATCGTTTAAACTGAAAAAAACTTAAAAAATTAAGAAAGCTAAATCAGAAAAAATGATCAAAACCGAATGTGCGCGAGTCAAAGTCGCACTTTAGTGAATTTATTTTAATTGCAATGCGTACACAACAACAAGAACAGCAACAACTAAACGATGAACAACAGGAATTAAAAATTAAAAAGTAAAAGTAAAGGCATTTACCATAAATGAGCACTGCAGTACCACTAAAGTTTCAGTAAAAACAAAAAAAATTTGACTGTTTACTCAAATTTTGTTCTACAATTTTTATAAATTGCCTAAATGATTTGTTATATGATGAGGTGCATTGAATTTTCAGTAGTTTTTCATACAAAAGTTTCAAAATTTTAATGAAAAAACTTTGCCACTTGTTACAATTTTATTATGATTACGGGCCTACGATTTTACTGGTAATGCAAATTAAATTTCATTAGCAGTAAAAATTTACTGAATTTTTTTAGTAATCTGTAAATTTACACTACTTACTGCAATTTTGAATGCAGTACATATATATATACTGCAGTGTGCCCATTTACTAACCAAATAAGTTTAATAAAACAAACAAAAACCAACAAATTCATATGTATTTACAATATTGAAAGTTTTGATACTTTTAATTAATTAATTAAAAAATTAAAAGATACTAAAATCATAAGTACTTCCAACATAAAAAAAAATTGCATTACTAGATGTTTACACATCTCCTCTGTGATCGGACTCACATTGCTTTTTTATTTTTTTGTCAAATAGATTTTCTGAACTCACTGAAAACAAAACAAATAGCACCTGTATATCAAAATATTTTAAGTACGTTTATGTTAAAAAATATCAAACTTTAATATGTTGTGTCGCCAGATTTTAGCTTTTGACATTAGTGTTGCCAGTTCCCGAAATATAAATAGTTCGCCTAGTACGAATAAAACTATCTTAAATTTGCAGCACCTTAAAAGCTTTTAGCTCGTGATTCAGAACAACGAAAATTACTTTTAAGCATCTAAGCAAGGTGGTAAATCAGCGTGATTTCAAAACATGTCTGTACCTAAAACCATACCTATTTTAGAAAATTTTTTTTGTGCATTTTGTAAAAAAAAATCATAATATGTAGTATGAAATGGAAAAGTGAGAAAACTTGCGCGGAATTTTTGTTAACGATTGGGCTGATTGTGATTCTTTTTATTGTGATTTTGAAGAATTTAACGATGAGTAAATAGAAGGAGCACTTTCATGGAAACTCAATTATATTTTTGGAAAAATTAAGAACAGAGGAAATTAAAGAAAATCAAGGCCTAATACATAATGGCTAAAAGTAAAAATGTAATGCCTGACATTCGCCTTCCAACTGTGTAAACATATTGTTAAATATCGAATACCAAATTTCAAATAAAAAATATGGAAATTGTTATCGAAAGCGACGATTAGACCTCCTGATGAAGACTTTGCCTTGTTTCTTATTTTTATTTTATTTTATTTTTTTTTCAATAGTTAATTTTGATTATGCACGCACCTTTGAATTCGTAAATTGAATTGTACTGCTCTTTCCTCAACGTTGTTCATTGAGCAAATTGAAAAATTTCTAAAATTTTTTTATGGATCAAGCTTTTTTTTTGAATGCAGTGAATAATTTATTTCTGTGAAATTTCTCCGTAATTTTAGACTTTCTTTTTAACTATTAGTGAGTGAGTGCAAATGAACTCGTTCAATATAATTTTATTCTAAAGAGGCTTTCTAATCTGTTTTGCAAATAAAACTTTAGTGGAAGTAATAAAGTAACATAATATCCACTACTATAATACTTATGTATATGCATGTACCGACGGTACATCGAATAAGTAAAAATAATTAATGTGATGATCGTAAGAGATAAGCAAGAATAGTTAAACATACGTAGGTAGAGTAATATAACTTCGTGCTAACCTAAATAGAAAATTGAAAAAATGGAAAAACAGGGGAAATAAATAGTGATACTTACATATGTATTTACCAAAGGTAAATCAATAATTGTACACAACAATCATTTCTCACATTCCGTTTCATTAGAATTTACGTTAAATAGCTGATGTTAATAACAATCTCTACCCAAGTAGATAGACCAGGGTGCTGATGAAGTGCGTTGCTGCACAGAAAAATATCGGTATTTCCCCCCAGCTTAAAAGTCTAATTTAATTTTTCTTCTCTTCTTTAAAAACTCACATTAATTAATAAAATATTTCATTCAATAAAAAGAATTGAAATTACTGAACTCAAGCCTGACTAAAAATTATTTCTGATTAAAAATTCACTATAGTTCAATTAAAAATCTAAAAATGACTGACTATTTTGATTTTTCTATTTTGATTCTTTATATGTGGCTCTTTTGGCAATATGAATCTTTTGATTTCTTATTCCTTTAATATTTTAAACATTTTACTTGCTGATTTTTTTTTTGTTTCTTATATTTTCTATTGTTTGTTTTGCTTAGTTTGCTAAACAATTAATAACAAACTCACTGGACAAATGCCCTTTTTATTTGACGAATCAGCTTTTGTTTGGTTGTTTTTATTTCGTTCTATTTCTTGAGAAGAGCGGATAAACGAAATGAACGAACTCGTTCTTTTTTAGAAAATGAACGAAAATGAGCGGTCACTTGAATGAACGATTTGGCACAGCTCTACTAATTACACGTCATATATTGAAAAAAAAATTAACATTAATATACACTATAATTATAATAATTGTTTTTATTTATATTTTTAGATTTATTATTTTGTTTTTGTTATAAAATACAGCCTGTAATAAATTTACAAGACATTTTGACACATTTTTTTCTATCGAAACTCGACTAACAAAAACCCAACTTGACGATTGTTTTATTTTCATTTTGAACACAAACTATGGGACAATAACAAAAAAAAAATAATAAAACTTGTTATATTATTCAAATCTAAAAATACATATGTAATTATAAAGTTTTAATATGATAGAGGAACTTGTTCCTCCTACATGTTAAATTTTTGCATAGTAAAAATTTGTAATAGAAATCACAAAATGTGAGAAATTTATAAAAAAAAAATCAAACTTTTCAAGTGAACCAAATTCACACATGACGGCGAGTAACCATAAAATAAAAATATTAAATACCAAAACTTGCGTAAAACATAAATAAAAATACCTACATACAAAAATATTGTATAAAATAACCGAGACAGTCTGAAGATAAAATATGTATATTTAACCGATTTCAACTGATTGTTTGTTAAAGTGTTTTGCTTCAAAACTTCATTTATTAAACGATTTAAAAACTTATTTTTGTTTTCTTGAGGCTGTAGCATTAGCCGTGATCGATACCAGAGCCCGAAGCCGATGTAGACTGGTGATCGGCGGCGGCTAAGAGCAAATATCGTCGGCGGCGGCTAAAAGCCGGCTGTGAGCCGAAAAATTTTCGCCACCGGCGGCTAAGCAAATGTGCCGGCTAATGGTCGGCTAACACAATAATTTGGTTTTTTTTGCTTACATGCAAGGACTATGGATAACATTTTCTATCGCGGAAGTGACTCAGAAGTGACGCTAAGATACCATTTTCTCATCGTAGAAGCGTCTTCCGTATTGAGAAGTTGTACCCTCCGGAAGTAACTTCAAGAAGTAACTTCTGCGTTACTTCAAGAAATCACTTCTGCGTTTCTTCAAGAAATCACTTCTGCGTTACTTCAAGAAGACACTTTTTTATTATTTTATTCGCCTCTCTTGCTTTTAATTTTTTTTTTGCCTTTACAGATAATTCACTCATATTGACTACGGGACAGTTATCTAATTAACAATTATGTAAAAACTACAACAATAACAATAACAAAACAAAGTCACACTTTACCACTGACCGACCACAGCAAAAGACAAAAAAACTAATCTCGATGATGTCGAAAACTTCTTTTTTGCATTCTTTTAATTATTTTAATTTTATTTCGCGGTCACTGCGACTTTCCCAGAAGTGCGTGCATAGTGTTGTTTTTGTTTATTATATCCATAACGGCACATGTAATTTTTGGCTGGTGTTGTAAACAACAAACTATCTTCCAAACGTCGTCTGGATGCTTAAAAGACGACTGCAATGTAAATTGTTATTGTGAAATTCAAACTATCTTCCAATTAACGTCTGGAAGTGAGTAAGACGTAACGCCTTTGACGATGGACGATGAAAGAAACTTCCAAATGTTGGAAGGGTTATTAAAACCTACATAATTCGAATATATACAACGGTTGCAACGTATAAAAAGGAACTGTATTTTCACGTTTGCTTGAAAGTGTGTCCTGGTTTAGAACGTTGCAGCTATATAAGTACATATGTATACCGCTTGTGTATCTCTTGCAAGTATAGATATATATTTTTATTTTTTATGCTGCTTTAAGAAAACGAGAAATAGAAATTTTATAACTATAGGATATACCGTTTAAATTTTATGGCAAAAACAATTTAAGTACACCTTATTGTTTACAGTTTTTGTAACAGTAACTTGTAACTTAAGCTTTTCAAAATAAAGCAAGTAAGAGTGCTATATTCGGATTAGCCGAATATTATATACCCTTCACCGATGTCGTAGGAATTATATGCATACATACAATATTACATACATACATATTTCTTTTATGAAAGACAGAGTTTATTTTTTCGTGTATTAAAATTTTTCGACTAACCAACTTGATTAAAATATTTTATTTTCGATATAAGAAATAGTTGAGTGTTTTATTCTGCATTTTTTCATTATTAACATTTTTAAAATAGTTATCTAGAGAGGACTTTTAACATAGATCAACCCTTTCTGATAGCAATTTATGCACCCATATCTAAGAAACTTGAATACAGATTAGACCACCCAAATTGCCGAAAGTATTTATTTTGTTCGCTCCACCGGCAGTTTCTGATATCCTGGCCATGAAATATTATATTCACTGAAAGCGTGCATACCTAACGGCCATGCGCATTGCACTTTTCACCTAAAAATAACCTTTGCTGGCTATAAACACTTTTAGCACGATAACTTTTAAATGACACGTTTTTCGGAAAATTTTTATAACCATTTTTGTTTGGAATAAATACCACAACACCTTTCTTCTATCTAATTTTCCACATGGTTTTTTAATGTGATGAAACTAAGTTTTCTTGGATAGACTTTTATTAACGGCTCTCGCCAAATTTCGATAGCGATAATTTTAATTAGTTTTCATTATTTTATAAGGTAAGATCTGTGTATAATATAGCTTTATTACATTTGGACCAAATATGTGTGTATGTATGTATCATCTAATAATTAATACAAGAATCAAACATCACATACCAGTTATGTTATGTATTTTGAAATTATCGTACATTTCGTGATCAAATGCATACATATATCTCAACAAAACTACTATAGACGATAGAAGAAAACATATTTTCGTATAAAGAAATCTGCGTACATACTTGTAAATATTCTGTAAATTCACGAAAAAAAACCATTAGAATTCTTTCAACAAAAAAACTAAAAATGAATAGTATTTTGGGAAGAAAATTTTGCTATATATACTAGTGGTCGACTGAGCCGTGCGCCGATCACAGCCGCATCCATCGGCGGCGGCGCGATTTCGAGATAAAATTCGGCGGCGGCTGTTAAGCCGGCTATGCGCCGAACAGCTTCGTGCTCTGATCGATACATTGTGAAAAAGGGGACAGGACGCGGTTACCAAAGTTGATTGTACTCGCTCCGATCCGGTTCTTGCAGAACTTGGCGCACACATTAGGCTCCCGAAATCACACAATCTTTTGGAAAACAAAGCGG